>CM060175.1:107934687-109389162 GCA_030549775.1 Tamarix chinensis | reverse complement strand
TGCATGTTTTGGTTGAAGCAGATACTCAGGAATCTTTGGATGCTGCGGCTGCAATGGTTGAGAAGCTGTTGCACCCTGTGGACGAAGTTCTGAACGAACACAAGAGGCAGCAGCTGAGAGAACTTGCTGCTCTGAATGGAACCATTAGAGATGAGGAGTTTTGTCGGTTGTGTGGTGAGCCTGGACATCGTCAATATGCTTGTCCCGCTCGTAATTCAACTTTCAAGAGTGACGTGGTTTGTAAAATATGTGGTGATGGAGGGCACCCGACTATTGATTGTCCAGTTAAACAGCCCTCTGGAAAGAAGATGGACGACGAGTACCAAAACTTTCTGGCAGAATTAGGTGGCACTGTCCCTGATTCACTGACCAAGGAGAGTTCTTCCATCCCAGCTCTGGGTTCTGGTAGCACCGGAAGTAATCCACCTTGGCAGGGCGGGACTAATGCTGGCGCTGGACTTGCAGGCTTAGGGTCAAATGCAATTAAACCAAAGGAGTACGATGAAACAAATTTGTACATTGGATATTTGCCGCCTACTCTTGAGGATGATGGTTTAATCCAGTTGTTCACACCCTTTGGTGATATTGTCATGGCCAAGGTTATTAAGGATAGAAATACTCAGCTGAGCAAAGGTTATGGCTTTGTGAAGTATTCAAATGTTGAACAGGCTAATGCTGCTATTGCTGGTATGAATGGTTATCGTCTGGAAGGGCGGACAATTGCAGTTAGAGTTGCTGGAAAGCCACCTCAGCCTCCTGCTCCTCTTGCTCCAAATATGCCAACATATACTCCTACAAACCAAGCTGCGAGCACTTATCCATCGCAGCAATTTGCTGCTGGCGGTCCGTTTGCTAGTGCACCTCCACCAAGCTATGGTGCTCCGGTGCCATGGGGAGCACCTTTTCCCCCTCCTTACCCCTCTTATCCTCCGCCACCACCGGGATATACTTCTGTCCACAACCAGCCTGCCCCACCGTATGGTCTACAGTATCCTCCAGGACCTCCACCAGCTGGGCATATGCCTACTAGTGCCTCCTCCTCCCAAAATATGCCTATTAGTGACGGGCAGCAGAGTTACCCACCTGGAGTGCCTGCCCGGAGTGGCGTTTCAGTTCATCCTGCGACTGCAAATATCTACGGGAATTCTATGGCCCCGATGACACCAAGTGTCCCACCTACATACTCACTGGGTTCATCGGGTTATCCAACCTATTATGGAATGGTTCCACCACCTCCTCCTCCTGCTACTTCAGATCAATCACAACACTTGGCTAATGTACCTTGGACTTCGAATCCTGCACCACCGCCCCTTCCCTCTACAGATGAGGTGAACCAAGGACCCGATGCTGAGTATGAGAAGTTCGTGCAAGAAATGAATTGATGATCCTTTAGGTAAGAACTTTTACTTCTTTATTTCCCACTGCTACATTATATTGTTGAAAAATCACACCCTGATTGAAACAACTGCAGGTCTGTCGGTTCACTGACCCATTGTTGATATTTGCCATTTAAGGATCTTTAGTGAAGCTTCTTGTTAATGTTTCAGCCATTCTCTCTTATCATTGTCGTGCATCATCATCACAAAGAATCAGTTAGTCTCTAGTTTAGAGCCTGTGATAATGGTCTGTGATTTAAGGATATTTGAGTGTGGGTTTTATGTTGAGGTCTGAATGCAGCAACTCAAACTGATGGGGGCTGATACACAAGGGTGAAGTTAAATTTAGAGATGGATATTTTAAGTCACCTTTGTGTCTGAAAGAAGGTGATATGAAGTATTTTTCCCTTATTTATGGTGATGCTTATTGTCTGAAGTTAGGTGTAATATTGTCGAGATTTTGGTACAAAGATTTATTAGGTTATTCACCAAACTGTCTCCCCGAAGCAGAGGCAGAGCCAAGACTTTTCAATGGTGTCCCGGGACACCACTGACGCCCAGTATAATAACATAAAAGGCACCAAAATGATATTTAAGAGCAATAGCTAAGTGGCATTGCATCCATTGAAATTCATGAAAAACCAGCATTCGAATCATTGGTGGTGCACCCCATTTTTCATTTTGCTATGTCAAACACTATCACATCAATTTAAGATATGTTTGTAGTGTACTCGATGCCCAGCTTTCCAGGATAATGTATTGGTTAAGGTTACATTTTTCTTTAATTTAGTCGCTTTTTTTTTTCTTTCTTTCTTTTTCTCATGCTTTTTTATTATTAGTTTGGACTACTCATTTAGTATTTTAGTTGTTTTTTTAAAAAATTTTAAGTTTATGTTCTGCATTTTCATAACAGGTTTAAAATTATTTTGGAAAGTTTTTAAAAAGGTTTATAATTAAATTTTCTTTTCATTGTAATTTAAAATGAAATGTTAAATTGTTTAAAAATATCAATGAAATTTATTTTATTTTAATATTTTTTTATTTAATGTATGATTTATCAAACGAGTTGATGCTAAATAGTGACACCATCTACCCAAATCTTTGGCTCCACCACTGCTCTATAGCAATGTTTTCAGGCATCTAAAAAAATATAAGACATCATGATATCACAGATCATGATAAAGTTGTTTGATCAGGATGGAAATTAACAAATATTTTAGAGATAGTACGACATACACACTGTTAGGATTGAGTAGCATAAGAACTAACATTATAATTTCTCCTCTATTAGCCTGGTTTTGGTTGAAAAACTACAAGGTGAGAAGACAGAAATTGAGGCAAATTTTCAACCCTGTCAATGTAATTTGGAGGTTGGTGGGGGTTGAGGAAACTTTTATCCTATTTCTAATACTTCAACTCTATTAACCTCATAACCTACCTAACAACTTTCTATTAACCTGTGCATTAATCTACATTAACCTCCATTCACCTGTCCTGAAATAAATCCTTAGGGCAAGCAACAAGTTCAATGATGTGGTCTAGTTTTTCACTCTTAGTCTCTTAAATGTTTATTTTAGTTTATCCTAGTTCCTAAATGTCCTAGCAAGCTAGTGACTATGGCAAATTTGGAGGTCGTTGTCTTGCTTTGTATGTAACTATGTTCTTAGCCAAAACATCTAATAATTTATGAGAACCAATGCAACTACGTGGTATTCTCTGCACTCTTTAGCTAACCTCATTCACATTCATAACTTTCTCATCTGTATCTTGAATCATCTGAAGTCTTGTTATGCAGTCGGGCGCCTGCTGCTTGACAACACTCTCTACTTTTCATTGTTGGGAGGCAGCTCTGTCATTAGCTCATGCTTTAATGTTAAAATTGAAATGGGAAGAATCATATAATTGAGATATATTTCCTGCTAGTTCATCTTTTTTATATATGATATTGTTTTTATTTTTAACACTTCTTCATTGTCATTATTGTAATATTTTGCCAGGCGTCTGTTACTTGGGGCTCTTGTGAACCTGATTTCTTACCTATTGCCATGACTTGTTGGAAGTTTCAGACTCACCCCTTTAACCTTGCTGTGCTGTTATGACATTTGCAGTGACGTGGGATTGAACTTCTATTGCACCAGCTTCATGATAGAGTATCTTCTTTGAATTTTCTTGATACTAAGCATTTTTTATGTAGGATCTTGTCCTATGTTTTTTTATGATGCTGATGGCTTCACCCCAGCTTATCACAATTCCTCCACTTGCCCCCCTATTTTCTCATCCTCTGATGATGTTATAATTGCACTCATTTATCAGTTGTTGGTTTCCTACTCATCTTTATTACGTTTAATTTGATATATTATGACTATTCACTGTTCTATGTTTTTGTTTCCTACCAACGTTGTACGGGTGATGCTATCTTTCTTTTTTACTGTGGAAGTATTCAAATTTTGCGTGCTTCTGGGATTTGTATTCTAACCTCCAATATGGGGCCTGATCCGGCAGGAGTCCAGCTGTGTATTTGAGGGTAATGTTGAGTAACACTTTCACACTGAGAATAAATGTTGTTCTCTTTTCCAACTAGAATAATATTATTGCTTGCCCCTTACCTCCACAAAAATTTGAAATAATCATTTGATATGCTTAATTCCATTTTGCTGGTTATCTGTTGCAGGTGAAATAACCAAAACTTGTATTGGTAGATTTCCATCTCTGTTGGCTTTGCAATCCTGCACCCGTCATATTCACCTCTTTTCTTTCCCTCTATCTCGCTTCCATTACCTATGGTCTGTTTGCCTGACTATGTGTATCAAGCTTTATTTGCTAAGAATATTTCGGTAAAAGTGGAAGTATTAAAATGGTCCAGGGTTCCAGAGGTTGGTGGAAGTCACCTTCTAGTTTCTTTGTATTTAAGTCCAAGAATCTTAACTTGTTAAAGAATCTTAACTTGTTAATAGTGCCTTCTTGGCTGGTGGGATGGATTTCTTTTATCAACACATGTATGTGGTGATCACCAAGCACAACATCACCTCAATGGGCCACATGCTGCATAATTTAGCAGCTTAGCTAGTTGGAGGGCCAGAGATGTTTGGGGTGTTGTGGTTATGGGGTGTTTTCTATCTGTTGACCAAATTTCATAAATATGTTTGCCCTGGATATGTTCTTTCTGGTTTCCATTGATGATGGTTGAAAATCTGCTGTCTTTCTTTTGGGATTCTTGAAGATGGCTAAAATGTCTGTTTTAGAAGAATATTCAATAACTGTGTAGTGTGTAGGGTCGGACTCTTGAGGTTGGTCTGTGAATTATGTTGCCAAGGGAACAATAGACATGCTTTCGATAAGTTTTCATCTCATGTGATTTGAACATGCTTGCGCTAATAGATTAACGAACCTATACCTTTTAGTCTTCTGTCTGTACGTCTAATTTTATAATATAGCCTTAGGTGCTGCGAATGATGGGTTGCTTGTTGCTTTGTTTCTTTATGGAGCAGGGCTGATATACATAATATGTGTGTGTGTGTTCCTTGGCTTTATCTAGGTGAAATATCTAGGAGGGTGTATATGTTTCTTTGCAATTCTTCTGGTTTTATGCACCTTGGGGTGCAAAATGGGAACATGTGATGCATCGAGAGTGATGGGTTTTGTCCGGTTGAATTTTGGTAAAAAGCTTGCTAACCCTGTGAATTATTGACGATTATTGTTGGACAAGCGTGCTTGCTTCTTTATCAGCAGCGCAGTGTGTGAGGGAACATCAGGGATCAAAAACAGCAGCAGTTAACATCTTGCGCTCCCTGTGTGCAAAGGTTTATGCTGTAGCTGGTGGATCCAGTGCCTGCGGGTCATATGGAAGGAGTGGCCATATTATCCTCTTACGGTTTTCCGTACATTAGTTGGTAGATAGATGATACTCCATTAGCAATGTATTCCTTGGAAATAGATCTCCTTTTGATGTTGTGCGTTGAGCGGTGTTCCCCCCCCCCCCCGACTTGTTAAGACAATTATTATCGAATTAATGATGCCAGTGGAGGTTATATATTGAATGTGGCATTTTCTACTATGACGTGATCGAATGGGCTAATTTCTCAGAGCAGCGCGCCCTGCCGTTCAGTCATCACATGGGCATGGTTCGAGCGACATTATCAGTGAAATTGTCTAAGCATCATAGTTATTTGCTCGTGTTTTATCTGATAGACCGGATGCTATCTAATCTCCTCAGTCCTCCCAGTAGTATTTATATCAGGGATTATGGGACTGTCAAATTAAAATTTTATCATTCAGTTTCACAGGTTGATTGTCAATGTACTCTAATCGTATATAGACCAACTATGAAGCGACCCTAATCGAACTTCTTCGGAGCCAGAGCTCGTACATGACCATGTAAAAAGCATCAAAAGCAAGCGGGCTACGATTCCACTGAAAATGTCTCCTGGCCTCCAGCACGTTGCCGCGTAGGAGATCATACTGATCAGCGCTGATCCCTCCGAGTATGTCCTTGAGCTTATGAATATCAAGTGAATGAACCACCACGGAGAAGCTTTTCCAGTTTAGAATATCCATGAACGGGAGATCATAGTAGTCGGCAAGGACAACAGGGACACAACCATAGTAGAGTGCATCGCCGATACGAGCCGTGTTAACCTCGAAACCCTTGACATGGAGACAGAACTTGGTGCTTAGTAACTGGTCTGCATAAGGAGTCTTAAGCCTCCCGCTGTGAACGAAAATGTCGGGATCATTTTTCCATACTTGGACAAGTTTCTGACGCACTGGTGAGTTCGCCGCACCAGCGAAGAAAGCCAGCTTCTTCCTGAAAGAAAGAACCCCGGGCCATGGAAGTTGAGTTTCTGTTTCCGTACCGTAATATGAATGATGATCTAATATATATATATATATATATATAATACTTCATTCATATCAAAGATAAATTTATTTTAATAATTTTTTTATTTATTTTTAAAATATATATATATATATAGTATTAAAACTTGAATTACATCCTTTAGTAAAATATAATCGAAAACTTAATACATAGATAATAAAAGAAAAAAAAGTGAAGAATAAAATAAGAATAAAAGTAAAAAGTATGTTTTGATTTTTTTTTAAATAAATTTTTGTATTTAAAAATACGGTGACAGGTATATAGTCCATAATCAGAATATTTTTAATAATAAGAAGAAGAATAGTAATTTACCTATTGGATGAGGATGTTGAGAGTAAATGAGGAGGGCCATGCCTAGGCCAAATCTGAGGAAGGCAGACATCTTTATGCGCAACATAATTAGGCAAGAAGTAATTGGAAGAACAGAGAACCTGAATTGCATTCATCTTCACAGCCTGTGCCTTCTCCATAGCATACCTCCCAATAGAATGACAGGCAACATAGAAGTGATCGGCCCCACCCGTACGATTCCAGTAAGGATACTCCCTGCTTATGTGAGCAATGTAGACGCTGATGAAATCCTGCAGGCCGCCAACTCCAACTCTCCGGTCGTGCCTCAACGTGGCGATAGAGAAGGGCAGGAAGAAGAGGTCTGCCTCTGAAGCATCCTTGGTGATGAAATGGCTTTTCATGAGCTCTTTCTTGAAGTATGTTTCGCTGGCGTAGTTCCCACCGGGCTCGTGATTATCTAACGGCAGCAGAGCATTAGCGAATGGATGGTTTCGGCTGTGAGGATATACGTAGATCTTGAAGGTTTTGTTCATTTCTCGGTAGTTCTTCATGAACGTATCTTTGTCGTGGAATAAATTAGTCACCGGCTCTGTTTCCTCCTCTTGCTTTTCCGCCTTGCTGTTGCTGCTGCTGGCGTTACTACTATGGGCACCGCTGATGGTGTTGTCATACCGATGGTTACTGGAATCTGAACAAATGAGACCTCTGAATATGCTTATAGCCATAGGGATCAATTTTTTTTTTTTTTTTGGAATTCATAAGGGTGGTAAAGGTAACTATTAAAATACCGAAAGAGAGAGAGAGAAAAAGAAAAAAAAAAAAAAAAGGGCCTGAAATCTCTGATACCAACGTTTTAACAGGGACTAGTTTGCTAAACATCAAATATTATTAATTTCCCGATTTCATAAACCACCACCATTGAGATTCAAACTAAAACGAAAATAGGAAAAGGTAATGAAATTAGTGTGCGCTTGTCTTTTGTGGAACAATTATGAGTTTGGTCATCGCATCTGCCTCCCTATAAGAGAACGAACTAGAATGAAATCATTCAACCTCTGAATTCTCCGGTCTTATGCCAAGGGAAACTTCAAATGAAATCATACATAAGAAACATATTGGTATTTTAGCTACGAGAAAATTCATACGACGACATGATCATGAAATATAAAAAAAAAAATCGCTGAATTAATAAACAAAATGAAACGTACAGAAAAACTAATCAGAGGGGGAGGGGGGAAGAACAGATGGTTAGAGACGGGGTACCATTTAAGGGCGTCGACCGAATTCGAGGGCTGCTGCTGCTGCTGCTAGTATTACTGTTACTGTAGGTAGTAGAAGTAGTATTACCGAACAGGGCAGCCCCTGTTTTCTCCTGATCATAATCTCTGCCACCGGACTCTTCCCCTTCTTTTTCACGAGCAACCGCCGTATTCAATTCTGACTCCTCATCTGTCAAACTTGGTGTGATTTCATGAGATTGAGATGTGGAGACGAAAATGACGGCTGGCTTCTGCTCGAGAGGGGGGTGGTGGTGGTGGTGGTGATGGTAATTTGTGGTTGTGGATATGTATATAAGAATTAATAAACAGGATGAAATGGATAGAATTCCTGGTATGATTATTAGGTAATTGGCTTTGAAGGTCTTTGAGTTTGAGGAAGAACAACGGAGAAAGCAATGGCAGCAAGAGAAAATACGTGGCGCCATTGTTGTTTTGCTGTGAAGACATACGAGTTAGGATGAAGGAAGAAAAAATGTAGGGAAGTGGATTTGTATTTATATATATATATATATATATATATATAATTACCTCCGCACGTCGGAGGTTATTTGGAATTGAATGTTAGTACCTGTCGTATATTTATATTTTTATTATAATACATGCCACCAGTTCATAATACGTATATAAATTTAAATTATTCATCTTCTAGCCTTCATACATACATACATACATACATATATATATAGCATTTGTTTGCTTATAGCTTTCAATGAGTACTGATCATGAACAACACCTCTGCATGTAATATAATTGTGTAGGTATAAAGTCATTTTCTTCGCGTGACCATTCATGTATAGTGTATTTTAGTTGACCTCGCCTCGCAAATGCGTCCATGTATCCATCTTTTCAACTAAATAAATAAAGTTATAAAATCTCAATCATACAAAAATTAGAATATTCCACAAGGACAAGCTCTTGGCACTTGGCAGGACCGAGAGGAGGACTGCCGTTTGATAAAATATTTTTCAAAATTTTCGCTGACTTACTTAACTTTATTTTTTCGCTGAACAAAAATTATGACTTTTTTTTTATGCGCCAGATTTTGGGGTTAACAAATTATTATAATAAAAAAAAGAACCTTAGAGTAAAAATATGTGTAATTAGTTATACAAAATTAGCTTCATTGACGTAATTTTGTTTCTTCAAATATCTGAATCAGTGTCACAATCAACTAATATTACTAAATATTTACATTGAAACACCTTCTGGTGTGTAAGTTCTGTATTTGATAAAACTAACTAAACGTGGGATGAAAGCTTAAAAGCTAATTTAAAACTTATAAGTTATAAGGTACTTGAAATAGTTTTTCAAAAATTAGCTTATAAGTTAATAAAAAATAACTTTCCATACAGATTCTTTTTTTTTCTTTAAAACACAATAAACCATTTTCAATAAGCTAAAAGGTAGCTTATAAGCTAGTTTGTATGATCCCAAACACACACTTAGTCGACACATTATACAATCTGTCTTTGGTTATTGGCTAGTCTCACAGGTTACAACTTACAACTATGGCGAAAGAGTAACATTAATTGTCATATTGATGAAGAGGGGGATGTGCCAATCAGCTTTAAGATTTTTTGCAAAATATACAAGATAACCATGCATTTTTTAGATATTCACCATATAAATCTTAGTTTATGAGTTCATGCACCAGATAATCCTTTATTTATTTCAATCATTAATTTTCTATCAGCTTTCAAAAAACTCAAAAAAATTTATCTGAAACGACCAATATATCATTGTTATTTGTAAATACTACAAAATTAAGGGCGAATAGCGACGATAAAATCGTCGATACTAAAAATATATTTGTCACTATGAAATCATCGGTACAAGTTAGTAATAAATTTATTACTAATGATTTTTATATCATTGGTAAGAAGGTATAGCACCGACGAATAATTCGTCATAATTAAGCTTATCACCGACAATCCAAAATGATAGTAAAAAAATTAATCATACTTAATACCAATGATTTATTATCGATATTAAGCCTAATATAGACAATTAAATTTTAAATTTCTAAAAAAATTAATGCGAAAACCCTTATTACCAATGATTTTTGTTATTACCAACTATGTATCTACCGTATTATCAATGATAAATCGACAATATTAAGCCTTAATACCAACAATTTATGAGTACTAAAAATTTCAAAAAACCTTACTACCAGTGATTTATCCTTGGTAATACGCTTTTGAAAATATTAAATAAAATCAAAATATTTTATATAAAACCAAAATAAGGTTTTAAAAATATTACCTAAATAACATTTTAAAGATAAATTGTTATAAAAACATGATTTAACAAACAAATATAATATTATTACGCATAAATTGTAAATGCTAGCATAAAACATAAAAGTTATTTTTATCATCTTCATCTTGATTAGATGGCAGAGGTGAAGGACCTTGAGTCCATGTAGTTATAAAAGCTTTCTTTTGTCTTAATTCTTCCTCATGAAGCTCAAATATTGATAGTTGTTGGGCTATAATCTCACTCATTTATTTTTGATTTTGCTCTGCTTGAAATTTCCATTATTGTTCTTGTAGTGTGTATCCACCTCATGCAAGAAGCAGCACGACTTAAGCCCTCTCCTTTGAAAACCTTAGTCCCACACCTTTTCTATGACGTGGACAACTATCCAAGACATCCTCAAGTATTAGTTTTTCATCAAATTCTAAAGGTGTAGGATCATCCGCATCGGCACTAAAAGAAGTCATTTGTGATAAGGTATGTTCCTCTTTCCTTAACATTTTGTTCAGTACGTGTAAGTAAAATTAATACTTGTTATAAGGAATGTTAATAATATTATAATTAATTATATATAAGTAATAACTAACTTACAAAATTTTCTTAGCTTGGGGAGCGACCCGTTGTTATTCTTAAAATGCATTTCTCTATAGGTCTCGATCATAGGTAATATTTTTTTCTGTTTCTAGATTGACCTACATTTAAGAGAAAAGTGAATGCATTACAATACATTACATAATAAATAAATAAATAAAATAATAATAAGACCCCCCAAAATACCTTTTTGTAGAGATATTGTGATAAAGATTGTGTACCATGCCATGAGGGAGTGATTTGTTTTTTCCCTATTAGCAGCATTTTTATCTACTAAAGCCTTTACCAACAAAATAGTAATTTGTTAATATTATTTATATATAGTTTTATTCAATTTGTATACCAAAATTGAATATTACTTTTACATTATCTGAATTTCATAGATCAATACATCTTTACTACACATCCAGCTCAAAAAAAAAGGCCTATAATTATTGTCTTCTTATCAATTCATTTTATGATAACATTTATGATCTTTGTATTGATTGGCCCTCATTCGATCAACACCTAATTGAATCCTAGGCCATGAACAATTTTTCCTCCATGGAACAAAATCAAAATATGTATACATATATACACAATCATATGTTACAAATTATATAATTTTGATTTGATTACTTAATTAAAGAAGACAATAAATATTTTTTTCTCAACTTCAAGGAGGGTATTCACCTTATCCTCCAAAGGGACATGTGACTATATCTTATAACACGGTGGTATCTTTATCCCAATCTTATTTCTAACACATTTGGTAAACTATGTACCATATGGACTTGTAACATTTAAAGTGTTTGCCTGAAAATTTAAGTCCACTTCAAACTTTTTTCTTCCTCTTCTTTCAAACTCCTCCAACATCACCCTATCTCTACTTCTTTCTATGGCCCTACTCTTAGGATCTAAAACATACATATACAAATTTTATCATTGATATAATAAAATGATGAAATTAATATTGATGAAATAAACATAATAGACAAAAATTTATACCTTCTAAGTTCCAACACCTAGAACGTAGTCTACGAGAATGCGATGGATGTCCATCAAACTACTTGCATTTAAATAAAACTATAGAACACCTGAACAAGTAAGATAATTCTATGAACTTAGTTAGTTGTCCATAGAAATTATTGCCACCCTCGCCTAATACACATATACCATCGTTATGTGTTTTTCTCTTTAGATACATATCATGCGTTGAGAATTTAACTCTATTAATTACGCAACATAAATAAAAAATTCATCATAAAAAATTCTCTAAATACCAAGGAGAGCAACTCATTGGTGCATTCATGTGATCTCATTTCTCTCAACTCGTACATCTATCATTATGTGTGTTTCAAATAAATAATGATATCATAAACCCTAACAATGAATTATTATAAGTTTGAATTGTTATTATTAAAAATAATTACCTTTGAATAAAACCAAGACATAAATTTTTTCTTATGTACATTTTTCAATTTACCACCACCCCTATGTCATTAAATACCATACATGTGTTCACTATAGAAAAAATGCATTTTCACTACTTACTTATATATAATACTATGATAAATATGGAGAATATTATAATACACTTACTCCAAATATTTTTGTATTTCTGGACAATTGTTCAAAACATACCACTAAGAGTATGTAATTTCCTAAAATTTTAGAAAACCTATAATTTAATAAATAGCTTTTATTTGAAATAAATTAGCTTTCAAGATTATTTAGTTTAATTATTTTATGGATTTTTAGTATATAAATTTGGATAGGAATATTTAATAAATTAAAAATAAATATTTTATTATTTTATCATACTCTTTTTTATTTAAATAATTTTCCAAACCTATATTTTACTAAAATTATCCTTTCTAAGCCCATATATTTAATTATATTAAATTAATTTATTTCTCAAAAATATTACATCCTATTATTTTATAAATTAAATTATTTTAAATTCTCCCATTTTCCCTTTTTTCCTTTCTTTCTCCTTTTTCTCCTTTTTCCTCCTTTCTTTCTTTTTCCTTTTTCCTCCTTCGAGCCGCTTGCACTTGGCCTACTCTCCCCTCCCCCTACGCTTGGGCCTCCGACCCACTCCATTTCCTCCTCTCCTTCTCCCGTGTACAGCCCAGCTTCCCCCCTCTTTTCTTTCTTCTTTTCCCCTTGGATCGGACCGACCCATTCCTTCCCCCCATGCCAGCCTGCTCCCCTTCCTTTCTTCCTCCTTCTTCTGCCTCGACCCAACGCCCCCGACTTGTCCCTGTCGCCATGCCTGCCACCTCAGGCACGCCGGCCACTGCCTGCTACTAGAGCCGGCAAAAGTTGACCCGACCCGAAAAATCCGACGAATACCGACTCGATCCGCCCGAAATCCGATCCGATTTTATCCGAGTAATTAAAAGCCCGAAACCTATCCGACCCGATCCGATACATATCCGATATCCGATATAACCCGAGAAATCATAAGCCCGAAATAAACCCGACCCGACCCGCTATTCACCCGAAACCCGATATAACCCGAAAAATTATAAATCCGAAATGACCCGACCCGATCCATTATTTATCCGAAATCTGATATTATCTGAAAAACTATAGATTCAACTTGGTACCACCCAAAAATTAACATTAACCCATAACTCAAAATTTTTAAAACTTCATAAAACATGAAATAATATAGATGTGCAACTAATCCATACTAGCACTTACATCAAAATCTAGAAACAATATACTTTCATAAAATTTATATCACTTATGTATATACAAATACAATATCCATTGATACCAATAGAAATAAAAGTAGAGAAAAAAAAAAGAATAACACTACTATGCCATTTAAATATTAGTTCACTTCCATTATTCCATCTAGTACCATAAGATAATAACAGTGCAGCCTTGAACTCTATATGTTAGTATCTATACGGTCATACCTTGCAATATAGCACCTACAACATCATAGGAAAGTAAGAAAAATCTAGAGTGAGAATGTTAGTTATTCATTATAAAAATTGAAGATTAATATTTTTTATTACATCAACAGTGTTAAATAGTAAGAAGTCAATATTAGTTGGTCTTTTGTCAATAATAGTCATTATTACTTACTTTATTTAATTTTTATCTTATTTAGCTTGATATGATCTAATCAAAATATATAATAAAAAAACTAATATGTTGTTATTATTATTTTTGCCATAATTGATATTCATTGATTACTATTATTATTGTTATCATTATTTTTGTATTATTATTATTATTATTATTATTATTATTATATTTATATTTATATTTATTAAAATTATGTTGATATGATGTGATCAATCTCTTTTAAAAATAATATGAGAAGTACAACCTTAGAAGTCTTCATTTGTTATCAATTATCAATGACTATTATAAGTTAATATCATGTAAGGAGCGTATAAGATATAAATATAATATAAACTTAAAATAATACTAGAACTCAATATGACCAAGCTAATAATGGAGTTGAATTATAAGTTATACCTTAACATAAAAAGAAAAGTGATACGATTTGAAAACTTTTAAATTTGAAACGTCAAATACATCTCCAAAGATGAAATAATGATAAAAAATTCTAAGGCCCCAAAACAATTAATATAATAATTTAATTTTGATTGAATAAGATAAATTAAAATAAATGATCTCAAAATCATTAGCTTTTAATAATATCTTGGAATAAAAAAAAGAAAGAAAATGACACAAGCATGGCTCAAATATGAAATAACCTAAATTCAATCTAAATTCAATCCGAAAATATAATAATTGAAACTCAACCGAGCCCGATCCGAACCCGAACCGAAATTAGAACAACCTAAATTTATCCGAATCCGAGTCCATCCGATCTCAACCAGACCCGACCCGAGAGCTTAGAATGACCCGAGATTATCCGATACTGAGTTGATCCGAATCAAACCCGACCCGACCCGACCCGACAAAATAATCCGAAATTATCTGAAACCGATTTGACCCGATTATTATGTTACCCGATCCGATAGTGACCCGACCCGTCCGATTGCCAGCTCTACCTGCTACCACCACTGCAACCTTCCCTCTCTCTCTCTCTCTCTCACTCTCTCCCCCGTCCTTTTTTTCACCATTTTGGACCTAATCGGCCATGCACTCCTCCTCAAGCATGGTCTCTCTTTCCCTTCTTCCCCTCCCTCTCCTTGCCACCCTACTAGGAATGTAAACGGGGCCGGTTTGGGGCTGGTATACCCATACCCGTATTTATACCCGATAAGAAAATCCGTACCCTAATCCGTACTCGTACCCAAATCCATATCCGCTAGCACATCCATATCTGTATCCGTTAGCCGATGGATTATCCGTTAATGGATATTATCCGGTGATTAAATCCATTACTTGATGGATAAACCCATTTAGAATTAAGCCAAATGATAATTTTAACCTTAATTTATACTATATTTATTTTAAAATTAAGGGTAAAAATGTAATTATATATCGGGTAAACGGATACGGGTATGGTTACTTGTACGGGTATGGATATCCCATACTCGTATCCGTACCCAAACCCAACGGGTATTTTTTTCCACCATCCATATCCATATCCGTATCCATTTAAATATCCATCGGATAAGATCTGCCGGGTTTCGGGTAAAATCCGCCCCATTTATATCCCTATACCCTACCACCTCCCTGCCACCCTATACACTGCCATTAACCAGCCACCTATTCCCTCCTCTTCTCCCTCTTCATTTTCTTCTCCTCACAAGCCCTTTCCTGCCTCATTATTTTTCGATCCTTACCTTCCCCAACCTCCTTCCTCTCATTTTCTTCTTCTTCCATTTCCATCCCTGTTTTGTGCATCACCACCCCTCCGCAGCTTCCTCTGCCACACCAACCGCCTACAGTACCTCCTTCCACCTCATACTACCGCTCTGAACCACCACAATACCCCCCTCAAGCCCCCTGTAGTCCCTTCTTCCTCCCCCCACCTTTTCCCCCCTTTCTCTCCCTTATGGGCAACACCCCTGCAACCACTCCGTTTGCCGCCATCCGACCACCTCTACCGCCACCCAAACCACCAATCCACTCCCTGCAACTTCCTCTACCACCCTTACACCCCTTTTGCCGAAACCAGCCCCCGAACCCTAACTCTGCCGCCCTTGGCCACCAACAACCTACCCCGACCACCACCTACACCCCCTCTTCACTCCTGCACCCTTCCCTTTCCCTAAATCCTCCCCCATCTACCTTCTTTCCTAACCTAAAAACCCCAACCCGAAAATAGCCCACCATCCATTTTCCTTCACCCTCCTTCGAGCCTTCCTCTTTTCATTTTGAATGCAGCTGATGCTGCATGAGCAGCATGAGCTGCTAAATGTGTTGGTTATTTTAGTTTATAAATTTTAAGGTATAATAATATTTAAGTTAATTATTTCATTAAGTAAATTTTATAAAGTTTTATGCTTTGGTTTTTCATCTCTAATATGATAAGTTTTGCTACTACTTTTAGGTGTTGATTTGGTATCTAAAGCTTGAATCTTTAACCAGAATACCGGTAAGGTTCAATTTGTGGGAATTAAAGTAATCATTAAACCCCACTTAAACGCATGGATAAACGTATATTAGCACATTAGGGTTTTTAATATGTTATTATGCTTATTATATGTTTGTTAATATAATATATATATATATATATATATATATATATATTTTTTTTATTGACTAATAAAAAGGAAAGTATGCTGGTTCACGTGCTATGTGTGGAAATATTGCTTAAGGAAAGAGTTTGGCTACTAATGAAGGTGTTAAGTACTTATCCATACTATATTATGTTATTGTGAGCATTTATGCATGAATAATATTATTATGAGCCCTAAGGGGCATTTTAGTAACATGTCTTGTGCAAGAATATGACCTCATATGTGTGGGTGCTAATAAGTATTACATTAAAATATAATAGTTGGTGGAGTTAGATATTGTGAATAGAGTATTAATATTACCTTTCCATGTAGTGATATTAATTTAATAAAAGTGGTGTAATAAGGGGACAAGATGGTAAATTTGGAAGAAAGTGGTGAAATGATAATTTTATAAGTAAAAGGATAAAATTATAATTTGTAATAAAAATGGGTATTATGGTAATTTTGGAGGTAAATGGCAATATGGTAATTTTATAAGTAAAGGGAAAATGGTGATTTTATAAGTAAAGGGGTATTATGGTAATTTTATGAGTAAAGGGTAAAGTGATAATTTTGGAAGTAAGAGAGTAAAGTGGTAATTTTGGATGTAAAAGGGTATTATGGTAACTTGTAAGCAAAAGGGTAATATGGTAAATCTAGATGTAAGGGGTGAAATGGTAAGAGGATATTATGGTAATTTTGGTACTAAAGGGGTAAAACGGTAATTTATAAGTAAAATGATAAATTGGTATTTATAATAATGGAGAAGGGTAAATCGGTAACTATAATTATGGAGAAGTGTAAATTGGTAATTATAATTATGGAGAAAGGTAAATTAATAATTATAATTATGGAGAAGGGTAAATTGGTATTTATAATAATGGAGAACAGTAAGTTGGTATTTATAATAATGGAGAAGGGTAAATTGGCAATTGTAATTATGGAGAAGGGTAATTTGGTATTTATAATAATGGAGAAGGGTAAATTGGCAATTGTAATTATGAAGAAGGGTAATTTGGTATTTATAATAATGGAGAAGGGTAAAATGGTAATTATAATAATTGAGGAGGATAAAATGGTAATTATGATAATAGAGAACGGTAATTTGGTAATTTAACCAACAAAAGGGTAATTTAGTAATTATGATAATAGATAAGTGTGATTTGGCAATTATAATAATGGATAAGGGCAATTTAGCAATTATGAGATTGCAGAAGGGTAATTTGGTAATTTAACCAACTAAATGGCAATTTGGTAATTGTGATCGTAAAGAGGGGAAATCGGTAATTATGATAATGGAGAAGGGCAACTTGGTAATTTAACCGACTAAAGGGTAAGTTGGTAATTATTTAACCAACTAAAGGGGTAAATTGATAATCATGATAATGAGGAAGGGTAATTTGGTAATTTACCCAACTTAAGGGCAATTTAGTAATTATAACAAAGGATAAGGGTAATTCGATAATCTAACTAACCAAATGGGAAATATGATGAGTGTAATAATTACGAAGGTGAATGGTGATCTAAAAAGCGTATGAGATAACTTGTTAATCTAAACCGAGTAAGGGGTAATTTGGTAATTATGCAACCTGAAGAGTGATATGGTAAGTTGGCAAGTAAGGAAGGGATGTCTTAATAACTATACAAGTAAGGGTAAATCAGTAATTCACAGCTAACATGTCGAGGGGGCACTGGAGATTCGTAATAAGACTCAAGTAATACTGAATAGTAAGGTAAGAGTATTTGACGATTAATAAGTATCACGAGAACGAATTCTAATTCGAAATTAGATGAGTTAGGATGGCCTTAACGATTCCTCTGTGTTACCTTGGACAACCATTTGAATAAGAAATTTCTGATGATATCTGAACGATTAAAAGTGGATAATTATCTGATTGTTGTGCTTTGGTGATCACCTTTAATTAAGACACTAATACTTAAAGTGAAAGACCTCAAGATCGGGAATGGTGGCTCTTTAGGGGTCGCTACCCTAAAGACGTGGTTTAGCCCACGATTATTTGGTATTTGCTGGTGATCCTTTGTACCCCAACCAGGCCCTATATCTACTCTACCTAGCTCTACGGATCTATTTACAGGGTATGTATACTTATGGATTAGGTGTCCTTGTCGATAGGGTACTAAGTAGCTTTATGCACCAGTACAACCAGGTTACCTTTGCGTCCCTGGGTTGATGGTTGACGGGTACTGAGTAGCTTGTATGCATCGGTACGACCAATGTACCTTTGTGTCTCAGGTTCTTAATCTCCCATCTGAGGCAAATAAATGAGATTGTTGTGCTGATTAAAAAAAATGGAAAAACACTAATTATGAAAGTGAAAGAGTAATGAGTCAGGTCCAGTTGAATTATGATATTGAGTACCGATCCACTGGTTATAATAGTGGCCCAGAAGCATGTTGCTCTGGCAGATGATTATAAGTACCGATCCACCGGATAGAATAGTGGCCCAAGAGCGTGTTGCCCTGGAAGATGATTATGAGCACTGATCCATCAGATAGAATAGTGTCCCTGGAGCATGTTGCCCTGGAAGATGATTATGAGTACCGATCCACCGGATATAATAGTGGCCCAGGAGCGTGTTGCCCTGGATGATATTGGTATACATTTCAATCCATCGGCAATAATAGTGGGGGTCACGAGCTCAATAAAACCAGTCGTGGATGTGAATAAAGTTATGGAAAAATACTAATCACTTATAGTGGAACACCATGTGAGTCGGGGCCAGATCGGTCCACCGGTGAATAATAGTGGCCAGGATTGTTTTGCCTTGCATGACCGGTCTACCGAGGAATAATAGTGGCCAAGAGCGTTTTGCCGTGCATGACTAGTCCACTGGCTATAATAGTGGGGTTCCTGCACTCACATGGGTATAAAATCTGAGAGATGATTGAATGATGATGGACTAATGGATTAACGCTCGAACGTTGATTTTGCACTATGATATGACGTAATTCCTAGAGCATTGATTGTACATCATGACTTATTAATAATTGATGGTCTTGTTAAGTATGTGATTGTGGTGCATATATTTCTTATTATATAAGTATATAGCTTGGTTTCATGTGTTACATTGCGGCCCTATTTTTAAGTGTGTTTTAAAGGGTTACTCAGTACCATAGTACTGAAGGGTTCCATTCGTGGGGCCCCTGCCTATTCAATGGGCATTGTCCCTTATAGGTCCATTTTCAGGTACTCAAGTGGGTAACGAGAAAGAGCGTAATGATTTTCTGAAATTTGATAGGGTTTTACTACTTCCCTTTTTTTAACTCTTGGTTTGAATGTAATCTTCTTTCTTGTAACCACCATTGGTGGATTTTACTCTTGCAAGATGATTATTTACGCTACTCTGATTTAAATACGGTTTGAATTTCTAGCAATTGATATTTCATCTTTTAGCCTTAACACTTGGTACTGGAACGGTATGAGTGAACCTGTCTGGTACTAAGTGTGGTGGTAATATCCCCAAAATTCACAGTTTGTTATTTTTCTTTCGCTAATCTTTTAATAACAAAAAATTTTCAGTAGTAAATTTTGAGGGTATTACAAGCTCCTGGGCCGCTATTATAACCGGCGGATCGGTACTCAATATCATAATTCAACTGGGTCCGGCTCATTAATCTTTCACTTTCATAATTAGTGTTTTTTCATTTTTTTTAATCAGCACAATAATCTCATTTATTTGCCTCGGATGGGAGATTAAGAACCCGGGACACAAAGGTACACCGGTCGTACTGGTGCATACAAGCTACTCAGTACCCATCAACCATCAACCCAGGGACGCAAAGGTAACCTGGTCGTACTGGTGCATAAAGCTACTCAGTACCTTATCGACAAGGACACCTAATACATAAGTATACATACCCCCTAAATAGGTCCGTAGAGCTAGATAGAGTAAGATATAGGGCCTGGCTGGGGTACAAAGGCACACCAGAAAATACCAGAATAATTGTGGGCTAAACCACGTCTTTAGGGTAGCGATGAAATACCCCAAAAACCCTAATTTAGGAAATCATGGCCGAATAGGGAATTATTAGGAAATTAATTAAAATAAACTACTTTTAGTGAAATAAATGGGAATTAATTAGGATATATCAAGAAGGAATTTATAAGTGTGTAAATAGGAGGAATTGTGGTATTTTAAGTTAATTAAGGTTTTTATTTTAGAAATTTATTAAATACATTAATGTATTTAAAATAGGAAGGATAAAATAGTTTCAAATTAATATAAAATTTATAAATAATTTAATTAGAGAAAATTAAAGTGTTTTGTTAATTAAAATGGAATTTAAGAAAACTCTTCCAAAAATCCCAAAATTAACCTAAAAATAGAATTTAATTATTGTTTTGATAGTTATATTAAATACCCTAAATTACCCAAATTATACTAATTAAGTCAACCACTAATTTTCCTTCTTTTTCCTTTTTCCCTTTTTCCTTTTTCTCCCTCCTTTTTCCTTTTTCTTTCTTCCCCCTTCTCTTCCTTATTTTTTCCCCGACTGGGCCGGCCTGCTAGGCCCAGCGCCCTTCGCAGCCCAGCTCTCTCCCCGCTGAAGTTGGGCCTCGACCGGCCGGTTCCCCCCTTCCTTTTCCTTTTTCCCTGGACCGCCGGTCCAGCCCTTCTTCTTCTTCTTCTCCTTCTTCTTCCTCGCACAGCCGCCTGTCGCCGCCTGTCGTCGCCTGCAACACGGATTTCCGTCGGAGCAAGAAAAGCCTGCCATGACAGCTCCAGCTCCGATCTTGTCGCCTCTTCTCCCCATTGAATTTTCCATGGATGTGAACGAACGGCACATCCCTTCTCCCGCACGAAATTTCTCTTCTTTTTCAGGTAATTATGGCCTGAAAATTTTCAGACCATGCGCCGGCCAACTACGCCGGACGACCTACCCCAACCCTAACCCCTAACCTCCCCCTCGAAGCTTGTCGTTTTCCCGTCCCAATTTCCCTATAAATAGCCCCAACCTCTGCCTGAATCGAGTTCGAAAAACCTGGAACCCAAAGAAACCCCGTCACGCCGCCCCGCCTTCAGCCGCTATTTCCTCCGCCTTCGGCCACCATTCCCGCCTGCCCGCACCACCAACCTCTTCCCTGCATCCCCCTCTACACAGCCACCCCCCTTAACTTTCCTGCCTCGCGCCGCACGGCCAGGCACGTGCCGCCCTGGCCGTGCGAAAACCTCTCCCCAATCGACCCCTTCCAGCCCTGCGCCACCTTCACGCCGCCGTCGCCGGTTGTGCTGACACTTGCAGCACCCTCACCACCCCCCAAAACCACCAAGAGATCCTACCCTGCCATCCTACACCCCCATTTTCCCCTACTTCTCTCTCTCCTAGCCTCCACAACCACCTCTCCCATTTCTTCCTTCCTTCCATCGCCGCCGCCACCGCGCCGCCGCCGGCACCACCACACCACCAGGTTGTCCTCCACCTCCTTGGACCCTAAATCTTGACTAATGAAAGTTTAATAATTTTAATATTGATAATTATTACTATTAGTATTATTAGGATTATTATTATTATCATCATTATTATGGTTGTTTTATTATTATTATTATTATTATTATTATTACTATTACTATTACTATTATTACTATTATTATTATTATTATTATGTTTATGTTTATGTTTATTATTCTAATCGTTATTATCATTATTAATATTACTATTATCATTATTATTATTAATTCTATTATTATTGTCATCGTTACTATTATTACTATTATTACTATGACTATTGTCTCTATTGTTATGATTATTATTATTACCATTAACACTATTATTACTATCATTATCACTTTCATTATCCTTACCATTATTATTATTGCTATTGTTATTATTATAAATTTTTGGAATTAACATTACTAAGTCTACTACTCTAACTATTATTATCATTGTTATTATCTCTATTATTATTATTATTATTATCATTATTATTATTATTATTATCACTATTATTATTATTATTATTATTATTATTATTAGAACTAACACCCTTACTTTAATACTATAAGTATTATTAAAACTTACTTTGATTAGTGGGGAGTCGATTAACTATCTTAAGATCAATAATAACCCTACCTTTTTATCTATAAACTACTAGTTATTATGTTAGCCTTAGTATTAGGCCATGATAGGGGTAAGATAGGAATTTTGGTAATTCCGATAGAGGGAGATTAACTTATAGTATTTCCCTCTTATAGGTGAATTGAGTGAGGACCTTCGGGAGGCGTAGGAGCGTTCTCCGAGCCGGCGCCAATCTAGGTAAGGGTTTAACTAAGGCCACTTGTGTGATATGTGAACTACTGGTTGTGGAAGCGTTACATGCTCATGTGATGTACTTATGTGTCATGCTTTAAATACCACTATCTTATATGCCTTACGTGTAGCGCAGCATGGACCCAGGTACATCGGTGTGGTTACTTGTGTTACGTTAAATGTGCATGTGCTTCAATTTATGATGTGTTGTGGCCTAGAGACATGCATGCTATGGTATTTGAGGTGGTGGCGTAGTTGGGGACATGACAAAGGAGAATGAAAAGAAAATAACAAAAAAAGGGGGGGATAAGTCGGTTAGAGAAGGGATGGGAGAAATAAGGGTTGCATGGGGTGGTCACGGTCTGCATGAGGGCAAACCTTACGTATAGAAAGGTGCCTCGGGGTGTGTGAAAGGTAAGAGAGGTGTTGTTTGGGTGTTTGGGGGCTCCAAGTGAAAAATAGTACGTGGACTGAAATAAGGGCACGGGGTTAAAGTTTAGAGAGAACTCTAGTTGTCAGGGGAGAGAAGAAAAGGGGAGTATTAAAATAATAAGTGAGGGTGGAACCAAAGGGGGTCGTGTGGTGAAAGGGTGCTAGGAGGGTTCTGGACGCACGAGGCAGGAAAGGGTGGGCCACATAGGCCCAAGTTGGGGTTTCCGGAGAAAACCGTAAGGGAAGGTAGTGAGTGGACCTTGGGGAAAAAAGTGGTGGGCCCAGACTCACACACTTAGGAGACGGGTTTTCGAAGTGAGTAAACCAACCAAGGGGAGGATGTCGAGCGAGTTAGGAGGCGCAACCGTCTCAAGATATGAGACAGGTCCTCTTGGGAGGATGGGTATAGCTGAAGCTAGCCATGCATGTCTCGGGCGGAAAACTTGTTGAATAAGATACCATAAAATACTAATCACTTAAAGAGAAAGATGCAAGATGCTGAGACGGGGCCCAGACCGGTCCACCGGCGAATAATAGTGGCCAGGAGCCGGGGTGCCCTTGAGACCGTGCCACCGGCGAACAATAGTGGTCATGAGCGTTTTGCCCTGTATGATTTCCGGTCCACCGGCTATAATAGTGGGGGTTACCGTGCTCAGAAAACCACATATAAAAGCGATAAGACATGGGAAAGATACTAAATACTTACAGTGGAACACCATGTGAGTCGGGGCCAGACCGGTCCACCGACAAATAATAGTGGCCAGGAGCGTTTTGCCCTGGAGACCGAGCCACCGGCAAATAATAGTGGCTAGGAGCGTTCTGCCCTGTACATATCTCCGGTCCACCGGCTATAATAGTGGGGCACCCGCAATTACATGGATTAATAAAGAGTATGTGGAATTGAGTATGGTATTAAAAGATTTAAAGGATAAGTCTATTTGGAACATAATCGGCCTCACTATTTGTATCGTCTTATGTGCCCATATGATCATGCTTGTATTGTGTATTTTGTCTGTTCGGCCTTAGTTATTCGGTTACCTTGCTCAGTACGAAGCGTACTGACCACCCGTTTCATGGGTGCTGCTCATTCCCACGAGCAGAAGGCCCCACTGATCTAGTGCAGGTAGGTGACTCTATATTTGATGCCTACGACGCTTATGAGGCGTTGGGCGGGACCGAGAGCTGAGTTGGACCTAACTTGGGGATCGAGGGTAGCGTGGCCAGATTCTGTTATCACTGTACCTTTCTTATGTATTTTAAGTTAATTTGTCTTAAGTATATGACGTTCGACTTGCAAAAACCTCAAACCGTATCTTGAATTGTACTTTGAAATTCCGTACTATGATTCTGTATTACTTAGGTTTTACCCGTGAATGGGCTATGCTAACAACTCGTATTTGTTGGTTAATCTGTTTTAGCCTTAGCACTTAGTACCGGGACGGTAGGAGTGAACTGTTCTGGTATTAAGTGTGGCGGTAACGCCCCCGAATTTACAAGTGTTACCTCTTAATTCCAATAATTTTTTTTGAAATTAAACGAAATTTTTCAATAGTCGAAATTTTTCAATAGTAAATTTGGGGGTGTTACAAGCGACCCCTAAAAAACTACCATTCCCGATCTCGAGGTCTTTCACTTTAAGTATTAGTATCTTAATTAAGGTGATCACGAAAAGCACAATAATCAAATGCTTATCCACTTTTGAGCATTCTTATATTATTAGGCATTTCTTATTCATACAATTATCCAAGATAACATAGAGAAATAATTAAGGCCATCATAATCTCATCCAATTCTGATTTAGGATTTGTTCTCGTGATACTTACTAATCGTCAAATACTCTTACCTTACTATTCAGTATTACTTGAGTCTTATTACGAATCTCCAGTGCCCCCTCGACATGTTAGCTGTGAATTACGGATTTACCCCTTACTTGTATAGTTATTAAGACATCCCTTCTTTACTTGCCAACTTACCATATCACTCTTCAGGTTGCATAATTACCAAATTACCCCTTACTCGGTTTAGATTAATAAGTTATCTCATACGCTTTTTAGATCTCCATTCACCTTCGTAATTATTACACTCATTATATTTCCCATTTGGTTAGTTAGATTATCGAATTACCCTTATCATTTGTTATAATTACTAAATTGCCCTTAATTTGGGTAAATTACCAAATTACCCTTCCTCATTATCATGATTATCAATTTACCCCTTTAGTTGGTTAAATAATTACCAAATTACCCTTTAGTCGGTTAAATTACCAAGTTGCCCTTCTCCATTATCATAATTACCGAATTGCCCCTTTAGTTGGATAAATTACCAAATTGCCCTTTTTCGTTATCATAATTACCATTTTTACCCTTCTCAATTATTATAATTTCCATTTTTCCCTTTTCAATTATTATAATTACCAACTTACCCTTCTCCATAATTATAATTGCCAATTTACCCTTCTCTATTATTATAAATACCAACTTACCCTTTTCCATAATTATAATTATTAATTTACCCTTCTCCATAATTATAATTACCAATTTACCCTTCTCCATTTTTTATAATTACTATATTGTCCTTCTCCATTATTAAAATTACCATAATGCCCTTTATTGGTTAATTACCAAATTACCCTTCTCTATTATCATAATTATCCAATTGCCTTTCTATAATCATAATTTAATTACCAAATTATCCTTCGTCATTATCATAATTACCAAGTTACCCCTTAATCCTAAATTTACCATAATATCCTTATATTTACAAAATTATCATTCTACCCCTTACTTCCAAAGTTATCATAATGTCCTTTTATTTATAGAGTAACCATTTTACCCTTTACTTCCAAAGTTACCATAATGCCCCTTTACTTATAAAATTACCATATTTCCCTTTTGTCTCTAAAATTACCACTTTACCCTCTTTATTACACCACTTTTATTAAATTAACATTACCACATGGAATAATAATATTAATACTCCATTAACAGTATCCAACTCCACCAACTATTATATTTTAATATAATACTTATTAGCACCCACACATATTAGGCCACGTTCTTGCATAAGAAAAATTACTAAAATGCCCCTAGGGCTCACAATAATATTATTCAAGTGTAAATGGTCACAATAACATAATATGACATGGATAAGTACTTAACACTTTCATTAATAATCAAACTCTTCCCTTAAGCAACATTTCCACACATGGCATTTAAACTAGCATACTTTCCTTTTTATCAATCAGTACAAGCAAATATGTATATTATATTAAACCACAAATATCAAGCATAATAATACATTAAAAATCCTAATGTGCTAACATGCATTTAAGTGGGGTTTAATGATTACCCTAATTCCCGTAGAAATGAACCTTACAGGTATCCCGGTTGAAGATTCAAGCTTTAAATAGCAAAATCAACACCTAAAAATAATGTCAATAATTATTATATTATAAGTAGAAAATTAAGAGGATACAACTTTATATAAAAAATTTAATTAATAACACACTTTACTTAACTATTAATATACCTCAATAATTAAACACAAAAACTCCCAAAATAATGTGGAACTCACGCTGCTCATGCAGCGTGAGCCACGTGCAGGTTGTGATGGGGAAAAAGGGTTGAAGGTAAGGGGTAGAAGGGAGGGGTGGTCATTTTCGGGTTGCGGTTTTGAAGCTAGAAAAGAGGGTAGGTGGGGGAGGATTGAAGGCAAGGGAAGGTGCAGGAGTAAGGGGGTGTAGGTGGAGGCTGGGGATGGGGATGGTTGTCGGCGCCCAATGGCGGCGGAGGCGGCTGCAAAGAGGCTGCAAAGTGGGTTGCAGGCGTGGACAGGGCTGAGAAGGAAGGAAAAGAGAGGGGGGAAATGGAGGGGTGAGGGGGCTTCTTTTGGCCAAACTAGATGTGGGGGCGGTAGAGGAGGTTGCAAGGAGTTGACTTGTGGTTTGGGTGGCAGCAGAGGCGGCCAGACGGCAGTGAACGGTGGGGTTTCAGGGGCTGCCGAGAAAGGAGAAAAAGAAGAGGGGAGGAAGAAGGAGCTGCAGGGGTGGCTTGGACGGTGTTGTGGTGGTGCAGGGCGGGAGTAGAAGGGTGCAGAAAGTGGTGTAGATGGTTGGTGAGGCGATTGAAGCGACGGAGGGGTAGTTGCGCACAAAATAGAGGGGAAAAGATGAAGGGGAAGAAAAATGAAGGGAAGGAGATTGGGGGGAAAAGGGATCGAAAAATATGGTGCAGGAGGGCCAGTGATGAGAAGAAAAAGAAGAGGGAGGAGAGGGCAATAGGTAGTTGATCGGGTGGTAGCGTTTAGGGTGTCAGGGAGGTGGTAGGGTGGTAGGGAGAGGGAAGGAAATAAGGGGAAAGGGGAGGCCATGCGTGATGGGGGTGCATGGTCGGTTGGGTCCAAATCTGTGAAAAAAAGGATGGGGGAGAGAGAGAGAGGGAGGGAGGGTTGTAGTGGTGGCAGGTGGTGGCAGCGGGGCGGTGGCCGGCGTGCCCGAGGTGGCAGGGCTAGCCTACGAAGACATGTTGGGGGGCTGCTAGGTTTAGGCAAAAGAAGGAGGAAGAAAGGAAGGGGAGCAGGCCAGCGTAGGGGAAAGAAAGAAAGGGAGTTTGGCCAGCCGGTCTAGGGGAGAAAGGAAAGAAAGAAAATAAGGGGAAAAAGCTGGGCTTAGTCAGCTGGCGTGCGTGGGAGAAGGAGAATGGGCCAGTGGCCCAGGTGAGCAGGGGGGAGGGGCTGACCTGGTGCGGGCGGCCCAAAGGAGGGAAAAAATGGAAAAGAAAAGAAAGAAGGAAAAGGAGAAAAGGGGAGAAACAGAAGGAAAAGGGGAAAAGGGGAAATGGAAAAATAATTTAATTTAATTTATAAAATAATAAAATATAATATTTTTGATAAATTATTTAATTTAATAATTTAATGTATTGGTTCAAAAGAATAATTTTAGAAAATTTTAGTTTGAAAAATTATTTAAATAAAAATAATATGATAAAATAACAAAATATTTATTTTTAATTTATTAAATACTCCTATCCAAATTTATATACTCAAAAATCCTTAAAATAATTAAACTAAATAATTTAAAAATCTATTTATTAAATTATCGGTTTTCTAAAATTTTGAAAAATTACACAGTGTGTTACCCTGGCTGATGATTATGAGTACCGGTCCATCGGATATAATAGTGGCCCAGAAGTGTGATGCCCTGGCAAATGATTATGATTACCGATCCATCGGATATAATAATGGCCCAGGAGCGTGTTTCCCTAGATGATGTTAATATATATTCCGATCCACTGGTAATAATAGTGGGGGTCCTAAGTTCAATAAAATCAGTCATGGATGTGAATAAAATTATGAAAAAATACTAATCACTTACAGTGAAACGCTATGTGAGTTGGGGCCAGACCGGTCCACAGGTGAATAATAGTAGCTTGGAGCGTTTTGTCCTACATGACCGGTCCACCGGCGAATAATAGTGGAGTTCCCGCACTCACATGAATATAAAATCTGAGGGATGATGGAATAATGATGGGCTAATGGCTTAAGGCCCGAACGTATTAATTTTGCACTACGACATGACTTAAGGTCCGAAAGTATCGATTTTGCATTATGACTCATTAACATTTGATGGACTTGCTAAGGATGTGAATGTTATGTATATACATCTTGTTATATATATATATATATAGCTTTGTATCATGTGTTGCATTACGGAACTACTTTTAAGTGTGTTTTTGAAGAGTTACTCAGTACCATAGTACTAAAGAGTTCCATTCGTGGGGCCCCTGCCTATTCAATGGGCAGTGTCCCTTGCAGGTCCTTTTTCAGATGCTACTCAAGTGGGCAACGGAAAAGAGCGTAAGGATTATCCGGACTTTTAGGGTTTCATCCTTCCTCTTCTAACATCTGATTTAAATGCAATCTTTGTTCTTGTAACCACTATTGGTGGATTATATTCTTATAAGATGTTTACTTGCGCTACTCTGATTTAAATTTGGTTTGGATTTCTAGTAATTGGTATTTTATTCTTTAGCCTTAGAACTTGGTACTGGAACAGTATGAGTGAACCGGTCTGGTACTAAGTGTGGCGGTAATATCCCCGAAATTCACAGTCTTGTATTTTGCTTCCGCTAACTCTTTTAAATAAAACGAAATTTTCAGTAGTGAATTTTGGGGGTGTTACAGAGTCTTTGTTAAATTTATCTATTATACTAACATATGTCTTCTTACCAATAGAGCAAGTTTGAGATTGAAAAACCGACAGCTAATGCTTTTCCACAACCGCATCTATATTTCTATCTGGCTTGTTGAACTTATTCTCAACACCTCTTAGGTACATAGAACAAAAACTCGATGCTTCATCAACAATGAAATCTTTATAAATATAACATTATGGTCAAGCACAATTTCGTATATACTCCTTCAAGTCCTTCAAATTTCTCTCAATCGGATATATCCATCTCCAATGAACCAGTCCACTGAATCTTGCTTCTTTAGGTAAGTGGATTAGTAAGCGAACCATGACACTAAAAAAGGATGGAGGAAATATGTCTTTCATATTACATAGGATAAGAATGATATGCTCTTCTAATTTCTCCAAATCAGCTATGTAAAGTTTCCTTACACATATCTCAGTAAAGAAGTTACACAAGTCAATAAAGGTGTTGCTAAAATGCTTATTTAAAAGAGAACGCACAAAAACTAGTAACAAATGTTGCATTATGACATAATGATTAGATGACTTCAACCCACTTAATCTAATATCAATAAAATTCTTTATCAAATTACCATCAAAACCATAGGAAAACTTCACATCCCTCAAGAAGTTAAGGAATGTTGCTTTATCATGAGATGAAAGTGTATATTCAACAACATGCTTAATTATCTCATCATAATAAAGATGTAGGTGGTATCTAATATTCATGTCTGCTAAGTCACATCTCACATTATCGGTGTCTTTTGAATCAACAGAAGAAACATTATTCTCAATATGCATGACCTCAAAAATATGTTTTAGTATAAACGTTAACCAATATGGCGACTCATAGAAGATGATTTTATTTTTTTCAATTCAATTCATCAACATCTCTCTTTTTCTTACCAGAATATTTTCCAAATTGGTGATCTTGTACATGACTAGGGATGGCAATGGGTCTCGGACCCGACCCAGACCCGCTAGACCCGCCTCATTTTTAGCGGGTCTGGGTCTATGATTTTTGGACCCGATGGGTCTGGATCGGGTCTGGGTCCACATATATCTTAAAGGGTCTGGGTCTGGGTCCAGTTCTAGACCCAGACCCGACCCGCTAGACCCGTTTAATATACATGTGTATGTATACATATATAAATATATACTAATATTATGTTTGTCATTATTGTCTTAATCTTATATAAGTTCCTTATTCTTTTTTTTTTAATTTTATTTTTGTATACTTACTTTATAAATAATATGTATAACATTGTATTCTAAAAGGTAGGGATATAAACGGGGCGGATTTTACCCAAAACCCGACGGATTTTGTCCAACGGATATGGATAAACGAATATGGATATAGATATGGATGATGGAAAAAATATATCCGTTGGGTTCGAGTATGGATACGGGCATGGCATATCCATACCCATACCCATAACCATACCCATACCCGTATCCATATCCGTACCCGTTTACCCGATATATAATTACCTTTTTACCCTTAATTTTAAAATGAATATATTATAAATTAAAGTTAGAATTATCATTTAACTTAACTCTATTTGGGTTTATCTATCGAGTGATGGATTTATCTATCGAATAATATCCATTAACAGGTAAACGGATAATCCGTCGAGTAACGGATATCCAACGGATACAGATATGGATATATTAGCAGATATGGATGCGGGTACGGGTACGGATTCGGGTACGGGTACGGATTTTCTTATCGAATATGGATACGGATATGAGTATACCCGCCCCATTTACATACCTACTAAAAGCATTAAAACACCATTTGAAAAGTTAATATAACTATTTTAATATATTTATTTTTTCACTTAGATGATTTTTTTTAACAAAAAAATACATTTTAAGTTATATAAAACATAAATGTATTTGTATTAGCATAGATTATTAATTATTTTTTAAAAAAATAACCGGACCCATTTAGGACCCGTTTAGGACCCATTTACCCGCTAGACCCGATGGATCTGGATCTGGGTCTGAACTTTTAAGACCCGACGGGTCTGGGTCGGGTCTGGGTCTAGATAATATAAACGGGTCCGGGTCTGGGTATGGCTGGACCCGGTCCAGACCCGACCCATTGCCATCCCTATACATGACTCAATTGCTTTAAGATATCAACAGGGAACAACTTTTAAGGAGGAATTATTTTCTCAACCTTACTATTAAATAATTTTCTTTTCTACATCGAATGATTGGTTTGAAGAAATCGTCTATGTCCAATACATCCTACCTAAATTCTCAATCTAACATGTGGAGTATCTTTATTGTAACTAGGGAACTCAAGATATCCTTAACATTCCATCCTAAAAGATATGATTGAGCAAGAACATTATTAATAGTCCATAGCAACACTGCACTCATTTTGAACAATGAAATTATAATTTCATCACTCGAAACTCAATGTTGGGCAATGAAATGAAAATGATGTTGCCAAAAATTATAAAAATATAACAAAATATTTTTCTCGCCTAAACAAATATTTGGGCAATGAATCAAAATTTCATCACCCTAAATTACTAAAGTGTAACCAAATATTTTTTTTCCTCCCTAAAATAAACTTTGGGCAACGAAATAAATTTTGTTACCCTTTTAACAAATTAATCGTCACCTAATATTATTTTCCTTATTGTGCACCTACCATAGCCCATGGTAACATTTGATGACCAACTCTCAATTACCCAACAAGTCCACAGTTCTTGTAGAATTATTTAATCTCTCACTTCTTCATAATAAGGCCCATCTACCTCAAATGAGTCACATAAATAATTAAAGTATACACTTATCGGCTTCCCATGGAGAGATGATCCTTCATTGTCAATTACTATTAACCCTCTAGCAATCTAATTATAGTGTCTTATAAATGTTCACCCTCAATAAATATTGAGTGTAGATCATAGATATCTAGTCGTTGCTTCTACCCATAGTTGTATAAGTGGCAAGGTAAGCAAAAGATAATACTAGCCGAAGTTATATGCTCCTAAATATAAACTCTTCTTTACTATACAACCTAGCACATCACGTACCCATCTCACATAATATTTAATATCTCCATCCGGATACATCCTCAAGTAGAACATAGGGTACGCATTTAGTATCCTACCACCTATAAAAATTGCACAAAATGACAATAAAAATTAATATGAATACCCTTTTTAATTTAACATTAACTTTATTTTATTTCTTTTAATTTCATTAATCACTCTCTAATATTGCTTATATATAATAATTTTATATTTTCTTTAAAATAAACAAATATTTTAGTTTCATTTTGGCATAAGGGTCCAGCTATGTAAACTTAAGTAGTATTAAAGATTTGAGCTTTTTTTTATATCATTTCATTAATTACTCTATAAGGTTAAAGATTAATTTTTTACCTAAAATATTCAACTATTATATATTAACCATCAAATATATTTGTACATTGCCAAATTCATTAATATTAAATTTTTTACCTTTAATTTTTCAATATCTAGGTTCATGCGTACCTATTAAATTTTTTCTATAGTCAACAACTTACATATAATTTTTTTTATATCCAATAACCACAAATATAATATCTATATAATTTCATAAGTATCTAACTATATATAATTCATTAATATTAAAAAGGTAAAAATATTTTCATTTATCTTCATTAATTACTCTCTAAGGTCATGAATGTTTCTATATTTTCATATTTGCTTGATGCATTGGCATCATTAATTTTTATTATTATACAATAACAAACGAAAATAAAATTTTCTAATGATTTACCTCCTATCATAAAATTATTTATTTTATTTATTAGTATTTACCTATTCTTAAATCGTGAATCAACATTATATATCCATATCATTCACCTCCGAATTAATATGCTAATTACATAACCTAACATGCTTACAAACTAATATATGAATTAAATACATAATCTAACAAATATTAATTAAATCTAACAAACTCACACAAAAAAATACATATCACCAAATTTAATGTCTACTAATATGATATCTTAAAAGCATACACGCATACTAAGATACTGTCCCACATATATATTAATAAAAAAATCAACTAAAATGTTTATTATACTCTAACATACTAATATTTGTTCTAATCTAACATGTATAGCAACAACTGCATACAATAATATAATTATATACATAATCTAACCATAATAATCTAATAAATCAATTATACAAAATCTAATTAATCAATTATACAAAACCTAACTACAATAATTTAATAATCCAATTATGCAAAATATAATTAAAATGATTTAATTACCCAATCATCCCCTAACTAAAATAATATAATTTATAATTTTTTCCAATTTAAATAATACATAACTATTAGTGTAAAATAAATAAATACATAATAAGTATACCAAATTAATAATATGGTGGTGCTCAGCAGTGGCACGGGGGTGCTTTGAATACTTATGGTTACACCTACAAATCAATAATTATATAATTTTATACCAAAAAATATATAAGAAATAGAGATTAAATTAGAAAAGATCTTTAAAGGGGGGGAATGGGAGAGAAAGTTGAAAGAGAAGAAGAAAAAATGGTGGAAGTTTTGGCAACAAAAGAGAGAGAAAACGGAAGTCTAAGAAGAAGAGAGCAAATGAGGAGTTATGGTTTGCGGGCTTCATTACAATAGACCATTAATACCGATGATTCAAATCATCGGTATTAAGCCCCAAATCATTTGTTTTAAGGAAAAATAAGTTAGACGATGGCATTGCGGTCGTGCTAAAAAATATTATATTAATTATTACCTATAATTGATCATCGGTATTAAGTACATCATTATTACTCATTATTCCTTGGTAGAAATTTTTCCTCCATATTATTTTATCCAAGTATCACTTATTACCAATGATATATCATCGATATTAAAGAAAAAGATCATTAGTATTAAGATTTTCATTTTCACTCTCCATTCCTTGGCAATAATTTTTCCTCTGTAGTATTCCGACCAACAATAAAAAAGTCGGTATTTATTTTCCTAAGATTTTAATGAATAAAAAAAATTGCACCACTTTATACCGACAATACTTATGGTCGTTATTAGGTATTTTCCTACCATTTTTTCAAATAAAAATATTTTCATCCTTTAATCTAATACCGACGAATAACCGTCAATGTTAATCCTTTTTTTTCATAGTGAAAGTAAAAGAAAAGAAAAAAAACACTAACGACCCAACTAGGGACGAAATCAAAAATAAAATTTATGGAGTAGCAAAAAAATAACAAGCATATGTCTAAATATTAAATAAAAACAAATAATAATAATAATAATAATAATAATAATAATAATATATTTTAATATTATTCATAACCATACATAAATATTATCCATCATAGTTATGGAAATAAAATAAGCATCTTAAAAATATATAATACACAAAAATAACCAAGCAATTGATATAAACCTACTTTAAAATACGCGGTAACCAACTAATTAACATAACCTTATTTCAAAATAATCAACCAATTGACAAAACTAATTCTAGCAAAAAACTTAGACTAAATTAAACTACTTCCAAAATCAAACAAAACTTATAGGTGAGGATTAAGGGTGTGACACACAAATAACAAGATGCAAGAACAACACTGTGTGCAACCGCACATGGCGTAGAAGTTCGCCAAATTTCAAGCAAGCTTGGACTCTTCACCCGGTTAGAGGAGCAGTGGCGCATGCTATAACTCTCTCTCTCTCTCTCTGTCTCTCCGCGTCCCTCCCTACCTCCCTCTTGCTTTAGAGGAAAAAATGGAAGTAAGATTGTAAAAGAGTTATAAAAAAACACCTCGATGATGCATTTGGACGAAAAAATGAACAAGGATTCCTCAAGGTAAAAAAGTTAAAGGTGGAAAAAAATTGTCCCTGATGGGTTTCGAACACAAAATCACAACCTTACTTTAACCTAAAATAGAAGCACTCAAACGACTCCATGAAGAGCCATTTTATGCTCTTAGTATACCTATATACAATACATTAAAATCAAAAAAAAATTTAAAAAAAAATTCCATGTGATCTTAATCGGTTTCATCCCTATACCTAACAACCTAGGGCTCACTCTTTTTCTCCCACTTGGTTTTCTACATTTTTCTTCTTCCTTAACAACTTGAAATGCTTGGCAACCCAATCCCAATGAGGTCATTGTCATCCATCAATGAAAATAATGAATCAACCAGACACACCAACCACCACTAGCAAACTTCGGCATGGTGAACAACAATGGAAGAGCCTTCACCAAGGCAGCTCACGGCCACAACGATTTGTACTCTCCCTTTCTCTCTTGTTCTCTTCTCCACTTCATATATCTATTAGTGGAAGCAACACACTTGCATATTCACACTTATAAAAGGATACAGAGAAAGAGACAAAGCCACCACTAACTCTAACCTTAAGTGATTGAGAGGACTAAGCTTTACCAGATATATGGATATGTCAGACATGAGCATGATCGACACACCAATCTCAAAAATTGATTTGGGTTTCTACTCTTCCTTTTCTATAATATGTTCATTTATTGCAATGACTCACCAATTTAGAGCCATTAGGGTTCTAAGTATCTAAAATTGGGCTTGCAAAGTTGATTTCCATATTTGTTGACTTCATCCATTTGGGTTTGAATTTAGTTTTACTAAAATGTGATTTACTGAGTTCATTGTTTTGATATCACTGGTTTTTAGATACATATACTGCTTTTGGTCTCAAATGATCATTAGTTTTGTCACCCAAGTCTCTCTTTATTGTTTAGGAGGGGGGAATACCTAGTTCTTTACAAAATCATCTCCTAGTGAAGCTTGATTTTCACCTCCTTATCTTTCATTTCTCTATTAGTTTTTGTTATCTACTAAATTGGGACTTGGGATTCCTCGTTGACTATTTAAAATTTTCAAATTTAATTATTAAGCCAATCTTTTCTAGGTCCTATTGTGATTTAGGTTGGCATAGTTTGGCTAAAGATGTTCGATGATATAAATCGTAAGAATAAGGGGAAAAAAGGGGGGTCACAAATTGTGAGTTGAGGTGGTGGTGTAGAGAGGAAAAAGAAAGTCAGGAGAGTGAAAATTAAAGGAAATTCTCTCAAAAAAATAATTTTTGGATTTTTTCTTTAATTAGTTGAATGCATTTAGATAGTGCATCTTTAAAGGAATAGAGAAAAAGGTTGCAAATTGACACCAAAATAGTTAGAATAATTTTAGGTATCTTAACTTATAAATATGACGGGAAATGGTTGAGAGAGATAGAGAGAAGGGGTGTGATTAGAGATGGTAAAAGTTGACCCGACCCGACCCAAGCAAATTCCGACCCGATAAGACCCAAAAAGGTTAGCTACCCGACCCAACCTATACCCGTCATAGACTCGATCCGATAGCGACCCAACCCGGCATTAACCTGACTCGCCTTCGACCTGACCTGACATTCACTCGATCCGATTCGACATTGACCCGACCAGACATCAAGATCTATTATAATAATAATAAATTACACATATGTTATTATTCATTTAAAGCTTTTAAAAATATAGTGTTTTATAAATTGTGCTTATTTTTCATACTTTTACCCTAGATATTCTTATGATTATTAATGATATTTACAATGTAATAAATGATAATTATACATTGTATAGTTTTGTTATGCTCACCTTTATTTTATAAAATTATCTTTTGTTAAGTAATCAAATAAATATAATATATGATAAATATATGATATTTTTACTTGTAAAATTTATAAATATTTTAAGTAATCAAGTATAATATTGTTAAAACTTAAAAATATTTTTATTATTTATCTTTGTAAAAATAAAACGTATAATATTCTTATTTCATTTATCTTTACTAATAATCTTATGATTGTCTCTAATGTTTACAATGTAATAAATAATAATTATACATTGTACAGTTTTGTTATGCTCACCTTATTTTATAAAATTATATTTTTTTTAAGTAATCAAATAAATACAATATATGATAAATATCTAATATTTTTACTTGAAAAATTTATAAATATTTTAACTAATCAAATATAATATTGTTATACTTATAAATATCTTTATTATTTAACTTTATAAAAATAAAACGCATATAATATTCTTATTTCATTTATCTTTACTAATAATCTTACGATTATCTCTAATATTTACAATGTAATAAATGATAATTATACATTGTATAGTTTTGTTATGCTCACCTTTATTTTATAAAATTATCTTTTTTAAGTTATCAAATAAACATAATATATGATAAATATCTAATATTTTTACTTGTAAAATTTATGAATATTTTAAGTAATCAAATATAATATTTTTATAACTTATAAATATATTATTATTTACCGTTGTAAAAATAAAATACATATAATATTCTTATTTTATTTATCTGTATTAGTAATATTATGATTGTCTTTAATATTTACAATGTAATAAATGATAATTATACATTGTATAGTCTTGTTTGAATCACCTTTATTTTATAAAATTATCTATTTTTTAAGTAATTAAATATTTTAAGTAATCAAATAAATCAGAATAAATGATAAATATCTTTATTAGATTCAATCATGCAATATTTTTTATTATTAAAATTTATAAACGTCTTTACTATTTATTTGTGAAAATAAAGTGCATATAATATTCTTAATTCTTTTATCTACAATAGTAATCTTATGATTGTCTCTAATATTTACAATATAAAAAATGATAATTACCTGGACTTGAATTTGACTCAACCCGTCAAAACTCGACCCGACCCAACACATCAAGTTAACCCGTAACTACTCAAATCCAACGCGTCAAATTGCACGAAATGATCTGACCCATTAACTTAACCTAAAACAACTTGGACACAACGGGACCAACCCATCATATTGCACGAAATGACCCGAACAGGCCGAAGCTACCTAATCATGTGAACCAGAAAATGACCCGAAACCAACCCGACCCTACCCGTCAAGTTAACCCAAAATAACCCGAATCCAAGTTTTTCTTAACCCAAACCCGACCCGACCCAACAAATTAATCCAAAATGACTCAGAACCGAAATAAACCGACGCGAAACCAACCCGTCCCAAACAAAACAATGACTTGAACCCGAAATGATCCAACCCGACCCACAACCGACCCGCAAAAGTCAAATGACCTGACACGCTATAATCTGACCCGAACTCGACCCACCTGACCGGATTGCCACCTCTAGGTGTGATAGAGAAATGAGTATATTGGTCATTTGATAAGTAAATATTTTGCTTTTTTTATAAAAAAAGCTAATAAAGTTAATGGTAAAAATAAATGGAGGATTATTTGATGCGTCAATGTAAAAAAAAAAAAAAAAATAATGGTAAATAATTAAAAAAAGGTCAGAATTATCTTGATTTTTTAAAATAAATAAAATGACTATTGGTTGAACAAGATGCATGCACGCTAGTCGTTAGCAAATCATGAAAGGTTTTCCCTTTCTAGACCTCATTTATATCCCGCATTAGCCATTATCTATTGTTTCCAAGCTCGATTACTTTCCAGTTAGGTGGGTTAGTGCAAAGTTACGATCTACTACTCCCAAAATGCTTGCTGTATAATATCCTCGATGATTTTTAGTGGTAAGCTCCCTAGTTTTTCACAAATAGCTAGTGTCAGGAACATATGCAAATACTACCTAGAGCTAGCAAAAGCTGACCCGATCCGTCCAATCCAATCCGACATGAACGAAACTCAACCCGATAAGATCCGAAAAGTTTAACAACCCGACCCGACCCGACATTAACCCGATCCAACACCAACCCAATAAAAATTAACCCAACCTAACCCAATGCCAACCTATGACCCGATAGCGACCCGACCCGACATTCACTCGATCAGACTTGACATTGACCCAACCAGACATCAAAATATATAATAATAATAATAATAATAATAATAATAATAATAATAATAATAATAATAATAATAATAATAATAATAAATTACACATATTTTATTATTCATTTAAAGCTTTTAAAAATATAGTGTTTTATTAATTGTACTTATTTTTCATACTTTTACCCTATATATTCTATATAATATCATTTAGAATAAAAAAAATCTCATACCTCCAACTTTTGATGTATATTTTTAAAACAACAAATATTATATTAATTTACACAGAGTACAAAGATTATAAGTTTATAACAAATAGAAAATCAAACTCGGACTCTAAAAATATAATTATACTGGTTACTGATTACCTAACGAAATTGTAATTACAATTGTTATCAACTGAAAATTACTAACTCGTAACACCATCGCGCTATATATCCAGTCTATTTTATAACATATTGTATACTCAATTGATTAAGGAACTACCCAATTTAACATAATTAGGGTTTTTGATCCCAAACAACAAATCTGATCAAATATTATTCAAATATTTAAATTGACAGTTTGAAATTGAAATTAGACATATTCTAAAACATATTGTATACTCAATTAATTAAAAACTATTAAGGAATTATCCAATTTAACATAATTAGGGTTTTTGAGCCTAAACTGCAAATCCGGTCAAATCTTATTCAAATATTTAAATTGATGGTTCAAAATTAAAAATCTAAAACATATTGTATACTCAATTGATTAAAAACTATTAAGGAATTACCCAATTTAACAAAACTAGGGTTTTTCAGTCTGAATTGCAAATATGGTCAAATCTTATTCAAATATTTAAATTAAAAATTCAAAATTGAAATTAGACATATTCTAAAACATATAATATACTCAATTGATTAAAAACTATTAAAGAATTACCTAATTTAACATAATTAAGGTTTTTGAGCTCGAACTGCAAATTTGGTCAAATCTTATTAAAATATTTAAAGTGACGATTCAAAATTGAAATTAGACATATTCTAAAAATATTATATACTCAATTTATTAAAAACTATTAAGGAAGTACCCAATTTAACATAATTAGGATTTGAGCCCGAACTACAAATCCGGTCAAATATTATTCAAGTATTTAAATTGATGGGTTAAAATTAAAATTAGACATATTCTAAAACATATTATATACTCATTTGATTAAAAATTATTAAAAAAATTACCCAATTTAACATAATTAAGGTTTTTCAGGCCGAACTGCAAATCTAGTGAAATCTTATTCAAATATTTAAATTGACGTTTTTTAGGCCGAACTGCAAATCCAGTGAAATTTTATTCCAATATTTAAATTGACGTTTTTGAGGCCGAACTGCAAATTCAATAAAATTTTATTCAAATCTTTAAATTGACGTTTCAAAATTGAAATTATACTTATTTTAAAATATATTGTATACTCAATTGATTAAAAACTATTAAGGAATTACCCAATTTAATATAATTAGGGTTTTTGAGCCTGAACTGCAAATCTGGTCAAATCTTATTCAAATATTTAAATTGATGGTTTAAAATTGAAAGTAGAAATATTATAAAATATATTGTATACTCAATTGATTAAAAACTATTAAAAAATTACCCAATTTAACATAATTAAGGTTTTAAGCCTGAACTGCAAATCCGGCCAAATCTTATTCAAATATTTAAATTGACGGTTCAAAATTGAAATTAGACATATTCTAAAACATATTGTATACTCAATTGATTAAAAATTATTAAGGAATTATCTAATTTAATATAATTATGGTTTTCGAATCTGAAGTGCAAATCCGGTCAAATTTTATTCAAATATTAAAATTGATGGTTTAAAATTGAAAGTAGACATATTCTAAAACATATTTTATACTTAATTGCTTAAAAACTATAAAGGAATTACCCAATTTAACATAATTAGGGTTTTGAGCCCGAACTACAAATTCGGTCAAATCATATTCAAATATTTAAATTGACGGTTCAAAATTAAAATTAAACATATTCTAAAACATATTGTATAATCAATTTAATAAAATAACTCAATTATACAATCCAATTTATATCCACAAGAGTTTTAACCTAACAATCCAATTATGATATATTTCAATACTATTTTCCCAATTTAACAATACCAACATGAAATTAAGTACATTTCAAAGTATATTACATAATCAATTTATTCAAAATAGCTTAATCGGATGAATCCGATAAATCCGAACATAACCGGGTAAAAGATATTTATTATTAACTTATAAAAATAAAGTACATATAATATTCTTATTTTATTTATCTATACTAGTAATATTATGATTGCCTCTAATATTTACACTATAATAAATGATAATTATACACTATATAGTCATATTTATTATCTCATTTATTTTATAAATTTATCTTTTCTTAAGTAATAAAGAATTTTAAGTACTCAAATAAATATAATATATGATAAATATCTAATATTTTTACTTGTAAATTTTAGAAATATTTTAAGTAATCAAATATAATATTGTTAAAACTTATAAGTATCTTTATTATTTACTTGTAAAAATAAAGCACGTATAATATTCTTATTTCATTTATCTGTATTAGTAATCTTATAACGGTCTCTAATATTTACAATGTAATAAATAATAATTATACATTATATAGTCATGCTTATACTCACCTATATTTTATAAAATTATCTTTTTTTAAGTAATCAAATAAATATAATATTATAAATATCTAATATTTTTACTTGTAAAATTTATAAATGTTTTAAGTAATCAAATATAATATTATTAAAACTTATAAATATCTTTATTATTTACTTGTAAAAATAAAACACATATAATATTCTTATTTTATTTATCTATACTAGTAATCTTATCATTGTCTCTAATATTTACAATGTAATAAATGATAATTATACATTGTATAATCATGTTATGATCACCTTTATTTTGTAAAATTATCTTTGTTAAGTAATCAAATAAATCAGAATAAATGATAAATATCTTTATTAGATTCAATCATGCAATGTTTTTTATTATTAAAATTTATAAATATCTTTACTATTTATTTGTGAAAATAAAGCGCATCTAATATTCTTAATTCATTTATCTGCAATAGTAATCTTATGATTGTCTCTAACACTATAATAAATGATAATTACCTAGACCCGAATGTGACTCAACCTGTCAAAACTCGACCCGACCCATCAAGTTAACCTGAAAGAACTCAGACCTAACAAGACCAACCAATCATATTGCACAAAATGACCCGAAATGGTCGAAGTCACCTAATTATGTAAACCAAAAAATGATCCAAAACCAATCCGATCCTACCAATCATATTAATCTGAAATGATCCGAACCCGACCCGACAACAAATCAACCCGAATCAACCCGATCCGAATAAAGTAATGATCCGAATTGACTCGATCAGACCCACAACTGACTTGTAAAATCAAATGATTCAAAATAATCTGACTCGATAATGACCTTATCCGAACCTGACCGACCCGATCCAATTGCTACTTCTAATGTTACCTAGGCATCTGACTAGGGATGGCAATGGGCCGGGTCTGGATCGGGTTCAACTATATCCAGACCCGGACCCGTTTATATTACCTAGATCCAGACCCGACCCAGACCCATCGAATCTTATAAGTTCAGACCCATATCCAGATCCATCGGGTCTAGCGGGTAAATGGGTCCTAAACGGGTCCTAAATGGGTCCGGTTATTTTTTAAAAAAATAATTAATAATCTATGCTAATACAAATACATTTATGTTTTATATAACTTAATATGTATTTTTTTGGTTAAAAAAAATCATCTAAGGGAAAAAATAAATATATTAAAATAGTTATATTAACTTTTCAAATGGTGTTTTAATGCTTTTAGTAGGGATGTAAATGGGACGGGTATACCCATATCCGTATCCAATAATAAAATCCGTACCCATACCCGAATTCATATCCGCTAACATATCCATATCCGTATCCGTTGGATATCTGTTACTCAACGGAATATTTGTTTACCCGTTAATGGATGTTATCCGATGGATAAATCTATCACCCAACAGATAAACCCATTTAAAGTTAACCTAATGATAATTCTAACTTTAATTTATACTATAATTATTTTAAAATTAAAGGTAAAAAGATAATTATATATCGGGTAAACGGGTACAAATATGGATATAGGTATGGTTACGGATGCGGGTATGGATATCCCATAACCATATCCGTACTCGAACCCGATGGGTATTTTTTTTTCCATCATCCATATCCGTATCCATATTCGTTTATCCATATCCGTTGGACAAAATCCGTCGGGTTTCGGGTAACATCCGCCCCGTTTATATCCCTAACTTTTAGAATACAATGTTATACATATTGTTTATAAAGTAAGCATACAAAAATAAAATTTTAAAAAAATGAATAATAAGCTTATATAAGATTAAAACAATAATGACAAACATAATATTAGTATGCATTTATATATGTATACATACATACATACATACATATATATATATATATATATATATATATATATATATATATATATATATATATATACACACACACACATATGTATATTAAACGGATCTGACGGGTCGGGTCTGGATCTAGAACTAAACCCAGACCCAGACCCTTTAAGATATATGTGGATCCAGACCCGTCGGATCCAAAAATCATGGACCCAGACCCGCTAAAAATAAGGCGGGTCTAGCGGGTCTGGATCGGGTCCGAGACCCATTGCCATCCCTACATCTGACATGTTAGGATAATCTCCACCCGGCGCCTTTTTCTGGCCAGCTGCCTCGATTAAAAAAAGAATCAATGTCAACATCATTTTAGCAAATCAAGAAAAATGCAGATGCATTCTAAACTTGTATAAACAATAACGAGGCTTGAAATTGACTTTCATCATCCTCGCAAGAAATTAGACAATTGCGGTCAGGCAGTCAGCATCAACCAACCATGGAAGAAACTGCGTGTACAACTCCTTTGTTTGAACCTATGCTCATCCATCCCAACATGGGTAGATCAAGAAACCGTATTGCGGCAATTAATTCTCAGTGGCTGAAAATTTTATCTTTATTGTTTATATATATATATATATATATATATATATATATATTAGAAATTGAAGATGGACTTAATCAACTTTGGAAGTTTGGTAGCCTTTTTCAATTAAAAATTAGCCGCCAGGCATCGTCACTTCTGATTAGACTAAAGGGTCATTTAATATATAGGTAATATGGATAAAAAAATATATATTTTACGTATTTTATATTATATATATTTTTTAAAAATAAATATTTATTTTAGATTAAATTAAATTTTAAAATAAATATTTATATAAATAAAAATTATTTAATTTCAAATAAACTAAATAAAATTTATAAAATTTAAAAATAATTGATCTACTCTTATTATAAAATATACAAATAAAATATATTCGTAACGAATACATCTATATTTATATCCGATAAAAAAATTTGTACTTAAATTCATATCCATATTCAAATGAATATCAACTAACACATCTATATCTATATTTATATCTATCAAAATTGTATTTATCTATTAATAGTTATCATTCAATAGATAAATTCATTATCCAATAGATAAACCAATTTATGACAATTTAAATTTTAATATTATACTATATTTATTTTTAAAGCAAAGATGTATATATATATATATTAAAATATAAATTATATTTATCCATTAATAGTTATTGTTCGATAGATAAATTTATTATCCGACGGATAAACTAATTTATGGTCAAACAAAATGACAATTTAAATTTTAATATTATGTTATATTTATTTTAAAATCAAAAATAAAAATAATAATTATATATAAAATAAACAGATACAAATACGGAGATAAATATAAATATAAATATTCCTTACCTGTATCTATAGCTGACAAACATTTTTTCTTCTTCCATATCCGTATTTATATTTATCCATCTATATCCGTATAAGTAAAATCTACTCTATTTATATCCCTACCTATTAACCATATACCAAACGGCCTCTAAGGGGGAATTCCCAGGCCTATTATTTGACCAGTCTTTCTGGAGCTGGGGTTGCACATAAGATAAGAAGCTGATCACAAGAAGGGACAAAGCAACTAGCATTTTGAAATGGAAATTTCACATCATTCTTTTTGCCAATTTCAATGGACAGCCAACATACCATTTCCAGAATTGTCGGTGAATTCTAACAAGCCTGATGCAAGAATCTACCATTAATCTCATCAGCAGTATTACACATCCGATAGATGACGTGGCAACAATTTAAAGTCTACATAGGCTCTCGATCATGAGTATTAAAGAACAAAGGGCGAAGCAAACATGTAAAATTCACTGATACATCCTGATGACGAAGACAACTGGCTGATGATGAAGACTAGTAACAATAGCAGCTGCGCTCTGGTCCCCTTCCTCATCCCCCCACGGGCCCCACCACCGGCGCAGGGACACGCAGTAACTGTACCCCAGCTTTGTCCATCAACCAAACGTCACAATCAAGAAGCGCTTGTAAATGCTCATAAACTTGGCCACAAATGCTGAAATGTTTACAAATTGATAAACAAGGGTCATCAGAAATACAGCCACTTCATATGATCAAACATGGATTCACAATTCACATAGTAGTTGAAAAATAAATAACAGAAACAGTCGTGAAAGACGGCAAGGAGATATGGGTCATAAGGTGGTTATACTTGTACAGGCTTCAACAGGGGGGAGGGGAACCAACCACCAACGCCGTGTCAAGAACGGAGGAACAGCAATATGTACAAGACAGCTGACTGCTTGCAGCCATCCAGACGAAAACAGTGAGTCACTAGATGCACCAAGCATACATCGGAAAAAAGACCACCTATTTTGATATGCCGGACAACTTTGCATATATATAAGACAGGAACAGATGGAGATATGGCAAATCCACAGATATTATCATCAATAGGGTAGTTGAGCATCTCTTAGGAAATTTCCACTGCATTTTCAATAAACGTAAATACCTTCAAGGTGGAATATAGCCTTTTGTCCAAGACGCATCCTATGCTCCTGAAGTGAAGCCAAGAAGTCAAGTTAAGAAATGCCTGAAAGAAAAAACAAAATTGCACACTCTCCCATTTCTTTTCCTTCTCTGCTCAACATTCCCTCCTTCCCAACCCTCACTCTAGAAAGACTGGACGGAGATGCAGCTTTAAACCAACAGTTGAGTCAAAACTTCCAGCCTCATAGACATAAAGGAGTTTCTCCTAGGTCTTCAACAAAAACCAATTTTGATTTTGATTTCGATTTCCTACAACAAAAAAGGTAATTTAGTGAAGAACTTACGTAATATGCAGCCCAGTGGCACACTTCATGCTTCAATTCAGCATCCAATTTCTTCAATAGATCAGACAGGAGCTTCTGAAAACCAAATCAGATAACTTATTTAGGCAAGAGGACTAATAGGAGAGAAGAGGGTTTCGGATTTCCCTACCTTCAGAATTGTTTCTGGAGGTATACAGTTACCCAGTAGCTCATATAACTTCCCCCGGACCTGGAATAACCTGAAGGATACAAGATATGAGAGGGAGGGAGTGAGCAAACAAAAAGAAAATAGACCAATAATGCATCCTACGGCTGTGCCAGCAAGAAAAAGGATGATTGAGGAGCATACGGAGAACATAATTTTGGCATCTTCGTCTTATCCTTTTCAGGTAAAGAAAACACGTGTCATGCAGCTCAGAGCCTCAGACCAGAGTACCTGGTCTCCCAAGGGGTGGGGTTGGGGACTTTGGGGAACATAAACAAAAGAAACTGCCTCAGGATGGCATTAGGGAGGTTTGTGCGTGTGGCTGATTGGGGGGGGGGGGTGTCAAGTGATATGGGGGAACAAAACCTCTTCAATGTCTGACAGCTCATAAAAGCCGCAAGAACATCAAATTCGTGTTCTGAAATGAGGACACATTTTCTGTGATACATACATGACAGCCTGCACTTGTTATGAAGCTGATGATGAAAAATACTTGGGTGGTCTTGCAGAAGTAACAGCAAACTGCAATGGCAAAGGTATTGCAGAAGTGTCTAGAAGCAAAATTCATGATTTACTTAAATGAGATGTTCATCACCATGCAAAATTTTCAGCACAGAGTAAAAAGACTGGCATCAATGCACACATTAGCCTAAAATTATGGACTAGAGTATGTGATACATACCAAACAAACAATTGACATATATGAAGCTTTCCAATAAAGTGATATCCAAGAAAACATAAGGTCCCAACCTTTTAGGGCTTTGCTCACTCATCATATCAGACACTATCTCAGAAATATATTGCTCCCAGTCCATAGAAGGTATGACCTGGTCATTTGTGAAAGGATACCTGCAAAGAAAGAGGAAGGATAAGCAACTACCATAACAAGAAACATCCTAATGAAATATTTCCCCCCACCCTTGAGGGAGAAAAAGATAAGGACTTGACAAAAGCTTTGTGATGCTTAACTGTTGCACACGACAAGTTTCAAACAACAATAAAGCTCTCCTCAAACTCCTATTTGATTTCACAGCAACACGGCCAGCAAATCCAAGTGGGACTTGGAGCCCTTCTTTCTTTGCAACAAACTCCAAGACCTTAACAATCTGAACAAAGGAATTTGTCTCATCATCTCTAACAGCTCATAGAAGTAAATCATGGCAATTTGTACAAATTCAGAATTACCTCCGATAAACAACTCAAAAAAGACAAAGCAAAGTCAGAGAGGACAAACAGAAACACTATATAAAAGAAGATGGATTTGCAACTTTAAGGGCTTGACTGCATGATTTTATTAAGGATCGGCACTCAGAGCCTTAGGGCTCAACTATAAATCTTTCTTGGGCTGAAGTTATTTTTATTTGTGTAGCCTAATATTATGATCTCAGAAACTTCTTCCACATAACTGTTTAGTTACTTTAAGAGATATGAGGCCTGGATATTATTAAGGGATCCTACTAGATCTTAAGGAATATATGATTCTTAATAAGGGCTTAGCCCATAGCTTGTATCAGGTATAAATAGAGGCTATGACCTCATTAATGAATAATCTGGAAATAAGTCAAGAAGACCTAATTTCCCAGCCACCCCTTTTATCCCTCTCCTCTCTAGCACCAACCCCTCATCCTCCATGCCACCTGGTTGGTCACCACTAGACCCGACAAAAGTTGACCCGACCCGACATTAACTCAACTCGGCACTAACCCGATAAAAATCAACCCGACCCGACATTCACCCGATCTGACCCGATATTGACCCAACCAGACATCAAAATCTATTATAACAATAATAATAATAATATATTACACATATTTTATTATTCATTTAAAGCTTTTAAAAATATAGTATTTTATAAATTGTACTTATTTTTCATACTTTTGCCTAGACATTCTATACAATATCATTTAGAATAAAAAAATCTCATACCTCCAACTTTTGATGTATATTTTTAAAACAACAAATATTATATTAGTTTACACAGAGTACACAGATTATAAGTTTATAACAAATAGAAAATCAAACTTAGACTCTAAAAATGTAATTATAGTAGTTACTGGTTACCTAATGAAATTGTAGTTACAATTTTTACCAATTGAAAATTACTAACTCTTAACACCATCGTACTATAAATCCGGTCTATTTTATAACATATTGTATACTCAATTGATTAAAAACTATTAAGGAATTACCCAATTTAACATAATTAGGGTTTTTGAGCCCAAACAACAAATTCGATCAAATATTATTCAAATATTTAAATTGACGGTTCGAAATTGAAATTAAACATATTCTAAAATATATTGTATACTCAATTGATTAAAAACTATTAAGGAATTGTCCAATTTAACATAATTAGGGTTTTTGAGCTTGAACTGCAAATCCGATCAAATCTTATTCAAATATTTAAATTGATGGTTCAAAATTGAAATTAGACATATTCTAAAACATATTTTATAATCAATTGATTAAAAACTATTCAAGAATTACCCAATTTAACATAACTAGGGTTTTTTAGTCTGAACTGCAAATCCGGTCAAATCTTATTCAAATATTTAAATTGACAATTCAAAATTGAAATTAGACATATTCTCAAACATATCATATTCTTAATTGATTAAAAACTATTAAGGAATTACCCAATTTAACATAATTAAGGTTTTTGAGCCCAAACTGCAAATCCGGTCAAATCTTATTCAAATATTTAAAGTGATTGTTCAAAATTGAAATTAGATATATTCTAAAACATATTATATACTCAATTAACTAAAAACTATTAAGAAATTATCCAATTTAACATAATTAGGGTCTGAGCACGAACTATAAATCCGGTCAAATATTATTCAAATATTTAAATTGATGGTTTAAAATTAAAATTAGACATATTCTAAAGCATATTGTATACTCAATTAATTAAAAACCATTAAGAAATTACCCAATTTAACATAATTAAGGTTTTTGAGCCCGAAACAGCAAATTCGTTTAAATCTTATTCAAATATTTACATTGATGTTTCAAAATTGAAATTAGACATATTCTAAAACATAATAATAATTATACATTGCATAGTCATGCTTATGCTCACCTGTATTTTATAAAATTATCTTTTTTCAAGTAATCAAATAAATATAATATATGATAAATATCTAATATTTTTACTTGTAAAATTTATAAATATTTTAAGTAATCAAATATAATATTGTTCAAACTTATAAATATCTTTATTATTTACTTGTAAAAATAAAGTACATATAATATTCTTATTTCATTTATCTTTACTAATAATCTTATGATTATCTCTAATAATTACAATGTAATAAATGATAATTATACATTATATAATCATGCTTATACTCACCTGTATTTTATAAAATTATCTTTTTTTAAGTAATCAAATAAATATAATATATGATAAATATCTAATATTTTTACTTGTAAAATTTATAAATATTTTAAGTAATCAAATATAATATTGTTAAAACTTATAAATATCTTTATTATTTACTTGTAAAAATAAAGCACATATAATATTCTTATTTCATTTATCTTTACTAGTAATCTTATGATTGTCTCTAATAATTACAATGTAATAAATGATAATTATACATTGTATAGTCATATTTATGATCACCTTTATTTTCTAAAATTATATTTTTTTTAAGTAATCAAGTAAATATAATAAATGATAAATATCTAATATTTTTACTTGTAAAATTTATAAATATTTTAAGTAATCAAATATAATATTGTGAAAACTTATAAATATCTTTATTATTTACTTGTAAAAATAAAGTACATATAATATTCTTATTTCATTTATCTGTACTAGTAATCTTATAATTGTTTCTAATATTTACAATGTAATAAATGATAATTATACACTATATAGTCATATTTATAATCACATTTATTTTATAAATTTATCTTTTCTCAAGTAATCAAATATTTTAAGTACTCAAATGAATATAATATATGATAAATATATGATATTTTTACTTGTTAAACTTTTAAAAATATCTTAAGTATTCAAATATAATATTGTTAAACTTTTAAATATCTTTATTATTTACTTGTAAAAATAAAGCAGATATAATATTCTTATTTTATTTATCTGTACTAGTAATCTTATAATTGTCTCTAATATTTACAATGTAATAAATGATAATTATACATTGTATAATCATGTTATGATCACCTTTATTTTGTAAAATTATTTTTTTTAAGTAATTAAATATTTTAAGTAATCAAATAAATTAGAATAAATGATAAATATCTTTGTTAGATTCAATCATGCAATGTTTTTTATTATTAAAATTTATAAATATCTTTACTATTTACTTGTGAAAATAAAGTGTATCTAATATTCTTAATTCATCTATCTACAATAGTAATTTTATGATTGTCTCTAATATTTACAATATAATAAATAATAATTACCTGGACCCGAATTTGACCCGACCCGACCCGACCCATCAAGTTAACCCGTAACTACTCAAATCCAACCCATCAAATTACATGAAACGACTCGACCCATTAAGTTAACCCGAAACAACCCAGACCCATCGAGACCAACCCATCATATTGCACAAAATGACCCAGACAGGCCGAAGCCACCTAGTTATGTGAACCAGAAAATGACCCAAAACCAACCCGACCGTACCAATCAAGTTAACCCGAAATGACACGGAACCAAAATAACCCGACCCGACCCGACCCAAACAAAGCAATGACTCGAACCCGAAATAACCTGACCCGCTATGATTCGACCCGCCCAACCCAATTGCCACCTCTAGCCACCACAAGGACAGCCGCACACTACCCCTTGCACCACCCACAATTCAAAATCATGTAATTCCCTAATTTACTACAACTAATTAAGTCTAGTTTCCATGGGTCGACTCAAGCATATAAAACCTAACAAGAATATGAAACGCAGAACCTCCCTATCAACAGGTCCTACAAATCAGATAGTGCCTCATGCCCTGGTAAGATCCTTGGATCAGGACCCTAACAAATTGGTATCAAAGCCATATGTCGGGAGCTTGAGGCACTCAAGGAAATTTCTGCCACTGCCATCAAGGCACAAACAGCTTGTATAGAGGCTTTGACTAGTAAGGGTTATTTTGTAGAAAAGTGGCTTTAAATCTGTCTGAATCAAGACCAACTCTAGCAATAAAGGAATACTCAACCCTTGATGCGGCCAGTCAAGTAACCCAACTAGTTGGCGACCACCCAACTTGGTTGCCCCTACCTCCTCACAACCACAGCATTGCTCACGCCGCCCACATAAGGCCTCAACACCAACCACTTCATTGACCCTAGGGCCTAGGCTAATGTTTTCTGACTCTGTAATGCTTTCCACCACCACTCTCTAGCCTTTCACTACCTCACTCTTCCCTTTTCGAACCCTAATTCCACAAAACCCTAACCTCAAAATTACCATCACCCTCCCAAACACTGCAAGATAACCTCATGCCACTGACAGCAAACCTCACTGGACCTATTACCGAACCCATGCAAGCCACCACCAAGGTTTCTGGAGTCTCGGACCACCACCCGCCTCCTTTGTAACCCACTACCCTCATCTTTGCCTTCCACTAACAATTTTCACTCCCTTGAGAGCGGTCCCACTATTATGGTCCCCAATCAAATCACTGAAAGTCGCTTGTTTTATTGTCATGGTATCTTAAAGCCTACAATGTCTGTTGCATGATCAAAAGTCGCTCCACTTTAGGGGACCCCTTCGACCACCTCTGAACAATGTTAGTCCAAACCAGAAGTGAGGTTTCATCCAAAGCCTCTTCCCGCCTCTACAATAGTCCTTCGATAGTATCAATTTTTTTGCTATAGGCCCTTCACAACCAAAAAGAAGTCGGTCATACCCACCGGTTCAACCACCTCCATTCTCCTACAATAGTACAGGTTGATGATACATTGGCAGGCTTGTGAGGACAATTGTTTAAGCATGTTCATTGCAGCATAATCCATGAGCATTTTTGGTTCAATCCCTATTGTCTAGGCCATGCTGATCTTTTTCAAAATCTCTAACTCATGATAGTAGTCGAGTCACTGCGTTGTGATTGCACCAGAGGATATAGGGCCATAGACATTGACGGCGTATCGAAGATTAGTACTCCCTAGCCACTAGTTCTATCAAATGATGATGGAAGTTCCTAATCCTTAGAGCTTGGTAATTCTAACATCAATGTAGCAAATACTACTAACTCTAGTTCCAAGTCAAAACACTTAAAGAGTCTAAGCTGGATCTATTAGAGCACTCAAAGTTTGAGCTACATTCATGAAAGCACTTGTCTGCATCCATAGATGACAAGCTTGCTTCCTCAAGTAGGAGAGCCCCCTAATCATTATAGTTTTTAATCCGTAACAGGTAAACCCATTTCTATACTAGTTTCAGCTAATAGTGCTTTCAACTATGTCAATACTAACGCAAATAGAGCCTTCAGTTAACGGGCCATGCCACAAGTAGGACTCATAGTTAACTATAGAATAGCTAGAGTGGATACATTCTTCGAGCATCTACAAGCATGTTGGGATAGATATTAATGGATTCGGCTATTGTATACATTGTTCCTCACGAAAGATCTTTGTGATATTAGGAGTTAATTTTCTTAAGTCTCTCGAAGCCCTTTCTTTTCTGAGCTACAGGACCAAAAACTCCGATCAATGCCTCAATGGGTTTGTGGAAGCTGCCAACGAATGGATCACTAATAGAATCACATGATTTTTTTCCCAAGACCACCTTCATCGCGTAAAAAATAGTGAGGCAAAGGCATACATGCTCTCCATAATAGCCCACATTCTCAGGGGCAAAAGGAGAAGGGTAGCCAATTTTTGAGGACAAACTTTAACTATTTATTTTTTTAAAGTATATACATTATAATACAAAAATAAATTTGTTATATTCGTATTAAAAAATATTTTCATAATATAATTTTTTAATAATTTTTATGAGCATATATTAAAAGACATCAACGATCAAAGTTTCTTTCAAAATCCACGATGACCTTTTTATTTTAAAAACATGAAGGTAATAAAAGGCATAATGGATAGCATGGATGTGAATGGTTATATTGCTCGTGGAAGCTTTGCGCTACTTTTGAGACTCGTTTTCCTTTCTTCAAATTCGAGGACAAGCTTAATGAATGGAGAGTAATGTTTTCTTTTTCTTTTTCTTTTTTCAAGAAACAAAGGGTAGTAATGTTAAGGCTCAACTAGGAGCCTTTCTTGGGCTACAAGTTTTTTTTGTTCAAATAATGTTATGATCTCAAAAATATTTAGCATATAATTGGTTGGTTACTTTTAAGAGATTTGAATCCTTGATATTATTTAGTATAGTATCTTATTGGATCTAAAGGAATATTTGATTCTTAATAAGGGCTTAGAACGTAGCTTATGTTAGGAATAAATAGAGGGTATGACTTCATTAATGAATAGGCTAGATATTAGTCAAGAAGACTTAATTCACCATCCACTTCTCTCCTTTTCCTCTCCTACAGTCCTACGCCAACTCCAAATTATTAAAATCATGCTTCAAATCGTTTAATGCTAAGATCAGAAAGAACCAAATCGACCCAGATTAAAGAGAATCAAATGGACAATAGAATCGGAGCAAGACCTCTCAAGATTGGTAGAATCAGTGGGATTGTAATCCAACAACCAACTCTACTAATTTAACCAAACATAATATTTAGAATCCAAAAGATAGAAGAATCAAAGCAGGATCGGTAGAATCAAACCGGGATTTATCATGATAGGTAGAATCGAAGTCAGATTAGTAGGATCCCAATCCCGCAATTTCAATAGAGCACGATTTTTAGCTTACAAAGATAATAAAATAATAAGTTTGAACTAAATAACCCTACCCTAGAGTCTCTTGAGTCTCTTCGCATTCCTTTCGTTCATTCCTCAATCTCCTCTTCTAGTCATCCTCACTTCTATTATTGCCTCACCTCTTCTTCTGAATCACACCTCTATATTCATCATAGCGAGATGAGCAACAACAACAATAACTGATCTACAATAATGCGGGAGCGGCGTTGAACTCCAACAGGCTAGTAACAACTAGGGAAGCACGGAAATTAACATTATTCCGTGTCCCGAAAACACAACCAAAATGTCGATGTCGTCTTAATTTAGATAAAAAAAGGATCTTTTGTATGTCAGCGACCACTGACCACTGATGTACAGAGATAGTTGATTTGTGTTATCCTGCATCTCAAGGACATCCTGTACATCGATGTATACCAATACACTTAAAGATAAAAAGCAATGTCAATATTGAAAATATACTAATTAACTAAATATACATATGTAAAACAATAACACACACACACATATATAATTATATATATATATATTAATTTTTTGTTGTTTTCTCCCGTCCCTATTTCTTAATTTTTCCAAGATTGCCATTTCGTCTCGTCTCTATTTCACCATTCTCGTCTCCTTCCTCGTACATCACAAGTAACAACAACACGACAAACTCCAACAACCCACCAAAAGTAGTGCAAGCAAGGTTTGTTTTTTTTCTTCTTAATTTTGAATCATCCATTTTTTTGATAATATGTGATCTAGACCCTACTCCATTTTTTTACTTTAGTTCCAAGCTTGCAAACCAAATTAACAATTTCGTGTAGTGTTTTGGATGAATTTTTCCTGTAGATTATAGTTATGATCCTACTGCATGAGCTTTGTGCTTCGTTGCGATGGGTTTTAGGTTATTTTTTATGCATCTAACTTTGATATGTAGCTTTGTACTTTGTTGTCAAGTTGATTCGTGCTGAACTCAAGTGTATACATATATAAGAAGCAATTCTTGCTTTGCAAATATTTTCATGTTAAACTCAATTATTTAACTATTTGAGGGCTTAATTAAAAGTTTTTCGTGTTATTAAAGTTTAAATGTGAATAATTTACAACATATAGATCTTATAAATCTTACCGGATAACACTTTTGTCATTTTTTTAAGGATATTAAGATCCTATTCTAAAAGCCCCATTGATCGTACAATTAAATATTGGTCCTAATCTATAATGTACCAATATTCATCAGATTTTGGATCAAATAAAGCAAGATATTGAGGATATGTGATAGTTTCAAATTTTCACATATTTATCGACAATATATCAATTATCAACCAATATATGCCGATATTTTATCAAAATTTGCCATCATTTATCAATATTTGTTGTGGAAAAAAATTACGCCACAACAACTATGACATAAAATATAATCCGCAACCGCAATTTTATTACCTATCTTCGATCCTACACAGAATCACGATTCTGATGACAATGGTGCACCCCTTACACCACCACAACTTTAAATCACTTAATTCCCCAATTAATTACATTTGGTTCCCCGTGAGTTACAAGAGACGACTCAAGCACGAGAATCCTACCTACCAAGAATAAGAAGCACACAACTTCTCTATCAAAAGAAATCAGATAGAGCCTCAAGACCATATCCTCTAATCACCGCACTAACAAATGTCAATTGGAAACATAAAAGGCATGCATATTTAAAGGCACATCAAACTGGAATTGCAGAGATCAATAATATCAATAGAAGAATGGAGGAAAATTTTCATGGAGGTGGATGGCTGGAAGGTAACTGTCTCAGCAGTGGGAGAACTAAGGCAGACAGCAAACGTAACCGGCCTTATAATTCTTGAGAGTGGATGAGCTAATTCAGATTTGTTTACTCTTTTAGTTCCTCATAAAGGAGGTTCTTTTGTAATTACTGACAGCCCTTCTTAGCAGCAATGTTAATACAAACTTCAGCCATCATTCACACCTTAGCTCTAAAATGACTAATCTAGCAAATTTTTTATTATGCATTAAGTTTTTTTCAGTCACCACTCGGCACAGAAGAAAATATCATGGTTTTCATGCATTCTTCATCAAACTTTTAACTTTTTATACCTGCTCTTCTGTCGGCGAGTTAATTCGGACATTCAGACAACGTGATCGGACAGCTTCAGTGACCTTTGAAGAACTGTTGCAGCAAAGAATAAGCCGACAGTAAGCACTATACTTCTCCATTGTTCTTCGTAATGAATGCTGGGCCTCTTTAGATAGTTTATCAACTTCATTGAGCACCAGCACTAGCATTGAAGACAATGGTGTATCAGATACAATGATTGGTAATGAGAAAAGTGAAAACTGGATAGAATGGAGGAACAATTTTCTTTCACAGTACAGTTTCAAGATCTCAGATTATGGCAACTAGCTTTGGAAAAACGGATGCATCTGGTTACACTAGTCAAGAAAAGCATGAAATTATTCGATCGTGTCCTGCAACCTTATTTTCCGCTTCCTCTCTTGTATAGATTGACCAATATATGCCAGCATATAAACTGTCAAAAAACTATCACCCCAGACATGACAGATATTCTGATATTATGAAGTGCACATACTTTCATCAATACATGATTTTCATTCATCTTAAGTATATGCATACATACATTCCATGTGATTGTGTTCTCAATTGATAGCATATCCAGCAACACAGTTTCTGTTATGCTTATGATGATGAAGCAACTCAAAGAAAGGAAAAATGTTCACCTTTGAATCCTTTCTTTCCCTTTGTGTCAATAGGCCTATTCTTGGCCATTTCTTTTATGATCTCTTGAACGATATACCTGTCCTGAAATCCAGCATCACTTGGATTCAGTTCCACATGGTGACTGCTAGATAGTGTGGTAAGATCCAACTCAATAGTTCTAGCCCCAGCCTGCACAAGATTAACATAAACGACAATATTAAACAATCCTAGAAGACAAGAAGCAGAAATGCTTTCAATAATAAGTTGAACAACAGACTATACTCCAAATGTTGCGCTACAATGACTGTACAATTCCAGCAGTTCATTGAGTTCAAACTTTTATCAGGATGTAATTATACAAGCTATTTTATCTGCTTGTTCAAAAATGAAGGTGAAATACAATGAACGTGACCAGAAGGCTCATAGTGGCATGGAGTTCAAATGAGAGAGACAAGAAAGCAACTGCATGCAACCTGAACAGCTCAAAGCAGATACCATGAGCTTGAGTTATAGTCAAGCCCTGACAATGAAGCTCAAATTTGGCTTCACTCCAACTCAAAGGCTCAGCTTAATTCAAACAGTTTGTCAAATTTAAATTTCCAGAATGTCAATATAATCAACCACGTTCTCTTCTCAATATATAAGATTATCAAGATGTATTATGATAAATAATCAATCAAATAATTTTAATAGTGTCAAAGTAAACGAACGTGTTTGTAATTCAATAAGTCACTAATCTCTGCTTCATATTTGTCAATTTTAGTGTTGAGCCTAGCTCTAAAAGCATGCAATTAGATTAATTTATTTGCACCCCTTACCTAACTATAGCTAGAGCCTATAGAACAGAATGACTTATCCATGGGTTTTAATTGGTCAAAAACACTAGTGCTTACACCTTGCAAATAAGTAAAGGAGTACATAAAAGTATAATTGTTCGAGAACTTACAAATACCAGGTTTTCAATCATTGACCTTAATGCATGCAATAAATATCAACCGATACACCGATATATACCAGATACACAAAATGTCCAATATGCAAATGCAACATAGGAATGAAATCGCATGTGTATCACCCAATACGATAAGTTTTGGGTGGTATATTCTGATATTTTATTGATATTGTCCATACCCAATGACATTTTATTGATGTCTGTTATTTGCTGAAAATAGTTTTGGAAAATAAAATCATGTTGCAACAACCATGACGGATAAAATATCCTTATTCACACCTCGATACCACTATGTTGCTTGTCTTATTGTTGCAAGTAAGGCAGGTTGACATAAGGCTCTTACGTCGTAATAGCTCTAAAAACAATGAGGGCTTCAAACCATCACAGATTGAGATATTTGAAATGTGGCTTCAATGTAACAATTTGTGAGTATTAAACCTAAACCTAGCTAGCACTTAACAAGCATACACAAACTTTGAAGAAAAAGACACTATTGATAAACAAAATATGATGAACGTGAACCTACGGTGATCAAAAGATTTTGATTATTTAACTTATTTTATATTGATAAACCCCTTAGAATCCAAGGAAAAATCATCAATCCCACAACTACACACCCTTCCTTGTTAGAATCGCCTATCATGTTCTAATCAGCATGAATTTTGATTTTGTCTATGTTTAGTACAAAATGAATCAGAATCTTGCTCTTTTCTGAATTGTTTGAAAGCCTCTATATGATAGCTCTTACAAAACAGTTTGATATATGAATTGCATATTTGCTTTTACTATAAGCCTAAAAAAAGCTTCTCATGCTATAGGGTAATTTGAAGTTTTTTCAAAAAATAATAATAATAATAATAATTCAACGACACTTATTAAACTTATAGATATGAACCTAAGGTGTTTGAAAAAGTGTGCCTAAGGCGCAAGGTGATGGGGTGGGGGCTTTTTTGGTGCTAGGCGAGGCGATGTGAGTGAGGCGCATGTAAGGCAGCTGAGGAGCACCTAAGGCGTAGAAGCACACAAGCGCAGAGGCGCATGCCTTTGAGCAAAATATCCTTTCAGCAGAAAAAATCACACAGGGAGCCAAGGACTTAGAGAAGAGGAGTAGACATTTTTTGAAAAAATGGAAGCCTGTTTATAGTTTTGATTGGGCAGAGCAATAGTTATTTTGGAAATATCAACCAGGGACTTAAGGGAGAAGAGTAGACATGCACATGCCTTTCAGCAAAAAAAAATCATGCAAAGAGCTAGGGACTTAGGGGAGAGGAGTAGACATGCACATGCTTTTCAAGAGGGAAAAAAAAAATCATGCAAGGAGCCATAGACTTAGGGGGAGGAGTAGACATTTTTTGGAAAAGGGGAAGCCTATTGTAGTTTTGATTGGGGAGAGCAATAATTGTTTTGAAAAAGATGCACATTTTGCAATCAACACAGGCTGCAAGCCTACAAGCAGAGTCGGGGTCATTAGGGAAATATAAAAAAGAGTAAAATTCATTTTTTAAACACATAGGTAGTATTAACTCATATAAAAAAAGAAATAGAGTCCAAGACAACGAGACAGACCATAGAAAGCTGAGAACCAAAGATAGCAAGAAGAAGTGGTCCACAATCCACACTATCTGCTAGTATTGGTAGTATTAAAATTATAGGTTGTTATTTTTCTAAGTATTTTCTTGTTATGGTATACTTTTTTTTCTAAAAAATTAATAATTTAATCATTTTTTTAGCTTTGAGTAATTTTAGCACCTCACAATGCCTAGGCGCGTGCCTCGCGCCTCACATTGCCTAGGCACGCGCCTTGCGCCTAGGGCCTAAGCTCTAGGACCCCTATCGCCCAAGAGCGTCTTAGGCCTTTTCAAACACTGCGCTAGAGCTTTAAATGCAGCTTAGCCATCCCAACTGCACTCTTTTATTAAACCTTAGCATCTTTGAGCTAATCTATTTACTGAATGAGAATCCACCCAACCTCTTCTTTGGTTCCCCTAAGGACTATCAAACTTCTTATCCTACGTGTTGCTCCACCAGAATAGCTTATTCAAACATTTCCAAGGTATAATGTCTGGCAATCAAAACTCCTTTAAAGGGAAAGAATTATCTTTGTACCATATATTGCTTTTCAGAAGCCCCACTCCAAAAGACCTCCTGTGAAACCTCAAAACTATTCCCCTCATATAACCAAAGGCATTAAATTTTCATAGATATAAGGTAAAATTCAACTTTGAGTTGTTGAATGTCTTGTGACTTGTGGATCTCCCACAGATATCACCTAGCATGCATACAGCAGTCAGCAGCACAACTCTGCAATCTGTGATTTTAACCTGGCTTCTTAAATTCCTTTTCCCCACAAAACTATAGATCAAGTTGCTTAACTACTCAAAGCAATGAACGAGCTACATCTGATGTGTGGATGAACGCATTCCACCCATGCAGAATGATGGTAAACGAGATGGTTTAACTCCTACATAACTCAGCAAAAAGAGATAGAAAATATTCACAGAAAACATGATCTATGCTGCTTGAGGATAGCATCTATTTCACACATATGGAGACCATGTCATGAGGATCAACAACCGGTGGACATTAGCTGGTTAAAATTACCAACTGAATCACAATTTTCTGTGATAACCTCGTATTTCTTTCTCGCAACTATCCAAGCAGCTTACATAATGTTGAGCATCAAGTTTTTGAAAGAGGTCTTATCTTCTTGCAGTGAAAGAGACATCTTTGCAGCCCGCCATTGATAGATTTTCAAGAAATGGACTTGTACTAAAAATAGGTTTTTATCAGTGCTATTTCACTTTGTTCCAAAAGAGTAATCAAAGCCAAAAAAAATTCTACACAATCCATATCGTTTCCCATAGTTACTCGGCAGTCCAATCAAGGAAAATCCATAAAAACCAATTTATAAATTCGAAGACACTAAAAAAATAATAACAATAATATAACTATGCTTACATCAATTTTCCATGACTTGTTCTCCACCTTCACCTGACAACAAAGAAGAAAAAATAAAATGAGGAGGACGGCGCACTCATAAGATGGAGAAAAAAAGGCAAAAATCCTTACGGAATTTAACAGCATAAAACCTACAAGTGAACGGAAATGATAATTAGTTGAAGAAATTATATACCTTTTCGGCACCAGGACCGAACATCTGGCGAAGAAGGGCCATGACAAGGGTTTTCTTACCAGAACCAGGCGGGCCATAAAAAAGCAAATGTGGGCAATCTTGCTCCGTCACCTGTCACAAGGTGCCAAAACAGAGAAATCAATTTTGAATAGGAGGGTGAATGATTAGATGTACTGCTTGATTTGAGGAGGAAATTGCAAGGTCAAGCAAAACAATTTACCAGCTTCTTCAGATTCTGAGCGACGTCTTCGTGTACCAAGACCTTGTCTAGTGTTTTTGGCCGGTATTTATCCACCCACAACATCGCTGACGCCGACAATCAAGCCGAGAAGGCGGAGGGAGAGCCGGAGGGAGAGGATGCAACTAATAGGAAGTATCTAGGCAGGAGTGAAGTGGCGGGAAAATGAGCAGAGACGATGGGGCAGACAGCAGAGCAGGGAAAACTCATAAAGCAGTCCCAGCGTCAAGAGGGCGAGTCACGGAATCAGGGTGAGGGTGACCGATAAAAAAGCGTTTTGAATGTTTGACAATTTGTTGGTTTTTTAGCAAATATATGTTTATATTTTGTTTAATTGATTTTATTTTATCCTTTGATCTTAATCAATTTTTTAGTACGTTTGTTTTATTCTAATTGACGTATCAGTTAATATGTCACCACTTTAATACGTTTATTATAAATTAAATAGGCGTAATATTAAAACAAAATGAAAAATCAATACTTTTATACAACTATTCAAAAGAAGTGTACAGTATATTTTAAGTATGGAATTTTTTCTTTGCTTTTTAGTGGTCAGCGTTTCCTTTAGATTGGAGCGATTAAATTATACAGTTAAACTTAAGCTTGATGAATGTAGATTAATGTTTTAAAATATTATTTAGTATTTTAGATTTAAATTAAATAAAGTTGGTAAACTATGAGCATTTTTGAATTGAGATGACCGAAACATTATAAATTATAATAGTTAGTAGTAATAAATAATTAATATAAAATAAAGAATCAAATAAAATTTATTAATTGAGTAAAATAAATCAAACTCGAGCATCTACTTAATAATTATTTTATTTTATTTTATTATATATTATCTTTATATTATATAAATATTATTTTTATAAAATTTTGAAATTCTAAATATTTTTTATTATAATTTAATGTAAACTATGTTGAAGTTATATATTTATCATTCAATTGTATGCCTTGTTCATCGTCACCAGCATCATCATCACCATTATCGTTTCCATTACCACCACCACCATCATCATATATCAAGGAAGATGGTTGATCAATCATGTGAGTTAAAGATATTGGAAAATTCAACGATGATCTAAAACCACCCACAATGGCTGCACGGGTTGTGGATGATGATACACCTATGTGATTTAATGTTGATGATGTAATAAAATCTTCATATTCCGCAAATGTTGGAATGGTAGAAGTCGAATAACTAGACCTTGGTTGTTTCAGAGCTTCTTCATGTTATTGTTGTTCTTCAAAAATTTCTAATTCTTATTAGGTAGCTCTTTTACCTCGTCGTAGTCCTCTAGCAAAAGTTTTCCCAATAATTATTTGATGAGATATTGGAGTAGGTTCTTTTATAGTATTTCTATTATGTCGTCAGGAAGCGGTGATACAAACAAAAGGTAAATATATAGGTCAGAGTAATGTAATCTTTATATATTATAATATCAGCCCATGTTATGATATCCAACTATATATACATGTGTATGTATGCATACAGCTTCATAACTAAAAAGACTATTGATATATTGCAATTTTGCACAAATTTTTACAACAATATTCAATTTATTTTATAATCGTTTCAAAAAATGTTCCAATATTTAAAAAAAGTTGTATAATCTAATAAAGAAATAATCTATTTATATTAATTAAAATAAAACTATGTATTCATAGAGTAAAGATGCACCAACACTAATTGCTACTCAATGTTATACACAACAAACTATCAACAATTAGTACAATACCATTACTAGAACAAACTCAATAATAGTTCTAAATAACCATTTTCAACAACATCCCTATTATATATAAAATAATCTTACACAATAAATAGAAAGTTGTAGATAAATTGGCGAGAGACTTAATAAACCTAATAAAAAAGGCAAACATGGTATCGGTCATAACATAACAAAAATATACAACATAACACAAATCTATGCAACAACATCGCATGTTGCTCGCTCCCATGGGGGTTGTAATGACAGCATTTGTTCTTCCCACGGGGGTAGCAACGGTATCACCTGTAACTCCCATTGGGGCAGCAATGACACCATTTTCCATTCCCATGGAGGATAGCTACAACATCCAACACCAAATGAGAGAAATGAGGACTAGGGTGGGGTTAACAGAGACACCCAACGTTGTTTCCCATGCATACCCACCTATTTTTTTGTCCTTTATGCTGACTTTCAAACAGTATTACGGGTCATCATACCTTAGCATAAAAAAAACAAGCAAAAGCAGTACCTTTACGTCTTGCTTTAGTTTGCCTAGTTTTTGGATCTAAAATTAGAAAGGAAATAGAAAGAAATACGGGGAAAGAAAGAGATCGAACGAGATAATGGAAGAAGATTATGAGGGAAAGGGTGACATTTGAGAAGGGAAAAAAGGAGAAGTGAGTAAAGGCATATAAAATGGAAAGAATCGGGTGAGGTGATTCTATTAGGGTAAGAAAATGAGGGATATATGTAGGCCTGTTCAATGGGTTGGATTTGCCATGGTAAGCTATAATCCAATCCATGAACTTAAATTATAATATAAGTGGGTTGGGTTATTATTTTAAATGGGTTATTATGGGTTTAACTCATATACATATTATTTAAACATGGGTTAGTTTGGGTTTAAGTATAATTGACCATGGGTTGTCATGGTAACCCATAAGCTAATAATATCTAACAACATGAACTTAAAAATTTCGAAAGTTTTTTTTGCATCCGATTTTAAAATTCCGCTCGGATTCGTCGGTGAATCTGATATTTCCGGCTCTGAGGACTCTAACGCCGGGTATTTGGAAGGAGAAGCACGTCTAAGAAACCGATTTCTTGATTTCAAAGAAGATAGGGACGAAAAAAAACGTAAAAATATCATTTTTAAAAAATTTAGGAAACGGAGATGGTACATATATACATATATATATATACATCTATACACATATATGTATAAGTATATACATATATTTAAGAGAATATATATATATACACACACACACACACACACATACACTACAAGAAATAGGGTCAAATAGGGCAATTTTAGGATATTAAATAGGGTAATTATAAAATTGCCCTATTATAGATAATCAAGTAGGGCAATTAAAATTTTTCCTAATTGATTCTAACAAATAGTGCAATATAAAACATCTCCTATTAGATCCAATCTAATAGGGCAATAAATAAAAATTCTCTTATTTGATCATAATAAATAGTGCAATAATAAAATCCCTCTATTTATTATTATAAAATAGGGCAATGAAAATTTTCCCCCCATTTGGTACTATCTAGTAGGACAATATATTAACATACCCCTATTTGATTCTAATATATATAATAAGTTATGATATAGAATTATAATTGTTATAATACTTATGTTCAAAAATATTGCTCTAATATTATTTTTAATATTTTTATTTATATATACAAAAAAAATATTAATAGTTAAAGTTTTTTTAAAAAATATACATATGGTTGTAACTAATATTACAGAGAAGGTTTCGGTGATACTTGCTCGCAACAGGTGCTTCTTTCTTTTCCGCTACCTGAAATCCAATTTGATGCTCCCTCTCCTGCCGCAATATTGTTACTGGCTTTCTTCGGCTCCTTTTCTGGCTCGGGTGCAGCTCCACTGAAATCTTCCCGTCCCTTCAACTTTCAGGCGCAATCGGAGCACTAAGCCCTTGATACTGCTTGAATCGAAGTGAGCCATATTTGCCCCTTTCTTTCTCTCCATTCTATTCTTATATTTCGCATTTTTGAAATCCCGACCTCCTTACTTCTGCCCTTCGACCTCGGTCGCTTGTTCTTCCTCTACAACTTCCAATTTATATATACATATCTAGAGTTCGATTTGAGGTTTTTCTTCCACAGCGACATTCCTCCATGTCGCCTTCTGAATCGTTTTTAGATCTCTTGTGTATATTCATCATCCTATTTCTTCGTTGATTCCTCTAATGCCGGAGAAGCTGCCTCCTTCCTATTTCTCTTGCTAGGAAATATCGATTTATTCAATATATTTTGAATTATAATACCGATTTGAATCGTGTTTTCCTACCTGCTTCAAAAAAAATTAAAAAAAAATTCACTGGACTACTGAACTTTTTTTTAGTCAATCCGGCTTCTGTTATTCGAAAGTTGGGAAAATTTAAGGCCTGATGATATATACAACAGGTCATTTTGTTTTTAAATATCTAGAATAGTTTTCTCAAGTTCGAATTTCCCCCTCCCCCTCCTCCACTTAGGACGTGTTAAATTTTATCCCTGATTTTTTTCCTTATTAGGATTTAATTTTATTATCCTTTAGAAATCCATTAAATTCAATGCCAGCTAATTTTCAATATCTCATATGATGATGATCCATGCCGCCCCATATTTCTGTTCCTTTTTCTTTTTAACTCAAATTTGGATATTTATAATAATTGGAATTGATGGTTCTCAGACAACCCCTTCTCTACCTTTGTCATTGCTCGTAAACTACTTTATATAGGGCCGGGCCTATTCTTCTTGGTTTACCTTTGTTCATCTGAAATTAACTGATGCTGATTTTAATTTAGATCAAAAATTTTAATTAATTGTTATTATTATTATTTTACTATCGTTACTATTATGATTAATATTTTTATTATTACTACTGTTATGATTAATAGATGAGCTGGTAGAGAAGGGTATTGATAATTTAAGTATAGATGAGGCATATGACATTGTGCTTGGTTATACTTGTGGATATGCTCGTGGCTTAGGAAGAGCACACCCGGTGCTGCAGAAGGGTAGGAGGACAACTATATCTCAGATGCAAACTGAGATAGAGCAGCTTCGTGCCCATGAGCTTGAGATGAAAGCTGAGATGGAGCAGTTGCGAGCTAATGCTAAAAAGAAAGAGGAAGAAGCGTTGGAAAGAGAAGATAAGATACGTGCTGAATTTAAAGCAGAAATGGCAAAGGTTCAGGATTTCATGGATCATTTTTTATCTTAAGGTTAGTCTACTTTTTTTTAAGTTAAGTTAAATTTTTATGTATTAAAATTATGCTAAATAATGAGTATTTATATCTATAAATACATTCTAAAAGTTCCAAATATATTTCCACAGGCTTGGATGTTTCCAACAATAGTTAATCTTGCTTGAAGATTCAAAATGTTCATATCTTTCATTTAATTTCATTAGTTATTATTACTTCTAAGCTCACTGTTTGTATTTTTTTAACACAAAGAGTATTGTATGTGAAATATTCTATACACAACTAATGGGTACGTATTTGCAGGTATATATGTAATTGCGGTGGAAGACATCTAAATAACGTGATTGGAATATTACAGATATCCTTCTATGCCGTGTTTATTTGCTTTCATAGGTAGAACAATAATATTTCAATATTATTGTCAATAACTATATCTATTGTTTTTTTTTGTTAATAGGACAGCATTCAAGTGAAAGACAAGGGTTATGCCGAAGTAAAAGCCGAAACTACTGAAGTCGCTATAAGATTGCACATGCTTTGATCGATGTGGATTAGTTTTAACTCGTTTTCTTTTAGGATGTAAAACTAGTATCATAAACATTGATCGGATATTACTATATGAAAATTATTGATACATATACATTGTTGCTTGATGTATTAAATCTATTTTTTAATGTTCAATATATAATCTTTTTTCTCACGTCAAATTGATTATGGAAAACTTTATTACTCTAGTTTATAATATGTATATAAATTATTAGAATAAAATATGAAAAATGTTTAAGGAATTAAATAGGGCAATATTTTCGCCTTAATAGGTAATTTAAATAGGGCAATATCTTTGCCCCAATAGATAACTTAAATAGGGCAATATTTTTGCCTTAATATATAAGCTAAATAGGGCAATAATTTTGTCCTAATAGGTAACTCAAATAGGGTAATATTTTAAAAGTTTCCCTAATAGCTTTAACTCAAATATGGTGATGATATTACCCCCATTGACAACAATCAAATAGGGCAATTACAATTGCCCTAATAGAGTGGAAACAAACAAGGCAATTAAAAATTTTACCCTTATAACACTAATAGGGCGTAAATAATATGGCAATATTAGGGCAATTTTTTTATCTAATAGGGTAAATAATATTGCCCTATTTAACTATATATCTTGTAGTGATATGTATATGTATATACATATATTTAAGAGAAAAAAAATATATATATATATATATGTATGTATACATGTATATATATATATGTATATACACATATATGTATATGTATATACATATATTTAAGAGAAAAAATATATATATATGTATGTATACATGTGTGTATATATATATATATATATAAGAGAAAAAAAAATATATATATATAGGGTGAGGTTCACATGCAAACTTTTTTTATTATACAAACATAAGAACCAATCTCAACCATTAGATCAAAATTAAATCAACATTCAAGATTTTAATAATACCAAACCAAAAAACTAACCCAAACATATATCCAAACCAAATATCCAAACCTCTAAACCCTAAACCCTCTAAACCCTAAACCATAAACCCTCTAAACCCTAAACTCTAAACCCTAAACCCTCTAAACCCTAAACCATAAACCCTAAACCCTAAACCCTTAACCCTCTAAACCCTAAACCCCAAACCCCAAACCCCGCACTCTCTAAACCCTAAACCATGTAAACCCTAAACATACTAATCAAATATACATTCATTTAGTTATACAATATTAGAAGGAAAACAATCTTCCATGATTCAAAATTTGACAATTTCTTAAATTAAACCTTATACAAGTTTGGAAAGAAACCTTACACTATCATCTAAACTACAACGAAAAGCATAAATCACCAATACCTTCATGAAGATGAATTTAAATTTACATCCAAATCCGGTATTTCATTCCAAAATCTGTCATCCAAATATAAAAAATTGACATTAGTTACAATTTGAAGTAACAAATTAAACAAAATATTGCAAATTTAGATGGAGAAGTAAAAAAATTGTTGTTACCTTTGATTTTAATTTTGATTTTGTGGGACAGTTCCGACTATCATGGCCTACATACTCTCCACATGCCTTGCACTTTCTTATCATCTTCTTTTGTTGCTCAATAGCCTTTTCTTTCTCCCCTTTGATCCTTTTTCCACTTCCTTTATTTTTTGATTGACGCGGGACTTGAATCGTAACTTCACTTGGAGCACTTATCCCAATTAAAGATTCAATGATATCTGCTTTGCTTGAAGGCTTACCACTAATATTCTTCTCACTCTATTCCTTCTTAAAATCTTCAAGAAGTGTTATAAATTGATGGATGCCTTCTTGATTCCCTTCAACTAAGCTAACGCATTCAAACATTTCAGACCATAACCTCCTCAAATTAGTCTTCATATCATCAGATTTGGAACATTGTTCCAATGGGTTTCCTTCTATATCATATATTGGCTTTTTCATGGCATCCTTAGTCCACCAATTCACTACCAATTGAGTAGGAATATGGTCTACTCCTTTTCCTTTCAAAACCCAAAGCATGTGCCTACATGGAATCCCGCATCTTTGAAACATCTTACAAGAGCACGCAATATCTTCATTTATTGTATTATATACCACCCGAAAAGTATTCTTATAATTTGACATACCGAGTTCACCAACCATAGCAATCTCTAAATCACCTTCCCTCATAAAATCATCAAGCACACATGAAAATGAAGCAGCCAAAATCTCAATTTGAAACTCAAAAAATATAGCATGGGTATAAACTTCAGATGCATGCTTTTCCAATTTAAGGGGAGTCCTAAGTTCGGGATATGACAACTGTGATACCTTATTTAGCTCCAACTGTTTATACCTTTGTCCATCCAATGCACTCTCATACCGCATACAAAATTCAACCAAAGTACAATGATTATTAGTGAAATTCCCAAAAAAGCTATTATCACTCTCTGATCTTGAAGTTGTTCTTAGAAGCCCACCCATAAACAAGTCTCTAAAATATGCAGGTATCCATAAGTTTCTTATATCAAACATATGACCAAGCCATTCATGTTCCTCCAATCCAAATTCAACAATTATCCCCATCCACTTACACTCAAACTCCTCAGGTTCAAGTTGGACACTCCACACACATGCAGATAACCTATTTATAAAATTAGAGTCACGTATGGAAGGACCAACTTTTTCGGGTAATTTACTCATAATGTGCCACATAAAAAATCTATGATGAGTCTTATTGAAAACCCTCTCTATAGCAATCTTCATTGCTGGATCTTGATCAGTTATTATACAATAAGGCTCAATATTTCCCATAGCCTTCAAAAATGTATCAAATAACCACTGAAATGAACCAATATTTTCATGAGCTATTAACCCTGCTCCAAAGGTGACACACTTTTCGTGATGATCAACCTCAGTAAATGGCGCAAAAATCAAATTATACTTATTTGTACCATAAGTACAATCAAATGAAATCATATCACCAAATATAGAGTAATTCTTCCTAGATAAAGGATCAGCCCAGAAAGCACAGACAAGAACTCCACCATCATCAACCAGATAATCAAAATAATATCCATTCCAATTCTCCATCTTCTTACGAAAGATTTCCACAAACATATCAGAATCAGAATCTCCAATGTAACACTTCACATCCCTAGAATAGTTCTTACAATCTTGCAATGAAGCGTCTACATTCTCATACCCTCCCACATGTTCTTTGAATAATCGAAATGATTTCGATGCCCCAATGTTCATCTTAGCATTATCTGTAATGAATTTATTATGCAAGATAGTCAAATTCCTCCCCTCTTTTAGAAATTGTCTAACACTAGGGGTAGCTAGAAGATGATTATGTCCCTCATAAAAATTTGAAATGACATAAAACCCTTCAATGTCACGCTTAAGACACATTCTAGCTCTACATCTCACTCTATTAACCACTCTCCTTCTAGATACACCTTCACTACTACCTTGGGCACGACATATATTCCTTGATGGTTTAAATCCTTCCATAGTACAAACAAGATATTTTAGTGTCACAACATTACTCATGGTTTTCTTTTCACCAGACAAACGGACACTAAAACCACAAGTGTACGCATAGTTCTTATAGAACTTAATCCCAACATCTAATGATTCGAATTTCATTCCTACAAAAGGGGCTATTTCTGGTGAGCAACAAGGTATCCATTCTTTTGTTGTTCCACCAGGAGATGTGTGTGGTATTGACTTCGGAGTTATCAACCCACCATCAACATCTTTTAAGTTTGAGGGAGGAGAACAACCATGTTTGTCACTCATAATGCCTATGCAAGTAAAAAAAATCTATCACAAACAAGAAAATCAAAACTAAAAAAAGTGCATGCATATTAAACAAATGACAAAATAGCAAATATACATTTTCAAACTCATGGCCACTATCTAATCCATTTAAATTATCAAACTAACAAACAACAATTATAATAAAATAATCAATTTTGTAGAATACAAACGCATAATATCATGGCCGGAAATTTCGGTTAAATTCAATAAAAATATCACATAACTCAATATTTCGGTTAAATTTGATTAAGATCCTACCAGTAAAAATAAATTAAGAAGCCCGATGTAAGAGCTTCACAAAAGTTAAAAAGGAAAGGTCGTCGGAAGGAAGGAGTATCAAATATTTACTCGACATTCAACACCACAGCTGACGAGGGAGACGACCGAGAGCACGAAACAGGCTACTTCTTCTAATATCCACCAAAATCAACGCGTACATATGGGACCATACAAATACACTCCATCTACATAATCTAACGATCAATTGAAAGCAGATGAGAGAGAGAGAGAGAAGGAGCTTACCTTCCCGTGGAGCAGTGGAAGCTTTAATGGTAGCAGAGGAATTTTGAGCTTCTGCTAATCCAACAATGCCAAACACCAATAGTGTGTTGGATTATTATCCGAAGTTGGGCTTGTATGTGAACGATACGAATTGGACGTTGTCGTAACGGTTAGGCCCGAATAAACGTGATCGAATTAGGTTTAATTAAGTTGGGCCTAATGTATCTGATTGAATGTGGACCGATATGTGTAGAGACTGTGGGAGTCCTAGATCGTTGATGGACCGAACTAGGATGGCCCGATAGATGACAGGCTTGTTATCTATATATATGTGGTTATGGTCCCTAGGTCACAAGTACTTCGCCCCATTGGTTCCCATCAGTCATTGGCAAGCAGCGAGTACGTGCGTGATCTAGAAGACTACAAAACCGACCGTTAGGGTTTGTTATCAGATTCGACGGTACTCGACAAATCTTTTATTATTATGGATTCAGGTACGCTTCCGCGATATATTATATATATTAATCTTGATAGATTAGCTTTCGATCCAGTCATATATATATAGATTATATATTAATCTATCATAGTGAGTAACCAATTCCATAGACAGTAGTAGCTGCCGCCGGTTTTGAATCAAATAATAAATCAAATTACTTACCGTGGATGGAAATCGATGCTGAGTAAAGGAAACCAAAATGAAATGGAACAGAGTACAGACAAGACAAATCAATTACATCTCTGGTGTTTATTAACAAAACTAAGGTCGGCAACGATGGCAGCAAAGCTAGCGAGAGAGTGAAGGGGATGAATACGTCGAAGAGAGCGTTCAGGATTTGCCTCTTTAATTCGTCCAAAGTCTGGACCAAGATGGCCGGACACTATGGAGAGAGAGGGAGACGGGAGGTGCAGAGAGAGGGAGACGTAGAGAGGAGACGAGAGGTGCAGAGAGAGGGAGACGGGAGGTGCAGAGCGAGGGAGACGAAAGAGAGGGAACGCGAAGGGGGGTCTGGGTCGGGATAGAAAAGCCGACAGGGAGAGAGGCGGGGAACAGTAAAAAAAATATAGGGATGAGTTTTCAACCGTCAGATATTTTAGATCCAACGGTTGAACACTGTCCCTACATTTGTACCAAAAAAAAAGGTTCGCACGTGAACCAATTTCTATATATATATATACATATATACACATATATGTATATGTATATACATAGATTTAAGAGAAAAAAAACCTTTGACGAGTCAATTAATTGGGCAGAGTAGAGAAGGTCGGAGGCAACACTGGCGGCGGAATACGGCGAGCAGTTATGTTACAGTGACGTTGCACGGAGACGGGGCGAAAAAAAAGGGGAAAAATATCATTTTTAAAAAATTTAGGAAATGAATACGGTAAGAAACGTTAAAAAAAATTATATATATACATATGATATACATATATATATAAATAAATAAATTAGATCTACTAAAATTAAGAGAAAAAAAAAACTTTGACGAGTCAATTAATTACGCAGAGTAGCGAAGGTCAGAGGCAACACTGGCGACGGAAGAATACGGCGAGTAGTTATGTTATAGTGGCGTTGCACGGCGATGGGGACGAGAAGAAACACAAAGATATCATTTTTTTAAAAAAAATCTAGGAAATGAAGACGGTAAGAAACGTAAAATATATATATATATATATTAAAATAAATTAGATCTATGAAAATTAAGAGAAAAAAAACTTGACGAGTTTATTAATTGTGCAGAGCAGCGAAGGTCAGAGACAACACTGGCGGCGGAGGAATATGGCGAACAGTTATCTTACAGCGGCATTGCACAGATATGGAGACGAGAAAAAAACGCAAAAATGTCATTTTTAAAAAATTTAGGAAATGAAGACGGTAAGAAACGTAAATATATATATATATATATATATATATTAAAATAAATTAGATATACTAAAATTAAGAGAAAAAAAAACTTTGACGAGTCTATTAATTGCGCGGAGTAGCGAAGGTCGGAGGCAACACTGGCGGCGAAGGAATATGGCGAGTAGTTATGTTACAGCGGCATTGCACGGAGACGGAGACGGAAAAAAAATGCAAAAATATCATTTTTTAAAAATCTAGGAAATGAAGAGTGAAGATGGTAATACACGTAAAAAAAATTATATATAGGGATGAGAAAAAAAAAACTCAAAAATGTCATTTTTTTTAAATCTAGTAAATGAAGACGGTAAGAAACGTCAAAAAAAATTATATATATATATACATATGATATGATATATATATATATATATATATATATATATATATGTATATATATATATATATATGTATGTATATACATATACATAGACATAGGGTGAAGGTCCCTTACACACCATTTCTGAGATACATATATAGGAATTAATCATAACTATTAGATTATTATTTGATCAATGGTTAATATTTAGTACATACCTAATCTAAATTTATTTTAATCTCAGCCCTTAAATCTTCTAAATCTAATGGTTATTAAGAGTTCTTACATTTGTATTTTAAATAATAGTTTGTATAGGAGTCTAAATCCATATACAGACACACACACACACACACATATAATGAATTAGATCTACTAAAATTAAGTCTACTTGTATTCTTTTGCTAAAAAATAAAAAAAATAAAAAAATTCTCCTATTCTATTTATTGAGATTCCGAAATCCAAAAGTCACTCTAACCGACTAACTTAATCATGTCATGTGCATGGAATTTAAGACGAGGAGTTCATATCCTCTTGTTTCCATGTACGAATATCGTTCGAGTCATGTCGTAAATGATTTCTCAAAAATAGATTTTATGAAACTATTATTATGAGTTGTTATTTCCTTTTACAAAAATATTCCCCCCAGTACATTGATAATTTGGTTCGACATTTTTTTGGATAATATTTGTTTTTACCGTTTAAGTGATAATAAATAAAAATACAAAAACGTACGTTTAAGCTTATCAGTGATATTCCATTGTGTTTATGAATTTATGTTAATTAAATTATGTATTAAAAGCATTTGAAATTCCTCTAAAAAAAATTTCGGAAAAAATTTATCCTTTTTAAAGAGATTTTTATAAAGAAGACAAATATACTAAATAAATGTGATAATCGTTCTTTTATAATATGTTTGACACTTGACATAATTATTTTATTATATTGAAGACGATGGTTGTGAATTGAAGAAAAGGGAAAAAAAAGAGAGGAAGGAAAATAATAGTAGTAATTGTGGTGGTGGTGGTGGTGGTGGAAGCGGTGTTAGTAATGGTGGTGGAAGGGATGGTAGCGATAGTGGTTGAGACGGTAATAGTAAATGTCAAGATAGGCTTGTTTGTATATATACTAACCCACGTTAACCCGTATAATCCATGGGTTATGATGGGTTGGATTAAAAATTATTAATTATTTTCTACAACCCATCGTGGGTTAGACCATGGGTTATATAAATTATATGGGTTAAAATACTATGGGTTGGGTTAAACCATGGCCACCCATTTGAACACCCTTAGATATATGTGATATTTTTAGTAAATATTTTATAATTCTTGTTGGAATTTGTTATTCAAAGAAATCATCTTTACTTCATATATTTTTTTCCCAAAATACCCCCCCAAAAAATGTTGTTCCCCCTCCCCTTACACCTTCAAAAAATGTTGTTCCCCTTCCCTCACACTTGTAAAAGATGTTGTTCCCCTTTTCCTCCCACCGACAATAAATGCTATTAGAGAAATATTTTTTTCCAAAATTACCCATCGACAAAAAGTGTCATTCCACCTCCCCTCACACCTCCAAAAAATGTCATTCCCGCTCCCTTTTCATTGACAATAAATGGCGTTCCCCCTCCCTTCCCATTGACAATCTAGGTTGCTCCTCGTCCCTTCCCACCAACACCATGTGTCGTTTTCCCTCCCCCTCAAATGGCAATATTTATCGTTTCCCTCTCACCCCACTGGCATTTGTACCATCTGCCCCTTCTTCCCATTGATAATCTTTATCATTCCCCCTCTCACTAAAATTTTCTCCACCTAAACCAATTCATCAACCAATCACGGTAATTCAAAAAAATTATGGTAGCCACGACAAGTATATGTAGGGTATAGAACATATACTTTTTATGACACGAATTCAGGATATGGGTAAGATGGAAAATATTTGCATGGTACAGGTAGACACGACAAATATTTGTAGGGTACCAGATACATAACTTTTATTGGTAGAAATAAAGGATATGGGTATAAGGTATGGATGTAAGTACGAGTAGAAAAAATATACTATCTGATACAAATTGATTGCTCCGCTTTGTACCGTCAAAGTACTTATATAAGCTTCTTTCATTATCATTCTTTACCGTAGAGAAATCAGTGAATAATTTTGAATATAATTTTTTTTAAAACCAACTTCATTGCTCAATCTTCCTATAAAATTTCAAATTACTTTTTTGAAACACTCACGATGAATAATACATTTAGAAGCCCTTCAGACTATGATAAATTTGGACAAGTTTGGAATTCCAATGAACTATGACGATGGTTTTAGAACTCTGATGTACTACGATGATGGATTTAGAATTCTGACAAGCTATGAATACACATAAGAAATACAAATGGATTCTCCAAACATTAATTACAACTTAAACGAATAGGTAGAATAATTTTTTTATTATTATTGTAAATTGTGTTGATGAATTTGATTTGATGAAGTTAATACTTCTTATTATTATATTATTATGGGCAACTCTTTTTTAGGACATAAAATGTATGAATATATGTTTTGCAACCCTAAATTATTATAGATTTTTTTATAATAGACCAATTATTATGTGATCATGAAAAAATGTGTATCATAGGTTAAACAAATAGGTAGAACTCATAGGATGATTTTGACCATAAAAGGTTATAGAAAAAATAATGGTACAGGGAAAGGTAGGTTCTTTATAAGATATGAAAGAAGTGGAACATAGTACGTACTAGACTTATGGATACCGAAGGTAAGCGTAATACAAGTTCTAAGAATATTGATTTTCCCTTTTTATTGTTGGTGTTGAAAACATTAATAGATGATGACAAGTGGTTTTTATGAATGGAAAACACAATCACGAATTAAAAAATTACGAATAAGAACATGCTATTATTGATAGGTTGACAGAGAATGAAGTCCAATTTATTGATAAACTTATCACGACTAATGTAAATCTATGACAAATTATATTATTTTTTAAAAAATAATTTGAAGGAAATATGAGTATGAGAAGACATATTTATAATGCCCGATAGAAGCTTATGTCCAAATAAATGGATGATCAAACAATGTTACAACATGTTTTAAGTATGTTGGTTGAAAATCATCATTTTCAGTGGAATCGAAGTGAACTAGAATCAAATGTAATAAGCCTATATCTATTTGCACATCTCGTATCTATTAATATTTTACGTGCATTTACGTTTGTTTTACAAATAGATTACACATATAAGACAAATAGATATTGGATGCCCTTACTTGAAATTATTGGGCTAATACCAACACAATTTAATTTCAACATTGCATGTGCGTACATGTTATATGAAAAGGAAGAGAATTATTTGTGGGTAATCAAGAGGTTGAAGACCTTAATGGATCCGTCTACACTTCCAACCACCATTATTAGCAACTGGGAACTTGCTCTCATTTTAGCTATGGAACATATTTTTTCCACTTCAAAACATTTATTTTGTAGGTTTCGTGTTAATAAGAATGTGGAGAAAATGTGCAAGAAATTATCTGGTAGTTCATCATTTTCACGTAGTCTTATGTCACGATGAAAAAATGTGATAAATATCAAATATGAACAAACAAACAAAGAACGACTCTTGTCATTAGAGGAATATTACATAAACATTCATAGCCTAATTTTGTATATAAATACAAACTGACTACAACCATATAAACATAAAATTATTTCTTATTTCTTTAGTGATGTATTTCATATCCATAAAATTACAACGAAGAGGTATGATTTCTAATCTATCTCCTAGTATAGTTTATTTTACTTCTTTCTACTGAAAAAGTAACGTACTGATTTTTTTTGTCAACATGATTGAAGGTGCTCATGAATTTTTGAAGATATTTCTAGAAACATGATGTGGCAGCTTCAATGCAGCATTAAAACAACTGCACATGTTCCTGGAATTGTAACATTTTGAGATCAAAGCGTCACTAAAGCGGTTTATGTTCAATACTCTTTATTTTTGCTACAAGTTCCTTTACGCCAATTTGAGAGGTCATGTCACATTATATGTAATGGAGTTGGTCAACAAAGATGTCAAATAAGTAATTATGTAGGTATCATTGATGATTTATGTGGATGTTATATGCGACATATGCAAGGGATACTATGTACGCATGATATTAATACCAACATTCATAACTATATGTCAACCACCCTACTAGCTATTCATCTGACCTGGAAGAAACTCGACATAAATGGGGTTATTAATCCACGGGCACCGCAAGAAGTTGTACCTCATTTACTCCATATTTCCATGGAACCTATTATGAGTCAACCACCGACGATACATAATAAGTTGGTAAGAGAGATATTTAATATCGTAGTTTCCCATAGAACACCTCTCCTGGAACCACCAGTACGACATCATAGGGGTCACCCAAGGAAATTCACCGGAAGGGAACCAACTAGTTGGGAGTACATAGAAAAATAGTCTTCAAGTTGATCGGGATCAACATAATATTGGGGTAGGTTTTCTCCAAGTCAAGGTCGGGGTCAGGGCCAAGGTCGGATGACAATCAAGATTTATGTCATCAAGTTAATTACAATTTCTATATGCGAGTCAAATGAATCGATATATAGTTCCATATATTAATACCTACTATAATGTGTTAGTAGATGGGAACTATGGCTTTAAAGCATTGACATATATTATACTAGGATATGAGGATCAGTGGAGTCAGATCCGTACCGACTTATATCATGAGATATTAGCTAGACAATAGTTATATGAGAATGTGTTTGTATATGACAGTGTTGATCAAGTTCTTAATACTATTGCTCACCAGGAATATCCAATTTCTATGGCACATTGGATTAAAATGTCAAGCATTGGTTATGTCATTATAACAAATTACTATGTGTTGTTTGCACACTACTCATCGAATATATGCAATTCATTCCTACCTTTAATGGCATAACCGTAATACCCCCAAAATTCACTACTGAAAAATTTTATTTTATTAAAAGATACACCGGAAGCAAAGAAAACAAAACTGTGAATTTTGGGGATATTACCGCCACACTTAATACCAGACCGGTTCACACCTACCATTTCTAGTACCAAGTACTAAGGCTGAAATGATAAAATACAATTTGCTAGAAACTCGTAACATATGGAAACCATAGCAGTGCAATAAATATTTTACCATGATAGAACCCACCATTGACAGTTACAAGAATACATTTTACGTTTAAAAATAATCCTTACGCTCTTTCCCGTTACCCACTTGAATAGCACCTACAATGGACCTGTAGGGGACACTATCCATCGAAGAGGCAGGAGATCCACGAATGGAACCCTTCAGTACTATAGTACCGAGTAACCCTTTAGACCACACTGAAAAGTAATCCCGCAATGCAACACATGATGCAAAACTATATACACATATAATAAGAAATGCATACACAACATTCACATACTTAGCAAGTCCATCACATATTAATAGATCATAACGTGAAATCAAAACCTTTGGGTCTTAAGCCATTAGTCCATTATTATTCAATCATCTCTCTGATTATATCTATGTGAGTGTGAGAACCCCACTATTATACCAAAAACATACAGGGTAAAACGCACCTGACCACTATTATTTATCAGTGGATCGGTCTCTAGCGTAGAAGACTCCTAGCCACTATTGTCGCCGGTAGATCGGTCTGGCCCTGACTCATATGGTGTTCTACTATAAGTGATTAGCATTTTCCATAATTTATTCACATCTAAGATTTGGTTTATTGAGCTTGGGACCCCCACTACTATAGGTGGTGGACCGAAATACATATATACATCTTCCAAGGTAAAGTGCTCCTGAATCACTATTACATCCGGTGGACCAGTACTCATAAACATCTTCTAGGGCAAACGTTCCTGGGCCACTATTATATCCGGTGGACTGGTACTTATAAACATCTTCCAGGGCAAAATGCTTCGGGGCCACTATTATATCCGGTGGACCGGTGCTTATAAACATCTTCCGGGGCAAAATGCTTCAGGGCCACCATTATATCAGGTGGATCGGTACTCATAATATAATCCATCTAGACCTAGCTCAATTATCTTTCACTTTCATGATTATTGTTTTCCTTTTTTTTAATCAGCACAACATTTTCATTTATTTACCTCGAGGAGGAGATCAAGAACCCTGAAACGCAAAGGTACACTGGTTATACTGGTGCACACAAGCTACTTAGTACCCTTTAACCATCAACCCAGGAACGCAAAGGTACCTTGGTTATAGTGGCTAAACGATACCCTACCAATAAGGACACCTAATCTATAAGTATGCATACTCCCAAAATAGATTCGTAGGGTTAGATAGAGTAAGATGCAGGGCCTGGCTAGGGCACTAAGGCACACCGGCAAATACCAAAATAATCGTGGGCTAAACCATGTCTTTAGGGTAGCGACCCCTAAAGAGCCACCATTCCGGATCTCGAGGTATTTTACTTTAATTATTAGTGTCTTAATTAAGGTGATCACGAAAAACACAACAATCAGGTAATTATTCACTTTCAATTGTTTATGATATCATTAGATACTCCTTCTTCGTACAATTATCCAGGATAGTCTAGAGGAAATTACTAAGGCCATCATTATCTCATCCAATTCTGATTTAGGATTCGTTTCCATTTGTTCACATGCCATAAAGATTATCATATCATAATTACATTACAGCCTTAGAGTTTGGTTAGTTCACATCAAAGGATCATGACACACATAACCCTAACATGCCCTTAATTCACACCCAACACACACTATTGTGCATGATTAATGATTAAGAGAATACCATCCCACAACCTTAATTATCTATCAAATCCCAGGTCAGACCATGTTCTTGTGATACTTATTGATTGTCAAATACCCTTATCTTGCTATTCAATGTTACTCGAGTCTTATTATAAAACTCTGGTAACCTATTGACATGTTAGATACAAGTTATCGATTTACTCCTACTATCAATACAAAATTACCAAAATACCCATTGCTTGTATAATTATTAAGTCATCCCTTATTTACTTGTCAAATTACCACATTACCCTCTATATTGTATAGTTACCAAATTACTCCTTGTTTGGGTTAGGTTACCAAGTTATCTTCCACGCTTATTAAATCATCAATCACCCTTCATACTTGTTACACTTGTCAAATATCCTATTTGGTTGGTTAAATTACCAAATCGCCCTTCTTCATAATTATAATTATCAAATTGTCCTTCTCCCTTATCATAATTACAAAATTACCCTTCGCCATTATCATAATTACCAAATTGCCCTTTTCATTATTATAATTACCAAATTACCCTTTAGTTGGTTAAATTACCAAATTGCCCTTCTCTATTACTATAATTACCAAATTGCCCTTCTCCATTTTTATAATTACCATTTTACCCCTCTACTTCATTAAATTACCATTTTACCCCTTCACTTCATTAAATTACCATTCTACCCCTCTACTTCATTAAATTACCATTTTACCCTTCCTTTATATCAAATTATCATTGTAACACCCCCAAAATTCACTACTGAAAAATTTCGTTTTATTACAAGAATTAGTGGAAGCGAAATAGCAAAACTGTGAATTATGGGGATATTACCGCCACACTTAGTACCAGATCGGTTCACTCCTACCGTTCCAGTACCAAGTGCTAAGCGTGAAAGGAAAAAATACAATTTACGAGAAACTTAAACCATATTGAAATTAGAATAGCGTAATAAATAATTTACAAGAATAGGATCCACCAATGGCGGTTACAAGAGCAAGGATCACATTTAAACTAGGGGTTAAAAAGAGAAAGAGCGAAATCATAGGATTTAAACCAGGGTTGAAAGAGAGAGAGGTAAAACCCTAAAATTCCGGATAATTCCTTATGCTCTTTCCCATTGCCCACTTGAATAACACCTGCAGTAGACTTGTAAGGGACTCTACCCATTGAATAGGCAGGAGCCCCACGAATGGAACTCTTTAGTACTATACTACTAAGTAATCATTTAAAACACATTGAAAAGTAGGCCCACGATGCCACATATGATACAAAACTATATACATATATAATGAGACGTGCATACATAACATTCACATACCTAACAAGTACATAAAATATTAATAGGTCAAACTTACAATCAATACTTTTGGGCCTTAAGCCATTAGTTCGTCATTATTCAATCATCTCTATAATTATATCTATATGAGTGTGGGAACCCCACTATTATAGCCGGTGGACCGAAAATATACAGGGCAAAACGCTCTTGACGTTATTATTACCGGTGGATCGGTATCCATGGCAGAATTCTCCTGGCCACTATTATTGTCGGTGGATCGATTTGGCCCCGACTCTCGTAGTGCTCCACTATAAATGATTAGTATTTTCTATGATTTAATTATATACATGTGAGTGCAGGAATCCCACTATTATAGCCGGTGAATTGGAATACATATAGGGTAGAACACTCCTGACTACTATTATTGTCGGTGGATCGGTCTCTAGGATAGAAGGCTCCTGGGCACTATTATCATCGGTGGATCGGTCTGGCCCTGACTCACAAGTCTTTAACTTTCATGATTAGCGTTTCCCTTTTTAATCAGCACAACAATTTCATTTATTTACCTCATAGTGGAGATCAAGATATCGGGACACAAAGGTACACCGATCGTACCGGTGTATATAAGCTACTCAGTACCCTTCAACTATCAACCTAGAGACGCAAATGTACCCCGATCGTACTGGTGCATACAGTTACTCAGTATCCTACCGATAAGGACACCTAATCCATAAGTATGCATACCCCCTAAATAGGTCCATAGAGATAGATAGAGTAAGATGTAGGGTCTGGCTGGGACACAAAGGCACACTATCAAATACCATATTAACCGTGGGCTAAACTACGTCTTTAGGATAGCGACCCCTAAAGAACCACCATTCCCTATCTCAAGGTCTTTCACTTTAATTACTAGTATCTTAATTAATGTGATCACAAAAAGCACGACAATCATATACTTTTTCACTTTCAATCGTTCTTACATTAATAGGTACTCCTTATTCATACGATTATCTGAGGTAACTTAGAGGAATCATTAAGGCCATCATTATCTTATCCAATTCCGATTTAATATTCATTCTTGTGATACTTACTAATTGTCAAATACCCTTATCTTGTTTTTTAGTGTTACTTGAGTCTTATTATGAAACTATGTTATTCCAACAACATACTAGATATGAGTTACTAATTTGCCCCTTTCATATCTACAAAATTACCTAATTATCCCTTATATAGTTATTAAGTTATCGCTTCTTTATTTGCCAAATTACCATATTACCCTCCATGTTGCATAATTACCAAATTATCCCTTACTTGGGTTAGGTTACCAAGTTATCTTCCACATTTATTAGATCTCAAATCACCCTTCATATTTGTTACACTTGTCAGATTTTCCATTCAGTTAGTTAGATTACCAAATTACCCTTCTCCTTCAGTATGATTACCGGTTTATCCTTCTCCATTATTATAATTACCAATTTACCCTTTGGTTGGTTAAATTACTAGAGTGCCCTTATCCATTATCATAATTACCAAATTTCCCTTCTTCATTATCACAATTACCAAATTACCCTTCTCCGTTATTATAATTACCAATTTACCCTTCTCTGTTATTATATTACCATTTTACCCTTCTCATTTATTAAATTACCAAAATGCCCTTCATTTTCACCAAATCACCATTTCACCCTTCTACTTTGTTAAATTACCATTTTACCCTTCCTTTACACCAAATTACCATTTCACCCCTTTACTTATACGGGCTTGTTTGGTATGGGGGTAATAGAGGTGGAAAAATTTATCCTCTATTTTGCATCTTTTATATTAAGTATTTAATAATAATAAATATATTTTAATAAAATACCCATTTTAGATTAAATTAAGATCTAAAATGGGTATTTATTAGAATAAAAATATTTAATTTTAAATAGATTATATAAGATATATAAATATGGGGGTAATTTTTCCACCCCTATTACCCCCATACCAAACGAGCACTAAATTACTATATTACCCCCATTTACTTACAAAATTACCATTTTGGCCCTTACTTCCAAAATTACCATAATACCATTTTACTTACAAATTACCATTTTCCCCCTTACTTCCAAATTTACCATAATACCCTTTTACTTACAAAATTACCATTTTGCCCCTTATTACACCACCTTTATTAAATTATCATCACTACATGAATATTAATATTAATACTCCATTCTCATCATCCAACTCCACCAACTATTATTATTCAACATAATACTCATTAGCACTCACACATATTAGGCCACACTCTTACATAGACATATTACTAAAATGCTCATAGGACTCATAATAACATCATGCATGCATTAATGGTCACAATAACATAATATATCATGGATAAGTACTTAACATTTTTATCAAAACTCATTCCTTAAGCATTATTTCTACACATGGCACATAAACTAGCATGCTTTCTTTTTCATCAATCAATATAAGCAACTACATATATTATACTAAACAACATATATCATGCATAATAACATATTAAAACCCTAATGTGCTAGCATACGTTTATCCATACGTTTAAGTGGGGTTTAACGATTACCTTAGTTCCTGCAAAAATTGAACCTTACCAGTATCCTGGTTAAAAATTCAAGCTTTGATTAGCAAAGCCAATACCTAAAAATAATATCAATACTTATCATATTAGAAATAAGAAACCCAAAAGCATAAGATTTTATAAAAACTTAATTAGTGAAATACTTAACTTAACTATTATTATACCTTAAAATCCATTAACCACATGAACCCAAAGCATGCAACAACTCACACTGCTCATGCAGCTTGAGTTGCATGCAAATAAAGGGGGCAAAGGGTCGAAGGTGGCATAAGGAGACGAAGGGAGAGCTAATTTCCGGTTAGGGTTTTGGGGCTAGGAAAGAGGGCAGGTGGGGGAGAGTTAGGGAAAGGGAAGGGTGCAGGGGTGGAGAGGGGGTGTAGGTGGTGGTCGAGGATGGGTTATAGGAGGCCAAGGGCGGTGGCAGCAGGGCTGCGAAGGAGGCTGTAGAAGTGGTGGTGGGCCTGGTGGCTGAGAAGGAAGGAAAAAGGGAGGAAGAAAAGGAGGAGCTGAAGGTGTTTGTTTCAGCCAAAGGACGTGAGGGGTGGTAGGGGAGGTTGCAGGGAGTGGTTTGGTGGCTCGGGTGGGGGCGGAAGCAGCGAAACAACGGCTAAAGGAGGAGGAGAAGGGAGAAAAAGAAGAGGAGAGGAAGGAGGGGGCTCGAGGGGTGGTGTGGTGGTACAAGGTGGGAGTAGGAGGTGGTAGGAGGTGGTGCAGGCGGTTGGTGCGGTGGTGGTAGTGGCGGAGTGGGGCAACGGTGCAAAAACAGGGGAGAGGGATGAAAGGATAAGAAAGGGAGAGAAAGAGATCGGGAGAGGGAAGGAGGGATTGAAAATGGGGTAGGAAAGAGCTGGTGATGAGAAGAAAAAGGAGAGGGAGAAGAGGGGAGCATGTGGCCAGCAGGGTGGCAGGGAGAGGGAAGGGGAAGAAGGGGAAAGAAAGAGGCATGCAGTTGGGGGTTTTAGGGTCGGTTGGGTCCAAAATGGGGAAGAAACGGATGGGGTAGAGAAATGGAGAGAGGGAGAGTGGCAGGGAGGCAGGTGGTTGTTGGGGAGGAGTTGCAGGGTGTGGATCGGGTGGTCAAGCATAGAGGAGCCATAAAGGAAGAAGAAGAAGGAAGAGAAGGGGCAGGCTGGGCAAGGGAGAAAAAGAAAAGGAGTGGGCCGGCTTGGTCGGGGGGAGAAGGAAGGAAAAGAAAAGAAGGAGGTCGGGTTGCGTCGCACGGGAGGAGGAGGAGGGAAAGGGGAGAAATGGGTCGGCGGCCCATCGCGTAGGGGGGAAGAGCAGGCCAGGGCTTGGCGGCCCGAAGGGAAGACAAAGGGAAAAAAAAAAGAAAGGAGAAAGGGAAGAAAGAAAAGGAAAAAGAGAAAATAAGGAAAAATAAGATAAAATAAATCGTGGAATAATATAATGTAATATTTTTGGTAGATAAATAAATTTAGTAATTTAATTTAATATAATTTAATATATGGGTTTAAAAAGGTTAATTTTAGAAAAATATTAGTTTGAAAAATTATTTAAATAAAATGAATAGGATAAAATAACAAAATAATAATTTTAATTTATTAAATATTTATATCCAATTTTATATACTCAAAAATCCATAAAATAATTATATTAAATAAATTTAAAAGTTAATGTATCCTAAATAAAAGTTATTTATTAAATTATAGGTTTTCAAAATTTTTGGGGATTACAACCCTTTTACCCTTCTACTTTACTAATTTACCATTTTACCCTTCATTTATACCAAATTACCATTTTACCTTTCTACTTTACTAATTTACCATTTTACCCTCCTTTATACCAAATTGCCATTTACCCATCTACTTCATTAAATTACCATTTTTCCCTTCTACTTTCAAAATTACCATTTTACTCCTTACTTCCAAAATTACCATTTTGCCCCTTACTTCCAAAATTACCATAATCCCCTTTCCATTATATTTACTCCACTAAAATACTTTCTCATATCCCAAAATTTACCAAGTTATCACCCCTCCATGTAAAATTACTAAAACACCCTTCTTACTTGTCTATTTACCATTTTCCCCCTTTACTCTTACAATTTACCATTTTTCCCTTATTACACCACTTTTATTAAAATACCCTCATTACATAACACATTAATATTAATGCCCTATACTCATCATCCAACTCCACCAACTATTATTATTTATCATAATACTCATTAGTACCCACACCTATTTAGGCCACACTCTTACATAATACACATTACTAAAATGCCCCTAGGGCTCATAATAACAATATTTATGCATTAATGGTCACAATAACATAACATATCATAGATAAGTACTTAAAATTTTTATTAACAACAAAGCTCCTTCCTTAAGCATTATCTCTACACATGACACATAAATTAGCATGCTTTCCTTTTTATCAATTAATATAAGCAACTAAATACATTATACAAAACAACATTTATCATGCATATAAACATATTAAAAATCCTAATGTGCTAGCATACGTATAACCATACATTTAAGTAAGGTTTAACGATTACCTTATTTTTCACAAAAATCGAACCTTACTGGTATCCCGGTTAAATATTCAAGCTTTGATTAGCAAAATCAATATCTAAAAATAATATCTGTGATTATCATATTAGAAATAGGAAAAACCAAAAAGCATAAAACTTTATTAACGATATACTCTATTTAACCATTATTATACCTTAAAAATTATTAGCCAAATAACCAAAGGAAGGCAGCAAACTCACGCTGCTCATGTAGTGTGAGCTGCATGCAAGCACAAGGAAAGAGGGGATCGAAGAGGGTGGAAGAAAGGAAGGGCGATTGTTTTTGAGTTGGGGTTTTAGGGCTAAGAAAAAGGGCAGGTGGGGGAGAGTTAGGGCAAGGGATGGGTGTAGGGGTGGAGTGGGGGTGTAGGTGGTAGTCGAGGATGGGTGATCGGCGACCAAGGGCGGTGGAGGTGGCAGTAGCAGGGCTGCGAAGGGGTCTACAGGAGTGGTGGAGGATGAGAAGGGAGAAAAGGAGAGGTTGTAGGGGTTTGTTCTGGCCAAATGAGGTAAGGGGGTTGTAGGGAGTGAGTTGGTGGCTCGGGAGGTGTCAGAAGCGGTAGGACGACGATAGACGGAGGAGGAGAAGGGTGGTTAATGAAAAGGGAGAAAAAGAAGAGGAGAGGAATAAGGGGTTGTAGGGGGCTCAAGGGGGTGGCATGGTGGTGCAAGGTGGGAATAGGAGGTGGCAGGAGGCGGTTGGTATGGCGGTGGCAGTGGAGGAATGGGGTAGCGGAAGCAAAACATGGGAAGGGGTTAAATGAGGAGAAATGGGAGAAAAAGAGATCGGGAGAGGGAAGGAGAGGATCGAAATGGGGCAAGACGAAGCATGAGGGGAAGAATAAAAAGAAGAGAGGAGAGGGGAGTGGGTGTAGCCGGTCGGGGCAGGTTGTAGGGGGTAGGGGAGTCAGGGTTGCAGGGAGAGGGAAGGGGAAGAAGAGGAAAGGGAGGCATGTGGGTTGGGGGTGTAGGGTTGGTTGGGTTTGAAAAGGGGAAGAAAAGGACGGGGGAGGGAGAGGGAGATAGGGAGAGTTGCAGTGGTGGCAGGGAGGAGGCAGGCTGCGTGTAGGACGGGCGACATGGCGTGCTCGGGGTGGTCGGAGATGGAGGAAGAAGAAAGGAAGAAGAAAAAAAGAAGAAGTAGGCCAGCTGGGAGAGGGAGAAGGAAGAGGCGCTGGTAACCCAAACGGGGGAAAAGGAAAGAAAGAAAATAAATGGGGCTGGGTTGCGTCACGCGGGAGAGGGAGAAGGAAGGAAATTGAGCCGGCGGCTTAACGCGCAAGGGGAGGGGGTCATAGGCTTGGCAGCCCGAAGGAGAAGAAAAAGGAAAAAGAAGGAAAGGAGAAAAATGAGAAAGAAAAGGAAAAAGGGAAAAGGGAAAAGGGAAAAGGGGAAAAGGGGGGAAAATAAGACAAAATAGTTGATGGAATAATATAATATAATATTTTTTATAGATAAATTAATTTAATATAATTTAATATATAGGTTTAAAAAGGTTAATTTTGGAAAAATACTGGTTTGGAAAATTATTTAAATAAAATGAGTATGATAAAATAACAAAATATATATATTTTTAATTTATTAAATATTCATATCTAATTTTATATACTCAAAAATCCATAAAATAATTGAATTAAATTAATTAAAAAGCTAATTTATCCCAAATAAAAGTTATTTATTAAATTATAGGTTTTTAAAATTTTGGGGGATTACAAAAACATTAAATTCAAGGTCCTAAAATGAAGTGATTATATGGTTTTTGCAAAACATAAGTCACTACACATCAGTATATGGGTGTTTTTTTTCTCTTTTTTTTCATATCAATATTATATCAATGACAATTATTGTAATTAGCTTTTGTGATATGTATATCTTTTGGAAAATTTTTCACTACCACCACTATATAAAATTTGAAACAAATACAGAGATAGCAACATTTCAATATGAAATATACTGTATTATTCAAGATTCCGATAATGACGCTCTTTGGTATACGATGGCACACAAAAACTATATCATCTATCTTCGGGCTCAACTTTTTATCTAGACTTGTTATAATTTTTTCTTAGTCTATTTATTTCTGATCTTTGAAACATGTACATGATAAATTTTTGCTAATTATATGGTTTTTATAAGACACAAGTTGCTCATACCGTTATGTGAATGTTTTATGTCTTTTTTTTCATTTCAATATTATATCAATGTCATTCTTATAATTATTTTTTTGATAGGCATATCTCTTTTACAATTTTCCATTCCCACCACTACATACAAATTGGAATAGATACCGTGATAGCAGAGTTTTAACATGGAATACACTATATTCTTCAAGATTAACAATGACTCTCTTTGGTATATGATGGCACACAAGAATCACATCCTATATCTTCGAACTCAAATTTGATCTAGAACTATTATAAATTTTTAAGTTTATTTGCATCTGACATTTGAAACATCTATATGATGAATTTCTACCAATTTGTGTTTATTTTCTTGTTACCCTTTCATGATAGCTTAAGTATCTCACCTATGGTAATCAGATATACTTATATGTTGTTCAACTTAAGTATCTTAGCATTCAATGTATTTAATGTGAGTTGGATGATATTTTCTTAATCATGAAATAAAATAAAAACTACATTCTATAATTGTAACAAATGCATTTTAGTCAAAGTACATAACCATAACGTAATACATCATGCTAAATGCCCACACCTACGCGTATACCTACGTGCACTTATAGCAACTCTTAAATCACGCACAAGATTTATAGTGTATGTAACTAGCTACTTGTAATACCCTATTTTTAGAAACATTAATTATAAATTAATAATCGTATAATTAGTTATAATTATTATCTTAGGAGGCTTAGTATTAAGCATGTTATTATTATTCGTATTATTACTATGGTTTAGATATAAATTTAATTAGGTTAAAATTTGATAGAAATTGAACTATTAATTTTAATCCTAGTTTATATCCGTAAATCTAATCCTGATTATTTTACTAATAACCCTGCACCCGTAACCCAAAATAAATCCCTAAAAATTTATTTCTAATTATTTTATATTTTTTTGTTCTATTAAACCCATCCTGAGTCAGATTATTTTTCTACCCAATACACTAATCTACTCGAACTAAATTTTTTTAAAAAAACTATTCTTTTTACCCCACCATTTTATCCTCTAATTTTACATGTTACTTGCCCCAATTCCCTCCCCCAATCACTTTCCCTATTTCCCCTTACCTCACTCAACCCATCAGCTTATCTCACACCCTCTGCATTTATACATACATATACATGCTAGATACACTCACGTAGAACCCAACACCCAAACAACCCCCTGTTCCTTTTGGCACACCCTTCCCTAAGCCTCCAAATGAACAAGCCCCTTGCATTATAAATATACACGCATACACTCTTAACCTTCCATCTCTCCATTACACCAACCATCCTCCATCACCTAACAACCACAACCCCTCCCTTCTCCCTCTACACTCCCCACACTCCCCACAGAGCCATCTCCATCCCTATCCAGCAACACCGCCACCTTCTTCCTTCATCATCACCACTATCCTGCCTCAATTCCCATCCACCACAACTTCTGTAGAACCAACACCACCCCGCAACCCCAACCACCTTCTCCATTTCCCTCTATATCCAACACCCTCTGCTGCAACCTCCACCTTTGAACCATCAACCAACCCACACCACCTCGAGCCTGCCAGCCTCCCTCACCAACATCTGGTGCCAACCCTCCTCTCCTACTTCCTGCATTTTCCTTCCGTCGAGCCTTCTACCACCACCCACCACATCACCTCCTCCCCTCTGTGTTCTCTTCTTCTAGCACCATCCACCGACTAGCCTCCAACGCAGCACCCAACCCCTACCCCTCTCCTCTTGGCTCCTTTTGGTTTTCCTAGCCCCATCCAGCCGCAACTCCAGCAACCACCACAACCAGCCGCCCTCCACCGCCGACCACCGACCAGCACCACCGCATCCACCGTCTCCTCCACCCGTGACTCACAGCCCCGTCCAGCACCATGCAACCCGCCCCCTTTCTTTCGTGCATGACTCACGCTGCATGCAACATGAGTTGTGTTGTATTTTAAGGAATTTTAGTGCCTATATTAAATGTAAGGGTACTTTCATAATTTTGGAAAAATAAATATTTTATATTATAATTATTATTTTATTTTCTTGATATTAATTTGGTATTTGTGGTATTATTTTTTAGGTGTGAAAGCTGATTAGTAGAACCTATTAATATTTAGTGGATACTACTAATTTTACGTTTTTGTTGTGATTTAGGTAATTATTATACCCTACTAAAATGATAAATATTACGTGATAGTACATTAGGATTTTTGGTGCATGAAACTTGTTAAACATGATTTGTTATGTATAATTATGTGTTAATTTTTATTATCATAAAAATCAGTAAAACGAGCATGTTATCTTATGTAAAATATTTTGGGTACAAAAGTATGATTAAAATAATTCTAATGACGGAAAAATATTTTGTATGATAATTATGTATAAAATAACAGGCTGGGCATGCTTAGATATAATTGTGGAATAATTATTATGGATGTGTGCCTTAGGGGTAATTTAGTCATTTTTATGTATTATAATATTTATCCTAAAAATTATGTCTAATATGTATTATCTATTGTTGATTATGTGATCATGTGTTTTGTACGTTTCAAAAGTATATGATAAGATATTGTATGCAGAAATAGGTGTAAGGGCAAAATAGTTGTTTGACATATCTGATAATTTAAATTGCATAATAAATAATTAAAATATTTTATTTTAGCCTTTTCACAATAAATTAATAAATAAAATGGATTTAGTATTTAAATAGATGATAACCTGATAATTATTGGTCTTAGGGGCATTTTAGTCATTTCGAGCTAATGCGCCTAAATGTGAATAGTTGGATATAGGATGACCTTAGACTTTTAATGGGTTAACCTTAGTGTTGACTTTGACCTTGTTTTGGACCATTGACCTTAGAGTTGACTTGGATAATTGGAAATAAATAAAAAATAGATAAGTATGGAAATGAGAATAATTGTGCAATATGTGTTATCTGTGATCACCTTATAAAAATACTAATACGTAAAGTGGAAGACCTAGAATTTGGGAATGGTTTCTCTCTGGGGGCAGATACCCTAGAGATGAGATAGGAGTCATCGATTTGTTTGGTTTTCTAGTGTGTTGGTTGTGCCTTAGTAAGGCTCTAGTCTACTCTATAGGTGACCTATGGATCCTATATGAGGTATCGATACTTAAGGATCAGGTGTCCGAGGTGATGAGGGTACTGTGTGCCTTATGCATCAGTATGACCAAAGTGTTGTTATGCCTTTGGGTTGGATGGTTGAAGGGTATCGTGATACTTATGCACCGGTATAACCGGTGTACTTTTATGTCTTCAGGTTATTATTGTATCCCCCTTGAGTAAATAAAAATGAAGATGATATGATTTGATTTGAATGATTATTATTGGATATTAGATTGGTTTTAGTAGTAGCATTCGTGCCTACCTGTGGTTTTGGTGGTAGCCATTGTACCTACCTATAGTTTCGGTAGCAGCCTTATACCTACATGTGGTTTGGTAGTACCTTCGTGCTTATTTATGGTTTCGGTAGCAATCTTTGTGCCTACCTGTGGGTTGGTAGCAACCTCCGTGCCTACCTGTAGGTTGGTAGTAGCCTTTGTGCCTACCTGTGGCTTCGATGGTAGCCTTTGTGCCTACCTATGTTGGTATTATGTCTGTGAGTATTCCTGCGATGCTATGAATCTTATTATATTGTACCTGTAATTATACCCGTGACGTTATATATTTTGTGAAACTATACCTTTAAGTATACCTGTGACGTTATGTATTATATTATACTGTACCTATAAGTATACACGTGACGTTATGCATTTTATAATAATATACCTATAAGTACGTTACGTATTTTGTTATGTTGTACCTATAAGTATACCTATGATGTTATGTATTTTATATACTGTATCTATAAGTATACCTGTGATGTTAGGGATCTTAGTATATTATACCTATGAACATACCTGTGATGTATATAATTGGTTGGGATTGATGCTGAGACATGAATTATGCTGTAAATATTGTAATTGTGGCATAGAGTTGGGTTTTAGTTATTGTTTTAGAAAGCATCTTGAGATGCTTAGTGGATAAGTGTTTTTACGTTCTAAATAAACACACATGAACAATATATAGTTTGGTGACTAATGCTTATCTACCGTGATTATTGCATCTTGATCATTTCATGCATGTTTTAAGTTTATACCAAGTATTGCCATGATGCTTTGTGGTTATTATGTTAGAATTTTCTTCTAATCATACTTTAGAGAGTATCCCTAGTTGTTCATTTGGTAAGTTTGGGTATTTTAGATGAATGAACATGAGTAGTACTTGACCTCGAAGGAATTTAATTATCAAAATAATTATTGTATCTCAATCCTCATATGTGTATGTATATGCCTTACACCGTGTTAGTTGTATGTTTTGCATGTGTTCCATGATAGTTTGTCATATTAGTTTGGTATAAAAGGTTGCTTAGTACCGTAGTACTAAATGGTTCATTTTCATGGGTCCCTGCCTATTCAATGGGTAGTGGACTTTGCAGGTCAACTCTCAAGTTCAATTGAAAGTTGTTAGTCGGTTTTGAGAGCGTAGGAATATCTGATGTCTCTTATGTTATCTCGTCTCTTATTGTATCATGTCCTCCTGTAATTTCTCTCTTAAGTTTTGGTAGACTGCTGATGTTACTTTTAGCTAGCACTATGCTTATCTATTATCATTTGTATTATGACTTTTGTAATTATGTTATTTAAGTAAAGTAATATTTTAGTCTTAGCATTTAGTATAAGAATGGTAGAGGATGCCAGACTTATACTGAGTGCGGTGGTAGTACCCATTAATTTTGTAATTAACGCTTATGCAAAATAAAAATTTTTAGTAGTAAAAATGAGGGTGTTACACTACTAATAATTTAAAGTTTACTCAACTCTAAGCATCGATCCAGTGGTCTAAAAACATCTAGTCTTAATATATGTTCACGCTTCAATAACCATTGGCTAAGTATGTGTGCATAATGAATTTTGTGTTTCTTGAGGGAATGACCTATATACGTGTTCCTAATGGGATTGATATGCTCTACAGGGATCACTTTTGTATATCTGAACTGACGTGTCACTTTATCTAGCATATGCACTTTTGTATATCTGAACTGACGTGTCACTTTATCTAGCATATGCGGTTCAACATTCTCCAAAGAGTGTAAACAGCCGTGATATTATAGTATATGACAATGCCTATACGAATCAGCTACTCCGTATGGATCTCCAATAACTTTTCACAAAAAAATGAAACTAAATATGAATATGGCTATAATAAATATTGTAAGAATATAATAATTTAACCATACCTTTTACTCGGGCATAAGATTAATCTTAGTCCGAAAGTACTCGAGCGTCTCTAATTTATTGTCAAATTTATGTCCATAAAACCACCCCATACAACAAGGTTGGTGAGGATCATAATCGGATCGTTCCACTTCAAACCCCAAAAAGTATTCATAAATCTATGTATGTTATCATATTCACTTGTTATAATTGTAACTAATGAATCTAAGTATATACTATATATATGATAATTGGTCTAGTGGTAAATACTAGCTATTGGGTACCATAGGTCATAGGTTCGAATTCCCTCCCCCTCTCTTGGTATTATAACACCTTTATAGTGCCGCCATCTATATGATGATTTATACTTGCCTTTATGCCCCCTATAAATCTAAAACATAAAATAAAATTACCTATAATAGAGTGAAACATTCTGACATATGAGGAGCGTTAATTTTAGAAGCCATAACAAGTTGTCGATATAGAAAAACAAGTGTGGCTGTGCCCCATGCATAACCTTCAACACACCCAATATTTTGGAGAAAGATAATATAGTATGGATTGACTTTATCAATTGACTTATCGACAAATAACGATATGCCAATAAGCCATAATAGGCACCTAGTCGCTTTTACCTCATCACCTAACTAATATGCTTCATATATTTCTTGTAGCCATCAAAATAGAAGTCTGCCCTTTCGAGTCACTTCATTTACTTGCTCATCCCCAATCCGAAACAAGGCACCCAATACAACAATCATTTGGCCACGTGCGTCGGCTATCATCTATAAATGTAATGGATGTCCATCAAATTGCATCCCTAGCATATGGTGTACGTCTAAAAGGGTGATCGTCATTTCATCCCATGGCATATGAAAGTTGTTGGTGTCTGGCTGTCATTTCCATATAAAGGCTGATACAGGTGGCATGTTGACATGATCAAATATACAGGGCAGAAGGTGTGACAATCTAGTTGGGCGTATGAGAGCGATCGTCATTTGATAAATACTTATAAGAAAAGTTTTCAATACCTCCTGTATAGCGTTGATCTTCGGACAACAATGATCCCAAAAAATAAAAGCAATAAACGTTGTGAACACGTAATAGTTTATACATGAAATAAAAAATAGTAAACATGCTAAACTTACCTTCGCAAACTATGAATCTAAAATGACATGATCGCCAAAGCTTGTAATTAAATCAAGGATCATTGGATCTCCAAGATATAGCCTAAGTAAGTACTATCCATCATTTAGTTGTATTCCCTGTTCATCTTCACCAGCATCGCCACCATCCCTATCATCATCATCTCCGTTATCATGACGTACGTATGTCAATGAGGATGGTTGATCGGTCATGTGGGTTAATAATGCTGATAAGTCTAATGATGATCTAGGATCACTCACAACAATTGTGTGGGCTAATGATGACGATACTCCCATGTCAGCCGGTGTCAGTGATGTAAGAAAATTTATCTGTAGATAATTAAAAACCTCCGTACCTTGAAATGCTGACATCATCCATAAATGATCGACGACTTGCATGGTTTACAAATGTTGAAAATGTAGGAATTTGATAATTAGACCTTAGTTGTTTGGGAGCTTCTTTATATACTTATTGTTCTTTAGCTTCTTCCGATTCTTGTTGCTTATATTTTTTACTTCATTGCAGTCCTCTAACAATAGTTTTTCCAAGACTTCTCATATGAGATATTGAAGTAGGTTGTTCTGTAATATTTCTATCATGTCATGAAGAAGCAGTCATACGATGACTCTCTATCCTATCTAGTATTTCGTCTTATTTGAGATTAATCTGCATTTCAGTAACAAAACTATGTCAATTATAATTAAGTACATGAATGACAAATAAAATAGTCATGATAGAAACAATAACTAAATACATAGGCTAGAGTAATGTAATCGTTATATATCATAGTATCAACCCATATTACGATAGCTAAAGATATATATTTTATATACATTTTTATAACAATGTTTCATTTATTTTATAAGAATCGCAAGAAATGTTCAAAGATTTATAAACAAGCGATCTAAATATATTAATTAAAATAACAGCCTATCAAAGTTATACACAATAAACTTTAAAAAATTATACAATAGACTAAATTCAACAAAAATCGTAAATACTCGCTATTATAAACCAATCCTGCGTAAATATTAATAAACCCAACAAACTAAAATAAATATCTATATAACATCTAATTAAACACTTATATTTCCGAGCACATTTAAAGTTATATAATCTCTTAAACTAATTATCTATTTTATTAATTAAAATAACTAAGCATCTATAAAGTCAAAATACGTCAATAATAATTTTATTAATTTATAGTAGTAGTTTAGGATAATATAACAACTAAATACACTTAATTACCGGCGGTATCTTACACAATCCATCCTCCCGATAATCCTTCACCTGTCCATCGATGCTTTTTTCTAAAACCTTTACCTCAGAAGAAACTCCCGAAATCATAACTCCGGGATAATTTATCTAAGATTTTCCATAAAAATTAGCAAACTAAAAAAAACCCAATAAAAATACAAACATATTTAATTTATTATAACAAATTTAATAAAAATATAAATAAATCTAATATATTATAATCGGATCTAATCAATATATAAACAAATATAGTTAAATTATAAACAAATATATAAACATATATATGAGAATATAAAACATTTACCTATTACCTCAACCAAACGATTTTTTTTGCCGATTCCTCCCCCACCCAATGGCTTTCCGCCGGTCCCATACTCCTCGATCGACATTTTTTTTATTGTTTCTCTCTCTTTCCAATGGCATAATTTTTCGGTGTCTCACTACATTTTCCGTCATTCCTCTCCCTCCCAATCGATATGAACCGTCAATTCCTCCTCCATCTATGACATTTTCTACGACCCTATCACGTCCCTATTTTCCTCACCTGATCTGCATATTCTGCTAATCCCTAAACCCGTCTAAAGGTAGTTTTCACTGATTTAGCCCCCCCCCCCATGACATTTTTTGTTAATCCCATTCTAGCCGATATTTCCTTCACTCCATCATGTCGTCCCTTCTACCCACTTTTCCCCTATCCATAGGCATTTAGTGTTGTTTCCCCCCTTTCTCACCAATATCACCGAAATCAAGTGCTATTAGTCTTTGCAAATCCTAGAAAAGCATGACTTACCTTAGCAACTAAAGGATGAGAAAACGTGTGAGCGTGAGATGCTGAGAGAGAGAATGTATAAGAGAGTAGAAAATGTATGACAATGTGAGAATATTAAAAGGAGGTAATAGTGGTATTTAAATAACATATGTTTTCATCGAATAAACATATATTTCCCAAATAACATATTTCTTGGTTTCTAATGGTATATTTGTTTTGGAGTAAATGAGAGTTAATGAATCAATCGATTCACTCCATTTATGAATGAATTTTGTTAACTCCAATTAGATAAATTGATATTAAATTTTTAACTCTATTTATTCCGGTTAACTTTTATTTTGTTAACATTCAATTTAAAAAATAACGAAGTTAAATATAAAAATATAAATAAATTTTATAAATTTACTGTAATTCAAACAAAAATTTTAAAATATTTACTTTCATTCACTTAAGTTAAATTAATATTATTAAAATAATATTTTAAAATATTTATTTTAATTAAATTTAATTTTCTTTACGTATATTAAATTTTACTTCCGATTCATGTCAATTCAAACGGATCGTAAATACAAGGTAAGATAAAAAAACAAAAGGGTTAATCAACACCTTCTTTGAGAGAGCTGCCTTTCGTTTGAAACCAACGATTGCTCTCTTTCAGAATGAAGAACGGTGGCGCTGTAACGAGACTGTTGAGGTTCGACAGGAGCAGTAGTCTTCCACTTTTTATGGGGAAGGGGTTTCAATGTTCGTACTCAACAGAAGATGTTGCCTCGAACGGGGGTAAAGCTGGTAGAAGGGTCGGATCATCACTGTTTAAAAGGTTATCACCTGCTGGTGGCCTTGTTTCGATAGGACCATTGCTCGATCAATGGCTTTCGGAAGGTCGAGATGGTGTCGCTGATAAACAAGAGCTCATATACTCCATCAAGGAGCTCAGACACTTTAGGCGTTTCAGACATGCCCTTGAGGTGAGTGCATCGTACTGTTACCCTCGCTCATTATCCCACCATTTTTTTGTAAAAATTTCCTTCCCCCCCCATCAATTCGAAGTCACTCTTCTTTCTTTCTTAAAGCATTCGTTAAATGTTGATGCAGTTCTTTCCTCTTCTGTTCTGCTATAGGAATTTCGTTGATTCGGGGGGACAAAACTGGGAAAGAAAGAAAATTATTCTAATATAGGTGTTATGCAAATGGGTTTGGAGGACTCTTCTGGCGCAATAGCTAAAGGGCTTGCAGGGTGTGAACTGTGAAGCTTAGCTGCATTTTCATATCCCTGGAATTGGTTAACTTCAAAACTGGTCATGTTAGGTGATGCGTTATATATCGTGTTATATTTGCTAGAACCGAAGCAAAACTGAATCAACTTATCTAAGTCGAACAAAGACGTCGTGGTAATCCACTCGCATGAGTCAGAAAACCCCTCTACGGTGCGGAAGAACTTTGGATCTCTGACTCCCAACATTAACGTCTTCTCTAGAAAATTTATTGCGCTCTGAATGGCGAAGCAGGAGCTATTCTTAATGTGAGAAATTGTTAGAAGAATGAAGAAAACTTAGAGAATGAGGAAATAATAATTACAATCAATAATAGTGGAATAATATTAAAATAACTCAATGAGAGGAATGCCTCCATCCGCTGGCAGAAAATTCTTCTTTTTCGAATCCATGGCGAAGAAGAAACCTACTGGACGGAAAGTTGTTCTTGCTTTGATTCAAGGGAATGATCCATCGATTCTTGTCAGTAAAGGCAATGAGGATGTGAAGGGATCTAGTAGTAAAGGAGATGAACATAGATTGGTTTCACTAAATGAAAAGACAACCCCGACAATTGTTGAAGTGATTGCGAATGTTGTTGCAACACCAGCATCGATATGAAATAATGATTTCTCTAACTCTATTTCTCAGAATCTGGTGATTGGTGATCCTACACAAACCAACAAACAGAAATATGTTAGATCTTGGAGGGATTTACTAGCAAGTAATAGATGACCGGAATTGGGGATGAATCTAAACTATAAAGCTCAAATACAAATTGATGAGATTACTAAAGAATTGCAATGGTGGGAGCATAGTTTGGAGGGTTTGTTGGCTGGTCTTCAACCTAGTCACACATAGATGAAACGATTTGTGAGAGAGAAGTGGAATTTTCTCAGTGTAGTTCCTAAGCAATTTACCTATGACAAGGATTTTTTGTATTTAAATTTGCAAATTAGGAAGATATGTGCATTGTCTTGAACAAAACTTATTGGATTTTTGGAGTTAGACCGGTGTTGTTAAGGAAATGGTCCCCTGATGGTTCATTGTCAAAGAAGGAATGGAGAATTATGCCTCATACCTTTACACCTCTGGTCGGAGGATTGCTTGAGTCAAATAGAAAGTCTATTGTGTAAGCCAATTTGTGTGGATTCTATCACAACCCAAAGAGGAAGTGTCTTGTTTCCTTGATTACTTATTGAGATTGATATCAGCATTCATATTAAGGAAAGGAATACTGTTTTATTATCAAAAGGATAGGAGATTCAACAAAGAGTATTATATGAATGGAGACCTAAATTTTTCTTATACTGTGATAGTATGTAACATGACTCAGTCACTCAGTGCAGCGTCGAGTTCATAAAGGGAAGTATGAACCAAACTAGATTAAGACATGGTGGCCTAAACCATTGTTTTAAAAATCAGACCGAAAATTTACTTGGTGGACTTTTTGGTACACGGTCCAACCAGTCCAAACGTGGTTTGATAAAAAAATTCTTTTATTAAAAAAAGTATTCGGTATAACACGGTCCTATTGGGTCATTCGCCCTTGAATTTTTTCTCCTTATAACTTAAACGACGATGTTTAATGCGTCCTGGGTCAAACCAATTCAACCAGTCCAATGCTGTTTTTTTTCAGTCCAATGCCTTTTTTTGGGGTGGTACGCTATTTTTCAAACCGAATAACTTCGTATTGGTGGGCACCCCAGCACCTAGTCATATCAGTTGAACTGTCCAGTATTGTCTAATCTGGTTTTTTATTCATTGGCCTAAACTTATGTTTGTAATAGATAGAATTTAATATGTTTTTGCTATACCTAAAGCCCAAGCTATCATTGAAACTAAAAGGACTGAGTTACATTTTCTTACTTCAAATCCTCGAGCTCAGACTAAGAATACTATAGGGGGACGAATGAGTATCAACAAAAGGAAGGAGATTGATGTACAAGGAAATAGCATTACTAATTTTATTTCTGATATTGGATTATCTGCTTAGGGACTGTTATTAGATAAGCTAATGGTTGGAGGGGTGGAATTTGATTTTATTCCTCTACATGACTGTGTTGTTTGGAATATTTGAGGGTTTAATAAAGCCCTCAAACACAAGGCTGTGAGAAACCTTGTGAGAAAGTATAGAGCATAGGGATTTTGGGACTCTTGGAAATTAGGGTAAAAAGAGATAATGCTAGTCGAGTTGTACACAAGTTAGGATTGAATTGGAAATGGGAACATAATTATGATAACCATCATAATGGTAGTGTGTGGATTCTATGAAATGAGAATCTATTTAATATTTAGATTATTGCTATGGAGGTACAGGGGATAGAAATGTATGTGCACACAACATAGATTTATGCTTACTGTGATCTATGCTTATAATGTAGGCAATATGAGACTTGAGCTGTGGGATTGGTTGCAGGACAAATTAATATCCCTTGGAATGCTATAAGGGACTTCAATATTGTTGCTACAACTCATTAGAAGTTAGGAGGACATGTTGATGTTCATGATCTTTTTGCTTTTACTCAATGCTTAAAAGCTTGTGGGCTTGGGAATATTCTAATTGTTGGATCACTCTATATGAGGATAAATATGCAAGACTAGGGATCTAGACTCTATTGTCGGTTGTATAGAGGTGTGGTAAATAGTGAGTGGTTGGATGCTTATCCAATGACTAAGGATCAGACAGTGAATAACCTAGTTTCAGATCATGTAGCATTAGTGGTTAATTGGGCCAGTACGAAGGTGTTGGTACCGAAACCTTTTAAGTTTTTGAATAATTGGGCAGAAAAGGAGAGGTTCGTGGAACTTGTTCAAAAGGTTTGGGATACACATGATGGGGGTACTAAGGTGTACCATTGTGTGTGTAAAGTGAAATTGTTAAAACAAGAAATGAAGATGTTTAATGAAAACCATTATGGGCATATTATACAACAAATATTGCTAGCAAAGCAAGGTTGACGGGCTAAGGTGGATGATATGCGCAATCATCACTTATTATTGAAGAAAAGAGAGTCGATTGGAGTGGGAGAAGAAAACTAGAGATGAAGTAGCTTTTCTGCAAAAAAAGGCACATATCACCTATGTTAAGCTAGGTAATCATAATAATAAGTATCCTTATGCAAGTGTGCAAGGAAGGGGAACTCATAATAGAATCATTTAGTTGCTCAATGATCAGAACAAAGTTATTTTGGGGGATAATGAGATTCAAGATGAGGTTGTAAGGTTTTATAAAAGACGTTTAGGATCTACAAATAGTGAACAAATCATATAGACTCGGAAGTGTGCAACATGGGACCAACTTTGACTTCTGAGCAACAAAGAGCTTTATTGACCATGCGAACTACAGAATTGGTTAGATGGGTAATGTTCTCAATGGGTAACTTGAAATCACCTGACTTGATGATTTTAATCCTCTCTTTTATAAGAAGACCTGGAATGTCATCGGAAAGGATGCTATTGATGCTATGATTGAATTTTTTCTTATGGAAGGTGTGCAACATGGGACCAACTTTGACTTCTGAACTAAGTCATATAGACTTGGAAGTGTGCAACATGGGACCGACTTTAACTTCTGAGCAACAAAGAGATTTTTTGACCATGCCAACTATAGAATAGGTTAGAGGGGCAATGTTCTCAATGGTTAACTTGAAATCACCTGACTTGATGGTTTTAATCCTTTCTTTTATAACAAGACGTGGAATGTCATCGGAAAGGATGCTATGATTGAATTTTTTCTTACGGAAGGTGTGCATCATGGGACCAACTTTGACTTTTGAACTAAATCATATAGACTTGGAAGTGTGCAACGTGGGGCCAACTTTGACTTCTGAGCAACAAAGAGCTTTATTGACCATGCCAACTTCAGAATAGGTTAGAGGGGCAATGTTCTCAATGGGTAACTTGAAATCACCTGACTTAATGGTTTTAATCCTTTCTTTTATAAGAAGACCTGGAATGTCATCGGAAAAGATGCTATTGATGCTATGATTGAATTTTGGCTTATGGAAGGTTGTTGAGACAACTTCATAACACAACCGTCCCTCTAATTCCTAAGGTTCTTGGTGCTAATAGAGTTAAAGAACTTAGACCGATTGCTTGTTGCAATGTCTTTTACAATTTTTTTCCGAAGATGTTGACCAATAGACTACAAAATGTGGCGCATTGTATTATTAGCAATTCTTAGGCTGCATTTGTAAATGGAAGGAACACTATCAAAGGAAGTTCATTAGCCCTCGGATAATGTTGAAAGTAGATATACAAAACGCATATGATTCTTTGGAATGGTCTTTTTTGAAACAGGTATTATTTGCATTTGAATTTCCTTACCATTTCACACATTTAATCATGGAATGTGTTACCACTGTTTGGGTTTCATTAATGTGAATGGCTTTTTAAGTACATCATTGGCCTGCAAGAGGGGTTTGAGATAGGTAGACCCATTCTCCCTATCTCTTTGTCATTGCTATGGAGTATCTTCATAGAGACATGTACCAGCTTTGGTCTGCATAGGGTTTTGCTGGCGTCATTGATGTCAACAATTTAAGATCATTGATCTTTGCTTTGCTGATAATCTACTACTGTTTAGTGAAGGATGTGTTCATTCAACTAGACTTCTTAAGCAAAAACTTAATGCATTTACTAGTTTCTCAGGATTGAAGGCAGATACTTTCCTATTTTGGTGTCTTGGGGTGCCACTGGAAACAGTTAGGTTGGGGGATTTCTACTCACAAATATTTCCGCTGGAAACATCTGAGTTATGTTGTCAGGGTCCAACTCATAAATTTTGTTTTGTTTGGCATCCAAAATTTCTACTCTCAGAATTTCTTTATACCCAAAGCTATGATTAAACATGTAAGGGCAGTGTGTCATGTGTTTCTGTGGATAGGGCTAATCACATCCTCACGTAAAGCTTTAGGGTCTTGGCAGTAGGTTTATCTACCTCTTAAGGAAGGGGGGCTGGGGTTAAAACATTTTTAATATGAGAATCTGGCAACTGTGGCAAAAGACTATGGCAATTGATAAATCACAAAGAGGTCTTATAGATACATTGGGTGCACAGCTATTATATCAAGGGTGCTAATGTAAGCGAGGTTTAAAGTAAACCTTGATACTCTTGGATGTTTAGAAACATTTTGCAACTCAGACAGCTTCTGTTAGAAGCGGTACAACAAGATAATTGTCTAAAAGAGGTTACAACTTCTGTTAGAAGTGGTACAACAAGATAGTTGTCTAAAAGAGGGTGTTTTACAGATTAGGAAAGTTTATGAGTTTATTCGGCCTCAAGGAGAGATTAAACCATAGTATAGAGTGGTTTGGTTTCATGCAATTCTTCCACGATACAAATTTATTTGTTGGCTTCTTTGTAGAAAAGTTGTCCTTACTTGGAAAAGCTTAGTCATTGGGGGGTTATAGTTGATTCAAGCTGTGGTATATGTAACCATGAACAAGAAGGTTTAGATCACTTATTTGTCAGCCTTTTTCAACTTGTTCCCAAGTGTTGACTTGGATTATTCAGTGGAAGCAATGCAGAGGAGAAGAGCAAAAGTGTTGAGAATGATGACATCTGCTATTGTCCATATTTTTATTGGTCTAGGCAACAAAAAGGACACTTATATAGAATTGTTAGCTAGTCTAGATAGATTTGCTTAATTTGGTTTGTGTTTGATTATGACTTTGGATGTACATAATGCTCATTTTAGTACATAATACTTTTTTTTTATTGCATACCAAAAAAATAATAGTGGAATAATGAGGACACAAATTGCCATTAACAGTTAGACGTTCAAAAGAAAATCAAAAGATTCTAAACCATCAAAGACTTACGTAATAAATTTTGTAATAAACTCTTATTGATGGCCCTTATTATGACCCAATGGTTAAAATATTCCAATAGCTGTCAAGTTAAACCAAGTAGGTCAAAGTTCAAAACAACACTTCTAAAATCCAGCAATCCCGCACTTGATCCAAAGTTAAAAAAGAAATAAAAACTTTTTCTCCTGGTCAACAAGATCTTGAACCTAATGATTGAAATACAAAACAGGGATAGCTCCTAGGATCAATTTGAGCCTACCATTCCTTGGCTTTAGGATTGCTCTAGAGAGTATGTCCACGATACTATTGGAGGTGGCTAGGTGAATCCATCAAGTGAATACTACTCACACCAGCCAAACTTGTGATATGAAATTCGTTAAGGATCTCATGTTCAACCTCAATAACTGCAGGATAATTGCAAGGAATGTGTGACTTTATTCATAAGCACAAGAGGAAGTAGAGAGTATATAATTCCGTTTTAACCATTGAATCTGTCATATCAAGTTGAGGAGCTCCTATTGAATCTGTTATATGAGATTGGACATTCATCATAGGCCTCTACATAAGTGAAATCAACCTCATTTCTCTAACAGTTTCAAACACTAGTTTCCTGATTAGCAATGCTTGAAAAGGCGTGAGGTTGGATGTTTCTTTGGTTCTAGCTGAGGTGACACGAGTAAGGTGTAGCTAAGGCACACAAGGCATTAAGGTGCATGTCTTACTAAAAAATAGTTATTTTTAGGCTTTTATTTCCTTCAAAATATGGCAATCAAATTTTAGGTTAGAAAGGAAAAGGGATGAAGGAAAAAAGGTCGTAAGAAGACCAATAAATATAATTTTGAATGAAAAAAAGAAAGAATGGTATTATTAGCTATTTTTAGGCTTTATTTTCATAAATACGGCAACTAAATCGCACGTTTGAAATTAAGGGAGAGAAAAAAAGGCTACGGGGGAGACTAATAGACATAATTGTGAGTGGGAAAGAAAAGAAACATTTTTACTACTGGAAAGGAAAGAAAAGATCGCATATTTTTAGGAAGATAAATATCTAGGCAATTTTGGCTCTTCACCTCACCTAGGCATGCACCTTTGCCTAGCGCCTAGGCTCTAGGACCCCTATTGCCTTCGTGTGCTCGAGGCCACAATGCTGTGTAATGCTTTTGTCAATGGATACATTGAAGTTCTCCTTAACCTCACTCAGATTTACATCAAAACTAATAAATAGACATTATCAGATGTGTTCCATGAAATATAACAAGAAAGTTCATACAAATTGTTAATGATAAAGCATGCCACTCTTGAACAACAAATATTAATATCATAATAGTAATTATCATTTTTTCGTATGGATGTTCAATCAGAATAGAGATATGAGCATGCTAATGGAATGCAAAAAACCAAGCTTAACATTAAGAGAGAACTCCATCTTAACGATAAAAAGTATATGGTCCACAATCTCATTATTAATATGAAAAAGTATATATCTTATTCATAGTAAAGTACTTATCTTGTACTCCAACAATGAGAGTCCACAGCTTAGATTCATTCCTAACTAGCCAACGTTTCTACTTTTGTACAAACAGCCCATATGATATGAAATTTAGGCTAGTAGAGTTCATTAGCCATAACATGACACAGTTCTTCCAAACAAACTCATGCATGCATATCCTGATTCAGGTGCAAGCAAGGAAAGCTTACAACAATACTATTTTCTACTAGTTCAGGCGTATCATATTTAAATAGACAATGGCCGAATACATGTGGATGCCAGATATGATAACAAACCTTTTTTTTAATGCATTTCCAGCAGTAGCACTGGGAATGAAAGAATAGTTCTGCTCCAACTCTGGATCAAACCTTGAGTAGTATGATTACTCCTCAATATCTTGTTTGCCTCCTTACAGTTGATTAATGATGTTCTCTTGAAAAGACGAGTCGAATGAAGCTAAAAACCCTCTTTTAGGATTCATTCTCATTGTTTCAGTTACCCTTTCAAACGCAGGCTTCTGATTGTTTCTCTTTATGTTGCAATGAACTGACTCTTTGTGGTCATGTAATGCGCCAACTGCAGAACCAAGAGTAACAATAGTTTTGTTGTCACCCATTTAGTTGGACATGTCTGCTCTATAGCATGACCATTAATCACTGTTCAACACCTTTTTCTGCATGGCTAGAAAGAAATTGGATACTAAAATAGCATTACAGAGACAACCGGTTACAAAATATCAATAATACGTTTACGTGAAAGAATTTACCACAAGGTTTAATTTTTTTTTCCCAATTACGTTGCCCTAGATATTTGATCTATGATTATTCAAGCCGGCAGCCGACAATCCTTTTGAAAATGAAAGATAAGTAAAGATAGTTAAAATATATGTTGATAGTAGGTTAACAGCTAGATATCTGAGCAGCCAGTAGATGCAAAATCACCATCACATGCACAAACTTTGAACTAATCACTAAGAGAATTTCAAGGCTATCCGGCAGATCTAACAGACAACAAAGGCTACATTCAAGGCTATCCGGCAGATTCAACGAACAACAGAGGCTAATAAGATGCAGCGTTAATCCACTTCTCTAAGTTAGAAAACCTCCCCTACAGTGCACTAGGACTTTGGTCCCCAATTCTCATGTTAATGTTCTCTCAACCAAATTTGGTGCACTCTGAATGGCGGAGTAAGAGTTATTCTGAATGTGAGAGTGTTTGAAGCATGAAAAAAACTGAGTATGAACAATATTATATATGACCATTTGAAATTCTCTGTTAGGATCCATATATATAAAACTGCAGAATAATGTTCAGAAACAAGAGAAATAGTGAGGACATAAAAGTATACTGCCATACTCTAGCCATAGTGGGGAAATAATAATGATAATTAACGAAGCAGTCGTCAACAGCTAGATTTTGAAAACGTTTTGAAATCGAAAGATTATAAACCATTAGTAAAGATTTAAATGGGAAAATAATGGAGTTAATAAAGTTTGTTATAAACTCTTACTAATGGCTCTCTCTAATGACCTAACGATTAAAACATTCCAAGATCTGTCAAGTTAAATCAAGTGGGTCCTAAGTTTGGAGCAACACTGCCAAAATTCAACATTTCTTGTCCCAAACCAATTATCTTGTTACAGGGAAATCAGCAAACTGCATTCCAAGTTGGTAGCTGCTGTCTATGGACGTTGTTACTCTTATGTTCATGGTTTGAAGGGAATTGGAATCATTCTAGTGTGTCATGAGAGCAAAATCTGTTTTATGAAAGGGGTTCATAAAATTAAGGAAGAAAAAACTAAATTGTTTGTGGGCAAGTTATCAATCTTGAAGTTTAGAGGCATTGATGATTTGATCTTTCAATGAATGATCGAGTAATTGGTGACAATAAGTTAGAATGAGTTGGCTGATATGAAGAGAGTATTATATTTGAATGCATTTTACTGGCTTAATTTCAGCTGTTGCGTTTGTAAAGAATAATTCTTCGAGGATCTCTGCATGCAGTAATCCGATCAGCATCCCTAAATAGTCCCTGTATATGCATGCTACATTTTTTGGGGCATATAGTTAGGGCACCTTCCTTTGTAAGAATTTGGCTGCTTGAATTTCAGAAGACTGTTGGTGTATAATATGTCAGAAAGAAAATGTGATGAACAAGCAGGGAAGAGGTTCTCTCTGAGTTGAATTTTTTGACCTTTTTTCTGAATAGGAGATGGATGTAGAAGTCTGGCTGTTGGGAGGCTTCCAATTTAGCAATTACTGAACTTATCACTGTTGTTAGACTGCACACATATTTTCTGCATTAGGTAGTTAATTGGATGAGCTATTCTCCTTGTTTGTGTGCGAGAGTGATAGAAGCAATGTTCTCTCTTGTTGCGTAGGACCCTTGCATGCAGACAGTAGTGCTTATTATCTATTCGTGTATATTCATTGACTTTTTGATCAAGGACGAGGATAATGATGTCAGTAACTGTTAGCAGTCCGTGACATAGGATCTCTTGGTGCTGCTGATTGCCAACTGGGGATATCTTTTCATCTTGGATTGCACTGTAAAAATCCGAACTCGATAATTTCCTTAATATAGTTTTCACGTGTTAAACCGTCCTTTCAATTCCTGAGAAAGGAAAGTCTCATAAAGAAGAGAGTAATAATCATAAGGAGAGTGAGAGAGAGTGGAGGGGAGCACCACCTCTTTTGTGGACTTGCAACCTGTGAAGCACCGTTCCGGAAAGTTTTTGGTGTTGGAATCGGTACCGGAAGCGTCCGATTAATTTTTTTTTTGAATTTTGTTAATGGTTTATTAACTAAGGTAGGTAGTGGTTTTAGAATTTTTTTTTCCTCTCTTAATTTTAGTAGATTTGGTCAATTTTTTTAAAATGTATATAATATGTGTGTGTGTCTAATTTTTTATTTTTTATTTTTATTTTTCGGTTTCCTGCCGTTCCTGTTTCCTAAATTTTTAAGAATTGATGTTTCCGTATTTTTCCTCGTCCCGTTTTCCATGCAACACTGCTTGCAACTTGCAAGGCATTCTTTTAAATATTTTCTCTTTAAATAATCGAAAGTTGCATCCTGTCAATTATCCGAGTTTCAATGCTTCAAGTTGATATTCTGTTTGATTACTGGTATACATTTTTCCGTCTCATTATCTGCACGTTGCTTATTCTTGATTAGAGTAAAAGTAATCTCCAAGCATGAAAACCTGTCAGCGGCAAGGTTTGGGGTCTGTTGCAAGCAGTCCTACGGCTATCATTTCCACTAGCTCTAAGCTACTGTTTCCAATTGCTTATTTTTTTCCTATTTCAATCTATGTATACTAAAATCTAAACTCTGAGACTTGTTTTCACCATCAATAGGTATCCCAGTGGATGAGTGATAAAAGGTGCTTTGTTCCTTCAGTTCAGGACATTGCAGTCCGACTCGACTTGCTTTCAAGGGTTTACGGAATAGATCAGGCTGAGAATTATTTCGATAGTATTCCAGAGAATTTGAGGACGCTGGAAGTCCATGGCGCCCTTCTCAGCTGCTATTATCATGCAAAGAGTGTTGATAAAGCGGAGACTGTCATGCAAAAGCTGAGGGATCTTGGACTCACTACGCATGCATTGTCTTATAATGTGATGCTTAAACTCTATTGTCGAGCTGGAGATCATGAGAAGCTGCATACTTTGCTGAATGAAATGGAAGAAAAGGGCATTCGCCCTGACAAGTATACATACTGCATCATGTTCAATGCACCTGGAGCCAATTCCAACATTGACGGACTCAACAAAATCATGGAGAAGATAGAATCCGATTCCGAGGTTGATGTAGATCATGTTGTTTATGCTACAGCTGGAAATGCATACATGAGAGCTGGGCATGTAGAGGATGCTTTGAGATTATTAAGAAAATCAGAGGCACTTGTAAGATTTACAAGGAGAAAGAGTGAAGCCTTAAATTACCTTCTCACTCAATACGCGGCTGCAGGTAAAAGAGAGGATGTGTGGAGAATTTGGCTGTGGTACAAGAAGCGCAAGGTGCTCAACAAAGGTTACATGTCCATGATAAGTTCACTGCTGAAGTTGAACGACTTGGAAGGCGCTGAACAGATTTTCAAGGAATGGGAGTCTAGTGGCTGTAACTATGATATCAGGGTTGCTAACTCCTTGATAAATGCATATTGCAAAAATGGTCTGGTGGAGAAGGCTGAAGCTGTAATGAACCGGGCAAAAGAAAGACAGGGAAAGCCAAATTCATACTCATGGTTTTTCTTGTCGTCAGGTTATCTTCAACGCAATGAAAAGAAGAAAGCAACAGAAGCAATGAAAGCCGCAATTTTGGCTTGTCAGCCAGGGTGGAAGCCTCACAAGGCAACTTTGGCGTCCTGCGTACAGTACTTGAAGGAAGAAGTGGGTGGTGATGAGTATGTGGAATTTATTAGGTTGCTCAGTGAAAAAAGTTTGAGCTCAGATATGAATACGCTGGAAGATGGTATTTCAGGTGGAGCTAGAGATCTGGCAGCCAGCAGAAAGGAGCTGACTGGGTTGCAAGGAGCAGGCGATTAGAATTTGCAGGAATAAAACTTGAGGGCAGATGCACTTAAAGGCGGCTAGAAATTGGAGAGGAAAAAGATGATGTGTATCTGTTGCAACCCTGCAGGATGAAGCGAGAGAGAGAGAGAGAGAGAGAGAGAGAGAGAGAAGGAGAAGAAGAAGAAGCAGCAGAAGCAGAAGCAGAAGAAGAAATGGCAACGCTCTAAGCTCATCACTTTATTCATTTCATACTATCTTACTGTCCTTTATGGTTGAATCCCTCCATTCTATAGCTTGGCGCCCGAATACTAGAGGCTTGAATCCGTACTTATGCCAAACAAAAATGCCTGCCGTAGCGGTGGCAGTCCGTTATCGGGAGGAAAATTGCTGTCCATATTCTGGAGTGTCGTCTGACTTAATCAATCAGAATAGTAGAGGAGACGATGTTTACTTAATTATACCGGGACATAGCAGGAATTATGGTGTAAACTAAGAGAATGTAATGGAAGCCAGCCCATAGTCATGAAGTCATACTTTGAGGGCTCCAGGTGTTGGCATGTAGCATCATCCCAAGTTGGGAAACGATTAACAGGGAATTTGACGCGGGAAGTACTTTCCTGCTTTCTAGCTTTCTCCAGTCAAAAGATACATAACATTTACCCAGTAATTGGGTCATCTCTTCATTTCTTTTGAATTAGTAAAGATTTATAGCTTGTGGTTATTTAAAAAAAATTAGATTATTTTTTTATAAAAAATAAATAATTATTATAGATAACTATTTTTGTTAAGGTTTTTTTAAACATGGATAGCAGGGGTATCTATATACTCTTTTGCTTGACTTCAAATATAATGGTTGGACTATCTTTAACAGCGTCATTTTTTTCTTTCTTAGACCTATGTTCACATAAAATTCTATGGTAATACTGGGTTGAAGATTGTATGGACCTATGTAAAAGGATCCATCCTATATATAGCATTTTATACTGTGTTGAAAATTGTTGATAATGTTATATTTAATTTAGATAACATCAATTAATGCATATCAATATCATCTAGTTTTTTCTTGAATAAAAAAAAGCGTCGCTTTGCAAAGTAGAATATTACTAATATCTATTTGAAAGCATAAATCACTCAACTGAAAAAATTATATCTTATTTAATGTTTTTCTTAAAAGGCGTAAAATGATCAAAAGTGATAGTTATAATTTATTTATTACTATGCTCCTATATACAAAGAAAGCAACTAGTTTTACAAGAATTAAATTGACTTTATATAAATATAAATATATTATTAACCGCTATTTATTTATTATTATAATTTTTAATTTATATTTTTATATGAAAAAATTAATAAACTTAATATACCGTGAGTGAATAAATATGTCCGTAGAAAAAATAAAAAATAAATAAACTTTATAAAATAATATATTTTTTAAAAATTAAGTAAATAATAAAAAATATATAATTATTTATTTATTTTTATAATTGATTTATACTAAATTTGGTATTATTAAATCTAATTGATGACAATTTAACACTAAAATTAATACCAGATAAAATTAATGTTTAATTTCAGATACACTTGGGTTACAAATTAAATTCAAATTAGATTAATTATATTTAGATCCCCATTAGATTAAATTCAAGTTTGATTAATAAATTTTTAAAATTATGTTGGATCAAATTCTACACAAATCAAGTCAATTTTTATTAGCTCTAGATATCATTGATAAGATGATCATCGTATGCCCCCGCGCATTATTTTCCCTTGTATCAAAAGGCGATACCCTCGCCCTCAGGGCTCCCGCCAGCCGACCCCACAGCACCGGAGGAGATAAATCACGGTAACCCAGCGGCCAAGGCACGGTGGTCAGTCCAGGGCGCCCACAAGGAGTCACCCCCACAAACGGAGGGTTGAAACTCCCACACTGCAGTTAGTCCCCTGAAATCGAACCCGCGACCACTTGTATCAACTTACCGTACCTTAACCAACTGAGCTGACCCGTGGGGGTCCCGCGCATTATTTTCCCGTTTCAACCTGCCAAGAGGTCAATAGCCTGATTTTTGTCACAAGACCTCGAAGAAGAGCAACACATGACTCTACTAGTGGTGAATAGCATTGCAGACCTCACGGCCGAATTGTTGATTAATCGATTATTATAAGCAACTACGCTAATGTAGGGAGCTTGTCGGATGCTACAAAAGCACAGACACAGCGTGACAAACTGCCTCAACAGCCGATGCATTCATTATAGACCCAACAACAACGAAATACTTCATCGAAACTCTACACAAAATCTGTTGGGCATCAAACATAATTTTTTGGAGCCAAGAATCAACGGCTACAACCCAAAGACATTTATCACTACTGCTAAAGTATATTATCTCATCTAAGAAAGTATAGCCATTGCATCTGAAACTCTTAGAACGATGTAGTCCGAGCCATCACTGCCTTTCAGGTCATTTCCAGCATATTTGGAATACAAAACTGTGTTTCCTGAACACACAGGCAACGGCTTTCTGTTACCTTCCTCATCGAGGAGACCAGGACCCACGGCAACTACCTGTCCATAGAGTAACAGTGAAGCTGGCATCATTAGCAGACGTGTCAGACATCAAACTTCGGACGACAAAATGACAAGGTATTGATACAAATCCAGGCTAAGATAAGCAAAACGCGAAGAGCAGTTTAAGCATATAAGCAGCTGCCAAGTTGCAGGTATATGGGTTACCGTGCCAATTGAAGGCCTCTCCTTGGTTGCCTCTGTAAGCAACAATCCACCAGCTGTCTTCGCCTCAACCTCAGCCACCTTTTCCAGGGAACAAGAAACACATTATGTATTTTCTAATTCGATTCCCTGGAAAAAGAATCAGGGATCATGATGCACCACACAATCAAGGATCCTATCCCCACCCAGTAAAAGTCATGCCCTCAAAATGAAGAAGATTGGAACTTCATAAAACTTCAAATTGTATGTGTATGATAAGAAGTAAACCAAATTTGGTTCCATATAATAGGAGGAGATGAAAACATATAAATTTTTTGTGCCCTTTCTCAGGATACCTTTATCAAGATGCTGTCATTCAAGGGCTTGAGGTCCTTAACATCATCTGTCTCCAAGATGCCAACAATATCATCCTCCTTCAGTATGAGATGTGTAGATCCATCTACCTCAACCTCCGTGCCAGAATACTTAGAATATATGACTTCACTGCCAGTCTTTACAGAGCAAAGCATAAAATAAAAATCGCAGTTCAGTCACCAGTCATGGAGATGCAAGAAAGACAAGACCATCCAGACTCAGAACATCACCTTCAGACCAACAGGAACCTTGCTGCTTCCAGCCTTCTTGCCTGCCCCAACAGCTACAACCTCACCTGCTTGGGGTTTCGTCTGTGCTGATGAGGGAAGCAAAATGCCACCTATCGACTTCTCCTCTACAGTCTTGGTCTTGATCAGAACTCTATCACCCAATGGCTTGATTGAAGTAAGCTGTAATGAAAGAAAGCGGTGCATGAGGAACATAATTTTCCAGAGAAATTATATCATTGAAGTAACCTTCACAACTTGATGGGCAATGGGAAACAGTGCCACTCAATTTTATGGAGTGTGATGGTTCATTCATGAATTGAATCTAAGAGCTTCATTTTCTACCTGCCTGAACCATGACAACAGAGTCCTTCTTTAGATGATTTCAAGCCATCATACTTTTGTCCACGTTAATCTTTCCCTAAACCCAAAAAGAATATTTTCTACAAATTCCTTCATTTTTCAAACATCTTATCCATGTGAACCATTGCTTAAGAAGGCCTAAGCTGATGATGCCACAATAGACTTATAGGCATATTTTTTCAGGCTACAAATTATCAGAAGATTGTTCTTTTTCACTTTGGAACTTGTTATGGTAACCATAATTCAAGAAGGATAAAATAAAAAATAAGCTACCGGATTCACAACAATGCGGCATTGATGATAAACTTTATGCAAAATCAAATCCATCCAGAATCCTTATCCTAGCCATGAAGACAACTAAAACAGAAGCAGCTTGAATTCAATAGCAAATGAACAACCTTAGTGGCAGATGTTGTGGCGGAATTTACAACAAAAACCCCCAAGGACTTGTTGGTAAAACCAGCCGGGACTCGTCGTGAAAAGTCTGCCTTTTTTGAAGCCCGAAGGCCTTCAAATGAGGGCAATCTTGCAGTCGCAGATAAAGTTGAACCACTAAGCTGAATTGTTGCCATTCCCGATGAAGCCTGAATGGAGATAGAATAGTCTCATATGTGAGGTCTCCATATTCTGGACTTATACTCGCCCTCAATAAAGAACAATTAGAACGCAGCACTTATCTTGTATAGCATCAATTACATTAGTAAAACAAAAATCTACATATTGTCACACATATAAATAATTATTAAATTAAACTCGCTGTAAATTGTAATTTACATGCATTTAGAGTACGGAAACATGAAGTTTAGATATTTTTGCAATCCGCCAAATATATATATATAACATTTTCTTCAGCTGGATAATAGACCGGGGAACGAGAAGGAGGAACTCAAAGGCGATACTAATATCAGTCTATCACCAAGACCGGTGCTTTCTGGGGTGAATAAATTAAGCTAACGAAAAAAAGGAACGAAACGGAATGAATTGAATTGAATGAATACCGTAATTTAAGATTACCTGAAAATAAAGAACAGAATAAACACTGAAATGAGGTAACGTTCGGACTTCGGAGAATTGCTGGTCACCTTCGCTGCCTTAGCTCTTGAGTCGGCAAGAGGAGCTGCGGAGGGTTTTATTTATTTATCCGAAGTGGTCTCTGGAAATTAACGTCGAGCCGCAAAGCAGGTAAGACTTAAGCGCCGTTCCTTCCTTCCTTCGTTAAGTGAAATTTGGGATTTACCGGATAAGATTTTATCTGATAATAAAGATTAATTTTTAAATATTAAAGATCTTAGGTTCAGAATATCTTTTATTTTTTTCAGTATTGTAATATATTTATGGTAGATCCTATGAATATAAAAAAAGAGTAAAAATTGGGATGTAAAGAGGCCGTCTAGGGGCGGATGAAATTCGTATTTGTATTTAAAATTGTATTAGTCCTCACTCCTCAAACAGATTTCTATTAACGTATTTTTATCTATTTTTATTAGATATCTGTTATCTAATAAATGATTTATTTATTTATTAACGAATATTATCCAAGAGACAAATTCAATACTTGATGGATAAACTCATTTAGTTTTAAGTTAAATAATAATTTTAACCTTAATATTATATTATATTTACATTAAAATTAATAAGAGATAATTATATATTAGGTAAAGGGATATAGATATATGTATGGGTATGGATTCCTATATGGATATGGATATTCCTTACCGATATCTGTATCCGAACTTGATGGGTATTTCCTTTCATCCTTATTTATATCTATATCTATCGAGTTTTGGATGAAACCCGCTCCATTTACATCCTTAAGTAGAAAGGGTTTCGGGTTTTTTCTATAAGAACTCGGGTTCGAATCTCAGAACTCCGACATATATCTCAGGTGTGAAAGAATACATGAGTTTCTTGGGATAAAATAGTTACAGTAATTTGGACAACTGTAGTGTGCAAGTTTGATTTTTATAATTAAAGTCATTGGTCAGATGATCTACTCTTTGTGATATTTACGATTGCAAACACATGTTTTCAGTACTTCTGAGTCCTATACCGTGATTTATTTCCGTCGTATTGGCTTAGGATAGAATTAAATGTGGCGCCTAATGTAACACCCCCAAAAATTTACTATTAAAAAATTTCATTTTATTAAAAGAATTAGCGAAAGTAAAATAACAAAATTGTAAATTTTGAGGATATTACTTTACTGCCACACTTAGTACCAGACCAGTTCATTTCTACCGTTCCAGTACCAGGTACTAATGCTAACAGAATAAGATACAATTTGCTAGAATTTCAACCATCTTAAAAATTAGAGTAGCGTAAATAAACATTTACAAGAGTAGGATCTACCAATGGTGGTTACAAGAACACATGTTACATTTAAACCAGGGTTAAAAGAGAGAGAGGTGAAACCTTAAAATTCCGGATAATTCCTTACGCTCTTTTCCGTTGCTCACTTGAATAGTACTTGTAATGGACATATAAGGGACTTTGCCCATTGAATAGGTAGGGCCCCATGAATGGAACCCTTTAGTACTATGGTACTGAGTAATCCTTTAAAACACATTGAAAAGCATGCCCACAATGCCACACATGATACACCACTATATACATATATGATAAGATATGCATACACAACATTCACATACTTAACAAGTCCATCAAATATTAATAGGTCATAATGTGAAATCAGTACTTTTGGACCTTAAGCCATTAGTCCATCATTATTCAGTCATCTCTCAGATTTTATCTATGTGAGTGAGGGAACCCCACTATTATAGCCGGTGGATCGGAATACATACAGGGCAGAACACTCCTGACCACTATTATTGCCAGTGGACCGGTCTCCAGGGCAGTACACTCCCGACCACTATTATTCTCAGGTGGACCGGTCTGGCCCCGACTCATATGGTGTTTTACTATAAGTGATTAGTATTTTTCATGATTTAATTATATACATGTGAGTGTGGGAACCCCACTATTATAGCCGGTGGACCGGAATACATATAGTGCAGAACGCTCCTGACTACTATTATTGCCGGTGGACCGGTCTCTAGGACAGAATGCTCCTGGCCACTATTATTCGTCGGTGGACCGATCTAACCCCGACTCACAAATATTTTACTTTCATGATTAGTGTTTTTCCTTTTTAATCATAACAACAATTCCATTTATTTTCCTCAGACAAGAGATCAAGATCTCGGGGTACAAAGGTACACCGATCGCACCGGTGCAGACAAGCTATACAGTATCCTTCAACTATCAACCCAGGGACGCAAAGGTGCCCTGGTCATACTGATGCATACAACTACTCATTACCTTACCGATAATGACACTTAATCCATAAGTATGCATACCCCCTAAGTAGATCCGTAGAGCTAAATAGAGTAAGATGTAGTGTCTGGTTGGGGCACAAAGGCATACTAGCAAATACCAGAATAACTGTGGGCTAAACCACGTCTTTAGGGTAGCGACCCCTAAAGAACTACTATTCCCGATCTCGAGGTCTTCCACTTTAATTATTAGTGTCTTAATTAAGGTTGTAACACCCCCAAAATTCACTACTGAAAAATTTCGTTGATTAAAAAAGAAATTAGCGGAAGTAGATAAATAAAACGTGATCTTTGGGAGTATTACCGCCACACTTAGTACCAGACCGGTTCACTCATACCGTTCCAGTACCAAGTGCTAAGGCTAAGAAAAAAATAAAATACAATTGAAAGAAGTTCAACGTTCATAAATCAGAGTAGCGCATCAAATCATTTACAGGAATAAAATCCACCAATGGTGGTTACAGTAACACATAACATTAAAACTAGGAATTTAAAGAGAAAGAGAAAACCCTAACGATACTCGATAACTCCTTACTCTCTTTCCCGTAGCCCACTTGAGTAGCACCTGAAAATACCTGTAAGGGCACTGCCAATTGAATAGGTAGGGGCCCCAGAAAGGGAATCCCTTCAGTACTACGGTACTGAGTAACCCTTTAATACCACACTTAAAGACAGGCCCACATACGGCACATAATGCAAGCTACATACATGAATAATGAGAGATGCATACATAACAATAACATACATAATAATTTATAAGTCACAATCGATACTTTTAGCCTTAAGCCATGTCATAGTGTAAGATCAATACATTTGGGCCTTAAGCCATTATTTCGTCACCATTCAATCAGTATCATATTTTATATCCATATGAGTGCGAGAACCCCATTATTATAGTCGGTGGACCGGAAAATATACACTCAGGGCAGAACACCTCTGACCACTATTATTGCCGGTGGACCGGAAGATAAACACACAGGGCATAACGCACCTGACCACTATTATTTACCGGTGGACCGATCTGGCCCCGACTCACATGGTGTTCCACTATAAGTGATTAGTATTTTTCCATAATCTTATTCACATACATAACTGATTTTATTGAGCTCGGGACCCCCACTATTATTGCCGGTAGACCAGAATACATATAAACTCATCATCCAGGGCACAACGCTCCTGGCCACTATTATAACCGGTGGACCGGGATATATAAAGGATCATCATCCAGGGCACAACACTCCTGACCACTATTATAACCGGTGGACCGGGATATATAAAGAATCATCACCCAGGGCACAACGCTCCTGGCCACTATTATAACCACGAACCCAAGGACGCAAAGGTACCCTGGTCGTACTGGTGCATAAAGCTAACTCAGTACCCTACTGACAAGGTCACCTAATCCATAAGTATGCATACCCCCTAACTAGGTCCGTAGAGCTACAAAGAGTAAGATATAGGGCCTGGCTGGGGTACAAAGGCACACCAGCAAATACCAGAATAATCGTGGACTAAACCACGTCCTTAGGGTAGCGACCCCTAAGGAGTCACCATTCCCGATCTCGAGGTCTTTCACTTTAAGTAATAGTGTCTTAATTAGGGTGATCACGAAAAGCACGATAATCCGATACTTATTCACTTTCAATCGTTCTGATATCATTAATCGTTTCTTATTCAGATAATTATCCAGGATATCACAGAGAAACCATTAAGGCCATACTAATTATCAAATACTCTTACTTCGCTAATCAGCATTATTTGAATCATATTATAATGTTCCACAATCTCAAAGGCATGTTAGGTACAAACTACTCATTTGCCCTTTACCTATACAATTGTTAAGTATCCATTCCTTCCTCGCCAAATTACCATATTACCCTTTGGGTTACATAATTACCAAATTACCCCTTATACGGTTTAGGTTACCAAATTATCCCTTACACTTTTTAAATCACCATCCACCCCTCATAATTGCTACACTTATCATATTTCCCATTTGGTTGGTTAGATTACCAAATCGCCCTTCTCCTTTATCATAATTACCATTTTACCCCTCTCAATTATTTTAATTGCCATTTACCCTTTTTAATTATTATAAATCCCAAATTACCCTTCTTCATAATTACAAATATTAATTTACCCTTCTTCACGATCATAATTATTAACTTACCCTTCTCCATATTTATAATTACTATATTACCCTTCTCCATTATTAAAATTACCATAATGCCCTTTAATTGGTTAATTTACCAAATTACCCTTCTCTAGTATCATACTTATCCAATTGCCTTTCTACAATCATAATTTAATTACTAAATTATCTTTTGTCGTTATCATAATTACCAAGTTACCCCTTACTCCCAAGTTTACCATAATATCATTTTATTTATAAAATTACCCTTCTACCCCTTACTCTCAAATTACCCTGCTATCCTTTTATTTACAAAATTACCACAATACCCCTTCTTTTTATAAAATTTCCATAACACCCCTTTTACTTTACAATTTACTATTTTACCCTTTTACATCCAAAATTACTATTTTTATTCTTCATTACAAAATTACCATTTTGCCATTCTTTCCCAAAATTACCATATTACCCCTTACTAATAAATTACCATTTCGCCACTCACTTATACCATTGCCATCTTACCATTTACTTATGAAATTACTATTTTGCCCCCATTACTTTCAACATTACCATATTGCCCTTTTACTTGAAAAATTACCATAATGCCCTCCTTCATCCAAAATTACTATTTTACCCCTACTTCCAAAATTACCATTCTTACCACTTACTTATAAAATTACTATATTGCCCTTTGACTCCAAAATTACCGCTTTACCATTTTCTCCAAAAATTACCATAATACCCCTTTGCTTATAAAATTATCATTTGGCCATTTAATCATAAAATTACCATATTATTCTTTTATCTCAAAAATTACCATAATACCCTTCTTTCTCACAACTTACAATTTTATCCTTTACTTATAAATTATCATTTAACCCCTTTATTTTTAAATTACCAAAATACCCTTTTACTTATAAAATTACCGAAATACCCTTTTTGCTTACAAAATTACCAAAATACCCTTTTCACTTATAAAATTTCCATTCAACCCCTCTATTCACCATTTTTATGAATTTACTAACACTACATAAAATAATGATATTAGTACTTCATTCTTATCATCTAAGTCCACCAACATGTCATTATTCAACATAATACTCATTAGCAACTACCTACATTAGGTCACATACTTCATAAGCATAATTACTAAAATACCCTTAGACAATAATATTATTCATACATTAACAACATATTACATCATTCCATCAACCATCAAACTCCTTCCTTAATTAACATACCTACATATGGCACAAAAGTTAACATGCTTTTCCTTTTTATCAAACAATATGAGAAACCATATATATATCATGCTAAGCACACAAAACATGCATAAAATCATACTAAACCCCTAATGTGCTAGCATACGTTTTTCCATGTATTTAAGGGAGGATTAACGGTTACCTTAATCCCGCAAAATATCAAATCTTACCAAGCATAGTTAGCAACTCAACACCTAAAAATAATATCCATCATATTTATGTTAGAAATAATAATCCAAGCATAAAACTTTATAAATTTTAATTAAATCATAAAATACCATTATACCTTAAAAATTAGCCAAATAATTTTCAAAATAAAGGGGAGCTCATGCTGCATGAGCAGCGTGAGTTTCATGCAGAAATGAGAGGGGAAAAGGCTCAAAGAGGGGTGAGGTAGAAGAGGGGAGAGGTGGCTCGGTTTAGGGACTTTAGGCTAGAAAAGAAGGTAGTTGGGGGAGGTTTCAAGGCAAGGGAATGGTGCAGAAGTGAAGAGGGGGTGTAGGTGGAGGCTAAGGGTGGTTTAACGATGGCATAGGGCGGCGGAGACGGCGGCGGCGAAGTTGGCTGCTGAGAAGGGTCGAGGTGGAGGGGTTGTGAAGGAAGGAAAAGGAGAGGGAAAAATGGAGGGGTTCAAGGGCTGTTTTCGGCCAACTAAGGCACGGTGGTGGTAGAGGGGGTTGCAGGGTGTCGAACGGTGGCTTGGGTGGCGGCATAGGTGGCCGGACGGCGGCGGAAGTGGTGGTTGTAGGTGGCTCGACGGTAAGGGGGAAAACCGGGGAGAAAAAGGAAGAGGTGGATAAGGGGGAAAGTGCAGGGCTCGAAGGGGCTTGGGGGGGTCTCGTGGTGGTGCAGGGTGGTAGTAGGTGGTGGCAGAAGGCGGTGTAGGGGTTGGGCTTGGTGGTTCAAGTGGCGGCGGGCGGTGGCGATAAAAAATTGGGGAAAGAAGGATGGAGAAGGAGAAAAGAGAGAAGAGGCTCGGGAGGAAGAGATGAGGCTCGAAAAAAAATTGGGGAAATGAAGGGCTTGGGAGATGAAGAAAAAGACGAGGGAGAAGAGAGGGGGCAGGTTGCTGGCTGCTTGGCCGACGAGAGGCGCAGGTGGCAGGTCTGGTCGGGTGGCAGGGAGAAGGAAGGGGAGAAGGGGGGAAAGAAGCAGGGCGCGCAGGATGGGGTGCAGGGGTTGGTTGGGTTCGAATGAGGAAAGAAAATGACGGGGAAGAGAGGGGGAGTAGCAGGGAGTTAGGTGGCGGCAGCTGTAGGGTGGCGGTCGGCATGCACAGGTTGTCGGGCGCGGTGGTTATGAAAAAGGAAGAAGAAGAAGGGAGAAGCCGGCTGGTCGAAGGGAAAGGAAATAAGGATGAACCAGCCGGTCAAGGGGAAAAGAAACGTGGGCTGCGATGGTCGGGCGAGCGGGAGAAGGCAGGGACGGGCCGCGTGAGAGAGGGAGGAAGAGAGGGAAGGTGGGCCGAGGTCCAATGCGCGTAGGGGAGGGCTGATCAGGCCAGGCAGCCCAAGGGAGGAAAAAAAATGGGAAAAAGAAGAGAAGAAGAGGAAAAATTGGAAAAAGAAATGGAAAATAGGAAAAAATAAGGTAAATTAATTTATAATATCATAAAATGTAATGTTCTTGATAAATCATTTAATTTAATAATTTAATTCATTATAATCTAATATATTAGTTTTAAAAGGATAAAGTTGGTGAAAATTAGTTTGGGAATTTATTTAAATAAAAATAATATGATAATTAGCAAAATATTTATTTTTAATTTATTAAATAATCTTATCCAAATTTATATACTCTAAAATCCATAAAATAATTAAAATAAATAATTTTACAAGCTAATTTTATTTCAAATAAAGTCATTTATTAAAATATAGGTTTTTGAAATTCTTGGGGGATTACAAAGGTGATCATGAAAAGCATTGCCATCAAATACTTATTCACTTTCAATCGTTTATGATATCATTAGATACTCATTATTCATATGATTATCCAAGGTAACTTAGAGGAATCATTAAGGCTATCATTATCTCATCCAATTCTGATTTAGGATTCGTTCTCATGATACTTACTAATTGTCAAATATCATTATCTTACTATTCAGTGTTACTTGAATCTTATTATGAAACTTCGTTATCCCATCGACAAATTAGATCTGAGTTACTGATTTACCCCTTTTATCTCTATAAAATTAATGAATTACCCCTTGCTTGCATAATTATTAAGTCATCCCTTCTTTACTTGCCAAATTACTATAGTACCCCCGTGTTACATAATTACCAAATTACCCCTTACTTGTATAATCATTAAGTCATCCTTTCTTTAGTTTCCAAATTACCATATTACCCACTATGTTGTATAATTACTAAACTACCCCTTACTTGTATAATTATTAAGTCATCCCTTCTTTAGTTTCCAAATTACCAAATTACCCTCCATGTTGCATAATTACCAAATTACCCTTTACTTGTATAATTATTAAGTCATCCCTTCTTTACTTGTCAAATTACCATATTACCCTCCATGTTGCATAATTACCAAATTACCCCTTACTTGTATAATTATTAAGTCATCCCTTCTTTACTTGCTAAATTACCATATTACCCTCCATGTTGCATAATTACCAAATTACCCCTTACTCGGTTTAGGTTACCAAGTTATCTCCCATACTTATTAGGTCACCAATCACCCTTCATAAATGTTACACTTATCATATTTCCCACTTGGTTGGTTAGATTACCAAATTACCCTTCGCCTTTATTATAATTACCAAATTGTCCTTTTGTTGGTTAAATTACCAAATTAGCCCTTCTCCATTATCATAATTACCAAACTACCCTTTAGATAGTTAAATTACCAAATTACCCTTCTCTATTGTTATGTTACCATTTTACCCTTCTACTTTGTTAAATTACCATTTTACCCCTCCTTTATACCAAATTACCATTTCACCCCTTTACTTACAGAATTACTATATTACCCCATTTACTTACAAAATTACCATTTCACCCCTTTAATAGTCATAATAACATAATAAATCATGGATAAGTACTTAACATTTCCATTAATAATCAAACTCCTTCCTTAAGCATTATTTCCACATGTGGCACATAAACTAGCATGCTTTCCTTTTTATCAATCAATAAAAGCAAATATATATTATATTAAACAATATATATCATGTATAACAACATATTAAAACCCTAATGTGCTAACATATGTTTATCCATGCATTTAATTGGGGTTTAACAATTACTTTAATTCTTGCAAAAATCGAACCTTATTGGTATCCTCGTTAAAGATTCAAGCTTTGATTAGCAAAATCAATACCTAAAAATAATATTAATACTTATCATATAAGAAATAAGATAACCAAAAGCATAAGACTTTATAAAACTTAATTAATGAAATACTTAACTTAACTATTATTATACCTTAAAAATTCCATTAACCAAATTAAACCAAGGAATGTAGCAACTCATCCTACTCATGCAGCATGAGCTGCATGCAAAGAAAGGAGGGAAAGGATCAAAAATGGAATAAAAGGAAGAAGGGGGAGCCAATTTTGGATTAGGGTTTTGAGGCTAGGAAAGAAGGTAGATGGGGGAAGAGTTAGGGTAATGTAAGGGTGCAGGGTTGGAGAGGAGGTGTAGGTGGTGGTCGGGGTTGGGTTATCGGTTGCAGAGGCGGTGACAGCGGGGTTGTAAAGGAGGTTGCAGAAGTGGGGGTGCCTGAGAAGGAAGGAAAAGAGAGGAGGGAAAGGAGGGGTTGAGGGTGTTTGTTTCGGCCAAAGGAGGTGAGGGGGTGGTAGAGGAGGTTGTAGGGAGTGGTCTAGTGGCTTAGGTGGCAGCAGAAGCGGCGGGATAGCAACGAAAGGAGGAGGTGTAGGGTGGTTGGCGAGAAGGGAGGAAAAGGAGAGGAGAGAAAGGAGGGGGGCTGCAGGGTGGCTCAAGGGGTGGTGTGGTGGTGCAGGGTAGGAGTAGAAGGTGGCAGGAAGTGGTGTAGGGGGTTGGTGTGGCGGTGGTAGCGGCGGAGTGGGGCGGTGGTGCAAAAATAGGAGGAAGGATAAAGGAGAAGAAAGGGAGAGAAAGTAAGGTCGGGAGAGGGAAGGAGGGCTCAAAAATAGGCAGGGGAGAGGCTAGTGTGGAGAAGAAAAAGGGGAGGGAAAAGAGGGAAGCAGATGGCCAGTTGGGGCAGGCGGTTGTTGGGGTGGCAAGGAGAGGGAAGGGGAAGAAGGGAAAGAAGGGAGGCATGTGTGAGGAGAGAGAAGGGCTGGTTGGGTCGAAAAGGGACAAGAAAACAACGGGGGAGAGAGAGGGAGAGAGGGAGAGTAGTAAGGAGGCAGGTGGTTGTTGGGTTTGCAGCTGCAGGGCGTGGCTTGGGTGGTCGGGCATGGAGGAGGCAAAAAGGAAGAAGAAGAAGGAAGAGAAGGGGCAGGCCGGGTGAGGGAGAAAAAGAAAAAGAGTGGGCCGGTCCGGTCGGAGGGAGAAGGAAGGAAAAGAAAAGAAGGAGGCCGGGCTGCGTCACGTGAGAGGAGGAGGAGGGAAAGGGGAGAAATGGGCTAGTGGCCCAACGCGCAGGGGGGAAGAGCAGGCCGGGGCCTGATAGCCCGAAGGGAAGAAAAAGGAAAAAAGAAAGAAAGGAGAAAAATGAGAAAGTAAAGGAAAAAGGGAGAAAAGAAAAAGGAAAATAGGAAAAAATAAGATAAAATAAATTATGGAATAATAGAATGTAATATTTTTGGTAGATAAAATTTTCAATAATTTAATTTAATATACTTTACTATATAGGTTTAAAAAGGTTAATTTTAGAAAAATATTGGTTTAAAAAATTATTTAATTAAAATGAGTATGATAAAATAACAAAATATTTATTTTAATTTATTAAATATTCATATCTGATTTTATATACTCAAAAATCCATAAAATAATTAAATTAAATAAACTTAAAAGCTACTTTAAACCAAATAAAAATTATTTGCTAGATTATAGGTTTTTTAAATTTTGGGGGATTACACCTAATACAAGTATATTGTCTTTATGGATAATAATTAAGTACAATATTGTAAGGTAAAGGGGAGAATTGAAACTATAAAAATATACTATTTGAGTATACTTTAAAGAAACAATGACTTTTTTGTTACATATTGTTTTTGTATATCGATGCTTAGGCTCTGCTCCGCCTGACTTTTAAATTAGATCATATCTTGAATCATATCTAATCAAATCATCCTATAAAATTGAGGTTAATAATTTATATCATTTGAGAATTATTTAACATTATTTATTTGAATTACTTGAGGTAAATAATTCCCCTTAAATTACTTAGAGTCACCTTATTTTTCTTACCTGATAAAATTGGAGATAATAAATGTGAATGTTAAAGCTAAAATATTATAACATTCATTCATTCCAATTCAAATATAATTTAAACAAACTTATGACTAGGTTAAGTTAATATTATCTAACTAGTATTTTAAAATATTTTCTCTAATTTACTTTTATTTCTCTCATTTAGATTATTTTTTAATGCTTACTCTCGCCATAATATATCATGATCCAAACAAACCATTAAATAAATTTTAAGGTAATGAACTTTCAGTTTTTAAATGTTTAAGGATCTCAATTTTTTTTATTAAAAGAAAAGAAGAAGTTTGAAGGTCTCCAACTATTTTTCAATTATTTTTCCAATCATATATATCAAAAATACAAACTGAAAATATAAATAACATTATTCCACATGTCTAAACATAAAAAATAAAATTAAATTAAGTCAATTAAAAGGATTTGGACTTTCAAATTTTGATAGTTTTAGGATCTCTTATTTTTCCATTTCAACAATTTTAAGTCCTCAATTTTTTAAATAATTTGATAACTTCATTTATTTTAATTTATTTTATTTTTTTATAATTCGAAGACCTAATTTTTTTTCAATAACTTGAGGATCTCATATATATATATTAATAATTTGGGGATCTCTTTTAAAAAGTATGTGTGTACGTGTGCGTTTGTCTATATATATATATTTGAGAATCTTATTTTCTTCTTGATAATTTGAAAACTTGATAAATAATTTTAATAATTTTTTTTCAAATAATTTGAGAGTTTTTTAACATAATAATAATAATAATAATAATAATAATAATAATAATAATAATAATAATAATAGTAATAATTTGAAGATAATTATAGCTTTCCTTTTAGCTGTTGTTCAGTCAAAATATGAACTCAACATCCAAGTTTCCACTTACATTATGAAAATATAGACAGCTAATACTCAAGCACGTAAAATAATCGCCCGGTAGTCGCATAGACTGTGCTTATATTGATGTCATAGAATAATAGCATAATATTAAAAAAAGAAGCTAATTGACATCTATAAAATAATAATGTGGCTTAAATAAAAGGTGGAGATTAATAATAATAATAATAATAATAATAATAATAATAATTCATAATAGAATAATTAGTGAAGCACATAAGCTTAAGTATATAGGAGGTCTCCAGACTAATTCTCACTTATTACAATTTTGTTCTAAACTACTTGCAACTATATATCATCAAACATATATATGTTTATGTTTTTGGTATATAATATGATAATGGAGAACGTGTATTTAAGGTATTAAAATGTGTATGGTAGCATTAGATATTGTATATTTTAGTTATAAAAAATGAATAATATGATATGTATTGTATCGTATCACTAGAGGATGAGTATTTTAGTTATGAAGAATACACTCCCTCTAATTTTAAGTAAGTGTCATTTTGGAAATTTGATTTTAGTTACAAATAAGTGTCGTTGTATATTTAGGAGGTAAAATTTGAATTGTTTTTCCTACATTACCCTTGAGTATGAATTACTTGATAATCTTTTATATATCTATCTATTTCTCCTTCCAACAATAATTATCATTTCCAATGGTATTTTAATAGGAATAATTTAGCCATTTGGATTATTTTCTTAATTTGTGTTTCAATTAAAATCGAAAATGACACTCATATAAAATTTGACGTAGCATATTTTAGCTAGGGAGATGTGTATTGTTCTTATATAATAGGAGGAATATGTATATTTATATGATATAGCAGGCCGGATGTGCACCGCATTATTCAAGTATATGTGTCTTAGTTATGGAGATTTGTGTATCATATTACGGGACGGGAGTATGTATATTTTTCCTTTGGATTTTACATAAACATGTGGATCATATCCTTGGATGATGTATATTTTAGTTACAAAGAAGAGTGTATATTTAATACATGGAGATGTTTATTTTTCTTTATCAGCTATATAATATAATAGTGATCGAATGTGTATTGTATCACCGAAAAATGTGTATTTAATTTAACGATAACGAGTGTGTGGATGGTGTTAAAACGGATATGTATTTTAGTGATGGATGTGTGCGTAATGTATAATGTAAACGTACATGTTTTTGGGTGTGCGGGGTAACAATTTACTTTTCTCCATCCAGAACACATGATAAAATAGATGTAAAATAGGATGTGGTGTTTTCCATGCATTATTATCATCCCAAACACCTCCAAAAGTTATCAATCCTGTAATTAAGTTTAAGTATTCGACTGTTTAGAGTACATGTGATATATAAAATTAAAGGACGAGTAGCTTATTAAAAGAAGAAGGGAATCATAACTTTGACATGTTTGGGGAAATCCTCAAATTTAGACGCGTACCATTGCCTCGTAGCGTGACCCCTACACATCAAATAAAAGGTTAAGCCCCAAGCCAAGGAGAATGCGTAGAGCGTCTGAGCAATGAAAGATAAACCCAAAAATTCGACGGCTTCAAAGAAGTAATGCGGGCATATGACGAGGCTGAACATGCCACCCTTGGGAATCCTGTAATGATTTTCGCCCCCGCGTCTTCTGAGAGTAGAAAGTATGTAATGGTGATAGAAATTCCCTCCAATTCCCAACGAAAATAGTATGACACCGGCAGACTTGAGATCGGTAGATGGCTCCGGGAGATCTCGCGACTGGTGTAGCGAGTAAATTGAAGAAACCACAAATAGTACGTAGCTGCCGGACGTGGCGAGTAGAGTGTGCAGGGCCATACAACCGCTGTATTTGTGCACAAACAAAACCTGCGTGAAAGAGAGACGAAGTTCTTCGTCCGTCAATGTCAATCCTCCTTGTTCTCATTTCAGCAACTTTAATTATGCTATCGGAAACAAATTTCCTACCTAATTTAGTAAATTTATATGTCAAAAGGCTTAAACTTAACCCAATATATTTATTTTAACTGCGTTATCAGCTGCCACCGAATAACAGCATCCCTCAGAAAAAACCAACTTAATTAATTAAGCAAACTATAAAGTACGACAGTATATATAATGAATAGTATTACCTCAAGGACCCTCTTGAGGAAATGAACGGTAAGGCCAAGTCGAAGGAGGAGAAATCTCAAACCTTCGTCAGGGAAAATCAGAAAAGAAGCAGCAGCAGATAAAAATGCTGGAGAATACACAACTAACATACCCAATTTACTTTGGATTGATTTCGTTTCACCTTTAATAATTGGCTCCAAATTTATAAGCTTGGAATACTGCGCATGTTTTCCTCTAAGTTCCTGTATCCCATGGATTCCCAGCGATATTAAGGAACTTAGTGACACTACAACGACAAATAGTGACGATGGAAAAACAAGTCCCCATAACCCAGTCTGGAGATTCATTCTTTCCTATTTGCTTGCTCCTCCCCTCTAACCGATCACTGGTTGGTAGTAATTTTATCGACCCAATTATCCTCGAAACTGACCCGCAAAAGGTCAATATTTTGCCACGTTTTATCCAAGTATTAATTTCATATGCTAACAATAAATAAAATCTTATTATTATTATTATTATTATCCATCCAATCAAAGGCCGGTTCACAAGAAAAATCAATGCCAGTTGGATTTGCGTGTTGCTTTAAACATGGTCCGGGTCTAAGATTGAGTTTGAAATTGAAAGTTTTGTCTGATTTGATCCTTCTTTTTTAGATCCATTTTGGGATTAATTTGAATTTAATTAGTTATTTTCATCGAATTATATCTTATGACTGCTTTTGGTTCATATGAGTCTAACTATTTTAAGTAGTCAAATACTAATTACCATATTAATTGCCTAGTTGACTAATATGTAATGATTGTTTTTGTTATGTTTTATCAGTCATTATACGAGGGATTGATTTTTAAAAGTTAACCAACATTATTATGTAATTAAGTATATCCAAATTTGTCCTCTAACGACTATTTTTGGTTTATTTTCAGCAGTTATATTCTTTATATTTCCTCAACGTAAATCCCAAGTTATACCAAAACAATATCATCAAACACACACTCTTCTTTTCTTCTCTTCTTTCTAATCTAACACGAGTTTAGCTCTTCTCTCCACCTTTTCTGTACATCCTTCGGTTTTCATTTCCAATCTTTCAAGCCATTCACGGAATAACTCCCACTCTACTAATTGATGTGCACTAATTTAAGTGGAGAGAGATGTAAAACTTGGGAGTTAGAGACTATAAGCCCTTTCACACCAAAGATTGGGTATTTAAGACTTAATAACTACACGGTGTCTCTGGTTTTCATTCCCATCTCGATTTATCTTTACCCTATTTAGATAAGTGTGTTCTAATTGTATTATTTTAAACTACATTTCTTACACCTAGGTGTACCTTAATAGATATTATGCCCCTAGATGCATCATATAAAGTACATAAAAATAACATGATGTGGTAGAATGGTTGTAAGACGACACACTATTACGAAATAATTAAGTAATAACGGCATATAAATGATGGTTTATTAGAAACTGTTGACAAATATATGAAAATTTGGGCGTGGGAATGTGGAGCATATTTTAATAGCGATTCTATTAAAAAACCATTAATAAAATAACATAAAAAATGCCGACAATGTTTTGATAACGGCTATATTTATAACCATTATTAAAATATCAACATTAAATTCACCATTATGTTTGATTTACATTTTTGATTATGTCTTTTGCTCTCTCTTTCTCTCACTCCTTTTCATCCTCTTGCCTGTCGATGACCACTGTTGTACTCCTCTTTCCTGTCGACTGCCACTGTTATCTTCCTCTTACCTGTCGACAACCACCTTATTCCTCTTCTCACTTGTCGTCATTTTCTCTCTCTTACTATCGACCAAGGTTGTGTGCCACCGTTGTCTCGTTCTCTCTCTCTCTCTCTCTCTCTCTCTCCTACCTATCCATTGCGTTGATGTGTCTTACTCAGCCGCTACTGGCAGTGTTTTATGCGTAGAAGTGGGTTCTTGCTCCAACACCGATAATCATTCTTATATTATCCACCTTAAGTCGTTTTTAGATTTAGTCAAGTGGTCATTTTTTATTTCTTCTTTCACTATCAATATATTTGTGCATAGTATTTAGTTTGGTATAACATGTGTTATTGCGTGTATGATATGAGTTCACCCATGTTGCTATATTGTTATGCTTTTTGGTTGCAGGTTGGCTCTTTCCCTCTATAAATATATGCATGTGTGGCTGTAGGTTGATGCCTTTGAATTATAAAAAAAATACTATAAATATATGCATGCATGTTGGGTATAATTTGTTACTGAAATATATTAAATAATTTATTTAATTTATTATTGATAAAAGGCTATTGCTTGTATGATGTTGATGTGCCTCTGATATAATGTTACCGATAAAAATTAATTTCATGGATGGTATCTTACATATGCATTTGGGTATGTTGTTAGCTTAACATAATTTTTCAAGGTACTATATAATATATCTACGATTAATTTGACTATAAAATTTACATATTTTGTAATTTATAAGAGTTATACAATAAACTTAATGACATGATTTAGTGGTTATTGTCTTTTATAGGTAGTGAGATATCACACTTACCTATTATTGACATACCTATACCATATTTGTTCACGGCATCTTATGTAGATCTTCAGGTTCATGTGATATGGCTATATAACGAGCTAGGTCCCTTGTTTGTGAGTAGGTTGTGTTTTGATCTATTATATTTTAGATCATATCATTTATTATTGACCCTGCCTTAGATGGAATCATGGCAGGGGCTTTAGCTAGTTATTTGTAGTGATTTGTACATCATACTAATGGACCACACCCTATTTGTGTTGAGAGTGAAGTGTTTGTGAGGGATTATGATCAAATAGGTAAAGAGCTTATGGTGATAGACGATGAGTGGATGTTTTTTCATAGCTTACTACTAAGTATCCACTTTGGTTACCGTAGAGTATCTATCACTAGACTCTTCGTTGATGATGTGAGGGAGCATATGGCATATTAAGATGAACGAACTCTAAGAGTGACGATTGCTAGTTATCCTAGGCAAGGCTACTGACATATTGCATAAGATGGTTAGGGGTTATTCTCAATTATATGTTAGGGTTGTAGCAACCTTTAGATGTATATATTCCTACTATTGTCTTAGGGTCTTTCTTTCAATAGGTAGTATGTATATATTTTGAATTTACAACCCTTGTATAAATATTTAATATGTATATATATATATATATATATATATATATATATATATATATATATATATATATATATATATATATATATATATATACTCTTTCTAAGTAATAGCGGTTTGCATATTCGTATATTTTTGGAAATATGTTGGAATGGTTTGTATATATAGCAACAGAATAACATGATAAATTATATAAATATAAATTATTTCTAATCATGAGTGATTTTTGAATTGGTGAGGGATATGGAAATGTATTGGAATTATTTTTATATATAGCAATAGAATAACATGATACATTATACAAATATGAACTATTTCTAACCACAAATGGTTTGAAGAAAAAACACGATTGTAGAAGTGAATGGATTCTAATAATTAATTTTTGTGGGATATATATAGATTGGAAAACTATAGATAAAAAATGGATGTCTGCAAATCATTTAACTAGAAAAAATGGAAAGTATTTGACTTTTTTTTTATCAAGTTTGCAGTAAAGCATGCTTGAGATCCTAGAAGAATAGTTTATCCTTGTTTGAATTGTGCTTATATTCAATGTAGCAATATTCATGATTTGAGAGCTCATTTTTTTGTGTATGGAATTGATACAAAATATAGTGATATAGAGTCTGGATATGATAATGAAGAAGGTATAAGGAAAAGTACTGGATCATTTAACAATAATGAGGGTGATTCATTAGAGGATATGACTTGGAAGGTTAAGAAAAGTGTTAGGGATTGTCCAAAAATATTCGACAAGTTATTGAGTGTAGCACCTTGATTTTTACGAACTGAAAATTTTTGTTTTCAGAGTTAAGCGAGGAAGCTAAAAATATTAGAACAATGGGTGTTACCGCCACACTTGGCACAAATTTAGTCACCCTTACCAAGTGCTACGGCTAAAATCATTACTTTACTTAAATAAATAACATGATTACAAAATCAGAATAGAGGAAATATCAGATAAGTATGGTGTTAAGCAAAAATAACTGCAATGACATGCAAAACTCAAAGGCATCTAAAAGAAACCAGAATTAAAATAATAAAGGAGGACCGGACTATCCTATGCTCTCAGACGAACCACTAGCTTCGACTGATCTCATAAGTCGACCTACAAAGACCACTGCCCATTAAATAGGCATAAGCCCACGAAAGGAACTCTTCAATACGATGGTACTTATACTAAACCATAATGAAAAATCAGCATACAACACATGTAAGGCACCAAAATATACATGGTATAAAGCATCGACTATACAGGTGTCAATTAATCATTCATATAATCACATACCACCAATACATCATACCAACCATACTCGTTCATCTAGAATTGGCTAAAACTTGCCAATGGAATATCCAAGCGATACTCATTGTAGTATAATTAGAAACACATTAAACTCAAATACATGATAATAACCACATGCCACACACCTCATCGTCAATCCCAAAAAATCTCATAACACAAGTAGGCTCACAAGCACGGATCAACAAAATCCATAACATCATAGGTAAGGCTCAAAGGCACAATACCAAATTCAGGTAGGCACGAAGGTTGCTACGGAACCATAGGAAGGCAGAAAGGCTACTATCGAAACCACAGGTAGGATGCAAAGGCTGCTATTGAAACACAAGTAGGCACAAAGGCTATTGCCGACTAATCAAATAATCCAATGATGTAATATTCCATCAATCATTTTTATTTGTATTCACTCGAAGGGAGATCACATCAAACTTGGAGACACTAATAGTGCATTTGGATTGGGGTAAAAGGGGGTTAACGGAGGTAAATTAATTCACCCTGTTTGGGTACCAATTTTAATAACTCTACTTGGGTGAATCGGAGTTAATATTTCATCTCTATTCACCTCGATTAACCTCATTTTTATTAATCTTCAATTTTTGGGGTAACCAAGGTGAAGGTGAAAAAATAAGTAAATTTTTGACTTGATAGGACCAAAATACCCCTCAATAGGACTTATCTATTTAATACAAGGGTATAAATGCCATTTGTTTTATGTTTTTTTAACCTTCATTCACCTCAATCTAAATGAAAATTTTAAAACATTCACCCTGATTCACTCAGGTTAGGTTAATATCATCCAAATAATATTTTAAAACATTCACCTCGATTCACCTTAATTCCCTTCACCTACGTTAATTTTTAATGTTTACCCTTATCCCAATTCACCCCAATCAAAATGGACTATAAGGTGCTCCAGTCATACCGACGCACCAGGGAACACAATATCCTACCGACTATCAATCCAATGACGCAAAGGTACTCTGGTCGCACTGGTACACAAAGGTAATACAGTACCCTAGACATTTAATCCATAAGTATGCATATCTCCTATCAGTTCGCAAGACAAATAGAGTAAGATGTAGGTCTTGGCTGAGACAAATAGAGTACCTTTTATGCATTTGTTCTTTTATTTTGTATTTTATTTAGTTTGCATTACTTAATTATTAAAAAAATTAGTGCATTAATATGTATATTTTTTAGATAAATTTGAGTTTGTAGATTTTAAGTTTGGGTATGTAACATTATTGCCCTGTCCTCTCAACTTTTCTTACTTTTGTTGAATTTTCTTCATGTTTTGTTTACTTTTTAATTTTTGACCAACTTTAGTATCAAGTATTTATGTTATTGAATCTAATAAAACAATTATAAAAAGTGATGGAAATGGCTATTGATTAAAAATAACTAAAAAAAATAATATAATATAAAATTTTTCCTGCCTATATCAATAAATTTATATGTTAAAGGCTTAAACTTAACCAAATATAGCCATAAACCCAAGCAAGTGAAGAAAAGAAGCTTAATTAAGCAAACTATAAATACTTCTAGTATAATTAAAGACATACCTCAAGGATCCTCTTAAGGAAATGAATGGAAAAATACATTAGAGGAGGAGAAATTTGAAACCTTCATCATGGAAAATGAGAAAATAAGCATAAGAAAATAAAAACATCAGATAATACGAAGCTAACATACCTGATTTACTTTGGATTGATTTTATTTCACCTGTACTAATGGGCTTCAAATTTACAAGCTTGAAATAGTGCACATGTTTTCCTCTAAGTTCTCATATCCCATGCATTGCTCGTGATACTAAGGAACTTCGTGACATTACTCCAACAAATAGTGATGGTGGAAAAAGAAATTCATGTAACAAAGTGTGGATATTCATTCTTTTGTATTTTCTTGCTCATCCCCTCTAACTAATCTTATATTGAACCAATTATACTACCCTATAAAAAAATGCAACTAGTTATAACACAACCAGATTCCCCCCAAATGTTAATATGTTGCCATGTTTCATCCAAGTTTTAATTTGATATACTAATAAATAAAATCTTTTTTGATCAATGCAATTAAGACTGGTTCGCACAATAGCAATATGGGTATTGGGCAACTAGTTTCCCTTTACACATACACTATACGCTATACACTTGGGTGCACTATGTAAAGTACACCTAAAATGACATGACGTGTTAGTGTGAACTATAGTAGAAGAGTTATAAGAAGATGGTATAATAATTATAATCTAAGTGTCTAATAACATAGCGGTTAACATGTTTGCTTTCATTTGGTACAATGTGGATTCAAATATCTTTAGATATATTGATGTTATACGCAACCCAGAAGATGATACATATTAAGATCGGAAAGAATAACTCTAACCTAGATGAGGATACACATTGATTTAAAGCTACTTTAACCTAAAGAAGAATATACATCAAGGTAAAGAAGAATAAACATCAACTAAGAATAAAATATATGAGTCCAATGAGACTTGAACCTATGACCTTCAATGTAACACAAGAGTGTTCCTATCACTGAGATATGAAATTGAATCATAAATTTACTTAGTTTCAATGATATCTCATAAAATATGCTTTATCATATTAGCTTTTCACATCCTAGTTAGCGCTTACATGTCAATACTATGTCTACCAGGTGCACCTTATAGATGCATAAAAGAAACTTGTGATAAGAAATAGAACAAAAAAAAAATAGTTGCTACCCACTAAATGAAGTTGACCAATTTCATTTGCTTAAAAATGGCAAAGCAAGCTTAATTTGGATGGTCCAACAAAATAATCTAAATTCAAACTCTATTTTAACTTCAAAATTTAAATTTAATTTCAATTTGAAATCCAGATTCGATCCGAAGGAACTCAACTTGAACCCAATCATACAGTTGTAAAGGAGTTGGGTTGAGTCGACTCTACTCTTCTCATTAAAATATCAATTTGACTTGTTTGTTAAAGTAAGTGAGTCAAATTTTTTTAGCTTGACTCATTGATATATTAGGCTCTTAAGCTCAACTTGACTCATTCATTTAGTTAAACAACCTAAGCTTGAATCTTATTTTAGGCTTATTTATTAAATAAGCTAAAATTTAAACCTCATAGTATTCGACTTGGCTCAACTCATTTATAGCATTATCAAATTATCTAGGCATAAACTTGATAATGATCTAATATAAAAGAACGTGACGTATATCTGGATATAACAACAAAATTGACTTACACTAAAGTCAAATTTGATCCACAAAGTAAATATTTTACTTCAAATAAATTGCCATATAAAATTAATAAAATAAAATTTTGTATAAAATAATATAATCACAACTCGAATTGAAACCTAACCCAAAATAAACCCAACCTAGACCTGATCACAAAATAGACTTAATTTTAACTCAAATCGTATAACTCCTTTGCCCCCTCTAATCCTCCTCCCTCACCATTGCTCCAAATGTGAAAAAAAAAATTAATGATCTCTAGAACACCCTACCTATATCTTTTCCCTTTCCCTCTCCTCCGACGATTATAGATAGAGAACAAAAGTTATAGAATCGACGGACCCTTCCCCTATTCCTAATTGCTCTTTCTTCAATCCGCCCTTTATATATTTTCTGACCCAATCCTGATTGCTACATAGAATGATATAATAATAAAATAATACTCTTAATTTTTATAAATTTCTATAATATGACCTATATTTTCAAACATACTAGTTTTACGTCGATGCGATGTATGGATGTTCAACCTCAAAAAATATTGTAGAAATAATTATAAGGTAGAATTATTGATATAATATAGGAAAAAATCATACATAATTAAAATGTTGATATAAAATAGAATCTAATTATTCATTTATACAAATATGAAATTAAAAAAAAAACTTTCCTTTTTATAATTTTCAAATATTTCTCATAATGTAACACTCATTATAATAGTGTTTCATCGATCATTTTCATCATTTGATGGTACAAAGTGAAACAAAACATATAATTATATGATCAAATCTTCTTAAGGAAGTGGTTTCCCTCACCATTCACTTTGTAAATTGAATATCATATAATGCATTTTTTGTCCTCCATGTTGCAGGTAGTTGATTTTTTCCTTACAAATAATAGCATGAGGTGTATTTTGGAATTTCTCATCAACACTCACATGATGGGTAATCAATATCTCAATATTTAATGACATATAAAATAGTAAATATAAGACATGATAACAACTTAAAAAGTTTCATATTTTTCTTAAGCAAATAAAATATTGGTAGGAAATTTCATGTCTATAAATACATGCAAAACATATCATATTATATATGGATAAAAGTTTTATGTTTCAAAAATTAGTTTGAATTGTGGCCCATCTATAAAAATTTGTCTTATATTTAAGTTGAGTATTAGAAATAATGTTGCTTACATAAATAAGTACAATAATGCAACATAGATATAAGAATCATGCCTATTGTTTAATTATGCAAATTTGAAGTGTCGTTATAACTAGATTGGCAATTCTAATTTGCAAATGTTGCCCCATTTCGTTATGATGTCCCCAGATTGTGCATGCCAATTAGGTGCTCCTAAGTTAGAAAGGATTATGACGTGTTATTCATAATTGGTAATTTTTCATTGTTTTAAAATTTATGTTCCAAATTAGAAATAGATAAACTTATGCATATTCTTTGTATCCTTCAACTTGAGGTCAATGAAATTTGTTTGACAAATGCTTATTCCTCTATATTGTAACCCATTAGTTGCAACAACATAGGTAATAATATTTAAGGTGAAAAATTAATAATTGGCAAATAAATAAGATGAAAGATAATTATCAACTTATAACTCATATTTGGTGTGGAGTATAATATAGATGGGTATGTGTAGGTGTTTGATGAAGTTTAGAGCAAAAAATTTAGCTTTTTGGGGAAACACGAGACCTCATGTTTTTTAGCCATTTTTTGGTTGCCAAACGCCAAAAGTTAGGAAATTAATAAGGTAGATGTTTTGGGTTACACAATCTATATTTTTCTCTATGTTATGACATTACCTCAAAGTCGTTAATTGCATCAGTTCTACTATAAATAATCCCGATTAGCATTGTTGACTTTTCTCTTCTCTAATTTTCTTGTTTTTAGCACCCTAAGTGTGAGAATTTGTCAATTGAGTGATTTTGTAAGAATTGATTCTTAATTCTCTTTATAATCATAATTTCTACACATAATAAGATCATATGTTTCCCTAATTCTTGTTCTTGATTGTGTTTTCTCTACAAAATCTTGGAATCTCCAATTATATTAAATTAGGTCATGTGAATTTATATAGGTTAATTCCCAATAAACTGACATTAAAGCTTGAGTTGTGCTCGAATTACAATGGGATGACATCTACAAAATTTGATATTGAAAAGTTTGATCGCTTCGTGGACTTTGACTTGTGGAATAGGGCTGTAAACGAGCTGAGCCAGTTCGAGCTCATCTCGGGCTCGGCTCGTTAAAAGCTAGTTCAAGCTCGATCGTTTAGTTAAATGAGCTTAAAATAAGGCTCGTATTCGGCTCGTTTATTAAACGAGCTGAGCTTGAGCATAGGTATATTCGGCTCGGCTCGGCTCGGTGGAAGCTTGTTAAGAGCCCGGTAGAAGCTCGTTAAGAGCTCGTTAAAAGCTCGTTAATAGCTCATTAATAGCTCGTTAATAGCTCGTTAAGAACTCGGTAAGGTTGTAAACCAAAACGCAGCGTTTTACATTAAAACGCGGCGTTTTGGTAGTTCCCCTAATTACACTACTCCTGTTGCCGCGTCTTGCCCTGTGTGTATGTGTTGTCTGCTCGAGTTCTCCTCCCCCGACCCCGAATGACCCAATCACAGCCCCAGCCCCCAGACTCCTAGTCCCAGTGCCCTACGCTCCGAATCTTAGCCTGTCGCACCCCATCTCTCTTTTCGATTCTTGACTGTCGACACTGGATAGTCCACAATACATAGTTGAATACTCGAAAGTCGAATCTTAGCCTGCCAGAGTCAATAATCACCAATCGCCGTGCAGGTCATTTGGTGTTTTTTGAAACCCTTGCGGAGGTGCGGTGTTCATCAAATTTTCCCCCAGCCCCAGGTATGTGTTCTTCCTTCTTTATTTTTCGAATCGTGTAACAATTTTTGATGAATTAGATGATTAATTTATTTTGAAGTGTTCTAGGTTAATTTTGCCCCCAATTCTGTTCGAGACCTTGCAGGCTTGTCGATTTTGTGTAGAGTGTGGACTTAATTTTGCAGTGAGGTAATTCTAGGTCTTATGCTTGATAATTGATCCCATTTTTTATATGTAATATATTTTTAGCTGAGGAAATGAATCTACCCTATATTTTGGATATCATATGTCAATTTATGGGATGATTTAAGTGTTTATTGATGATAATATAATGTTCAATACGTGGAACTTCGGTTTTATCACTTTGATTGACTGATTTAATTGAATTTTGAATTTTCATGCATGATGCTTGATGTTATTGGCACAACTTATAATTTTGGCTTTCTTCATGCTTGGGTTGGCATCTTCTCTTTGTTTGAATTTGCTTATTTGATTTGAACTGAACAAGAATCTGATTATTATTATTTTTATTTGGCTTCTTCTGCATAGAAGGTAGACAAGTTCTTGAGGCATCTCCATTTGCTAGTGATTATAGAACATGGAATTAAAACAAAGTAGTAAAATGAATTATATTGTACTATGAGAATATATTTTTTTATCTGAATTTAAGTGATACGTTTGTTTCACCTATTTTGAATTTGATGATTTCCTGATTGTTAATTTCATTTCATAACTTTGCAGTTAGCACTTTCCATCAACAACTATTTCTATGTATGGTACTTTTCTATCATGAATCCAGCATTTTGGTTACTCCATACTCTTCTGTCAGTATTTGTGTTGGGATGGATGATATGAAGATTAAGTTTTGAAAATTCGAGAGGACAAAAATACCCCTTTTTTTCTAATTCTCCTTGCTTTCTTTCTGTGGCTTCATTTCTGTTTGTCTTTCTACTTCATTCAGATTTATTGGAATTCGATTAGACATCTTTGGTACATCACTCTTGTTTGCATCCAAGAAAACTCAGCAACATCTTCTACTCCATGTTGCAAATCAGCATCAATTTTTGTTAAAATCTTACTTTATCAATTTCTTAAGTTTTCTAGTCAACTTCTTGTTTTAACTCCTTTGATGTTAGTGTTGTTTGTCACTACATCTTCCAAGGTAAGATGTAAAAGTATATATTTTATTTTTTAATTATGAGGTAAGTATTTGTTAAATATATAATCAACATTTAATGCTTAAATTACTTATTAAAGCTTATCTGAATAATATTGTTTTGATTTGGTCTTAGGTTGAAGAAGTTAACAGACATTGATGGTTGAAGAATTAAAGTCAACAAAAATATTTGGTCAGTAGGTAGTAGTAGCAACGCCTTATTTTTTGAATTATTTTATTATACTTTTATTTTTTTTGGTATATTTATTTATAATCCTGTTTAATATATCATTTTTTATTTATTTTTATTTTAATAAAGAACTTTGAGTTATAGATGCTTCTAATTTTTTGATTTATATAAGAGAACAATATTAGTTTTATGGTATTTATATTTATAATTGTTCTTTTATATCATGTTTTGTCTTTTTAGTTTTAACAAAAAAAGTTAGAATGTGTTTTGTTTTAATAAGGTTATATTTATAATTGTTCTTTTATATTTATAATTATATTATTTGTTTTGTTCTCGTGTATAATAAAATAAAAAATAATACTGTATGTATAACTTACACAATCAGATTGTTTATTAAATTATTAGTGTTATAAGCGTTGCTATTGCTCCTACTCCCAAATTTCTTTGTTTTCTTTTTCAATTATCATATATAACTTCTGACTATGTCAAAATTAATATATTCAGAATTTTTTTCTTCTAAACAAGGATCAAACTCAACACATTCACGATCTTCTGCAACAAGTCCAGCTATGGAAGAGGACGATAACAATATGGTGGAAGTTCGAGAAGAAGAGGCTTGTAATGAGGATGGGGAGCAAGGTGCTGAAGCTTGTAGTGGATTTGACGAAGATGATGAGCATTGTGCAATAAAGAAAAAGGTTCGAAAGAAAACTTCACTTGTATGGGAAGACTTTAAAGAGGTTGTCTTAAAAGATGGAACAAAGAAGGCGCAATGTAATCATTGTCGTGACAAGCTTTCCATCATCGTTGGCGGCACTACCTCCCATTTAAGACGACACTTGTCTACCTGTGCACTCCGCAAGCCAAAAGGTCAGCAAGAGTTGTCTTTAACAAAATCAATGGGGGTAAGTTCTGCTACTTGCTTTCACTTTGACCATGCAAAATCAAGAGAGGCTTGGGCTAAAGCCGTTCTAGTCCACGAGTACCCATTTAATATGGTTGAACATGAAATGTTCAATGAATACTTAAAAACCCTGACTCCTCATTACAAAAAAGTGTCACGTGCTATGGTCAAACAAGATTGTTTTTTTTTGTTTATGATCATTACAAGAAAAAAATTAAGAATGTGTTGGATAAGACGCAGAAGATTAGTATCACTACTGATTTATGGAAGTCGGATGCTCAAAAAATCCATTATATGGTTGTGACCGGACATTTTATTGGTGATGATTGGGTCTTACGTAAATATATCCTGAATTTTTTCCACTTGGCCCCTCCTTGTACTGGTGTAACAATTTTCAATGCTTTGTACAAATATTTTGTGGATTGGGGAATTGAGGATAAAGTCTGTAGTCTTACCGTTGATATTGCAACTGCTAATGATAGGGTTGTTAGGATAGCAAGAGATAGCTTTGCTTCTAAGAATAAGCTTTGTTTTGATGGAACAATATTTCATGTGAGATGTTGTGCCCATATAATAAATTTGTTGGTTCAAGATGGGCTTGAATGTATTGAAGATATTACTACAAATGTGAGAGAAAGTGTGAAGTATTTGGCGGATTCTGAAGCACGTTTGAAGTTATTTAGTGAGATTGCTAAGCAAGTGGGTTTGACAAAAAAAATAGTGTTAGATGTTAAAAAAAGATGGAATACGGCTTATGCAATGTTGTCCACAGCTTTAGAGTTTAAAGATGTATTTTCTAGATATGCTGAATAAGATATGAGATACCAATGGTTACCGAATCATGAAGAATGGAAACAAGTGGAGGGTGTGTGTGGATTTCTTGCTATTTTTAATGAGATTACAAAAGTTATTTCAGGAAGTGAATATCCAACATCAAATTTGTATCTTTTGGAGATTTGGGTGATAAAAGAGGCATTAGATGAGAAGGTAAATGATGATGACATTTTTATGCAAGTAATGGCCATGAAAATGAAAGAAAAGTTTGATAAGTATTGGGGTGAATGCAATATGTTGATGTCTCTTGCTTCTATTTTAGATCCTCGGTACAAAATGATGTTGATTGATTATACATTTCCTATCATTTACAAAGAATTTGAGGTTGAGAAAAATATTGGAGAGGTAAAAAAAACCTTGAGGGAGATTTTTGATTGTTATGTTGGACATTATGTGAGTAGTTTTGAGACTGCATTGGAGAAGGACATGAATGAGGTTGGGCCTAGTAATGTGATTGAAAAAGGATTATTATCTAGGAAATCAAGGTTTGAAAAGTTTGTTATGAGTGCTAGCACCCAACAATCGAGCAAATCAGAGTTGGATATATACCTAGAGGAGGGTGTGTATATGTGTAAAGATGGCTTAGGTTCTCCTTTTTCTGCACTCGACTGGTGGAAGGGAAATACCTTGAAGTTTCCTGTATTATCACAAGTAGCACGTGATATTTTAGCAATTCCTATCACATCAGTTGCTTCGGAGGCTGCTTTTAGTGCCGATGGGAGGGTAATTGATCCATATCGGGCCTCTTTAGATCCCAAGACTATCGAAGTTTTACTTTGCGCCGGTGATTGGGTTCGTAATAATGACTTGCCTAAGAAAAAGGTAATTCTTTTACTATTATTTAAATTTAGTTACTTAATCTATGTTTTCAATTTAAGTGCAGCTACTATTTTTTTTTGCTCCCTTTTTTGTAAAAAAAAATAAAAATAGGCACACACAGAAGAATATGAAGCTATGCAGGAAATTGATTTGCCATAATTTGGTTGGTAATGTTCTAACTTCTAATATAAGGTACTTGCCTCTATAATGACTATAATTTGAATAATTTGTTTTTGCAGATTGTGGATCGTGTCTTTTTTTGTTGGCTACCGAAGTCTTGTTATGATTTATTTTGGTATCATGGTATGTTTTCTAAAACTAGCTCATTCATGTAACATTGTTCTAATATGATTCTCATTGTGCTGAATTTAGATTATTTAGATTATCCATGCTGGTATCTACTTTGTTTTTACCCAATTCCTTACTGGTATCATTTTACTACTTTTTTTGGCCTGCTTGAGCTAAGAAAACTAGGTGAATGTGCCATTGTCAGGCACTCTTTTTTCGAATGGATACTAGTTTCCACGATTCAGTTATAGAACTTAATTATTTGTCAATGTCCTCTTTCTAGAAAGAACACTAGGAAGCCTTTCTTTTTATAGAAAAAAATGAGGCAATATCCATTTAACAACCATTTGCTCAGGAAATTGTGACCTACCCATAAAATTGATTACCATATAGAGGATATAAGGCCTGGTTATTCTAGTTGTTATAGGCCTTTCAACCTGTAATTTGTATGGACATGTGAACCAATGATGGAATATATTGTTTCTGGCTGCAGGCATATATGGGCCTAAGATTTATCTCACGACTTAGCTGTGCCACTGATCCAGAATCTGGTATGAACGCCATAAGTTGTCTGTGTGAGAACATCTTGGCCTAGAATTGAAGCATGAGGTGATAGTCTAATAGATGTCGGTCCATGGTGATGGTTTGGAGGATCATTAATTGTTCTGAGGAATTAGATTCTTAACGAAGTATAGGGTTGTGTGGATCCTCTTACTATCCTCCCATGCAGCTGATACCTGGTATTACTTTAGACTGCTTTACTCTGATCATATTTTCATGTTTATTCCTGTAACCACTATCAAAAAGCCATTGGTATCGCCTCATTTTTCTTCTCAGTTGTTTCTGGTTTATGGTTATACAAGACAAAGATATTTCTTGTTTATTGTGTAGCTATACATTTGTAGTGGAACACTTCTCCTTTTTTTGAAAGCTCTGCCGCTATGGTGATTACTGATTAGGCCGTTTTATGACCATTGCTGTCACTCTCAGCTCTACAGGGTTTATAGTTTGTGCTGATCCCATCGGTCAGAGATACCCTTAACTAATGCCATAGTTAATTTGATTCCTTCCCACCAGCACCACCAACATTAGATTTTATTATCTTTTGCTTAGCTGACATATCTCTTTTAAAAACCTCAGGTAAATCTCTTGTTGGAATAACCTACCTACTTCTGTCTGCCTCCCTTTCATTTTCTCTATTCCCAAAAATCCCACACTGAAGAGCTAGGAGGAAACCAACCTTGAATATGACCGCTGCACTGAGACTTCTTACTGCAGTTGCAGATTCAACCCCAACCTCGGAGCCACCTAGCACACAATCTTCAGAGTCTGATTATATTGTCATTTTAGCTGCTCTCTCGTGTTCCCTCATTTGTGCTCTTGGCCTTGCATTGGTAGTCCGATGTGGTTGTATCCGCAATTGCTTCAGCTCTATGAGCACCACCAGTAGCAACCTTTCTCCTCCACCAGGTCTGAAGAAGAATACCCTTCAGTCACTACCAACAGCAACATATGTTCCTGGAGTAGTTATTAATCTTTTTTCCCCTTGCTGCTAGTTACTAACACTATTACTCCTTATAATTTCATGTTTGGGTGATCAATTAAGATAGTTTCAGCTTCTTTGATCCATTAAAGATAAACTTATTGGTGCTAAAAACAGCAGGGTGGTGCTTGCATGAAAAGTGGTTTTTTGAACCCAAAAACTCTTTTTAATAAGTTTGTTACAGTAACAGAAAACAATGCTAATCAACTGAAAAAAAATAATCAGAACAGCAAGATAGGGGAGAATAAGAGAGCGTCAGTGAGATTTCTTCAATGAGCTCCAGCAATTCAAGGACCTGGCTCCTCCCAATACACCCCCATTATTCTTGATGCCCCTCCTCTCTCCCTGTTTTCCCTTCTTATACCCCCCTCCTACTAACTAACAAGATGATTCCTCCTTTAACAGAATGACAACATAACAGATTAGAGAATAAATGATAAAAGACTCAATTTGACCCTATGAAACAGAATGAAATAAAATATACTCCTTAGCCCTGACTCAGTCCCATTTAACCCACCCCTGCTGCTTATTCCTCCTCGCATAAGCGTATCGCACCAAGGGTCCATCAGCACTCCCCTGCTGGACTTTCACCTTGTCGTCAAAGTGAAATTCAGGAAACTGGTTGGCGATGACCTCAAATTTCTTCCAAGAAGCTTCAAAACTGGGCATGTCCTTCCACTTGATTAAAACCACCAACCCAAAAAACTTTATTTTTACACACATGGATCTCATCTACTCTCCTAAGTTGTGTTGGTGTTATTGCCCTCTTTCTTTAGGCTTGTTTTGCCTAAGTAATGAAGAAGGCTGACTTATATAAATAAATATTATGAGTATTGTGTAAGCTAAGTGCCACAAGGGAAAAGACTAAGGCAAAAAAGTCACCTTGGGACATTTCGGTTAGTTTTTCAACTAACAATGTCAAAGATATTCTACAGGCATGAAATGGGTTGTATCTTGCAATGATGGTCCACATAGGTATGATCATTGAGAAGTCTTATTATTCCATGTGTAATCGACCATTCCTATCAAACATTGGTGATAATTATTCCATGAAATTTTGTTTTAGCCTGAAATCTAGTCTACTAGATCACAATGCAAGACGGTTCTGTTCCCTAACCTAATGGTGTGTTGGCAATTTGATATGTCATGAGTACATGATTGGGTGCTTGCCACTTTGCGTGTTACTTGATGTTGTAAAGCTATATCTTGTTTAACTAAATAAATAAACTTTCTTTCTTGGTATACTGCAATTCTATTCCCTGTGGTACATGTAAATCATAGATGGATGATGAAGTATAAACGTTAGCGGTGGTAAGAGCATTTGTCCTCGGTCATTATAAGGACCTTTATAAGATTCTCCACAAATATTTTCCTGATGCTTTTAACAATTGTATATGCAGTGGGAAAGTAAAACTTCATGAAAACAAATTGCATTTCTACAATGTTTGGCATGGTTGGAAGGATGACTTTGAAAAAAGATAAGAATAAAACTAAGAGGAATTAATAAATACAGTGGGTCCCCAACGTCCATACATGCTAGTATCTCCTTGAAATATTACAGATAGAGTGGTTAGTCAACGTTTGAACCACTCTATCTGTAAGCCAATCAACCAAAGGGGGCTTTCACCATTGCACCTTTGGCATATATTTCACCTAGTGGTTTAAGGATTTTCTGCACTATTAGTCTGTTATTTCAGGCCTTTATTTTCAGGCCTCTAGGATCCCAGCACTTAATTGACTTGTCCCAACTGCTAGTAATTACTTGCCTTGAAATAGTAAACAACCAAATTAATGTGTAAACAGCAGATAGTTTACAGATAATGTGTAAATAGTATACAGTAATTACTTGCCCATTTAAGTATGCAGATAGATAGTATACAACAGGTTTGTAAAGTATCCCTAATATCTTGTGATTCAATTTAATATGAACAATAAATAAATTTTGTGATTTATTATTATTGTTATATTTATTATAGTAATTTTTATTATATCATAACTTCTAAGCTATGCTAATATAATTTTTATACTTTTAATTTGGTGCAGGTTATTTTTATCATATCACTCAATGATCAATGGCAATGGATGTGGCTGTGATGATTATTCATATATGGAGCTTTGAAGCCATTTTGTTTGTGTATTGAATTTATTGATGTATGATGTATCTACATCTCTAGTTGTATTATTTAGTTTTTATGGATTTATTGTAATATTAAACAGGTTTTGGGGAGAAATTCTGCACCTAAATTTGTATGCAATAGGTGCATGGTAAACATTTTTTGAAACAGGGGAGAAATTTTGCAGTTTGCACCTAAATTTGAGTGCAATAGGTGCATTGCAATTTTTTTTTTAAACAGGTTAATATTTGTTCAGGCTATAATCAAAATAAATTATGCCTGAATTTTGTCAAATATTGATTTATTAAGTGTATAGGGCTGTAGCCTGTAAAACGAGCTATAAACGAGCTTTTAACGAGCTCGAACGAGCTATTAACGAGCCCGAACGAGCTTTAAACGAGCCCGAACGAGCTTTTAACGAATTATTAACGGACTACGAACTCGAGCCCCAAACGAACCTCAAACGAGTATCTAAACGAGCAGTAAACGAGCCCAAAAGGCTCTATTAAGATATACGAACCGAGCCGAATAGTTCGCGAATACTAAACGAGCCGAATCCGAACACTCGCAATCGAACTCTAAACGAGCTCGAGCCGAACTCGAGCTTCGTACAATATAAACGAGCCGAACCGGAGCTTAGCAGTGTTCGGCTCGATTCGGCTCATTTACAGCCCTATTGTGGAAGTTAAAGATGAGGATGATCTAATTCATAAGAGATTAGAGAAGGCATTATTCGGGAAAACGAAGAAGAAGCCTTCAACAATTACTAAGGAAAAGTTTGAGGAGATTGATATGAAGGCTCTGTATCCTATACAATTGTGTTTACCTAATGAGGACCTGTAAGAGATGGTTAAAGAGATAATCATATCCTCCCTATAGTTAAATCTAAAATCTTTATACATGACAAAATATTATGATTCATCGTCTGTTACTAAAGAATATGATGCATGATTTAAAATTAGGTAAGAAACAATTATTAAATTTTACTCTATTGTTATTAATTCACAAAATTTATAAGTCAAATTAGATGATGAAGATCTTAAAATTAAATTATTTTACTTTTTACCTATTAATTATAAATATATTTGTGAGACCATATTGCATGATAAGGGCAAGTTGATTCCACTTGTTCCATCCATGGTGGAATGCCAATGTCATTTGGAAAATTGCCTTTTGTTTCACTAGGTGCAGTTTTTTGTTGTTGTTTTTTTTTTAACTGAAAAGACAATTTTAAGCAGGAAAAATATGCTGGGAATGAATTTCCTTTCACATATAGTAAGACTTGCCAATTTAAATGTAACCTATATTGTAAAATAAAGGTTGTAGGTTGTTCATCTCGTAGGGTGTATTTAAATTATTGTTTTCTTTTCAGATTGTTTTCTTGTAAGAAGGATACTGATTCTACTCGAAACAAATATATAAAAAATGTGTAGTTTCCTAACAAAAAAATCCCTTCCTTTCAAAGACTTTTTCACCCCATACCAAGCGAGAGCCAACAGGCAATAGCCATGAGGCGTCCCATTCCCAGAAGGAAAGATGGGAAATTTTAACTCTAGCTGCCGGCATACGTTCCGATGGGGGAGACCATCTTTAAATACTTCATCTTCTTGGCACGTACGTAAACTCAGCTTGACTGTCTGAGAAAGAAGGTTGAATTGGCATCAGCCTGGGAGTTTGTCTCGTCACTTGTAGACCTGCTGGCGAGATACAAACCCAATCCTGGCTATCCATCGCCAGTCCTTCCCTCCTTCATTTTCCTTGATTCACCAGCAGTAGCTCATCTTCCTCTATCCCGTTCACTGTCCGGCTCACTTCTCTGTAACCATGTCTACAGTTATGCATCCGGTGTCCATCTGAGCACCTCTTATATTTCTCCCCTGCAATAGGTAAGATCACTTTGTAGGAGTGGGCAGATCATGCCGCATTTGTGCATCATGCAAAACATCAATGACAAACAATAGTGTGTCATAGATAATAAAAACTAACATCAACTTTTTCGTGCGTCTTTATGGCTTCTACCAGGGATGGGAGATGCGCAAGTGTGGCGACTGGGGAGTACCTAACGCGTCTATTAAACATACCTTTCGGCGTTTTGCGCATTTTCTTGCAAGATGGCCTTCCTCTCCACACTTGTAGCATAAACGGGGTGGTCCTGGGCCGCTTAAATCTCCTCCACGCGACTTCATACAATTCTATTATGCATACAGGAAAACTTCAAGAAGGTACAAAGATGCAATTCTAATCTATCCTGCGACAGTCTGCAACTGCAAGTAGCATATCACTGACCTCACCAGCGTGGTCATGCATGCCACAACTATAACAAGAAACTTCTTCTGGTCTCATCTCCACGGGCTCAGCACAACAGAGATGCCCAACTTCCATACAAATGTAGCACCTTATGTTCTGTCACAAGCAGTGAAAGGCAGGGTTAAAAAGTTAGTCCAGAGTACAGGGTTCCTATGCATTGCATGAGTGAAGCTTACTTCAGTCTGTGATAGGCGAATTGGCTGGCATACAAGCTGCTTTTCTACATTGCAAAAAACCCTTATTCATTCATTTCATGAGCACCTCAATTAAAATGTAACAGGAAGAATGGGGACCATTATGCAGACAGGTAGGTCAAGAAGTAAACTACATGACAAGGAAAAACTCCCAATTAGAGGAGGCAACTACTAATTTTGCACATCGAAGTGCATTAACTTATAATAACGGATCCAAGAACCTTGCTTAATGCTTATAATGAATTAGATATTTTATGAGTAGATGATTATGGCTAAGGTTAGACTTACTTCAATCTGAGGATTACCAATTTACCATCAGAACTGACGACAAGGATTAAGGCGCTGTTTTCCTCCTGACTTTTTTGGCTGAGAAATGAAGTAAATTATTATTATTATTGTTCTTATAATAATAATAATGATGATAAATATTATTATTATAATCAAGAATAATGATAATAATGACCCTAATTAATATTATTATATTCATCATTTTAATATATGGCAATATTTATGCTATTATTATATTTATGCAAATAATAATTATTATATTAATTATAAAATTCATACGAATATTAGTATAATATTTATTATAATTATCATAATAACAATAATAAAATTTATAACGAAAATATTATTTATAATATAATTTTATTTTTCTTAAGATTATTACTATAAATAATAATACTATTGTTATAATCAATAACAATTTTATTATTAGAAATATTATTATTATAATAATTATTACTATCATAAATAATCATATTATTATAACTATTATTTTTATTAATATTATTATAGTAATAATAATAATGATTAAATATAGTTATTATAATTAATAAAAATATTATAAATAACACAATAATAAAGACAATAACTTATAATTATAATAATATCTATATTAATAATAATATATTATTAGTATTATTATAAATAATTTTATTATTAAGAGTATTATTATAATAATAGTAATAAAATTATTAACTATAAGAAAGATAATAATAATTATACTAATAATTAATAATAAATACTATTATAGTAAAATTATTATTATAAATATTATTGTGTATAATTATGATTGGAGCTGATCTGATCTCAAAAATAAGGTGAGCAAACGAGGCTTGAGATCTGAGATTTTCAGTGATTCCAAAGGAGTTCTATTTGGAGATCTCAATCATTCATGATAAATAAATGAGATTCCAAAAGGTAAACCCTTTTGTAGCTGTCAGGATGTTCAGCTGCTTATTTATACTAAACTCAGTCCACACGCTTTGCCTTTCGTATTTAAAATTATTGTTGTGATCAATAATGTATATAATTAACCACCTTTGCGCAACAAACTTGTTCAAAACTCATGTAGACTGAAAAATCAGAGCACTGCAACAGAAATTCTTAGCGTCAGCCAAAACAAAAAAAAAATGGCGTTAAAGTTGAGACAAAGAAAATAGAATACTGAAGTGACATGAGAAACCCCAAAGACTCAATCAATCTCGAACTACGGCGAGAATGTAAGCATATCACAAGAATTGCCAGAATTGTTCCATAATCATTTATATGATCATGATTTGGTGATTGGCTGATGTGAATATATCAAATTCAAGCTATTTTGTAAATGCATGGACTAGGTTCTCTTCGTTTTGAGCAACAGTCTTACCAATTTTGGTTCATGGCAGGATTACGAGACCTTATCAGTGGCAAACTCGTTGAGCTGTAGTGCACATTATAGACGAGTGCCGTGTACTGTAATGGGAACGAGATTCCATGGTCTCCATAATTTTTTTATGGTCAGGCACTAAATAAAACCAAGACAAGCTAGATCTGAACTTAATATGTAGACTGATTTCCATCATGAGAAGCAAGCAGCTGCAGCATCTCTTAAGTGGTAGGGGCTAAAAAGAACAGTAGCCGCAGTAGCACGATGGGTGTAAGAGAATGGTGAAGAGGTGAGTTACCCAGTCAACGGAACAGCAGCACAAATATGAAAACTATAGCATCAAACACACCATGTCAGCTCTTAGTTGGCTAATGGTGGTGATATCATTTCTCAAAGGTTTAACAAGCAAAAGTAATTGGTCAAGATACAAGATGCTCTAGCTCCTTCAGACTTTGCAGTCCGTGTCAGAGAAATAAAGAGAGACAACTGACCTTGAGATCATCAGGAGAGTAGCTACCAGTACAGTGGAAAAGATCATGCCCTGGGTTCCCACACTTGAAGCAGATTATAGATGTTGCGTCAATTCCCTTGTCTTTCTCTGAACAATCTCTGGCTAGGTGACCTCTCTCGCCGCAAAGTCGACAAAAACGTAGCTGAAGAAAGATGGACCGGCGTCATGTCAGGCGCTGAATTTCATATGAAGCAATCTGGTGTCCATAACAGACAAATGAAGGAAGGGGCAATTGCGAATATGCTCATCTACTAACAAAGATCCCTAGAATGGGCAGACATGGCCCTAGAACCCCAGTCATATACTCCCCTAAGCCTGATATTTGGTGCTCCCTTTCACACATTTAAACTTAGTATTGTAGAGCTTCACTTGTTACAAATGATCTCCATGCCATACCACATCTATTTTTTGCTGGCGTCATAAATATTTTGGAAATCCACAAACAACCCCCTCTTGGATGACAAGATACCATAAGTGCAAAAATATGGAGAAAAAATGGATAGTTGGACAGACAAGATACCATTCTGTTCTGATGCATTTGCTTTGAAAATCATGACGCCCTTTTAACTGAAAATTTAATGGATGAGGTCATAGGGGTCTTTAAAGTATCTTGTTGATCATTAGAAAATGATTGATGGGAACCAAACACGCACACACACACACATATATATAGATCTGCGGATCAGAAAGAAACACACCTTTGGGCATTTTTTCCCGCTGTGCTCTAAACTTCCACAGGTGTAACATGCCTTTTTCTGCTTCCGTGCAGTAAAATTGATGAAGTGACCAACAGAATTCATGGCTTCACCAGGAGGATCAAAGTATCTTGCTTTTCGCTGGCGCTATCACAAATTAGTAATCAAAGTGAGCATAACTGATGGAAGTTACACCCTCAAAGTTATGCGTGGTATACTGAAACGCACAAAAACAGAATCTGTTTTTTGACCCTGTTAAGATCACTGTTCTTCTCTCGTACTCCAATACAAACAGACGTTATTCAAATCCTAAAACGCGCAGAAACAAATTCCGAGTGGCAACCGGATAATAACACCGAACAGTAATATAGGATTTTTGGTACACCATATCAGTAGTTTTTGTGCTTGAATTTGTAACTGTAGGTATCAATAACATAATGTCTATTCCAACATATGAGGGCCTTGCAGTAGGTACTGCATCAAGTACTATAATTATGAACTGATACATGAATGTCATAAATATGAAAAATAAACCTAATAAATAGATATACGGACAAAACAAACAGTTAATATGCCTGCCTGCCTGCCTACCTACCTACTTAATGAATCTAAGTAACGCATGGATAATAGTGGTATCTATGAATGAATCTTCCTGCCATTAGTATCAACTAATAATGCAAGGATCATAATAATAACTATCTACCTACGCATCTTCCAATAATTATATATCCCTCCCCTCCAATTGGGCTGCGATCAATAGCCAAACACCTTTCCTGTTCTGCTGTGCTGAGTGATTCTTTTGCTAGCGGGCATCAATCCATGAGTGATTCTCATGGGAATATATGGAAAACATGCAAATAATTAGGAGATAGATAGTTAACTTGAGTTTCATAGAACCTAAAAGAGAGTACTAATAAGAAACAGATCGAGGCAAAACGTATATTTTCAAGCAATAACATATTGGAACGGATCCAGTGCAGTTGTAGGTATCAATAACAAATATCTTTTCAATCGAAACTTATTGCGTAAAATGCCAGTGCTGATATATAAAGAACCAATTTTTACTTATTGAATGAAATGGCAGTCTAACATGTTTCCAGAAAGAATACACATTTTTAGTCGTTGTGGCATGGGATCCGAAATAAATATTCAAATTATTATTATTATTATTAAAAAAAAGGTAATTATTATTTTTAAATGTAAAATCATCGGATGGTATCTTTTACTGCGTTCCCCATCCCATACAGCCATAACCAACCAACAAACCAACAAACGATATATGACTGGCTGGCTGGCAATAAAGCAAACATGGAAACAGAAGTCGGATTAAAATGATTAAATCGGGCACCAAATCTTCTGTTCCTGAGACCAATTTCATTTAAATAGAAAAATCTAAAGCTTTTGCCAAAGAAAGGGAATGAAATTAAATCGCATCTCCCGTGAGATTTAAATCTTCCTGAGAAATCACAACGCGGAAGAATTTCAAGCTCAAAAGACGAGTGTCTACGATCATGAGAAAAGAGTAGAGAACTAAATAGAACAGTGAATTTATTAAAAAAAAATTGGGAGGGGGGAGGGAGAGGGAGAGGGAGAGGGGAAGAAAGATGTGTATGACAATGACATACAGGGTGGTCACAGCGGATCTGGTTCTTCTTTCTCTTGTTACTTTTAGTTTTCCTCTTCTTTCTCTGTCGTCTGAGATCTGCTTCTAGTTGCAGCAGTGCGTCCAAACTGTCCAACCCATTCATACTCAACAGGGTTTTTTTGACTTCATCATTCGCTGGTGCTGCTTCAGCTTCAGCAGATCCACCGACGCCTTCGGACATTGAGGCATCGATATTGTGATGTCGTTCTGAAACGTCGTGGCTGTCGCAGCTAATCGGAGCGGTAGAGATGGATGGTTGGTTCTCCATGGCTGAATCATTAGATTTGTAAAGAGGAAGTTATGTGGAGGAATCAACTTTGATACTAATTCTTACTACAATATGTTGTTGGTGCTTGTCGTCGGCTCGTGGTAGTATATCATATGCTTATCCATTTTGGAGGCTGGTCCCGCACGCGACTCTTCGTTCGTGACTAACTAAATACTTCAATATTTATTTACCACCACCACTGCTGCTGCTGTAGTCCGTACTCAATAGTAAAGTTGTTGGATATAGAGATCGATTCGACGATTGATAGTAGCAATTACGTTTTTTTTGATCGACAACGATGAAGTCAAAACTTATTAACAACTCTTTTGTCCGAAGAAAAGAACAGAAAAGAAACATCAGCACCAGGAACATACCACCGTAACGGTTATATATATATATATATATAACATAACATATATATTGACAAATACTAAAATATATATATGTTGAGTTGAAACGTTCCCCCAAAGATACAGCCAAATCTATGGGATCAGATATATATAGGGAAAGCTTTGGGGTAACTTAGTAGTGGGAGTAGCATGATTATGTCGTCCAAGAGAAGTCCTTGCGATAATGCAAACCATCGTTGCTGAAGTAAAATCCATCCTCTTTTACCAACCAAAGGCAGAGCCTCGTGGGATTGCACCTAGAACTGTCCCGAGAAACCAGAAAAGCATCGAACTTCTTCCGTATTTTGTCCCATTTCATGCTGCAAAATATATCGACTTTGTTGGAGCTAAGTATGGAGCCCCAGAAGAAGAAGTTGCTGCTAGTTTCAGAGCTCCAGCTATAGTCGTCGCCTTCCTGAAGCGCTCGTCCACCCATATCCTTGTTGTCTCGTGACGAGCACCAAATGACCAAGGGCAGAGAAGAGTTGCTGGTGAATCCGTTGATGACTCGAACCTCGAACTTCATGCCGTACAGGTACTCCGGCCGTCTCATGACCAAGAACATTATAATTACCAGCATGCAGGCGGATGATAGTACTAGAAACATTGCACCAGGGGTGAGGGGCGACAAGTTCCCTCGTAATTTCTTCAGCGTCATTCTTTTGGAAGTTTGAGTCGGATTCCTATTGGTAGTAAATGGTAATAAGGTTGGGAGTTAGTAGAGGAGAGGAAAAGACATCTGTATCTATCTATATATATATGTATAGGTCCGTAGACCGGTGGTACTCTGTATTTAGCACTACTGTTTCTTGGGATTGATTGATTTGCTCTGAGACTTGCTACTTCTGGCGTGCGGGTGTGGCGAAAGGAGAAGATTTAAAGGCAGATTCATTTCTTATATTATAACCTGAGTTAGGTATTCGTGATCGCGCGGCCCCCAGCTTCCCCGTCCCTTCTGTAATCGTATTATTATTACTCGCTCTTCTTACTTTAGCTTTTTTTATTTTTATTATTTTTATTATTTTATATATATTAAAAAAGAATGTTATAATAAAACTCCGATTTTTTTTTTTTTTGCATTTGCTCCTATTTTTTATTCTTAGATATATTAATTATTATAAAAGAATCTTCTTTATATCTTAGAAAATACTTTAAAAAAATTGAGAGTAAAGAATATACTCTAAAAGATTAAAATTAGTTTATTTAGTCAAAGAAAAGTGTACATAACACTTTATAAATTAAATTTTATATTTTTAAATAGGAAAGGTAATAGGACGAATGTTATTCGAAATTTGATGAATTTTCAGTGTTAGATGTGTAAATAGATATGAATAAACGGATATAAATAAATAAAAGAAATATCTGTCAGGTTTGAATATGGATATAAGTAAAGAATTATCAAATTCGTATCCGTACAACATCCGTCTATCAAATATAAAATTATATTTTTACCCTTAACCTTAAGTATATTTTCTAAAGCTAATTAAAAGTAAAGATATAATTAAATTTTAATAATCTAAATATATAATTCTAATATTAAATGATTTTTACTTTAAATTTAATAGGTTTTATTCAAAGTCCGATAAATTTTATTTAATAAATATATAAACAGATATTAATATAAATATAAAAAAGAAAAAAAATACTAATCGAAAGTCGATATAAATATAAGTATAAATTATTTTTTTACCAACGAATAAAAAATATCTAATCTATGCTTGATTGTTTTGAAAGGTAGGCAGCTACTAGCCTACTAGTAGTATTTGATTTTGATTTGCGCCGCATTATCTATCGATTAGTTAGTGATAACTACGACAGATGCGCATGCCAGCTTGCCTCTTTCACTACAAAGATCCGTTTCGTTATTTTAATCACACAAAAATCGCCACTTCATGATTACAGCCATGTCTTCCGGCCCGCTAGTTTTTTTTTTTTAATCCGTAAAATGTGCCTGGACAAAATCAAGCAGGAATACGCAATTAAGACATCGGTCCAACGTTCCAACATTAATTGAAAATGAAATGAGTAACCTCTCGAGTTTAAAATTTCATTTTAAATATTTGATGCATTATCGGATCCTTTATGTATTATTTTATTTTATTTTATTCATAATAAGTTAATAACATCAGCGTAGAGTAGAGTATAATGTTGGAGAAAAAAGACAAGTTGATAGTGAAAGACATTTTTCTTACTTATATAATTAAAAATGAGCAAAATTAAAATATTAAAAATAGAAAAAATAAAAGATACTAAATATTTTCGTGAAAAAAAAAACCACACACCCTCTCCTATGATGATAGTGGGATTAAAAGTAATTCTCCTTTAGTATGAACTAGAGGCTCATTCAACTTCTTTGCCAAAAAAACGATGGATTATAATGGATGGACTCTCTCACCAAGTAAGTGGTGAAACACTCAAACTTCGCTTGAGAAAATATGAGAATTTTTCTCAAGCACCTCACTTTTGTAGTGGTTCTCACTTTCTCTCTTTATGTAGATGATTGCTTACTTTAGTTGTGATAAACTAAGTCTTCCTAAAGATCCATATTTATAGGAATAGAAGGGGGTAACCCATAAGCCATAGGATGACTCTGGAATGCTCTCCCATTAATTTGAGTCAATGAACCTTGGTTATGGTGAAATGCATTTATCTTTTCCAAATTTCTAAGAGGTCAAAAGTATTAACTATATTTGGAACTCTACTATACATGCATCATCCTTTTTATTATTATTATTATTATTATTGCTTTGGGAATTCCCTAATTAAGGAGGGACCCAAACAAGTAGTATAGATATGATTATAATTACTAGAAAAATATCATAAGATTGAAAAAAAAGAAGAGGTATCACAATTTAAGACTTCTTAAGTCCGAAAACTAAACGTCAGTGACCTCTATGATCATTTTATGATACAGGCGCGGATATGATATATATGCTCATAATGCATGATGACGTCGAAAAATGGTATATGCCAAATTGCAGAGTTGGGCCGGCGCCAGTAACGGCATAGAATCCATTCTTTTAATATGATGTGAGGTAAAAAAGGAAAACAAAAATATCCAAGTTCCATTTGTAAATATTAATGTAGTACGTATTATATTTGTTGATCAAGTTCATTTAATCCATATTTTTATAGATATTAGGAGAGCGGAGCACTGCTAGTGCAATTTGGCATGTAGTACACTCCTGAAATTCTTCTAACTACTGCACAAATGTAGCGGCGGAGACGAGGAAAAGGAACACAAAAAAGTTTAGTTGTTAAGATTAGATTTTAAGATATCGTGTCACATTTTTTAAGATTTTTGTTGATTAAATATAATATATTATAAAGAAATGTAGCGGCGGGCGGCTGCCTTATATATACTATAAAATCTTATTTTTTAATTAAGTATAATATATTATACTATAAAAATATAATAATAATAATATTTATGAAAAAAATATATATCTTTCTAATATTTTTCTGTTATTAACATATACTATTAAAAATAGTAATCATCAAATTGTATGGATGAATATGAAAATATACAACGATTGGACAATTATTTTCATACGAATGGATGGATTAACATTTATAAATCATCTCTCGACTCTTCCTCTTTAGCTCCCTGATAAATAATGTTGTAATAATGAACCATAAATCTCCCGGGACCTTTTTATCTTCATCTATCTCATGATGTCGATCGTATTATTGTGTGACATACTTAATTATGATACATTATTTTAATTTATTTTATTTTTAAAAACATTCATCCTTGTACTTTTTCATGCTCTCCTCGTCTTTCTTTTCCGGTACTGTATTATTATTATTATTATTATTATAGTAATAGGTCATCACTTATCAGTTTTGGGTAAAAAAACCCATTTCTAATTTAATATTGATATCTATCTCCTTTCACTATCAGCATTCATTCATTCATGTTGTACGTTGTCTAACGGATCGTTCTTTTTCTTGTAGAATGACCGCATATGTATATAGTGAGTGAGTGAGTGAGTGAGTGAGTGAGTGAGTGCCTGCCATATTAAGACTATACGATGCATGCTACCATGTGCTTGTTATCCATATAGGGAATGGATGTAGTTCTTAATTACTAATAGCTGGTGATTGTGCCTGCGGCGTCTTTATTCTGTACCTATAAGATAAGATAGGCGGCTGCTGCACTTGTATGCTGTGATGCACGCGGACGGCACCCGTCCCGAACATTTTTCGAAAATGTTTTCAAAATGTTTTCAAATTAAAATTTATATTAAAATTATTTAATTAATATTTTTATTAAAAAAATATTATTTAATTAAAAAATAATTATTAATAATTAAAATTAATTAATATAAGAATTTTTTCTCTTAATTTTAATAAATTTAATCTATTTTTTTAAAATATATATATATATATATATATATAATTTTTTAATGTTTCTATCATCTTCATTTTTTAAATTTTTAATCGCACGTGCAACACAATCCCGGTCCCCGTGCAACACAGCTTGTATGTATCGTACCTAGCTAGCTAGAGGACTTTTTCTTTTGACTCTGCGTACGTCTTTTTCCATCTCCTATTACGTTGTCTTTTGCCCGTTGAATTCTAATTTCGTGTCATGCTAACATCAAAAATTTTCATACTTCCGATCATTTCTTATGAGTCTTCTTATCTGATTCGTTCATTATAGTCTTAGTAGTACCGTCCCTCTTTTCTTTTTTCTTTTTTTTAATCCCTTGTCCTAGCCACCTTGCTTTCTATGCCTGCTTGCTTGGCACAGCAGACCGACCACCACATATACCTGTTCTAGAATGAATGATGCTACCATGTTTCTGCGTGATTACTAATATGCTATGCGTCCGGATAGGTACATGTATATTTAGTGAGAATGTTACAGGATACACATAGTTTACTCGCTCCATTATATCTTATTTAATGTTTATATTTTGGTTTACCGTTATATCACTATAAGAATTAAAATAAAAATAAGAAATAAATTGTCGGTGTCGTCGTCTGTCACTCCATAAATAAGAAATGGGATGGATTAAAAGTTGATAGGAGAACTAAAATACATGCATGATTATATAACTTAATACGTGCAAACCTCATTTATCCGAAGTTAATAGAGGGCCGTCGGAAGTGGTTAAATTCTCACCCACATGCTTGAAGTACAAATGGATACATGAATGCACAAATATCACTAGAATTATGAAACTCCCAACCAACTATATTATTTATAAACATTATATTTTTATGTAATTTATTTTTATAGTTGATAATAAAAATTGGCAGCCTTACAAAATTGGAATTCACTACACTAGACATGGAAAAAAAACACAACTATTTATCTAGGGCCTTAGATGTAAAACTCCACCTAGCCAGCATTGTCTTATGTAAGACAATTTATAAATAAAAAAAAAACTCAAACACGTCCCCACATGACTATACAAAGGTGATGATTTTATTACATCATAATCTACATGAGAGCCTACAATTCAATATTTGATTGTTAAGAACCTACAAGAACTCTATAAGAGTCTTAAGGAGATCAGTTGAAATTGATTATCCTCCCTTCTGCCACGTATGAGTGGATGCACAGGTTGCAAGATCATAAAACAGTCGGTGAATATAATTTAGACATGCTCAAAAATTGTCTACAAATTGAGATAATGTGAAAAAATAGTTAGGGATGATGAGATTCACAAAAAGATGTTCTCTACTTTTCATGTTCAAAACATGACACTCTAGTAATAGTATAGAGAGGGTAATTTCAAGACTTACAATGATCTCATCTCATACTTGATCTTAGCAGAACAAAACAATTAGTTTCTCTTGAATTACCATCAGACACTACCCACTAGTTTATCACCATTGCTTGAAACTCATGCATCATTTTCCTAAAGTGAAAGTTATTTCCTTTAGGAGAAGATGGAAAATGGGTGACCATGTGGTTGTGGTCTTGGTCGTGGTTATGATTATGGATGTGGGTTTAACACTACCTTGCTTACCTTAGATATCTAGAAGAAAAAAAGGTAGAAATCTACAAGAACTAATCCACCAAAAAAGACTAAGGCTCAGGGTGGTAGTAGTTGTCATAGGTGTAGTGCATCAGAGCATTTGGCTCGTGCTTGTTGTACTCTCCCACACTTAGTAAAGTTGTACTAAGACTCTATAAAAGGTAAAAGAAATTAGGTCATTCTTGTGGAAGTTGGATGCTTTGAGAATTCCCATATGGACACATTTGATTTTATTCTAAACAATGAGTTTCAAGCTATGGATCTTTCAGATATCGGGTTCCCTTTTGGTGACACTTTTCATGGTAGCATGTTGTTTGATTAGAATGTATCTATGATATAATGCATTTTTCTTTTCAGTAATGATGTTTTAGTTTGTTTCCTCTACTATTTCTATGTGTGACATGTATTTTTTTTTTAAAAAAAACTTTGATGATTCTACACTTTATTAGAATGGATTAATACAATCTCAATATCAATAGTGAAGATTTATATATCATGGATAGTGCCACTACTAATACTATTTTAAAGAGTAGTATATTATTTCATACTCTACAAATGGGAAAAATAAATTTGGCCACCATATCTGGCATTACTAATCTCATAGAAGGTTCCGGGACACCTTCTATTTTGCTATCTGCAAAGGCGGCATTATATATAATAAAAAAAATGTATTATTCTTGATTAAGTCATAGAGAAACTTAATTTGCTTCAAGGATATTTGACAAAATAGATATCACATAGAAACCAATTTTATAGATGGTGTTAGATACCTTCGGTTGATTCCTTATAATTTTGGGTTAAAAGAAAATCTTAGGAAAAAAGGTTGGTGTTGTACACATTAGGTTTTTGTAACACTCTTATAAACCTCATTGAGTATCATAGAGGGTTACCAATAAGGTATTTAACCACAAGATGTTTACTCTGTGGCATGGTAGACTTGGTCACCCAAGTGAAACAATGATCTACAAAATTATTGAACATTCAAATGAGTGCCCACTAAAAAAATTAAAGAATCTTTATACAAGTAACATAACATGCACAACTTGTTCCCTTGGCAAATTGATAACAAATTCATCAATAATAAAAGTAAATGTATAATCCCCTATGTTCCTTAAATGCATTCAAGGAGACACGTGTGGGCTAATAAGACCATCATGCGGACCATTTAGATATTTTATGGCATTGGTAGACACATCAGCCCGATGGTATCGTTTAAGCTTACTATACATAAGGAATATGAAAATTTTAAGGATTTTAGCCTAAATAATATAATTAAGGGCTCATTTTCCTTACCATCTAATTAAGAAATTTATGTTAGATAATCAAAAAAATTCACATCCCAACATTTTTATAACTATTTTATATCAATTGGGATTTCATTGGAGCACCCGATGCCTCACAATCATACTCAAAATGGATTAGTAGATTCATTAATTAAGTGGTTGCAAGTTATAGCTTGACCCTTGTTGAAGAGGTTGAAGTTGCCCAAATTTGGCTCAGTCTAAGAATATATCATGTGTATTCCCCTTTGTAACTTATCTCTAGTATAGAGCCTTCCATTTCTCATCTTAAAGTTTTTATATGTGCAGGGTCTGTCCCTATTCCTTCCATACAATAATCTAAAATGGGGTTGTAATGAATGATAGGAGTTTATGTGGGCTATAAGTCCCCTTCCGCCATAAAGTATAATGAACCTAAAGCTAGTGGTTTATTCACAACAAGGTACTTAGACTGTCATTTTGATGTAACAGTCTTCCCAGCCTTATGGGAATAAGAGAACGAGAAGGAGCTTGTTAAGAAATATATTACATGGAATACCTCCTCTATGAAAATTTTGGATCCTATCATTAATCAAAGTGAACTTGAAGTTCAAATGATCATATAATTATAAAATGTAGCCAACAATCTACCCGACACGTTTACAAATGCGAAGAAAGTGACAATGACACATATACTAACTGAAAATGCTCCAACTCGTGTGGAAGTCCTTTTAGGAACCTCATCCCAACTAATAGCAAATGAGTCACAAGTAAGAGAAAAACATGGTAAACCACTTGAATCTAAGGATTCTAATCACAGGAAGAAGAGAGAATCACAGCAACTTCAAAAGTTGTTGATGTGATGACTAATAATGATAAAGATAAAATCTCTTTGAGATTTTATTATAAGTTTATCATAACAAAGATGATAACAGAAAATATGACAATTATGATATACCAATAAATTATGTTACCATTGTAATTTAGTGGTATAGGAATGAAACTATAATTGATGTCGACTTTGTATATAAATTCACCATTGTTATTATGTATGAAAATGAGAACAGGCATCAATCGATTGAAGAATGTTGACAAAGGAATAATTAGGAGAGATGGAAATATATCATATAGGTAGAGCTGGATTCGCTAAGCAAGTGAGGACTATTTGGACCTAAAGGTATCAAACCAATTGACTATAAGTGGCTGTACATATGTAAACACAATGATCATTATAAATTTGTAAGAAATAAAGTCAAACTAACGTCGGTCCAAGGCTTCACATAAAATTTATGAAGTGACTTTATATAAACCTATTCCCATATGGTGGATGCAATTATTTTGAGTTTTCTCATAGTTTAGAGGTGTCAAAAAGAGTGCATATGCACCTTATGGATATGGTCACTACATATCTATATGAGTAATTGGACACCGATATCTATATGAAAATACCAAAGGGATTAAACATGGCCAAATGATGTAAAGCACAACCTCATCATATGTATTCAATTAAGTTACAAAAATCATTATATGAACTTACACAATCTGAGGGAATGTGATGCACTCACCTAAGTGAGTATTTGGTGAGGGAATGATATATAAATGATCTTGTTAGTTCATGCTTGCTCATTTAGTGGACAAAGTTGGATTTTGTGATCATAGTTGTTTATGCTGATGATATGAATATTATTATAAATAACGATGAGATTTGAAAAATAGTAGGGTGTCTAAGGAAAGAATTTGAAATGAAAGAGTTCAAAATCACCATATATGGTCTTGAACTTCAACTCGAGCATGGTAAAGATGGAATAGTCTTATGCCAATCAAATCATATAGAAAAAATCATAAAGCACTTAATATGGATAAAGTGTGTGCATTAAATACATCGATGGTAGTTCTATCACCCAATGTTGATAAATACCCATTTTGTCCTTGGAAAAATAATGAGCAAATATTATGTAATACCCTGTATTTCTGAAATTTAATTTTATTAAGCTTGATTATTTTATTAATGTAATTTAATGAAAATATTTAATTATTTTAAATTTGATTTATTTTATGGATTTATCAACAATTTTAAATTCATATTATAATTTAATTAATTATTATCATTTTAGATCATTCTAGATAAATTCATTCACGACCATGATTTTATTACATTCATATGATTTTAATTTTTGTTTAAATATATATATATATATATATATATATATATATATATTCTCGTATTTTAATCTTTAATATTTTTAGATTTTTTTTTCTATTATAACTTTTTCGTGTGATTAAAAATTTATTTTGGAGTTATATCTTATTAAAAAATAAATTATTTAAATTATAAAAGTTTCTTTTAAATTAATAAAATAATTTTAATATTTTTACGAATAGAAAATATTTTTGTCTTTAAATTTATTACATTTTTCGAGGTCGATAAGATCTTCAGAAAGTTTTAAATTAAAAATATTTTGTAAGTTATTTTTTTCTTTCTGAAATTAACTTTCTTTCATTTTACTCTTTTTTTTTAGGATGATCAATTATTAAATTATTTAAATTAATCATAGTCTTTTAGAATTTGATTTAAATATTTTCTTATATGGTTTTAAATATTTTTTAAGGTATTATTATATATTTTCATAAATAATATAAATCTTTGCGTTCGTTAGTATTTTCTTCCGAAAGTTTTTCCAAAATTCTTTAAATAAAGTTTATATTAATTTTATACTTTCAGATCTTTACGAAATAATTTTTTAAAAATATTTTTAGATAAAATCATCCGTTAATATTTGTAAATATTAAGTATTTTCATTTGTGTATTTGTATTTTGTTAAAAAAATAAAACTAAACCTCGATTGGTCGAACAACCCCCCTTTTTCTTCTTTCTCACTCTTTTCTTTCTTTCTACGCCCCATTCATTTTTCCGCAACCTGATGCCCTAGGATGCTTATCCCAACTCCTTTGTCGACCACCTCACCACCTATCGCGCGACCACACCACCAACGACATATGGCAGCAATAGCAATAAGGAACACCGACGGTGAGTAACAGCAGCAGTGACAGTGAGCAACGAGCAACATTTAATTTAAATATTTTAATGAGAATTAATTAAATTAGAATTTCAAATTCAAAAACCTAATTGTATTGAATTGGATATTTTTTATTCTTTTTAATCAATTGTTTATATAATATGTTATAAAATATGCTTAATTTCATTTCTAAACATTCAATTTAAATAAAATAATAATATTCAATTGAATGGCAATTTTTGGCCTAAAACCTTAAATTTATATAGTTGTGTTTTTTTTTATGAAATTGAGTTTATAGAAATAGTTAAAATGACCCTGATTGTATTCTATCACTTTTAATTTGGATTAATTGATTTGAATTATTTGAGTTTGTGTATTGAGCTTTAAAACCCTAACTTCTGAAAACGATTGTCTTAAAATGGTGATTCGTAAGATTGTTTTTGCTGAAATTGATTGTTTAGATTTATCTAAAATTAGTTTAATTGTATATTTAAACTATCATCTTGAGATAAGTAAAGTTAATTGGTTGGTTTGCAGTTCAAACTTAGAAACCTTAATTTTTAGAGATAGTTTTATGAAAATGAATTGCTTATACTTCTTTCACTTAGTAGATTACTATTTTTTATTTAAGATCATTTGAATTGCATTTTTTATGTAATTGGATGGTTCTCTAAAAATGGTTGATTTGTCTTTTTGGTCGTAAAACCTAATTGGTAAGTCATTTTTGATAAAATTAATTTATACTCTATTGTTCTTTCTCTGTATTGCCAAATCAATTTAAAATGCCCTAACTGATATGTATTGAACCCGATTTGGTTAATATTTAATTTTAAATCTTAATAGAGCTATGCTTGGGAATCTTAGGCTTTAGACACGTTTTCCACAGAAGATCGTCTATGTCTCTCTTTATTGATTAAATTTTAATACTTGAATTGTTTATTGGTAAGGTAGTTTCTAACCTAGTCTTATGATTTCTATCAGTAGTCTAGGAAAATATTCTCGTGGATTGTCGAGCTCTCGATATCTCTCTCTCTCTTTCTTAATTTGCTTAACTAGCTTTGGATTTAGGTAAGTTATTACTTACATTTGCTTATAGAGGAATCATGGAATGTATGTCTTCTTGGAGTGAAAGGTGATAAGTTTTCTTCATGTTATTTAATTCTGTCAAGCATATAATGTATATTTATGTGGTAATTCTATGTATCTATGATTTTATAACTTCAATGCGAACACACGTTAGTATGCCTCTTGATTATTGTATATGTTTGAGTAGATGAAGGGTTGAGCATGATTATGTGGTTTACCTGTTTAGCTAATTATGAAATGTTTGGTGATTTTAGAGTATGTTCTAATGTATTTCAGTTATAATCGGTTTGGAAATTTGTATCGTTGGTTGAGTATGGGTTGAAATTATATAATACCTTATGTTGGATTTTATGTCATGGAACTATTCGGCTTTAATAACACTTGGATTGATCAACTTTAATGCTACCTGGAATCAATTAGCTTTAATGCCCCTTGAAGGTGATTGACTTTAATGCCATTTGGAATAGATATAATAAATAAAAATTCATTGTGTTGATGGAAGTGATTTAAGTATTGTTATGTGGGCCTGATTTATGCTTGGTTAAATCTTTAAATGAAACATTAATCACTTAAAGTGAAAGATCTCAAGTCAGAACTTGTACCATTTAAGGTAGCTATCCGAGTTAGGTTTGGTATTCACTTGGTACCATGCTGGTATTTTTCTTTTATGTGATCCCGGGTGTCTCAAGAGATTCGAAGAGGCATTATTCTACTCTACAGGTATCTCAATATATTTCGGCCCTATAGGAGGTGTGTAAAATTAAGTGATTAGGTGTCCTAATCATTGGTGGTCTCTTTACGCTTTTGGGCGGGCCAGCTATGACTAGTACCATTCGAGTACTAGATTAGTTATTATGATTTCTTTGAGCCTTCATCCTCAAGATAAAATAATCAAATAGATGTGATCACAATAATGGAATACAATAATTGATTATTCTTGTCCATTTAATGGCTTTATATTTCATTATCTGATGCATGTCTCTTGGTTGTCTTCCTTACAATAGTGCTACCATATGACTCCTGTTTGTACCTAGTTATCGCATAATCTATTATTTTAACTGGATGTGGGCCTTATGTGTAGAATACTATCTTATAGAGTATTTGTATTATGTAGCATGCATTCATGATTTGTTATATGCCTGTACTTTATGTGTTGACATGTCTAGTTGTGTATTTATAAGCATGAACCCATGACCCAGCATTTTATCATATTTCAGCACATGTTTCATATGTTCTCTACTACTGCCACATGTACCCCCATGTATTATTGATAATTATGAATAAAATATTTTATATGGACATGCTTTACTTTAGCTATCACATGTGTGTCTCACCCCTGTCCTTTTATGTATGATTTCTTAATACTTATTGAGCATGCAATTATTCATTTGTTATATACTTTATAAAATCCTATGCAAAATTGTATGGGTGGAATGGTTTGTGTATCACGTGTACACTCGACCATGAGTATTGTAGGTTAAAGATCACCATGTATTATGTGTGTCATGTTTCCTTTCATGAGTTAGATAGTTGTGATTTACTCAGTACTAGACCTATACTGATACTACATTGGTTGAATGAGCCCTGCGACGATCCACTGATGGTGGGGAGCATACCTCTTGTGCATGCTTGAGATCGAATGTTATTGATAGGTTGAAGACTTAGCTTTGAGAGTGTAGGCAACCCAAAGTTTTATCCCTTGGAGATTTGTCTTTATTTACCTATTTATTTTTGGAAAATTTTCAAGTGTTGTATTAAAATTTTAATGGTGTTGTAATTGAATTTTAATTTTACATTACTTTGTTAAGATTTTAAAATCCAAGGTTATTTCACAAGTTTTCCACTAATTTGATCGGTGATGATTTTGTTTAGTAAAATCGTTCACTTACCATCTGCCATCGGATATCTCCTTGTAAGAGTTTATCCTCAAGTTATAGATGTTGTTTGAATTTTAGTTAAATAGGTTTTAGCCTTCTAGCATGAGATAGATGATGGATATTTATCTTGTGTTAGGTGTGGCGATAACATTCCCTATTTTATATTTTTCATATTATTATGTTAAATGAATTTTTTCAGGATTAAATTTTGGAGGTGTTACATATTAGGTCATGAAGTACCATATCTAAGTGTCATTGGTGCCTTAGTGTATATTTCTAATAATATCCAATTGGATATATCACTTATAGTAAACCTACTAGCCAGGTATAGTTCAGTGCTCACATGAAAATATTGGACTGGCATAAAATATATCCTCCACTAATTACGTGGAATGAGTAATGTGAGATCATTTTTCAAAAGAGATGAGAAAAATAGTGCCAATTTGGCTGGCTATTCAAATGGAAGGTATTTATTTGACCCAAATAAAACCATTTCCCAAAGTAGGCATGTATTCCTTTGTGGTGAGACTACTATTTCTTGACATTAAACAAAATAAATAATGGTAGTCACCTCGTCAAACCATATAGAGTTGATCACACTTTATGAGATATGATGAGAATGTGTCTAGATTAGATCATGAATACACCATGATGGGTATGATTTATGTTGGTTAATTGAAGTTTTAATGAAAATATTTAATGTAATTATTTGATGAACCTTTGCATACTTAAATCCTATTATCATTTTTTACTTCTCTTGATTATATTTTATAGGTATTTGGAGAGATTGAGATCAAAAGGTGCTAAAACTTAATAATTGAAATAAGTGAAAAGCAAGAATGAGTACTTAAAGTGTGTAAGGGAGGAAATAGACATATTCAAACATGATTAAATCTGAAGTTGGAAACATGATAAACATAAAAGTTGTATATCTTCTTGTTATCTTTCCAAAAAATCAAAATCAACCCAAATAGAGGTCTAACGAAGAAGTTATGGCTGAAATATTAAAAATTGATGAAGTTGTAAAAAGCCATTGAGTTCAAGAACAACTGGCCTTATGTCGATCTACAGTGAGGCCTATTTTGTGGTTATTTAAGAGCACTTTTGATAGAGATTTAGGGTTAGAATAGAAATAAGGGATCTTTCTTGGCCATCTTGAGAGAATAGAATCAACAAGATGAAAAGCTGAAGATTTTGGGAGCGCTAAAGAGAAATATAGGGTTCTTCATTTGGCATCACCCAATCCAATCCCACCCCCAATTCATCAATAATCTCCTATCTCTTGATCTTTATTTCTTGTTCCCAGTTGAATGGATTGAACAATAATTTCCTCATCTTGAACAAAGAGGGTATTTTTTTTTTTTAGATTTTATTTCTTTCCAATTTATGCAATTCTTTATGTTTAAGTTGTAGTGCTTAATGAAAGATATGATTAGCTAATTAATTTGTGCTAAGGTGAAGGGAAATCCCTTGATCCAGATGTGTTGAGAATCTGAACCTTACCCAATCTAATTCATTGTCATATGTGTTGTACTAATACTTTAATTGGTATAATAGATAAATTGATCGCTTGTATATTATTATTTAGAGAAACCTGATAAGATTCGAGAGATGAGTTGGAGTGGGCTTCATGAATATGACTAGAGATCAAACCACAAAGTTGAGAGACATTGGTTGGCCTCTATAAAAAAAAGGTTTATGATACATAATAATATATTAACTATTTTTGCATTCATATTAGAGATAGATAAGTCTTAACAATAGGGTGTAGTGGCTAAAGAGTGCATTACACTACATACTTTGGTTGATATGCATGACAATGTCTTTTGATTCGGGATTTGGGGTTAATATTCGATCACAATGGGGTTTAGGGGATTGACCATAACCTTAGCCTTTTATTTTACTAGATTTCAATTATTCTCATATTATCTTTGGGTTTTATTTGCATATTTTTCCTTTTATTTATAATTAGACATTTACCCTTTATCACTAGTCTAAAAATCGGAGATATTTTTACCATCCCCTTGCTCACTTTTTAATCCATGTGGGTTTGATCTTGCATGCTACTTCAACAACGTACACTTGTGGTTAGAAGTCATAACACTACATCCACAAAGTATGCGAACAGGAGAATAATTGAGATGGTCTAACGGTGATTTACTAAGATAATGCAACATGTATCATACCAATCAATAAGGCATATATTGAATGTGATAGATCAATTGACTGGTCACATAAATCGGTGGGTGGTTCAAAAATAAAATAAAAGTCATTACTTGCTTAATAGATTAACCAGTTGACTAGTATAGGGAAACTTATGGATTGGCTTGACTACTGGACTAGTCAAGTCCCTAACTAATGGACTGGTGGTAGCCTAAGACAAACTACAAAAACGTGCTAGTTTACTAGTAGACCCAAGTCAATGAATTGGTTTCACTAGTTGATTGCACCAACCAATTGATTGGTTTTGCTAAGAACAAAACATGATTAACATGCACATTTCCAACGCTTCAAAAACACATATACACTTGCCACTAGACTTAGCAATGACCATATATAACATGAATTAAACCCATTTCAACCCTCAAAATCACCAAACTATACCATTCTCCTTAGGCAAAAAACATGTCATATACAAAAAGCAGCCAAATCAACATATGCATATAAACCCAAATGCTTGAGGAACATCTGTATACTCAAATATCACTAAAAACAACACTAACCCTAAGCATACCAAAAGTTTAAGAGACTCATACATGCTCAACACAATACATTCATGCTTTAAACTTAAACATGTTCACATGTTCTTCCATACCATATATCCTACTTGAAAATATATATAAAACTAAAAACAAATCACATAAAACTTTTATATATAGGGTTTATCTTATTGACCTAATTTCCAAAGCTCCAGGCAAAAGGATAAGAAGTACCTTCTTTCAACAGTTTAGATTTTTAATACCCTTTTTAAACACCTTTCAAAATCAAGAACATAAATTAACAAAATCATTTAGGACTTCTACTTTTCATTTTATAACTGCAAAAATGAAAATTATGATTTTTCAAATTTGTAAAGAAAAATGAAAAAACAATATAGACTATATTTTTTAAGTTTTCCATATAAATATATGTCTATATTTTATACATGTCTTCCAATTGAAAATTTATTAGTAACAATAATTTTAATAATATTATTATTATTATTATATTTATTTTACAAATATTTATCAAAAATAATATTAATAAAATAATAATAATGGTATTATCATTCTTATTATATTTAATAATATTAACAACAATAATATTATTATTAATACTCATTATAATATTATTATTAAATTTAACATTAATATTGTTATTAGTTTATATTAATAAAATAATAATAACCTACATATTAATATTAACATTAATAATAAACTATTATTAATATTAATTAGTAATAATATTACTAGAAAAGTTAATAAAAATATTATTATGATTATTATTATTAGCATTAATAATAGATTTTTTATTAATGTTAATATTATCTATTTATTCATATTTCTAATAATAACAATAATACTTTTCATTATAATATTTTTTAAAACTAATAATAATATTATTATCAACTAGAATATTATTAGTAGCAGTAGTAGTAGTAGTAGTAGTATGTACATAAATAATAATATCACTACTACTATATATAACAATAATATTCTAATAATTTTTCATAATGGTAATATTAATAATAAATTTAATATCATTGTTATTATAATTGACATTAATATACTTATTTTAATTACGCTTATTATTCTGATAAATATTCTCAATATTAACATATTAATAATATTGTTATTGTCATCATTATCATTGTTAACGATATTATTATTATTATTATTATTATTATGAATAGTATTTTGATCAAGATTATTATAAGTATTATTATTTTTATTACTATTATTTTTATTATCATCATTAATCTTAATAATAAATTTACTATTAGTATTGAAGTTAATATTATTATTATTATAAATAATGTTGGTAATTATTATCATTATCATCATCATTGCCACCCAATTTAGAGGAAGATGAGCATATTTTTAAAATTTTAAAATTAAAATATAGTTTCATAATATAGACAAATGAAGATATTTTTTAAAATTTTCTGTGGAGAATTATTTCCTTATTTTCCATCAAAAACTAGAGATGGAAACAGAAAATTATTTTCCCAAACTAAATACATTATAATATTTTTTGACGAGAATTAGAATATTATTATTCTTGCTAATATATCACAATGAATAAATTGATAGAGAAAATATTCAAAGCACAACAATATTATAAATTTAAGCACTATTAAAAATGTGCTTAGGAAATCAACACAGTAATGTTCTAAATTTAAATGATTCTAGAAGTGAAAAAAGTGAACAAAAAATAGACTTTATAAGCATAGAAATGTATACCTTTGAGAGAAGATAATTAGGGATGGCAATTTTCCCCGCGGGTTCGGGGCCCGTCGGGGATTTCCTGTTCGGGTTCGGGTTCGGGGAGAGAATTCGGGGATCGGGTTCGGGTTCGGGGATTCTTAACGGGGATTTTTTTGGGGACGGGGCAGGGACGGGTTTGGGGTCCCCATCCCCGAACCCGCCCCGAATAATTTTTATATATATATTTTTATATAATTATATATATATAATATATACATAATTTTTTTATAAAATATAAATTAAAAGTATAATATAAAAACAAGGTTTGAGGGTCGGGGATAGGTTCGGGTTTCGGGGATCGGGTCGGGGAATCCCCGATAAAAAAAATCGGGGATCGGGTCGGGTTCGGGGATTATTTTTCTTATTGGGTTCGGGGATGGGGATGGGGTCCCCGTCCCTGACCCGCCCCGTTGCCATCCCTAAAGATAATCATGCAATGCTTGACAAAAATAATTCTTTAAGACTTCTTCAACAACTTTTACTTCCTTATCCGGCATCACAAAACAAAATAAAAGCTCGTTATTTGCTAATGTAATAGAACAAAGAACTCACCAAACTTTTGAATCATAATATCCTACAAGGATATTAAAAGTGTATTATCTCTTCAATACATAAGATATCATGATACCATTGGCTCCTATAATAAAGATAATGACTCATAATTTTCTTGATTTGTTGTTGTTGTAAAGAGAATAGTACCACACACACTAGTACATCGCTAACATTCAAATAGAAAACTCAAATTATTTGCATTAGAGTAGTCAGCTAGTGAAATTTTGTTTACAATCATCCATAGCTCTTTATAAGACAACCTCAAAATGTAACTGTAATACCTCCAAAATTTACTACTCAAAAATTTCGTTTAATGAAAAGGTTTAACAGATGCAAAATAACAAAACTTATAAATTCTAGGGATATTACCGCCACATTTAGTACCAGACTGGTTCACTCCTATCGTTCCAATACTAAGTGTTAAGACTGAATAGGATTAACACTAAACATGAGTCATTAATTAAAAATGAGAATTCACGAAAGAACTCAATCATCACCATACAGAAATCAAAGTGTGGTTTAAGAGTTACAACCCAATGAGTAAGTAACTAAAGTTTTCCAAAAATATAAAATATCATACGACATAACATAACTAGAATAAAAATGATACATGGTAAAATAAAAGGAAAGATAGAGTCCAACCAAGTCACTCTCGATCCCCAAGCCAAGTCGAGACTCATCTCTCAGCCCCGCCCGATGCCTCGTAAGTGTCGTAGGCATCAAAGACATCATCACCTACCTGCACAAACTCGGGTGGGCACTCTACTCGTGGGAATGAGCAGTTGTAACGCCCCAAAATTCACCTCTTTTTTTTAAAAAGTGGAAGTAATTAAAATAGAAAATCTTAAATTAAAACCCGTGAATTTTGGGGATGTTACCGCCACACTTAGTACCAAACCGGTTCTTTCCGACCGTTTTAGTACCAAGTGCTAAGGCTAAGAAAAGATTGACATTAAATTCAAACCAAGAGTTCATAAAATAACTAGAAAGAATCATACATCAAAAATCAGAGTACACGTAAAGAATTATAATTCATATCCAAAAGAAATTGAGCTTACAACCGATAAAAGGTTTATTTGAAATACTCAATGAAAGGTAATAAATCAAAAAGGATAAATTCGATACAAACGAAATAACAAACGGACATAAATCACATAAAGAATGAATGCAGCCACGACACTCTCAAACTTGGAGCCAAAACATGCTCAACACACAGCCCTGCCGGATGTCTTACCCACCTGCACAAAGTCTGAAGGGCATACTACTCGTGGGAATGAGCAGCACCCATGAAAAGGGTGATCAGTACGCTACGTAATGAGTAAAGTAACCAAGAACTAAGGCCAACACATAAAATCACATAAACCATGCATACGAATAAAAGAACATAAAGACCATCATGATATCATAATATCAATCAATCATTCGGGTATATACATAAAGGCCCATTTATAGTCCAGATTAATTATTTAATTAATCTCTGATAAGAAATTAATTCACACCATACTTTTTATCAAATCCATGCGAGTACAAATGCCCCCACTATTATAGACGGTGGATCGGTCACACATAGGGTATCATACCTTAACTACTATTTCTTACCGGTGGATTAGTTGGCTCCAACACGCATGGTGTTCCACTATAAGTAATTAGTGTCTTTCCCAAGTCTTAGCAAATTGTTATATTTATTGAGCTCTGAATCCACCACTATTATAGCTGGTGGATCGGAGGCACATAGGGTAACATACCCTAACCACTATTATAGCCAGTGGATTGAAGACACATAAGACTACGCGTCCTAACCACTATTTCTAACCGGTGTATCGGTGGGACCTGGCTCAATAGTCTTTCACTTTAAGTGATTAATGTCTTAAGTATCTTATTCAGAATCTTTCACCCTAGACATGCATGAATCACTCCCTTTACACTTATCCTCCAACGAACTCTTTCCATATCATCATAATCATTTATCTCCTAACTTGCCTCAACATCCTTTCCTCCATATCCTATCTCACAGTAGAAATCCAACTCTTAAGTATATGATCAAAGCCTGCTACTTTACACTACAAAGTCCACTCCACATCTCACTCTAGGGTTTTATCTCGAAACCCTAATTTAGCCTCAGTGGTCCATCTTACTCCACCTCACACAACCCAAGTTATTTAAACACTCAACACATCATAACCCATAGATTCCATATTCATCATCATACTTTATTCACCAAACACACACATGTTACCACCAAACCCTTTTTATCCATATCAACACTCTAGTTAATCACAACAAACCATAATTAGCCACTTTAAACCCTAGTTAATCACAACAACCCATAATTAATCATTCCAAACCCTAATTTAGTCTCCTCCATACCCTTATATGTCCAATGTACTATTTTTCACCCAAAACTTCCAAACACCCAAATAACTCTTCTATTACCTTCCTTACATCCCAATTCAAATTTTCATACATAAGCTTTACTCCCATGCAGACTTTACACACGCCATGCAAACTTTTGAACTTTTTCATGCAAACCCGAAAATCCCACGTGAAACCCTAAATTCAAACGTGCAAACCCTAATACTACCATGCAACCATTAATACCACCATGCAAAACCTAAGATTTCATCATACAAAACCCTAAATTCAATCCACACAAAACTAAAGATTCATCCATACCAAATCCTAGAATTCAAACCATATACAACCCAAATATTCATCCATACCAAACCCTAGATTCAAACCATATAAAACCAAAGATTCATCCATACCAAACCCTAAATTCAATCCATACAAAACCAACGATTCATCCTTACCAAACCCTAAATTCAATCCATGCAAAACCAAAGATTCATCCTTACCAAACCCTAAATTCAAACCATATAAAACCAAAGATTCTTCCATGCACGACCATAGATCTTTCCATGCACAACCATAGATTAGAATCTCCCATGTTATACCATAATTTAAATTCTCCCATACAAAACCATAAATTATATTCTCTCACACGAAACCCTAAATTTCCCATTTTATTCTCCCACTCATGAATCACTAAAATACTTAGGTCAACTCATATCCCTTGGTCAATTTATTTCCCCCATTCTCCTTTTTCATCCTTCTCCCACACAAACCATATTAACATCATCACATGCATGTCTTACAGGGTCACAACACATATCATCACATATACATAATACACATGCCATATAACAACACAAGAACATGCTTGAACTCCACGTCATACCATATACGTAATAATTACAATAATAACATAGGATGTATAACATACAAGGCATTTAATGCACATCAACACACAATAGGCCTTAATAATGCCTTACCTAAAATGAAACCAATCTTGGAGCATGCTCCTACGCCTCTTTAGGGCTTTGACAAAATAATAACATATGAATAAAAATAACATTAACAGATTTCTAACTTTACTAAAGATATAAGAGATAATATAAATATTATAAAAGTTGATAATATAAGGCTGAAAACTTTATCCTAATAATAATAATAGCAAAGATACTAAAATAATATCAATGAGAATATAAATAAGAATAATAATAGTAACAATAATAATAAAAATGACATTGCTAAAAAACATAGTGAAATAAGGGCTTCGGCTCCTTTACCATAATAATACTAATAATAATATTAGTAAAATAAATAACAAAATTTAGTAATAATAATAATAATGAAATAGTAATAATAATAAAAATAATAAAAACCATAATAATATTACAAAATAATAATAACCATAATGGCAATAATAGTAAGGATAATATTTGAAGATAAAAAAGAAGTAGGGTTTCTACCCTACATTGAAAAATACTAAACTTATTAAATAATAATAATAATAACACTAATAATAATAAATGCTAATGATAATATTAATAATAATAAGACTTGATATTTATAATACTACTACTACAATTCAAAATAGGCACAATAGGGTTTCAGCCCTATATAAAATAATAATACTATTACTTGAAAATAATAATAATAATAATAATAATAATAATAATAATAACAATAATAATAACAATAACAGCAATAATAATAATAATAATAGAAAAACTAATAGTAAAGTAGTTTTAATATTAATAATGGAATAATAATAGTAGTAATTTGAAATAGTAAAAAATAATAATAATAATAATAAAATAATAATAATAATAACATATTAATAATAGTAATAGTAATAATAGAAATAATAAGAATAATAATAATAAAATTGAATTAAAAATACAATAGGGCTTCGGCCCTCAACATAAATGATAATAAAAACATTAATACTAATAATATAATAATACATATTAATAATTGAAATAATAATAATATTAATAATAGTATTTATATTTAAATAAACGAAATAAAATAATTTAAGGCTTATAAAAATAGGGAGAAGGGTTGAGAGGGTCTAGGGTTCAACCTTAGGTTGGAAGGGATGGGCGGCACCAGCGGCGGCGGCGGCGGCTGAAAAAAGAGAAGAAAAGGGGAAAAGTTGAATGGTGGAAAAAAAAATAGGGAGAATGAAGGTGGAAATAAGGGTGATTATGGTTGCCTAGAAGGAGAGGAATAGAATGATGACAGCAGCGTAGCCAAAGGTGGCGGCGCACAACTGCGGCGGCGGTGGCCGAATGGGGAAGAAGGAGAGAAAGAGAGGAGGAGAGGGAGAAAGAGGAAAAGAGAGGTAGGGGAAGATAGATGAGGGTCTGCAGAATAATTTGGGAGGTAAAAGAAGCGGCGACAACAGTGGAAGAGGTGGTTAAAGGTGGTTCGAAGGGCGGTGGAGATAAAAAATAGGGTTGATCGGGAAGGCTACTTCGCACAGCCGGGGTGGCTCGTGCAGGAAGAATCGATGGATAAGGGAGACATAGTTAGTTAGAGGGCAGAGTAAGGAAGAGTTTGGTGGCCATATATAGCGGGGAAGTTGGTCGGAGGCGTCGAACGAGGCGTCTAAAAGGGCAACGGCGAAAAGGGATGATTCTCTGGGTTTGAAAAACAAAGATAGACTCCAGGGTTGGTAATGGGTATTTATAAGATTCAAATGATAAGATGAGGTATGTGAGACGACGAGGGATTAGGCAAGTAAGGTTAGGTTTCGCCGGCGAAAATCAAAATGGGGCAAGGTTGGTTAGGCTGAAAGAGTGATCGTGTGTGAAAAGGAAGGAAGATGAGGTAGGTCAAGGAGGTCGTTGAAACAGGGGGAAGAGAAATGGAGGGAAAAGGCCGGTAAAAGGGGTGAGATCGGCGGCGGATTTCTCGAACGGGCGGCGGCAATGTTGTAGGCTGATCGACGTTGGGGAAGGGAGGAAGAAGAAATGAGGAAGAAAGGGGGTTGGACCGGGCTACTGAGGAGAAATGAAAAAAATAAAAGATTGCGAACCAGGTCGACGCGGGGTGAGGGTGCGTTTAAATCAAACGCTGTGTTGCACGGGTTAAAAGAAATAAAATGCAGCGCTGGGACGGAAAGGAGAAGGGGGACGGCTACGCGGGTTGGGCTAGCCAAAGGAAAGGAAAAGAAGGATTGGGCTGCGGGAAGGCAAGCCCAATCGGCGGAAAAAAATAGGAAAAGAAAAGGAAAAAGGAAGAAAGAAAGAAAAAGGAAGAAAGTAAAGGAAAAAGGAAAAAGGGGAAAAGGAAAAATGATGGATTAGGTTAATTAAATTCATTAGGATAATCGGAATATTTAAAAATAATAATATTTAAATAAAATAATATTTAAATTTCTTTTTAGGCTAATTTTGGATTTTAAAAAGATTTTTCATAAATTTCATTTTAATTAGCAAAACACTAAATTTTTTTCCAATTAAATTATTTATAAAATTAATATTAATTTGGAACTATTTTATCCTTGTTATTTTAAATAAAATAATTTATTTAATTAATTTTCAAAATAAAATCCTTAATTAGCTAAAATACCCAAATTTCTCTTAATTAAAATACTTATAAATTTCTTCTTAATTTTCCCTAATTAATTTCCTTTTATTTTAATAAAAATAATTTATTTAAATAATTTTCATAATAAAAGCTCATTTAAATATAATTTTTAAAATTAGAAATTTTCGGGGCATTCCAGCAGCACCCATAAAATGGGTGGTCAGTACTGAGTAAGGTAACCATATGGGTAACACCAACAAGAAGCACGCAAGTAAGGCCATGTAAGAGAATAAACACATAAGGCCTACAAGACAATAATTCAGATTTACAAGATTAGGCCGAACTTATATCAATGATTTATCTTACATCTCTTTTATGTTAATTCCATGAGAGTATAGGAACCCCACTATTTATAGCCTGTGGATCGAAAACACTCTACAGGAAAGAATGCACCTGATCACTATTATAGCCGGTGGACCAGAATCACTCAACAAGGCAACACGCACCTGACCACTATTATTGTCGGTGGACCGAAAAGTATATATATAACCTCATTGGCCCTGACTCACATAGTGTTCCACTGTAAATAATTAGTATCTTTCCATGCCTTATACTTTTGGTTCATGCATTTCTCATATTAATTCCACGTCAGTACATGAACCCCACTATTATAGCCGGTAGACCGAAAATACTCCACAACGCATAACTCACCTGACCACTATTTTATTGACGGCGGACCGGAAAATATATATCCTCACTGGCCCCGACTCAAGAGGTATTCCACTATAAGTAAATAGTATCTTTCCATGACTTATTACCATACAAGATTTGGTTTATCGAGCCTGAAATTCCCTACTATTATAACCGGTGGACTAGAAAATCACTCAGCAGGGAAAAATGCACCTGACCACTATTATAGCCGGTAGATCGGAGGATATATAACCTCACTGGGCCCTGGCTTGATAATCTTTCACTTTAAGTGCTTAGTATTTTATTGTGTCTTATTCCACACACAACCTCGACTAGACATACACGACCCACTCGACTTCCTAACAATCATTTCCCATATCTTGGGACTTTTACTTCTTCTCGTACATCCAAATAACCTTTCTCACTCTTTCCTTATTACCATGAATACTCAACACCGAGGCCCACTTCCCATATTTCTAAATTAACTTAATATAACGCTCTAAGATTTTCTTCTAGAAAAAAACCCTAATTTGGCCTATATAGCCTAACCTGCCTTTATTCCATACAACTCATACTCCTCCAATTTATCACTTCGCTCTATTAATCTCCAAGCACCACATTTTACTTCCCATACAATACATGTGGCCACAAAACCCTGGTTGGCCATCCCAAAACTCTAGCAATTCTCTTTCCCAATACGATGTTATTCGTTCATCACTCTTACTTACCATCAACTCTTCTACATGACACATACCCAACACAACCCATGATCCCTAAACTTCATTCCATCGTTTCCCACTCACCATGAACCCAAAACTCTTTATTATTATCAAAGCCATCACTTTGCTCGATCCACACTTGACATTACAACCTTGCCATCCAACTCCCGTACACGATCACCAAAAACCCTAGTTAGCTCCGCGAAAACCCTAGTACTTCTCCTTTCTTTTATACCACTCACTCAACACCCAAATACCTTCCCTCACTTGACTTACTTTTCCTCCATGTAACATCACTTCCATCTTTTATCCTCATTCCAACCATTTCCATAAATTTTTCCTCCCTTACACATTTCTCTCACTTAGGGTTTTCTTCCAAAACCCAGGTCAAATCCCCCATGCATCCTTTCATCAACCCACATACTATTTTTCTCATATGAACTCCAATCACCCTAACAATTCATCCATTACCTCAATCAATCCTTAAATCAACTTTTCCCACGTAAAAGTCATCCTCATACAAAGGCTAACCATCCCATGCAAACCCTACACTTCCCATGTATGTTTAATCCATTCCCTTAATTTCATTCCTATTATTCCTCTCATTATCCACCCATAGGTTATAAGATAATTAGTCAATCATTACCATATCCTAGTCAACTCACTTTCCTCATTCTTTTCCATTTCTCTCACAACCACATCATACTACTTAGGACCTCCTATCATGCATGTCATAAGGGACATTATTACATAGGCACAATTCAAGTACAAGTAATAACATCACATTACACATATCATAAACACATGCAACTTACCTTAGCTCCATGCTTATCAAGCTGCCACAAGAACATGATAATATAAAATATGAAGCACACCCATCAAACCAACACATATAACACATTCTTACACATAAAAAGTCTTAACCATATCCTTACCTAATACGACACCAGGCTTGGAGCACGCTCCTATGCCTCCTTGGGGTTTTGACTTGATTCACCTATAAGAGGGAAATACTATAGGTTAATCTCCCTCTTACCAAAGTTACCATCATTTCCTATCTTACCCCTATTATGGCCTTCTATTAAGTCTAATAATGATAGTAGTAGTTTTATAATTAAAAGTAGGGTTATTATTCTCAAAATAATTAATCATGCCACTACTAACCAAAGTAAGTCTTAGTAATATTCATAGTATTAAAGTATTGGTTTCAATATTACTAATAATAATATTATTGTTAGTTTTTATAACAATACTAATATCGACCCCAAATTGTAGTAGTAATAATAATAATAATAATAATAGTGATAAAAATATTATAAAAGTAATTGCCATAATGATACTTATATTAATAACGCTAGTAGTAGTAGTAATAGTAATAATAGTTTCAATCTTGAGAACAATGCTAATAAGGCTCTAGAAATTATAATAGTAGTAGCCTTGGTGATAATATGGCCAAGTGTAATAGCATAATCATAATGATGATGATGATGATAATAATATTAAGCATGAAAAGGGGTAATAGTACTATAACGGCCATAGTTAGTATTAATATTATTAGTAACAAAATAATGAGAAGCTGATCATGGCTTACTATTAGGGTTAATAATAGTAATAGTTGTTTTATAAATAAAAATAGGGTTATTATCCTTTAAAGTAGCTAATCATGCTACTATTAATCAAAATAGGTCTTAGGAGGTACATTGGTTCATGTTAAAGTAATTATAGTGATATTCATATTATTAAAAGTAATAGCTTCAATTTTGCTAATGATAATAATAATAGTAGTGATAATACTAACATCAACCCAAACCCTAGTAATAATAATAGTACTGATATTAGTAATATAAAAGTAGTGACCATAATGATAATTATATTGATAACGCTAGTAGTGGTAATAGGTTAGTGATTATGAAATATTAACAATAATGATAAGGTAATAATAATAATAATAATAATAATAATAGTAATAATAATAGCGATAATAATAATAATAATACAAATAATAATAATAATCAAAATGATAATATTAATATAAGGGTTCAAATATTTACCATAATAATAAAGGTAGTCATAATAGGCCAAAGATAGCATTAATAATAATAGTAAGAATAATAATGAGGATAATAATAGTAATAATAATAATGATAAATCATAATAATACTAAAGTTGTAGACCTTTAATAATAATAACATTAGTTAGAAATATTTATGAAGTTAGGTTAAATAATGATAATGATAGCATAACAGTAATAATATTAATATTAATATTATTAAGGAAGGTACTTATTAATACTATTAAAAATAGCTAATACTTGTATAAAATGGGTTTAGGGGTTGGGAAGGTTAGAGTACCACCTAAGGATGGTGGCAGCACCGGCGGCAGCACACGACGATGGCGGTGGGGGAGAGAGAAGAGAGGTGGAGAGATGATGGTATAGGCTAGAGGAGAGGGAATGGGGGTGATTGAGGTGGTGGAGGGTGCCTCAGGTGGAGAGGGGTGGAATGAAGGAGGTGGTGCAGCTGAAGGTGGCGGCGCACGGCGATGGGTGTGGTGACTGAAGGTGGTGGAGGGAGGAGAAGGGAGAAGGAGAGGGAGATTTGGGGAGGTAGAGGAAGTTCCCCTAGGTGTTTTGGAGGGTAGAGGTGGTGTTAGTTGCAGTGGAATTGGTGGCGGACGGTGGTGCAAAGGGCGGCGGGGTTCGAAGTGGGGCTGATCTGGAGGGTGACTTTGTACGGTTGGGGTGGTTCGTGTAGGGAAAATCGAGGGAGGAAGGAGGTGTGGTTATGTAGAGGGTGATGCAGGGAATGCTTAGGTGGGCGGCGTGGGTGGTAGAGATGGTCCACGGCGACGGAAAGGGCGTATGACCGGGCGGTGGTGCAAGGTCAGGATTTTTGGGTTGCGAAAACAGAAACTAAATCTAGGCTGCCAATGGGGTATTTATTGGCCAAATGAAGGGGGAAGCGAGGGAGGAGGAAGAGGACAAGAGGGGTAGGAGAGGCATGTAGGGATGGCAATGGGTTTCGGACCCGACGGGTTTGGGTCGGATCTGGGTCCATATATACCTTAACGGGTCTGGGTCTAGGTCCAATAATTCTAGACCCAGACCCTACATGCCAGACCCGTTTAGTATATATATGTGTGTGTGTTTATATATATACATATATAAATACATACTAATATTATGTTTGTCATTATTGTCATAATTTTATTTGAGCTCCCTATTCATTTTTTTTTCATTTTATTTTTATATATTTACTTTAGAAGCAATATGTATAATATTGTATTCTAAAAGTATGAAAATACTATTTAAAAAGTTAACGTAACTATTTTAATATATTTATTTTTTCACAAGGATGATTTTTTTAACAAAAAATATATATTAAGTTATATAAATGTATTTATATTTACATATATTATTAATTATTATTATTTTTAAATAGCTGAACCCATTTAGGACTTGTTTACCCACTAGACCCGGTGGATCTGGATCTGGATCTAAACTTTTGAGACCCGACGGGTCTGGGTCGAGTCTTGGTATGGCTGGACCCTGCCCAGACCCGAGCCATTACCATCCTTAGAGGCAGGACCACCGACCGGTGGTGGCAGACGGTGCAGTCTTGCTATGGCAGGGTAGGTTAGGTTGAGGAGAGAAGGGAAAGGGATGGGCACGCATGAAGGGGAGCTGTGGGGTTGGTTGGGGTCGAAAAAGGAAATGGAAAATGACGGGGAGAGAGGAGGAGGATGGGCTGGTCGCTGGTGGTTGGTTGCCAGCGAAATAATGGTTGTAGGGTCAGGGTGCAAGTTGACTGGGGGAGAAGGAAGGGGAAAGGAAGTGGATCGGGTGGTCCATAGAGGAAAGAAAAGAAAGAAAAAAAAAGAGGAAGGCGGACCGATTGGGCGACGGGAGAAGGAAAGGGGAAGGGTAGCCGTGCGGGCCTGGGTCGCGCTGAAGGAGGAAGGGGTTTGGGCTAAGCGGGTCGGCCTAGTTGAGGAGGATGGGAAAAAGAAGAAAGGAGAAGGAGGGGAAAGAATGAAAAAGGAAAAGAAAGAAGAAAAAGGAAAGAAAGAAAAAAAAATAGATGGGTTAGGGTGTTTTGGACATTTGGTATTTTTGAATATTTAAAATAATAATAATGATTAAATTCCTTTTTAGATTAATTTGGCTATTTTGAATAAATTTTCCTTAACTTCCATTTTAATTAGCAAAACACCCTAATTTTCCTAAATTTTTTATTATTTTCCTCTTGATTTACCTTAATTAACTCTCTTTATTTTAATAAAATAATTTATTTAATCAATTTTTCTAATAACTCATTATTTTGCCATAATTCCCTAAATTAGGGTTTTTGAGTATTTCAGTAACTATTGTGTAAATTATAACTTTGCTAGTTTCAAAAGTCTTTCATCTACCTTATGTAATATTTTTAGTTAGATTTTGATTTTGCTTGAATTTGCATTGGACATTATGGGATAAATCCATTTAATAAAGGAATAACAATCATATTAAAAATAATGTCTGCTATTACAAAACATGCAAGGTTGAGATAGATTAATATGGGCTTTTTGAGGAATAAAATAAATAAAAATATGTCCTATTATGTGGTGTGAGAATTAAACAAAGATTAATAATTCTTTTTATAGTATTAAAAGTACTCCTTTTTTTCTTTTCATTTTATGTTGGTGCATTATAAAATGATGCATTCCATTAAGTTTTTATTGTCAAAGGTCTGGTCATTCTAGGTGTGGTATGAGAACTATACAAAACCTAATCAATACATCATTTCCATATTTATATAAATAGGAAAATATTTATAATATTTGTTGACCTATCCCACTTTACAATAAAATCTACTTAGATAAAAAACATCAAGAATGTAGAATCACCTAAGATGCACTAAAAAAACTTCATATAAAGCCAAAAATCCACACATTGGTAAGAATAGAGGGCATATTAACAGACACTGGCTTTTCTTTTTGGCACTTGCCAAAGTCCTAATTATTGACAACTATATCATCTAAGCAAGAACAAAACTTTAGATAAGTCCAACATAAACTACATACAAACTAGATGAACTGCATAACTATATGGCAAATAATAACCTTAAACCAAGATAGCTCATACAACTTCTTTGTCATCAAACTAGTGCAACAAACCTCAAGCCACACACAAAAGCCTGTGTGAGTTTATTTGACTCCCTTAATTATTGATGTTGTTTTGCTAATACCTAAATCCAAAAAATTGTGTATAAGTATAATGAAGTGTTTTTTTTTTCATTTCTTTTGGTAATTTGCTCTTCACCTCCTTGCTAAATAGATTATATTTTCTAGAGACAAAATGACAAGTATTTATTAACAATAAAAATCTTACTTTATTACAAGCCCATCAAATTAAATATTACATAACTATAGTTCATAATGGAGATCACCGACCTTCATATTCAACCCAATAGCTCAAAAAACACAAGGAACCTCATGGGATGAGCGAGACATGGATTTGTATTCAACATGTTATCAAAATATTATTAAACCATAGATCCAAATCTTTTTCTACTAATAATCCATCTATTCCTCTCCCTCAATCCAAATGAAAACAATTCACTTTTTCTCTCTTTTCCCCTCTCTCAATCATTGTCACTTTAAGCTTCATTCCTTTGCTTTTATTTTTTCCCCTTTTAATTGGTTCTAAAAATTGCCATCATTAACATCAAACGTTTGCTCCATTTATATTCAACAAATTATATTCTCAACTATTATGAATACAGTCTAATAATAGCTAAGCCTTTTTCAGAGCTATTGACTAGAAGTAGTTATATAAGATAATTACTTATTCTGAAAAAAATTTAGCCTAATTTTTTTTAAATAAGTAATTATATTAGATAAGTGTTTTTGATAACTAGTTTCAAACAAGCAATAAATCATCCAACAACTATAAATATTTTCACTTATAATGAATTAAATTGTTCTCATGACAAGTGAGGTTTGAGAGTGGCATAATAAGTGGACTAAAAAGATCTCTGATTTATATTGAAATCAATATGCATAAATTAGAAAATTACCGCACAAATTTTTAGGGCTTAATTGTCACAATACTAGTGGAGATGGATGATGAAAAAAATTAGTGCGATGTAGAAGATAAAATAAAGATAAATTTGTAGTAAACTATAATAGCTCAAATTTCATGTTTTGACTATGCCAGCATTATACACATCAGAAACAATGAAACAACGTTCAAGAACCTCTGTCAACAATAAAAACCATTGTTATTGAATTAGAAAAGAAATAATCGGATATAACTATAGGTTGAAGATAAAATGATGAACACTTAAAGAGTATATTTGGGCCAAAGAAATAAGTACTAGATATAGAGAGTATGCGTAATACCCCTAAAATTTACCGCTGAAAATTTTCGTTTATGTAGAAAACCATACACTAAATAAGGGGTGCTATCACCGTGATCGACACAAGATTGACCCCCGACCAATCTCATAACAACCACAAGGCCAAAAAATTTAAAGGTATTAATATGAGTAATAAATAAAACCATAATAGTTCCAACACTTTATTAATAAAATAGAGTGTACAAATGTCAAAGTTAATATAGAAATATAAAGCAAATACAATAACACCCCCTATGGGGGAAATAAAATGGTAAATAAAACAATAGGAAACTCAGATAAAGGTAAGTCTAGACAATACCCTCTCGTACCCCGTGACAAGTACATCATACCATCACTCAGTCCCGCCCAAGGCATCATAAGCATCAAAGTCATCACAAGCATCATCTCCTACCTACAAAAAATCAAGAGGGGCCACTGCTCATGGGAATGAGCACCACCCATGAAAGGGGTAATTAGTACACTACATAATGAGCAAGTTAACCATATGGCTAAGACCATACACATATAAAAGGTAGGTGATGCATACAATGAGTTAGTCTAGTAATCATAATCATTAGAATTCAAGCCATTAATTCCATTTTCACACAACTCTCGATTTAGGTTCATGCAAGTATGAAAACTCCACTATTATAGCTGGTGGATCGGAAACATCCAGATCAGAATGCTTATGGCCACTATTATTTACCGATGGATTGATCTCCAAGGTAAAGTGCTCCTGGCCACTATTATGCTGGTGGATCGGTCTGGCCCCAACTTTCATGGTGTTCCACTATAAGTGTTTAGTATTTTTTTTCCACGACTTATTATCATTTAAGGTTTGGTTTATTGAGCTTGGGATCCCCCACTATTATGGCAAGTGCATTGGAAAGACCTAGGGCAGAACGCACCTAGCCACTATTATTCATCAATGAAGCGGTCTCCAGGGCACAATGCATCTGGCCACTATTCTTGATGGTGGATCGGTATGGGCCTGACTCAATAATCTTTCACTTTAAATGGTTAGTGTCTTATTCATGTCGTATTCAACATGTACCTTCTTACTAGACATGCATGCCCCCACAGACTTCCCATTCTCATCCTCTCACTCCAGCTCCCTTGAATAGCCCCAATTCATATCTTGGGACCTCTACACTCCCTAGGACTCCAAGACTTCTTCCTCACCTCTCCCTCACTCGCCATGAAAACCCAAACTCCCATGTGCACGGATCAAGACCCACTTTACCATATCTCCACTTCAGCTCACCATCGCCCTCTAGGATTTCCTCTCAAAAACCTTAATCTGAACTATGTGGCTCTAACCTCTCCTTATCATACATTGCCCATTCTCCCTTTGTTTCCAACCCATCACACCACTCAAAACACACCTAAACATCATAACCTTACTTCCCATCCTTCATATGTGATAATGAAACCCTGATTGACCACCCCAAACCCTAGTACACTCCATCCTCCTTTCCACTTGACTCATCACCCTTCACAAGACACCCTCCTAGTCTCAACCCTTACTCCAACCACTCACCATCAACTCTCTCCACACACTTCCCCCACTTAGGGTTTTTTTTTTCACAAACCCTAGTTAAGTCCCCCATGTACACTTCTACCAACCTACATACGATTTTGCACCAATAGACTTCAATCACCCAAAATACCCTTCCCTTTCCATGCTTAACCCTTAAACCACCTTTTTTCACGTAAAATTTACCCCTATGCAAAGGCTAAACACCCTATGCAAGCCTTACACACCCCATGAAAGATTTACTCCAACCATTCATTTTTTTATTATTATCACCTTATTTTTTTCACCCATGAACCATAAGGTACTTAGGCCTTTTCGCACTTCTTCCCAATCACTCCACCCTCTTTATTTCTTTTAACTCCCCATAATCTCATCATACCACCTAAGGCCTCCTAGTTTTCATGTCATATTATAGCAACTATACATAAGGGTATATCTTAAAATACAAGTCATATCACCCATATCACACATATCATAACACATACACAACTTACCTTAGCTCCATGCATAGTAACCTGCACTACAAGTATTTTATTCCATACTCACATATAATACAAGCACATATCCAAGACACCCATGAGCACATAAAACATTTAATTTATCCTTAACCACATCCTTACCTAATAGGTCACCGGGCTTGGAGCAAGAATCCTACACGGGTTTGGTTCACCTATAAGAATGGAACACTATATTAACTTCCCTCTTAATCCTTTTTCTTTTATTATCCTCTAACTAAATATTAGTAAAAAGACTAATAATAGTAATGATGATGATGATGATGATGATAATAATAATAATAATATTACTGATAATAATAACAATAATGGTAATGATAATGATAATAATAATAAGACTAATAAAAGCAATTATGTAAAATAAATTACACTTAAGTAAAAGTAAGGGTTAGGGCACAACCAAGGGTGGATGTGGCGGCGCATGGGGGCAACGACATCACAAGGGTGGTGTAGGTGGTGGTGATTAGAAAGACACAATTTTGGGGTTGACAAATGGGAAGGAAAGTGGTGGTTGTGAGGTGGTAGGGTTCCTGGGTCAGAGGGGGTTGTAGTGGTGGTGGTGGCGTGCCATGGCGGCAGTAGCGGTGGCCAAATGTGGAGGAGAGGAAAGGAGGGGGAGGAAAAGGAAAGGAAAATGGGAGGATTTCTGGGCAGATAGGGAGGTAGTGGGGGTGGTGGTTGTAGCAGAGGAGGTTGTGTAGGGTAACACAAGGGGTGGCGATAGGGTGCAAAGGGCAAATCAAGTTGCCCACTTTTCACGAGTAGGGAGAATAGAGGAGGGAGAGTTAGAGGCTAGGAGGGGTCTTGTTTGGTAGAGGGTAGTGTAGAGGAGAGGGTGGGTGGAAGTTTGGATGGCGGCGAGGTGCGGTGGCGATTGTGGTTGTGTCTAAAGGGGCGATGAGAGGGGATTTTGGGAGTTATAAGTAGAGGAAAAAGAAGAGGAAGGAGGGAGAAGGGGCCTTTATAGGCGAGGGGGAGAAGAGGACAAAGGAGTGGGAGTACAGGCGGGTGGCAGCCGGCGCAAGACTACAAGGTGTAGTCTTGCATGTGGTAGGGGAAAAAAAGGGAGGAAGAGGAGGCACGCGAGAGGGCTGTGCAGGGGAGGGTTTGGCTTGGAATGTTAAGGAAAAGTATGGGTAGAGAGAGAGAGAACTAGTCAATGTAGGTGTAGAGGTAGTGGAGTTGTAGGCGTGGGGTTGACAATAGGAAAAGGAAGAAGAAGAAGAAGAAGAGGGGGGACAGGCCAGTCGAGCGAGGAAGAAAAAGAAGAGGGGACGGTTGGGTGGCCCCAACCAAGGATGAAAAGGAAAGAAAAAAAGGAGGGAGGTGGGTTGGACGAGTGAGAAGGGAGGGGAAGGAAGAGAAGTGGGTTGGGCAGTCCAAAGGGGGAAGAAAAGAGAAAAAAGGAAAAAGGAAGGAAAAAGGGAAAAATAAAACTAAAATAAGTTTTAGAAGTAGGGTATTTAATTATTCAGATGGATAAATTATTTTAATAAATTAATTTATTTAAAAATTAAAATATTAATTTAAGAGGATAGTTTTAGTAAAATATGGGTTTGAAAAATTATTTAAATAAAAAGAGTATAATAAAGTAACAAAATATTTATTTTAATTTATTAAATAATCACATCCATTTTTATAAATCAAAATTCAACAAAATTATTAAAGTAATAATTTAAAAAATAAATGATTCCAAATGAAGATTAATTATTAAATTCTAGGTTATAAAATTTTGGGATATTACAATATGATACCAAGAGAGACTTAGGTTAAAGAAATTAAGTGTAAATGGAGACCGAGAGAGAATCAAGACCAAAGATCATCAATAATGGAAACCAAAATTTCAAACCAAAGTCATCAAATAACTATGAATAATGTATCCTTCTATTAACAATTTTCATATGAGCATCGTCAGAAATAAAAAAATAAGGAGATAGGGAAAAATTACATACGGGAGGAGGAGAAGGTGGTGAAAAAGTGTTGGGGTTCCTCAACAAAAGGTCATCGGTCAACAAAAGGCATTGGCCAAGGGTTGTTAGTAAAGGATTGTCAGCCAAAGTGTGTCGGTTAAGGGCAGTCAACCAAATGCCATCAACTAAATGGTGTTAGCCAAATGGCATCAACCAAAGACCAACTATGGGAAACACACTTCTGATCTCTATTCTTATATCAGTGGAACGGTCTCAAGTACCTCTCATGACAAAACACAGCTGTCCATTATTATTATTCATTGGAGTGGACACAATACCTCAATCCTGACTCGTGTGGTATTTCACTTTAAATAGTAATGACTTGGTGAGTAGCATAGCAACAAAATCCATAACAAATAAAATAAGGGTAGGGCATAGAGCAACTACTGACTCACATCAAGGGTATACAAATACATAAGGTTTTATGGAAGAATAATCATATGCATAGATTAAACATGATATGATGCAAGAGATGATCCAAACCATAGTTCCATTATTAGGTATAATCATGATCCAATTATTATTTACGTTAAGTTTAGGGACCCCGCTATTCTTAATCTAATGGAATGAGCTAAAGCACCTCTCAAAGGAGAATGCTTCTAATCTACTATTATTGTCTGATGAATGGACACAACAACTCCTAGGGTAACATGCTCCTAACCAATTTTCTTAAACTGGTGGAATAGTTTAAAGCACCTCTTAGGAAAAAAATGCTTCTGAGCCACTATTATTGTCTAACAAAATGAACATAACACCTTCGTTCTATTATACTTATATTATTCATGCAATATCATCATGCAGACATATTGTGATATCATCATGTAGACATAAAATGTAAATATGCAAGGCACGTACAACACAACCCCATGTTGATTGAGACATTCTTTAAGGAAAAATACCACAACGCCCCTAAGAAACCCTTATTTCAAAATAAGCATAAATCCTCCCATCAGACGTATCTCATTGCCAAATTTAGTACATCGTCCTAGTATAATATTATTGACAACATATCTGAAAATAAATGTCTAACTCCAATGTCCTACACATGCGATAATGAGTATACCTCTAGGGTTATTGTTCCCAATTTAACTCATTTTCTTATTTTATTATACTTATGTTATTCATGAGTTCTCCCAAACACTTCAAGTAACATACTTAGCATATTTTAAACCACCACCACACTAAAATGAAAATATTCCATATTTAAACCATAAATGACCAAAATACCCTTGAGGTCATAATTACTATGATTGTTCATATTATTCGATATTTGATGAGCCAAATCGGTCCGATCCAAACAAGTTAAATAATCAATCTAATCAATAAGAGATCAAATAAATTAAATATCCAATCCAACAAAAATAAATAATATATGATATGATAAATTATATACATATATACTCTAAATACTATATATTTTTCATAAAAAATTATTGTATATAAGCATGTGTGTGTGTGTATAACTTGAAATGATAGTGTTTATTGTAATTAAATTTTATACTTTTTAATTACTATCTTGATTAAACACTTAAATATCATCCAAAAATAGTATTACTAATTGAATAAAATGTAATTGAAGACTCGGATTAAATCAATAGATCATATAATTTCAAATTGGATCAATTCAATAAATTTTTATCCTATATGCCTTATTTGTGCCTATTTGAAAGTTACGGATATCCGATGAATTATTTGTTATCTAATTTGAATTTTTAGATATTCAAAGCTTTTTTTAGATATCTAATATTTTAAATATCTAAAGTTTTTTTACTGGATATTTAATTATTGGATATCTAAAATACCGGATATCCGATCTGTGAACACCCCTAATAATTACCACGTTGATATCCATTTTAAATGATTGTTTTGTTTCATTTAATAATTTGTTATAAAAAGATGAAAATACAATAATTAAATTATTTTAGCATGCAGATAGATTTCTAGACATGGAAAATTGCCATTTTCTCCTACACATAATTAAGCACGTAAAACCCTAACATGCATACGTAATTCATCTAAAATTATATATTTTCATGCTCAGCAATAACTAATACATATTAGGAATACTTAATAGAATAAATAACTTGATACGTTTAAAAATACCAAATTGCTTCTAGGGCATACAATGATAAAAATCATACTAAACATACACATAAGCATGCTCAATCTATTACATTGAACATTTACGTCATGAATAATTACTCTACACCCTTAAACATATTCTAGCAAGCTTTTGTTCCCATAATATTATAATCATATAACATGCTTTATTTTACATAATGCCATGCTAACATTATTAGGGAACTAAATACACATAAACAAAACATGCTTAATATAAATTATACATCGAAACCCTCATATGTTGTCATGTGATATTTAACATTTGAATAAGGCACATGGATTACCTAATTTTCAACAAAAGGCACAAATATAAGGCACATGGATTACCTAATTTTCAACAAAAGGCACAAATATAAGCAACATAATAAAAATTATTAGGCTCCAATAATCATCATCTTTTACCTAAAAAATAAAACCAACAATAAGTATATTAATATTTAACAAATAGAATAACAAACAATAAAAATAATAAAATAGATAAATATTAATAAGACATCACTATTACCTGTTGGTTGGAAATAGAAAAAGAGAGAAGAAAAAATCATGTTTTATTGGATGGGGCAGTGTAATTCTTGCACACAATTGAAGCTAGGTAGTGAAGGGGGAAACTGTAACACTCCAAAATTCACTACTTTTTTTTCTTCAGGGAGTAATTAAAATAGAAATACTTAAAACGTGTGAAATCTGGGGATGTTACCGCCGCACCTAGTACTAGACCGGTTTACTCCTACCGTTCCAATACTAAGTGCTAAGGCTAAGAAAACAACTCATAAAAATTAATAATAGTTAAATTCATAAATACGAAAATTAAACACACACAAGTCCTTATTCAATCCAAACTGCGAGAGTTAGTTTTTCAAGGAAGAGAGAGATAACTCCGAACATAAATTTATTTGGAAGTGCTTAACATAAATAATGAAATGGGAAGGAAAATCTCAATGGAAGTCCGGCCACGCCACTCTGATACGAATTCGGCCCAATCAACACTCGACCCCACCTAATGACCCATGAATATCAATCGCATCAAAGTAAACATCTCCTACCTGCACCAAGTCAAATGGGCCTTCTAATCGTGGGAATGAGCAGCACCCATGAAACGGGTGATCAGTACGCTACGTACTGAGTAAGGTAACCGAGCACTAAGGCCAACACATAGACACATAATCCATATAAAATAATAGAAGGCATAATCCAACATAACAACATAAAGGCATATGAACAATTCAGGTAAAAGTACAAGGTCCATTTATAGTCCCGATTAATTAGTTAATTAATCCCTGATCGGAAATCGATTCACACCATGCTTTTATTAAAACCATGTGAGTACGAGAGCCCCCACTATTATAGCCGGTGGATCGGAGGCGCATAGGGTATCATGCCCTAACCACTATTATAGCCGGTGGATCGGAGACACATAGGACTACGCGTCCTAACCACTATTCCTAACCGGTGGATCGGTTGGCCCCGTATCACATGGTATTCCGCTGTAAGTAATTAATGTCTTTTAGGTATTTTAACGAAACTATGGTTTATTTTTGTTGAGCTCGGGAACCCCCACTATTGTAACCGGTGGATCGGTTTACGCATAGAGCATCTTGCTCTAACCACTATTATAACCGGTGGATCGGTCACGCATAGGGTAAAAACCCTAACCACTATTCCGAACCGGTGGATCGGTTGGTCCCGTCTCAACCATCTTCCACTTTATGTAATTAATATCTTAAGTATCTTATTCGCAATCGTAGCTTCAGACACGCATTACTAACTCCATGCAAACCCTAGCTCTTATGCAAACCCTAGCTCACATGCAAACCCTAGCACCACGTAAACTATGCAATCCTGACTCCCATGCAACATACCCCACTTCCATGCGAACCCTAGCTCCCATGCAAACCCTAGCTCCCATGCAAACCCTAACACCACGTAAACCATGCAATCCTGACTCCCATGCAACGTACCCCACTTCCATGCAACCCTAATATTGTCATGCAACGTACCACCCTTCCATGCAACCCTAATATTGCCATGCAACGTACCATCTTCCATGCAACCCTAATATTGCCATGCAACGTACCATCTTCCCATGCAACCCTAATATTGCCACGCAACGTACCACCTTTCCATGCAAACCCTAATTTTACCATGCAATATTAATAACATCGTGCAAACCCTAACATGCATGTCTTAAGGCCAAATCACATATTATCACATATAAATGAAAACCCATACCATATAACAAACCAAGATCATACATGGACTCCACATCACATCGTGTATAACATAAATAATAATGATAGACATATGATACATAGCATGCGAATCACATAATGCAAATAAGCACACAAAAAGGCCTTAGCACCCCTTACCTAATACGACACCGGTCTTGGTGCACGCTCCTATTCCTCTTGAGGGATTTGACTAGGTTCACCTATTAAATAAAAGTATACTAGAATTAGGCTCCCTTATAAAATTTTATTATTCTCTAAATTATTCTAAGATTTTGTTTTTAATTAAAACAATTCTACACCATAATTAATTATACAAAATATTACTTAAAAATACAAATAAATTATTGTTTTCATTCGAAAGGGTGGTGATACAAGGGTTTCTACCCTTCACCAAAATAGTAATAATAACAATAATAGTAATAATAATAATAATAATAATAATAATAAAGCATTATTAATAACACTCTTATTAGTAGAATATTAATATTAATAATATCAAAATTCTTAAAATTACAAGGTGGCTTTTAAAATCAATCCATTTAATAATAACACTATTCAAAAATGTAATAATGATATTAATATTATATATACTTATAATATAAAGTTAATAAAGATAATAATAATAATAATATAATTAGAAAAAATATTAAAATGTTAATAATAGTTGTAAAAAGCAAATGTGCGAGACTTAGTTAAAATTTTAGGTTTATAATCCTCCTGAAATAATTACAATACTAACTAAATAATTACACTAATAATAATAATATTAATATTATTATTAATAATAACATTAAACATGCAAAAATTTAATTAAATAAGTAAAGGCCGAGATGAATAATATATCTTACTCAATAATACTCCCTGACCTGTCAACAAAATTTAGAAATTAAAATGCAGTCAATATTACTAATAATAATAATTATAATAATAATAATAAAAGTTGAATTAATACTAAAATTTTGGCTAAAATTAGGATAATTATAAATAAATCGAAACTAAATACTTAAAATGTTTATGACATCACCTTGAGTCGGAGGGTGTAGGTGGAACTGGCGGTGGTTCCCGGAGGTGGCCGGAAAATGGATCTAAGAGAGGTAAAAATGAAGAAAAAGAGGGAAGGGGTAAGGAGAAAAATAAACTAAGCTTATGGTTCGGTGGAGGATACTTAGTAGAAGATTTTGAGTGGTTTATAGGGTGGCAGAAGCGGCGTATGTGGTGGCGGGCGGTGGTTTAAGGTCTCGGGGTCAAGATTTTGGGCGAGATGAGAAGCAAACTTTGCACGGTTATGGACGCCCGTGCAAGAAGAATCGAAGTTTGAAAATGGTATGGTTAGCTAGAGGGAATTGCAACGAAGAATTTGAGATGTGGTGGTGGCGTTGAGGTTGGCTATCGGCGTCAGAATATGCGTCTGAAGTCACGGTGGTGGGCGATTCTCACTTAGGGTTTCGGAAGGGAAGAAGTCTCGACCACACTCACAACCAAGCTATATATAGATTTTAGATGGGTTATTAGGGTTTTGGGGGTCGCGTGGATGACATTTGTTGCTAGGGTTTTGGCGGCCAGTGACAGAAATCGACCGGCATAAGCTTGGGTCGGGGTCGAACCTTCGCGAAGCCAGAGAGATAGAATGAGCGAGAGTTAGGGGTAATTGATTATTCCAAGCTAATGTGCGAGCCGGGAGGAAGAAAAAGAGAGGTGACTCGGCCGGTCAGACCTCTCGTAGCCGGTGCCGCCATTTTCGGCGGGGAGTTGCAGGTTGCGTCGGGGTATCGGGGCTGGGGTGCGAAGCTGGGGGAGAAGAAAGGGGAAAGCCGGGCGGTTCGGGAGAAAGAAGAGAAGAAAAAAAAAAGAAGAAGACGGGCGAGCCGGGCGCGACGGGGGAGGTCTATTAAACAGAACGACGTGTATTGAGTGGATAAAAGAAGAAACGCGGCGCTTCAAGAGGGACGACGGGCTCCTGGCGCGGCTGGGCCGAAGAAGGAAGAAGGGGAAGAAGACTGGGCCGCGAGCTGGCCCAGTCCGGGTGACGAATGAAAAAGAAAAAAGAAAGAAGAAGAAAAAGAAAGAAAAAGGAAAGAAAAGGAAAAAGGAAAAGAAAGAAATAATTATGTTGGGTATTTAAATAAATTAAAATATTTGGGATATTTAAAAATAATAATATTTGAACAAAATAATATTTAAATTCCTTTTTAGACTAAATTAGGATTTTTAAAATATTTTCTATAAATTCCATTTTAATTTGCAAAACACCTTGAATTTATCCAATTAATTTATTTATAAAATTATTATTAATTTGAAAATATTTTCTCCTTCTTATTTTAAATAAATTAATTTACTTAATTAATTTTTAAAATAAAATGCTTAATTAGCTAAAATACCCAAATTCTCTTCTAATAAAAATACTTATATATTTCTTCTTGAATTTCCCTAGTTAAATATCCTTTTATTTTATAAAAAATAATTTATTTAAATAATTTTTCTAATAAAACCTCATTTAAATATAATTTATAAAATTAAAAATTTTCGGGGCATTTCAGCAACGCTGGATGGGGCTAGGGTGCGAAGGTGGTGGCTGGGTGGCGAAGTTAAGGGAGGATGGTGCTAGAGAGCAACTTGGTAGAGCACAAAAACAAGACGAGGGGAAAAGTCAAAGAGGAGGACTTGTTTGTTCGAGGGTGGCTAGAAAAATGCTAAAAAAATTAATAGGGGCTGGAGTGGTGAAGTTTGATTCTCGGTGTTAGTGATGGAGTTGTGAGGTACTTGAGCATAATTGGGCAAAACTAACGTTGGAGGGTGATGCTTCATAGGACATTGTAACACCCTCATTTTTACAACTTAAAATTTTTGGTTGAAAGAGTTAATAACTGAAGACATGGGTGTCACACCATATCTAACATAGAAGAGACATTCCCTATAGCCAATATATGCCGGATGCAAGTCAAAAGTAACCTAATACCTAGGAATCAGGTGTGGGAAGCACTTGATTCCACCACGATTTATGATACGAAATAGAAAGAAGGCAATAAGGATTATGAGAATAGAGGACTAATAGTCCATAGAGGAATAGGGATATCTGGATGATCATACCCTATACTAATTTGATTTAGCGCTCACTAAAGACAAGCGCTTTAAAAGTAGTAATCGACAATCACCTGCAAAACAAGGTAGTATATGCTCGTGAGAATGAACAACATCCATAAAAAGGATGATAAGTACACTGAATAAGGTAACAATACAACTATAACAAGGTTATACAATGTTATAGTGTCATATGAAAGAATAAACATGCATATAAATTAACAAGATGATTCAAGATAAGAGCTAATTCTAGATCTAATTATTAGATATAATCAAAATCCATATTCTTCTTTACATTGAGTTTAAGGACCCTACTATTCTTAATCTGATGAAACAGACTGCAATACCTTTTAGGGTAGAGTGCTCATGAGCAACTATTATCGTTTGGCAGAACAAACCCAACATATACCAGAGTAACTGTAATACCCTAAAAATTTGCCTAGCCCAATCCTACTTCATTAGCGCCCTAGTTTGATTCTAATCTCAAGAATTATTATTTTTAACCTTAACCAAATTTCTTAATTTTGAAACTTTAACTGAAAATGAAACTGAAACCTTGACTTGGATAAATCGTAATTCGTAAACTAAAATTAAAACCCGCTAAAATTTCCACTAATCCAAACTATCTTGGCTAATCCTGAAATCATCTAATCTAATTCTAACCCCTAACCTCTTCTTCCTTTTTCTTTTTCCTTCTTCTCCTACATCGTTTTTCCCTGTGGCGTGAAGGAGTTTGGCACCTCTGCACCATGACACCATCATCTTGTCTCCCACATGCATCCTCTCACCATCACCTTGCCACCCTCATAGACCATCATCATCATCCCCTGTGCCTATCTTCTTCTTCTTCTTCTTCTTCTTCTTCTTCTTCTTCTCTTCCCCTGCACACCCCACGCACCACCATCACTTCCCCTGCCACTCTTCTTCTTCTTTCTCTTATCCTTACGCAACCCACGTTCATAACCATTGCCATCACCTGCATTTTGATCACCACATGCAACAATCATCTCCACTATCATCATTTTTAGCCTTGCACACCCACCACACGTCTCCCTCCCCCTCTGTTTTCCTTAGCTGATTCACACCATATACATACGCACACATGACCATGTATATATACATATACATATATATACATATACATATATACACACACACACACACACACACACACACACACCATACTCTCCATCTTTTCTCTTTGTTTGGCCTCCAATCTATCCTTTTTGTGTAATACCCCAAAATTTACAACGAAAAAATTTTGTTTAATGAAAAGGTTTAGCCAAAACAAAATAACAAAATGCAAATTATGGGGATATTACCGCCATACGTAGTACTAGACCGGTTCACTTCTACCATTCAAATACCAAGTGCTAAGGCTGATTGGGATAGACATCAAACACGAGTCAATAATTAAAACGAGCGTTCATAAAAGAAATGAGTCATTAACCGTACAGGAAATCAAAGTGCGGTAATCAAAGGTACTGTCTAAAAGTACAATTTTAAGGTATCAAATGACAGAAAACATCATACAACATCATAAAACAAAATATAACGATACAAGAAAGACAAAATGGATGATAGACTCCGGCGATGTCACTCTTGACCCTCCAAGCTAGTTCCACGCTCAACTCTCAGCCCCACCTGATGCCTCGTAAGTGTTGTATGCATTGAAGATAGAATCACCGACCTACACCAAGTCAGAAGGGCTTTCTACTCGTGGGAATGAGAAGTACCCATGAAATGGGTGGTCAGTACGCTACGTACTGAGTAAGGTAACCGTGTGCTAAGGCCAAACATACAAAAATATACAAGCATACATGGCATAGTCACATAGACAACATGCAGTAATACAGATAATGAAGACCAACTATGGTCCGGAGAACTTATTCTTAGATCTCTAATAAATATAGTCGATTCACATCATAGTATTTATCAATCTATGCGAGTGTGGGAACCCCACTATTATTCGTCGATGGACCGGTCATGTAGGGCAAAACGCTTATGGCCACTATTATTCGTCGGTGGATCGGTCTGGCCCCGACTCTCATGGTGTTTCACTATAATTACTTCGTGTCTTTTTCATGTCTTATCATCATTATGTTTGGTTTGTTGAGCACGAAAACCCCCCACTATTATAGCCGGTGGATCGATCATGCAGGGCAGAACACTCTTGACCACTATTATTCGCCGATAGACCGGTCATGCAGGGCACCCCGGCTCCTGGCTACTATTATTTGCCCGTGGACCAGTCTGGGCTCGGCTCAACAATCTTTCTCTTTTAATGGTTAGTATCTTATCCATGTCTTATTCGATAATTTTTTTCACCCTTGACATGCATACCACCAATCTTCTACTTCTATCCTCCCAAGAGGGGCATGTCCCATATCTTGAGACTTCGGCACCTCCTAACTGCCCCGACATCCCTTCCTTAATTTATTACCCACACAAGAAGCCAACTTCCGATGCAGGTGGGTCAAGGCCCACTACCTCATACCACTAAGCCCATTCATAGCCCTCCTTAGGGTTTTTTCTAGAAAACCCCTAATTTGGGCCTATGTGGCCCATCCTTCTCTACCTCACACGACCCAAACTATTTTAACACCCCACATGTCACGACCCTTAGATTCAACTCTCCCCTCATACCTCACTCATCTTCATTTATTTTTATTATTTTCTTTTTCTCTTTCCATCTTCTCAAATTAGGGTTTCCTCCCAAACCCTAGCCCGATCCCCTATGCACCCTTATACTATCCCACATACCATTTTCCACTCGAAGCCTCCAGTCACCCAAACAACACTTCTATTACCTTCCTCATGCCCCAAGGCAACTTTTCATACATAAAGTTTTCCCCTATGTGGACTCTAACCACCCCATGCAAAACTTAATTCTTTAGGTCATTCTTGCCTACGTTAGCTCACTTAATTCCCCTTGGTTATCTTATTTTCCAATTTTTCTTTTTCATGCCCCCATCCCACATCACCACATTAAATACCCTAGCATGCATGTCCTAAAGGTCACATCACATCATGTCACAACTTGCAGCATATCCATATTAGCACATACCAGAAGAGAGCCCATGAACATACCTCTATTCCAAGCCACGCTACACATAAAATAGTTAAGATAATAGCATATAAAACACGATATATAATTATACAGGACATCCAAGGCACGTAAGACACGTAACACACATGCAGCCTTAGCTACACCCTTACCTAAAACGTCGTCTGGCTTGGAGCACACTCCTACACCTCCTTAGGGTTTTGACTTGATTCACCTATAAGGGGGAAATACTATGGGTTAATCTCCCTCTTACCAAAATTACCATAATTTCTTATCTTACCCCTATTATGGCCTACTATTAAGGCTAATAATGATAATAATAGTTTTATAATTAAAAGTAGGGTTATTATTCTCAAAATAATTAATCATGCCACTACTAACCAAAGTAAGTCTTAGTAATATTCATAGTATTAAAGTAATGGTTCCAATATTACTAATAATATTATTATTGTTAGTTTTTATAACAATACTAATATCGACCCCAAATTATAGTAATAATAATAATAATAATAATAATAATAGTGATGAAAATAATATAAAAGTAATTTCCATAATGATAATTATATTAATAACGCTAGTAGTAGTAGTAATAATAACGATACTAATAATAATAGTGATAATAGTTTCAATCTTGAGAATAATGCTAATAAGGCTCTAGAAATTATAATAGTAGTAGCCTTGGTGATAATATGGCCATGTGTAATAGCATAATCATAATGATGATGATGATGATGGTAATAATAATAATAATAATAATAATAATAAGCATGAAAAGGGGTAATAGTATTATAACGGCCACAATTAGTATTAATATTATTATAACAAAATAATGATAATAATAATGATAATAGTAGTAGTAGTAGTAGTAGTAGTAGTAGTAGTAGTAGTAGTAGTAGTAGTAGTAGTACTAGTAGTAGTAGTAGTAGTAGTAGTAGCAGTAGTAGTAGTAGTAGTAGTATTAATAATAATAAAGTTGTAGTCTTTTAAATAATAATACCATTAATTAGAAATATTTATGGAATAAGAGTTATAAAATAATAATAATAGTTAATAATAATACTATTAATATTAAAAATCATTATTACTTTTATAAAAAAGGTTTAAAGGTTAAGAAATTGGAATACCACCTAGGCTTGGTGGTGGAACCGGCGATGGCGGAAGAGAGGTGGAGAGATGTGTGTAGAGGCTAGGGGAGAGGGAAGTAGGGGCATATGGAGGTGTAGGGAGGTAGAGTAAGGTCCCCTGGTTGTTTTGGGGGGTAGAGGTGGCATAATCGATGGCAAATGGTGGCACGAGGGGCGGCACAGAGTCGAAGTGGGTTGTTCGGGAGGAGGACTTTGCACGGCCGAGGTGGCTTGTGTAGGGCAAGGCAAGGAAGGAGGGGGTCTCAGTTGTGTAGAGGGCGGTGCAGGGAAGGTTTTGGTGGTCGGAGTAGGCGGTGGTGACGGCCGACGGCGGAGAAACGACAGTCTATTTGGGCAGTGGCACGTGGTTGGATTTCTGGGTTGCCAAAATCAAAACCCGATTATGGCTGCCTTCGGGGCTATATATAGGTTATTTAGAAGAGAAAACGACAAAGGGGAGCGGGAAAGTAGGGGGCAAGGGTTATGGGGCATCGTCCGGCGAGGGTAGGGCGGCACATGTCTACCTTCGTAGGCCATTTTTGACGGGAAAAAATGGGATGGCACACATAGGAGAGGGGATGGTTGTCCATGATGAAATGACTGGGAAGACGACGAGGAAGAGAGGAGGAGAACGGCGGGTCAACCGGCGTGATCGGTGGAAGAAATCTCGGCATAGATCAGGGAAGTTGTAGGCGGCACGAGGAAGAAGACGACGAAGGAGAAAAGGGGAGGGGCTGGATCGGCGGTCCAGGAGAAAAGAAGAAAGAAAGGAAAAAGCCGGACCAACCAGGAGAAGAAGAAAAAGAAACGGCAACGTGGGCTTAGGCCGTGCAGGGTGAAGGGGAAGAATTGGGCCAAAGGCGGGCTGGCCCAAGTTGGGGGAAAGGAGAAAAAGAGGGAAGAAGGAAGAGAAGAAAAGGAAAGAAAAGGAAGAAAAGAGGGAAAAAAAGAAAAAAGGAAAAAGGTGGGTTGGGCTTAATTAACATATTTTGGGTATTTTGGGATATTTAAAAATATTAATATTAAAATAATTATTAAATTCTCTTTTTAGGTTAATTTAGGGATTTTAAAAGATTTTTCCTAAATTTCATTTTAATTAGAAAAATACTCAAATTTTCCTATTTAAATTATTTATTAATTTCTCTTAGATTTGCCTTAATTAATTCCCTCTTATTTTAATAAAAATAGTTTATTTAATTAATTTCCCTAATAATTTCTTATGTCCCCATGATTTCCTAAATTAGGGTATTTCATTTTGTGTCAAAAATCAATTGCTCGAGCTCCCTCTTCCTTCTCCTTTCTCCTTCCCCCCTTTTTCCCTGTTTTTGGCCTTCGCACCACCCAATTCAACATCGAGCACCACCTCGGCCACCACTTTCTTCCTTTTGGCCAGTGGACTGACCACCAATGTCACCCTAACCTTCCCTCTCATCATCATCGGCCATCACCGCCGACCATCGCCTCTTTTCCTTTCTTCTTCTCCTCGTTCATTGTAGTGTTGCAGAGTGCACGACCTGTGCACAGCCTACTGCACAACCATGCAACACTTAAATTTTCTACTGCACAGTCGTGCAACTTTTGCACTACCTGGCCATGCATCTCTTTTTCTCTTGACTTGTTGTGCACTGTTGTTGCACATCCATGCAACTTTTGCACCGCTTGACCATGCACTATTTGTTCTCTCGACCAGAAGCTGCACGACCATACAACTTTTAATTTTTGGCTGTACACCGCCATTTTCACCCTTAAACCTTGTCCAAACACCACCAAAATTTAACCATAACTCCACTACACATTCCTCTACACTTCCATACAATTCAAGCTTCCATTTTTACCCTCCTCTACCTTAACTTCCCTCTCGATTTTAATTTTCAATCCTGATCGTATTTTTTATCTTATTTTCATAGGTGATCTTTCACTGATCTTGGAGGAGGTCTAGGATGTACGTGTATAGAGCCCGGTGTCTCTGTTGGTAAGGATACATGTCGTAGCTAGGGTTTTATGTGATATATATATATATTTTTGTATGTGTTTTTATGTTGAGTATGTTGTATTGAATAATTTATTTACGGAAATGCTATGAAATGATGTTCTTGAGAGTGATGAAATTATATAATTTTGTATTTGGGTATAATGTCTGATATAAGACATCTATGGAAAACTAAGGATGTAATCCTCTGAAATTTTTAAAAGCCTATAATTTAATAAATAACTTTTATTTGGGATAAATTAGCTTTTAAATCTATTTAATCTTATTATTTTATGGATTTTTAAGTATATAAAATTGGATACAAATATTTAGTAAATTAAAATAAATATTTCATTATTTTATCATACCCTTTTTATTTAAATCATTTTCCAAACCAATAGTTTTACTAAAATTATCCTTTTTAAACCCATATATTTAATTATATTAAATTAAATTACTAAATAAATTTAGTACCCAAAAATATTGCATTTTATTATTTTATAAATTAAATTATTTTATTATTTCCCATTTTTCCTTTCCTTTTTTCCATTTTTTCCCTTTCCTTTTCCTTTTTCTCCTTTCTTTCTTTTTCCTATTTTCTTCCCTTGGGCCGCCGACACCCCGACCTGCCTTCCCCCCTTGTGCCTGGGTTGTAGGCCTGCTTCCTCTCTTCCCTCTCCTTCTCCCACATGCAAGCTCAACCTGCCTCCCTTCTTTCTTTTCTTTCCTTCCTCCCCAGACTGGATCGACCCACTCCCCTCTTCCACTTCGCTGGCTTGCATGCACGCAGCCCCCCCTCACTTCTTTCTTCTTCTTCCTTTCTTCAATGCTTGCCCAACCACCTCTGTCATCTCCGGCCTCCCCACCTACAACCCTCCTCCCCCTATTGCTCCCCTATCTCTCTCTCTCTCTTCTCGCTCATGCCCTACCATTCCCCTCCTTTTCCTTTCCCTCTCCCTGCAACTCCTATGCCCCTACCACCCGGTCACCACCCTACCGAGCCCCCTATCCCCTCCTTTCTCTTCCTCTTCTTTTTCTTCTTCCCTCCCTGCCTCATTCTGCCATTTTTTAGCCTCACATACCCTTCCCAAACCTTCTTTTCCTTCCTTCCTTCTCCTCCCATCTCCCTCCCTATTTTTCTCCACCACTGCCACTGTCGCACTAGCCACCTGCACCACCCCTGCCACCCTCTACCTCACCCCTGAACCATCACACTACCCCTCAAGCCACCCTGTAGCCTCCTTCTTCCTCCCCTCTTATTTTCTCTCCTTTTTCTCCCTTCTTGGCAACCACCCTACACCGCCTCTTTTCGCCATCGTTCCATCGCCTCTGCGGCCACCTGAGCCACCAAACCAACCCCTGCAACCTCCTCTACCACCCCCACACCTCCTTTGGCCGAAACAATCACTTGCAGGCCTTCATTTTCTCCCTCCCTTTTCCTTCCTCCTCAGCCCCCTCCATCTCGATTCATCTCGGTAGCCACCTTCGCAGCCTCACCGCCGCCGCCTTCACCCTTAGCCGCCGTCAACCCATCCCCGACCACGACCTACACCCCCTCTCCACCTCTGCACCCTTCCTTTACCTTAAATCCTCACCCACATGCCTTATTTCCTAACCCAAAATTGGCTCTCCCTCCTCCCTTTTGTTGCCATTTCGAGCCCCTCCCCCTCATTTCTTTGCATGCAGCTCATGTTATATGAGCAAATGAGTTGCTGCATTTCTTGGTTTATTTGGTTAATGATTATAATAATATTTTAAGTTAAGTATTTGATTGATTAAGTATTATAAAGTCTTATGCTTGATTTTTCTTATTTCTAATATAATAAATATTGATATTATTTTTAGGTATTGGTTTTGACTAATCAAAGCTTGAACCTTTAACCGGAATACTGGTAATGTTCATTTTTATGGGAATTAAGGTAATCGTTAAACCCCACTTAAAAACATGGATAAACTTATGTTAGCACATTAGGGTTTTTAATATGTTATTATGCTTGATATATGTTGTTTAATATAATATATGTAGTTTCTTGTGTTGATTGATAAAAAGGAAGCATGTTAGATTATATGCTATGTATGGAAATATTGCTTAAGGTAAGAGTTTGGTTATTAATGAAAATGTAAAGTATTTATCCATGTTGTATTATGCTATTGTAATCTTTAATGCATGGATAATAATATTGTGAGTCTAGGGGCATTTTAGTAATGTATCTTGTGCAAGAATGTGGCCTAATATATGTAAAATAGTAACTTTGTAAGAAAAGGATATTATGGTAATTTTGTAAGCAAAGGCTAAAATGGTAATTTGCAAGTAAAAAGGGTAAATTGATAATTTTGAAAGTAAAGGGAAAAATAGTAATTTTGTAATTCAAGGGTAAAATGGTAATTTTGTAATTAAGGGCCAAAACGATAATTTTATAATTAAAGGGTAAAATGGTAATTTTGGATGCAAAGGGCAAAATGGTAATTTTGTAAGTGAAAAGGGTAAAATGGTAATTTTATACGTAAAGGGTAAAATGGTAATTTTATAAGTAAATAGTAAAACGGTAATTTTGGAGGCAAAGGTAAAATAGTAATATGTAAGTAAAATGGTATTATGGTAACTTTGAAAGTAAAGGGGTAAAATGGTAATTTTGTAAGTAAAAGAATAAAATGGTGATTTGTAAGTAAAATGGTATTATGGTGAATTTGGAAGAGAAGGGAAAAACGGTAATTTTGGGAGAAAAGGGTAAAATGGTAACTTTGGGAGTAAAGGGTAAAACGGTAAATTGGTAAATCAAAGGGTAATTTGGTAATTTTGAAAATGGAGAAAGGTAATTTGGTAATCTAACCAACTAAAGGGTAATTTGGTAATTATGATAATAAAGATGGGCAAATTGGTAATTTAACCAACTAAATGGCAAATTGGTAATTATGATAATGTAGAAGGGTAATTTGGTAATTTATCCAACTAAATGGGCAATTTAGCAAGTATAACGAAGGAGAAGGGCAATTCGGTAATCTAACCAACCAAATGTGAATTGTCATAAGTGTAACAATTATGAAGGGTGAGTGGTGACCTAATAAGTGTGAGAGATAGCTTGGTAACCTAAATCGAGTAAGGGTGTGGCGAAGAACAACTATATGTGGGTTACATACCTTGTGTGTCGAGTATTATGCCATATTGTGTACTCTATGCTTAATGATTAATCATTTATAGCGCAACTTGGAGTGAATGTATGCTTATGTGACTTCCTTATGGCATATGGATGATGATTATATTTGTTATGCGTACGATATTATGTGATGTGACCCTTTAGGACATGCATGCTAGTATATTTTAATGTGGTAATGTGGGATGGAAGGATGTTTGTATGGGATGATCCTTACGTAAGAAAGGTGTTAGGGTTTGAGCGGCCAACTAGGGTTTTACAGTCATTGGTGAGTAGAGTGATGGGCTTTGGGTCGAATCTAAATGAGATAAGGTGTTGGACGATAAAAGAAAGGTTAGGTCACATAGGTCCGATTAGGGTTTCAAAGGAAAACCCTAGAGAGTGGTAGTGAGAGAATTTGAATGTCGGAAGGTGATGGGTCTCAACCCAAAGCCTTAGGAGTTGGGTCTTTGTTACGAGTAGATGTAAGGAGGAATGGGTGTTAGGGCATGATAAGAGGCGCAAAGATCTCAAGATATGGGACGAACCCTCTCGGGAGGATAAAAGTAGAGGTCGGTGACATGCATGTCAAGGGTGAAATACTTTCAAATAAGATACGAATAAGACACTAATCACTTAAAGAGGAAAATTGTTGAGCCGGACCCAGACCGGTCCACTGGCGAATAACAGTGGCCGGGAGTCGGGGTGCCCTAGAGACCGGTCCACCGATGAATAATAGTGGGCATGAGCGTTTTGCCCTGCATGATTTCCGGTCCACCGGCTATAATAGTGGGGGATTTCGTGCTCAACAAACCAAACGTAATAAAGTTAAGACATGGGAAAGACGCTAAGTACTTACAGCGGAACACTATATGAGTTGGGGCCAGACCGGTCCACCGAAGAATAATAGTGGCCAAGAGCGTTTTACCCTGCATAACCGGTCCACCGACGAATAATAGTGGCCAGGAGCGTTTTGCTCTGCTTGACCGGTCCACCGGCGAATAATAGTGGGGTTTCAGCACTCACATCGATATAAAATCTGAGAGATGAGTGAATAATGATAGACTAAAAGCATCAACTGTTCATTATGACCTATTAATATTTAATTGACTTGTTAAGTATGTAAATGTACAAAAGTGAATATTATGTATGCACCATTAATATCTGATTGACTTGGCAAATATGTGAATGTACGGATCTAAATATAATGTTTACACCTGTCGTTATGTATGGATATAGTGGTGTACTAGGTGTTACATTGTGAACCTATTTTTAAGTGTGTTTTTAAAGGGTTACTCGGTACCGTATTACTGAAGGGTTCCATTCTTAGGGTCCCTGCCTATTCAATGGGCAGTGTCCCTTGCAGGTCGTTTTCAGGTGTTATTCAAGTGGGCTCCCGGGAAAGAGCGTAAGGAACTATCCGGAAAATCTTATGGTTGTCCTCTTTCTCTTTTAAATTATTGTTTCAATGTATTCGTCGTTGCATTACCACCACTTGTGGATTTCATTCTTGTAAATTGTTTACTACGCTACTCTGATTTAGATATGTTTGAGTCTCTCATAAGTTGTATTCTTCTCTTTTAGCCTCAGCACTTGCACTGGAACGGTAGGAGTGAACCGGTATGGCACTAAGTGTGGCAGTAATATCCCCAGAATTTACGGAGTTGTTATTTCGCTTCCGCTAATTATTTTAATAAAATGAAATTTTTCAGTAGTGAATTTTGGGGATATTATAAAGGATATGCACTTCGGATAATGATTGAAAATTTATATGTTTTGGGTTTTATAAGTCTTGGGGAGAATATGATTGTCTTGACTACCCCGAGGGTATTATAATTATTTGAGGATAATTACGTGGTCGTATTTATGTTGTTTAGTTGTATGTCTTGCACATTTATATGAGTTTAGCATGATAATCTACAATCAACTTTGAATAATGTACTAATCATTTAAAGTTAAAGATCATGTGAGTCGGGCCAAGGTATTTATATGGGTCCGTTCCACTAGATAATAACAGTGGCTCGAGTGTGTTGTCCCCGAGAGGTGCATCAGCCCATTCCACCAGATTAAGAATAGTGGGGCCCCATACTCAACATAAATGAAAATACAATTAAGAGATAAAGTATAAATGGAAAGATACTAATCATTTAAAGTGGAAGACTACGTGAGTTAGGACCGAGGTGTTGAGTCCATTCCACCAGATAATAATAGTGGCTCAGGTGTGTTGTCCCCGAGAGGTGCTTCAGATCGTTCTACTGGTTTAATAATAGTGGCTCAGGAGTATTTTACTCTGAGAGGTGTTGGCTCCATTCCACTGAATAATAATAGTGGCTCCGGTGTGTTGTCCCCGAGAGGTGTTTCAAACCGTTCCACCAGTTTTAGAATAGTGGGGTCTATGAACTCGAAGTAAATAAAAGATTGAAATATGGTTATCTAATGAAAGGCCTGGAATTAGTAATTATTTGCCATTCTTTTATTTATGCATGTATGATTTGCTTATGATAATTCTTATATCATGTGTAACCCTACTTAATTGTACCGCTACCTTACTTAGTACGCAGTGTACTGATCATCCATTTTATGGGTGTTGCTCAATCCAAAGAGTAGATGACCCAGATGTGTATATGCAAGTTGATAAGGACCAAGTGGACGATTTCGCAACCTTTGATGATATATATGTAGAGGATTGATTTCTTTTGTATTAGGGTTTGGGTGTAGAGGCATGTTATCCAGACGATAGCTTTACTCGGATACCTTTTTGGACTTTTAGTTCCATGGGATCCCTTTTGTTGTATTTTGATATTGTAATCGGAGTTGATCTCCATACACTTATTTGATGTTATTAGTTGTCTCGTTTCTTACTATTATGTTTTAAATTTTTTAATCATTTTGCCTTGTAATTGACGTAAGGATAGTGAGGTGAGCCAAACTTATGTCAGTTACAGCGATAACACCTAAATATTTGATTATACGCTTCTACTTAAAATAAAATTTTTCAATAGTAAATTTTGGGGTGTTATAGTAACACACTATAGACTATTGTTCTTAAACTGATAGAAAGGTGTGACGTGACTCTCAAGATAAAATGCTTCTTAACTACTATTATCATCTGAGGGAACAAACACAACACCTTAGTCCTAAATCACGTAATCTTTTACTTTAAGTGATTAATATCTTATTCTTTATCATTTATCTCAAGATCATATTCCTGTTTACATTGAGCTTAGAGATTCCACTATTATTAATTTGGTATGATGAGCTAACATATATTAGGACAACTCGCTTTTAACCAATGAGTTACTATTATTATTCTGTGAAACAGACCCAACATATACTAGGACAACTCGCTTTTAGCCGCTATTCTTAAACCAATTGAATGATATGAAGCACGTCTCGGGGTAGAATTCTTCTAATCCGCTATTATCATCCGGTGGAATAGATTTAACACATCAGTCTTGACTCGCGTAATCTTTTACTTTAGGTGATTAATGCCTTAACTATAGTTATTTATCTCAAGATCATCATGTAGATACACATGTAGATGTGAAAGGCACATACTCCATATTAAAATAATTATTCAAAACATGAAAAATACAACCACACAAATATTGTGACATCATCAAAGAAAATGCCACATTTCTCTTAAGAAAAATCCTAACTTCACAAAATGAGTAGAACTTATCTCATAATACTTATTTACCAGAAAATTTAGTACACATACCTAAAATATTATTATAAACAATATATCCAAAAATTAAGGTCTAAACCCAATGCATTACACATGCGATAATAGTTTGTCTCTAGGGTTAGTATTTACAAATCCTTATGAAACCTTAATTTCACCATTTCGACATACTTTATTCCATAAGACTCGTATAACCACAAAATTTAATAAAAAAAAATACTCAAATATTAATATTTACAATATATCCAAAAATCAAGGTCTAAATCCAACATCTTATACATTCTATAACAACCGGCCTCTAGAATTATTATTTATAAATCCTTATGAAATCCTAATTTCATAAATTAGACATAATTTTTTCCATAAGACTCGTATAACTACAAAATTTAATATACATTCCTAAAATACCATTATTAATAGCACATCCAAAAATTAAGGTCTAAATCCAATATTTTATACATACGATAATGACCCCGTCTCTAAGGTTACTATTTCTAATTTAATCTATTTTTCTCATTTTATCAATCTTAAGCCATTCATAACTACTCCAAATATTCTACATAATATATTTAGAATAATTTGACCAAATTAACACATTTAAATGTCAAATATTTTATATTTAACCTATATTGACCAAATTGCCCTTATAATAGATAAAATATCCATATTTTCAAAAACCCTCCTAGTCCCACTATGATGGTTTTAACCATCCAACACATATCTTCAAGAAATTACTCATCCACAAATATATATATATATATATATATATATATATATATGGATTTTTTTAGATTTTTTCTGTATTTAGTTTGGTAGAAAGAAATTTTCAAAGAAAATTATAGTTAATTATAATTATAAATAATTAGTTTTGTATAAACACACACACACAAAAACTTACCCTATCACCTTTACCCTGCCCCCACCCCACCTCCACCATCTACCTCCATCTCATGAAATAAATTGTATGGATTTGAGTCATAAATTTAATTAACTATAATTTTCTTTTGGTGGTGAAAGGTCACAAGATCTATATTATTTATTTTTAATTATTATAAGTTTAAAGATTAATTTATATATTTAAATATGTAACAAATTATTATTTGTTGATATATTTAAATGTTAGCCCACTTTTTTCTCTTCCACTTGGTCTCAACTGTTCTCTTCTTACACCACAACATCCCAAGTACATACCGATGAAGCTAAACTAAATTGCATTAACACAATCCAAAACAAAGGTGAACCGATACAGACCTAATTTAGTTACATAGTAAATTTAACTTTAAGCTGAACCATGGTGATCCAAATCAAAACATACCTGAATGATCCGTTTTCCACCTCTACATTTAGTGCATGTGATAATATGAGAAAAGTCCAAAGGTAACTCACTATTCCTTACAAACTACCATAGTTGGTAGGGTAAGGAACCTATATAAAATGACACATACAAAACCTATGCAAGAGAATTGCACTACTATTTGGGTTCCATCATTAGTGGAACACTAAAAAAATGAATTCTATAAGGTTTGAATTATTATTATAAGGTTAAATATTTATTTATATAATTAAATGCTTAAAATCTCAAAGAAAGCCATATATCAAACCCAAAAAAAAATCAAAATTCACCCAAAGGTATAAAAGAAATAAGAGGATGAACAAATGTCATCAGTCTCTTTTCTTTATAGATACTAATGTCCCATATTTGACTAAAATAACACAATTTCAATCATGATAACAAAATAAACAATCATTAGTATAAAAATGATGAACTTCGACACTGTCATCTTGAATAGAATGATTGTCAAGATTATCGAGAGCAAATTCCATAGGTAACCCCAATAAGATGATTCATATCACTATTATACAATACTCTTATAGATTATTTTAACCCAAAATCCAACAAAATTGTTTCTCAATAGGCACCCAATTACTCTTACACTATTATCATAATGCAAGTAGTAGTAACAACAACAACAACAATAGTGGTAATAGTAATAATATGATGAGTCTTTTCTTTTTCTCTATCTATGAAAATTGGAAAACATATTTCTAGAAAATAATTTTACCAAGATACCTTTGTATTTATATTTATTTTCACATGAGAGTGAAAGCAAATCAAAATTTTTATTCCATATATATATCCATTTAGGTACTCAAGTAGTTAAGTGTAAATAAACTTAAATAAAGTATCCATAAATACTATAACAAATGTCAAGGTATATAAGTATAGTTATTAAAAATATATGGTACCTATGGAATATTAGCCTAAATGTCAGGGTATATAAAGATAACTTATCTCCATAGATCCACAACCATTTAAGTTAAGATGTTTCATACTTAATTATTCAATTTCTCATAAATTTAATTTCATTATAATGTGAAATAAATATGGGTTACATTAATTCAAGAAAAACTAAGTAGTGACAAAAAATAGTTATATTATATATTTGCTCATTTTGAGCCTAAAAGTAATTGAGACGATGAAAAAAAATAAAAGGTTAGACATGTGATTTGAATGCATGTCCATATTCAAATGAATATTTTATAATTAACCAGCCAAAGTTACATACATTGATTTTGCCTTTCAATTAACTATTTATACTCAAAAGTAGCGTTGATTATTTTAAATGTGAATTGTCTCTATTCGACTCTTATGCCACATTTATGTTGTTTTCTCAAGTTTTACTCATCTTTTTATAAGGAAAAATAGACGGTATAAGTTTCTAATCATCTCATCCTTAATTTCTTTCCCATCTTATTTTTTCAGACAGCCAAAGATAGTAATTTGTTTTCCTTTCATTTTTTTCCTTCATCCAAACTTTCTAAGAATCACATGGACCCTAACTCAACCTTTTGTTAAAGTTGCTTACAAGAGGGGAGAAAATAACTCTTCATATAACACCATCAAAAATTATATGCTTCATAAAATGAACTCTTCTCCCTAAGAAGAAGAATTGCGAGTCTTACTAATGTAGTTTCATGGAATAATGATAGTTGAAGTCAATTTCATGTAGCATCCCATCCCATCTGTCACTGAATTTATAGAGGCGCCTTGCCATTTTTCTTCTTTTTCTCTCTTTTTAATATAACAAATATGCCACTATATATTGTTTTATGTGTTTTCCTTTTTACATTAATGCTAAACTCACCAAATGATTGTTTTTTATAGCTTTATACCTCATTTTTCATTTTAATTTTATTTTTTTATCCTTTAATTTGTCATTGCTACACAACATGAGGTAAAGGTCATTCACTTCCTTACTATTAGTTGACAATATTCATGTTGATGGTATTATTGATTCTTTAGATTGAGTATGATATACTTCTTATCTTGGGTTTGACGTGATTATTAGTAACATAAACATGGACAAATATATTAAATTCCAAACATTGACAATTTTGAACATTGAACTGCAAAATATTAAAAGACTCAAGATTGACCTAGCCTTGACAATATAGTATTAGGTACTTGAACAAGCATTGTGCTTTCATTTTATTTTATCTATTTATGTTTTTATCTTTTTGTTAGTATTTATCTCCTCCATTCAGTTTAGATTATCCATCCATAATTCAAACTTAGCTAGTTATCTAGCTAGGGTTATCTACTGAATAAATGTTGTAGTCTTTATAATTTTGAGTTTTAGAAACTAGAGCTTTAATTTATAACTCATCTAAAATGAAAATGTGGGAGGTAAAAACTTAAATATGTATGATAGTATAAAATTATATTATAAAATTTTGATATTATTGAAACATTTATCAAAATATGTACTTGCTTTACTTCTTCCTCTATACAATAGTACTTTGCTAGACAAAAAACTATCCAAACTAATTGTACCTCGTTAGCCAACAAGATAATGGGTAATTGATGAACTTAGTGGCTTTGGAATAAGGAAACAAAGACAATGATAAGTAGATGGATGATAACCTTAGTCAATAATCAAGAAAAGTAAAGGACCAGGGAAATAAAAGAGTCTAACAAAGGAACAATAGATGTAAGGGAACTATGATCCATACAATACCTAAAAGCCAAAAAGAATAATATGATAATCGTTGGACTATCGACATCAGTACATACAACTTTATATAAGGTTGAGATATTGCCTCTCTCTCTCTCTCTCTCTCTCTCTCTATATATATATATATATATATATATATAGTAAATTGGTTATCCCAACGAACTACACAATAATGATAGAAAATAGAATTTGGTGTGCATTTACTCATTTTCTTAAAATAATAATATAATCTATTGAATTTACCCTTTTCTAGCTAGCTTATTCTCAACTTTTTTAATTATTGATTACCCTCGTTAACCACCATCAAATTTCATACCCTAGTTAATTATTCTATTTCACCCTATCCAAACTTTAAAATTTTAATCTAATTTTTTTATGAATAAAATATGTATGAAGCTAAATTGATTATTTAATTATTTTTATACACATTGACATTTTCTTATATTTTTTGTACAAAAAATACAACATATCCATAAGTTAAAATATTATTTTCTTTAATATCCGACCATTTAAACAAAATATTTAATGAAATATATACCATTCTTACATTTTAAGTAATTAATCTATAGTTTCTTTAATATCTTATCATTTTAAATATAATTATAATATCATATGATAGTGTAAGTAGTTTAAAACTTCTTGCGAGGAATGATGATGAGTCAAACCTAATTTAAAGGTATGGGCTAGGTCTAGCCAGATCCAAAATCATACTTGTTTGAGGTACCTAGATTAAAAGTCGTCCCATGGTCACTATATCATAATAGGGTCCAACTCTTTCCATTTTAAAAAATAAATAATTTTATAAATGATGATATAATTTTGGTTTTGTGTAAGTTCATATTTAATTAACTTTAAAATAATCTCTCTAATTCTTAAAATTTTTTTTTAAAAAAATGGTTAGTTTATAACTAAAAAGGTTTGATAGATTACTTATACGTATAAGGTAAATAAACATAAAAAATTAAACCAAATGGACCAAAAGTTTGAAGAAGATAAAAGGAGAGATAAAAAAATATAATAAATTCAAAATAATCTAATTATTTAGTGTTTGTTTGGCAGACCATCTAAAATATGATATGATTTGAAATAATAGTATCCGAAGCAATAATGGTGTTTAGCAGACACATTTTATTTACATCTAAAATAATAAAAATATTTGGTAATTCATTTGATCCGAAATGAATTAACAAATGATGGTAGTTTTGGACATTCTCTACTCAACAAATAATGACGGGTGAGTATATTTAATAAGGGTATAATAATAATAACATAAGATAGTTTAAATACTTAATAAAAAAATAGTGGAGCCTACTCATAAAGTATTAATATATTAGATAAAATAGATAATAAGGTTTTGAAAATAATATGTGGAAAAAATGACCTGAAGCGTGTTTAAGTCAATAATATAGATTATGATATGCCTACCAAGCACACAATTAGTTTATGTATACATATAAGCATATATATACTTATGAATAACTAAATGAGTTTGTGGATTGGGTCTTGGATTGAAGATGTTGGACCCAGACCTGTATAGGTGTATATGAATGCAAACATTATTGAAAATATAGAAAGTTTATACACAAACCCATTATAAATAGCTTTAATATGGCAGGTCTAACTAGGGTTTAGAGTCCTATGTCATTTCTTTTTACACACACTCATGCGCATGTGCACGTGCACACACACATGTGGCTTAGTAAAAAAAAATCAAGAGTTCACTCCATAAAAAAAATACTCCATTTGATTTTGAATAATTTTCATTTTAGGAATTTGATTTTGGTTACAAATAAGTGTCGTTTTACATTTATGAGATAAAATTTGAATTATTTCTCCTACTTTACCTTTTAGTATCAATTACTCCATAATATTTTATGTATTTATCTTTTTCTCTTTCTAACAATAATTATCATTTCCATTGGTATTTTTAATAGGGATAATTTAATTATTTGGATCATTTTTTTGATTCTTATATAAAAGGTTAAAATGACTTTTATATCAAATCAAATGCAGCACTTGGCATGCTTCTTGGTCTCAAAAGGCTATTTTAACCAGCTATGCAACTGACACAAGAATAATGGGTAAAAATTGGTTTATTTTTTGAAAAGTGGGGAACCGTTGAACATTAAGAACCAAAAATCTGATTGCAAACAAATTTTGTCCGTTCTTCAGTGATCGCATCAAGCTTACAAGAAACAACATATATCAGTCTCCTTTTTTAGCGAATTTGCGATTCTATTTCATTATTCCTTCATTATCGTTGCCATTTGAATCTCAATATCTTGGTTACTTAATAAAAAACTGAGAAAAATATGGAGAAAGCATAAAGGAAATTGGGTAGGGTAAGGTGGAGTGAACAAAGACAACCTTAAACTTTAAGAAAGTCTCACAAATATAGAGAGAGAGAATAGAGTAGAAAATTATGAGGCATGGGGTGTGGTAAAGTTACGATGGGTGATAGTATAGAAAATATATTAGAGGGTGAGAGGTTCTATAGGCTTTCTTTTTTTCTCTTATAATAGATGGGTTGTTGGGCTTTATTGATTTTAGGCTTTATTATAATATATGTTACTTTTAGTTTTATGTTGAAAAGAGTTTGAGCTATTTTTTTTATATTAGATTCATTTACTAACTTTTGCTAATCATGATGAAGGTTAGATAAAATGGGTGTTGTCATTTGAAAATTATCTCCTTACTATGTATACAACATTAGCTAGGTAATAAACTAATTTACCTTTGCCCAAATCTCATGACCAAAGAGTCTCCCCCCATTCATACAAAAAACTCACACAATAGAGGATGGTCAACATAAATTTCTCATGTTCAAACTCCCGACTTACATCAACTCCTCACTAAGTTTGATTGGTGCTATGTTAAATCCTCGCAAAACTCCCCAAGAGATTAGTGTGGTGCTAGCGAAGCTCCCTATGAGATGTGTGAAGCCATGTCGCAATAATCCTTTGGTAATGTCAGATACTTACACATCTTACCAATAATATCTTATAACCTTTGCTTAAGTATATCATTATCTTTTCATGGATTTATTATTTTGATCATTATCTTACATACCTTATGTTGAAAATATGTATGCCTCTGTCACTCATTTGAAAATTATTACGAATATTTTCTCTCCTTGGTTCAATGGATCGAGTTTTTTTAACCTTTTTTTTATGAATGGTTTAAGCATGTATAAATGACTTTCTTTGTTCCAAAAAGGCATGTATAAAAATAATTTTTTGTTGCGTGAAATGAAATTCACTAATTTCGACCTGTCTTGTTTGATTTAACTTCAACTGGTGCTCTAAAAGTTTAGTGAAGTCACAACTACAGAGGATTGTGGAATTTGGTTTTCATTTAATTCTTAAACCTAGATAAGGATGATAAAGTATCTCGCAAAAATAGTAAGAACAATACCATTATTCTTTTTCTTCCCTTTTGTAAATTAAAAATTATATCAATAACCAAATGAAATTAAATATTGTATCAATAACCAAATGAAAATAACTATTGTATCAATAACCAAACGAGGCTTTAGAATAATTTAGCATTTTGTTACAAATCTTTGCAATTAGATCCCTTTAGCATTTTGTTACAAATCTTTGCAACTAGATCCCCATGGACAAATCTAGGCATTATCACATTTGATAGAAATAACAAAATTGTGAATGTGCCATATCCCACATATGAAAACAACCACTATAACTTAAAGAACATTTGCATGCCCTTGCCTTCTCCTAGTACAATTAATAAGCCAATCAAGTGCTTGAGTGTTGTTCAAAATTGATTGCAAATGCTATACCAGTTCAAGATTCCCACCAATATTGTTGAGTAAAAAGATAGGGCACACACAACTAGCTTTGATTTGCAATACCCACTCTTCAAATCCTACCCCTAGACTCATACATCATGCTAGCACCATTTTTAATAAAAATGAATAATGAAAACAACAAAATAGAACAAGTGAAAGATAAATGAAAAAGAATATATATATATTTTTAAAGATTTGGCTTCATTTTGAATAGATCTAACAATTTATTACACTACTACAAGAGCCTCCATTTGAAGCAACATATTGGCACGGTCATGGTCATGACGCATCTAAATTTAAACTAAAATTCAATTAAAATTAAGTTATAATTTTAGATCTAAAATTCAAACATATTGATCTACATAACTTCTCTTGCCCTCTATAGGGAACTCACACAATTCGTCTTATTATCCATGAGAATTTCATGCAACTTATTCAAGCCAACATAGCTGCCGAACATAGATCTTCCTTGCTTGTACATGCCTCACACAACTCTTCTCAATATACGTCAGAACCTCATGTTGGCATGCAATGCCAATGTCATGGTTTAGATGCTCCTCACCACTCACCTCCCTTTGCAACACACCAAATTTATTAAATTTAAAGGAAACTTACCTCAATTTTGTCTCTAACATGCTTGTCCGTCTTCATTCTTACTTGTTTGTCTGGGTATCGCTGGTAGGAAGAGAAGGTTTGAGATGGAGAGAATGGAGGAATGATTTAAGATTGAACAATGATGAAAGTAGTGGTAGACTGGTAGCTATGGCTGTCACCTAGGACAGATTGGGGGTGAATGAGTCAATAAGTAAATGAAGGATAGTTTAGGTAGTTTGGAACTAATTTTTTCTATATAGTAAATGAAATTTTTTTATATAGCTCCCCTAAATAACATTAGCTTTTATTTATCTAAAACAAATAAATATTAATTTTAATCTGTTTATGCTATTGAATAAAATTTCTATTTACCAAAAAAAGATTCATTTATGCTATTTAATATTTCTTGCTATTTTTTCTAAACCAATACACCACTTATTCAACCACTATAAATTATTGGTTCTAATAGTAAATCACTAAATCAAATAGTAATACCCATTTCCAATTTGATTTTTTAAACTATGGCGTGTAAACTTGATAACAGCCCAAAAAAATACGGGCAGTCGGGACTCCGGCAGTGTTGCGCAGCCTACAAGAAATACGGGAAGTCCGGCAGTGCGGATTAGCGTTTTTCACGATTGGCCTCCTCCTCCATGATTTAACCAAAATCGCGAGCGTAGCCGAATACGACCAGGAGTCTCTTCCTTCGAGCAGGAGAAAGCAAAATATTTCGTCTCACTTCCTTGCAAGGCACTTCCTCCCTCGTTGTACAGACCTGATTACCACTTCCTTCCTCTCTCTCTATCTACTTTCTTTTGTTCTATTTCTTAATTTACTGTACAATTAAATCGGTTGATCAGGTGGAAGGCACAAATGACTATGATGACTCAGCCACCCTTGGATGTAAGTAGTTTTTCTCCACCATTTTAGTTGCTGTCGACTTTTCTTCCTCTCCCGTTTTTACTTTTCAGTTGCTGAATTGTTGCATTTCAGCGCATGATCTTTTGAGAAATTTAGGTTCGATTATTGAAATTCGAGTTTAATTCGAGCATTTTGTATGCTCTTGTCTTCTCACTCTGGCGATATCTTTTTGTTTGAGATTCTGATTTGTTCGATCGTGTTACGGTTTTACTGGATCAAGAAACTGAGTTGTGTTGAGTTCTCTTGTTTTGACTGTACAGCAAGAAGACGAGGAGATGCTAGTGCCACATTCAGATGTAGTCGAAGGTCCTCAGCCGATGGAAGGTGTGTTTGCAGACCTGTATTGGCCATTTTCTTTTCTTGTTTCGTTTTTTGCTGGGTTACAAATGGTTGCTGAATTTGGTTTCAAATTATTGGACATCGCTTGATGCTTTACTTCTGATATGCGACTGTCGAAGGTGTATCAGTTGTTTCTGTTGGAGTTTTGGGTACGTCTAAGGCCTCTAGGCGTGTAGGATTTTTGCTTTACTGCTTTTGAACTTTGTATCAGTTGTAGCTGTTGTTAACTGCTCTATTCAACTCTATGATTGCTGAATTTTCACTTCAACGAAAAGGGCCTGCATTAATTTACTTACATAGGCAGCATTATCTTCACGCAAGATACAATGAGTTCGAGAGTTTCAGAGTATCCTCTAGACTCATTCAGCCATTACCTTTTTGCCTTGAATATATAGTTGTCCCCCAAGCAGAAAATAATAATGCCTCGGAGAACCAGGCAGCGGAGGAACCTATGTCATCCAAGTTCACTTGGACGATTGAGAATTTTTCTCGGATGAACGTAAAGAAACATTACTCAGAGACCTTTGTTGTTGGTGGCTATAAATGGTAATGGTTATGAAACTTCTCCCACTCAAAATAAATATTGTGGAGCTCAATTCATCCGGCATTGATGAATATGTGACTTGTTTTGACATTTCCAGGCGAATTCTTATCTTTCCCAAGGGAAATAATGTGGACTACCTGTCTATGTATCTTGATGTTGCGGATTCTGTAACATTGCCATATGGTTGGAGCAGATATGCGGCATTTAGCTTGGCTGTGGTCAACCAAATGCATTACAAGTTCACAGTAAGAAAAGGTATTCTTTATGTATTATTTATTGGGTGATTCATGGCTTGATGCACTGAATATACTGTCATGTTGTTTCAACGAATCCTATGGTTTGTGGTGTGATGATTGTTTAGATGACTGCAGGTCCTTCAGGCTTGTGATGGTCTCATGAGTATATATATTGTTACTGGAGCAAGAACAACCCACAGGAACTGTCACTTTGTTAGCATAAATCTATAAAATGAGTCAAAAGTTTATTCAGCTTATGGATGAAGCATATTCTAAAATAACTATTGGTTTAGAAGTCGAAAAAATTCTATATATATATTGTATTTTTGTGCGTCTATCCATGTTTTGATGATTTGCAGTTCTTGGGTTTTGCAGACACACAGCATCAGTTCAATGCCAGAGAAAGTGATTGGGGTTTCACGTCGTTTATGCCTCTAAGTGATCTTTATGAACTTCAAAAGGGTTACGTCGTAAATGACACGTTGGTTGTTGAAGCTGAGGTTGCTGTTCGTCGCCTTATGGATTATTGGTCATATGACTCAAAGAAGGAGACTGGTTATGTTGGACTGAAGAACCAAGGGGCCACGTGCTACATGAACTCTCTTTTGCAAACTCAGTACCACATTCCTTACTTCAGAAAGGTTCAATTGGTTTTCATGCGCATAGTTCGTAGTCATTAGATCAATTCACAACAATGAGTTTGTCGGTTGATGTACTTTTTGCCTTTTGTTTCAGGCCGTATACCATATGCCAACCACTGAGAATGATAATCCTTCAAATAGCATTCCTTTGGCTCTGCAAAGCTTGTTCTACAAGCTTCAATATAATGATACCAGTGTTTCAACCAAAGAGTTGACCAAGTCTTTTGGATGGGACACATATGATTCTTTCATGCAACATGATGTGCAAGAGCTTAATAGAGTTTTATGTGAAAAACTGGAGGACAAGATGAAGGTATATTATTTTCCTTCAGATTTTCAAGTTTTCTGATAGAAATAAGTATCATGATTGATTTTATTGTCCAGGGTACTGTTGTCGAGGGTACTATACAGCAGTTATTTGAAGGGCACCTCATGAACTATATTGAATGCGTCAATGTGGACTACAAGTCCACAAGAAAGGAATCCTTTTATGGTATCATCATCATCATTATGACTACTTATATTCTATATCCACCACCTTCTTGCATCCCGTACCAATTTCCACTTATTTTGATTCCTTTTAGATCTCCAGCTTGATGTCAAAGGTTGTCGTGATATCTATGCTTCTTTTGACAAATATGTTGAAGTTGAACGTCTTGAAGGTGACAACAAATATCAGGCAGAAGATCATGGGTTACAGGTAATATTTTAATTCATGTATGGCAACTTATCTATTACACCTCACTTCTGCTGTGGCCTCTTCAGTGATTGCATTTGTTTCTCATCCTGCTAAGTTGCTAAAGATAATGCTTTACTGTTATTAGTTAAATCACTAATCTTCCACTGGACTTGTAGAATAAATCAAGATATGAGTATGAAACTGTTCTCCAGGATCTGCAGCTTTCTGCAATGTGATTAACTTGGGCCAATTTGCTTATATCTTACTGAAATCTTTTGTAGCAGCAGGGGATTTCAGATGGCTAATACATGCTTTGAAGGCCAGTACTACTCCTAGTTTATACTAAACCCTTTCATGTGCTCAACTCTTCACCTTATGGGATTGGCAATGCTATCAAATCTTGACTGGGAGGGTTGTATTCATCCAACATATGCCAAGCCATGTACACGAATGTCACTGATTGGTTAATCTGCTTTCATGAAGTTCAGCAATTCATCAAGACAGAGAGGAATACATGCCACAGACTGTGGTTAAAATAAAGTTTGTCCTGAGGCTGGAATGTGCCTACAATAAAGTTTGCTTTGTTCGCGTAATTTGTGTATCACTTTTTAATTGGTAGTAATTCTTTCTTCCTCATCGTTGGGAGAGAGTTTGTCGCTAAGCAAGGCCAAGTCACTTTGGTCAATGGGCCTCCTTTGTCTCTGTCTTGTCACTTGGAGCTTCCTGGTCCAACATAAAAGACGAGAGCTGGTAGTCGATGTTGAATTGGAATAGATGGACTAAGGAAGAAGCAGGTGAAAGGGCATACTGTGAACAGGGGTGCCTAAACTTAAATGCTCAGTGGAACAATAATGTCATGAGTTGTACTCGTCAGTCTGTCATTTGGAGCTTCCTGGTGTAAACATAAAAGATGAGATATCAGGTGACTATAAAGGGAAGTCTCCCAAATTCAATGTTGAATTGGAATACACTGAGGAAGAATGAACTACAGAGACACCTAGAAACTGAATTGCTTAGATGAGCAATAATGATAGTTCCTGTGATTTTGAGTTGAAGCAGAATTTGGAAATGAAAGCGATGGTGTTGGTCAACTTTTATTGGTTGATAGTTGAACAGGCATTGGCTATGTTGTGAAGCTGTATTGAAGTTTGGTGTTCATACCCAGAAATAATTGGAAGTATCCTAAATTGTAACGTCTTGTTCCATTTATAATCAGATTAGAGGTCTTACCAGAAGTTATTTGCAACACAGGTTAAAGGAAAGTCATTAAGTCCTATGTGATTTCATTTGTTGACTTGTCATTTTCTGATTTATTCAGGAACATCGTGTAAAATGATAAAAAGACAGGAATGTTGCTACGATATGTGTTGTTTCATTATGAATACCTTTATATGATTCTTTCATTCAAAGAGGAAAGAATATTATTTTGTAATTAGGCTTTATGTTCCATCTTAAGTTCTGGTTCTGGATTAGTTGATTGGTGTGCAATTGTTTAATAAATTTAATTTTTATTTGTTTCTTATCTCATTATCAAACTGGTATTTATGGAAGTACTGTTATATTTTGTTCTATTATATATATCTCTGCCTTATCTGCCACTAAAGCTTTTGGTTTGTGAGCCCTTCTTCGTGTTTTTTTACTGGTTTTATATATTGGGCTTTGGTTGTAGCCTAGGAGTATGCTGCTTTACTGATCTATGTGTATTGTGTGGTGCATTATTTTTACTGGATCAGCTAGTAGCTTTCTTAGAGATAATGAAAGTTTGAGCTTTCCTTCAGGATGCTAAGAAGGGCGTTCTCTTTCTAGATTTTCCACCTGTCCTTCAGCTTCAACTGAAGAGATTTGAATATGATTTCATGCGAGACACTATGGTGAAGGTCAGTATTCAGTTTTCTTTGGGTTTTGCTTCATCATATCAAATTCTGGTGATTATCTGGCCTTTTGACCCATCATATTCAATGTTAACCCCATCAGGGCAACAGTATTGAACAAATTGTAACTATTGGTGTTGAGAAAGTCCTGAACTCATGACTGGTGACCTAATATTACTGGAGTGGCCAACTATTCAAGCTGGTAAAAGAGGGATATTAATGAAGGTTCCTTTACACTTTTGCACATCATATTTGAACTAAAGCAGATAAAAAGGCTATCATTCCATCTTATTGAGAAATGAGAGATTGAATCCTTGCTTCTATTTCATCTTTCTCATTCTTTGTATTGCGACTGTGTTGTTTTATGGAATCCTCTTGAGTCCCTGCCCTTGATTCATTAATTGTGACAACACTTTTTTTTTGTTTATTTGTTTATTTATTTTTAAAGTGATTTTCTGGATTGGGTCGTGAAAGAGGAATGATAATTCCTTCTGTGTATGACTGGCCTGTGAGGTCAAAGCTTCGATAACTCCACCTTTTTTCCCTATGCTTTTCGACATGTGTGGGGTTATTTTTCAGTTTCCTTCTATTTTCTTTGGGTTGTTTCTTCATTGTATCATTGCACATCTGGTTTTACTGTTGAAAGATAGTCTCATGAGCAACTGATGATAGTCTTATACTGCTATGTACTTCTGAGGTGCAGATAAATGACAGGTATGAATTCCCTCTTCAACTCGATCTTGATAGGGAAAATGGAAAATACTTGGCACCCGGAGCAGATAGGAGTGTTAGGAACTTGTACACTCTTCACAGGTATGCAATGTTGCTATGCTTAGATTATAAAATAACCCTCCTCTGCTTGTTTAACTTAATAATGGGATGTTGAATGGGACCAGATGTGCCAATTATTTGTTTTATGGATGACCTGTTTTGAGTTTCCTTTGCTCCTGTGCTATACGGCTTCTTAGTTCTTGCTGACAGAATCAATGAATCTTTTGAATAGTGTTTTGGTTCATAGCGGTGGTGTGCATGGGGGACACTATTATGCTTTTATTCGGCCAACCCTATCTGATCAGTGGTAAGCATCATTTTTTTTTGTTTTGTAATTTGTCAGGGTAATGCATCAGTTTTTCTTTGATCTCATTCTTGGGAAACTTCTTTCCCGTAAATATAAATAGCCATATTTAAGATATTATGAGATTCGTTCCTTTGTGTCTGCATTGGTGTTAGGCTTGAAAGTTCCTTATTTAAATTACCGTTGTATGTGAAGATATGTTAGTCGTTCCTAAAGTTTTTCATTGTACTCGGTGAATTTAGAGTGGATTATTTCCCTCGACCTTGCCTGTGTGCATTTCTTCACTTTCCTTTACTGGGAAAAAAAGACATGAAAAAGCATCATGTTTGTGTTTGCTCATTCCTAGCATGCAATTCTCAGGGATTAGAAATAAAACAAATGTTTCTATTTTCATTTGCCTTGCATTATGTTCCTTTGCTGGAAAACTTAGGCTTCTAGTTGGATTAGTTCACATCAATTTGCCATTTACTATAAAGATAGCAAAACCTTTTTCTAGTACTTGCAGCTTATCTACAGATTTGACAGAAGGGAGTTGATTTTTCTAATTTATTTTGGTCAACAACAGATTTGACATATGTTTAGGTTCTGTAGAATCACTATTCTAACCCTAAAACAAATATTTGAAAATTTCGAGGGTGATAACAAATAAAATGACCTTCTAATTGTTTAATTGCCTTGACGCCTATGTTTTCTTTTTGTGCAGTGTAAATATTGGCACGTTTAATTAAATCTGGCCCTTAGTGCAATGATCTAGTGTCTTCAGATAATCAGTTGGTTGCTTTTATTCAAGTCTTGGATGCTTTTCATGTATTCTTTTTGGGATGAAGTGCTAGAAGTTCAGATGTACTTGTGGTTGGATCTTTGTTGAACATCACAGATATAAGTGTTATCCATGTAGGTACATGTTTTTTTCAGTGCATAAAAAGGATATTAGAAGATTTTTATCGGCATCCCAGAACAATCAAGTTATCTTAATTTATTTGTTGTCGGGTCTCAATGTTTGTTTACTTGTGTGATCATCTATGTAGGCCGGTACCGAAAGTCATCTCACTCACACCTTTCATGTATCTGCTCAGTTTGTCAGAGCAACCAATACTCTGGCCATAACTTTGTCAGATTTGATTCTTTTCATGTATATTCACTATGTACTTTATCTCCATTTGAGAGGCTGATATGGGTTTTTGAGGTTTCGGCCTTTTGGTTAGCTGCTGATCCAAGGAAGAAGAAAAAGGAACCATTCTCACTTAGTTAATCTATTCTATGGTTTTCATGTATGATGTTTGACATGTGCCTCCCCCATGGTTTAGCTGATAGGTTTGGCATAAAACGATAATTGAAAGTGTGATGCAGTTAGTGAGAGTGACTGTGAGATTGGAGTTGAAAAGCTTTGCTACTCTTTATTTGTAGAAGCACTTGAGTTTCTGGAGCTAGAAGTTTTTTGGTTTCTATATTGTCAAAAGTGGAAGCACCCTCAAGGAGCTAAGAGCTCCCAAAAGTCTCAGGCTTTCATTTGAGCAGGCTGGAGAAAATCTTAAAATTATAAGAGTATAGCATGAACAAGAATATATTATAAAATATTAGGTTCAAGAAACTAGTTCCATATGCATCATAGGAAGAAAAAAGTGGCTATTAGATAGGTTATGAAGCTGTAGAAAATAGCACGCTAATCACTCTAATGAAGTTATCCCGTTGTTTTTTCCTTCTCTCTTCTGTTGTGGTCACCTTCCTTTTGGTTTACCTTTTTTTCTTCTCCCTCCCTCCCTCCCTATTACTCTCTCTTCTAATGCCAATCCATTTGTGTTTTTTATCAATATTTATGTGGATAAAGTTTTTTAATTGCTTCCAACATAATAGGAATCGAAATAAATGAATCTTCTTGGCCCAAGGCTAAATTAAAAAATTACTTAATTAAAAAAATGACAAAATAAAGCAAACGCAACATGGAAACAATAGTCATTACATCCATGTCTTGAGGAGTTGGCACCCTATTGCAGTAGCCTGCCTAGATCAAGTTGAGGCATTGACGGGTTACCTTGCCTTGTGTGGTGCCCTAAGGAAGTAGGGTTGTTGACAAGCCGAATGCTTCTCGGCTAGAGCTTGGCTCGTTTGTTTTTTTTTTTTAGGTTCGAGCTTGGCTCGATAAGGTTTGTAAGCCGATTTGGCTTGGCTTGTTGAACTTTTAAAAGTTTTTTAACGAACTAAATCAACTTGTTTATTATGATTTGATTTGTGGCTTGGCTTGTTTAATTATTTGGTTCGTTTGAAAGTTAAATAAATCAAATCAACTCGTTTAATTATTCTGTTTGATTAAAGACTCATTTAACTATTCAACTAAGTAAATTCTATGCAAGCCCAGCCGATAAACGAACAAACCAAGCTTATAAATGAATCGAATCGAGTTTGAGCCGAATTCGAGTTGACTCCCGAAAAAATGAACCAAACCTCCCTTAGCTTAAAGCTAGGCTTGTTTAATAAACGAGTCTAAAAATAAGGCTCGAGTTTGATTTGTTTTCTTAAATGAACGAGCCGAACTAAGCCGGTTTGTGACGTTTGTCAATAACCCTATAAATAAGTGGCAAGAGTTGCCTGCCTAGTTCAAGTTGAGGCACTGACAAGTCACCTATCCTTGTTTGGGTGCCCTAAGCAAGGGCCAAGGGGATTTCGCCAACATTAGTTCCTTCCTATTACCCATAATTAGGTAATCACATATTTTTGGTGCCACCATGTCGTTTTAGCATATAAGTCCTCTCAAGTTGAGAGTCCTTTTGGTGTCATTACTGAACTGTAGTTGAGGATAAAGTTACTTCATTTATAAATTTCTGTTTTAGAGAATATTTGTGCCTTTCAGATTCTGCATTGCTTATCAAGCTTATCTAGAACTGTTTGTTGAAAAGATTTCTTGTCCATTTAAATTACGGTGACTGTCATGTCAGACATGTTACTCAGACAATTTGCTGCATTTAGGTTCAAGTTTGATGATGAACGGGTTACAAAAGAAGACATTAAACGGGCATTAGAAGAGCAATATGGCGGTGAGGAGGAGGTACTGTAGCAACCATAATATGCTAAATTTGCTTCATCTTTGTGATTCTCTTAGAAAAAGAATGTCTCTAGTAGTTCCTGCTCCTTACCCTTGGAATTAAAAAAAGGTTATAGTTAGTTGTTGACTGCTAAACAGATTTTGTTCTCTCCCATGTGTAAACAGGTACCGGCGGCAAACCCTGGTTTCAATAACACACCATTCAAGTTTACCAAATACTCAAATGCTTATATGCTTGTCTATATCCGTGAAAGTGACAAGGAGAAAATTATTTGTAATGTGGATGAGAAAGACATAGCAGAACACCTCCAGGTAAGGCAATGTTTTTCTCCTTTAATGTAAAAGGCTGTTCATGACATGTGCTCTGTTCATAAATCAACATGTTACTTTCCAGGCAAGATTGAAGAAAGAGCAAGAAGAGAAGATAGATAAGAGGAGGTACAAAGCACAGGCACACCTTTATACTATCATAAAGGTCATTACTTTTGAACCATATATTCATCTCTATGGTTGACAAGGCAACTAGTGTTGCCCTTCAATTGGGAAAGAATGATGTTAAGTAATCAGTTAAAATATATAGGTTGCGCGGGATGAGGATCTTGAGGAACAGATTGGAAAGGATATTTACTTTGATCTTGTGGACCATGACAAAGTTAGGAGCTTCCGTGTGCAGAAACAAATGCCTTTTAATCTGTTCAAGGTAACCTTAAATTTGTGGTTGCCCCTATCTTGTTCTTTCTTTAAAGATTTGCTTCAGTAACAAATAATTTATTGCGCGTGACTCATGTTCCTTTGTAGTGGAATTGGAGGTAGAGATCTATGCTCTCTAATGATATCCTAATATTAATTTTCTAAGGAGGTTTTTCCACAAGCATTTCCTATTCGAGAAGCATATAAGGCTCAGGGTTTGTTTGCAGGGGATTGTTGAGCTATCATTTATAGTAATGAGGTTGAACTGATTCTGGAAGCTATATGTGGAAGAGATTATTTTGTTTGAATTATGAGGGTGGGGATAGAATGAGGTTTTTCTATTGAGTTTTCGTAATTGGGTGTTGACAAGGTTCAGGCTGGTTTTACGGATGGCAGTCTTAGGATGGTAATGGAAAGTTGTTTTTTGATGGACATGATTGCATGCTACTATTTGTAACATGTCATCTGACTATTCTTCTGTAATAGTTATGGTGGTAGTAGATTCCTTTCAGAGGTTGGATGTTATCTTTTCTGCTGCCTTACGCATAATTGCATACTTGTGGAAAAAGGTAAATGCCCTCTAGTATGACGTGTCTTCCAGTTAGAACTTTAGAGAATTTAATGGTTTGAAGCTCTTATGGTAATTCACACTTGTATAATTTTGAAATTTTTTGATATCTCATATCATCTGGCAGTGTGGTTATGACTCCTATGTTTGGTTATTTTTGACTAAACTGCCTACAATAGTCTGAAAAATTTCCTGTCTTGGCTTCTTTAGCTTTTTGCTTCTGCCATCAATATCGAACTATTGGATACCACTGTGTGGTGAACAGTGTTTGAAAAGGTGCTGGGTGATGGGTAGGGGGCTTTTCTTCTGCTAGGTGAGGCAACGGCATTGAGGCACAGCTGAGGCGGCAGAGGCGCACCAAGGCAACCAGGTGCCAAGGGGCTGAGGTGCCTGTGTTTCTTAAATTTCGGCCAAACTTCTTATGTACCGTGTTGCAATCTGTGCACAGACTAGAAGAATATAATTTTTAGCCTATTTTTAGTTTTGATTGTATGGAAAATACTCTGCGAAATATGGGGATTGAGGAGAGCAATAGACAGTTTTGGAAAGGTAAAAATTTATTGTGAAGAAGGAAAGAAAATAATAGTTTATTTTTTTTTGAAGAAGAGAAGTCTTCACCAAAAAAGGAGAAAGAAGGAAAGGCAAATAAAGTAGACAGAAAAGGAAGCGGGAGTGAGGGAAAGAAGAAATAAAAACTCACGCACACACACTCTGCACCAGAAACTGAGATTACAGGAAAACAGAGCAAGGAGAAATGACTGCGCCCTATCAAGCAACAAAAAAAGAGAAAAGGAAGAGAATATAAGAAGCAGGGAAGGAAACGACAATCGGAGAAAGAGAAAAAGTCAAAGCTTACCCAGTTGGTACACTCTTCACCAGAAAACAAAACACAACACAGACTGTTGACCAAAATCTTAAGTCAGTTCTTTTTTTATGTAATTTGGGCGCCTCACTTCGCCTAGGTGTGCCTTATGCCTTTTCAAACACTGGCCGTGAAAGGAAAGTTGAAATGAAGGCGGGAGGTATTTTATATTTTACAAGAGTGTTGATTCTGAAGTTAATATCAATGTAGTACCTCCATGTTTGCAGCCTATGTTTTTCAGCTAACTCATTTTTCTTTTTTTTTCCCCATTTGTTAAACTTTATCTTGCTTTGATAAATTACCCTACGTTACTTCATTCTTTGTCTCTCACCTCCTCCATTGACCACTTTCATTTCCTTTTTATCTTCTTTGTATATGAACTATTTAATTAAAACACAATCTAGTAAATTTAATTTCTCCTAATCATTGTTCATCTTCATAATGCCAAATCTGTATCAATTGGAGAACACAAATGGTTTAAGAATACAGTATTGTCAGTATCAATCCCCTCCTTTTTTCTCTTGATCCACAAGTAAACATTATATTAATCCAAAGGACTGTATAAATACTGTGGCTATACCTAGGCTAGAATAAAAAAGGAAGTAGGTCTATCACATTCTTTGGTGGCTTTCTACTAAGTCACAAAGGCTAGGAGAGCAAGAGTAAAAGAAGCCTAGCAATGTTGAAACTTCTGGTCGACAAAAAGGTGCAATAAAAAAAGTAGGTTAGCCCGAGCATATGCACTATAAAGTGCACTGTGCACATGTAAGAATAGGTTTACTTTAATTGTGAAGTTAAAGATATAGTCATAGAGATTTGCTTAGTTACCAAAATAGGGGTAAGTGGCAGTTGTTAGAGATCAATTTTTATTTTTATTTTTATTTTTATTTTTTTTATATGTAAATTAAATTTTTTGTCTACAAGTAGGGAAAGTTGTTAAGTGGTGCTAGCATCCTAGAAGTTGAGGGACGTGGTGTGCCCAGGGGTGAATATGGTTTGGAAATTGAACCAAACTATATTTTTATGATTTAGAAAAATCTCAAACCTAACCAAGCTATTTTTTGAATATTTCAAACCAAATTATATTAGAGGTGTATGGTATTGTGCGGTGTGGTTCGGTTCGGTTCGGTTTGGTTTGGTTTATGCATATTATATTTCAAACCAAATATTAAAAATTAATACTCAACTTAAAATCACTTTTAATTTTTTTCTAAAATTATAACTAATGAATACTCAATGCTAAAATTATAATTGAGAAATATCTTTTTTATGTTAATGTGTTTCGTGCTTACTCTTTTTCACATATGTGGGAGTGATGTGCAATTTTTTTTTGTTCATTAATAAAATGGCTTATCAATAAATAAATAAATATCATTTTTAAGGCAATATCCAACGTATTATGTATTTATGTAGATATGGATATATATATAAATATTATTTATAAATAAGCCATATTTGCAATTGCAAGTGAAAAAAATAGAAGCCCAATCCAAGAAATGCACAAATCATGTAATATTTTTTGAGCAACTCTCTAACTGTTGTAAGTATGTAAAGGACCAAAAAATAATAATAACAATAAACATATAAGGCAAAAATGATTAATTATGAATACATATACTTGCATCTATTAGTGTTATTTTTATATATATATGTGTGTATGAATACATATACTTATAATGATTAGTATTTTATATATATGTGTGTGTTGCAATAAGCCACATATATATACATATACGGTTTACAACCGTAATTTAATATATCAAACTGTAACCATATTGTTTCCAAAAATTCTATATCAAATAGTAAGTTCTTAAATCATAAATCAAAGCATAAAATTACAGTTTGGTTAGGTTTATGGTTTGAACTGTATTATATTTACCTTAGCCGTAATTACTTAACATATATCATTAAGTAGTAGGATTTTTCCTTTTTTGATTCTCTACAAGCCTTAATTTATTATGTAATTTATGCATTAGGACTTAATTTTTATTATTTAATAAAAGGCTTGTTAGACTCTAGGTCTACTAGAAACACTAGTTTGCTCCCTAAGTCTATATTAGCTACATAACAGGAGCCTTGGAATTTAGCAAGTTGGGGTTCTTCCTTTATTTTGGTAGGGAGGAGCAGAAATCCTAATTCTAAGAACTCATATACTCTCTCAGTCTCCTATGATTGTCGCATAACTTAGATCTGAAATTCGAGGCTGTAACATTTGATATTAGAGCCAAAAAGTTATGGGGCTATCAGACATGCAAAAAAGAACTCACGAACTCTTGGAAGAGATGCTCCAAATGATCAACAAATTCATAGACTCTAGTCAAGCATGTGGTCATCATTGTTGTCGTGAACGACAAACTTATCATCGCATGATTAGCAGCAACCACCACAACAACTCCTTCCATAAAATTTAGGACCAATGCTTCACCCACTATCCTTAGTGCTGTTAGTTGCTGACTTACTATTGCAGTCAATGCTACTCCCCTCGCATCCATCACTACATCATACACTCATCCTTAAACTCCCTCCTCTCTGTATAAGACCACCGCATAGGACACCAACCTTGGTGAGGGCTTTAGCTATTGTGCCGACCTTGGCTTATCCTCTCCACCCTTCACTTCTTAGACGCTACTTGGGTCTAGGAAGGCCTGGAAAAAAAAGGTCTGTCTGGGGTCTAGTTAAAATAATGTTGTGGTGGTAGTGATTTTAGTATAATAAAGGTAATATTTACTAATCCACGACAACCTATGAACTAGCCCATGCTAACCCATCTTAATGTGTAACCCACTGTGGGATCATTTGTCACATGCATTTATCACTTCATTCATCTAGGCAACATCGATTTTGTGATTGGAAGGAAGCTCCTGATCCCATGGGCCAAAATAATTTATTTGTCAATCCAGGCTGTGCAGGTAGAAGCTAATAAAGTATAATGTATGTTGGATAAGCTTTATGAATGCTCTTGGATCATATTAGGGTAGACTTGTGGCCTGAAAGACACTCTCCACCGCAGACCAGTCCACTAACTTAGTCTCCTTGCCCCTAAGCATCCCTAACTATTAGGCCTCTATTTTGTGATTATAGCTCGACACTTCTAGGCTTATTGCTAAAGAATTTGGTGCTACAATTGTATTGACAACCCTCCGTGATAGCTTACATCTTTGACATGTTTGGTTGCTTATCACTTGGGACTACTAGTTAAGTGGAATGGGTTTCCTTTGGATTGAGCTACAACTGAGGCCATTGCTACTTTTGGTTGCTTCTTTCCTTACAATGAAATTGAGGACAAGCTCATTTTTCAATAGTGGAGTAATGTTAGGAACTTAAGCAAGCCCCAACACCGACTCCGATAGGTTCATGCCCAATTTCATCCCTAATTAGCTAGATTTAGTTAGCTTAATAAGTAACAGGCTTTGGGTTTATCTAATTTTAAGCTGGCCTTAATTTTTTGAATGATTTATATATTAGGGTTTAATAGGTCTTATTTTATACAAGGCCTGTTAGATCCTAGGTCTACTAGAAATCCTAACTTACTCCCCAATTCTGTATTAATTATAAATAAGAGGCTAGAGCCTAAAAAATAAACAAGTTGGGAGAATTAGTAGTTCCTAATTTCTTGGCTTTCCCTCTCTCCTCCACCTCTTCCCCCCACTCCCCTTCTTCCCTTGCGTTTTTCCCATATTTTAATATAGGGAAGAGCAAGAACCCTAATTCTAAGCACTCACATACTCTATCAATTCTTTTGATTGCTTCATAACTTAGATCCAAACTTTTGGGCCGTAACAAAAGGCTGATCATCCATTGATTCCATGCATATCTATGCCTGTTCTTAGCTATATCAAATGTTGTAATTCAGTAGTAACAACATTTAGGTTTTCAATTTCTTTTAATGGCATTAGAGTTGTAATAGATGGTAGAGTATCTTATGAAAAAGGTTACAACTTTCACCTTATAATACCAAAATTAGATAGGAAAATTGTAATACAATACATCACAAATAAATAATCTTTTTTTTTTCATTTTTTATTTTTTTATATGGTAGATGCACAAATAAATAACCTTGGATTTGGTATGTGGGAAAATGTTGGGAGGTTAGGGTGAATGGCCGAATGCATAAATTTATAGGTTCAAAATTTTATTAATATAAATATTTTAATGAGATTTTTTGTTAGGTATTATTATTTTTTAGTGTCATTTTGATAGCTTGCTAATCAAGCACATATTGGGTTATACATATAGGCAGTGTTTGAAAAGGCCCAAGGCACACCTAGTCGATAGGAGTCCTAGAGCTTAGGTGCAAGGTGAAGGCGCGCGCTTAGGCAAATAGAGGCGCCAATATTGCTAGTTTAACACTTCTTTTGATTTTCCTAAAATATATAATCTTTTCTCTTAAAATTATGTCTATTGGTCTTTCGACGATCCTTTTTCCTCTCCCTTTTCTTCCCAGCATGAGATTTAGTTATTGTATGCATAAAAATAAAGTCCAAAAATAGTTAATCAAAGATTCTTTCTCTATACTAAATGTATTTCTTTCGTTTCCTTTCCCATGCAATATTATGTCAAATGGTCTTCCTATGACATTTTTCCCCTCCTCCCTTTCCCTTTTAATTAATTGCAGATTTTTTTGAATTAAATTAAAATAAAAAAGTAGCTAATTTTTAGTAAGGTGCGTGCCTTAGAGCCTCAGAGACCTCAGCACCTAGTGAGCCTTAGATGCACCTTGCCAATGTTGTGTCACCTAGGATGAAAAAATCCCAAAGCCTCGCACTTTAGTGTCTTAGGCGTGCCTTTTCAAACATTGCATATAGGATATATACCTATTAGTTCTTCGGTTATGATCTGATCGATGTTATGACAACTCTCTTGTGATTTCATGGTGGAATCTTTTCTTCCCTCTTTTGATTCATAAACAATCGCAAGCTTATTTTACCATTGCTAATTGTCACTCCGTCAATATATTCTATAATTCCCAGCCTTTCATCTTTGTTTTTAATCCTTGGCCAAGCATATGCCATCTGGTTAGAAATATATTCACTTATCTAAAGTAGTCTCTTGCTGCCAATATTTACTGCTTTATAAGGGGCTGTTCTAAGTTGGGGCGAATTTTTCTTTCGTTATTTGATTTATCATATGAATTAGATGAAAGAAAATATGAATTGATATTTCATGAAATGTGGATGCTGCCTGTGAGAAGTGTAAAATAATCCTTGTATTCATATACTTCTCTAACTTTTGTTATTTATTTGCAGGAGGAGGTTGCTAAAGAGCTTGATATCCCTGTCCAGTTCCAGCGCTTTTGGATTTGGGCAAAGCGGCAGAACCACACTTACCGTCCTATTAGGCCTTTGACACCTCAAGAAGAAACCCAGTCTGTGAGTTCATCATTTAATAAATATTTTGTGGATTGTATAAGTTGGTCAATAAATGCTCATTTGTGGCTTGATCGATATACTGTTATGTAACTTATTTTAAGTGTCGGCTTAACTCATAACTAAGAAAATAGTGTTCAATGATTGAATCAATTTGTTCAAAGCCGACAATAGCTGTGGGTTGAGAGTTAAGGAGAGTGGTAGAATAGCCAATCTCCACCTCTTTTGCCCCCTGATAGCTTTAACGAAAGCTTACCTGTTCACTTTTCCATTTTGATATTCTATTAGTTTATATCATTGAACCCACACCCTCTCTTTTCTAAATATTTATAGATTTTTCTTCAAAAAGAGCTTAGTTGTTTGAATAATCTAAATAACTGCTCAAATGAGTTGAATATGTTGGTATTTAGATGCTAGGAGAGGTACAAATAGGGAAGAAGATGGAGGATGACTTCTGACAAGGAATCCAGTATAGATAGGGCAAGCAAATCATACCCATGGAGCCCACTGAGGCAAATAATTAATCTCCCACATGAAGTGATGTTCTTCCATTTAAGATATCTAATCAATGTTCTGTGATACTTGAGCTTCTGTCTTGTCCATGGTGACAGTATCTGAAATATGTCCAATTATCAAAAATAAATAAATAAATATGTGAAATATGCCCTACTTATTTTGCACTCTCTTATGGAAACTACCCTGTTATGCTGCCTATTTATGACCTTAGGTCCATAGTAAAATCATTATTTATTTGTTCATTCTACATGGAAATATAGTGAAAGAAACAAACATCAACCGAAATGCACATATTCTCTGATGGTTGGGTCTCCCGTCTCCTTGAATGGTTTTTGGTATCTGGCTTGATTTTCAAGCCTTTTTCTCTTTGAGACTTTATTATGTGATAGTTATTGGTAAGTTGTATCCATTGTTGTAGGATATCAAAGGTAGAAGGATTCAAGCATCTAAATTATAGATGCTGGGGCCTCTCCTATTTTGGACCCAAGATATGTAACCAAGGTTCCAGCTTGCAGCTTCCTTGGGTCTGATGTCATCTGACTAAGCTTCCTCCTTGAGTCTTGTTTTCCTAACTTTTTGGCATTATACAGCACTGTTATCCATTTGTTGTATCAAGACAGGAATTGTGGTGTGCAAAAGGGGCTAAGATGTCAAAAGATTTTATTTTATTCTTATCTGGACAGAAGCTTCTTCTTGAAAGTCTTAACACAGCTTCTTTTTCATCATTTTTTGTTACTTATTTGCAAAACATGACACGGCTTACTGTTTGGGCATCCCTAGTTGTAGTGGGCCCTTGGAATAATGTTAGCATTATCTAGGTTGAAGAGCTCATCTTTTGACTTAATGAAAAGAAGCTTCTATTTTCTTTGTTGATTTTCCTCCAGTGATTTCTGTAAGCATTATTATTATCCTGATCAAACCATCATCTGTTTCTAGTTCCTTTTACAGTTGTGTGGTAACGTGATTATTACATTCTGCTGGATTTTGTAGTTCTTTGTATGGCAAGTACCTATAAGATGTGAGATCTGGTGGTGGTTCTATAGTGATCTTGAAAGTTGAAAGCTGAACCTAAACTTGTGTTTTGAACCGTTAGAACTGATTTTTCTTAAGCTCTTCATCTTACTTTATGCAGGTTGCACATCTGAGAGAAATATCAAATAAGATGGCTAATGCAGAGCTAAAGTTGTTTCTGGAAACAGAGCTCGGACCGGTACGGTTGGGCAACCGGCTTGAGCAATGCATCTCAAAATCTCATGCAAAAACTGATAATTTGACTTTGAGTGATTTCATTTATTTATATACTTTTTACTATTCTGCTTTCCCAATAATATCCAGGATCTGCGACCAATTGCTCCTCCTGAGAAAAACAAAGAGGATCTTTTGCTCTTCTTTAAGCTTTATGATCCGGTGAAGGAAGAACTCAGGTAGCAATAGGCCTTTCACATAGTTGTGGTCTTTCATTTCTTTCTCCTTCTCTTAACCTTTTTGTCTTTTTTTTTGGTTATATTGCTAGATATGCTGGTAGGCTTTTTGTGAAAAGTTCTGGGAAACCTATTGATATTTTGACAAAGTTGAATGAAATGGCGGGCTTTGCTTCTGATGAAGAGATTGAACTTTATGAGGTATGGTTCTTATGTGTTTGTGTTTCTTGCATACATATCTATTTCTGCCCAGCAGAATATATATATATATATATTTACACTGGGTAGATTAGTCAAATATCATGTCCTTCAATTTGTTGTGCAGGAGATAAAGTTTGAACCCTGTATCATGTGTGAAAAACTTGATAAGAGATCATCATTTCGGTTGAGTCAGGTACCCTTTTTTTTCCTTCTTATTATTTCTGCTTTCTTTTCCCTAACCGGGCCTTAAATTGATGGCAACTATTCTGGTCTATATTTCCAGATTGAGGATGGTGACATCATCTGCTATCAAAAGTCTGCCCTCATTGACAGTGAAGAACAATACCGCTTTTCAAATGTTCCTTCATTTTTAGAGTATATGCACAACCGTCAGGTACTAGCTGCATTAAGTTTTTTCTAATCTTTTTATCTTAATTTGCCAAGGATAATCATTTGGTGTTAGTTATCAATCATGAATTACTTTATATTGTTTGAAGCAGAAACATAAAATGTCCTGACTCCTGAGTCTGTTAGTTATGAAGTTTTAAAATCGATCCATTGTGCCATCTATAGGGAAAGCTTTAAATCTGCCAAACAGCTTTCAGCACTGGGGCAAGCTTAACCACATCTTGACCTTTTGTCTCTTTCCCGCAGTTTTCTTTTTCTTTTGTTGAAATTGAACACTTCATAATAAAATTTGCTGTTTTATCTTGCATAGTATGATATACTACTATCAGCATTGATAGTATTGAATGTAGATGGACTAATAGGGTGGTGTCCTATGATATATACTTTTTATGTTCCCTGGCTTTCTTTTTCTTTTGTTGAATTTGAATACTTCATAACAAAATTTTCAGTTTTATCTTGCATAGTATGCTATAACTACTATCATTGCTCATAGTGGCAAATGTAGATGGATTAATAGGGTGAAATCCTATGATACATACTTGTTATGTTATTCCTACTTCGATGGGTGTAGCATTGTATAATATTCCCTTTTGACAACCCTATATTCATTGTATGTGGTTCTCAATTATTTTAGGTTGTTCATTTTCGATTGCTGGAAAGGCCCAAGGAGGATGACTTCTGCCTAGAGCTGTGAGTCTACTTGTTTTGGTCTCTCTCATGATTAATCGACTGGATGTGTCTGTAGTGTGCTAAAATTTGGAACTTTGTTCTCATTGACAAGGTCAAAGATAAACTCATATGATGAAGTTGTTGAACGCATTGCTCAGCATCTTGGTCTGGATGACCCTGCCAAGATTAGGTTGACGTCTCACAACTGTTATTCTCAGCAGCCAAAGCCTCAAGCAATCAGGTACAGGGGAGTGGATAATTTGTCTGACATGCTAATCCACTACAATCAGGTAATTATCTGATTTACTATTTGCACTTTGGCTTAGCTTTGTTGTTGATTTTAATCCTATTGACTTCTTAATGCTGTTCAGGTTTGTTTGTATGACTCAGATCTTGTTTTCATTGAACAGGCTTCAGATATTTTGTATTATGAAGTTCTTGACATACCTTTGCCTGAATTGCAAGGTCTCAAAAACTTGAAAGTGGCCTTCCATCATGCAACAAAAGATGAGGTATATATGAAATTTCATCAACCCATTTACGAACCTCTCGTCCTAGGCACACACTCTTATTTGTCTTTGTAGGCTTTAATGTTAGTGTCCATTATTTTCAGGTTGTAATACACAATATTAGATTGCCAAAGCAAAGTACAGTAGGTGACGTGATCAATGAGCTAAAGACTAAGGTGGGCTCCTGGTCTATTCTTTCAATATTTATCATTGCCTCTTGTGATAAAATTGGTGAGAGTTTCTGTACGATGTTTTCCATTTTCTGCCAAACAGGTTGAGTTATCAAGCCCTGATGCAGAACTTAGATTGCTTGAAGTTTTCTATCACAAGATCTACAAGGTGATGACTCGCACTTGTGCTGCCAATGTTTTGACATCTATATCATGTTGATGTTTCAAAAGACTGGGTTCAAATCCCCTTTTTCTTGGGGTATGGAATAGTGAAGTATTAAATGGTATAAGGCCTGGTTTGCCTTCTGATTAACCTAGTATAAAATCAAATGCTGTCTTGCTTGTACATTCTATGGCTAAATGATTTTTCTTAGTGTTAACTATGTCTGGCTTGTATTTTCACCATGTTGTTTTGAAGTTGAAAGTCTAAAGCATGCAAATGTTGAATTCCCTACATTTTTTTTTATTGGAAAGTTGTTTCTCAAATTGCACTTACATTTTTATTGTATGGGTTTGTACCTGATGCTCATGATTTCTTTAGTCATCTCAGTGATTCAGTGGTCCCTGGAAATCTTTAGCACCATTTTTGCCTACTTTCCATCGGGGTGGTAGTTAATTAGATTCATGATTCATTATTCATGTTCTCTTGCCTCCGTTTTTTCTTCCCCATTATTAATCATAATATGTGGAGCGAACCTATACCTTTTATTTCTGTATTACTCCCTCAGTCCCATAATATAGTTTATTGTCTTTCCATATTTATCTTCACATTGGAAATCATAGAGATTAATTCTCTGGGAGAAAGTTGTGTTTCCGTTGTGATTTAATGTAGGGTATGATGAATAAGCAAACTAAACATAGAAATATGCTTATATTTTGGGATAAACAAAAATAGATATCTTGCCTACTATTATGGGATGAAGGGAGTAATAATCATTCATGTTGAAAGTTGGAGCTGTATGGTTGAATTCTACATCATTTATCATCTTTTGCGTCCCTTCTGTGTTGACTTCTTTTAAGATATTTTTTATTGGTTTGTGGTTTTGTTTTAGATTTTTCCCCCTACTGAGAAAATTGAGAACATAAATGACCAGTACTGGACACTACGTGCTGAGGAGGTAAGTTCCTCTCAACATTTCTGTTAACTTTTAATTCTGAGCTCTAACCAACCTTATTGATATTACTTGTAACTTATTAATTTATCGAGTTGAATGACCCTTTTGACTTGCTTTTTATCAGAATTTACTATAACATGTCCACGTCCAAATAGAAAGAAAATTAAAGTACATACCCAAAACATAAAATAGTCGTTATAAACCATTTCATTTAAATTTCATATTATGTACATGGGGACATTGACTGCAACATTAGGAAACACAAATTTGGCAATTTACTTTAAGATTTTACTTTGTCAAAATGTATCAGGAATTTGATTTTTAGTCACTCATTTACTCTTTGTTGACAGATACCAGAGGAGGAAAAGGACCTATCTCCCCATGAACGCTTAATTCATGTTTACCATTTTTCTAAGGAGATTGCACATAACCAGACGGTAATCTAATTCTGATCCTAATTAATTTTGGTGTATCTGAAACCGTCAAAAGAATCTGCTTCCTCGTTTTGAGCTCTGATGGAATGTTTCTACATTCTTGCATTTGCATTTATTTCTCTTAATTTCATCTCCTCAGCAAGTGCAAAATTTTGGGGAACCCTTCTTCTTGGTCATTCAGGAAGGTGAAACTTTAGCTGAAATTAAAGTGCGGATACAGAAAAAATTGCGAGTTCCCGATGAAGAATTTGCTAAGGTATTTTGATTTTGATAATAATATTACTTTTCATATTTGTCCTTCTCTCTCTCTCTCTCTTTCTTTTTTTTATCTTTATTTTTTAATCATGAGAATAGGGATGTATGAGTGCAGTATTTGGCCTATACATTATATCAAATTATAGAACCATTTTCTGGAAAAAATGCTAAACTAGGACAAACCATTTGTTTATTCTTTATTTTAGTGTTGAATTCTTCCAAACCGAAATGAAACCGTGATGTTGTAGTAAGATCAGGTGCATTATGATTTATTATATAACACCAATTATAATAAAAATGATATTGAGATATGAGATAAATGAAGACAAACTTGTTAAAAATGAGATCGAAAACCAATCATTTGAATACACACACACACGGGATTAGTCCCTTTCAACAGATACATAGCGTCATTCCAAGGTGAATAAAAAACTGTTTAAAGATCAGACGCAGTCGGTCTAATGCGTCCGTACAATCAAAGTCCTAGAACTAACCTGGTTAAAAAGTCGGATCATGAATCAGTTTACCTGATAAAGCATACATTCAGTGCAAGCATGAGCATCACTCTAACACATCGTACATACCATCAGTCTAGCTGTATAAGAATCAGAAATGAAAATCAAGTTTGTAATTAAAAAAAAAAGAAAAAAGGTTCTTATAGAATCGGTTGAGTTGAAGAGGTGTGTAATGCATTGTAGTTGAAAGTAATTGTTACATTAATATTCTATATGCTGATTTCTGAATCTTCATATTATGTTTTGCAGTGGAAGTTTGCATTTTTATCACTGGGCCGCCCTGAGTATCTTCAAGATTCTGACATTGTGTCCAGCCGTTTTCAGGTTAATCTTTTGCAATCTGTCTTGTTTTTTTCCTTAGTACCGTGTCAGAGAACTATGGGTGCTAAAGCCAATGGATGTCAAACAATTCCCTGGTCTCCCAAGATAATGAAAGGGAAAATAAACGGAAGTGCCAAGAATGGAGAGAAAAGTGCAACAAATCAATGGCGGAAGATTTATAGGAAATAAAATAACTATTATTCTGATGAATACTGTTATTATTATTATTATGTCACAGAGGAGGGATGTTTATGGTGCTTGGGAGCAGTACCTGGGGCTGGAACACGCTGATACTTCTCCAAAGAGGGCTTATACTGCCAATCAGGTAAAAGAAATTGACAAGTTATTTGTGCACTTTGACGTTCTATTGTTTATATTGCTGTCGAAAAATGTTTGTGCTGCTGCGTGACAAATGGCAATATCTCCTGGATTTTCAGCCATTTGAGCCTAAGAGTGTTTACGTTTACTGGATAACCTTACCATCTCATAATGTGGCTATCATTTCTTGTTACAGAGCCGTCATGCTTATGAGAAACCGGTGAAAATATACAACTAGTCAAGCACAGTGAGTCCATGCATCAAAATGAACTTAGGGTTCATCTCATCTGGAGTATCTACATGGTGAAAGATGGATGGCCGGAGAACATTATCATATGCGGAAGGATATGTTGGATGCGGTTGTTCCATCCTTTAGGGTTATTGATTCCCAATAGTGGTTTTATAAGTCATGGAAAGCCCCTCTAAATGTAACGTAATAACATTGTTTATAGCTTCAGGTATTTCTTTCATGTCCGCATGTGGTTCATTTTATGCAATTTCTCTTGATGTCTATAACCGTATTCAAAAGTCCATGTAATGTTAGTAGCAGAGGATTTTTGACAAGGGGTTATGTATATTTGAGTACAGTGACATTTGTCTCTTTTAGGTCAGCTGCTATTCTGGGACGAATTGGGCAGTTGGTAATGTATAATTAGTGTTTGCACCTGGATGTGAAGGTTGTTTCTTGAATAGTGTAAAGCAGTAGTACTATTGCATTGCTGTCAGATGAGCTTCCTGAGCCTGTTTTACTGGAGTGTTCCTTAGTAACATTAAACTAGTCATTATTTTCGGTTTTAAACGCTCTAGGTAAAAGTGTTATTGTTCGGTTAAATTTATGAGGCTGAGAAACCAGCTAGTTATTCATCAAATCAGGAGTTCTGAGTCGTACTGGTTCCAGATGCTGGCATCTTTGTGCTTCCACGTTCTATCAGAATTATCGCATATCGGAATATTTTTATTACCATAAATTCGCTAAAGTCGCCTTTTATGTAAATTTGTCAAAATGTGGCTCTGTCATATGATGGTATCAGCTCATGACAGCCATGGCGGCCGAGCCTCGTCATGGGGAAATGAAATCTGACGGATATATTTTTCTTGGAGCGCTTCAGCATAACAATGCAAATGCCTAGAATAGTGAAAAGGCAGAAATTCCCGTAAAGACTTGAGATCATTTTCATGAGGAAAAAGAAAACTTCACTTGTTTGTCTTGCATGAGTTGTAAAAGCAAAGACTTGAGTGTGTCTGTGTGTTTTTCTCTTTCTTGCAGAAAAGACTTACGTATCATCATCCATTCTCCTACTGAGTTGTCATGTTTGGCGGCCAACTTTTCTGCGAGGATTAAATTAATTGATATTGATTTTAACGGTAAAAATAATGCTTACGATTGGATTGCTTTGTTTTAGTAATTTGATTTTAGCTTTTGACGTTCTATGCCATTAGCTTCGGTTTGAATTTTTTACCCACTGCAGTTTCCCTGAGTGATTTCACGTCCATCGCTCTTTTGTTCACTTTCGGAGAGAAGTAGTGAGTTGAAGAAGAAAAAAAATAGAAAAAGAAAGAGAGCATGCGGTACCATCGGCAAGGCTTTTGATGCGGCAATGTTCCAGCCTGCATGAGGTCAAGCAGTAATCGTTCCGTCTTCAGTTTCAACAACTAATCGCATCATTTCTACTACCAATAACATATATGATCTCCCTTTTGTCCCTGCAGCAAGAATATAAACAACAGCGACCAAAAAAAAAGGGGAAAAAGGTGAAACCTGTAAAGCAAAGCATATAACTTCAAAGGAGCTTCAATAACATTGACAAAATGCATCAATCACATCACAAACCTGTTTCACAGGGGATTGAAGAAGAATGTAGTTTTATCATAGGGTGGGTTTGTGATGAAAGAGACTGGGTTAAATGCAGATATAAAGTATGTGATGCTTTTTTCACATTCTCACATTATGATTTCCAAGCGAGACACATGTTTCAACTGGGGTGGGGTTTCCACATAAATTACTTCCCCTAAGTCATCGTTAAGAAAAAACTGTCGTGTCTGCATTCATTTGATGTACAGTTAGGAGAAAGCTGAGGGGAAGTTACCTTACCTCAGTCGCGGGAGAGTATGTGTCAATCTAAAATTATCCAAGAGCACAAAACACGTTTAGTTAATAGGCTACTTTTATTCTGTACTAAAAAAAGAAATTCACTTTTAAATTGTAGAAAAATTAGTTGATATAGTCGATAATTGAATAAATTGACCTTATCTAAAAATTGTATGGTGGATGAACCTATACCTTGAAACCAAATTTTCGCATAACCTTGGTCCAATCAGAAGTGCTATATGCTCTCGAAGGTTAACACATCTAGCCTCCAAATATGTGCACTTGTAGTTGAAGGCTTGGAGTTTATAGAATACTAGATCAATGGGAATAGAATGACCAAAGGTTGTTTTATGAGAATAGCCCTTCGTTTTGGTTGTGTCAATGTCAAATCCCCAATCAATATTTATAGGTATTTTCAAACCATGAATCCATCAATTAATGAATTCTAAATTTGAGAAGTGCAAGTGTATTATGAAGTGAGAATAGAGGTGTATGTTAGACTATATGTGACATGAATAATGAATATAATACAATCAAATTTCATGAATTCATACACAAACCAAATCAATTTCACAAAACCCTAAACATGTGAAATTGGACCTTAATGTGGAATAGGATCTTCAATAATCATTATAGCAAGTATAATTTACTTACTTCCAACCATTAATGGAATTAACAACACCGAAAGCACAATTCATAATTATCGGAACACAATTATGCAGTTCTATTCCCTCAATCCTTGACTCAATGGTGCGTGTCTCTTTCACAAGATCGGAAACAAGGATCTTATATAATCATCTTGAATTATGCTTGATTTCAAGAAGATAATTAAGTTTTGATTCTCTCTTCTATCTTCAATATATATGAATACTCAAAGGGAGAATAGAAGAAGAAAGAAGATATGTGAAAAACAAAAAGTTGATAGTCACATATTAATTTGAATGGTGTTGTGGTTTATTAAACTTGATAATGGATTTGTCCCAATAACCATGCTTATGTATGTTCATATTAATATGTCTTTATTCTTCCCTTCTTTTCTTTATTATTATTATTATATATACACCCATATGCATCCTACAATATTTCTACCATTAAGATATAGTAGAATAGATAATTAGATTAATATACTAACTTGACACGTATTTAATAATTTTTATAGCCAAACTTTATACTTAATTTCAATATAAACCATACTTAAGGGTTAATATACACACACAAATATAAAAAATATATTTTATAAAGCATATATATATTAACATTCTCCTACCTGGTCCATATAAATTAGATTCTCATTATGGCCTCTTTATGTTAGCATAAACTGAATGATGAAATTGATATACAAATCATGGTGACAAGCATTTGATATTCCGAAAATTATATTCTATGCATCACAATGTACTAATTCTACCCACAAATTTAACTTTATGAATAAACCTAATATTTATTTAAGGTCTTTTACTTAATATGTTATAATAAACCATATGTATACAAACCAAATGAGAAAATTACACAACTTTATTTAGAACATCATGATGTATTATAATAATACAATCACATAGAGGGGAGAACGCTTATGTTACACACGTGATCCTTAAACTTGTCTGGTAGCATACCCTTAATTAAAGGATCGGTTAATATAAAATCAGTGCTTATGTGTTTTAAGACCACTTTTTCTTTTAAAACATGTTCCTTTATCTTTAGTATTTGATGTCTATGCCCTCGACATGACTACTACTTTTGTTGTTTCTTGAGATAACGAAAGCAATTGAATCGCTACACTTAAGCATAAAAGATCTATAATTGGCATCCACTATTCTAATTCCCGATATGAAATTTCTTAACCATATATTATACTTTGTGGCTTCAAATGATGAGATAAGTTATACTTCCATTGTAGAAGTGGCTATGCAATCCTACTTTTTGCTTTTCTAGGATATTGTTCCACCGACTAATAGAAAAATGAATCCAGAAGTAGATTTGCATGAATCTACACAACCAGCAAATTCAGCATTTGAATTGCCAACTACCTCCAAATCCTCAATATGACAATACATGAGCATGTAATCTTAAGTTTCCTTTAGATACTTCATAAATTTCTTTGCATCTTTCCAATGTTCAGCTCCTATATTACTCTACCCCAACTTCATATGCAATGGCAAGTGTTGTGCAAACCTAAGCAGACATAAGGCTTCCAACTACTTAAGCATATAGGATGATTTTTTTCCTTATCTCTCTCTAAGTCATTCTTAAGATGCCAAATTAATTAAAATTTGTCACCCTTGATAATAGGAGCAACACTTACTGTACAATTAAGCATCATCTATCTTTCTAACACCTTATTAATATATGCTTCCTAAGATAGTCTTAAAATCCTTTGAGGTTTATCTCGATGAATCTTATTGCCAATGACATAAGATGCATCACCCATATATGTCATATCAAATTTGTTAGAAAGAAATTACTTTATCTCATATAGCATCCTTTTATCATCGCATGCAAGTAAAATATCATTTACATTTAAAACCTAAAAATAAACCTTACTCCCATTAACCTTGATATATGTACATTGATCCATGGCATTCTCTTCAAAGCCAAATTAAGAAATGACACCATGAAACTTTAGATACCATTGTTGGGAGACTTATTTTAATCCATATAGGGCTTTCTTAAGCTTGCATACAAGTTTATTACCTTCATGAGAAGAAAACACTTCAGGATGTTTCATGTATACCTCCTCATCAAGATCACAATTTAAAAAGGTTGTTTTCATATCCATCTATTATAGCTCAAAATCAAAATGACCTACTAATGCCATAAATATGTATAGGGAATCCTTAGTGATCATAGGAGAGGAGGTATTCTTGTAATCCTCTCCCTCTCTTTGAGTGAAGCCCTTAACAACTAGTCTAACATTGTACCTATTAATGTTTCTTGATGAGTCTTTTTTGGTCTTAAAGGCTTACTTACAACCAATAAGCTTATCTCCATCAAGTAATGGTACAAGGTACCAAAATTCTTTAACCTTCATAGAATTCATCTATTCCTTTATGACATCATACCATAAATCAGATTTTGAACTACTTATAGCATGTGAAAAGATTTTGGGATCATCAATAACACAAATGTCACAATTAGACTCTTGTAAGTACACATAATAGTTATTAGGTATATATGATATTATTTCCCTAATAGATCTTTTTAAAAATGATCCAACATCCTCTAGAGGAGCTTGCTCAATAGCTAGTTGTTCAACAACTTCATAAAGTTTCTGAACAACATGATATACTGGATTTACGTCATCATCCTATAGGGCCTCATTGACTTTTTGTTTAACCATGGCTGGAATTAGAAGTGTAGGACAAATAAAATTCACTCTATCACATGAAGTGGAAGCTTCTTCTACTGAATGAGCATACTTGGAAATTGGTTCCCTGATATGATCACTCCCACTAATTAAGCTATGATTAATAAATTTAGCATTTCTTGACTCCACAAATATAGTACTATGTGATAGAAAATAGAACCTATAACCCTAATAATTTTCAAAATATCCAACGAAATACCCACTAATGGTCCTTGGGTCAAGCTTTCTTATGGATTATAAATTATTACTTTAAATGGACATCCCCAAAATTGCATATGTTTTAAAATTGGCTTCCAACCCTTAAACAACTCAAATGGTGTCTTAGACACTGCTTTGGTTGGAACTCTATTTGAAATATATATACATCCGTCTTAAATGCTTTATTCCACAAACATCTACGGATATTAGAGTTGCTAAGCATACTCCACACCATATCTAACAAAGTATGATTTATTCTTTTAACTACAACATTTTGGTCCGGTGAGCCAGATACAATATATTGGGTAACTATTCCATTCTCTTAAAGAAACTTTGTAAATGGACCAGGTGCTTGTCCAGCCTTAGTGTAACTTCCATAGTACTCTCCACATCTATCAGACCTCATGATTTTAATTTGTTTATCACGTTATTTTTCTATCTTAGCTTTACAACATTTAAAAATATATAATGTTTTATGCTTATTGTTAAGAAAATATAGATACATTTATCGTGAATAGTCATTAATGAATGGGATGAAGTATTTTTGACTGTGTGAGTCCATATTAGGACTACATATGTCAATATGTATAATCTCAAGTAGTTGAGAACTCTTATTGACACCTTTCTTAGACTTTTTTTATTTATTTTTCCTTTATATAATTTATAAAAATGCTAAATTTAGTAAAATGTAGAGTATAAAGTACTCCATCATTTACCAATATTCTTATTCTTTTAATGGATATGTGACCTAATCTTTTGTACTAAAGCATTAATTAGTCCTCATTCATAACACATATATTTGAACCAATATTCAAATTCACAACATTATAATAATCATGTATTAAAACAATAGCTTAAATACATTTATACAATGCAACTTACCCAATACAATTTATTTCATAACATAAAATAACTAAATTGTCTTTGAAAACAAATGAGTATCCAAATGGTACAAGTCTTGAAATAGAAACAAAGTTTCTACTGAAACTTAGAACATAAATGGTATTTTATAGCATTAATACATGATAACCATAGAGAAATAGCCTACATGAGCCTATTCCATGAACATCTAAACGTATCTTATTATCGATAAAGATACTTTGTTCATTACCCACCAGTTTCCTCATCCTTGCTATAACATGCAAGGAATTGGAAACATGGATTGTAGAACTAGAATCAATCCACCAAGTGTTATGATTTGTATATATTGTATGAGATTCAAAGCATACCAAAGAGGTTACATTATCTTTCTTGACAAACCAACCTTTGTACTTAGCACAATCCTTCTTCACGTGTTCCTTCTTTTTATAGTAGAAACACCTATATTGTTACTTTTTGTCACCTTCGGGTGTTACTTTTCCTTTATCCTTTTAGCCTATCTTCTTCTTCTTATTCTTTCTTTATCCTTGGCTATCATCATAACAATATCCCCATGATATATCAAAAGTCATTCCTCTTCTTGCACCCACATAGTATTTAGTTCATTGATTAACCATTTCTCCCTTTGTGTGTGGTAGGTGACTTTGAATGATGTGTATTCCTTTGGGAGCATATTCAAGATGAAGTGAATTAGGAAGGAATTAGATATGTCAACTTCTATGTTCACCCTTAATAGTAATGAGCTTCATGGATGAAAACTTCATTATTAAGGTACTAGTTAAGGCCTTGCCTAAATGGATGAATTGTTCATCAATGACCCTTAGCAAGTCATTAACATATTGATGGTGATCAACTAAGCCTTTGGTGCAAGAAGACATCTCAATTTTTATGTATATTTTGCTTATATGATTAGCTTTCACCCATCACTCATGCACAACCTTTTCCCCGATTTTTCTCTCTTAAGTTATAATAGGTTTTGAATACTCATTAGCTTCATCCATTTCATAGTAGCTATGTTTTAGAATAATTCTCTCCTTTCAAACCTTATAGTTTTTCCTTTCAACTTGGGGATCTTGATATTCATATTAGAAATAAAATATAAACCATGACAATTTGCTACAAAATTTGAACATATATACTTGCTCATGATCAATTTGAAGCCAAAACACCTATATATATACATGCTAGCATGTCAAAAAACAACTAGCATGAATCAAAAGACATTTAAACCATCCGTGGGCTAATTATTTAATCCAAATAGACTCATACACCTCAATATTAAAGCTATTAAGTCATCTCATAAACCTCAATCCCCGTGGAAAAATTGAGAATAATGATTTAATATTCTAATTTAATGTACTGTGCATATATTAATGAATGGTCATGTGGGACTACACCCATTATATATCCCAAATTTTACTATTGAAATTTTTTCATTTATGATGGAAGCATATAATCAAAATACTAAGTTTTATCATCATAATTGACATAAGTTTGGTTTACCAAACCATTCTTACATCAATTACAAGGTTAAAAACATTCATAGTAAAAATAAGGTAATTAGAAATGAGATAATATTTTATAAATACAAATACAAGTTTGGAGATTAACTTTGAGTTAAAATAATATAATACAAACTAAGGGATACCATGAATCAAAGAGTCCAAAAGGTATCTAGGTAAAAACATCATCTGGATAATATAACTCTTCGCCTAAACACATAGAATAGATAAAATTCACTCCTCCCTACACAATACATCAAAAGAAGCAAACTCATCTAATTGGTCCTCAAAGACCTGCAGAAAAGCATCCGGGTTATCTGATCATGGAAATGAACATCACCTATGAAAAGGATAGTCAATACGCTATATACTGAGTAAAGTAACAATACTATTGAATTAGGAATACATATAAATACATAAAATATATACAGTTTACAAAAAGTCTTATAAGGTAAATTCTAATCCAAGCCTCTCTATTAGATATAACCATTTTTATTCTTTTATTTGCTTTGAGTTCAAGGACCCCACTATTCTTAAATTGGTGGAACTGTCTGAAATACCTCTCAGGGACAACACACCCGAGTCACTATTATCATTCGGTGGAACGAATATGAAAACATCACCTCCTTAGGAATAAATGCTCCCGGGCCACTTTTATCATCCGGTGGAACATATATGAAAACATCACCTTGGTCATGACTCACATATTCTTCCACTTTAAATCATTAGTGTCTTATCCATTAGGTCACTCAATTCATATTCTTATTCACGATGAAGATAGGGTTCCACTATTCTTAATCTGGTGGAATGGATTGAAGCACCTTCTTAGGGAAAATACATTTGATCCACTATTATAATATAATGGAACATATCTAAAAACATCACCTTCTCAGGACAAAACGCTCTCAAGCCACTATTATCATTCGGTGGAACATATATGAAAACATCACCTTGGCATTACTCATGAGATTTCATGATTTATTTTACAAGTAAAAAATACAATTAAGGTAATCCATACATCAACATGCAAATAAAAAGACCGTATCAAAGGTTAAGATGCTCAAATTTCCCCCAAAATCCTAACTTTACAATTTAGGCATAACTTCTCCTATATTGATCATTCACCCACCAAATTTAGTATATATTCCTCAAATATTATTATTATTAACATAACCTAAATTCAAGGTCTTACTCCTGTGTCTTACACATGCGCTGATAACCCTATCTCAAAAGTAACTATTTACAAAGCTCCCAAATCCTAATTTCATAAATAAGTCATAACTTTTCCCATAATGATCATAAAATCACCAAATTAAATATAAATCCCTAAAATTACAATATTAACAACATATATAAAATTCATTCTCTAAATCTAATGTTTCACACATGTGATAATGAGATTACCATTTTGAGGTTATTATTCCCAATTTAGGTAATTTTATCATTTTGGGGAACTTACGAAATTCATAATCACTCCAATAAATCCATATGATATCATTAGAATATTTTAATCCTCCTAACACAAAAAATATCAAAATTTCCATATGAACCCATATTGATAAAAATACCCTTTATATATAGCCGAAAGCCCTTATTTTACAAAAATATTATATCTTTAATATCTTTATTTCCAAATCCTATATTTATCATTATACATGTTAATTATAATTATTTCCCATTTATCATACTTTATTAGGCCCATGATACTCTTCCACAAGTTATACTCATCCACAAAAATACAACCTAGCGTAGTAACATCATATTAACACATCTTGCATTATTTATACTCTCTTTCTATCACATAATCCATATTATCATATTATATCATTAACAAGATAAATTTAACCATATAATAACAATATCATGATAATACACATAGCCATACAAGCATTTAACACAAAACCCTAAAACATCATTTAGTATCCTTACGAAAAAGGCTCTGATCTCTAAGCAAACTTATCCCATCCCGCCTCTTCTGTGACCTTTGAAGTATCACCTAAGAAAAAAAACATAATTAGAATTTAAATGTTATAATTAAGGAGTATTTAAGGTAATGGAAGGGTGAAAGAATAGAAAAAATGAAACCAAGGTTTGAAGGAGTCTTAACCAAGTTGTGCGTAACAAAGAGGGGATCGATTGAAGGGGCGAAACAAGGAGGGTAGAAATGGTAGGTTTGGAATAAGTGGGGATGGTGAGTATTGGTGGTTTTGGATGAAGGAAGGTGGTAGGATATAGTGGAAATGGCCGAAAGGTAGTGGTGAGTTACAGTGGTTGTTATCATAAGTAGTGTGTGTTTGGTTTAGTGAAAATGGCTGAATGGAAGGGGTATCAACAATGGGTTTTTTCAGTGCTTGGTGGAAGGTTGTAGTGATTTTGGCCGATTCTTGAGGTGAGTTAATGACAAAGGTGGTGGTGCTAGGGGTGAGGGTCAGGAAAATGTTGCCGATGGAGGTATTTGGTGCCTTGGTTGGGCTTGTCAGTGGGGGTGATCTTGTGTAGTTTTGGTGACAACTAGGAGGGAAAAGAAGGATGAGAGATGTGTTTGGGGTGCAATATTTTGACAAAAAAGGTAGAGGGAGAAGGGGATAGATGCAGGCATTAAATGTGCCTTATATACACACATGCATGTAAGAAAACGGAGAGGAGAGGTGATGTGATTGGACAATAATTTCAACCCCCAATATTGGAACTGAAGATGGGCGAGTTGATGGGGATAGAGAGATAGTCTTGGTAGGGAAGGCGTGAATTTAAGAAGAAGAGAAGAGAAGAGAAGAGGAGATGTGATGTGAGGTGAGGTCTGATAGGAGAAAAAATAGAATAAAATAAGATAAGGAAATGAGAAGAAGAAGGGAAAAAAAATAAAGGAAAATGTGTGTGTTTAGATTTAGGTTCAGGTTAAAATAATTTAGGTTAGGGTATTATGATAATTAAATTAAATAATTATGTGAGACTAGGTTTAGGTAAGAAAAGATATTAATAATCCAGAATAAAACCTAGGGTTAAGCTAATATTTAGGATTAGGGAGTTAAGGTAAGATGGAAATATGATTTTTTTGAGATTACAATTAGTTTACAATATTAATTACTCAGGATCAAGGTTAATTAAAATTTGGGGTATTAAAATATATGTTTAATACATCACAACTAGTCTCATGTAATCTAGATGTGATCAAGGAAACAAATAAATACATGATTATCCATGATTAAGCTTGTTGTGGCTAAGTCCTACTCACTTTAATCATGCTAACCACACATGATAAATACTTTATGTAATCAAAACTTCTCCAAACATGAATTTAATACACATGGGAACATAACCATAAGAGAGAGAACAATAATCAAATGGAAATTCCATCAACACTGGTTGCCTGTGTTGGAAAGCATGATCGTGTTGAAGAAACATGGGGGCCTTATATTAATAAAACATGCCCGTATTTTATAAATCCTGAGAATTTCATAGAGTGTGATAAAAAACACGACCTTCGGTGTTTATAAACATAATCTATGTTTATTTCTAGTTATGCGGTTTTTTATGATTTTGCTTAATGCAAAAAACCAAAATTCCACATAATCAACACCAACGATTAACTCAATCAAGACAAAGGCATTAGTGGCTTTGATAACGAATGTTAGACTGTATGTAGCATGAACTATGAATATAATACAATCAAATTTTATGAATTCATGCACAAATCGAATCAAACAAAACCCTAAACATATAAAATCAGACTTTGATGCGGAATAAAATCTTTAATAATCATTATAACAAGTATAGTTTGTTTAACTCAAGCCATTAATAGAATAAATAACCCTAAAAGTGCAATTTGTAATTACTGGAATATATTTTTGGGTTCTATTCCCTAATGAGTTCATATTTTGACATATTTTATACCCCTTTTATCTTAGGTTTCTGTTCTTTTATTTGAGTAATATATAAGAATAATTATAATTTTATGCTTAATTAATAATAATATTATAATTTTATTATTTGATTTAAAATGATATAAATTAAATAAATTTAAAGTATAAGGTTATTTATTAATTTTTTCTAATTTTATTTTGTAGGAAAAAATAATAAAAGAAGGTATATGTGGTAACATGTGGGAGGTAAATTTTTTTTATTTCCCACCATAAGTGGATGTAATTCTGTTCTTATACCCATGTAAACCAAGTCTAACTAGGCATTGGTGATATCCTTTATCTTTTTTGGCACATTTAGAAGCATGCCAATTAGACAATCAGATACATTTTTCTCGATATGCATGATATTAAGACATTTCATATGTGCAATTTCTTCTAATATGGAAGGTCAACAAATATTAACCTCTTCTTTCACTTGCTTGAAGTCTTTTACTTTATCAAATAATTTAAATCCCATGAGAGGATTTGGAGATTTTTCCTCTTTAACTTTTCCATTAAAAGATATTCTTTGCATATGATAATGATAATTCGTAGGTAAGAATCTATGATGTGCAAGATAAGCTGTCTTCTTACTCTTTGGTTTTAATACCCCAAAACCCTATTTTAGGAGTTAAAAATAATAAGGATTAATAGGTGAGATTTAATTAAATATACCATTTTAAATAAAGTAATGATATTATAATAAAAATAATTAAAGCCAAAAAAGGAGGAAAAAAATGTAGGGATCAAATTAGTGGAGGCTGGAATAATTTACTATACTAGCATAAATTTTAAGTAAATAATAATAATAATTTATAAATTAATAAAAAAATATTTATTATTACTAATTTTATTATTCCCAAAATTTAAAAAAAAAACCCTAGAACACCCTAATCACCTCACTTTTCTTTTTTCCTTTTTCTTCTTCTTTTTTTCTTTTCTTCCCCCATCGTCGGACGCCCAGACTCCCTCTCCCCCTCCTCTCCTTTCCTTCTTCTCTAACCCACTTCCTTTTTTTTTTCTCGTGTGGCCTAGCACCGTCCACACCCCCTTTCCTTTTCCCTTTTCTCCCTTCCCTTTTTCCCTTCTTCCCCCTTTACCCCTATCTTCAACCTCCCCTAATTAATGTATCAAGCATGGCTGCTTCTTAGCCATGAATCTCTCTCTCTCTCCCCTCACCTTCCCCTCGTCCTGACCAGTAGGGCATGTAGCTGGCACTGCCTTGCACTGGTCCCCACCTCTCTACATCCCCACCACTCCCCACCTACCTCCCATGACCCTGCCAAAACCCAATCATGTCCCTTGTTCGTGCAACCTGCGTCGACCTGCACGTCGGTTGGCAGCCAACCACCCCTCCCCTTGTCTCCTTCATTCCGTTGTCCACTTCCTCAAATGTTCCTCATATTTATAACCCCATAAGCCTCTAATTCCCCTTTTTTCTGCCACTCTAGATTCCCCCATCTCCTTCACACCCTCTCTTCAGTCACCACTGCTGTAGTTGCCACACCCACTCTTCCTCTTCCTTATACCACCCTCCACCGAACAAGACCTCCCCTACCCCTAAGTTTCCCTCCTTTTATCTCCTCACCTGTGTAAGGTGGGTAGCTCGAACTGCCCTTTTACACCCATCTCCGCCACTTGTGCTGCCTTGTGCTGCCACCACCCTCCACTGCCTCCCTTCCTGCCTAGAAAACCTTCCCTACCTTCCCACTCCACCAATTATCTTATCCCTTCTCTCCTTCATCCTCCTTTTCTCTCCTTTCCTCTAGGCCATCACCACATCGACACCTGCACCGCCGTTGTGAGACACCATCACCACTACCACAACCCCCTTTGACCTAGAAACCCTACCACCCAAGAGAACCTAACTTCAATCCCCTTTTCCAACCCCAAAATCCCTCCTTTTCTATCACCACCGCCTCCACCACCTTACGCTACTATCGTGCACTACCGCTGCCACCCTAGTATGGTATTCCCTCTCTGGTTCTACCCTTAACCATTCAATTTATTTAATATAAATTATTTTATATATTTTCCATTATTAAACTTATTAATATTATTATTAATCTTATTACTAATATTTAGTTAGGAAAAACAAAATAAAAAGGAAAAAGGAGTAGGAAGAATGTTTAATAATTAGTGTTCCATTTCTTATAGGTTGTGAGCCAAACCCTTCCCGTAAGGAGATGTAGGATTCTTGCTCCAAACCCAGTATCCTATTAGGTAAGGATATGGTTAAGGCTTGGATTTGCTACGATTTATGTGCTTATGGGTGTTATGATATGTTTTGTGTATTTATATGTGAACGTGGATTAATTATGGGTGTAGTGCAGCTTTCTTGGCACTAGCTAAGGTATATTGTGTATGATTATGATATGTATAATACGGATGACATGACTTCTTATTTTATGACATGCTCTTGTGTATGGTTGTTATGGTATGACATGCATGCTTAGAGGCCTTACGTGGTTTGAGAGGTTGTGGGGATCTAAAAAAAATAAAGAGGGTAGAGTGAGTAAGAAAAAGTGGGGAAAAAGGCTTAAGTACATTGTGACCTATGGGTGATAAAATAAAGGAATAATACATGGGAAAAGTTATTTTGAGTTTTAAACATAGGGAGAAAAGAGTATTTTGGGTGTTTGGAGTCTTTGGGGAAGAGATAATACGTGGGTTGGTGGAAGTGTGCATGAGAGCCTAACTAGGGTTTTTTTGGGGAAAAACCCTAAGTATGGAGTGATTTGAGAGAGTTTATAGAGGGTTGGTTGGAATTAGGGTTGAGATTAGGAGGGTGTCTTATGAATGGTGTGGATCAAGTGGAAAGGAGGGTGGAGTGTGTGTGTGAAGGGATGATGTAAAAGAAAAGAGGAGTATTAGGGTTTTGGGGTGGCCTACTAGGGTTTCATTATCACATATGGAAGATGGAGAGTAGGGTTGTGATGCTTGGAGTGGGTTGAGTGGAGTGATGGTGTTGGAGTCAAAGGGAAGTATGGGCTATGTATATAAAAGAGAGGCTAGGGCCACATAAGCTAGATTAGGGTTTTTAAGGGGAAACCCTAGTAAGAAATGGTGAGCCTAGGTGGATGAATGGGAAAGTGGGCCTTTACCCACATGCATGGGGGATTTTATATTCATGATGAGTGGAGTGGAAGGTAAAAAAGAGGTCTTAGAGTCTTGGGGAGTGTAGAGGTCCCAAGTTATGGGACCAGATTATTCAGGAAGTCTGGGGTGGAGGTGTGATAATGAGTTGGGAAGTCCTTTGGGCATGCATGTCTAGATGAGGTTTACTTGTGGAATAAGATATGATAAAACACTAATTACTTAAATCAAAAGATTATTGAGTCAGGCTTAGGTTAGGATGATTTCTATTCCATCGGCTATAATAGTGGCCAAGTGCATTCTGTCTGGAAGACCGTTCTACTAGCTATAATAGTGGTTAGGAGCATAATGTCCTAGAGTAGTTATTTCCTTTCCATTGGCTATAATAGTGGGGGTTTCAAGCTTGATAAACCAAACCTTTTATGGTAATAAATCATAGGAAAGACACTAATTACTTACAGTGGAGCACCACATGGGTTGGAGCCAGGTTAGGATGATTTTCGTTCCACCAGCTATAATACTGGCCAGATGCGTTCTTCCCTGGAGTAGTTGTTTCCGTTCCACCGGCTATAATAGTGTCTAGGTGTATTTTTCCCTGGAGTAGTTGTTTATGTTCCATTGGCTCTAATAGTAGCTAGGTGCATTTTTCCCTAGAGTAGTTGTTTCCATTCCATTGGCCATAGTAGTGAGGTTCCCGTACTCATGTGGATATAATTTGAGAGATGTGTAAAGACGGAATTAATGGCCTAAATTCTAATGATGGTGATTAATCTAAATGATTTACTACATGCATTATATTCCTTTTCATGTTATGCTCTATCTTGGCCATATGGTTACCTTACTTAGTACGTAGCGTACTGATCACCCCTTTCATAGGTGTTGCTCATTCCCACAAGCTGTGAACCCTCCTGAGTTTGTGTAGGTAGGAGATGATGCTTATGATGCCTTGACAGGGACTAAATGATGACCTATTATACCTATTGTGGGGTCCAAGAGTGTGTTCTCCAATATTATCATTATCTATTTTTCTATCATTTTTATTTCCCCTGTAGTGGGCGTTGTTTGTATTTAATTTTCATTCTGTATAACTCAAATGTTTGCTTAATTTGGTTTTATTTATGAAAAGCTGAACTATTATGGTTTCTTATTGATTATTCTTTTTAATAATTTTAGTCTCTTTAGCCTTGTGGTTAGTATGAGATTGGCTAGGGATCAATCTTGTACTAATAATAGTGGTAGCACCTCCATTTTTAGCATATGGTTTTCTGTAACAAACAAAAAATTTCAATTGTAAATTTTGGGGGTGTTACATTGGTAGCTAGAGAACGTTTGTGTTATCTTCACAAATAGGATATTCATAGTGTCTGTGCACACTATAACCGAAAAGATTATCATAAGTATAAAAATCATTCATGGCACAACATAACATCACTCTCAAGTTAAAATACTCTTGGCTCTATGCATTAACTACTTCAACTCTATGACCCCACATGTACTTTACATCCTTGATAAAGGGATACAAATAAATATTAATATCATTACCCAGTTGATTTGGACCAGATATAATTAAGGATAACATCATCCATTTCCTCTTCATGCATAATAATGGAGAAAGGGTTCCATTAAGAGGGTTCATTTCATATAAATAGAGTGAAACCCGTGGGTTTTTAGCTTCACTACCAAAATTAGGCTCTACAAAATTAATGATTAGAATATCAACATCTTCTATCCACAACTGGTGGTACCCTAATCTTAGGTTGACCTTAGAGAAAAGTGTGGCACCCCGTAACTAATCGAAGAGATCATCAATCCTTGGGAGCGGGTACTAGTTCTTTATAGTCAACTAGTTCAACCCCCGATAGTCTGTACAGAGATGGAGGCTCCCATCCTTCTTATTTACAAACAGTAATGGTGCTCCCCGGGGTGACACACTTGGTCACATGTACCCATGCTCCAACAATTTCGTATGAATAGAGCAAAACCCGTGGGTTTTTAGCTTCACTACCAAAATTAGGCTCTACAAAATTAATGATCAGAATATCAGCATCTTCTATCCACAATTGGTGGTACCCCAATCTTAGGTTGACCTTAGAGAAAAGTGTGGCACCGCACAATTGGTCGAAGAGATCATCAATCCTTGGGAGCGGGTATCGGTTCTTTACAATCAACTAGTTCATCCCCCGGTAGTCTATACAGAGATGGAGGCTCCCGTCCTTCTTCTTCACAAATAGGACCGGTGGTCCCCGAGGTGACACACTTGGTCGTATGTACCCATACTCCAACAACTTCATATGAATAGAGTGAAACCTATGGGTTTTTAGCTTCACTACCAAAATTAGGCTCTAAAAAATTAATCATCTTCCATTAAGGAGAATCCATTGGATGTCTAAGCTTGTTATTGAAATTCCTTCATTTTACATGCCATATAAGGTTCTCTACATTTTCTTCATTACAAAGCATGCGTCAAACTTGTGGTATAATTGGAAAGTATCACAACACCTTATTATGAACCTTATCCCTCTTGTATCATGACATTTGACACTAAGGACAACTATCTAATAATACATATTCATTACGATACAAACTGCAATCATTAGGATAAACATGAATATTTTCATAATTCCAACCCATAGATTAATGGTGTATCCTTAGTCGACATGTAATTTAAACCCTCTTAGAATCAATTATAGTATTGGTAAATAAGGATATCACTTTATACCAGGGATTGAGAGGGCTCACCTCTATTTACTAGCTCACAAATAATGAAAATAAATTAATAAATAAAAACTCTAAATCACAAACGAATAAATAATAATAATAACACAATAATGGGGGTTTTAAAAATAGAAAATAATAAAAATAATAAATAAAAGAAAATAATAAAAATAATAGATAACTGCAAATATGATAAATATATATGAGGAAACCATAATAAGGTATGCACCATACAAATCATACTTGATAGAATCATATATTTAAAATATAGCAATTAAAATAGAGTTAAAGAACAATCTCATGAAACACTGAAAAAATAATATCATATATCAAACCATAATCTGGAGTTTTAATCTATTTTCTAGAAATAAATACTTAGCCAATCATAATAATCAAATTAATTACATAAAAATATATATTAAAAATATAAATTAGAAATAGAGAAAGAAATAACCAAAGTTAATTATGGATGAAAGTTCAAAAATTTATTCAGATGAAAAATTGCTAAATTTATTTGAAATAAAATTTTGCAATCTCTTTTCTCTTTCCTTATCTCTCTCGTAGCCTACGTGGATTTCTGCACTTGCATGGCCTTTTATTTATTTTTTTCTTCCCTAACGGTGCATCACTGTCGTCTTGTCTCCTACTTTTTCTTTGCGGCTGATGGCGTTGACTAGTTACACGTCAAGCCTCTACCCTACTGCTCTGGCTCGTTATGTCAAACCCTTCATTGGGTTTCTCTTTCTCTCTCTTTTCTCGTCTGCTTCCTTTTATTGTATCCTTCATCCATATTCTATCACTAGCTCTCTTTTTATGTTTCTCTCTCATTTTCTATGCATCTCCTTGGCTGCGTTCTACTCCCTCTCTCCTCTTCTAGTTCGCTGCATTAGACCCTGGATGGCTTCCCTTCCTTTGCCTCACGTCCTTCTGTGCCTTTTATAAACAATTTCCACCATCTATCTCTTTATCTTTTCTCTTTCTTTTTTTTAGCGGTCAACCTCTTTTTTTTTTCTTTTCTCTCGCCTTCTTCGTCGGCCCTCCTTGCCCAATTTTTCTCTTTAGCTTTGCTAGGATGATCTTTTAGGCCTTTATTCCTTTGGGCCAAAGGACCCAAACTTTATTTTTATTTATTTATTTATTTTACCTACAAAATAAAAATAATAAATAGTCAAAATTATCTCCATATCTCCCTCTCCTCCTAATATCGTATCATTTTCCTTCTTCCTTTTTTCTATCTTTCTTTATTTTTCTTTTTATATATTTTTTTCATTTTTTCATTTTCATTCATTTTTTTATTTTTTTAAATAAAGAAGAAATGCAACAAATATATAAAAAATTTACTGCCAACACCAAACATAACCAATTCCTTTCTTAGCATAAATACATATATTTCTTACACAACCATTATATATCCACAATGAATTGATCCCCTTCCACTAGCTCTAAGTAACAGTAAAGATAAGGCCCGAGGGTTATTTAATATAGGTAGTGAAGAAAAATATATGTTCAATGTAAATGTATCATTCTATATTGGGGATTGAGAGGGCTCACTTCTATTTACTAGCTCACAAATAATGACAATAAATTAATAAATAAAAACTCTAAATCACACACGAATAAATAACAATAAAAACATAATAATGGGGGGGGTTTAGCAATAGAAAAAAAAATAGATAGCTACAAATATGATAAACATGCTAGGGAAATCAAAATCCACCATTATATTAGGTCAAAATATAATAATAATTTCTTAGTCATCATTTAAGCATGAGAAGGAGATCGACCAAGTTATAAGCCAAAAGCAGATCTATACACCTTATATTACTTCCCTAAAATAATTAATATGATAAAGTGTCAATATTAAATCCTATTAAATACTAGCAATATGGTAGAAACAAACGACTCCTATATTTAACTAGATTTAATAAATTAAGGTAAAAAAAGGAAGGATGTTAATCTAAATACCCAAACCGATATAATAAGCATGTCTAGCTACATTTCTCTCTTTTGACCCACAAGTATCTAAAAATTTCACTACTCCAGTTAGAATCACAAAACTATTACGTGAATTATTATCTAACCTAGCCACAATAAATAAAAATTCTAGCAAATTTATATGGTCATCTAGTAGGAAAATAATCATACATGCTGTCACTATGAAGAAACCAAAACAAGGCATGCACCATACAAATCATACTTGATAGAATCATATATATAAAATATAGCAATTAAAATAGAGTAAAAAAATAATATCATGAAACAAAGAAAAATAATAGCATATATTAAACCATAATTTAGGGTTTCAATCTATTCCCCATCAATAAATAATTAGTAGGTCATAATAATCAAATTAATTACACAAAAATATATATTAAAAATATAAATTAGAAATAGAGAAAGAAATAACATAAATTAATGTAAGGGTATCATTCTATATCACATAAGGGGTATAAAATAGGTCAAAATATAAACTCATCATTCCCTCAATCATTGACTCAATGGTGTGTGTCTCTTTTGTAGAATTAGATGTAAGGACCTTCTATAGTCTTCATGAAATATGCTTGATTTTAAAAAGAGAATTAAGTCTCAATTCTCTATCCTATCTTCAATATATATGAATATTTAGAGGGATAATAAAAGAAGGAAGAAGATATGTGAAAAATGGAAATTGAAAGTTACGTATTAATTTGAACATTATTGTGGTTTATAAAACTTGATAATGGGTTTGACCCAATAACCATACTTATGTATGTTTAGTATAATATGTCTTTATTCTTCCCTTATTTTTTTATTCTTACACACACACACAAACATCCTACAACTATTTCTACCATAAAAAAATAGTAGAAGAAATAATTAGATTAATTTACTAACTTGAGATATATATATATAATAATCTTTAAGACCAAACTTTATATCTAATTTCAATACGAATCATCCTTAAGAGTTAATATATACATATAAAATATAAAACAATTTATTTATAAATAATAATAATATTTTTATAAAGAAATATATATATATATATATATAAAATGAACGCATGTACTAATATTGAGTATACTGAACAAGAGAGTATATGTGCCCAAATTTAATATAATAGATAAGAATAATGTATCAATGAATGCACTAAATAATCATATAGATGCATTGAGTATGATGAGCTCAATATACTAGGATTGAACATATAGACTACATGGAATGAAGACATTTTCATTAGTTGCATCAAAAAGTTCAAACAACTTAGAGTTAAGACAAAACTTGGAGTATATAAAGAATTATACTCTAGCCTTTTCATGATATAACAAATTGCAAGTGGATCCAACATGTCCTCAACTTTGATAATCAGTGGGTTCAAACTTCTTTGCAACAATCAATGCTTAGGAAATTATAGTTTATAATGAAAACCAATCACCACCAAGTAATATAAAATATTATTATATTTGTGCCTACAATTTGTATTTGAAGTGTAGAAGGTGAAAGGAGTTATTGTAAAACCTAAACTAGCTATTAGTTTTAAATATCAACTGATGTTCATTACTTATGCCACAACTGATTAGTTTGTTATGGTTAAGTAGTTAGATCAAATAGATGAGTTAGCTAGGAAGGCTAATCCATGTGTGGTTGATAGCCTTAACTACCTTATGCTCTTTAGTTTATAAATAGTACATGTTTGATCTACAGTAGTGATTAATTCAATCCCCCAAAATTTTAAAAGCCTATAATTTAATAAATCACTTTTAATTGGGATAACTTAGATTTTAAACTTATTTAATTTAATTATTTTGAGGATTTTTCCTTTTAAATTTATTTAATTTAATTATTTTGTGGATTTTTGAGTATATAAAATTAGATGTGAATATTTAATAAATTAAGATAAATAATTTATTATTTTATCATACTCATTTTATCTAAATAATTTTTCAAACCAATGTGTTCTAAAATTTACCTTTCAAACCAATATACTAAAATATATTAAGTTAAATTAATAAAATTTGTTTATCTAACAAAATTACTACACCCTATTTCCCACAAATTATTTTATCTATTTTCCCCTAATTTTCCTTTTTCCTTTTTCCTTTTCCCCTTTTCTTTTTTTTTTCATTTTTTTCTCTCCCTCCTTCTCCTTTCTTCTTTCTTTCCCCATCTTCCCTGACAGGGCCGGCCTGCACAGCCCAGACCCTTCTCCTCCCTTCTCGTGTCGCACGGCCCAAGCCCGCGTTGTCTTATTTCCTGCGCCCAACGCCCAGCCGGCCGCCCCCATCCTTTTTTTCTTTCTTCCCTTGGACCGGTCGGTCCAGCCTATCGCACTTCTTCTTCCCCAACCCCGACCTGCAGTCCCGATTTCTGCCGGCAACCACCAGCCCAACGTCGACCGTCCTCACTACTCTTCCTATCATTTTATTTCCTTTTTTTAACCCCAACAAACCCCATAGCCCCCTTATGCGTGCCCCTTCCTTTCCATATTCTCTCCTCCGACCTAACCTACCCTGGTAGAACTACACTGCCTGTCACCGTCGGCCGGTGGTCCTGCCTCCTTGCCCTACTTTTCCTCTTCCCCTTCATCATTTTCCCCCTCAATTAGCCTATAAATACACCCAAAGGCAGCCATAACCGAGATTCCTTTTTCGCAAGCCCAAAAATCCAGCGCCGCCGCCCAAACAGACCCTTGTTCTGCCACTGTCGACGACCGCCGCTGCAAAAGCTGCCTACCAAAACCTTCCCCACACCTCCCTCTACAAAACTAAGCCACCATCCTTCCCTATCTTGCCCTGCACAAGCCACCCCGGCAGTGTAAAGTTGCCAACCTGATCAGCCATCACCAACCTCTCGCCGCCCCTTGCGCCGCCGTCCGCCGCCATTTTCGGCGTAACCAGTACCTCCTCCACCCTCCAAAACATCCAGGGGACCTTCCCCTACCTTCCTCTACCTGCATCTCTCCCTACCTCCCTCTCCTTCTACCTTCTCCACCTTCCACCACCTTCCTCCACCTTCGCCCACAGCACCAACCGCCGTACGCCGCCACTCCTGGCTGCACCACCATCTCCATTCCACCCCTTTCCATCTGTTGCACCTTCCACCATCTCAAACACCCCTCCTTCCCTCTCCTCTAGCTTATAACCCCATCTTTCCACCTCTCTTCCTCCTCCATCGCTGCCATGTGCCGCCGCCGGTTCCACCACCAACCTTAGGTGGTACTATAACTCCCCCAGCCCTTAAACTATTTTCTATAAGTATTAATAATATTTAGTGATATTAATAGTATTATCCTTAATATTACTATTATTATTCTTATTATTAGTGTTGTATTATCATTATTATTATTATTATCATTATTATTATTACCATTATTAATATTATTAATATGTATCACTCTTACTACCTAACCTAATTTCAGAAATATTTATAACTATGGTATACTATTTAAAAGGCTACAACTTTAGCATTAAAATAGTTATCCTTATTATTACTATTGTTATTATTATTATTATTATTATTATTATTATTATTATTTCTATTACTACTACTAACACTATTATCATTATTATTATTATTAACAACTTTAGTATTAATATAGTTATCTTTATTATTATCATCATTACTACTACTACTACTACTACTACTACTACTACTACTACTACTACTACCACTACTAATGCTATTATCATTATTATTGTTATTATCGCTTCTTACTAAACCTAACTTGGCCATTATCACTAAGACTACCACTAAGATAACTTCTAGGACCACCATTGGTATTAACCCTAAAACGAAAGCTATTACTAATATTATCACCATATCTATTATCATTATTATTAATATCATTATTAAAACTAATATTATTTAATAATACTACTACTATAAATAATATTATTGCTAACTTGCTTCTTGCGAATATTATTAAAACTAACCTTATCCATTATCACTTTTTATTATTAACATAAATATTTGGACCCTTATATTATTATTACCATTTCGGTTATTATTATTATTTTGTGACTATTATTGTGAAAAAAATATATTGAACCCTTATATTATTATTATTATTCAAATATAACTATTATCATTAGGAGTATTAGTACTTTGTCGGTATCACTACTATTATATTATTATTTTAACCCTAACACTATTATTATCCTTAGCCTTAAAAATGCTAGGGTTTCTATCACTATAAGCATTAGCATTATTATTATTATTATAATCATCATCATCATCATCACTGTTTTACTATAATTAGTATTAGTACTATTATTAGAAGAATAAAGCTATTAGGTTTGATAATACAAGTATAGTAATAAATATTAACATAAACATATCTTGACTAGTAATATCTAGTAGGTTAACTTTAAGATAAAAACCCTAGTTTTCATGTGTAGTGCTTCCTTTAATAATAATAACCCTAACCTTAGACTAAAATAAGGAATAATAGTATTTATGGTAGGAGGGAAACTAATCCTTAGTTTTACCCTTTTATAGGTGAATCAAGCCAAAACCCTAAGGAGGCGTAGGAGCGTGCTCCAAGCCCGGTATAGTATTAGGTAAGGATATGGTGAAGGCCTTTTTGTGTAGGAATGTGCTATATGTGTTGGTTTGATGGGTGTGCTTTATATTTCGTATTCTATATTACCATGTTCTTGTGGCAGCTTGCTAAGCATGGAGCTAAGGTAAGTTGCATGTGTTTATGATATGTTTAATGTGATGTTATTACCTGTACTTGAATTGTACTTATGTAATAATGCCCCTCATGTCATGCATGATAGGAATTCCTAAGTAGTACGATGTGGTTGTGAGAAAAATGGAAAAGAAGGAGGAAAGTGAGTTGGCTAGAGAATGATAATGATTGCCTAATTATCTTATGACCTATAGGTTGAGAAAAAGAGAAATAATGGGAATGAAATTAAGGGAATGGATTAAACGTGCATGGGAAGTCTAGGGTTTGCATGGAATGGTTAGCTTTTGTATGGGGATGACTTTTATGAGGAAAAAGTTGATTTGAGGATCGAGTAAGGTAAGGGAAGAATCATTAGCGCAATTGGAGTCCATATGTGAAAAATAGTACGCGAGTTGATGTAAAGATGCATGGGGGATTTGACTAGAGTTTCGGGTGGAATCCCTAAGTGAGAGAAATGTACAAGGAAAAAAAAAGACAGAAGAAATTTATGAAAATGGATAGAATGAGGATAAAAGATGAGAAGAGTGTCACATGGGGGAAAAATGAAGCAAGAGAGAAGTTTCTATTCGGGTTTCAAGTGAGTCACATAAAGGGAAGGAGGAGTACTAGGGTTTTCGGGTAGCTAACTAGGTTTTTGGGGAGATCATGTGTGGGAGTTGGATGGTGAGGTTATAAGGTCAAGTGGGGGTTGAGAGAAGTGATGGTCTTAATAATAAAGAAGAGTTTTAGGCTCGTAGTGAGTGGGAAAAAGTTGGGAGGAAGTCCCGGGATCATGGGTTGTGTTGGATATATGTGTCATATGGAAGAAGTGACGGTAAGTAAGAATGATGAATGAATAATATCGTATTGGGAAAGAGAGTTGCTAGAGTTTTGGAATGGCTGACTAGGGTTTCGTGGCCATATATATTATATGGGAAGCGAAATGTGGTACTTGGAGAAGAACCGAGTGAGGTGATAAATTGGAGGAGTATGATAGAGGCAGGTTAGGCCATATAGGCCAAATTAGGTTTTTCTTAGAAGAAAACCCTAGAGAGTTATATCAAGTTGATTTAGAAATATGAGAAGTGGGCCTCGGTGTTGAGTAGTCATGGTAATGAGGAAAGAGTGGGAAAGGATATTAGGATGAACTAGAAGAAGTAAAAGTCCCAAGATATGGGACAGAATTATTAGGAAATAAAGTAAGTTGTGCATGTCTAGTCAGGGTTGTGTATGGAATATGATACGATAAAACATTAAGCACTTAAAGTGATAGATTATCGATCTAGGGCCTTGTGAGGTTATATATTCTCTGGTCCACCGGCTATAATTGTGGTTAGGTGCATTTTTCCCTACTGAGTAATTTTTCGGTCCATCGGCTATAATAGTGGTCAGGTGTGTTTTGCCCTACTGAGTGTTTCCGGTCCACCGGCTATAATAGTGGGGGATTTTGGGCTCGATAAACCAAACCGTGTATGGTAATAAGTCTTGGAAAGATACTATTTACTTACAGTGGAACACCTCGTGAGTCGGGGCGTGTGAGGATACATATAATGTCCGGTCTATCGACAATAATAGTGGTTAGGTGCATTCTACTATGTGGAGTGTTTCCGATCCATCGACTATAATAGTGGGGTTCTCGTACTCACATGGAATTATTATAAAAGAGATATAAGGTAAATCACTTGTATAAGCTCGGCCTAACCTTATAAATCTTGATTATTGCCTTGTATGCCTTATGTGTTTATTCTCTTGCATAGCCTTCCTTGCTAGTTTGTTGCTGGCCTTACCCGTATGGTTACCTTACTTAGTACGTAGCGTATTGACCACCCGTTTCATGGGTGTTGCTCATTTCCATGAGTAGAAGACCCATCTGAGTTTGTACAGGTAGGAGATGATGTCTTTGATGCCTACGATACTTACGAGGCATCAGGCGGGGACGAGAGTTGAGCCTAGACTTGGTCTGGGGAATTGAGAGCGACCCGACCAGACTCTGTTTTCCTCTTATTTTACCATGATTTGTTGTTATTCTAGTTATGTCATGTCGTACGATGCTTTATGTTTTGAAAAACTCTAGTCACTTACTCGTTGGATTGTAATTCTAAACCGCACTTTGATTTCTGTATGACATTGCGTTTCATTATTGCCTTGTGTTTTTTTCTTAATGACTTGTGTTTGATGTTAACCTTGTTTAGCCTTAATACTTAGTACTGGAACGGTAGGAGTGAACCGATCTGATACTAAGTGTGGCAGTAATGCCCCCGAGTTTACAGTTTTGTCATTTCGCTTTCGTGAAACCCTTTTATTAAAATAAAATTTTTCAGTAGTAAATTTAGGGGTGTTACATGCTATAGCCGAGGATTATGGGAGAAAAGAGAAAAATCTTGCGGATGTTTGCCATGGCAAGAAACCATCGCCGGAAGAAGGGTGCGTCCACGACCAAGAAGGGCTCCCCATCTCAAAGATCTAGTCTATCGCCAGCTGTAGTGAATCAAGAAACATCTACAAAAATCCCTAGCACTATGGTAGAGGAAGAATTGAATGTTTCATGCAAAATTTTGCAAACTCCCCCGATGGAACTGGTATCAGATTGTGAAACCCAAAACTCTCCAAGAAATTCTTTGATTCAGGAGAATCTGTCTCCCGATAATAACAATGATATTGCCTGCCCATCACTAAGTTAGAAAGAAATCCTTATACAAAATCATCGGGAACAAACCGTTCTTGATCTTACCTATTCGCCTCCTGTTATTGAGAATGGAGTTATGAAAGCAAAACTTTTATCACAAGAAATTGCGAAAGAAGAAGCGAAATGGGATCATACTTTAATTGAGATGGTTGTTGGCTATCCACTATCTCTCAATCAACTCAAGATATTTGTTGAAATTAATTGGACTGTTGTATCTCCCCTGTGGATTTTTCCCATGATCAGGGATTCTTCCTTGTTAAGTTTCAGATTGAATTGGATTGCCTTGCAATTCTTGAAAAACCATTTTGGTCTTTTGGGATTCGACCTCTCTTGCTGAAGAAATGGAATCCTATGATATCTTTGGATGATGCAGAATGGAGGAAGATACCCCTATGGATCACTCTGCTAGGACTTCCATTAACTTGTTAGTCTACAGATTCTCTAAGTAGAATTGGGAGTTGTCTAGGGATTCCAATTTGTGCAAATATGATTGCTGCTACTCATAGTAGAATATCATACCCTAGGATACTTGTTGAAATGGACATTAGTAAACCTCTTGTGAAATCTGTTATTATTGACACACCTATGGGCTCAAGAACTCAAAAGATCAATTATGACTGGAGAACAAAATATTGCACTAAATGTGATAGAGCAGGACATGACACAGAACAATGTAGGCCTCATGCTTCCATGCATCACAAAAGAGAGGAGAAGGTCTGGAGACCCAAACAGATTCAACAACAACATCCTACTAATGTCCCCAAGACTTCTCTACCTGACAAGGGTAAAGATATGTTGGATGAACTCCCTGACATACAACAATGCAAAGAACCTCACAATGATCATATCTTTTCCCCCAAAACTTGGAATCACTAGAAAGCGGACACATCCTCTAAAGGAGGGCAACCCTCTACTTTTCAATGAGGTTAGAAACATGGAATATCAGAGGAGGTTGCTCTCCTCTAAAGCAAAAAGAACTGTGTAAGTTTATTCAAACACATGCTCTTTCTATCATTGGTCTTATTGAAACTCGATTAAAGAATAATAAGGTTTTAGTAGCTCAAAAAAAAAAAATAGCCCCAAACTTTAATTTTCTTACTAATCATTCTTCTCATTATAATGGAAGAATTATGATTCTTTGGAATCCCAATGCTGTCTCTCTTAATGTTCTGGCTGAGGATGGACAATATATCCATTGTGTAGTTAAGGATCATATGACTCATGATTGCATGTTAGTGACCTCTGTTTATGGTTCTAACTTTGGTATTGAGAGAAAGCATCTCTGGAATGACCTAGAACTGATTAGTACTCAAGTGGACAGAGCCTGGATTATTCTAGGTGATTTTAACACTATCCTATTTGCTACTGATAAATTTGGTGGGATGATCCATCAAGGAGAAATGGATGAGTTTGCCACTTTCTTACAAAGATGTGGAGTTGATTCTATCCCTACTATTGGTCCTCTTTTTACATGGTCTAATAATCAGCAGGCACCCTATCGAGTCCAATGTAAACTTGACAGAGGACTTGGTAACTAGATTTTATTACACAATTTCCCAAATGCAGGCATTGAGGTAGTGGAACATTGCATGTCGTATTTTTTCTATTAAGGAGAATGAGAAAAAAAGGATAAAACCTTTCAAATTCTGTAATTTTTGGACACAGCATGACCAATTCCTTAACATTGTGAAATAGACCTAGGATACTCAAATCTCAGGCTCCAAGCAGTTTCAAATATGGCAGAAGCTTAAGATCTTGAAAGGGGAGCTTAAAAAATTCAATGCAAACCATTTTGGCCATGTGACTTATGAAGTAGAAAAGGCAAAAGTAGAGTGGGAAAACATAAAGAATATCCTTCAACATGATCCCAAAATTGCCATTTTTTATCCAAGGAAAAAGAAGCTAAGAAGAAATGGTGGAACAAACTTCAAGTTGAAGAGCAGTTCCTTCAGCAGAAAGCAAAAATTTTTTTTGTTAAATTGGGAGATGGGAATAATGCATACTTTCATGCAAAGGTGAAAGAAAGATGGAGTATCAACTCCTAAAATCAGCTTCATAGCCTTAATGGGTCCAAGCTCACATTATGGGTAGATATTGAGAAGGAAGCTACTAATTATTAAATAAACCTGCTGGGTACCAAAAGCACTCACGTTTTTCATCTTGGTACAGAGGGTTTCAAGGAAGGTCCTATGCTATCTATAGAAGGGAGAATGCACTTACTCAATCTAGTGTCAGCAAGTGAAGTCAAGAAAGCAGCATTTAGTATGGGGGATAACAAAGCCCCTGGTCCTGATGGCTACAATGCTCACTTTTTCAAAGCATCTTGGCACATTGTAGGGGGGACATTTGTGAAGAAACAAGTTAATTTTGGAACTCAGGGTTTCTCTTAAGAGTTCTAAATTCTGCTAGTATTCATTTGATACCAAAATCTTAGCATGCTACCTATATCATTGAATATAGACCCATTGCTTGTTGCAATGTGGTCTATAAAATAATTTCAAAATTCCAATTCCTCACCAACATAATCATTGATGTACTCTCTGAAGTAGTTGGTGACACCCAATATGCATTTGTACCTATAAGATGGATAGGGGACAATATCCTAATGGCCTAGGAACTTCTAAGAAAGTATAACAGACAATCTATAAGTCCCAGGATGATGATGAAAGTGGATTTGCAAAAAGCTTATGATAATATTGACTGTCAGTTTTTGTAGATGGTGTTGTAAGGCCTGGACATTCCTTCTCATTTTATTAAGATGGTCATGCAATGCATTTCTACTGTGAGTTTCTCTATCAGTTTACAAGGATCCCTATGCAATCCTTTCAAAGGGAGTAGAGGATTAAGATGGGGTAATTGAAATGCCCCGAAAATTTCTAATTTTATAAACTACATTCAAGGATATTTACTAGAAGAATTATTTAAATAAATTATTTTTAAATTGAATTAATTAGGGCAAATCAAAAAGAAATTTATAAGTATTTTTATTAGAAGAGAATTTGGGTATTTTAGCTAATTAAGCATTTTATTTTGAAAATTAATTAAATAAATTATTTTATTTAAAATAAGAAGGAGAAAATAGTTTCAAATTAATATTAATTTTATAAATAATTTAATTGGAAAAAAATTAGGGTGTTTTGCTAATTAAAAAGGAATTTATGGAAAATCTTTTAAAAATCCTAATTTAGACTAAAATAGGATTGAAATATTATTTTATTCAAATATTATTATTTTTAAATATCTCAAATATTTTAATTAATTTAAATACCCAACATAATTATTTCTCTCTTTTCCTTTTTCCTTTTCTTTCCTTTCTCTTCTTTTTTCTTCTTCTTTTCTTTTTCTTTTTCTTCTTCTCCTCGTTCGGGCTGCCTCTCCCGCGACCCACTTCTCCTTTTCTTTTCCTTCGGCCCAGCCCAGCCGCGCGACGCTGGCTTCTTCTGTCGTCCCCCTCTACGTCGCGTTTATTTGTTTGACACTGAAACCCGTCGTTTGATTTAAACCTCCTCCTCCGTCGCTAACCGCCCGATCTCCTCCCTTTCTTTTTCTCTTCTCTCTTTCTCGGCCGCTCGGTCCAGGCTCCCCCCAATCTTCTTTTTCCCCGACGTCGCCAGCCTGCAACTCCGCCGCTCAGTCGAGATTATCGCTGCCGGTTACGTCAGTTTTGACCAGCCGTTTTTATTCCTATCTCTTCCCCCCTGAATCGCCGACCCTCTTGACCCAACTAAATCTCCATTCTTTGCGTGATTTTTCCCTCTCCTTTCCATGCGCAACCCTTGCCTCGATTTGCTGCCGCCGGCCAAATGTCACCTCCAGCGACCTGAACCCTACGTTCCTTTCCCTATAAATAGCCTCGTAAGCAGCTTTGTATCGAACTTTGGTTGTTGCTCAGAATTCTCCAACCTTACCACCGCCGCCCATTTAGACGCTTCGACCGCCGTCTCCGGCCAACTTCACCACCATCCCTGGCTACCCGTGTAATCCTTCCATCTTCCTCTAGCTAACCAAAACATTTATCACCCTCGATTCTTTCTGCACGATCCTCCCCAACTATGCGAATTTCCCTTCTCGACCAACCTGTAAGCCGCTTCTTTCTCCTCCCATTCTGTGCTGTAGACCCTGCTCTATCTCCCCATACCTTTAGTTTCCTTTTTCTCCCTCTCCTCCTCTCTCTTTCTTCTTCTCGTCCATTCGGCCACCGCCGTGCGCCGCCGCCTTTGGTTGTACCACCACCCTCATTCTTTCCCTCTCCTTCTGGGAAACTCAAAACACCTCAGCTCCCATCATAATTCTTCCTATCTTATTCCCAGCATACAACTTTCCCCTCTTTCTTCTCTTTTTCTGGCCACCGCTGCCGACGCCGTGCGCCACCGCTGGTGCCGCCTATCCCCAACAACCTATGATTGAACCCTAGACCCTCTCAGCCTTTTTCCCTATTTTTATAACCCTTAAATTATTTTATTTCTATTATTTGCATATAAATACTATTATTATTATTCTTAATATTTATATTTTTAATATGCATTATTATTATTATTATTATTATTATTAGTATTAATATTTTTATTATTATTTATGTTGAGGGCTGAAGCCTAATATATTTTAATTCAATTTTATTATTATTCTTCTTATTATTTCTATATTTACTATTATTAATATTAAAATGTTATAAGTATAATTATTATTATTATTTTCTATTTCAAATTTCCATTATTCTTATTTATTATTATTAATACAAATATTTTAACATTAGTGTTGTTAATAATGTTACTATTATTCATCATCATCATCATCATCATCATCATCATTATTATTACTATTATTATTATTATTATTATTATTATTATTATTATTATTATTATTATTATTATTTTTGAATTGGGTTATTTAATTTACAAATAATCTTTTTAGTATTATTTTGGTAAAGGGGTCTGAAGCCCTTATTTCACTTTATTTTTGATTAATGCCTTTTTATTATTATTTCTACTATTTTTATTATTCTCATTAATATTAATATTGATACTATTTTGGTATTTTTGTTATTATATTTTATCAAAAGCCTAGTCTTATATTAAGTTAGTTTTTAATAGTATTTTTGATAAGAGGGAGTCTAATTTTAGCTTTTCTCTGATAATAGGTAAAACCAGTCAAAGCCCTAAGGAAGCATAGGAGCTTGCTCCAAGACCAGTGTCGTTTTAGGTAAGGGGTGCTAAGGCCGTTTGTGTACTTATATGTATTATGTGTTTCGCATGCTATGTATCCTATGTTTATTATTATTAATTATTTTATATGTGGTATGTCATAGAGTTGAAGTATGTTTTTGTATGGCATGTGTACTATGTGTATGTGACGATATGTGTTGTGACCCTGTAAGACATGCATGAAAGGATGTCGATGTGGTTTATGTAGGAGAAAGGATGAAAAAGGAGGACGGGGAAAGAAGTTGACTAAGGGAAGTGAGTTGACCTAATTTTATGGTTTTATAAGGAATAATCTAATGTATGGTTTTATGTGGAAGAATATAAATTATGGTTTTATGCAGAGAATATAATATATGGTTTTATTTGGGAAAATGTAATTTATGATATTATATGGGAGAATCAAATTTATGGTGTGTTTAGGAGAATCTAATTTATGATGTTAATTGGGAGAATTGACTTTATGGTGTGTTTGGGAGAATCTATTTTATGATGTTATATGGGAAAATTGAATTTATGATTTGTTTGGGGGAATCCAATTTATGGTTTTGCTTGGGAGATTCTAATTTATGATTTTATGTGGGAGAATCTAATCAATTGTAAGGTAAGGATGAATCTTCGGTTTTATGTGATTTAAATCTAGGGTTTGGTAAGGATGAATATTTGGTTGGTATGGATTGAATTTAGGGTATTGTATGACGGAATCTTGGGTTTTTCATGGTGGTATTAATGGTTGTGTGGTGGTATTAGGGTTGCGTGGTGGAGTTAGGGTTTTGCATGGGAGTTAATGATTGCATGGAATTTAGGATTTGCATGAAAAGTTCGAATGGTCGCATGGGATGTGTAAAGTCTGCATAGGAGTAAAATTTACGTATGAAAAGTTAATTTGGGATGTAAGGAAGGTAATGTAAGCGTTGTTTGGGTAGTTAAACACTTTTGATGGAAAATAATACGTGGAACACTATTTGGGTACGTAGGAGACGAAGCTAGGGTTTGGAGTGGCAAATTGTGAATTGTCGTGGTTAATTAAGGTTTGGAATGACTAATTATGGTTGTTATGGTTAAATGAGGTTTAGAGTGGTTAATTATAGTTTGTGGTGGTTGATTAGGGTTTGGTGTGGCTACTTAATGTTTTTGTTGTATCATGTGTTTTTGGTGATTAAGGTGTAATTATGATAATGGAATCGATGATTTGTGATATGTGGAGTGTTAAAATGATTTGGGTGATGTGAGGTGGAGTAAGAGGGGATGTTAAGGCCTAAATTAGGGTTTCGGGATAAAACCCTAGAGTGAGATGTGAAGTAGAATTGGAGGATAAGTGTAAGGGAGCGAGTCATGCATGTCTAGGGTTTGGTGGTAGCACATGTGTAATTGGTGAATAAAGTATGATGATGAATATGGAATTTATGATTTATGATTCGTGCATGTCCAGGGTGAAAGCCTTTGAATAAGATACTTAAGACACTAATCACTTAAAGTGGAAGATATTGAGCCGGGTCCCACCGATCCACCGGTTAGAAATAGTGGTTAGGACGCGTAGTCCTATGTGTCTCCAATCCACCGGCTATAATTGTGGTTAGGGTATATTACCCTATGTGCCTCCGATCCATCGGCTATAATAGTGGCGGATTCCGAGCTCAATAAATCTAACAGTTTTGCTAAGGCAATAAAAGACACTAATTACTTACAGTGGAACACCATGTGAGGAGGAACCGAACCGATCCACTGGTTAGGAATAGTGGTTAGGGTTTTTACCCTATATGTGACCGATCTACCGGTTAAAATAGTGGTTAGGGTTTGACCCTATTGTGACCGATCCACCGGTAATAATAGTGGTTAGGGCATGATGCTCTATTGTGACCGGCCCACCGGTTATAATAGTGGGGTGTTCCTATACTCGCATGGATTGATAAAAGGCATGGTGTGAATTGAATTCTGATAAGAGAGTAATTAAGTGATTAATCCAGATTATTCATGGGCCTTTGTACGTACTTTTACCTGGTTGATCATATGCATTTATGAGTATGCTCTTTTATGTTCTGCATGATTTATGTGTTTATGTGTTGGCCTTAGTTCTCGGTTACCTTACTCAGTACGTAGCGTACTGATCACCCTTTTCATGGGTGTTGCTCATTCCCACGAGTAGTATGCCCTTCGGGTTTGTGCAGGTGGGCGAGACATCAGTTGGGGCTGTGTGTTGAGCATGTTTGGCTCGAGGATCGAGAGTGTCATGGCCGTATTTCCTCTTCATGTGATTTTATATCATTGTGTTATTTCGGGTGTATTAAATTACCCTCTTATGATTCATTATTTGTATTAAGTGTTTCCAATAAATCTTTTAGTGATTGTATTTAATTCATGATTATTGATGCGTACTCTGATTTTGTTTACAACCGTTTAATGCTTATTTGGAATTTGGATTGTATTGATTTATAATTGATTATTTCTTTTCTTAGCCTTAGCACTTGGTATTGGAACGGTCGGAGAGAACCGGTCTGGTACTAAGTGTGGCGGTAACATTCCCAGAATTCACAGGTTTTAAGTATTTATAATTTAATTGCTTCCGCTTAAAAAAAGTAGTGAATTTTGGGGTGTTACAGTAATCCTCTGTCTCCTTATCTTTTTGTACTAGCCATGGAATATCTCAATAGGATGCTAAAAACTCTATGGAGGGATAAAAACTTTAAAGGGCACCTTGATTACAAAAACTTGAGAATGATCAACCTTTGCTTTGCAGATGATCTGTTTCTATTTTGCAAGGGTCATTTGAAGTCAACCCATCTCATTAAGGAGAAGCTAGAGATCTTTGCAACAATGTCAGGATTGAAGGCTAATCCTAAAAAAAGTTACATCTATTTTAGAGGGGTTCATAATGATGTGAAGAGACAGATAATACAGATCCTACAATATAGTGAAGGAAGCTTACCCTTCAGGTATTTGGGGGTTCTATTGAGCAACTCCTCACTATCTATTACCCATTATCAGCCTTTAATTGACAAAATTAATCAGAAACTAAAGGCCTAGACTCTGAAGCTATTAAGCTATGCAGGAAAACTCTAAGTTCTTCAATTAGTCATTTTTGGTATTACAAACTTCTGGATGCAAGTTTTCATGATACCTAAAGCTGTTGTGCATAAATTGGAATCAATTTGTAGAGATTTTTTCTAGAATAATATGGTAGAAGGAAAAAGAAAGGCTCCTATCTCTTGGATTAGAATATGTCATCCTAAAGATGAAGGTGGGCTAGGCATTCGACAGCCGGTACCATGGAATGTAGCCTGTTTCTGCAAAAACTTATGAAGTTACAGGTGCAAAAGGAAAGTGATTGGGTCAAATGGATCCATGAAAAATACTTAAGTAGATTGAATATTTGGCAGGCTGATATCAAAGAAGATTCATCCTGGAAAACTAAACTCATCTTTAGAATGAGGATTATGAGGCATGATATATTAACCTCCAGCAGTGATAATGGTACTTTTAGTATTACTAAAATGTACCACCTTTTGAGACACAAAAATGATAAAGTCAAATGGTATAATCTTGTGTAGGCTCATCATGGCATGCCTAGACACAAAATTATATGTTGGATGGCTTACCAAGAAGTGATCCTTGTGAATAAAAAACTCAAATCATGGTAGGTGATTGATAATGATACATGTGAAGTCTGCCAACAGGGAGAGGAAGACCTAGATCACCTCCTAGTCCAATGCACTGTTGCACATCATCTTTGGAGACAAATGCTCAAATAATTTTCCTACCTTATTTTTTTACTACATGGAAGAGTTATATTCATTGGATGATCAGGTATACAAAGGGTAAAAATGGAAGAACTAAAGTGCTGAAGATTGCATTTGTTGCCTTGGTATATAAGATGTGGATCAATAGGACTGATGTGATGTTCCAAAAGAAACAGCCTACCCTTGAAGTCATATGCAAGCAAATTGTCCAAGAAATTTTTATGAGAGGAAGCCTTGCAAACAATGGGAAGACACATGATTTCTTGAAGATTATATACCATTGGATGTAGCCGTTTCTTGCCTTATTTTTGAAGTATTTTGGTCTTTTGAGTTGTTTTTGTAAGCCTTCCTTTTTGTAAGGCTTTTGATGTACAGTTTGCTTTCTGGTAATCAAATTTATTTACTTACCAAAAAAAATGATGAAGTTGAATTAGAATCACACTTATTATACTTTCAAGATTTAATGAAGAAATTTATAGCTAATATATGAAGTGTAGGGTATATGGTTAATGCTTAGAATTTTAAGGGTTTAAATTTCTTGTACTTTCTTAATATTTACTATTATCATAAAATATTTTTTGAATCACTGTAGCTTAGTATTTTAAAAATAGTTCTAGATAGAAGTTGTTATCAAAACTTGAATTTGATAACAAGTTTTAATAATAACTATTCTAAAAAATTAAGTTTTCTTCTATTTCAACGTGTTTTTTTATGACGGTTTTAAAATTATTATTGAAAAATAATATAATAACTCTTGGGAATTTTTATGAAAGTTTAAAATAACTGTTATTCAATCCTTTTTTTTTAAATAGTATTGTCATATTGTGTGTTGAAAAATATTCTCAGTTACAACAAATATAGAGGAGAAAAAATTAAAAGAGAAATCGAAGTTAGGACCAAGTTTGAACGAACCATAGCCGATAGGCTCGAGCCGTTGAGGCGGATGAAGGACGCTACTTCTTGATGCTTCTTGTAAATTTCATTGCAATGACGTAACATAGCAGCTCATCGAATGAGACAGTACTGAAGGACACTGAATCCAAGAGTTTGAGGTCATTGGTGAGAGAAGGATTGCAAAAGCTTAGGGATTGATGAATGTTGTCGGCGCATAATGAAATTTCTAATATTGCAGGTAGAGAAGTGAGAGATGGAGGAGAGTATATGGGTTCAAAAGTGAATCGGACCGAAATTCGATTAATGACTAAATTTTTCTGAAGACAGGATTCAATAATTGAACAGGATTAAACTAATAAGTTATAAATATTTTATATTAAAAAAAAATATTTTTAGATAAAATATTAATAAAATTTTTGATTAAATTGAAAGATTAAATATGATAGGGTCGGAGTAGGTTAATAAAATTTTTACTTTGAAACCAACATTCAGACGAAAGACTTAAATATCAATCTAATGTTAGACTAAAACCTAGAATTATCGACCGATCCGGTCCAATCTAAAATTCTACTTCAAATCAATATTTGAACATCTAGTATATGAGTATTGAGGGGAATGGACAACGACTGATTTCCGAATACCATTGTAGTTTAATTCGAAGTTGTCGCACGAGGAGCTAAGCTGTGGCTTAATTTCGCCGTTGCTCCTCCGTTTCTTTCTGTGTCCCCCCCTCTTTCCGACCCTCGTAATTCGCATTTTTCCACGGTAAGGGCCTTAGTTAAGGAGACCGGTATTAATTAATTAATAATTACACGGTCTTGATCATAATGGCGCCTGTAGCTCAGTGGATAGAGCGTCTGTTTCCTAAGCAGAAAGTCATAGGTTCGACCCCTATCTGGCGCGTAACTTTGATATATGTTTTACCCTTTTTTGTTTAAACACGACAATTTTGGGAAGAGCCTTTTGAGTATATTTAATGTCGTAAATGATTCGAGCATGTCTTATATTTAGATAAGTTAATCTTTTAAAGAATTGAATTAACTTATGAATTTTTATATTATAAATGTGATTGAGTTTAAATTATTTATATTTAGACTTGATTCCTTTATTAAAAGAGTTTATAAATAAGGTTCGAATTCGACTTATTTAGTTAAATAACTGAATTGAGTTGATTATAAAAAGTTTGTGAGCTAATTATGATTTTTTATTATCTTGTATATATCTAAATACTCTATAATAATACATTCATTAGTCCAATAAATTTTCACCTAAATTAAATCTCTAAGTTAGCATTTAATAAAATTGAGAGAAAGGGTAAAGGAAACAACTTTTTCTACAAGCTACAAAAGAGTTGATATTGTTAGTGCAAATTTAGAGTACCGGATGTATTATTTAATTTATATAATTTGCTTCTATTTAAATTTTAGATTATTTTACTTATTTAGTGTTATTTTATTAAGCTTGAACTCAAACAACTAAAATAATTAGAGTATATTATTTTATCACCACATTTTATTCTGCGACTATAATTATATTTTATTTAATTATATATATTATATTAATTTTTTTAGTTACATTTTTTGCATGTAATTTGATTATTTTTGTTGGTAATTTAATTCGTACTTTTTAATTTCATGGCTGTTGATTAATTTGATATATATTATATTAATTTTTTTAGTTATACTAGAGCTTTCATAACTGTCTCAAGTTAGATAAATATTTACGGAATAACTATGAGACATAACTTGAAAATGTAAAGTATTTTGTTTGCATTTGACACCTGAGTTGGATGAAGATTGTTTATCCAATATTTTTTATCTGTGGCTAGCTCAAAAGTTTATGATATTCAATGATTCATTTATTATTTGATTCAATTTTTTTTAAATGCCTAATTTTTTTTTATATCTAAACCAATAAATAATATGATCCATGAACACACCTGGCCCTACTACCGTAAAACATGACACATGTGTTAGATGATTCAACTCACAAATAAGAATACAAGGAAGAGTAGAATTTGAAGGATAACCATCATTTATCACGTATGGTGCAACAAAAACAAGGTAATATTCCAACAACAACAATGATTACGAGGCGAGGTGATCAAACAAATTGTGGGAGATGTATTTGTTCAAGGACATTAAAGGTGTAGTAAAGTTCTGTCTTCAGAAATTTAGTGACCTATAATTTTTTGTTGGAGAAATTATGGTTGATGAATTCAATATAATTTTTGATGTATTTATTGTATTTATATAATAATAATAATAACAATAATAATAATAATTAATTAATTAATTACTTTTTATTTTGTAACTTTGTAGCAATAAATTAATGACTATCTATTGAAATACCTATAAAATAATATAAAAGCTTTTTAAAAATTATTGTAAAAGATAATACTATATATATATATATATACATATACATATATATATATTAAATTAATGTTTAGATCCTTACCATCTTTTTATTTTATTTAAAATAAAATAATTATTTTAAACTATAATATTACTTATTTTTATGTATGAAAAAATTCGTGCGATGCATAGGTATATATATATTATAGGTAACTACTATACATATGTAACAGTATAATGATATTTCTCCTTTCTAAAAGACATCTTGTCTTTTATGTCCTTGTGAAGAAAAAAAGCAATAGAGTGTGCTTCTGCACATGGCTGTAATGTCATTCAGAGAAATGAAAGATGGCGAAGCTCATGATTCTTACCATGTAATGTCATACAGTTTACTTCTGCACAGTTACTTAGTACCTCATATTAGTGTAGACCACTAATTTTTCCACTAATTTCTGAAAATAACTTTCTTCATTATATTCTAATGTTACGTCGGTGGAACCTTCTAAACTAAACTACTGTTAATTTTTGTTTGATCCTCGGGCCATCTAACTGTATTTGACCAAAAGTTCACATGTATAATAGCATAGGCTCATAACCGATCACCATAATTGCATATCTCAACAGAGAAGAAGAAGAATTAAAAGCAATTTTTTTGTTTAAAAGTAAAATTATTAATTAACCTAACTAATTTTTATTTTTGTTCCTACTTATATTCCTCAAATAATTATATTTTCTTTTGTACTCATTGTTTGTCTTATAATTCAAATTTATATAAAAAATAAATAAAGCATCATAAATAATTTTTTTATACTAAACTACTTAGGATGGTTCATTTTTATTTTCATACTAAATGAGAAAAAAATTAAAATATAAAAAAGTATTCAAATGATTTAAAAAAATTTAGAGTAAAACAACATGTAATGTTATAAATTTTATCATTTTCACAATTTTAAATTAAAAATAGTAATACAAGTAACACATTAATAGGGCGGTATTAAAATAACAATAATATTGACAGATGTAGTACCTATTAAGTAAAATTGTTTATAAAATATAGGACACAACTACATTAGGTTAAATATTATGATATTTAAGTAGAATTTATCTTTAATATTACAATTAGTTTGCAAAAATGTATGGGTATCTTTATACGTTGTATCCTAATGTTTGTACTTAAAAAAGATATAGCATGTATATAATTAATAAACTAACATAATTAGTTTCATTTCTATTTAATTGATATTTTAAATTTGAGGAGAAGACAAAACAAATAGTTAGCATATTGACAGCTAAGATTGTGAGTAAAACATTAAGTTATATATACATATTGTAATTAATTATGGTCATATTTTAACAACGTCATAGAAAAGTGAAATAAATGAATATAAAAAGTTTATGTACTAACTTATGAAACATTTTTATAAGAATTGATATAACAAAATATGAAAAAAAAAATCTTAAAAATTAGGTTTTTTGTTCATTATTATATAGTAAAGATTAAAATTTTCATTTATAACTATATATTTAACATTAATTTCATTTGTATTTAAATGATATTTTAATCTTGAAATTTTGATATGGGATGAAATAGTAATTAGTTATCATATTATAATATTTAGTTATTTATTTGAAATTTACTCTTATTGAAAAGCCCTCTTATTAAATAAGAGATTTACTTTTCTTTTTATTTTGTACATTTTCTTTTATATATGACTATAGGACTAATTGTGTGAATTATTAGTTTTTTTTAAAATTATATATATATATATATATATATATATATATATATATATATATATATTAGAAGCGACAATTATAGGATTAAATTAAAAGTTGGTACAAATTTGATAATTATAACCATATACTCTTAGTCACTCTTCTATTTGTATAATTATTATTCAATTTCATTTAGAAAAATATGTTACTTTTTAATCTACAAATCAAACCATTGTCAAAAATCATATTAAAAAAAGGTTTCAAAATAAAAAATTTGCATGTTTAATAAAAAGTGTGTGTGTGTGTGTGTGTGTATATATTAAAATAGGTTTTTTAATTAATTATGTTATTTAAAAAATAACTTTTGTATTTTTTGGTTTAATATTGCCTTTTTTAATTGAAATTTATATAATTTTAACAATTCTATCTATAGTATTATGCATTAATTAAATGTATAATATGTTTTAGAGTTTTTAGTTGTTGTGCAATGTATTTTGTATAATATAAATGCACAAATAATAATAATAAATAAAGATAATCCCTACTTTTTAACAATTGAAAAAGTTCAATGATTAATGAAAAACTAAAAGATATTCATTCCTTAACATACAATTATGCTTTTTATAGATGTTTATTTCTCTCTCTCTCTCTCTCTCTCTCTCTCTCTCTCTATATATATATATATATATATATATATATATATATATATATATATATTATCATTTTTATTATTATAGTAACAATAATATACCTAATATATTGTTGTAACATTAATAATGTTTTTATAATAATAATAATAATAATAAGAACATTATTTATAATATTTGAATATTTTATATAGTAACACATACGTTTTTAATGAAACATATTTAATAAAACTCGTCATTATAGTTATATAATTATGACATATTTTATTTGAATGATTGAAAAGACTATATTTTCTTAAGTATTTAAAAAATAAATAAGATAGTAAATATTTATAAGAGTCATGTGCGTTTAGGTTTATAAATTGATGAATAATATGAATTATCTAATTAAATGTAAAAATATGAAATGAAAGAATATATATATATATATATATATATATATATATATTTATAACTATTGATTAAAAATATAAAATGGTTAAAATTTATATATTTAAAAATTAGCAGATTGATTATGTTACTGAATATAAGTATTAAAAATTGTCATTACATATTACTACAACAAGTATATTAAGAGTAAATTTTATTTGATACATAAATTTTAGCCTCATCCTATAATACATCAAGTACATTAAGGTGGGCCTCATCCTTCTATCTCTTACAATATAGTAAATACGTACTTTATCTTATATTTGCTAGGAATATTTTTCAAGTTAATTATTTGTATAATGGTATTCCTTTTTTCTTATAAATTATCCAGCATAAAGAGGATATATTTGAAAATTTATACCAAAAATGGTGCTCTGTAGTACTACTGTTGGTGCTGTTTAGCTCACCAGCAATTATATGAGCTTGAAAAACCAGCATTATAATACAAACTTGACAATACAATAACATATTGGTACCGATGTTGTCTTTCTTCTACTCAACACCGAGGAAACATTTCAAGTGCTCTCAATGTCTGCATATTTTAGGCTTCATATGTAAATGGATAACATAGTTGATGGGCTTTGATTGAAAATGCATTTCATAAGCAAATATGGTGTATGACATAAATGTTGGAACTTGCCAAAACTAGAATGGTTAAGCCAGACTAAGATTCACATGCATTGCATATATCTACTTTATTTGCACTCCAAACTAGTTGGATCCTATAATTTCCCTAATCTTAAAAGTTTTAATCCTTTTAGGATCTTTATGATTTTAAAATAAATTTATTATTTTCATAGATTCTATTATATCATGTAAAGATCTGAAAATTCTAGTTATATTTTAGAAATGTTTCGATCTCACTTTATTGATTTTCTTGCTATTTTTCATCATATGAGACTTCTGATATACTTTTGACTATCCAAGTTTTTATTAATCATTCTAATTTATCTATGCTTAAATTTATTGTTTTTTAGTCTCCTAGTTGTATTCAAAATGATAAACAATGATCATATTGAAAAAAGTATTATTCACATTTTATTTTACAATTATCCATGTTTTGAGCCATGAATTAGCATTCTGCTTATTAGAAAGTCATGAAACTTCAAAAATTACCATATTTTCATAAAAATGAACTAAAAATTTTTTACCTTTATTTTTCCTATGATTCATCATTTTCCAATATAATTGTTTATTAGGACTCACCTTTCTTTGTTTTCTTCTTATCTGATATTTGTGAAGCTTAATCTAAGATTTTAGAATCTATCAAGATCTAATCTAAACCATTGATCTAACCTATTATGATCCTTCAATGGCATGTATCTTAAGCTTACAAATATCTTAGAAAATATTCCCTAGAATATCATTGACTAACATATTTTTCTACCTTCTAGAATATCATTGACTAACATATTTTTCTACCTTCTAAACACGTGCCAAAATCTAGCTAAATGACCTCATTATCCTACCCCAATCCCACACCATTTTCTCCTTCATTTTGGCCTTTTTAATTTTATGGTTCCCCCAAATAATCCCACATTATTCTCCCAAATCACTTTTCCTACAATCATAAAATCACAACTTTAACATCCCTTGCTTTAATTCATTTGTGCCACAAAAATCATCCACCTTGCCCCTCCATTTCCAATATGTAAGCATGAAATTGTGGTCCTTCATAATTGAGATCAAATCACTCACCACAATCATCATGAATCAAAGTGCACAAATGCTAAGTTACCCTAGTATAAGTGTGAGCTTGTGAGAGTTGGCCATCAATGATCGTTCCCTCCTTCTCTCCTCCCATGCATGATTCCTTCATCTTATTCCTTTCCATGTTATTCAATTATTTAATCCATTCCACCATTTTTTCATCCAACCTTCGAAACTCAAACAAACCATAGTTTAGTTCTTTTATGTTTTTGATTAAGTAAAGAAGAGTTAAGCCTTGGTTATGGATAAGATGAATCACATCATATACCCTCTTTATTCAATATTATTATATCTTATTTGATCATCTTTAAGGGTATGATTCATCATCCTTTTCATTTGATTTCAATCTCTTTTAATTTGAGTGTTATGCTAACATATTTTTTAGCTTGATTTCTTATGTTTTCATACTCTTCAAGGGTCGATTTGGGTTATATACCTTGTTTGAGGAGCTTTATTCTTTTAGTTCATTTTTTTAACTTCTAAGAAAAGGTAAAATCTAGTTTTCTTGTGCTAAAACATATATATATATATATTGTGATTATCACATGTGTTGTAATGAATTTTGGTATTTTATGCTTGATTGAAAAATTTAAATTGTATTTATTTTAATATGGATCATATGTCGTTTTGATGGTTGGACAGCCTTATACAGGTTTTTAATAAGTTAATATAACAAATAATTTGTTTCTTGAAATATTTGATGCATAAATGTTTAAGAAAAAACATGAATATCTACCTATGAATTTGGTGTAACTTTGTGAATGAATTGCTCTCAATTGTATAAAAATTAGGAAGACTATTTGGTATCAAATTAAATATTAAGATTTCTACTTTTCAATAAAAATTTTATATCTTAAAAATGTTGAGTATAAAAGATGTTATGATTATTTTTTAGGAAATGTATAAAATTATCCAAACCTAGCTTGTGGATAATAGACTCTAGTCTGGGGTTTGATTTTTGTGTTGTAAAAATTTTAAGATGTTTATTGGAATTTTTAGGATAAATATATTTTCATTTAGATTAGTCTAACTTATGTTATGATTAATGGAAGTCAGTTGAAGTTTGGTTGAAAATGTTCACACATAAACATATTCAACATGTTCCTCACTATTTATTAAAGATGTTCATGTGTTTTCTCGACACCCTTAAATTATTCATCATTAATAATGTCTTAATTAACCTTTATTTACATAATTAGGGATAAAGGAAGATTAACCATGATTAGATATCAAATGACCAAATTAGCCTTAAAAGGTTCAATTATTTATGATATAAATAATATAAGTTAAAGTTGGATCATTGACCTTGACCTTGACCATTAAACATTGAATTTGATCGGTTACTAGAAATAGTAATTTTTTTTGAAAAATGGTATGCGACCTTATGTTATGATTTCATACTCAAATATACTTGATATTTTAGTTTTTTATCCCTTAAATGGTCCTTTTAAGTTATAAAGTATTCCTTTTGGGATGTTGTAGTCAGGACCATAATAAGGTAAGTTTGGTGTCACCTATAACCACTTATATGTTTGTTTAGTTCCATCTATAATGAAAGTTTGGTGTAATCTATAAGCACTCATTATATGATATATGATATGAGTTTAGTGTTATCTATAAACACCCACTTGGATTGCTTTGCTATGTTTGGTTTGGTGTTATCCATAAATGCTTATCTAGTTTTGTTTAGTGTCATCCACATATATATCCATATAGTTTGGTTTGGTGTTATCCGTAAATGTTCATCTGGTTTGGTTTGGCATTATCCAAAAAGCTCATCTCGTTTGGTTTGGTGTGATCCATAAATGTACATTTAGTTTGGTTTGGCGTTATTTAAAAGTGTCCATCTATTTGGAATTATCCATAAATTTCCAATTGGTTTGTTATTATCCATGAATGCCTATTTGGTTCATTTTAGTTTGGTGTTATCCTTAAATGCCCATCCAATTTGGTTTTTTGTTATCAATAAATGTCTAGTTGAAAAATTTAAAATCCCTTTATGGGCTAAGATGTTCATATATAAAATTATGTGGTCATGTAATGACTCCAAAATAATATGATATTAATACATTGTCTTTTGGATGAGTGTAACAAAATCTATGTTTACACGCCTTAAGATAATGCATGTCATTATCTACACTAGGTTTCTCAAAAGTACCAACATGTGTGAAAGTGATATATGGAATTATGTAATTACATGAGTTGTATTTTAAGTGCTCATACAATTAAGGTTTTTCTAAGTAATTAACTGTACTAACATTATTTATGGTGTTGTGATGAACCTAGTAAATGTAAAAGAGTATTTATCATTATTTTATAAGAGATTATTTCTTGTGAAGTTCTATCTAGGGGATCAATGTTACACCATGCATAGACTACCGTGTTTATTTTCCTCCATTGTTTTTTTTGATTTAGTGGAAATGTTAACGTTTAATGCTTCTCTATTTATGTTTTAACATATCTCATTTAAAAGTGTTTTCTCACACTTTGATTAATACCTTGATGAATCTTATATCAATCTTCGATCAGGTGCTAACCACACTTTACTCCTTGGGATATAAGAGTAATTTTAACCTTTCACCTGTCATGGGTAAGGTAATGGTTGTACATTCTTTGTGTTGGATACAATAATTCTCTCTTCATTTTTATTAAAGCTCCTATAAACTCTTTTTGGGAAAAAAGAAGAAGAAGAAATTTTTTGGTTATGAAAATAGGGGTATAAAAATCCTCACAATGCTGCAAAAAGAGATATATACAGCTATTGAATAGAAAGAAAGATGATAGTAAACAACAATATTATAGGCTACAACGGTCTATACTATAAATGATGATTCAAAATGAAACATTTGACAATGAAATAGAAAATATAAATTACACCTTACACAAGACTATATATGATGGTTGTGGGTTAAAACAATTGTTTATAGTTTCACATAAAATACAGTTTTAAGATACAATTAGTGGCCAACTTCTCATGTTTAGTTCCCATTGAACTATAACTGGCATTTTTAACTTATAACTATCACACCTCATTTTTTATGAACCAAAATTTTCCATTTAAAAGTTAAGCATGAAAGCTAAGATAATAAAAGTGAAGGGTATTAACTCCATACTTGGTACAAGTTTGGTTACCTCTACCATTCTCATACCAGGTGCTACAGCTAAAATATTTATTTTGCTTAGACTTATAACATGATAACAAGAAACATAATAGAGGAGACAAAAGGTAAGTGTTATGCTATATAAAAGCAACATCAGAGATTTACAAAACTTAGAAAGAGTGAATATAGAAGGACATAGTCATCTAAATACAATCAAAATCAATATACCAAAAGGCATTGCATGACTGTAAGCTCTCTCAACTGAACTACCAGCTTTGACTGAGTTTAGAAGTTGATCTACAAAGACCACTGTCCATTAAATAGATAGGGACCCATGAAAGAAACCCTTCAGTACAATGGTACCAAGCAACCTTTTATACTAAATCAAAATGAAAAACCAACATAGAACACATATAAGGAATCACAATAAAACATGGTATAAAACATCAACACATACATGCATCAATTAACCATTCATATAACCACATATTACTAGTACCATATACTAATCATACTCATTAATATGAAATTAACCGAATCTTACCGATTAAACATCTAAGAGATGCTCTTTGGAGTATAATTAGAAATAACATCAACCTAAGGCCAAGATAATAACTACATGCTACATAACTCATTATCAATCCTGATAAATCTCATAACACAGATAGGCTCACAAGCACAAATCAATAACAATTCATCGCATCATAGGTAGACACAAAGGTTGCTACCAAGCCATAGGTAGTTACCAAGACTACTATTGAACACAAGTAGATACAAAGGCTACTACCAAACCATAGGTAGGCATAGAGGCTGCTACTGACCAATTCAATAATCCATCAGTCATTTCCATTTTTATTTACTCGAGGGGAGATCACATCAAACTTTGAGACACTAAGGTACTCTAGTCATACTAGCGCACCAAGTTAACATAGTATTCGATCAAATATCAACTAAAGGATGAAAAGGTACTATAGTCGCACTAGTACATGAAAGTAACATAGTACCCTACCAAAAAGGATACTTAATTCATAAGTATGCATACCCCCTATCAGTTCTCAGAACATAATAAAGTAAGATATAGAGCCTGTATGGGACACTAAGACACACCAAAAGAAATCCAAAATCAACTGTGAGCTAAACCACATTTTTAAGGTAGCAACCCTTAAATAGCCATTATTCCTGATCTCGAGGTCTTTCATTTTAAGTATTAGTATTTTATTAAGGTGACCATGAAATCGCATACAAATCACATATATCTAATTTCCATACTTTAATCATTTTAATCTCTTCCAATTATTCCGAAATGACCACAATCTAGATTATCACCAAGATCAATCATAAAAATATACTAAGGCCATTATAAGCTCAATTATTCACTTTTTGGCGCATTAGGTAGAGAATGATCAAAATGGACCTAAGGTCAAAATTACCACATTATCATCCTCTTAAGTTATTAAATCCATTTTATTTACTAAGTTTACATAAAAAGGTTGATATATAATAATTAAACCAATTTATCATACAAATAAATTATCAGATAAGGTAAATAACCAATTTACCTTTATTCAATGTTTTGCATGTAAAAACCTAACATACATATCTAATACATCCATGGTCACATAATCTCATTCTTAACAACATACAGTACATATTAGACATGCATGCCATGATAAAAATTTTAATACACATAAATTGACCAAATTGCCATAAGGGTACACATCTATGATTATTAATCTATAAATAGATTTAAGCATACCCATCTTATCATTTTTCACATACACATCACATAGAATTATGAAAGATTATTTTTACCATACATTTGTCCCTAAATTATTTTACATATGATAACATCCTATTTTTGCAGATTTTTAGGATATAACACATAATCATAATTTAACAAATCATGCTTAACACGTTTCAACACAAAAATCTAATGCACTATCATGTGAAATTTAATATTTTAGCAGAGTATAAAAGTTACTTGAATTCCATTAAAAATACAAAAACGGTCGTATTCTACTAAATACTACGAGATCTCGCTAAAAAATGTATACTTAAAAATTATATAAAAATACCAAATTAATATTTTAACACATAAAATAATAATTATGATAATAAAATATTATTTTTTTAAAATTACCAAAATACCCTTACACATATATAATAGGTGCCATAATTAACTTAAAAACTAAACACAAACTCGCGCTGAGCATGCAACATGAGCCATGCACACACAATGAGGGAGGATGCATGTTAGAGCTAGTTGTTTGGGGTGTAGGTGGTGTTGGTCGGGGGCAATGTGGTAAGGAGCTGGTGGTGGTTGGGTGTTGTGAGGTGGTGAGGGAAAAATAATAGAAAGGATTGCTAGGGAGGAGAAGAAGAAACTAAGAAGAAGAGGAGGAGGAGGAGGAAGGCTTAGTGGTGGCTATTGGGTGTTGTGGTGTTGCGGGAGAAGGGTGGTGCATGTTGATTTGGTGCACGGAATGGCTGGGACGGTTGGTCAATTGGAGTGGTGGATATGTGGTGGAAGGTGAAAGAAGGATGTGGTGACTAGCTTCGATCAAGGACATCGAAGGGGAAGGGGTAGCAATGAAAACAATTGTTGTTAGCCAAGGACGATCCACAATAAGTTTTGCCATAGGGGGTTGGGGATCGAAAAGGAGAAGCAAAGAAAGGTAGAGGTGGTAGGGAATAAGAAGAAGAAGAAGAATAAGAAGGATGTGGTGGTGGATTATGTGTGCGTGATTGGAATGGTGAGTGCAGAGTGACAGTGAAGGTGGTAATGGTTGTGGACAACAATTGGGGAGATATGTGCTGCAAGGGATACAAGAAAATGGTTAGGAGAGGGGGGAGTAGCTGCACATGATAGAAGAAGAGAGGAGGGAGTGCACAGGGGGAGAAGGGAGGCCGCATGTGTTATGTGTATGTATGTAGAGAAAAGAGGAGAAGAGGGGTTGCACATGTTTATAAGGGTAAGGTTGGGAGTTGTATGTGTGTGTGTAGTTTAGCATAGGTGGGAGAGGGGTATGGTTCAACAAAGTATGAGGGACGACTGATAGGCTAGGGGCATGGGAGTAACTGGAAAAGGGGAGGTTTGGGCATGCAAGGGTTGAATAGGGGTGGTAAAATGGTGGGGTAGATATAGGTATATTTTATTTAAGTTGTAGGTTTAATTTGTCTAGTTTAGGATATCGTGTATGAAAATAATAATAAAAATAATAATTTCAGTTTAGGATGGGTTTAATAGGGAGGAAAAGTCAAGAATAATCGAGGAGAATGTTTAGGATTTTATTTAGTTTACAACACAAAGGTTATTGATTAAATAATTAGGCCAAGGTTTAAGAGTTTGTTTGAAATAAAAGGCTAAACACCCGAAAGTAAATGTTATGAAATTTTGGGGTGTTACAATAACAATCATCTATGTTTCACTATTAACGACGATTGTAAGTGAAAAACACCATCTAAACCTTGTAGTTATTTCTCGAACAAAAATAAAAGATGGTGATGAACTATAACTGTAATCTATAGTGTTCTTTTTTTTTTCATCTACATTGCACTTGCTACCTGCACCATTCACAATACCTTACACAAAAAAAAAACTGTATACATACCTAATTGATACACAAGCATTAATGTCGTGTATCCCATCTCACAATTAAATTTTATATTATATATTAACATCAATTTGCCACCTTATAACTTTTGGTATAACACGCACGCACGCGCGCACACACACACTCATCAACCAACCACTCATAACATCAATTAATTTACACTAAAAATTATTTACATCACATACTTATATGAATAATAAAAATAGAGCATATAATAGAACTTTCAAACAAGATAGAAATAGATATACATTTTATAATGAGGCATTGATCACAAATGAATGTTATTATCTACTTATAATTGGTATCGCTAGTTCTCATGGACTGAGCAAGAGTTCTACCATATAAATTGAAGATACCAAGAATTATAATAAATAAATTTATTGTTAACTCATGGGCTTAACATCTTTATCATGATTATCAAATGTCATACTTGCATTAAACCATTTAACTAATAATTAGATATACATTTTAACAATATATTGATCACAAATTTATGTCATTTACAAATTTAAAATACAATTTAAATAAAACATGCTTCCCAAACATCATAAAAATAAAATATATTATACTATATTTACATACATCATTCATTTGCGTTACTTTACTCTACCACATTTACCTTCCTTGTGCATAAAGTCTAATTCAAGTACATAAAATCTTTTTTTCATGATCATCCCACACATAAATGTATTTAGTAACATTAATAATATAGGATGAGGAAGTTAGGTTCATACTCAATACATTGTTCTGTTTTAGGTTATCATCTCATTTCTTTGATGACAAGACTATGAACCATTATTGATCATATAGATCATTAACATATAACGCCTGTTTGAATTGAGAGACCATTATAAATGAGTTCTTTATATGCCTAAGTCTAGAAAGATCTACTATAATAAACTTTACTTCTTTAGTAGAAATATCATTTTGATTGTCAACTCATTTGTGATTGAATAAAGGAACCCTAAAGGAGGTGTAATCCAATAGCTATATACACTAGATTACCCCATAGTAAATCATGGATGTACTAATAGGTTTATTCAATTGCATATGAGTTGACTATAAAAATATCTATATACACTCGATTACCCCATAGTACATCATGGATGTATTAATAGGTTTCTATCTTTAGCACTTGCTACATGCAAAGCTTCAGATACTATATTTACACTATTATTTTGCATGGTACTCTTGTCATATTGTTCTTTCATGTAGAAAGTACTAACATCAATCGTGTATGATTTATAGCACAACACTTATTGACGAAGGGTTTGTGATAACCAATAAAAATTAGTGTTGGGATTAGACACCTGTGATGCCAACCACTTTAAAAATGAGTTATTACGTTTCTCTAATACTCAATTTTCATTTCCAAATGGATTCAAATCCTCATCATATTCATGTGTTGCTACAAAAATGGTTGAATATAATTATGAGATTTTAACTCATATTTGGTGTGTATAATAGCTTGGATTAGTGTGTGAAATGTTTTAGAGGAATTTGGAGTAGAACTATGAGTTGTGATGGAAATATGTGAATATTTGGCCTTGATGAAACTGTAATTTGGAAAAGTGTTGAGCATAAAAGTTTTAGATATTTCTATTATCTTTCTGACGCATCAAGAATAAGCTCAATTGAAGGTCAAACAAAAAAGTTGTGGCTTAAATACTAAAAACTATCAAAGTTGGAAAGAAACACAGGAGCCTATGTTTGTGATAGTCTCGTACAATATAAATGCCATACGATTAGAACCCTAATTATTATAGCACCATCCTCTCCTCTCCTCTAGAGTTATATTGTAATTCCTTGGTGAATTGAGTGATTTAGGTGATAATTTCTTTGATTCTCTTTGTAATCACAACTTTACATTAATAAGATCATATGTTTCCCCAACCTATGTTCTTGAGTGTTCTTCTCTTCTCAATTCTTATGTATTCTCATTGATTCCAATTAGATCTTATTTTTATGAATTGGTATTGATTCGAAAATATCATCTATATTGTGAAGCATAGACGAGTGAGTTTATCTAAATGTGTTAGAATCATTAATTTTGAGTGCCCAAAATTATTTACACATTTTCCTTTATCTAAAATGTAACAACCCCAAAAATTTGCTACTCAACAATTCCAATTTTGCAGAAGCATTAGTTATAAAAATAGTAGGTGTTATCGCCAGACCCATCCAAAGCCTGTTATCATCTGCCATTCTTATACTAAGTGGTAAGGCTAAAACTTACTCTGCTTAAATTAATAATACAATAATATATTAAAAAAATAGAGTAGAGAGAGAGTCAAATCAAATTAACATCATTCCAAAATAAGTTACCGTTAGAGGTTACAAAATCAAGTGAAACAAAATACATAGGAGCATAAGAGTACATAATTATTTAGATCAAAAGATGAAAGGTAAACACCAAACATTTCTAAACCTCAACCCCTTCAGAATCCATTAGAGTTTACCCTCAAAGTACTCATGTAAGATAAATACTGCCTGTTGAATAGATATGGAGCCATGAAATGGAACCCATTAGTACAACAATACTGAGTAACCCATTATACAAAACTAATATGAAAAGACGGTATGGAACACATAAAGGTGTTACACAAGACATGTGTGGAACGCATGAAGGTATCACATAGAACATGGTATAAAATATTGAAATATACATGTAATACAAAAAAATACAATAGTCATATTAGATAAACAATAATCACCAAAATCACATACCACTCATACTAGTTCATTTAGAATATAAAGAAACTAACCAACCATGCATACAACATATTCTCTCTAAAGTAATTATTATAACAAATCTCAACAAAATAATCATAATCTTCACAATATATATATCATATCTTGATACCAACCTAATAATATCTGGAATACCACAAGTAGGGCTCAAATTCACAATACCAAATAAAATCCATACTATCATAGGTAGAGCTCAAAGGCACCATACTTAATCATAAGTAGGCCTAAGACTACTACTAAACCAATACAATAACCATTTTGATACAATAATAACTATTTATATTTTTATTTACTCGAGAGGATACAATAATAACCCAGTGATATAAGAGTACACCAATCATACCGCTGCACAAGGCATCAGGTACCCCTCCCAATCATCTAACCTAGAGGAATAAAAGCTTTCTGGTCATACTGTGTATAAGGCGACACAATGTCCTCCCAACCCAGGATACCTTAAGTATTAATACCCCATTTAGGGATGTTAGGTCACCTATAAAGTAAACTCGGACTTTACTAGGGTATAATGGCACACCAATGAACCAAACAAACCGAGGCCTCCTACCTTGTCTTTAGGATAGCTACCCCTAGAGAACAATCATTCCCAAACTTAAGGTCTTTTACTTTAAGTATTAATAACTTAAAAATGTGATAATAAAACATCACATATTACACAATGATTCTTGTTCCATACTTAACTATTTTTCTTTTACTTCCAATTATTCAAGTCAACCCTAAGGTCAACAGTCCAAATCAGTGTCAAAGTCAACACTAAGGCCAATCTATTAATACGCTAAGGTCATCTTATGTTTGATTATTCATGTTAGGCGTATTAGGTCAAAATTAACTAAAATATCCTTGAGGCCATTATTACCACATTATCATCCATTTTCAATTCTAATTTTGTTTCATTTATTAATTTATCATGAAAATGCTAAAATATAATAATTAAATTGCATAACATACAAATAAATTACCAGTCACGCCAAATGACCGTATTTCCCTTATACATAATTTTTCACGTAAAATCCTAACATGCATTTCTAGGACATCAAATCGCATATTATCATGCTCAATAGTAAATAACATATATTAGGCACACTTATCAAAATAATTATCATAATACAATTAAAATGACCATAATAATAATAATAATAATAATAATAATAATAATGCTAAAACATACATTCTAAAATGTTGAATTACATATTCCCTAACTCAACAACAAATAACACATATTAGGCCCACTTATTGGGATAAAAATCATGATATGCTTAAAATGAATAAAATACCCCTAGGGTATATAATAGTAATAGTTATGCTAAAAATGCGCATAAGCATGCTCAATCTATCATATTAGATATACATAATTTATTTCCGTCATTTAACCCATTTTAGCCAACATTCGTATACATGATAATTTATACAAATCAGCATGCTCCATTTTTACCAAATTCCTTGCTAATACTTTTAGGCAAATAATTAAAATGTAGTGAACATACTTAATATATTTATACATCAAAAATCTTAATATGATATCATGCTATATCTAACATTTTAGTAGAGTATAGGGGTTACCTAATTTCAAGCAAAAAGTACAAAATATGGGTAATCTACTAAAATTGATTAGGCTCCACTAATTAAAATTTTATACTTAAAATAATACCACATTAACCATATTAATATTTAATTAATAAAATAATAATTTTTTATTAAAAAATTATTTAATGAAAAATTATCAAAATGCCCCTAATGTTAAAATGAAGTAATATATATAGTGTAAGTTGGGACTATAAAGAGTATTAGGGGGAGTTGGTTGGATGGAGGTGGAGGTTGAGGGGGGTTCAATGGCAGTGCTTGCGGCAATGAGGGAGGTAGGTGGTGAGATGGTGGAGCTTCAGCGGTGGTGATGGAATACTAGAGATGGAGGGGTGTAGCTGGGGAGGAGGGGAAACCTAGAGATTGCTGCAACAAAGGGTGGAGTGGGGAGGTGGTTTGGCAAGGTAGGGAGGCACAAAAGAGGTGATGGAGATGGTTAGGGAGGGTGGTGTGTTGTGGTGGTGAGGCTCGATGTAAGGAGGAAAGGAAATAGGAGAAGGGGGTAAGTCCGAGGTGGTTGGGGCTGATGATGGTGCTGGGCAGGGAGGTATGGTACAGGGGTAGAGGTGGTAGGGTGGTGGTGTGGTTGCTGGCTCGATTGGCGATTGGTGGTGTGAAAGGTGGGGAAAGGAGTGGGAAGGAAGTAGAAGAAGGGGAGGAGAAGGGAAGAGGTGTGGTATGTGTGTGTGTGTGTGTGTGTGTGTGTGTGTGTACATGTGCATGGTTGTGGGTAAAGGGGAGGGGGAAATTGATAGGGAAATGGACTGGTTTAGATGTGTAGGGTAGGTAGGTGGGATTTATAGAGGAAAAGGATGGGTGCAGATGAGATAGTTGGCATAGGGCTATCAAGGTAGGGAGGTTGCAAGGGTTGTAGGGAGGTGGTTGGTGTAGGTGAGGGAGTTGGTGTAGGAGCCGAGAATGGAAAGGAAATGGGGCATGCAAGAAAAAATGGTAGGGGCTGCTTGGGCTTGAAGAGGAAAGGGTAAATAGGTGGGGTGTAGGGCGTAGACAAGGGGCAATGAAGGGCTTGGGGCGTGTTTGGGATTGAGGGTTGAGCGAGGAAGGAGGAGGAGGAAAGAAAAGTAAAAAATAAAGGATGAAGAAGGAAGGTGGGTTGGGGTTCGAATGGGGAAAGACATGAGAGAGAGAGAGAGAGAGAGAGAGAGAGAGAGAGAGGTGGGGATGGGTTGACCTGCGGTGAAGGTCAAAAAGAAAAGAAGAGAAGGAGAAAGAAGAAAGGGAAAAAATAACAAAGGGAACAAATGGGGAAAGAAAGAAAAAGGAAAAAGGAGAAAAAAATAAAAAGGGAAAAGAAAATAAATTTAGGTTTAGAATTAGAATTAGATTAAATTTAATATTAAGATAAAATTAATTTATTTGGGTTTAGGGTACCTGATTAGGAAGAATAAATAGGGGTAAAATTTATATATTTTAGGGTGAATTTAAATAAAAAAGAAAAGGATAAAATAATTATAAATAATTAATTTAATAACTTATCTAGGTTTGTAGGTTAAATGTTAACAAAATAATTAAGTGAATATTTAAGGTTCAAGTTAAGGTATTACATGATATATCTAAATGTAGAGGATGAAAAAGCCTTATGGTATCAGCGTTCGCTAAAAATTCACAATAAAATTTAATTGCCTCCTTCATTAGATAAGCTTTAACAATACATTTTTCTAGCATGTTTTGGTTCCTTATATAACCTTATAAGAATTTCACAAACATCTCAAATAGATGCATCAACTGCAAATAATTTAGTTCACATAATCTAACCTCCTTGACTAAGTACATGATTAACCACATCATTATCAAAGGGAAATATAGAGGAAAGTACATTTTAAGCTGACATAATATAATCATGTTCTCTTTCTACAATATGTATACCATTTGAGGATCAATAATATTAGCACTGATTTTCTTTAGGAAGAGATAAATTAAGTGATGACAATATGAACATGATTAGTTAATTTAGAGCATATAACCACTGATAATTTTTTTTGAATGAGAACATGATAATTGTGTGATTTCATACCCATTAAATTTAAATCTTTCATCAGAAAGGCTCTTGATGTTTGATGAATTCCTTTGCAAAACTTCCACTCCATTTATAATCTCACATAAACAAATCTTTTTTTTTTTTATAGATGTAGTATAATATGAGGGAGGCAAGAATGTTCTATTCCTCACTTTCTACCGGTGTAATTATGTTCTTACACCCATTTTAATGAGGTCCAACCTAACATTGATGCCATCCTTGATATTTTTTTAGGACATTTAGAAGTGTGCCAATTATACTGTTATATTCAATTTTATAAATGTGCATCACATCAATACAATGTCACACATATAGGTTTTCTAATATGGAAGGTCAAATAATACTGGCCACTTCTTCCACACACATGTTGTAACTAACTTCTTGTTATTTTTTTTTCAAAAGACACATTAAATACTCAAACTTTTTCAAATACATGGAGTCTCATAAGTGGATTTGTAATTATCACATCATGAAATTTTCCATTTAAAGCTTTTATTTGCCTATTGTATTGATGATTTGTAGGCATGAACTTATAATGTCTAAGATAGATAGTCTTTTTACTCGTTAGTAATTGGACAAAGTCTTTGTTATCTTTACAAATAGAGGATGCATAGTATCCATGTACATTATAACAAACAAGATTACCATATGCCCCAAAAACCATTTATTGTATAAAATAACATGACCAGAGTTCAATGACTCTTGGACATGTGCATTAAACACTTCAACTCCATGATTTCACATGCACTTCAAATTGAATTAAGGAAGATAGAAAAACATAAATATCATTACTGGACTAATTTAGTCCTGATATAAGTAAATAAAACATCATCCATTTTCACTTCATGCATAATCATGGAGGGATATTATATATCTCCCATATAACCACCCATACACTCTAGTTTATGTTCCCATTGAAAAGGTTCATTCCATTAGAGAAAAGTGCAAGATGTAAATATCTAGATTCATTCCCAAATTCAAGGAATTTTATATCAATCATCTTCCACTGAGAAAAATTGGCCAGTCATCTAAGCTTTCCATAATAAGTCTTCTTTTTTCACATTACTAAATATACATTGAAATCTTATTATGATCGGAAAGTATTACATCACCTTGTTAGGAACCTTAGTCTTCTTGAATCATGACATTTGACATTTAAAAAATGTATTCAATGATTCATATTAATTGTAATATAATATGCAATCATTAAGACAAATGCGAACCCATTTTATGGTTCAAGCCAATGAAGAAAATGACCTTATTTGCTTTATATGTCTTGGAAATAAGTATATTATCTTCTAGAATCATATCTTTCAACAATCAGAGAAGAGAAGTAAATTCTTTTTATCACACCATTAATTAGCCACCTTGAGGTTGTGTAATCATAAAATGATTAATAATTTTATAAATTTAGAGCAAATTTGTGCTAAGGTATTTCCAAATCACTAACCAACTTTTCAAACTTTTTCTGAGAGTCTCCGAAATATTCTTTTTCAAGTCCTCCATGTTAATGAAGTCATCATATTAAAAACCGTCACTTTTAGTAATACTAGTTTGGGAACCAATGAAGTCTCTATGCCACATACAATTAGTGTATCTCATATCAAATCCATACATAATAATACGATCTCATATTTTGTTGACCCATTTCTTCTTACTATTTTCACAGTGATGACCATGTGTGGAATTTTCAACCAAAAATAGTAGGAAGCCATCAACACCCTCTATATAATCTCTAATTAACTAACTAGAATATACTCATCATTGATCTATTGTATCTTATGTTAACAAACAAATTTTAGCATAATAATTTAGGAACAACTATAATAAGGATATCTAGACTCTGTGTGTGTGCGCGCAAAGGAGATCATGTAAAATTCATTTATTAAAATACAAATTAATAAACAAATTATAATCGTATGATTAAGCAGAAGAAAGGTTGGCATTAAATTTTGGGACTAAATAAATGGAGGAAAAAAATATGGCATAACTGTAAATATAAAATAATAAAAACATGGAAGATCAATGCTAACCATCATTTCCTCTACCCAACCCTGACCCCTTAACACCCTAGCTCTTCTCTCTTCCTAATGTCGCTATCTTCCTTTTGGCTTCTATGACATACACCACTAAAGCTAATGAGTGATGCTTCCTTCCTTCTTTCTTCTTCCTCTTCCATTCCCTCATCCTTTATTTCTTTTCATCAAGGATCACCATTGAGAGAGATTCACTAGTTTTTCATGCCACTCTCTCTTGGGTAAAATTTATTGCATATCCTCAAAGGAGAGAGCAACCAAAACCACTATAACCACTTTCTTTTAACGTCATCCTCCTTTTCATCCATCATCATACTATCATCTTCAATCAATTTGCATTAATCCTTGATGCTTCTCTGTCCACCAACTTTGAGTTATGATCTTGCTTTTGCTTCATTTGTTGAGTTGTTGTATTAAGGTTCCATTATTCCTCTTACAATTTGATTAAGATAACTCCTAGGATCAATTTGTTTTCTCTGGCACCAATTTATATCAAAACACTTAGATTTGGTATTTAGGTTTTCATAAGCTCTATACCTCATTTATGCTTGTGGCAACTCTCATATCTTTACTTATATCATTCTTCAATTCTTTGCCCTCACTTTCTCTTTCTATGCACATTCTTTAGAGCAAGACATTATTATAGCAGAATCCTTACTATAATTGTTGAGCACTGAAAATGGCTATTAGAGAAATGAATATAACTTCTTCTCTTCTAGTTTACCTTGAACTAAATGTATATTATATCTCTTTTTCCTTTTTATCTTTTGACTTAAGCACAAATTCATTAAATATGAATTAGATCGTAATAATTTTGGTTTTGAGATTTTGTTAGCATTGTATATGTTTAATAAAAAAATAAAATTATTATTGATTTACTTGAGTAGTTTAGGGTTTAATAGTTAGGGTTAGGGTTTGTAGTCTAGAGTTTATGGTTCTTGTTTGGGTTTATGGTTTAGGATTAGGGTATTATTTAGGGTTTGGGGATAGGGTTATGGTTTAGGGCTTAGGGATTGAGGTAGGGTTTGGGGTTAGGTTTAGAGCTAAGGGTTTGGGTTTAAGTTAAGGCTTTATGGTTTATGATTTAGAGTTTAAATTAAGGGTTAAGGGTTTAGCATTTAATTTTAGGGTTTTGAACTTGAAGTTAGGTGTGGGTTTTGACTTTGGCTTGGAGATAGGTTTATATTATAATTTAGTATAGGTATTTACTAAATGTTGACTGTAAAACAAATACTAATCCAATGGTTAAGATTAATTTCCATATTTGTATTTTAAGATGGATTTGTATGTGACCTTTACTCTCTCTCTCTCTCTCTCTCTCTCTCTATATATATATATATATATATATATAGATATATAGATAGATAGATAGATAGATAGATAGATAGATAGATAGATAGATAGATAGACAGATAGATAGGTAGATAAAGTAAGGGTTTGCTCATACAATGTATTAATAACAACAACAATGATATCAAAGCTACACTTCTAGAGATATATAAAATACATCACATAGAAAAAATGTGGAAGCATAACGACATCATAATCACTAAAAGCATGACAAAATGGATTATATATATATAGAGAGAGAGAGAGAAAGGCTCATATGCGAACTAATTTATTTGGTACAAACGTAGGAACAGATGCTGACCGTCGGATCTAAATTAGATCCAACGGTCGAAAGCATAATATCACATGATTTGCCTTCCCCGTCGCCGAGCCTCCACGCGTTTCTGCCCCGTTCTGTTTCGAAATTCTACCGCACGCAGAGCAGCCGACCTTCGCACCTGCCTCTCCATCTCCATCGCACCTCTCTCCATCTCCATCACTTGCTCTCCTTCGCCAGATTTAGCTCTGCACATCTTCATCGCTGTCGATCTATCACTCCGTGTCTGGTTCGTTCATGCCGTTCCGAAGCCCACCGTCTTCCCCCTGCTCGTGTTTCTACTATTCATCACTCCGTCGATGCTCGCATTGCGCCGTGTGCCTCGCTCTCTCCGGTCGCCGTCACTTGCTCTCCTTCTCCAGATTTAGCTCTGCACATCTCCATCGCTGTTGATCTATCACTCGGAGTCGCGTATCAGCATCTCCGTTCCTCCTCCTCTCTTAATCCATCCCAATCTCTCCCTGTCCATCGCCAGTTGTCGCTGTACATAAATCCATGGTTCCTTCTCCTTCCGCATCTCTCTTTCGCTTCCTTCCATTGTCTTCGAATTGCCTTGCCTTTTCTCTCTACGCCGCCTATATCTGTGTGTTACTGTTCCTGTATCCATTGTCGTGCGAAGAAATTTTGCGTTGCGTGTGAACAGATCTGGTAGACAACGACAATAGTGGTAAGTGAATTTCTTGTTTCTGTGCCGGTGTTCATTTTTGTTTTCTGCTTGTTATATCGATGTGCAGCAGCAAAGGGACGGGTTGACCTTCAGCTGGATTCGACATGGATCAGCAGATTAAGGTTTGTGAATTTTGATTCTGCTTTTTGGTTCTTATATGTTTTTTTAATCAATTTTTTGATGGCAATGTTGATACTCTGATTATCAATGCTGATTGTTGTAATCAAATTTTTGATGGCAATGTTGATACTCTAGATTCTCTGTGTCGGGAATGTTGTATTATGTTGTGGATGGATTAATTATCAATGCTGATTGTTTGGTGGCTGTAGGTTAGTCTGATTAATCATATGGATGGATTAATGCTACTGTGATTAGTAATAATGATTGTAATGTTACTGAAATTAGTCTGTAATTAATGAAATTTCAGGCTTTGAATCTGGCCTGGAGGATAAGAAAATCATAAGCAAATGCACTGAAGATTTGTGGTGATGGTGGTGCAGGGCAGGGCAGGGGTGTCCTATTTTGGGAGAGAGGGTTAGGGATGTTAGTTTGAGGCAGGAAAATTTTGCAGGTTAGTTTGAGATGGCTGGAACCATTTTTTTTAATTCCTTATATCAAATTGTAACTAATGTCAATTTTTTATATTTGAATGACAGATTTTGGAATGAAAGATTGGAGTTGGATGTAATTTTTTTTTCAACTTCATGAAGGTATTGGTTAATGATGATTTTCATTGTAGTTGATGATAGTGAAAGGTTTTATTTCAAACTTGTGTAAGGTTCAATTTAAGGAATTGTCAAATTTCAAATCATGGAGGATTTTTTTTTCATTCTCATATTGTATAACTAAATTAATATATATTTGATTAGTATGGTTTTTACTTTTGTTGAAACATGCATGCCTTTAGATGGAAATTAGATGGTTTAGGGTTTAGTAGTTTTAGGTATATAAGGTTTAGGGTTTAGGGTTTAGAGGGTTTAGGGTTTAGCGTTTAGGGTTTAGAGGGTTTAGGATTTAGAGGGTTTAGAGAGTTTAGGGTTTAGGGTTTAGGGTTTAGAGGGTTTAGGGTTTAGGGTTTAGAGTTTAGAGGGTTTATGGTTTAGGGTTTAGAGGGTTTAGATGGTTTAGGGTTAGGTTTAGGGTTAGGGGTTAGGGTTTAGAGGGTTTAGAGGGTTTAGGGTTTAGGGTTTAGAGGGTTTAGGGTTTAGGGTTAGGGTTTAGAGGGTTTAGGGTTTAGGGTTTAGGGTTTAGATGGTTTAGGGTTTAGGGTTTAGAGGGTTTAGGGTTTAGGGTTTAGAGGGTTTAGGGTTTAGGGTTTAGGGTTTAGGGTTTAGGGTTTAAGGTTTAGAGGGTTTAGGGTTTAGGGTTTAGGGTTTAGGGTTTAGGGTTTAGAGGGTTTAGGGTTTAGGGTTTAGGGTTAGGGTTTAGAGGGTTTAGGGTTTAGGGTTTAGAGGGTTTAGGGTTTAGGGTTTAGAGGTTTGGATATTTGGTTTGGATATAGGTTTGGGTTAGTTTTTTGGTTTGGTATTATTAAAATCTTGAATGTTGATTTAATTTTGATCTAATGGTTGAGATTGGTTCTTATGTTTGTATAATAAAAAAAATTTGCATGTGAACCTCACCCTATATATATATATTATGCCAACGATAAAGAAGAGCGAATCTAAAAAATTCAAACATTTGAGGGAAGAACGACAACGACTAGAGAAGAAAAACAAGGAAGGCTAGTGTTGGCAGTTGTGTAGGTGATCGGTGGGGAGGGAGAAGGAGGCGGAGGAGGAAGAAACAATGGTGGAATATAAAGGAAAACAAATAATTCACATGGAAAATTTCTATGGGATCATGTGAATGAGAGATTTAAAGAGAGGCATGTTAGGTTAAAAATGAAGAATGCAAAAAAAAAAAATCCACATAGTTATACATTGAAGTTTTGATTCTTCATTGGCATATATATATCCTAAAAAAAACCATTATGTTAACTTATAGATAACGATTTCAAATTAAAATAGTTGTTTAAAAGCTTAGAAAAAAGTGGTTATGTTTCGGTGATGGTTTTAAGTTTGTAACTTCCATCTATATTGTTAAAAATAAAGCTTTCCTAGTCTCATTATCTTTTCTTTTTATTGGAATAATTATATATAATTGTCTTTATTATAGCAATCGTATATGTGTTGCCATCTATTTTAATTTTTATAGTAGTGGCAACTCAACTCAACTCATCTTTCCTTTTGTTTCCAACTTTCTTTTCATAGAAAATAAATATCTGTACAAATGTCTTGATAGGATGAATAGGATGAAGTTATAAACTAGTATCTAACAAATTCCTCAGGACTTTTGTATTCGTTTTTGCATACCAAAATGGACATTCTTGATATTTGATAGTAACTCAATTGCCTACCAACGTAAGCAACCTTAATGAATAGCATGATTAGTTTAATATACATATGTGTTTTATTGCCCATGACTTCTTTCTAGGCTCTAGAAATCTTTTTATTTAATTAATGGATATCATATAGCTTTATATGCTGATAAAAATAAACATTGAACAAATATTGCCAAGGGTATGCTTGGAGAAGTGCTTCGACCCCTTAAGAACTGCTTTTCAGATGTAATTTAAAAAAAATTAGATAAAATTTAGTAAATTTATTTTTGGAATAATACACCAAATAATATTGAATTTAGATAAAATAAATAAAAAAACCTTAACTTTTTTAAGAATTCACCAAATAATCTTAAGTGTTGACATTTGCACATTGGATGACTTTTTTTTTGTCTAAATGCACATGGTTATATGGTGTAATCCGTAAAGTGTATCTATGATCATTTGATGCACACTATTATAAATTTGGGATTGTTTGATTTTTTTTTTTAAGAATAATGTTGCTTGGTGTATTTTGCTTACACTCATAGTTGTTTGATGCATTTTTTGTTTATTTTTTAAATAAGTTTTAAAAATCTAATTGTAAAGACTAATATTTAATAACTACAACTCAAACATGCTCTTAATATATCTTCCGTTCAAATATCACATTTGATAGGTGATGAAGCTCCAAAAATATATAACTAACACACACACACACACACACACACACACACACACACACACACACACACACACACACACACACACACACACACACACACACACACACACACACACACACACACACACACACACACACACACACACACACACACACACACACACACATATATATATATAAAGAGATAAGAAGAGTATCGAAATTTAATAATTTTGGTGCGTTTAGAAATTGATGTTTTGTCTATTCTTACTCATATTAAATATGTGGTACCTAATCAATTATTAGTTTAGTATCTAGTGATGTATGGGATGAAATAAAATGCGAAAACTTTAATTTTTAAAAAAGTAGAAAATGAAGATGGAAAAAATAAAAAAGAATATATATCATTGGTTTACATATATAATTAATATATTTTCAATATTAATATAATCTTTTATTTTTAAGTATACTGATATATATTAGTATAAAAAACATTTTCTTATATGAATAATTATTAGTATATAAAAGTATTTTTATAAAAATAAATTTAGATTAAAATATTCTCAGTCAATTATTAATATTTTAATATTGTTTTTCATCTCTAAAACCTTTTTGCTATGCCCTTTCCATACTTTTCTTGTAGTGGTTCGGTGTAATCCGAGGAGAAAAAGAAGAAGAAAAAAAGTGAGATATTTATTTTTCATACCCTCCGAAGTTTTGCCAGTCTGATCCGACAATGATTCCCAAACGAATTTTTTAGGTCAGAAAATTATTATTGGCTATCGACGAAGAAAAGTTGGAGAGAGGAGATAAAAATAAATGATATTTCTTTTTCCAATTTCCCCGTACATAAAAACAAGAGGTCGTCCAATACTTGCTTACCCAACTAGTTGGGACAAGATCGAGATTCCTCGGCATGGCACAAGCTCCCAAGCACATTCCTAGTGCAATTTTCATTGTCAACATCATTGAAGGAAAAGGTCACCACCTTTTTTTTTTTTTTTTGTACAAATCCCCTTGGACTTACATGCTTTTCCTGGTGGTTGGCTTTTCAATGTGGTCTATCGCTTCTTTAATGGCTACTATACATAGCCTTTTTCTTTTTTTGATTGTGGCCTATTCTACGTTAAATCGACGTACAACTTAAACTTACAGGAAGATAAAAGAAGAAGAAGAGGGCGCATGCTCTCACTGTTCCTCTCAATCATAATATGAGAGGAACTCCTTGCCTTGGTGTCCTCAATGGGTACCGGCTACCTAATAGCTAGGGATTCCCTTCATTAAGTAGCTAGGGAGGAGCTCGCCGTACCTAGCAAGCGGTACCAGTATGCTGTGCTCTCAGTCTCAGGAGGTTCGTTTAATCCGCAATATATCTGTAGAATGATTAAGCTCTTGAATTGAATACGTACACCTCCCACCGGCCAAGTGCGGATAATATGCCTTTTGCCTCCCACCTCCTAGGGATAGCAACATAATTGTATGGCTATCATACGAAACCATAGACTTCTTTCGATCTCAAGGCCTCCAAACATACGGCCTCAAATGCTGCACAAATTGCATTAGCTTTTGTACTATTTTGTTCAACTAATTTGTTTTATATACTCCTTAAATTTTTAGCTCATGAATATTTATATTAAAATTATATTAATAATGTTTCGGTGAAATGCTTATATAACATTGTATATTTTTTAGTTCGTAAATTAAACTTATTTTTAAGTGTATTAATTATGGTTAATGAAATATAGAAAATTATTATTATTATTATTATTATTATTATTATTATCATTACTATTATTATATGGTAACTTTATTATATGGGGTACGAGAACACCATAGATTCAGAAGTCCGACTCCGCCACTGTCTACCGGATTAAATTTATTAAAAATATATTATATATAAAATACTAAACATTTGACTAAGGTTGACATTCAATACATGCCACCCGATCATTCAAGAACTTACTCTCTTTTGGAGTCTTATCCAAAGAAGGTTCTAAGTTGGACGGCAAAAAAGAAAAGAAAAAAGGCGAAGGCGTGATAAATTGTTATAGCTTCATTTTTGAGTCGGGCCCTAAGATTTGAATAATAGATATCATTATCATTATTGTTATTATTCACAATAATTACCTAAAATAATTATTTTTATAATAATATTATTAATAATATTTGTAACGATAGTGGTATTAATAGAAATAATATTAAATATTATTATCATAACTATTATTTATAATAATAATAATATTGATAATAATATTATTAATAAATATAAAATTATATTATTAATATTTGTGTTATAAATATATGTATTATATTCATCCTTATTATTGTATTATTATATATAATTTGAATTATAATTTATGATAATCGTAATAATATTAATAAAAATAAACTATTATTATTATAACTATATTTATAATTATAATTATTTATTGTAATAAATATAATAATAATAATAATAATATGATTATATTAATCATTATTATTATTATACATATGTGTAAGGTGAAAAATAAAAGAACACACAATCTTACGTGGTTCACCCAATGTGGGCTACGTCCACGGACGATAACGAGTAAGGATAATTTTACTATGTAGAGAAAGAATACAAGAAATTCTCAATTGAATAGAGAATTGTAGATATCTATCACTCTCAAGTATTCTAACTCTCAAATGTATGTAAAACTATGATGGATATTGTGAGTCATGTTTAGAGAAATGACCAAGGACTACATATATATAGTCTTCAAAAGAAAACCCTAAAAAAATGCTAATTGATGGAGATTAAAAACTATAACTCTCCATTGATAGCAGTTAATACTACCAATTAATTTACTAGTAAATTTTTCTGTTATTTAGCTTTATATTTAAGTCTTCCATAACCTCAAGTTTTAAATTCTTCATTGATGGTAGTAAATACTACTAATTAAAACTCTTCGGTTACTTCAACTTCACATTAAAGACTTTCATAACCGTAATATTTGAGGCATAAATTCAACAATCTCCACCTTGGCTCAAATCCACAATATTCATCATTATCATAAACCTCGAAAGGTAATCATATGCTGCAAGTACCAACTATGTCTAATCAATGCTTGAACTTAGCAGTAGGTAGTGGCTTCGTAAGCATGTCTGCAAGATTATCCGATGTGTGAAGTTTCTTCATCACAACATCTCTTACAATAATAATGTCTCTGATAAAATGGAACCTGACATCAATGTGTTTGGTCTTCGAATGATAAGAATCGTTCTTAGTCAAACAAATAGCACTTTGACTATCTGAGAACACAATAGTAGTACCTTGTGCAACATCAAGCTCGAGAATGAGACCTCGAAACCAAATGGCCTCCTTCACACCTTCAATAGTTGTAACATATTCTGCTTCTGTAGTAGACAAGGCAGAAATAGATTGCAATGATGCTTTCCAACTAATAGCATAGGAAGATAGTGTGAAGATATAACCAGAAATAGACCTACGTTTATCCAAGTCAGCAGCATAATCAAAATCAACGAAACCAACAATATCAGTGGTTTGTACTCTATTACTATCGAACACCAAACCAATATCAAAGGAACCCTTCAAATAACGCAAAATCCACTTGATTGCGTTCCAATGACCCTTACCAGGGTTGTGCATAAACCGGCTCACCATACTCACAGCATAAGCTAGATCAGGTCTAGTGCAGACCATAGCGTACATCAAACTACCAACTACACTAGAATAAGGAGTACTAGACATTAGCTCCTTCTCTTCCTCGGACTCTGGATAAAGCTTTGATGATAGTCTAAAGTGAGCAGCTAGAGGTGTAGACACAGGTTTACAATTACCCATATTGAACCTGTCTAACACCTTCTTAATATACTTCTGTTGTGAAAGAAATAACTTCCCAGCCTTTCAATCTCTGATAATCTCCATGTCGAGAATCTTCTTAGCTACACCAAGATCTTTCATCTTGAACTCCTTGTTAAGTTGTGATTTCAACCTGTTGATTAAGGACTTATCCTTGGAAGCAATCAACATATCATCAACATAAAGCAATAGATAAACAAAGGAGCCACCTTCAAACTCTTTAAAATAAACACAACTATCAAACTTGCTTCTTGTGTAGCCTTGCCCAATCATAAAAGATTCAAACCTCATATACCATTGTCTTGGAGCTTGCTTTAAACCATACAAGGACCTCTTCAACCGACAGACATAATTCTCCTTATCAGAAGCAACAAAACCTTCAGGTTGATGCATATAAATCTCCTCTTCCAACTCTCCATGGAGGAAAGCTGTTTTGACATCTAACTGCTCTAACTCAAGATCAAATAGAGCAAAAAATGTAAGGAGAACTCGAATAGAGGTATAACGAACAACTGGTGAGAATACCTCATTAAAGTCAATACCTTCCTTCTGATTGAAACCTCTAACAACGAGGTGTGCCTTCCATCTAGCATCTTCAACCCCAGGTATGCCTTCCTTCCGTTTAAAGATCCATTTGCAGCTCAATGTTCTTCGACCCTTAGGTAGCTCAACTAACTCCCAAGTGCCATTCTTGTACAAACTCTCAATTTATTTATTCATGGCAACTAGCCACTTAGAAGAATCAGGGCTGGATATGGCCTCAGAAGAAGAAGAAGGTTCAACACCTTCGGTAATCTCTTCAGCAACCGCTAGAGCATAATCAATCAAGCCATCATCATCTCCATCTGCATATCTAGCGGGCCTTCGAATATTTCTCCTTGGCCTATCACGAGCAATAGAATAACCATCCACTTGCTACTGGATGGGACTAGTGGTATGAGCTAGATGGTTAATATCATCGACATCACTGCTGGATTGTGTGGATGAGGAAGAGGGAGCACTATGATTTGAATTAGCGGTCATCACTTCTAACTCCAACTTCTCGCTAGTACCTTGTTGATCATTTGTACCATGCGAGGAAATAGTAGATTCTTTTCTAGAAGATAGTAATGCATTCTCATTAAAAGTTACATCCCTACTCAGAATAATTTTTTTTAGGGTCAGGACACCAAAACCTATACCCCTTAGACTCAGAAGCATAGTATAAGAAAATGCATTTAACAGCTCTAGGAACTAATTTACCATGATTAATATGAATATATGCAGGACATAAAAAAAATCTAAGAATAGAGTAATCAACAGGATTACCTGACTAAACTTCCTCTGGAATCCTGAAATCAATAGATGTATGTGGAGATCTATTGATGATGTAACAAGCTGTAGAAATAGCTTCAGCCCAAAAATCACGTTTGCTCCACAATCTAGCATTAGAGAGCATACACCTTGCCCTCTCAAGTAGAGTCCGATTAATGCGTTCTGCAACTCCGTTTTGTTGAGACTTCCCAACCAGAGTCTTATGTCTAGTAATACCATGATCTGAACAGAACTCATTAAAATCTGTCTCAACAAACTCTAACCCATTATCTATCCTGAGCTTCTTTACCTTCTTCCATGCCTGGTTTTCAACAAGAGCTTTCCACTTCCTAAAAGTAGGAAAGACTTCATTCTTGTGGCGTAAAAAATAAACTCAAACCTTCCGGGAGAAGTCATCAATTAGAGTCATCATATAACGCCTACCTTTAAAGGAAGAAACTTTGGATAGTCCCCATAAATTAGAATGGATATAATCTAGAATATCCTTAGTACGGTGTGTTGCAGTAGAGAATCCGACCTTTGTCTTTTTCCCTAAAACACAATGCTCACAAAACTCTAACTTTCTCGTACCATTACCAAGATGACCACACTTACTCAAAAGATTCATACCTTTCTCAGTTCTCACTCATATGACCAAGACACATATGCCATAATTGAGTGAGGCCTTCATCGGACATAGATGTGGATACAACAGCTAAACCTATAACTGTAGAGCCCTGCAAGATATAGAGACTGCCATATCTGTTGCCCTTCATTAGGACGAGAGAACCTTTAGAGACCTTTAGAAGTCCACCTTCAGCTGAATACCTGCAACCAAGAGACTCAAGGGTGCCCAAAGAGATCAAATTACGCTTTAAATCAGAAATATGCCTAACATTGGTCAATGTCCTAATACATCCGTCATGGGCCTTGATTTGCACACTAACTATGCCAAGAACTGTGCACTGGGCATCATTTCCCATCAAGATTATACCACGATCAACCTACTCATAAATAGTGAACCAATCCCTATTGGGACACATATGATAGGTACAACCAGAATCTAGAACCCATTCAGATCGACTCCTTTTATCATCAAATGTAGCCAACAGTACATCACCCTCAGAATCATTTTCAACAACTGTATCGGCCTCAGCATTACTATAATTTTTCGGTGGTTTTCCTTTATCCTCCTTATCTTTATTATTTTTTTAATTTATAGCAGTCAAAAATCTCATGCCCAAATTTCTTGCAATATCTACAAGTCACATTGGAACTACGTCCTCTAGATTTAGACCAGGATTTTTTGTTATTTTTACTACCACGGTCATTTGATCTACCTCTAATAGATAAGCCTTCAGCTTTATCATCAGAACGAACTTCAAGATCAAATTTCTCTTTCGAGAGCAAATTGGATTTAACATCCTCAAAGGTAAGCGTATCAGAATTACCATATAACATAATTTCCTTGAAGTGTTTAAAGGTAGATGGTAAAGAGATGACCAATAAAACAACTTTATCCTCATCATCAATTTTCACATCTAGATTCTCAAGATCAATAATAATTGAACTAAATTCATCTAGATGGGATTGAATAGGAGTACCTTCAACCATACGTAGAGTATATAAACGTTCTTTGAGACAAAGCTTGTTCGCTAGATACTTTGTCATATAAAGCGATTCAAGCTTGAGCCATAAGGCAGATGTAGTACTCTCAACCTCATGAAGAACCTCCTTAGATAGAGACAATTGGATTGTTGATAGTGCCTTCTCATCCAATTTTTCCCATTGCTCATCCATCATAGTCTCGGGCTTCTTAGATTTACCATATAGAGCCTTCTTTAATCCATTATGGGTCAACACTGCTTTCATCTAGATCCTCCAGATACTAAAACTAATCTTGCCATCAAACTTCTCGATCTTGAATTTGGTAGACATCATGAACCTAAAGCTTTGATACCACTTGTAAGGTGAAAAATAAAAGAACACACAATTTTACGTGGTTCGCCCAATGTGGGCTACGTCCTATGTAGAGAAAGAATACAAGAAATCCTCAATTGAATAGATGATTGTAGAGATCTAGCACTCTCTATTATTCTAACTCTCAAATGTGTGTAGGACTATGATGGATATTACGAGTCATGTTTTGAGAAAGGGCCAGAGACTACATATATATAGTCTTAAAAAGAAAACCCTAAAAAAATACTAATTGATGGAGATTAAAAACTATAACTCTCCATTGATGGCAGTTAATACTACCAATTAATTTAGTAGTAAATTCTTCGATTACTTTATCTTCATATTTAAGTCTTCCATAACCTCAGGTTTTAAATTCTTCATTGATGGTAGTAAATACTACTAATTAAAACTCTTCGGTTACTTCAACTTCACATTAAAGACTTTCATAACCGTAAGATTTGAGGCACAAACTCAACAATATGTAATACTCCAAATTTTTGTAATCCTAATTTAGAATGTTTAGCCTTTTATCCAAAAAAATTAATCCTTTAAATGTTAATATAATTATTTTGTTAACCTTTGACCGGCAAATATAGATAAATTATTTAATAAATTATTATAATTATTTTTTCTTACCCTTTTTATTTAAATCAAACCTATGCTAATAATTTTACCCGATTCATTTTTCTTTATTTGATACCCTAACTTTGGATAACTTAATATTATCTTGAAAACCTAAGTTTAATCTAATTTTAATTCTAACCCTAAATCTTTGTTTTCCCTTTTCTTTCTTTTCTCTTTTCTTTTTTTTTCTTCTCATTTATTTTTCTCTTCTTCCTTAGGTCAACCCGCGTCTCGTCCTTCTTTTTCTTTGTTCTTGCACCTGACCTAACCTCCCCTTCCTTTTTTCTCTTCTCCCTTGGCCAATCCAACCTACTCTCCACCTTCTTCTTTTTTTTTCTTCTCCTTCTCTTTATGCACCGACCCAACTCTTTTCTTCTTTTCTTTTCATTCCTTGTACCCCAATAGCCCAACCCACTTCCCCTTTATTCTTCTCCCTCGCTCAATTTGCACCCTTGCCTTCCCAAACACGCCCACCTCTACACGCATCATGCCTCTGCCATGCACACATGAGTTGCTTTTCCCATTTCTGGCCAAACAAGGCCTAAACACCACCCTCCTGGTGTCCCTTTCCTTCCATTTCTACCCCTTGTAACACCTTTCCCCAAACTACATCGGCCTCCCTGAACACCCCCTACTAGGTCATCGACTCTACACCTTATGCCCTACCAACACCCTTTCCCCTACAACTTCCACCTACCCATCACACGATTGAGTCCCTCATATCTTATTATTGTTATTATTCCTACTCCCTCATGCCCTGCCTTTTCTACCCCAACCTCCTTCCCTTATGTATCCTTCTCCCTTATCTTTGTTTTTCTTCCTCACAACCAACCCTCCTTTCCGTCCACATTTCTAGCCCAACCATCAAAGTCACCACCATCCCAACCTCCACCATCTTCCACCTTCCTCTTCTCTTCTTCCCTCCTTCTTCCTCTTCCCTTGATGCTCTGTTTGTCCTTCCTCCCTTCCTTATGGTGACTTATGCCGATCCCTGCCCCTAGCATTGACCTCATCCTCCGCAACCATATCCTAGGCAACTATAGTTTTTGCCGTTGCCATCTCCTCCACTCGACACCACCACTACCTCCACCAACCTCTTTGCAGCCTTGCCTCAGCTCCATTTCCTCCACCCTTGTAACTCTGCCCAATCGGCCTACCTCCATCCACAACTTCCACTAACCTGCACAGCCACCCACAACCACCTTATCGCCAACCCTTCCTTCTTCCTCCTCTCCTCATCATCTTCTCATTTCGCCCTCTGCATCACCTTCTTCCTGCAACCTTGCACCACCAGTCATAGCTTTTGGTTCTTCTACAACAACCCACTAGCCAAACCAACACCTAACAACCACCACGTCTAGCCCTCAACTACCAGCCACCAAGCCCATATTTGCATGGATCATGTTGAAAATGTAACGTGAGTTTTTTTTTTATTTTAAATTATTTTGATAATATTTAATATATATGAGTAGTTTATTAATTTTTTATTTAATAAATAGTTTTAATAAAAATTATTATTTATTGATCAAATATAAATATGGTATTTGTAATATTATTTTTAGGTACAAAAATTTTATTAGCAATGCCTAATAATTTTTAAGAGGTTGCCGATAATTGTGCTTTTGCTGGGAAGAAGGTAACCTTTATACTCCACAAAAGGTTTGGATATAGTATGATAGCGCATTAAGGTTTTGACATGTAATTTGTGTTAAGCATGATTGATTACAGATAATTATCTGCTTATTATTGTTATCATAAAAATAAAAAGAAAGTGTGTTATCCTTTGTATAATATCATGTGCACAAAAGTGTGATTAAAATGGTTCTAATGTAGGGAAGAGAGTTTGTATGGTATGTACAGGTGAAAATGTTAGGTTAAGCATATTTAAATATACTTGTAACATGATTCTTATTATTCATGTGCCCTAGGGGCAATTTGGTTATTTAAGCACACTATGGTATTTAATCTGAATTAGAATGTCTAACATGTTCTAATTATTGTCAAGTATATGGTGGTAGGTGTTCTTATTTTAGAAGCCCATGTTTCATGATAATTATCATTGTTATATGACCTAGGGATATTTTAGTAATTTTTAGTGTACCATGATGATTATTCTAATAAACATGCCTGATATGTATGATTCATTGATGAACATGGGAATAGGTGTTATTGTTTTAGAAACACATGTTTCAGCATGATTATCACTATTATATGACCTAAGGGATTTTTTTTTTAATTTTGAGTGTACCATGATAATCATTATCATAAACATGCATGATCTGTATTATTTATTGTTAAGCATGAGAGTAGGAGTTTTGTTGTTTTAGAAACACATATTTCAGCATGATTATTATTATTATATGGCCTAGGGGTATTTTGGTAATTTGGAGTGCACCATGATGATGATTCTAATAAACATGCATGATATGTATTATTTGTTGTTAAGCATGATAATAGGTGTTTTGCTATTTTAGAAATACATGTTTCAGTACGATTATTACTATTGTATGACTTTGTGATATTTTGGTAATTTTGAGTGTACCATGATGATTATGCTAATGAATATGTCTAATATGTATTATTGGTTGTTAAACATGACAATATGTGTTTTGATGTTCTAGAAATACATGTTAGGGTTTTATGTGCATAATTGTGTATAAGGGTAAAATGGTCATATGGCGTATCTGGTAATTTAATTATAGTATGTTATCCTTTTTATGACAACTTGATAAATAAAATGGAATTTGTAATGAAAATGGATGGTAAAGTGGTAACTTTAGCCTTAGGGAATTTTGGTCATTTTTGACCTAAAGTGCCTAAGTGTGAATAATTGAGTCCATGATGACCTTAGTAGATTTTATATGTTGACATTGGTAATAATATTGATTATGGTTATCCCATAATGTTGGAAAATGAATAAAAATGAATAAGCATGAAGAATTTGATCTACGTAATTAATATGTGATTTCATGGTTACCGTTATAAAACACTAATACTTAAAGTGAAAGACTTCGAGATTAGAAATGGTGGCTCTTTAGGGGTCACTCTCCTAAAGGCGTGGTTTAGCTCATAATTATTTATGAATTTTGCTGATGTGCCTTAGTGTCCTAACTAAGTCTTATATCTTACTCTACTTAGCTCTACAGTCCTAATTAAGAGATATGCATACTTATAGATTAGGTATCCTTGTTGGTAGGGTAATGTGTACCTTTGTGTACCAATTTGAATAGGATACCTTTTCATTCTTGAGTTGATAGTTGGTAAGATACTGTGCTGCTTTGTGCGCCAGTTTAACTACAATACCTTAGTGTCTCTGGGTTGATTTGATCTCCCATCGAGTAAATGAAAATAGAAATGATTGATATTTGTTTTAAATAATTATTAGATTGGTTGGTAGAAGCCTTTGTGCCTACCTGTGATTCAATAACATTATTTGTTCCTATCTATAGTTTGGTAGCAGCCTTTGTACTTACCTATGGCTTAGTAGGAGCCTTTGTGCCTACTTGAGATGCATGTGTTGATATTGGTTTGTGTCAATGAGTCTACCTATGTTATGAGAGTTGTTGGTTTTGATAATGAAAATTTTGACTATGGTTATGACTTGAGAATGATGTTGTTTTCTAATTATACCGCAAAGAGTATCTCTTAGATGTTACATTGGTAAGTTTTAGTTTATTCCAGATGAATGATGCATTGGTAGTAAATGGATTTGATGCTATGTGGTTTATGTGTACAATTATAGTACTTTAGTTAATGTATGCATAATTAAATGTTCACATATTGTTGTGATGCATTTTATGTGTTTCATGCAAACCTGTCATATTATTTTTGTATAATGGGTTACTCAGTACCGTTGTATTGAAGAGTTCATTTCATGGATCCTATATATTCAATAGGCGATGACTTTTGTAGGTTAGCTTGCAATATTTGATGAACGCTATTGTTTGGGTTGAGAGTGTGGGGTTATCTGGTGTTTTGTTCGGTGTCTTTTGACCTGGAAGGTTATATAATTATTACTGTCTTTATGTATTAACTTTCACTGACATTTTGTAACCATGGATAGTTAGTTCTATTTTAAAAGTTATTAAATTGCTTCAACTCTCTCGCTACTCTGATTTAAGATTGGTAACAAAATAACAGTGGAATTCGGGCTTGTACCAAGTGTAGCACTAACACCTCACGATTTACTATTTTAGCTTCCACAATTAACTTTTAAAAATGAAAATTTTCAGTTCGTAAATTTTGGAGCGTTACAACATATAATTATATTGATTAATAAAATAAATATTATAGATATAATATTAATATTATCATAAAATCAAACTAATATTATACTAGTTTTAATTATTATGTATAATTATCATATATATAAATATGAAAATAAATATTATTATAAATAAGTATTATAATAATTAGAATCATTATTATCATTATTAATTATTATAATGAGCATAATAATAATAACCATTATTTTTATAATTATAATTGTTGTAACTATTATTATTATAACTAATTAACTTTATTTTTATTGATACTATCATTATCATTATTATTAAAATTAATAATATTGGTGTTACTAGATTTATTAAAACTAATATGTTTATTCTCATCAAATAATATCTAGATTTGATTAGATTATATCGTATTAGCATTTATCTGATTAGATCAAATTATATTATAAAAATAAAATGAGAAAAATAGGGTCTAAGTACTTAATTGACCTTTCACACTTATGACTAATTATTTGAGAGTTTTTACTTCAAATTTAAATATATGAAATCTATAATTCATGATAGCACAAAAGAATGGAAGTTTTTTAGATATTTTATTTTTCTATACAAATTTTCTCATAATATCTCTAATTTACATTTTTCCATCTCAATCAAATTCTAACAATAAAATTCTTTTTTTTTTATGATTGGCCTTTTCTTATAAGTAATTTTATCTTTGTTGTTAATTTTTTTTCCTTTTTAATAAAAAAGGAGAATATTTTTTTAGCTTATTAAAAGTGTATATATTAATTGAAACTCAAAGAACCCTTTAATACCCTGAATTTAACATAACTTAACTTTGAGTAATTATTATTTTAACCTAACGGTAATCCTAAATGATTTATATTTTTATCTTATCCTATTAATTAATCCTAAATATAAACCTAACTTTGGCCTAAAACTTAAAAGTTTCTTCCCTCCTTTTTCCTTTTTCTCTTTTCTTCCTTTCCCTAGAACTTTAATTTTTTTCTTCCCCACCTATTTTCTCCTCATCGGTTCTTTTCCCTGACTTTTCCCACGACCACACTCCACCATCACTTCTCACCTCGGGTGAACGTTTCTCACACAATCGACCTGTGTGAGACACTCCCTAAGCTTCTTTAGTACACCCCTTACCTTCTATAAATACCCACATTATCATCTCCTTACTTCATTTACACTTTACTTAAGCTCTTCCCAGACTCCCCCTCTCCCTTCTCATCTTCGTTATGCATCATCCCTATCGAAGCTCCGCCATATTCATGCAGCAAGGTTGCATTTTCAGTCATACCTCCTATTGCTCAAGCCACCCTATATGATATCCTCATGCACCACACTAGTCTTTTGCACCACAAATTCACATAGTAGCATCCTCAAGCCATCACCCCTAGATGTGTGACATTCTAATGTAACCCAACCCCATTTGTATCTCCACCTCATATCACCACCTTTACCTACGTCAACCACTCATGCCATCACCCCTAGTTGCATGACATTCCTACAAAAAACCACCTCCATTTGTATTTCCACCTTACACAACTTCGTGAACCTTCTTTGCCTTGGTTCCTTTCACTTCTTCCATCCTCTTGTGCTTTACCTTTCACTCGATTATTATTTTTGTTTCTAATGGTGTTTTATTTTTGATTTTAGGTCATTTTTCAATGGTCTTGGAATAGGATCCTTAGGGTTTATACATTCTTAGATACCTATGACATTTTTGGTAACAAATACAAGTCATAACTAGGGTTTTATATGCAATTTTGAAATTTGTATAAAATCTCATGTTGGTATTATTACATGGATGATTTCATGATGATAATGTTGTTTTATGATATGTAGTGTTGTATTATGGAAAGGTGGGTAATATGTGAAAGTATGTGTTTAAGTATATTGGTTGGTTAAGCTTGTCTTGTAAGTTGGATAAGTTGGATGAATCAATATCTAAATTGGGTTACAATGAAGGAATTTTATGTATATTTTTGTTTGATTATTTTTATGATGATATGTGTCGGAGGTTGATAATCAATCGTGTTGGGACTTGTAGGGGTTTTTTGTGAGTGAAAATATGGGTATTATAGCTATCTTAAGGGTATTTTGGTCAACATGAGTAAAATATGAAATCTTTAATATTTGAATGTTTTAAATTGTTTAAAATATTCTATTTATATCATGTAAAATACTTGGAGTAATTATAAGTGGCCTAAGTATAATAAAATAACAAAATGACTTAAATTGTAAGTAGTAACTCTAAAGGCATGGTTGTTATCACATGTATAAGGCATTAGAGTTAGAACTTACTTTTTAGATGTGTTGTTAATAATAATAGTTTAGAAATTTTATTAAATTTTATGGTTATATTGTAAAATTAAGATTTCATAGGAAATTGTAAATAGTAACCCAAGAGGTAGGGTTATTATATCTTGTATTAGATGTTGGAGTTAGACCTTGTTTTTTGGATATGTTGTCAAAAATAATATTTTAGTAATATGTAATAAATTTGGTGGTTAAATGAAATTTGTGGGAGAAGTTATGCTCATATTATGAAATTAGTGTTTCTTAGAAGAAATATGGCTTTTTCCCCTTGGGAGGTGTTTTGATCTTCATGTGATCATGTTTTATATGATTTGAATAATTATGTTAATTTTGGATTATGTGCCATGTATATTTAAATGTATATATGCATGATGATCATAAGATAAACAACATTGAATAATATATTAATCACTTAAAGTGAAGCATCACGCGAGTTAGGAACAAGGTATTATATCCGCTCTATCATATTATAATAGTGGCTTGGGATCATTTTATCTTGAGAAGTACTTCAAATAATTCCATCAATTTAATAATAGTGGGCATGAGCATGTTGTCCTAGTAGTTACTGTGTTTGTTCCACTGGACGATAATAGTAGGTCAAGAGCATTTTGTCCTGATAATTGCTTCAATTTGTTCCACTGAATTATGAATAGTGAGGTCCCTAAACTTAACATAATTAATAAATTAGATTGTGATTATATGTACTAATGGAAATATGATTCAGTTATTCTTTTGTACCGTATCATGTTAAATCAATAAGCATGTTGATTCTTCAATGAGACCTTAAGTAATATGTGTAACTTTGCAATGATTGTATTGCTCCCTTAATTAGTATGTAGTTTATTGATTATCTTTTTCATTGGTATTGTTCATTCTCACAAGTAGACAACCTAGGTGATTTTGTCTAGGTCACAAATAACCATATTGATGAATTTACCGCTTTTGATTAATTATGTATTGAGGGTGATTTATTATGTCTTGGGGTTGGAAGTAGAGATGATGTAATCCGGTTATTTGTTTTTGTCTAGATACATTTTAACCTCTTAGTTCCATTGGATCCCTTTTGATTCTACTTTCATTTATTATGTACTTGGAATTAATATCCAAACTCTTATCTAACTTTATGAATTTTTTTTTATCATTCTTTGTTTATCATGTTTTAAATACTAATTATTTTGCCTTGTATCTAAAGTAAGGATGGTATGGTAAGCCAGACTTACATAAATTACAGCGGTAACACCCAATTACCTTGTTAATACACTTTTGCTAAAATAATTGGTTTTTATAAATTTTGGGATGTTAAAACCCAATTACCCCTTGCATAAATGTTCTTATTTCTTCAAAAAAAATTAAGAATCCTTACCTTTGGACATCTATTGTGGAATAATGCTCTAAAGTTTTTTTTTTGCCCAAACTTGATCTTTTCCACCCAAATTCAATCATAAAATAAGTATTGTAGGGTGGTTTATATCTTAAAAATAGGAATTATTGATGTAGGTAAGTAAATTGAATAAAATTCTCAATGGGTTCTCAAGTAACTATTGGTAACATAAGGTAATATATTACCCAATAATAAGAGTTATTGACATACATACTCTAAATAACTGTGTATTGCATGCCTACTATATTGTAACTATTGTGAACCCAATATAATTCTTTTTTCATTACTATTGATTAATCCATGCTCATTTAAAGTGTAATACAAATACAAATAGGACTCACATGTAACTAGAGCTACAAACAAGCAAACAGGCTCGCAAGTTTTCAAGGCTTAACTCATTAAAGACTCGACTTAGATTTTTTGTTTAACTAAATGAGCCAATCTCAAGCCTTATTTTTAGTCTTATTTAATAAACAAGTCAAGCATGAGGATGAAAACTTTGCGCTAGAACTTGTTTATGATGAAAAAATCTTATGAGCTTAGCTTGTTTACCACAAAAACTTGCAATCTCGAATCTTATTTTGAGGATCGTTTAATTATTAAGTAGAATATGAGCCTACACTACCTTGGCTCAGCTTAGTTACAACCCTACATGTAACTGTTCCAACACAATATTAATGGCCAACATATTAGACTTTGTTTGGAAATTTTATGTAGTTGGTTCTTAGTTTTTGTTGAGGTTTTTTATTTTACTATATTTACTATATAAATTTACTAAAATTAATGTATTTTATTAAAATATATGGTGGAAAAGGTGTAATTTGAAAGGAAAACACTCCTCTAGCCTTAATATATGTTGCTTCACCAATTAAAAATGATAGAGTAAATTAAATTAATGCTGCAAACACTAAATACATGTGAATATTATTTTCACAAATTGCCACCGCAAAAAAAAATTTATTTTACTAGTATTGTTATCAAAATGTAATTCTAAAAGTAAATGTAATTCAAATGGCATAATTATGAAGATTAAATCAGTTTGGGCTCACCATTAATCTCCTCCCTTTTTGTAGGATTTTCATCAAAGACTACTCCTTCTCCCTACCAATCTCTATCATCCTCTTCCAACTTAGAGCGTCTTACTATGACATGGTGAGTTAGATTTATTAAATTGATTAATTTATGTCATCTTCATGCATTTGGAACAAGCTCTATTATAATTCTATTTTTGGTTTTTCTATTTCTCTTTAGATATCAAGATATAAGATTGATGTTGATGTATGATTATTACATGCAGGCAAATCAATTTAATAGTGACAATGCATTTGAGGAAAGTTGAAAGCAAGTGATAAATCAAATTAGTAGCTTCCATCTTTTAGATTTGTATTCCCCCTAATGGGGTTCCATTTTATACCATGTGTTACATGTCATCCTATCTCTTTCTGGGGTTTTTTGACACATAAAGTGTCTTGAATACCAATTTCAAAACACACGGGCTTAATTAAATTTCATCAGACAGTGAAAAAGGTGACGCCCAGTGCAAAGGGCATTGACCAAAATATGTCAGCAATGAAGCATCGATTGAGGGAATTAAAAAAAAACAACAATTATGGGCATCGATTGAGGACAACCAAGGAAATCAATCAAAGGGTGACGATCGAGGGGTGTCGGATAAGGGTATTACCCAAAGGGTGATAGGCTAAGGACGATACATAGTGGGTGGCATACTAAGGGTATAAGTCAATGGTTAGTCCAACAAATAAATGAGGGTGACAACCAATGCAAAAATAATGAGATCAATTGGCGGGGATGGCCTAGTGGTTGAGATTGAAGGATAAGATATGAGAAAATATAGGATGTCAGATAATGGTTAGAAAATCCCCTAATATAAAGGGTTTGGTACTCATCGGTATAGTAACCTACATGTTGATAGGTGTTAACTCAGAAGGCTAATTATTAGGTGGTAACATGTATATTTCCTTTAATTCTAATTTATGTTAAGTAGAATATTTTACTAAGTCTATCACCTAAATGATAACTGGGTGTTTTGGACAAAAATGAGTGATGGTATATAATGCTATATACTAGCCATTTTTAAAGGTGTGTAAGATCTCAATTTTCCCTGATCATCATACTCAATAAAAGTTTCTAATTCTTTCTCCCGTCATTTCTTATGCTTGCAATTTATTCTTACGCTTTCTCCTATTTGTACATATACCTGAGAGGGTTATTTTCCACAACTAATTTCAGAGTGAGGTCATTTGTCATGGCAGCTGGCAAGTAGGCCATGGTGATGTTGAATAATACAATTTATAGGATGTGGAAGAGAAAGATGGAATATCTACTTTATGTGAAAGAGATGATCAATCCAATTGAGAATAAATGACTCATACTTGAGAGCATGAAAGAAAAGGAAGAAGAGTGGAGGATGCTCGATGAAACAGATTGTGGCTATATTCATTAATGTGTGGATGACAGTTTCATTCATCATGTTAATGAAGAAACCAAAAAACATGGAGTATGGTTCAATTTGAATTCACTTTATGATAATCAAATCATTAGAAACAAAGTACAACTCATGACAAAATTGGTCTACAACAATGACAATTTATCATCGCTAAAAGCCAAAATGTCTTTGCTATAGCTCCACAACTGTAAAATGTTATCAATATAGAGTTGTCACAGAATCCTCATGATTGAATACTCTTTCAAAGATGAATCATGGCCATATTTGTAGGTTAACTTACAACTATAAGATATCACAAGATATCTATTTTATTTTTTTTGGAAAAACAAAATTAAAACTATGACATATCATGGTGGGATGACTCTAAAGCCATGAAATATTTACATTTTATTTTAATAATAATAATAATAATAATTGTAATAAATTATTTTCAACATTTCCTTTCTATATTAGGTGCCTATCCACAACTAAGACAAGTTCTAGCTTTTAAAAAAAATTAAAAACATTTGTGTACAACCCACAATTTTAAGAAAGCGACTAACATACAACAATATCCATTTAAAAAGAAAATATATTATATTATTTAATATTATTAAATATAGATTCATAATAGTCAAATGACTTTAATAATAAAAATGATCATAAAATTTTAATCAAATATAGTATTATATGAAATTAAATGTCATCCTTTGGATGTGAGTTATCTTTTGACTCATCTGGTTAGTTAAAGATATGAAATCTTCAATTGTTTTATGGTATCTCCATAATGGATAATAACTTCATCTTATCTCTTTATAGTAAACATCAATTCATCAATTTGAGGATCGGATGGTGGTAGTGGTAGTGGTTGCATTGGAAAGCTAGTAACCAAAGAGCTAGTTGCTAACCCTTTTGGGATTTTGATCAATTCCTATCCTATAGCATCAATGAACAACAAACAATGAATCTGCTGCCTTTGTCTTGTCCATAAAATTAAAGGTTGTCTCGACATTTGATGGATAAGAAGGACCATAATCAATGTTCTCTGTCTAACTTTGAGACAAATACTCTTCTCGATGCTTTAACATCTCATTTTGTAAATAAGAAAAAAATTAAGTTAAATAAATTACAATAAATATTAGTAAATAAGGTATGAAAATTTATTAATTAACATGTTTATAATAACATATTTTTCCTCCACCAAAGGAGTAACCCATTTTCACTTGTGAGCCTCCATTTCACTTAATGATTTTAAGTTTGAGTGTCATCCTATAGTATTTAATAAACATAAATTAGTGTATTCATAATAGTGTAATTGAAAATTATAACTATAATTTTTATATACCTTCTTATGGTGATACAATTACATTGAAGTAGAATTGTGAATGCCAGTATTTGATTATTTGACCATATTGGCTGTATTCAGTTTATCCCTAGCTTATATAAATATCACTTACATTAGTCAAAATATTTATGAAATCAAAATATTTGACTTATAATATACAACTTACCTTGACTTTAGGAGAATTATAATACTATATAAACCTTTTTCAATTGGCCTCATTAACTATAGAAAGCCTTTTGGTTGGATTTTTGTTGTAAAATTGCTTCAACTTACACCTTCTATTCTTGTATGTATTAACCAACAACCTTTCCAAACCAGCAATGACATAAGGCTACAGTGGATCTCGCTTCCACTCTTCTAAGTCAAACCAACCCTATACAAATGAATATAAGAAAATAACAAATTAATTAAAGATAATTTATAGTGTTTAAAATTAAAAGCGTATATTAATTACTTCAACTAAAGGGAGTATTTTTATCCTTATCTTGTTTTAGAGTAGCAAGCCATGATGGATGACACAAAGGAATTATTTTTTCAATTTCATTCCCAATGGATATTGTGAACAAGGCTGTTGAAGCACCATTAGGTTGATATTTGCCATCACTTTGAAAAAAAAAACTCAAGCTTAAATTTTCCAACACTATTTTTCTCAAATTATCATTGTATATTCAAACTTTCTGACTTCTAACACTTAGCTTGAGCCTTGCTGTTGGATTTACATAACATTCATAAGGTATATTTGTTAGTATGATAAAAAAAATATTTTTAAATTAATATAAAATATTACAAGTTATTACTAGATTCATGATGTGGGTAGTATTCTAAACTAGCAAGGAGGATGAAATCCTCCTCGATCTCCTACATGATATCTCGTCATTAGCGTCAACTATGGCTAAAATTACTGACAATTGATAAAATTTGATACATCATTGTATCAAATATTTAATATGAAATTATAAACACAAATAATTTCAAAAAATAAAAACATTTACAATATGAATTAATTTAAGTTTATTACAAAGTAGAATAATAATGTCATTACACACTAATATAAACTATAAATACTATCAATACCACTAATGACATGTTCTTCACTAGATCTATTTGAAGTTTCATAATATTTGAGTACATCATCAACTATGAAGTCATTCATGCCATCTACCTAACAGTAAGATTCACTTCTATCAAGCTCAACAACATCAACCTCACCATTATTGCTAACAACATGCCTAAATGTTAAGTTATGTAAATCTTCAATCTCAACATTTAAGTTTACAACACTGAAGTCAACCTCATCCACTACATTATTCTCAAAGAGGGAATCATCATCCGATTCCCAGATATGATGATAGCTGACTTCTTAAAAAACTTTTCAATTCGACCCCTTCAACATATCATTGGTATGCCATACTTGTTTTATTTGAGATTCGAATATATACGCGTACCTTGTGTGCACACTTGTGATGTTGTTGTCTCATATAATTATTCTCTTACTTGGATCAGTTTCAAGCCATTTCCACTTGAACACATCAATAGAACAACTAAACAAGTTATTCAACCATGTGATTGCTTGAAGTTATCCATAAAAACATTCACTAGCAACACTAGGGATGGACACACCACTATTTTATAGACTTTTACTAAAGTCCCTATTATGTGTTAAAACTTTAACTCCGTTAATTATGCACTAGGGACAAGTCATCACAATATCATATGGATGATTAGCTAATAATAACAATTTTTTAGTGCATTTAGGTGTTCCCGTTTGACTTAGTTGGTATATCTATTAATAAGATAAAATTTAATCAATTATGTCATGTGGAACAACACTGATGGAATTTAAAAAAAAATAATGGTATAAAAATCACCTTTGTGTTAAACCATTTTGGAAACTCTTTCTTTTGATTTTCATTCAAATTGCCATAATGTTATCTAATCTTATTCATGTATTCATTACAGAAAATGATATATTAATATCAACCAACATTTATTAGTAATGGAATTAATTTGCAATCATAAGTAGTTAATGATGTACACTTACTTCGAGTATGTTTGTCTCTCAGGGCAATTGTTAAGAATGCAATAATGAATCTCATTCAACTTGTTAATTTCCATCTTAACAAATGTCTTTTGAGTGATAGAATGAGCCCGGAATTAGAATATTGACAACAAATGCTCCTACGTGACAATGTCTTCATTTCTTTTTGGTTGGTAGAATCTTACCTCAACTCCTTCAAAGTACATAGAACAAAATGTTGTCACTTCATTAACCACATAAATTTTAGCAATTGAACCTTCTGGTCATGCTTGATTCCTAATGTACACCTTCATCTCTTTTAATTTTCTCTCAACTAGATACATACACCTACCATGACTAGGCCCACCGAATCTAGATTCTTCAAGTAAGTGCATTATAAGGTGATCTGTAATGCTGAAGAAAGATGGAGAAAATATGCATTCCAACTTTCACAATAACACAATAATTTGCTCTTCAGCTTTCTAGATAGACAAATGAAGAGTCTGTGCGCATATATGATTGAATCAGTTACTTAACTCAATAATGATGTTAATAATCTACCTACTTAAAATTAGACAAGCACTAACTAGTAACAATTTTTGGGTTATTATGCAATAGTAATGTGATTTTAGTCCATTTAATTTTCTATCATTATCTGTGATATTCTCCCTCAAATTTCCTATATAACCTTCTAAAAATAATACATCAATCACAAACCTCAAGAATGCCTTTTGGTCCCCTTGTGAAAGAGTATACTCTACAACATATTTCATTAACTTATCCATCTCATAATAAAATATGAAAATCATGTCTCATATTCATATCAACCAAGATATGTCTTGCTTTATCGATATCTTTTGATTCTATAGTATCGAGTAACATTAAGATCAAATTACTAGAAACATTATTGTCCTTATGCACCACATCCAAATTATGTTTCAACAAATTTGAGGACCAGTACGATAACTCATAAAATATACTCTTGTTCTCTAAGTTCAACACAACATCACCTCTCTTCCTCTTTAAAGTGTAAGGATACTTCGTAAGGGTTTCATTTGTTACAAGACTCTATTGCATCATTATATCACTAGTTGATAATTCATGTGGTGGCACTTTTCTTTCAACTTGACCATCAAACTTTTTACTTCTTCTCATTAGATGATAGGATAGAACAAATAGATGATTACCAATATACACTATCTTATCCTTTAACCATGAAGGCATGTTTTATAACCTACCCCACTACACCTTAAGAGATAATATCAAGTAGGTAAATCATTTATGATCCGTAGCAACAAAATATGCATTCACTTTATTCTCAATCACATCTCTTATATTAACCCCTGACATCTATAAATCACTTAGTTCATCAACAAGAGGTCTTAAAAACACATCTATACCCTATGAAGGACCATGGTGACCAGGAATCAACAATGACAAGATGAAGAATGGGTCTTTCATGCATTGCCATGATGATAAAATATATGTGGTTAATATTATAGGCCACATACTATAATTACTAATTATGCCAAAAATATTCAATCCATTTGTTTCTAACCTTAGACGAATATTTTTTAGATCATCAAGAAACATAATATGGTTATGATCAAATTATTTCCATGTTTTTTCATCAAATGAATGTTGTAACACCTCTTCTTCTTTGGAACACCACCTAATGTGTCATCTCATGTCTTTGACCATATGTCTACATGCATATAGTCTTTTCAACTGAGGTGTCAAAGGGAAATAATGAAAACTTCTTGTGATACTTTCTTCTCCTTCATGCTTAGATAAACCCATCAATAAGTACCACATATTAGACAAATTTCTCTACCGGCATTTTATTTCCAATATAAGGCACAAACATGTGCACATACATGAATGAACTTGTACCTCAGGCTTTGATTGCTTATCATTTTCTTCGCATCATAGTGCGATCTAGGAAACTTATTTCCATTAAGAAGAAATTATTTCAATAATTTTAAAATTCCATCTAATGACTTATTACTCCACTTATGTAACATTTTATGGTGTATCAACTTCACTAGAAAATTCAACATAATTTCATACGTCTAGGATATAAATCTGTATCCATCTCTTAAAATAAATATTCATAATATGGAACTCTAATATCTCCTAAGGCATCACCAATAGCCTCATTACAATCAATATCAACTACATGTGGTTCATGGCTACCACTTAACAAAGTACCCAATGCATGTTCCATTTCATCCCTTCTCTCCTCCTCTACTTACATTGACACATCTTTACCATGAAATGTCCAATTGACATAAGTTATATAAAACCCAATTTGAAATACATGGGATTCAACCATCACATTATTCCCCTAAACATAATTGTCAACAAAACAATCCACCTAAGCCCATATTTCTTTTAGCCAATGTAAAAAAACAACTAATGTTCATTACAAAATGCATTAGATTTATGATTTTGTAACATTATCCAACTCTTGTCAATTGACTATTAAATTTAATTAAAATAAGTTATTGATAGTCAAACTTGCCATATTTAGTCATATTTTTTTTTCTTAAAATATGCATAAAGTATATTATTCAAGTATACTATAAAAACATCAAATTTTATTTTAATTCTTAAAATTAAATACTTTTATTTAACCAAAATTTTAAATTTTATCATTTTATTAATCTTATAATATTCATCTGTCCATGACTTTATATCTTTATTATCTATTTTGACCATTTACGTAAGTTATTAAAAATTAATTACTTTTATTTCAACTATCCAATTAATTTTGATCATTTTATTAATCATATTATATTCATTTTTCCATAAATTTATATTTAATACTTTATTTTGAATCTTTATTATCTATTTTAACCTTTTACTGAAATTCTTAAAATTAACTACTTTAATTTCAACTAACTATTTATGTTTTACCATTTTATTAATCTAATACTATTCATCTATCCATAAATTTATATTTAATGTTTTATTTTTATTTTTTAATCTATTTTCATCCTTTACTTAATTTATTTTAATTAGCTATATGAGTAGCTCTAAATCTTAACCAAATTTATTTTAACTAATCATTTAAATTTTATTACTTCATTCATCATATAATATTCATTTATCCATATATTTATATTGAGATTTTATTTATATTATTTTATTATTTATTTTTAGCTCCTTACTTAAATTAATAAGATATTCAAATCTTGACTACTTTCGTTATTAACTTATCCTTTCAGTTTTTATAATTTTTTATAATTTTATTCATTTTATAATATTCATATTTAATATTTTATTTATATTCTTTGTTATTTATTTTTAATTATGTGTGTAAAAATATTTAATATAATTAAATTATATTCTTATCAATCTCTAAATCCTAACTATAAATTAATTATTCAAGTGATATCATTATATCCATGTTAAAATATTCATTTCTCCATAAAACTATATTTAATATTTATTTATATTCTTTGTTACTTATTTTTAACTCTTTACTTCAATAATTAAATTATACTCTTATTCTAAACTACCCTTTAAATTTTTTTTATTTTACTCATCTTACAATATTTAGAGTTGCTTTATTTTTATTCAACAATTTAATTTTACTATTTTATAGATCTTATAATATTCAACTATTTACCTAGAAATACATATCATCAATAAAGTCACATTTGGCTAGCAATCGCAATTTCATTTCATTTAAACCCCATTTTTACAAACATATTCAATAAACTAAAGGCTATATTGATAGTAATGCCAAAATATAAGTTGTTGGCAGATAATCATATTTCAAAATCTAAATAGTTTTTCACAACATAGATAACACAAATTATTGTCGATTATAAAAAACAAATAAATAAGGAAAAAAATATTTCATACAATTATTATCACAATAAACCACAATTACATGTTAGTGATGGAATAAGTTCCCAAAAATAGGCCAACAAAATAACTAAATAAAAACTCAACTAAACATTACCTTCTCAACTTTGTCCTCAATAAATGAGTGCTAAACTCTACTTAGCAAAAAAACATTGCATTACAAAACAATGATGCACATATTTTGATGATAATAAGAAAAAACCATTATGATAAGAGAAGGGTGGGCCTAAAGACCACTGGTAGAGGAACACCAACAACACCGTGGAGGGTGTGGCAGTGGTTTGTGTTTCAAACAATTCAAATCCAGAAAATCAATCAATGTTGAAAGAAATTTTAAAAATATATATTAAATGGTTTAATAACACCACTACCTAATATTATAATGAATAATTTAAATGAAAAAAGAGGAAAAGAGTCATTTATGGTTGATGATAGAGAACCAGCAAACATTTGACAAGAGAATGAATGATTAGGGATCTTGTTTCTAAAGTTAGAAAGACATGTATAGTTATTAAAATTTTAATTTGATCCTACAATTCTATGATTATATGATCTAAACATAATAAAATGATCTATGATTCTAGGTAGAATATTAAAATAATTGAGTCATAGTATAATCTTATGATGACGACAAGTGCAAAGGGCATCAACCAAAGCGTGACACTCTAATGTCGACAATTGGCCAAAGGGTGACAACCAAGGGCGATTGTTAGGGGTGCCAGCCAGGCCATCACTCGAGAAGTGACAACCAAAGGGTGATAATAGAGGGGCATTAGCTAAGGGCATTAGCCAAAGGGCAACACTTAAGGGAGTCATCCAAGGGCAACATACCAAGGGAATTAGACAATGGTTTGTCCTACTGAAAAACAAGGGAGACAACAAAAGACCAACTGTTGGGATCAGGTAGCTAGAACGACCTATTAGTTGAGACCGAAGGAGAAGACGTGAGCAAAGATGGGATTCTTGGAAGCAGTTATAAAATTTCTTATTTATGGTATTTATCAGCATGACAACCTATAGGTTGATAGGGGTCAACTCATAGTGTTAATAACTAGGTAATAAGCCGTACATTTCCTTCGACTTGATATTAGGTAGAGTGTTGTACTAAGTTTGTTAGTGTTTTGGTCGAGGATGAAGAATAGCATAAAAGGCCCTTTGCTAAATATTTGTAAAGGTGTACAAGCTCTCAAAATTTTTTTCCATCTTTATAATCAACAAAAGTTTCCAATTCTTCCTCCCACAAATCTTCATTTCTTGTACCTGTAGTTTATTCTTACATGTCTTCATCATTGTGTATTTGGATGAGGGAGGTATTTCCCAACCCTCTCCACCCAATATCCAGGGAAAATGAAGGATTACTTTATATATCACCCTCTATGCTTTATACCAAGCATGAAAGTTGTATAATTTTTTTTGGGCAATATACAAATTTAAAAAAAAAATAAGTAGATATAAGTTTTGATTGCGCGCTACTATATATCACTCCTATAACAAGTTTAAGACTTTATGTTATTATTATTATTATCACTATTTTAAATTCATATTTATTATATTTGTGTATTCGTCAATATGGATTTTGTATTACTATTTGGGTAATTTTAATTTTTTTAAGATAATAATAATATAACTGTTAGAAGTATGCTTGATTTATTATTATTATTATTATTATTATTATTATTATTATTATTATTATTATTATTCATAGTACTAGCAAAGTATGTAGTGATTCAAGACCATTGTATGCATTTTAGAAAAATACATTAATACTTATAGAATTCATGCAATATAAGAATTATATAAAATTCATAAAGTAGAAAACATAAATTCACATAATATAATAATATATATGAAATTCATGTATATGATTACAACAGAATATGCAAATAATTGATAATTTTATGAGTAATTTGAAAATGTAACAATAAATCAAAATAAATTGTCATCTTAGATCCGTCTTAGAAATTGTAAATTAAAATGTTCAAAAAATATATGAAAGAGTTTGTACTATTATTATTTTTTGGAAAAAAAAATCAAAACATTAGTTCGATGAGAACTTTTTTTTTTCCTAAAAGAAATAAAGAATTGGTAGATAAAATTTGAGAATGGGTGTGCACTGCACAGGATCAGTAAATTACTCACAAGAACTTGGGCTTTCTTTCATGAAACCGTAAAAAATTGAAGCTGTCTATTCTATGCATGAAACTCAATGGGTTGAATAAAAACCGCAGCTTCATTTGTCATTAGTATTGTTCCGTATCTTTGTGCTAGGTTCAAATTCTGCCTTGAATAATTATAGGGATTTAAGATACCCCACACACATCTAATCATGAATGTGGTACCCCTGCCTGTATTAGCAAATTCTTGATCCAAAAGGCAAAATACCCTTGTCCACAGGGCCTCCAACCGCCGGTCCGACAGCTTTGTAGGAGGTAAACTACGGTAACTCAATGAATAAAGGCACATCGGCTATTACCATGATATCGATAAGAAGCCACCCTCACATTGAATGGTTGAAACTCTCACACTGTAGCTGCTACAATTCAAACGTAGGTCCTCTTTTTCTAACTTACCATACCCTGTCCATTGAGCTATGTCCGTGCGGGTTATATTAGCATATTTGTTATTATATGACGGGTTGGGAGATGAGTAGAGAGGAGGGGGACACTACAGAACAATAAATTATTTGAATTAATTATCATAAAAGTAATTATCTAAAATAATTATTTATTTTATAAATTTTTTAGGTTACTTATTTTATAAATTTTATAATAAGTAGATTCAAATATTGGCTAAATTGTTTTCATTATTTTCACATAGAGAAAGCGGAGACGTAGACCCAGGGGGGGACCTAACATGTATTTCCCACAAGCAGAATAGTAAATGCACGGACTAGTAGAGCGAGGTTTGGCCTACCACTAATCCACTATCAAGGAGCTCCACAAGCAAGCTATTTTGGGTGATTATGGCCTCATATTTCATGTTTATTTCAGCCACCAAGCACCCTCACCCTCATGTTCTGTCTGTCTGTCTGTTGGGTTGGTGAGTTTGGTCGCCATTCACCAGTCATGATCGTATTCTCATCCCTAATAAGTAATAACCGCTACACGTTCGATGTTAGTCCTCTTTTTGAAGGAATGATCATTTTCCATACTATGTGGACGGGACCTGGTATCACGGGAAACAGTCCTAGGCATGAAAGGCAATTTCCACCTGTTTTTTTTTTTTTTTTTCCTTTCAGATTATGTATTTATTTATTTTAATTATGCTTACGAAAGACCGATATAAAGTATTACGTATGTAGGTGTTTGCAATCCCAATATAAATATTATACTAACAAACATCTAAAAAGAAAATATTCAAACCTTCTGCTAATCAAAAATTAATTACCGTTAATTATGAGATTAAATAATTATTTGACTTTCCTTACAAAAAGTAATTATTTCGTTAGTTGTGTCAAACATTCCTTCCCCATACAGCTTATTACTGTAATTATTAATTTTAGATTCATGACAGGTTTGTAAATGGAAGTACATATATAAAAGTATGACAATATCTAAAAAGAAAAAAAAAAGAATAATTTGTCTATAAAATTTCTAATTTTCAAAAGTTGATATTTACCGATACAATTATTATAAATGTTAGCTACCTTGATACTCAAAAAGTCATCATTACTAGTATGAGACTAAATTTCACCGATTACCATCGACTTTTATCATATATGCATTAATTGAGAGCTATGGTTTTGATTCCTTTATGACTGTTATCCAGCCACCTCCTTCGCAGTTTATATAGAACGCGTTGCTATGATCAATTCGCCATAGGAGCATCTGCGGTGGAAGAAATTTTTTTTGATGACCTTAAATTTGAGGTTTGGGTTGTTGAGGAAAAAAATTATACTTAAATTTAAGATACCCTCAAATTTTTTGGGTTCCTGAAGTCGTCAGAAATGAGGTGCATCGGTCCGCATACGAAGACAAAAGTTGCCGCCAGGTCGGACAAGACATGCACGGCACCTCATTTTTTATACTTTTAGCCTAATTTTTACCATTAGAATATAATTGTTTAAAAAAAATATTCGTTATTAATAATGGTAATATTAAAATTACCTATAAATATATTATTTTTTTACCCAATAATTTTTATATCATCTTTTCTACCTCAATTTCTTATATTCATTTTCGTAGATATATTTATCTTATTCATTTTTCTAGTTACAAGAATAGATCCAACTAAATTTTATTTTTTAAATCTTTTGGATAATCCAAATTATTCAAATTTAAGACAATTTTCAAACTAAAATATCCAAAATTTATAAAATTCTCTAAATGTTCAAAATTTTCAATATCCATAAAATTCTAAATTTTCAAGTATGTAATATTATCAAATGAGGCCAATTTCCAAAATTTTCAAGCTCCAAATATCATACTTCCATTTGATAGAAAATTTTCAAATATTTAAAATTCTTTACAACATGATTTCAATTCTCCGTTAGTAGCATTTATTGGCGAATATGAATTTCTCACCCAAAATCAATTCAAAGACGACACTCGGGTTGAATCTCCCAATGAGATTGAAATTCGAGCTTATGGTAAATGGACGGATAAAAAAGAAGAAATCCTCTTTAGTTGATAAATACATTTTTAAGAGGATTCAATTCAAAGAAATGGGCAAAAACGTAAGGATTTATGGGGAAAAAATTATGGCATACTTTCATGAATATAGTGATGAATTGATTTTCTTACATTAATAAAATTGTTAATCGATTTATTGGTTGTTATAGTCATATTTGTGAACGTAATCAAAGTGGCGTCAATAAGATAAATGTAATTAAGGATGCACTTAACAAATATACAATGAGGTGTAATAGCCCATTTAGTAGTAAACATGTATGGAAACTTGTAAAGAACCATACAATGGGCTGCTGGAAATTGCTAGACAACAAAATGCGATATTACAGAAAATGGCAGTAGATAGGGAGAGTGATAGGGCCATATAAAAACATTACAGGGGTTGAACAGAGGTGATTGAAGGAAAAAGGAATTAGACATGGCTATAATTTATCGTGACATGTCTAATATGATTGACTAAGAGAAAGCAAATTATAAGATCTTATATGCAACAACTATGAGAAGAATGATGGAGAATCCTTAATTCTACTATTTTAATATATTATTTAACATATGTGTATTTAATTTTTTTATACTTCTATTGAGTTATTTATCGTAGTTTATGTATTATTTGAAATTATTACTTGTTTTAATATTTATCCTTATCTATAAATGTTTAATTTTTGTGATAAATCAAGTAAATGTACCAAACATGTATGGAGTAATTTGATTAAAGTGACTCTAATTTTTAAAACAACAACTCATAGCACCGATTACATGTTTGTAAAAATGATGATAATTAAAAAAAATTATAATGATACCCATCCTAATTCCCCACTCTGTGATTTTCTTCAATTCATTTACTTTTTGTTTGAGTTTAAATACATCATCCTTCAAACTTTCAACCAATTGTGAGATATCTTCACTAACATTGCTCAATCGGGATTGGACCATGAGGTTTGGGTATGATATTGGAGGTTTCAGCGGAGCCCATATAAAATAATTGCACGTCTAACACTTATAGTATAAATGACTATGATTATTTTCGCTACACAAAATTCTTAGCTTGACAACCCTATCAGAACACTAAAAATGTATGAATTGTTGCATATTAGACAGAATAACATTTGAAAAAATTGAAGATGAAGACCTTGATGACTTGTTTGTTTTAACTATAAAGTGTAAATGATTGGTGGTTAAAGTTATGAATTTATAAGAAAAAATTGCCCGAAGCCCATATAATAATGTGTTGTTTGATTCTTTTTATTTGTGCAATCATTATAATGTCACCTCAACATAGATAAATTACCCAAACCCCATATGATAGTGTACCATTTGATTCCTTCACACATATTAGTTATTGTATTGCCACCTCAACATAAATAAGTTAATTAAAGCTCATGTGATAATGTACCGTTTGATTCCCTTTATTTGTGCGGTCATTGTATTGTCACCTAAACATACATAAATTGCCTAAGCCCCATATGATAATGTACCATTTGATTCCTTTACACATATTCATCATTTTATTATCATCTCAACATACATAAATTCCATGAAGCCCAAGTGATAATTTACCGTGTGATTCCCTTACATATATCTATAAATAGATAGATCCCTTGCATATACATTCACAACTTACCTTAGATAATAGAAGAAAAATTTATAATTACTCTCCTCATATCTCCTTCAAATATTTCTCCATACCTCTCAACCCACATTGTCATATGATTCATTTTCTGATGACTCTACAACTCTTGATGATATTTTACTTGTTGAAGCCATGTATACAACTATAAAAGATGTTATTGTTTAAATTGAGAGGATCAACTGAAATAGAAGAAAACAATGAGTCTTCATTGATCGGGAGTATGAAGAAGGCCATCAAAGATTATATAATAATTATTTCTCCGACAATCTAACATATAATTCAACTCAGTTTTGTCGTAGATTTAGAATGAGAAGATCCTAATTTATTAGGTTGTCGAAGTTTTTACTAATTATTGTCCATATTTCTAGATGAGGCATGATGAAATTGGTAGAAATAGACTTTCTCCACTACAAAAATGTACTGGAGAGATACATATGCTAGTATATGGAATGACACTCGATTACATAAACAAATATGTATGCATTGGAGAACCAACAACTCTCGAATGCTTAAGGTATTTCATTCTGGTTGTGAATGAATTATTTACTTCCCAATATTTAAGAAGACCCAATATCGATGATGTTTAACGCCTACTTGAAATGGGTAAAGGACGTGGCTTTTTGATATGATAGGAAGCATTGAATGCATGCATTGGGAGTGAAAAAATTATCTCATTGCATGGAAAGGTCAATTTAGTCATAGTGACTATGTGTCCCAATAATCATGCTAGAGGTCATCGCATCCGAAGATCTTTGGATATGGCATGCATTTTTTAGATGTTATGGATCAAATAATAATCTTAATGTTCTCACTCGCTCACCGATATTTAATGCCATTTATGAAGGATAGATACCAGAAGCTCATTATATAGTGAACAACACAAAATATCATCTTGGACATTATCTAGCAGATGACATATATCCAGTCTGGCCAATATTCAACAAAGTCATATCCCATCCTCAAGGACCAAAGAGAAAGTTATTTGTGAATCATCAAGAATCTGCTAGAAAAGATGTTGAACGTGTATTTGGAGTGCTATAAGGATGTTTTGCAATTATTCTTGGCCTTTCACGTGTTTGGGACACGGAGACAATGAAGCAAATAATGTGTACGTGCATCATATTACATAACATGATTGTTGAGGATGAAAGAGATACATATTTAGGTATTTTTCCTCCACATATTTTTGACTACAATAATAATAATGTACCATTTCATATGATTAATCATGATCCGATAACGAGTATAGATTCATACATTCAAAGAATTACTCAAGTTACCGATCATTCTTCGACCCACCAACTTAAATCTAAAATGATGGAAGAAATATGACAATTTGAGTACAATAATTAGTTTGTGCTTCTATTGATTATCTATGTTCTAATATTCACGTACGTTGTATTAATTTATATTTTCATAATGTTATTGTATTTTTATTTTCATTTTTATATTTTCATAATGTTATTGTATTTGTATTGTCGTTGTAATATTTGTATTAATTATTAATATTGTAGTAGAAAAACTAAAATAAACTATAATAGTTCATTTTAAAAATAATTCAAATCATAAATTAATTTTATAAATTTTTATTAATTATTAATTATTATGTATAGATTGAAATAAGTTAAAAGTTAAATAATGTAAAGTGTAAATGATTGATGATGTGATTAATAAAAATAATTGGGTATTGTAAGCTTGAGGCTGATGAATGTGGAGTATTGAATTAACTTTAAAGTAAATTGATAAATGTAGGAGAGAGGAGAAAAAAATAATTGAATAGTATAATTAGGGATGTAAATTTGAGGCTAGGGTTGAAGATTTTCTGAGTTGCATTGACATCGACTTTGCAATTTATACTCCAGTGCCTTTGAATTTGATAGAAGGAGGTCGTCGTCGTCTCCCTGAAATAAATAAATAAGTTCAAAGAAAGGAGGAAAGGAAAAAAGCCATCCTCTATTTAAAATTAATTATTAATTATACCAACATTTTAAATTTATATTGCAATAGTCTTCAGAATCTAATATATCCCTAATACTGATAAGATGTGCTTTTAACTTATAGCAAGATATCTTGAATTGAGTGTTTGGAACTTAGCTGTATTAGAAATTCATATTGGATGCTTCATCATCCTATTTTGACTTTTCTCAATGAAAATAAGAAATCAAATTGTATCCTTATTCTAAAGAATATTCTTTAAATTAATTATTGCTTCCTCCATTTCATAATGTGAATCTTCTTCTTCTTCTTCTTTTATTTTAGATTTTAAGGTCAAACTTTGACTATTAAATTCTCTGAAAATATAATAAACAATTATATCAAAACATAATGATTAATTATGTTTGTATTTTTTAAAAAAATACAATATTTTGTTATATTATCTTTCTATAATTTTTGTCAAAATATATTAAAATATATTAGTAATTAAAATATTATTGACAAATTTTTTTAAAAAATGATCTATATTATAACTTAGAGCGGATATAATTCTATTTGTATTGGATCTTATGTCCTACTCTCCCAAGTTCTTTTAAAATCATGTTTAAACTTTTTATTTATATATTTATAAGAAATTTAAAAAGATAATTATAAAATATTATATAGATAAAAATTATTATAAAACTTTTATAATATATATATATAGATAGATAGATAGATAGATAGATAGATAGATAGATAGATAGATAGATAGATAGATAGAGAGAGAGAGAGAGAGAGAGAGAGAGAGAGAGAGAGATGGATTTGAGTATGAAATCTCATGTACCTATGAAGGAACCGACATTTACTACTACTACTGCCACGTTACGTGAAACTTCATCCAAAAAAAAAATTCATGTAAGAACTACCAGCAGTAATATAAAAAGAAGTGGTCGTAAATTAATTAGCTTGAAACTTGTGGTAGAAAAATTTATTTTTTATGAAATAAAATTATTTTATGCGTGTCTTTTGTTGGACGTTTGTCACATGTTATTGAAATTCTATCGAGTGGCCCTGGCTGGGTTCACACTGAAGTGGGTATCCTTATTAGGTTCTGGCAGTAACAGATGGATCAAAATTCAAACATCATATGTACACAATACCAGCTCCAGATATTAACCAATAAAATTGGTGAAATGTGGCGATCATTCATTCATTTCCAAATTCCAATAATATCCTCTTTTAATTTCCTCAGTCGTACCCATGTATCTCATCGTCCCTACTACAACAGCTGCATAGCAGCCTCCAGCATCTTTCAATCAGATAGTCTCCTATATAAACATTAACCCAGTTAGCGTGAACCAGCCAGAGCTTCCTAAAGTGAGGTCAAGATCATATCGACCGACGCCTTTCATTAATTGAGCTCTCGATAAGATAAGATAAGATAAGACAAAGACAAACAAATTAGCGTGGTCATGGGTTCCCTTCCACGCATAGTCGAAGACTGCTTCGGCATCCTTAGACTGTACAGCGATGGCTCGGTACAGCGAGCCGATACGATCGATTTCGGATCCGATTATTCAGCTGCCCAGGAAGATGGGTCGAGCGTGGCATGGAAAGACTGTTTGTTTGACAAGCGATATGATCTTCACCTTCGTCTCTACAAGCCCACTGGCGCCTCCGCCGGCGATAAGCTTCTGCCAATTGTGTATTACTTTCACGGTGGGGGGTTCTGCGTTGGATCACGAACCTGGCCTAACTGTCATAACTGCTGTCTCCGGCTATGCTCTCGGCTCCAAGCCTTTGTTGTGGCGCCTGATTACAGGTCTGTTTAGTCTTACAATATATATATGTATGTATATGTCAGTATGCATCTTCATGCATTTTAGACGAGGAAACTAGAAAGAACTGAAAAAAAAAAACACGAAACTGCTGCATGCAGGCTGGCACCTGAGCATAGGCTTCCTGCAGCTTTGGAGGACGGTTTAAATGCAGTAAAATGGCTCCAATTACAAGCCCAAAAAGCTGATGCACCACCGTCAACAAATATTGATCTTGATCAGGATGAATGGTTGACCAGTGATCAAGGAGCTGACTTTGACCGTCTCTTCATAATTGGCGACTCATCTGGTGGGAACATCGCACACCATCTGGCGGTTGAACTTGAGTCCGGGTCACCTGCTCTTGCTCCATTGAAGGTGCGTGGCTATGTGCTGTTGGCTCCATTTTTTGGCGGGGCTACGAGGACCAAGTCAGAAGCTGAGGGTCCTCCCGAACAGCACCTGAATTTGGATGTACTTGACAGGTACCCAATTAATACATACATACATACATATGTATATATGTATGCACCTAACCTAATCATGAGTCTAGATTCAATTATTAGCGAGCACTATTACTCGTTAAATTTTGGGTAAAATTAGAATCAAATTAGCATTATTTGGATGTTCTCTCTCTCTCTCTCTCTCTCTCTCTCCCTCTCTCTCTTCTTCCTTTATTTGTTTTCCGTGTGAAACTCGAGTACAAATTAATAGGAATCAAATTAGCATCATTTAAGGTTTAGTAGCCATCAAAGACTTTTTGGGTACGGGTTAAGAAAGTGGATGAGCTGGTGAGATGTTGAATCATACGTGACAATTTCTCATTATTATATAAATGCTATATTTATTTATATTTATATATCCTTACTTAATTTCTCTCTAAGGATATAAACGAAAAGTGTTCTGATGTATATTCATATCCGTACTCGAATGGGTATTCACTAGCGCATCTATATCCATATCCGTTAGATATCTATTACCAGATAGATTATCTATTTATTCGTTAACGCATATTATCTTACAAATAAATCTTTTATCCAACGGATAAACCCATTTAGAATAAAGCCAAATGACAATTCTAACATTAATTTATACTATATTTATTTTAAAACTAAGGATCGATTAAAGGATAGTTATCTATCGGGTAAACGGATATGGATATTCCATACCCGTATCCGTATCCTAATGAGACATTTTTTTTCATCATCCATATTTGTATCTGTATCCGTATCCATTTAAGTATTAGTCAAATAAAATCCTTCGGATTTCAGATGAAATTTGCCTTGTTTACATCCCTATTTCTCTCTTGATTGTGACACCCTAACCAATGTGATTTAGGTCAAGCGGCCGATCATACGATCCAGATGTCAACATTAGGGTTTATTTTTTCTTAAACCAAATATATGCATCTACTATATCTGATATTCGTTATGTGTTTTTTAAACCAACTATCTAAATTTTTAGATATTCAAACATGAAGATTGAATATAAATCGAATATCAAATGTATTATCTATTTATATAAAAAAATATTTAAATAAGTTTAACAAATTTCATATTAAATAGTATAAATTCATTCAGATATCTACTCCGCATCTATAGATCAGATATCTAAATCCTAGATATCTCAAAAAATACAAACAGAATATGGATTGGATTTGAATATATCCAATATCCATATAAAGATAATACTTTATCAATTTTAATAACTTTTGCAAGAAGTATATTAAAATAAAAATCGTATATAATTTGAAATTACATTTATATCCATATAAGTGTTTTATTTTATCTAAACACTTATTAAAATATGTTTTTATAAAAATTTAAATATAAAAATAAATAAATTTTCAAAACTTAAAACTAAAAAGAAATACAATATTATGATGTATTATTGAAATAATTAATAAAATATCAGATAATTTTTTGGATCGGATAATCAAGTTAAAAATTAAATATTCTAAATATTGGATATCCATTTGATCAAAATCGAATTGAATATCCTAAGTATAATTAAATTTTTGGATCATGGATTATTTGCACAACTCTAAATACGAGTGTTTTGTTTTATCTAAAAAAAGTACTAAAATATTATAATAAAATTTTAAATTATAAAATAAATAAAATTAAAAAACTTACTATAAAATTATAATAGTGTGATATATTATTAAAATAATCAGTTAAAAATAATATATCCTAAAAGTTGGATGTCCTTTTAAAAATAAAATAAATTAAATATACTAAATATGGGGAAAAAATTAAATTTCGAATCATATATTTTATTATACAATTCTAATCAGCATCTTTCCCTAGCGTCTTGTATATGACAAGTTATTACATGCAAGTATGGTTCAACTACGACCGTATTTAAATGTATATTTATTATGTTTAGGTTTATCTTTATAATAATAAGTATAATATAATCTATTATGTATGTACTATAATTATATAAAATATATAGCAGTTTTTTTGTAATCTCAAAAAATTAGAAATATAACATAATTAATTATAAATATAATTAAAAAATATATTAAGAATACAGTAAAAATATATTAGACGTAAAACCGCGGTCCGTCCCACCATCATTCGTGCGCCTAATGATTTTCAGTTGTACCGCCCAAAAACCGTGCTGGGTAAGTGGGTACCCATGTCAATAGTTACGGCTAGTCCATGCAAAACCTACGTAAGACTCCACTACCTCTCTCCACCTCCGGCCACATCTTTTTGGTATGTATTCATCACCACCATCATCATCATCGACGACAACATGCGCGGAAGGCATGTAGAGTGGGGCACCTGGGTTCGGCCATTAACGAGTAGAACCGGTTTAGGAGCTTTTTAGATTCGATTCGTTAAGAACTAAATTTAACTTATTTATTTAGATAAAAAAAATTATAAATGAATGAAATTTAGACTTTATTTTTATATTTATTTATTAAATAAACCGAACTCAAATTTATTCCGACTCGATTTGGCTTGTTAGCAATCCTCCGTCGGAGAACGTAGGGTGGGGGTTGCAGGGAAAGTGTCAAATATATTATTTATATCCGTATTAGCCGATTATATTCCAATGATCGGTATCTTACTAACCGGCCGCAGCTGCTATTTGATCGAGGGATTGATTAACATAACATTTGTATTAGTTTCTAAAACTAATATTTAACATTTAAGAATTGTTTGGTATGGGACAATAGTGAAAGGAAAAAAAAATATTTTTATTATTTTATGTATTTTATATTGAGTATTTAAAAATAATTTTTTTAAATAAAATATATATTTTATATTAACTTAAGATCTAAAATATAATTATTTAATCTTAAATAGATTATATAAAATATGAAATTAATTTTTTTTTACCTCCATCTATTACTTTCATCCCAAACGAGTAATTAAAAGCAAAGCTTATCTCAAGCAGTTCAATACCGTGTGCGTGAAAATATTGCTACTAGTCCCTTCAGTGCGGGTGTGGTATATGATATGTGAGCAAAATACTAATGCATTGATGAGGTGGAGAAATTAATAGTACTGTGTAACTTTAATGGAAAATATTGCTACTAGGCCCTTAGGTGTGGGCTGATTCACGCCGAGAAAACCAGAGCCGGTGATGAAAAGACCATGATATCAGCAAATTTGTCTCTTCTTACACTTTGAAACATGCTTTCGTACGTGTTTGCGAATTGTTCAACGGATAAAACTACTAATCCGATCACTTTTTCGGAATCATCCCATTGTGGTAACTGGGGACCAAGATTCACAGGATTAAATAGTAGCTGGGCTATTAGGATGGAGCTGTACACCTTTTAGGATGATTTGATGGGCCCATAAGTGATGTGAGGCAGCATCTAGATTAGTCGATAATTATTATTGTTGGATAAAATTAATCTTATCTTATTAATCTATGGTACATCTAGCTGAATTGATGCGATGCTGTCCGGTAAATTTGGCCCTCCATTATCGAATCATTGGTACCAGCCAAAATACTCATCAGGTAAACAGTGAGGTTTGATTAGAGATGGGAGACGGGCGGGTATAGATCATTGACCCCCTTACCTATTGCTTATTAAATAAAATCTCTACTCATATTTGTATCCTTACTTAAATGAATATTCTTTACCCTATCTATATTTGTATCTATCGGCTACTTGATATCCGACAGATAATCGATCTTTCAATAGATAAATATGTTATATGATATATCATGTAAGGTCAAAAACAGAGGCGATGTGGAAAGCGAATTAACGATCGATTTAAGGAGAGAAGTGTAGGATCAAGTCAATTTAAACCATAAACACAAATAATGTGAGAAATAAAAGAACACATAATTTTACGTAGTTCACCCAATATGGGCTACGTCCACGGACGACAACGAGTAAGGATAATTTTACTATGTAGAGAAAGAATACAAGAAATCCTTAATTGAATAAAGGATTGTAGAGACCTATCACTTTCAATTATTCTAACTCTCAAAGAGAATAGTAAACAAAATGTGTGTGAAACTATGATGGATATTGTGAGTCATGTTTTGAGAGATGGCCAGAGGCTACATATATATAGTCTTAAAAAACCCCTAAAAAATTGCTAATTAATGGAGAGTAAAAACCATAACTTTCCATTGATGGTAGTTAATACTACCAATTAATTTAATAGTAAAGTCTTCGGTTACTTTAGTTTCATATTTAAGTCTTCCATAACCGCATGTTTTAAACTCTTCATTGATGACAGTGGATACTATTAATTAATTTGGTAGTAAACTCTTCGGTTACTTCAACTTCACATTAAAGAATTCCATAACCGTAAGATTTAAGGCACAAACCTAACAATCTCCATAAATGAAGAAATCGAGAGTTTGCACAAGAATAGCACTTGGGAGTTAGTTGAGTTACCTAAGGGTCGAAGAGCATTGAGCTGCAAATGGATATTTAAACGGAAGGAAGGCATACTTGGGGTTGAAGATGCTAGATGGAAGTCACGCCTTGTTGTTAGAGGTTTTAGTCAAAAGGATTCCATTCTTATGCAAACTCTCGATTTCTTCATTCATGGCAACTAGCCACTTAGAAGAATAAGGGCTAGATATAACCTCAGAATAAGAAGAAGGTTCAACACCTTCGATAATCTCTTCAGCAATTGCTAGAGCATAAGCAATCAAGCCATCATCATCTCCAGTTGCATATCTAGCAGCCCTTCGAATATTTCTCCTTGGCCTATCACAAGCAATAGAATAACCATCCACCTGTTGCTGCTGGATGGGACTAGTGGTATGAGCTAGATGGTCAATACCATCAACATCACTGTTGAACTTTGTGGATGAGGAAGAGGGAGCATTATGATCTAAATTAATGGGCATCACTTCTAACTCCACCTTCTTGCTAGTACCCCGCTGATCACCTATATCATGCGAGAAAATAGTAGATTCTTTTCTAGAAGATAGTAATGCATTCTCATTAAAAGTTACATCCCTACTCAGAATAATTTTTTTAGAGTCGGGACACCAAAACCTATACCCCTTGAACTAAAAAGCATAGCCTAAGAAAATGCATTTAACAGCTCTAGGAGCTAATTTACCATAATTAACATGAATATATGCAGGACATCCAAAAACTCTAATAATAGAGTAATCAACAGGATTACCTAACCAAACTTCCTCTAGAATCATGAAATCAATAGATGTATGTGGAGATCTATTGATGTTGTAACAAGCTGTAGAAACAACTTCAGCCCAAAACTCACGTTTGTTCCACAATCCAGCATTAGAGAGCATATACTTTGCCTTCTCAAGTAGAGTTCGATTAATGGGTTATGCAACTCCATTTTGTTGAGGCTTTCCAACTAGAGTCTTGTGTCTAGCAATATCATGATCTGAACAGAACTCATTAAAATCTATCTCAACGAACTCTAACTCATTATCTGTCCTGAGCTTCTTCACCTTCTTCCCTGTTTGGTTTTCAACAAGAGCTTTCCACTTCTTGAAAGTAGGAAAGGCTTCATTCTTGTGGCATAGAAAATAAACCCAAACCTTCTGGGAGAAGTCATTAATTAGAGTCATCATATAGCACCTACCTCCAAGGGAAGGAACCTTGGATGGTCCCCATAAATCAGAATAGATATAATCTAGAATATTCTTAGTACGATGTGTTATAGTAGAGAATCTGACCTTTGTCATTTTTCCTAAAACAAAATGCTCAAAAAACTCTAACTTTCTCGTACCATTACTAAGATGACCACGCTTGCTCAAAAGATTCATACCTTTCTCACTCATATGGCCAAGAGGCATATGCCATAATTGAGTGAGGCCTTCATCAGACATAGATGTAGATACAGCCACTGAACCTATAAGTATAGAACCCTACTAGATATAGAGACTGCCATGTCTATTGCCCTTCATTAGGAAAATAGTACCTTTGGAGATCTTTAGAACTCTACCTTCAGCTGAATACTTGCAACCAAGAGACTTAAGGGTGCCCAAAGAGATCAAATTACGCTTTAAATCAGGAATATGCCTAACATTGGTCAATGTCCTAATATATCCATCATTTGCCTTAATCTGCACACTACCTATGCTAATAACCTTGTACTAGGTATTATTGCCCATCAAGACAATACCACGATCAACCTGCTCATAAGTGATGAACCAATCCCTATTGGGACACATATGATAGGTACAACTAGAATCTAGAACCCATTGAGACCGGCTCCTTTTATCATCAAATGTAGCCAATAGTACATCATCCTCATAACCATTTTCAACAACTGTGTCGGCTTCAGCATTACTATAATTTTTTGGTGGTTTTTCTTTATACTCCTTATCTTTCTTATTTTTCAATTTATAGCAGTCAGAAATATCATGCCCAAATTTCTTGCAATATCTACAAATCACATTGGAATTACGTCCTCTAGATTTAGACCGAGATTTTTTCTTATTTTTACTACCACGATCATTAGATCTACCTCTAATAGATAAGCCTTCAGCTTTATCATCAAAATGAACTTCAATATCAAATTTCTCTTTTGAGAGAAAATTAGATTTAACATCCTCAGATGTAAGCATATCAGAATTACCATATAACATAATTTCCTTGAAGTGTTTAAAGGTAGATGGTAAAAAGACGACCAATAAAACAGCTTATCATCATCAATTTTCACATCTAGATTCTCAAGATCAATAATAATTGAATTAAATTAATCTAGATGGGATTGAATAGGAGCACCTTCAACCATACGTAGAGTATATAAACGTTCTTTGAGACGAAGCTTGTTCACTAGACTCTTTGTCATATAAATCGATTCAAGCTTGAGCGATAAGGCAGATGTAGTAGTCTCATGAAAAACCTGGTGAAGAACTTCCTTAGAGACAATTAGATTGTTGATAGTGCATTCTCATCCAATTCATCCCATTGCTCGTCCATCATAGTCTCGGGCTTCTTAGATTTACCATCTAGAGCCTTTTTCAATCCATTATGGGTCAGCACTTGTAACACCCCAAAATTCACTATTTTTTTTAAAAGTGGAAGAATTTAAATTAAAACCTGTGAATTCTGGGGATGTTATCGCCACATTTAGTACCAAACTGTTTCTCTCCGACTGTTTCAGTACCAAGTGCTAAGGCTAAAGAAAAGATTAACAATCAATTATAAATCAAGACAAACTAAACTCCGAATAAGCATTAAACGGTTGTAAAACAAAATCAGAGTATGCATAAAGAATTGTAATTCATTACAAAAGAAATAACATAGTGAAATAAAGTCACATGAAGAGAAAACACGGCCACGACACTCTCGAACTATGAGCCAAAACATGCTCAACGCTCAGCCTCGACTGATGTCTCGCCCACTTGCACAAAGTTAGAAGGGCATACTACTCGTGGGAATTAGCAGCACCCATAAAAAAGGTCAGTACGCTTCGTACTGAGCAAGGTAACCAAGAACTAAGGCCAACACATAAGCACATAATCCATGCAGAATAATAACAGGGCATAATCACCAACATAATAACATAAAGGCAAATGAACAATCAGGTGAAAATACTAAGATCCAATATAGTTTAGATTAATTACTTCATTAATCCTTTATCGAAATATTTTCACACCATACTCTTTATCAAGTTCATACGAGTATGGGAACCCCACTATTTTTCCCGGTGGATCGGTCTCCAGGGCACTTTGGCTCCTGGCCACTATTATAGTCGGTGGATCGGTCATTTAAGGTACATGCCCTACCACTATTATATGCTAGTGGATCGGTATGGCTCCTTGTCGCACGATGTTCCACTGTAAGTCATTAGTGTCTTCCCACATCTTAACAACATATATGGTTTGGTTTGTTGGTGTAACACCCCAAAATTCACTATTTTTTTTGAAAGTGAAAGTAATTAAAATACTTAATTTAAAACTCGTGAATTATGGGGATGTTACCGCCACACTTAGTACCAAACCGGTTTTCTCCGACTGTATCAATACCAAGTGCTAAGACTAAAGAAAAGATTTACGATCAATTATAAGTCAAGACAAACTAAACTCGGTTGTAAAACAAAATCAGAGTACGCATAAAGACTTATAATTCATTTCTAAAAGAGAAATAAGCTTACAACTGATAAAATATTCATTTGAAATACTCAATACATGGTACTAAATCCAAAATGGATAAATCCGATACAAAAGAACTAACAAAAGGAAATACATCACATAAAGAATAAATATGGCCACAACTCTCGAACCTTGAGCCAAAACAAGATCAACACATAGCCCCAACTGATGTCTCACCCACCTGCACAAAGTCAGAAGGGCGTACTACTCGTGGGAATGAGCAGCACCCATGAAAAGGGTGATCAGTACGCTACGTACTGAATAAGGTAACCGAGCACTAAGGCTGGCACATAAACACATCAAATCATGTAGGATAATAATCAACATACAATTTCAAACCACACATATAATACCTAAAAGCATATAGTGAAATCCATAGCCTATTATCAACAAGTCCACACATAAGGCCCAAAAAGGTCTAGATTTTTTTTTATCATCCTTTTATTGGAAGTCGATTCACATTATGCCTTTTTATCAATTCCATGCGAGTATAGGAACGCCCTACTATTATAACCAGTGGGCCGGTCACACATAGAGCATCATGTCCTAACCACTATTATTATTGGTGGATCGGTCACATATAGGGTACAACCCTAACCACTATTTCTAACAGGTGGATCAGCTCGGTTCCTACTCACATGGTGCTCCACTATAAGTGATTAGTGTCTTTTATTTGCCTTAGCAAAACTTTGGTTTATTTTCCATTGAGATCGGCATCCCCCACTATTATAAACGGTGGGCTGGTCACATAGAGGACCTCATGTCCTAACCACTATTATAACTGGTGGATTGGTCACATATAGGGTAAAACCCTAACCACTATTCCTGACCGGTGGATCGGTTGTTCCTGTCTCAATATCTTCCACTTTAAGTAATTACTGTCTTAAATATTTTATTCATAAACATTTGCCAAGACATGCATGACTAACTCCATGAAACCCTAACTCCATGCAAACCCTAACTCCACGTAAACCACACTTCCTCCATGCAAACCCTAACTCCACGTAACCTACACTTCCATGCAACCCTAGCTCCCATGCAAACCCTAACTCCACGTAACCCACACTTCCATGCAAACCCTAACTCCATGCAACCCTAACTCCACGTAAACCACACTTCCATGCAAATCCTAACCCCCATGCAAACCCTAACATCGTACAATTTCATGCAAACCCCAACACCATACCATTTCATGCAAAACCCTAACACCATAACATTTCATGCAAAACCCTAACACCATGCCATCATGCAAAACCCTAACACAATGCCATTTCATGCAAAACCATAACGCCACATTGTTACACTACCCATCATTATTTTACTACCCTAACATGCATGTATTAAGGCCACATCCTACAATAATAATAACATAAATATACACATAATTATCATGCCACAATTTATTCACACCAACATACTTCAACTCCATAATCATGCTGTATTAATAACAATTATGCAATATTCACACGAAATACACTATAATTAATATCACATGACATGCATAGCATAAAATTACATAATACACATATAGCCTTAGCACCCCTTACCTAAAACGACACCCGTCTTGGAGCACGCTCCTATGCCTCCTTAGGGCTTTGACTAGGTTCACCAATTATGAGGGAAAAGCTAAAATTAGACTCCCTCCTATCAAAATTATTATTAATCACTAACTTATTATAAGACTAGGTTTTTTTAAAATAAATAATAATATATTAATAAAATAACATTAATTAATTACTAACTTTGCTAAAGATATCGAAATAATAGAATATAATAAAAGTTGATAATATAAGGTTGAAAACTTTACCCTAATAATAATAATAATGATACTAAAATAATAATAGAAAAGATACTAAAAATAATATCAATGATAATATAATTAAGAATAGTAATAATAATAAAAATAATAATAACAAGGACATTATTCAAAACAAAGTGAAATAAGGGCTTCAGCCCCTTTACTAAAATAATAATAATGAATAATAATATTACTAAAATAAATAACCAAATTTAGTAATAATAATAATGATGACATAATAATACTAATAATGATAAAAAGCCATAATAATATTACAAAATAATAGTAACCATAGTGGTAATAATAGTAAAGATAATGATCGAAGATAAAAGAAGTAGGGTTTCCACCCTGCATTGAATGATAATAAATTAATAAATAATAATAATAATAATAATAATAATAATAATAATAATAATAATAACACTAATAAGAATAAATACTAATAATAATAAAAATACTAATAACCCTAATAATAATAAGGCATGATCTTTATCATACTATTGCTAAAATTTAAAATAAGCACAATAGGATCTTAGCCCTATATAAAATAATAATACTAACACTTGAGAATAATAATAATGATAGTAATAATAATAGTAGTAGTAGTAATATTAATAATAATAATAATAATAATAAGAATAATAATAATAATAATAATAATAATAATAATAATCACAACAACAATAACAATAATAAAATTATTAACAACAGTTATGGTAAAATATTTGTATTAATAATAATGGAATAATAATAATAATAATAGAAATTTGAAATAGGAAATAATAATTATTATTATACTTATAACATATTAATAGTAATAATACAAATAATAGAAATAATAAGGGTAATAGTCCTAAAATCGAATTAAAAATTACAATAGGGCTTCAGCCCTCAACAGAATAATAATAAAAACATTAATATTAATAACATTAGTAATACATATTAAAATTGGAAATAATAATAATAGGATTTATATTAGAATAATTGAAATAAAATAATTTAAGGCTTGTAAAAATAGGGAAAAGGGTTGAGAGGGTCTAGGGTTCAACCTCAAGTTGGCGGGGGTAGGCGGCACCAGCAGTGGTGCACGGCAGCGGCGGTGGTGGCCGAAAAAAGGGAAGAAAAGGAAAAAAGTTGAAGGCTGGGAACAAAATAAGAAGAAGGTGGGTGGAAGTAAGGGTGATCATGATTGCCCAGAAAGAGAGGAACAAAATGATGGTAGCGACGCAGCCAAAGGTGGCGGTGCACGTCGGCGGCGGTGGTGGCCGAATAGAGAAGAAGAAGAGGAAGAGAGGAAGAGAGGGAGAAAGAGGAAAAGGAAGGTAGGGGAGATAGAGGAGGGTCTGCAGCACAATTTGGGAGGTGAAAGGAACGGCGGCAGCGGAAGAAGAGGTGGCTAAGGGTGGTTCAAAGGGCGACGGTTGCAGAAAATGGTTTGGTTATGAAGGGCAATTCGCACGGTTGGGGTGGATTGTTCAGGAAGAATCAAAGGGTATGGGTGGTCTAGTTAGTTAGAGGGAGGTGCAGGGAAGGCGTAGGCGGCAAGAACGGGCGGCGGTGTTGGCCGGAGGCGGCGAAAGTGGCGTCTAAAGGTGAGGCGACGGCAATGTCGGAGAATTCTGGGTAAGTGACCAAAACTCGATACAAGGCCAACCTAAGGGTATATATAGACTGAAGGGGAAGTTAGGGTCAAAGGGAAAGTGGAAGAGTGGTAGGCAGGAGTGGTAACCGACCGACAAGGACAGCCGGCGCACTTTCCCGATCGTGGGCTACAAGTGGCCAGGGGAGACAGAGATCGTGCGAGGAATGGGGGAGTGGTTTGGGCCAATGAGGCTACCGAAACAAGGGAAGGAGAAAGGGAGGAAAAGGCCGGTCAAAGGGGTAAGATTGGCACCGAAAAATCAGGGCGTTGGCGGTGGAGTTACAAGCTGATCGACTTCGGGGAAGGGAGGAGGAAGAAAGGGGTTGGACTGGGCGGTTCGGGGAAAGAAAGAAAAGAAGAGGGAGTCGAGCGAACCAGTCGGTGCGGGGGTAAGTTCATTAAATAAAGCGACGCATTTTGGGGGAAGACAAGAAAAACGCGGCGTGGCGAAGGAGAAGGAAGCAGGCCGGTCGTGCGACTGGGCTAGCCCGAAGAAAAAGGAAGGAGAGGAGAGGGGGACTGGGCCGCTGGGCTGGCCCAGTTCGGGGAGGAGAAAAAGAAAAAGAAAAGAAGAAGAAAGAAAAAGAAAGAAAGAAAAGGAAAAAGGAAAAAGGGAAGAAGAAAAATGGGAGGGTTGGGTTAAATAAATTAATTAAAATATTTGAGATATTTAAAAATAATAGTATTTAAATAAAATAATATTTAAATCCCTTTTTAGGCTAAATTAGGATTTTTAAAATATTTTCCATAAATTCCATTTCAATTAGCAAATCACTCTAATTTTCTTCAATTAAATTATTTATAAAATTAACATTAATTTGAAACTATTTTCTCTTTCTTAATTTAAATAAAATAATTTATTTAAATAAATTTCCAAATTAAAATCTTTAATTAGTTAAAATACCCAAATTTCCTCTAATTAAAATATTTATAAAAATTTCTTATTAATTTGCCCTAATAAATTTCCTTTTATTTTAGTACAATAATTTTTTAAATTAAATTTTCCAATAAAACCTTATTTAAATATAATCTTTAAATTTAGAAATTTTTGGGGCATTTTAGTTGGGCTCGGGATCCCCCACTATTTTAGCCGGTGGATCGGTCACTAAGGTAACATACCCTACCACTATGATGCCGGTAGATCAGTCTCCAGGCTACCGCAGTACTTGGCCACTCTTATGCCCATGTATCAGTCTGGACCCGGTTCAACATCTTCCACTTTACGTAATTATGTTTTAAGTATCTTATTCAAAATCTTTCACCCCAAACATACATGAATCATTACACATCATAAATTATAAATCCTACCATCATAATTACACTTTAATCACCCATAACACATGATAGAACAAAAACCCTAAGCAGCCACACCAAACCCTAATTAACCACAACAAACCATAGTTCACCACTCCAAACCCTATTTAACTATAACAACCATAATTAGCCATTCCAAACCTTAGTTAATCACAACAAACCACAATTAGCCACTCCAACCCTAGTTAATCACAACAACCCATAGTTAATCACTCCAAACCCTAATTCAGTCTCCTCCATACTCTTATATTGCTCCACGTACTATTTTCCATCCAAAGTGTTCAACCACCCAAATAATGCTTACATTACCATCCTCACATCCCAAATCAACTTTTCATACATAAATTTCACTCCCATGCAACCTTTCAAATTTTTCATGTAGAACCCTAAGTCCATCCATACGAAACCCTAAATTATTTCATGTAAAGCCCTAGATTCCATCATTCAAAACCCTAGATTCAATCCACATAAAACCAAAGATTCATTCATACCAAACCCTAAATTCCATCCATATAGAACCAAAGATTCATCCATACCAAACCCCAAATCCAATCCATACAAAACCAAAGATTCATCTTTACCAAACCCTAAATTCAATCCATACAAAACCAAAGATTCATTTATACAAAACCCTACATTAGATCCTCCCCTACAAAACAATAAATTAGATTCTCCCATATAACATTATAAATTAGATTCTCCCATATAGAACATAAATTAGATTTTCCCATACAAAACCATAAATTAAATTCCCCCATACAAAACCATAGATTAAATTCTCTCACACAAAACCATACAAAACCATAAATTAGATTCTCCCATACAATACCATAAATTAGATTCTCCCTCACGAAACCATAAATTAGATTCTCCCATAAGAAACCATAAATTATATTCTCCCACACAAAACCATAAATTAGATCTCCCTTATAAAACCATAAATTAGATCCTCCCATAAGAAACCATAAGTTATATTCTCCCACACAAACCCATAAATTAGATTCTCCCTTATAAAACCATAAATTATATACTCCCACACGAAACCCTAAATTTCCCATTTTATTCTTTCACTCATGGATCATTAAAATGCTTAGGTCAACTCACATCCCTTGGTCAAATTCTTTCCCCCATTCTCCTTTTTCATCCTTTCTCCCACACAAACCACGTCAACACCCTCACATGCATGTCTTACGGGGTCATAACACATATCATCACATATACATAATACACATGCCATGCAAATACACGAAAACATACTTCAACTTCACGTCATACCATATACGACATAATTAATAATGATAAACATATGATACATAGCATGCGAAGCACATAATGCATATAAGCACACAAAAGGCCTTAGCACCCTTTACCTAAACCGACATTGGTCTTGGAGCACACTTCTACGCCTCCTTAGGGCTTTGACAAAATAATAACATAGTAATAAAAATAACATTAACAAATTTCTAACTTTACTAAAGATATAAGAAATAATAGAAATATTATAAAAGTTGATAATATAAGGTTAAATACTTTATCCTAATAATAATAATGATACTAAAATAATAACAGCAAAGATACTAAAAATAATATCAATGTGAATATAAATAAGAGTAATAATAATAGTAACAACAATAATAATAAAAGGACATTATTCAAAAACAAAATGAAATAAGGGCTTCGGCCCCTTTACCAAAATAATACTAATTATAATATTAGTAAATTAAATAACCAATTTTAGTAATAATAACAATGATGAAATAATAATAATAATAATAATAATAATAATAATAGAAAAACTAATAGTAAAGTAGTTGTAATATTAATAATGAAATAATAATAATAGTAATTTGAAATAGTAACAATAAAAATAATAATTATAATAATAAAAAAATAATAATAATAATTATTGAAATAATAATAATAATAATAAAATAAAAAACAATAGGACTTCAGCCCTCAACATAAATAATAATAAAAACATTAATACTAATAATAATAATAATATTTATTAATAATTGAAATAATAATAATAATAATAGTATTTATTTTCAAATAAATGAAATAAAATAAATTAAGGCTTATAAAAATAGGGAAAAAGTTGAGAGGATCTAGGGTTCAATCTTAGGCTGGTGGGGAGGGGCGGTATCGACGGTGGCCGAAAAAAGGAAAGAAAATGGTGAAAGTTAAATGTTGGGAAAAAGATAGGGAGAATGGAGGTGGGAGTTGGGATGTTTTGAGTTGCCTAGAAGGAGAGGGACAGAATTAGGGTGGTGGCGTAGTCAAAGGTGGCGGTGCACGGCGGCGATGGTGGTGGTCGAATGGAGAAGAAGGAGAGAAAGAGAGGAGGAGAAAGAGGAAGGGGAAAAGAAAGGTAGGGGAAGGTAGAGGGTGGTCTGCAGAAGAGAATGGGAGGTGAAAGAAGCGGCGGCAGCGGTAGAAAAGGTGGCTAAGGGTGGTGCAAAGGGTGGCGGAGGTGGAAGGAAGGGTTGTTTGGGAAGGATACTTCACACAGCTGGGTTGGCTTGTGCAGGAAGAATTAAAGGATATGGGATATTTGGTTAGCTCGAGGGCGGTGCAAGGAAGAGTTTGGTAGGCATAGTGGGTGGCGGAGTTGGCCGACGGCAGCAGGGCTAGCGTCTAAAGGAGCGGTAGTGACAAGGGGAGATTTCTGGGTTTCAGGAAAGAAGGCTTGATCTCAGGATAGTATGGGGATATTTATAGGCTAAGGGTGAGGGATAAGGTCAAAGGGAAGAAGGGAGGATAGGGCAGGGGTGAGGGCACCAGCCGGTAATGGTTGCCGACAAAAATTTTAATGTGGCGGGGAGAGAGGGAAGATCGTGCACGAGAAAAAGAGAGGCGGATTGCTTCAAAATGGCCAACGAGTCAAGGGAAGAGAGAGGAAGAAAAACGGCCAGTTAAAAGGGCGAGATTGGCTACGAGAATTTCGGCTGGTGGCTGCGTTGCAAGTCGGCCACGAGAATGGTGAAAAGGAAGAAGAAGAAGGGAGGTGGGGGAGTTGGATCGGGCGGTTCGACACAGAAAAGAAGGAAAGAAAAGAAGAGGAGACCGGGCAGTCCAGGCGCGATGAGGCGTTTAAATTTAAATGAAATGCGGAATACAGGGGAAAAAGAGAAGCAAAATGCTGCGCGGCGAGGGAGAAGGAAAGAGGACATTCACGCACGGGTTGGGCTGGTAGAAGGAAAGGAGTAAAGGAAGGATTGGGCAGCGGGAAGCAGGCCTAATCGAGGAGAAGGTAAGGAAGAAAAAAAGAAGAAAGAAAAATAAAGAAAAAGGAAAAGATAAAAAAATAGTGGATTAGGTCAATTAAATTAATTAAGATATTTGAGATATTTAAAAATAATAATATTTAAATCCCTTTTTAGGCTAATTTAGAATTTTTAAAAGATTTTCCATAAATTCCTTTTTCATTAGCAAAACACCCTAATTTTTTCAAAATAAATTATTCATAAAATTAATATTAATTTGAAACTATTTTTACCTTCTTATTTTAAATAAAATAATTTATTTAATAAATTTCTAAAATAAAATCTTTAATTAGCTAAAATACCAAAACTTTTCTAATAAAAATTATTTATTAATTTCTTCTTGTATAACCCTAATTAATTCCCTTTTATTTTAATAAAAATAATTTATTTTAATTAATTTTCATAATAAAAATTCATTTAAATTTAATTTTTAAAATTAGAAATTCTCTAGGCATTTCAGCAATGCTTTCATCTAGACCCTCCAAATATTGAAACTGATCTTGCCATCAAACTTCTCGATCTCAAATTTGGCACACATCATGGACCTAAAGCTTTGATACCACTTGTAAGGTCAAAAATAGAGGCGATGTGCGGAAGCAAATTCACGACCGATTCAAGGAGAGAAGTGTAGGATCAAGTCAATTTAAACTATAAACACAAATAATGCGAAAAATAAAAGAACACGCAATTTTACTTAGTTCACCCAATATGGGCTACGTCCACGAACGACGACGAGTAAGGATAATTTTACTATATAGAAAAAGAATACAAGAAATCTTCAATTGAATAAAGGATTGTAGAGATCTATCACTATCAATTATTCTAACTTTCAAAGGGAATAGTAAATAAAATGTGTGTGAAACTATAATGGATATTGTGAGTCATGTTTTGAGAGATGGCCAGAGACTACATGTATACAATCTTTAAAAAAAACCCTAAAAAACTACTAATTAATGGAGAGTAAAAACTGTAACTTTCCATTGATGTCAGTTAATACTACCAATTAATTTAGTAGTAAAGTCTTTGGTTACTTTAGTTTCATATTTAAGTCTTCCATAACCGCATGTTTTACACTCTTCATTGATGACAGTAAATACTATTAATTAATTTGGTAGTAAACTCTTCGGTTACTTGAAATTCACATTAAAGACTTCCATAACCGTAAGATTTGAGGCACAAACTCAACATCTCATAATTATTCATTCACCCGTTGAATTTTCTAATTATGCTCAATGCACCTACAAATCTACTTCTTGTCCTTAAAATGCATATAAAAACATAGAAAAATTCGGTAAATCATCAACTTAATAGGTAAAGAGAACTTAGCCTTTACTAAAGTAATTATATCTCTAATGTACATGCATGAAATAGTCATGATATAGAGCATGTAATAGCCTATTATACTTCTATAATATTCTCAACTTTTAAAGAAAAAATCAATCGATTGTCGCTGATTATGTTGAAACTCATATCAATAAGAATACTCAACTACAAGTAAATTGTTCAAAATATATCTCGGTAGCAAAATAAAAAATATATAGTACAATATCTCGGTAGCAAGATTATTTTATAATTTCATATATATTACATCTACTAATAATATTATAAAAAAATAAATTTTACCCAAGATTGTTAGAATCAGGAGTTTATCTAGAATCCATAAGGGTTATCAGAATCGTAATATCCTATGAATACCATAAACTTATATCCCCAGTATACTTGTAGAGTACAAAATCTCATAAGTGAAGGTTAAAAACACTAGAAAACTCATTGTTAAGCCTTTTAAATTATTAATTAAGTTGTAGCAACTAAAAAGCAACACATATTGTTGAATTTCATGCATATAGAAAAAGTTGATATATGGGTTGTGCATATAAAAAAAAATTGAGGACTCCACAAAATAAAATATACTAGATAATTATGATCTAACTAATAGTTAATTTTAAGCAAATAACATCAAAATTTTAATATATTTGTTTTACTCTGCATATAGAATTTCAACTCTGTTATAGGTATTTTTTTTCTTTCTAACAAGCGACTTCATTATCATATTATTATCTCGCTCAAACTTCCTTTGTATTAGCTTATGCACAAGATATAGTTTCTATAAAATAATGAGGGGTTAAGGTTTAGAGTTACGAAATAAATATAGTGATAAATAAAGAAAAAATATATCTTAAGCCAAATAGATAAAAAATTGTAGTGAACACATAGGATTGTAAAATTCCACCTACAATCGTATGAGTCTACCAATCCTACATAGGATCATAAGATATTAGCATGATTCTACTATTTTAAGATTCTACCTAAGAGTGTGGATCATTTGGTAACTTTTGGATTGTAGAATCCTAGAATTATAAGATCCAAATTAAGAGTTTAAAAACTATGGGTTTACCTCATTTTCACCATCATCAAACTCCTCGTCCTCAAAAGAAGCATGGCAAGTGCCATGATAATATGATCTTTTAAAATCGTCATTATCTAGCAAAGGATTGAAATAATAAAATCAATAGATAAAATAGAAGATATTTCATAATAAAATAAATTTTGATAATATAAACTAAATATTACCATCATCACTCATCATTGTTGCCTAAAGCCAATCTCGACCACACATTAATTCTTTTAAATTTTTTGGATATAACTAATTGCGATGAGGACTAGTAAATCAACTAGCCATGCTAAAAGAAGATTATAAAGAAAGTGTAGAAATAAGAACAACAAGTATATCCCTATCCATGCTTTGCAAAATTAGAAACTTAGTATCTGTCTTACACCATGACAAAGCATTAAATTCCTCCACCCCAGGTATAACAAGATCCTCCAAGTAATAGTTTAATTAATTCATTTGAGATAAATTAGTATCTCAACATTGGAGTTAGGTCTCTAGTTATGATGATGGAGCTCATGATATCTCATCTCTTTAATCTTATTGGAATTTATCTAAACAATACGGGAAATGTGATCAATCTTCCTCTTGTTCCAAATAAATCATCAACATAACACATATGACAATGTGTTGAATTGTGTTAGAGTTTTAGATTATCAAAACATTAAGATCAAGGGATCTCCCTTCACCTTGGCATAAAATAATCAGCCAATCATGGCTCTATTTGAGCACATCATCTTAAGCAAATCGGTTTACATCAATTGAGAAAGAAAAGATTAAAAATAAAGATGAAATACCCTCTTTATTCAATACATGTAATTCACCATTCAATTTTTGCATAAGAGTTATAATTGTGTGAGTTTAAGGAATGGATTGGAATGGAGAATGAATGAACACATCGTGAATCCTAAAAGTCTTCTTTTTAGTCTCTAAATTCATGCTTAGGTTTTTTCAAATAGATTTCCCCTAAGAAACTACAAAAATAATTGTACACATAGTCAGAGGGTTGAAATGGGAACCCCATGTTGTGCTTCGTTCATCCATTTTGATGGTTGTGGTTAACACGACCGTGTTAACTTACTTAGTGGAGTCATGACGACTCTTGGATTGTGATATTTTTACCAACTTCAACCATCTTGTGCACTTTAGTCATAAATTTTTCATCTGACCTTTGATTGGGCTAAATTTTGATGTGTTAGAAAGAAAACAAAAAGATCCACAAATTTGTGCTCAACACTTTTCTAATTTCATATCACATCAAATTTCACCCTTGTAGACTTTGAATACTAGTTCTTACTTTTGTTTTGTTCCAAATATTATGTTTTTGCCCCTTTGGATCCTATTTTCTTCAAATACATATAAAATATGATTAAGAATAGTAAACAAGAATAAGTGTACTAACGTATGCAAAAATCATCATGTAATCACATTACATGTTTACGTTAAAGCTCCACATGACCAATATAAATCAAAATTATTAGTTAGCTAACCACCCTTTATAGATGACTACTCCTATAGAACCTAAACTACCACTTTCACCATTGAAAGTATGACTCAAAATTGTTTAACCATAAGATGTACTTGTATTTCTCACCATATGATTCAATTTCTCATTATACTCACAAAATAACTCATAACATATTCTTCGAACCTTCTCTACCTCTTCATAAGTAGAGTTTGGATAAATCAAGGAATAATAGCATTTCACTAGCTTCATATTAAATCAAGGATCCAAAATGGCTTCTACTGCCATAATCCCATAAATTACACTCCAATATTTATTGACTTTCTCTAACATTTTATCATCCATATGCTTAATATCTACATCTTTCTCAAATTCCAATTTAATCAAAGCCAATATAATCTGACATACCTTAAGGAAATGCAAGTTAGAAATAAAATTCTTATTTTCTGAAAATAATAAAATAACCTCATAAAAAACAACAATTTCAAACAAATAAACCAAGCTACTTCCCTTCCTTAGAATTAGGACAACATTTAAAGCCTATCTACAACCATGATAACTTTTTAAACACATCCTCATACAATAATGCAACATCTATCATTAAAAAAATTGGCATTTCTTTATAATATTGCACTAAATTTTTCTGTCTTTTTTCCCAAATTAAGTTGTTGCATATAAAATAATAAATGTTTTTGTAATGTTATACATACATACATGCATACATATATATATATATGAGAGTACTATAAAAGAATAAATGCATACAAAATCCTAGCAACTGTGGATTAAGAGGGATGGAGAGAGTATGATGGGTGGGAGGTATGGAAGAATGTTTTTGACAAGCGGGGCTCATAAGTCATGAACCTAATATTTTATTAGTGATTTAGTATTTCCTCTATCTCTAGAAAATATGATTTTTTTAATAAAAAAATTGATCATCAATATCTTTTAAAATACATCATTTGATTTAAAATAAAAGATGTTTTGGTGTTATCAACATAAAATAAGAAATTATAGAAAATAAGATCAAATATATCCCTAATTAATATTCTCTCATAATTAATGACTACTTTATTCTTTGGCTTTCACTTTAATATCAGTAATAAATGTAAGAGTAAATTAGGGGAGGGGAATTAAAATTTTATCCAAAAAGTATAAAACAACATCTAAAACATTTTTTTATTTTGATACGAAGGAATTAGTATATTCTAAAAAAAATTGAAACAAATAATATTATAAAAATAGTTTTTAATGTAAAAATAAAAAATATATTTTTATATCATAATATATTATATTTTAAGATAAATAAATAATTAAAGTTTATAGAGTGTTAATTTGTATGCTACTTTTATTTTTATTTTTATAAACATATCTTGTCACTAGTCATAGAACACTTACAAGGGTTCTATTACACTTTATTTATACACTCGTTTCTTCTTGTAGATTTTGGAGATTATCGCTTCCTGTCGGAGAGAGTCGAGACCATCCATTGGCGAACCCATTTGGACCTAACGATAAGAACTCAGGTGCTATGGAAAAGCTATCACTAGATACGATTCTAGTGATTGTAGGAAGTGAAGAAATAATGAGGGATAGAGTGAGGGACTACGCAACAAGATTGAAGGACTTGGGCAAAAGGATACAATATGTTGAGGTCAAGGGACAACAACATGGATTCTTCTCCCACAATCCATATTCTGACGCGGCTGATGAACTACTTCATCTATTAAAGCAATTCATTTCTTCAAATTCCCAATATCAATTTCCTATTTAAGTTGCAACCGCTAAATTGGAATCGAACAATAGGGTATCTACATGATTATCTTTTTGCTTATTTGCTAGAATAAATTTTATGTCAATCGTTGATCATCAACCTAATATATAAAAAAGCGTGATTAATTATTTTTATTCTACTATTTTCATCGTCTTTATTTCTTATGATCGACATCACTTAAGTTCTATTTGGCACAATTCATTTACAATTAACCAACTCCAAAGTTGAGATGTTGAAATATTATATAACCTAAAAGGTTATTGTCTTCAAACTAATGTCTTTAATCATTGTGTAAAAATTAGCTATCAAATTAAATAAAATACAAATAGAGAACAATTTATAACAAGTAAAAAATGGGATAAAAAACATACTAAATGCAAACTTGTTTCCAAGTGCAACTTATACCCTATTAAATTTTGTTGGATAATCTTTATAATATAATTGAAGTTGTTTTAAATTTAATATTGAAGATGAATCATAAAATACACATATTTCACACACGTAAATACACATCTTTCATTGCATGATAGACCTCCAAGGATTATGGTGGACATGTGGCATTTTTATAAAAAAAAATTCTAAATTAATAAATATATTATCCAACAAAATAGATGACTTTGCAATATAAATACACATCTTCCTAGCAAGAATATACATTTTATCTAACAAAATACAGATCATATCCAACAAAATATACATTATCTAGATATAAATACATATTATTTATTTATAAAACAATAAAGGGACAAATGTGTGTGTTATAAATACACATCTTATTGGAAATAATATACATATTTACAATACAAATGCATATTTTAAATATGCATATTTAAATATAAATGTATTTATTCTATCTTATCCGACAAAATATACATATTTCGGATATAAACACATACCCTTTATTCATAAAATAATAAAGGGATGAATACATGTTTTATAAATATACATCTTATTGAAAAGAGTACACATATTTCCAGGACAAATGTATATATCATGAGATGAAATGCACATCTCACTACGACAAAAAGGGTCTACAGCGGTGACATTAATAGCGGCGACAACTGTCGTGGCTGTAGATAAGAATACAGCGACGACATATGTCATCGCTATAAACATAGCACGAAAAATTTTCCCCAAAAAATACTAATTTATCACAAGAAATAAAATAATAAGTAACATACAGCAATGACATGTTGCGACTGTAGTTGTCGAAGCTGAAAATATTTCTGTGAGCGCGAATATTTCCCTCTAAAATTTTTGCCAAAAAATTAATAATAAAATTTTGGAAGCTACAGCGGCGACTTGTCGTTGCTGTATACATTGTAGCTGAAAATATTTCATCGAGAGGGAAATCTCCGTCGAAAATATTTTCATTTAAAAAAAATTAATACATCTACAGCCGCGACATGTCATAGTTGTAGGTTTATGATTAAAATTTTTCCACCAAAATGGCTTGAAATAGAATGACGTCGTTTTTTTGGAAGCTACAGCAGCAACATTTTGCCTCTACAGCCGCGGCATGTCGTAGCTGTGGGTCCATTATTAAAATTTTCCCACCGAAATAGCTTGAAATGGAATGACGTCGTTTTTATGTCTTCAGCAACGACATTTTGCCTCTACAGCGGCGACTTGTGTCGCCGCTAATTTTCTTCTCTTTATAACAGCTTCTCTTCCGAGCCCTAGCCAGCCGCGCATTCGACCTTTCGCTTGCGTCATCGTTATCCACCGTGTATGCATTTTCTTCTTCAATTTCTTCGATTTTGTTGTTGTTTTGTGCAATTAAATCTATAATAGTATTATAATTTTGTTTAGCTTCAATTTTTTGTCACAAATTTCGCAGAAAAGCAGCAAAATCGCCGCCTATGCACCGCCTCTGATTTCGCAGAAAACCGATGGTCCACCGCCTGTGCACCGCCGCTCTTCGACTCGTCGTCTCTGCACTACCACGGTTCGGTGTCGTGCTGACCGAACTGCCTCTGCAAGGCCCTTTCACCGAGTAAGCAGGACAACATACTATGAATGCTACGCTCTTTTTTTTCTCAGTCAAAATGAATGTCAAACATTTGTTTTAATTGACAATTAATTTGAATATGTGTTTGTGTGTGTGGTCGTAACTTGTATTATGGAGTAGAGATTATTATGATAATATGAGGTGAATATCCCCACCCCCAAGTTATCTATAACGCATAAGGAGATACTTCCGGAGTTTATATTTGCCCATTAATGGGAGTAGCCACCTTACTTTTAGTATTATTATTAAATTGGAAATGAGGGTCTGAGTTTATCTTTCTGAAAATCCCAGTGTATGACCCTTGTACTACCTACTGATAAACTCCTCCAGATGCTACGTGCATCATCGTTTCTCTGACTTCTTAAAATTAGTTTTACTGATGGAGTGGAACATATTCGTGAGAAGTCAAAGGGTACAAAATCGAGGTTCTCGGCTTCTCAAGCGAAATACCGAGAGTATTTCTCTACCCATCGGCCTCTCTCCCTCTCTCTCCCTCTCTTCTTCTTTAATTTATTAAATTTGTTTATCCGAGTACATATTTTTTGACCATTAATTTTTTTAAATATAATATATTATAATATAAGAATATAATCATCATATTTATATTATAAAATATTAATTGACAAAATTTCTTTCTTTTGACTATGGATGGAGTATTATTTTGTTAATTTTAAGTATAAAGTGATATTTTTCTTGCTTAAAGAAATCGTTCCTTCCTAATGCCGCTTGATAAAGGAATAGAAAAAATTCCTTGTGCCTATCGTCTAACTAGTTAGTTTCTTCTTCAATATAAACCTCATAACGAAGCAAACACTCCTCACGTCATAGCACAAGCCCGAACAAACAACCTCATTGTTCTAATCTGATTTGCACTGATCGTTTGCTATCTCTAGCTTCCAAGATCTACATTGCTATCTCTGGCTTCCAAGATCTACACAAATCCTTGTCTTGCAATAAACCAATCCCTATGCAAGTCGGCTCTCCAGAAGTACAAAACTTTCACTTTTAGTATTATTATGAAATTGGAAATGAGGGTCGGAAAGAACGAGGGGTTTAAGGGAAGGTTACGAGAGAAAGAAGTAAAAAAAACAAAAAAAAATTGTTTTAGCATTGAGTAATTAGGTTACATGTAGTGATAAAATATGATAATATTAATTAATTGGCGGTAACATCATGGTCTATTTCATTTGAGATTAACAACCAAATAGGTTTTGCCAAGGGATAACACAAAAGAAAACATAAGGCATGCAAACCACAACTTGGTTGTTTACATATGACATCAAACTTAAAAAGTTATGGCACCATAGTTTTATTATCTTGATTCATGTTAAATTAAGGTTAAGAATTTTTGAAATCATGATAAAAATATTATAATTGCATAGAAAAATGAATATGTAAGTTCTAAACAAAGAGTGTCACAAGTGTCAAGCAATTATGGTAAAGTCAGACATACTAGTATAGCAACTCTAAGGACTAGTTAATAATATGGTCACACAAAAACTAAGGAAATAACACATGGTAAAATTAGTTAGTTGGTTTGTTCGATTGATCTACTGTTGATAAACCAATTTACTGCTCATTGGAACAAGTTGACTTCTTCATCCAACCATTTCAAACCTCTTGCAACTAGTCAATCACAAATACCAAACTAAGTGAATGTTCACACAAATAATTGATCAATCCAACAAACCAATGAATTGGTCTTGGCCAACAACACCTAGACCTACAATCCACTATCTTAGAAGTATACTAAAATTTTCTTAATGAATCCTAGCATGCTTCTATGTCATAAAACACTTAAGGAGACACACTCTATAAATAGAATCACAGGGTATATGGAAGAATACAATAAAAACATAACTTATGCCTCAATTCATGCATTATAATTCATGCATGAATACAAAAGAAAATAATAATTCATGCCTCAATTCCTCAACATGAATAATTTAATACTTAATCATGTTCACATAAACTCATGCTCAAATAAGTGAGAAAAGCACACTACGTGATACGAGTGTTATTATCTCATTTGAAATTAAAGATTTGAACCTTATACTATACTCAATGATTCCATATCACAACAAAGATGGTGAAATCATGGTGAATATTTCATACAATATATCCTAGATATGCTATTACTGCCAATCACATAATACCATCCTTGAAAACACCCTAGAGTGGGTGAATATGATTTTATGAATGGAGATATAACACCTCCATTTTTCAAAAATAATTTTTTTTCTTAAAATATAGAGGGAGTAGAAATACAAGTCATTCTTATGAGAAATGGGGTACTACACCTCATATAATGTTAAACTAAAAATACTTAATGGTAAGAAAATACTTAATGGTAAGAAAGCCAAGGTGTAAAACCTAAAGCTATATATGCCTTAAAAATTCTAAATTTTATCGTGAAACAAGGTGATTGAATTAAAGAATTGTTCCCTAAAAAAATTCTACTTTTTAATATAATTAAATTAATAAATATTGACGCATAAAATACTATCAATTACCATTATCTTTAGTCATGGCTAACACAATAACGAGATATCGTGGCGGAGATGGAGGAGGATCTGATCCTTCTCGCCAGCCTAGCAGATTGCCAGCATCTTGTGAGTCAGGTAAAAACATCCTAAATATTGTATATTAAATAAATGAATGGATTATTTTTTGTCATACTAATAATAATACCTTGTAAAATTTATATAGTACCAGATTCAAGGCCTCGAGCTAAGCTTCAGAAGTCTGCAAGTCTAAATATGCGGCGATAATTTGAGAAAAATGGTCAGAGAAAATTTAAACTTGATTTTGCTCAAACCGATGGCACATATCATCCTGTTAGTGATTCAACGGTCATGTTCACAAGATTTATCGGGAATGAAATTGAAAAGTTAGTTCCTTTTGATCATCCATCATGGCTTGCTGCTCCAAAACAAGATAGGGATAAAATACTCCCTTCGGCTGAGGTAATGATTATAAGCTTTTAATTTTAAATACCACAAATTATCTTTAATTAATTTTTTATGTTCTTGTATTAATTTGTACAGTGATGGTTTGATTTTGACGAGTGGAAGCAAGATCCAATTTGGCCTTATGTCAGTGTTGATTTAGAAAGGTTGTTGGCCGATACATACAGGAATAGGAAGTGTAAGTTGAAGCAGTTTCACAACAAAAATCCAACCAAAAGGCCCCCTACAATCAATGAGACCAATTGGAAAAGATTGATAGAGTACTGGAATGATCCTCAAGTTAAGGTAATATGTATTTATAAATTAAATATTTGGATTATATAAATATTGTATATTAAATAAAGTGATATTTATGTAGGCTAAGGCTAAAGTGAATAAAGCTAATAGGGCTAAGCAACTAAATCCCAACCTTCATGGTTCTACTTCAATAACGTTGTATCGTTATAAGAAGGTATATGAAAATTATAATTATAAATTTTAATAATAGTATTATGAATATACTAATGTATTTTTATTAAATATTACAGACTGACTCTCAGACTAAAAAAGCCTTAAGTGAAGTGAAGACTTATAAGGACATGCACCAAAAATATGGAAAATGGGTTACTCCTTTAGCAGAGGAAAAATATGTTAGTATAATGATGTTAATTAATACATTTTCATACCTTATCAATCTTTATTACAATTTATCTAACTTAAATTTTCCCTTATCTGCAGAATGAGATGTTAAAGGTTCGTGAAGAGTATCTCTCTCAGAGTTAGATAGGGAGCACTGGTTGTAGCTTTTTGGACCCATCTGAACCCTGTAGATCTAGATGAGATGAAGGTAGTCGAGGAAGTACTTGGTACTCGTCGAGGCTATAGGATTGGCATTGGCCGAAAACCAAAAGGGTCAGCAACTAGCACTTCTATTACAAGCTTTCCATTGCAGCCACCACCACCGCCACCATCTGATACTCGAATTGAAGAGTTGATGTCTACGGTCCAAAGACAAAATAAAGTTATTTCCCAGCATGAAGCTACCATTAAACGAATGGAAGAGTTTATGTCTTTAAATAACCAGAAGGAGCTCTATGAATATGGCTCAAACTCGAGGGTTGATGTCTGATTTACATGTCTTTAATTTCGGATAATATTTTTATCTGTCTTTTATTAAACTCTTATAATTGTTTGTATTATTAAACTTTTATAACTATTGTATATTTATACTTATTAGTATAATAGATTCGCTTATTAGTAAAATAATATTGTATGTTATTTTAAGTCATGGTAGTACAAGAAAATTTTATAATTCTAAAAATTGTAGCAATTATAGATAGATATAAACGGCTGAGATATGTGAAAATTCGCCGCTGTAGAAACCTACAGCCGCGACATGTCGTGGTTGTAGACGCTTTCAGCGATGACATGTCGTGCCCGTATTTCTATTATTTTCCAAAAAAACAAAACAAAATTTAAAATTGTCATGGCTGTAGATCCTTTTAGCCACGACATGTCGTTGCTCTAATTGTCTACAGTCACGACTTGTCGTGGCTCTAATTGGTATTTCTACAATTTCAAAAAAATGAAAGAATATTCAAACGTGTCGTGGATGTAGTCGTGGCTAAAAGGTCTTTCAGCCACGAGTTTTCAGCGACGATTTTATAGCGACGACATGTCGCAGCTATACATGTACAGCCACGACTTTTTTGCTTTCAGCGGCGACAAAATATCACCGCTGAAGACCCTTTTTGTCGTAGTGAGATCTTACGGTCATAAATACACATGTTATATTAAGAAATGCACAGCTTAAAAATATATATATATATATATATATATATATATTACTATTAATGCACATCTTATAAAGGTGAATACACATCCTATACTAACAAAAACAATCCTAGAATTTTAAATGATAGTGGTTACTAAATATCTTATGTCAAAAAATACACATATTATAGTGGTAATAGTAGTTACTATGCATCTTATATCAAAAAATACACATATTATAGGGGTAATACACATGTTTTAAGTAAAATATATATAAAATTTTTTATTCACAAATACACATATAAGATAAAGAACTATAATTTTATTTTGTTAATACACACCATAGACTATCTATCCTCCACTTCTATATATCATTTGTGTCGTATAGTAGATTTGGAACCAACTCATGGCAATGCTTGCATATAAGTGGTCACCTAAAGATGTAGATGACTATCTTTAAGAGAGATTTTCAAAAACACCAAAAACAGCTACTAAAACAATAAGGCTTTGTTTGATTTGAGAAAAATAAGAAGGAAAGAAAAATAAAGGGAAAAAATAAGAGAAATTAATTTTCTTTCTTTTGTTTAGTTGTTGGATAAAATTTTGTGGAAAATTGAATTCTTGAAAAATATTTTTAGTATTTGGTATATAGGAAGAAAATTCTAAGGAAAGTTGAATGTTATTATTTAAATATTTTTATATACTTAATAAAAATTAAAATATTATATTGATATATGGAAATATGTATAAAGTTTATAATAAAATCATAAAATTTTATGAACTCAATATCAATTTCAATTTTTTTAAGAAAAATTCTAAAATATTACATGCATAACTAAGCATAATTTTAAAAAAAATATCCGTAAAATATTAATAATCTTTAGAACTTCCTAATAGTAAGAGATTGAGTAAATAAAAATAAAATAAAATAAATCATCGTACTTTACTCACTAATATAAAAATTTTAAAACCAAACCTCGTGCAAATTAAGAAAGCTTCTAAATATCAATATATCAAGATTTTCGGAAAAATTTTTTTAACAAAGTGCATTGATAATTCATAGTTATTAGTTACTAATGAAACAAGTGAGAATGATACATTAGGATCATAAAAAATGTTAGAGCCGAACTCAACGCACAAAAATATGGCTCTATCCTCATGTGAAATATCGAGAAATGTACGAGCGGTAATGATATGTGCTACAAGCTTGGTATAGATTTCTATGATACAGATCTGATCGGATTGATAAATTTATCGGATTATATTATATCAAATTTTGTATGAATTGGATTGGATCGAACGGATAGAGTTAATTTTTACCAATTCTAATTACATGTCAAGTCCAAAATAACTCAAATAAAAGACGAAGGGCCTTCTACCGTAAAACTTCCTAGAAGTTGTGCTACTCAGTACCCCTAAGGTGGAGAGATTATATTCGTAATTTTAGATACATCATCTCCATATTTAATATGCTTATAGTATACAGTTGATATATATTGATATATATATTTATAAAAATTATTTAAAATCCATAAAAATATATTAAAAATATACAATTATATTATACTTTTTACATATTTATAAAAAATTATTAAATATATACTATAATTATATTATAATTATACTAAATATAAAAACAGTTAATCTAATTTTAGATGTACATAGTACAAATAATAATTCAGCTTGCAACAAACTATACAATATCCCTTTTATCAAATTGTTACGTACTTATGGAAACTGGGCTCTATCAAATCATCACCACCCACATTTACACGTGATTCCTCTATTAGAGGATGATCCTTTCTTCCAAATTTATTCTTCCCACCATAATTGTTGTTACTAGCAACAAAGGTATAGTTGTCGATCTTTTCTGCTGTATAAATCTATTATAGGGCCTCTTAGCTTGTTCTCAACTTCAAAAATTAGATAAAAAATCGGAGTTTGTTGAGGAATTGAGATCGGCTACTATTTCAAGGATTGAGTTGGCTTTGGTGACAGAAAATAAACACCAAATGTTCCACCATCAATTTCCTCTAATTTTCCGACAACTAATAGTAGAATACATGATAATACAAGCTCTATATTAAGATTGAAATGAACATTACGATTGGAAAAGGAAGAGAGATAAGAGAATGAAAATTAGAGTTTCATTAATTAGTATCTAGAGATGATACATGTAGCTAATATAAACAAAAATATTCAAGTCAAGAGGGAAAAGATTGGACGGTGCCTATGAAGATATAGTTGGTAGGAACCAGGAGATGGAGAATGCATAAGACTGAATGTAGTTGAATAAGATCAAAGAATGAGGAGTTGATGAAGAAGTGGTAGGAACTAAAGAATATGATGTTGAGCCGAATAACAGAGTGAGTGAATGCAAAAACAATGCCAAGCAGTTTTGTTTTAATAAAATTTTCTTAATTAGTTTCCTTATTTTCCTTACATATGAGGTAAGAAAATGTTGTTATATAACTTTCTTGACTTTTTTACTCACTATTTTCTTTCTTTTTAATCTTTTGAACAACCAAATGTCTGGAAAGTATTTTCCACCAATTTTTCTTTCCTTTCCTCTCAATTTTCTTGAAACCAAATGCAGCCTAAATTTTTTGGGATTAAAAAAAAAGATAGAAAAATGAGAGATCCAGAAAGCAAAAGCTCGAGCAAAGCACAATGGAGAACTCTAATCTAAGAAGAAACCCTACATTGAAATCTAGTAGATCAACACTCAAATTGATTCAACCAACAAAGCTAAAGAATAAAAATTAAAATGATCCTGACTCATATTTTTATGCAAACAAATATGAGCAAGTATGAAAACAAGAAACTTAGTGAATTCTATATCTGAAACATCAAGCAAAGAAATCGAACAATAATGCTCTAAATTATCAAATCCAAGCCACTGAAGCATGGTGTGAATTGAACAATGGTCAGCATCAGTTTCTTTGCCAATAAGAATTATGAATATCTTCAAGTAGAGGCTATTATGGGAATTAATTCTAAAAGTCTAAATGCTAGAACCGGATTGCACTAGGTGAGTTGTTTTTCAATCTCTAATTCAGTGTTTAGTAGATTCGGTGGAGCTATCACCACCATACAATAAAACCGCGGTTACGGTCGCGATTGCGGTTGCGGTCGCAGTGTCGCGGTATCGGGGTGTCGCGAATGATATTTTCTATATCGCGGTTGTCGCGGCGTGAATTTTTAATTATTTTACACAACAAAAATCGGCAAATATCGGTGAATATCGGCCAATATCGATAAATATCGGTCAATATCGGTAAAATATCGGCCGGTATCCGAAATTTTGCCGATATCGCGGAGATAAATGTGTGATTTTCTGTATCGGCCGCAATTTCGAAATTTCGCGTCGCGGCTGATCCGAAAATCGTAAAATTGCGGCCGATATGCAATTGCGGTACCGATATTTGATTGTATGATCACCGCACCGAGGGATATGATATTATGAAAACCAATGGAGAGGAGGGAGACCAGATGGTACAGTTTCTAATGGAATATAAAATATATTGATAATTAATTACAAAAGTGTCCCCTACGTAGGAAGTACTGTGCTGCTAGTAACACGACGCAACAATTATTTTTCCAAGACTCTCAATCTCTCTCACTAATTATAAAACCATTATCAATTCGTAATGAGAAGAAATGATAGTATTTAATTAAACATCAAAATCAATGCCAATCAAAGAGAGTGCTCCTAAATTTCACATGTCATTAAAGATGAAAATATAAGACGTTGCCACTTACACTCTCCATAAACATCTTCATATTTCTAACATTCTCTCTTCTTTATTTCTTTAATATTTTAAGTTCATTATATATTTCCTCTTCCTACTTATCTCTTTAAACATATATCGCCATCTAAAATTCTGTTATTTGAGTTGAATATAAGTGACCCAATAAAAGAACAAAAATAATGGTTTGTATCTTGGAAAACAAAAATTACATTTACCTAACACATGCACACATTTTACTATTTACGTCTTGTTCCGATCAACTTATCTTTACGCCTGTATAATATCAAATGCACCCACAATGTTAAATTAAATTAGATCAAATTAACGGAAAGAGTAATTTAAAATATTAATATTAATTTAAAAATATATACAAAAAGTTAGATCATAATCAATATTATTATGATAAATACTATTAATAATGACATTTAATTTAATAATATCAAAATAATAATTAAAAATTATAAAATAATAATAATATGAATAATTTATCGTTAATAATAAAAATCATAACAATAATAATAGTAATAATAAATAGCAATAATATTAATTAATTGAAATAAATAAATAATAGATAATAGTATTCATATAAATTCAATAGTAATAAATATTAATTATTAACAGTCATAGTATTGATAAACAATATTTCATAAAATAATAATTAATTTCATAATAACTAATATTATGTATCTTAATTTAAATATATAAACAATATTAATATTAATTCATTAATATAGATAATAGTATTTATAAAATTAATATCAATAATAATAATAATAATAATAATAATAAATAATCATATTATTAATCAATTTATTAAAATAATAATAATAATAATAATTTATAGTCATAAAAAATAATATTGCTAATAATTTAAAAAATAATAATCATTAATAATCATTAGGAAAATTAAAATAATTAATATAATCAATCATGAAAATAATAATTAATATAACTATATGATATTAATAATTTTTATTTTTAACAAAATTGTACTATGAATTAAATAATAATTAAGAATAGTAATGAAAATAGTAGTAATAATAATAATCTTAATGAATTTGGTAATATGAATAATATCTATTATTTTGACTAAAAATATTAATTTAATAATGATAATTCATGATAATTATTTATAAAATTAATATTTGATTGTTGTTGTTGTTGTTTTTGTTATTGTTATTGTTAACGTAATTTTATACATCTAACATAAGATAGACCTTTATCATTAGTCTCGTTAAAGATGTAAGGATCTTAAAACAATCATTTTTGATAAAAGAGAATTTTAAAAACTGATAAGATAAACTTTATTTTTCATTTTACAACACTTCAACGTTCAAAACAATAGCAAAAGAGTTTGAATGTGAACAAAATTCTATAAAACAAATGTAAACGACACACACTAGTCTATAAAATGTTTAGATCAAAATGTGCACAACAAGTATATAGTGGATAGTCATTTCTTTCACTCTAAACTCTAGAGACATCAGCAAGGACCCTTAGTCCATTCCAACTAGCACTACAAAGTCCTCTAATTTTCCAACTTTTTTTTGTTGTTTTAAAATAATGCAAAAACTAATGAAACAAATCCGAGGACGTTACCATCGCATAAAAATTTAAGGAGGTGTAATCATTCACCTTATTTATGCTTGAGGAAAAGAAAAAAAAACATTAACTATACTATGCACACAATCAAAGAAAATAAAGATAAGATGTATATACTATATGCTAATGATAAAATTTTACAAGATAAAGAAATCCGAGAGAGGGGGAGTAAAAAAAGTTTCAAGTTGGTAAGCAACAAACTAAAACCCATACAACAGGTAAAATGTCTAACTACAAGATTAACCAGACCATAGGTTATAAGCACTACCTCGTCAAAAGCAACAATGGTCATTAACGCTCGACTCACAAAGTGTCATTTACCCATTCGAATCGGTGGCAAATTGGCAATCATAAAATGGTATTATTGACATAGTGACATACTAATTAAGATCTAGCTACTTCACATAAGCAAGCTTCATATAAAGCATATATTTAACTAAATTTAATGCATTAAGTATAATTAGAAGGATATCAATCTAAGTACCAAAAGTAGTATACTAAGCATGTCTAGCTGTATTTTCCTTCTTTCATCTACATGCATCTAAACATTTTAATACTTCAGTTAGAATCACAAAACTATTAGGTGAATTATTATCTAATCTAGCTGTAAATTATACATATAAATTTTAGCATATTTATATTGTAGGAAATAATTAATGATAATCGCAGCAATTAACAAAAAAAATAATGAAAGCAAACCGAGATTAACGAGTTGTGCCGTGATAGAATCACTGCCCTGAAGTGATTTTCGACCGGACAATGGCGCAGATCCCTTCAACGTCGAATCACCCCCAAGGTTCACACAACGTTCTTCGATTCCGTGCACTCGGAATAGAAGAATGGAATTTGAAAAATATTACAATGCCAAGATCGGGTATTCTCTCGTAATTAGGGTTAGGGTTTTCAAGAGTGGCCGACGGTTGCTCTTCCAAAACAAATATAATTTTCGGTGTACTTAAACAAATGAAATTAGCATTTAAATAGGCAAAAAACCGAATGAGGGATAAGTGGAACGTCTTCCACTAACCAGCCCACAAAAATCGAAAATTTTGAATAAGTAAAACCGCAACCGACGTAAACCGAATAAAAGACGGTAAAAGAAAAAAATGGGTCGGGTCGGATCAAAGACCAGACCAGACCACGCCCAGCCCGGACCGGACGGGCGGGCGGCGGCGCGCGTGTGTGTGGTGTCTAAGATCCAGCCCACAACCCACAAAACAACCCAAACTCTTAATTCAAACAACCAAAAAGTGAGGGGATATAAAAAGTGAACAAATCTCTTATTCACTACCAATGTGGGACAATGGAACAACACCCACATGGTTGCCATTGCTCCAACATATATTTATATGGTGACCTAGTAGGTAAATAATTCTACATACTGTCACTATACGAAAATCAAGATAAGGCATGTACCATATAAATTATACTTGACAGAATTATATATATAAACGATAAAAATTGTAATAGAGTCAAAGAACAATCTCACAAAACAAAACAAAAATCATATCTCAAACCAAATCTAGGGTTTCAGTCTATTCCCCCATAATAAATAAGTAGTCAACCATAATTATTAAATTACTCACACATAAATATATATCAAAAATACAAATTAAAAATAGAGAAATAAAACGATCAAGAATTTATTCAGATAAAAAATTAATTTTATTTGAAATAAATTATACCGGTTAAATTTTCCTCTTATTTTCTTCTTCTCCTTTCTCAGCAACCTTGATTTTCGTGCAATTCTTTTTTCCTTTTTTTTTTCATTTCGGTGTAGGCTACTTCTATTAGGTGTGTACAAAACCGGATATCCGTATCCATTCGAATATTTTTTTCGGATATCCGCTCTGCATTTTTTTAGATCGGATATCCGGGATGCGGATATCCGAAAAATATAGACCGGATATAGACCGGATTCGGATATATCCAATATCCGTATGAAAATACTATTTTATCACTTTTAATAACTTTTGCTAGAATATTTTTAAAAATAAAGATCGTATATCAATTAATATTCATATATATATTCATATAAATATCTTATTTTATCTAAAAGAAGTATTAAAATATTATTATAATATTTAAAATATAAAAATAAATAAAATTTGAAAACTTAAAACTATAAAAATATAATAATTTGGTGTATTATTGAAATAATCAACAAAATATCGATTATTTTTTTGGATCGGATACTCCAAAAAAAAAACAAATGTCGGATATCCTATTAAAATAAAATCAATTCGAATATTCGAAATATCAGATCAAATTTTTAAATATCGAATTGAATTTTCGGATCCCAAATTTTTTCACAGCCCCAACTTCTATTCCCTCGTGCTGCTTCGCCTACACCGATGCTTTTTATTTCTTTCTGACTTCTTCTACTAACAGCTCCTGACTGCGTTCTCTGCTCTGTAGTTGCTGCTCCTACGCGGCTATTCTTCTCTATCTGCGGGTGGCCTCCTCCCTCTCCTGATTGACAGCTGGCTCCCTTTTTTACTTCAGTCTACCTCTCTCCTCATAGCTTCTCTTCATTTTCTTCTTAAATGCGATTGCTTTCTTTTGTCGTCGCCCCCTCTACTTGCTCTCCCCACATCAAGCTCTCACCGGCTCTCTCTCTCTTTTTTTTTTCTTTTTTTTTTGTGTCATTCTACTCTGCCCTTCACACGTCCCTCTTTTTCTTTGCCCCACGTCACCCCTCGCTCACCCTCCTTCGTGTCTTCTTATACTGCTGCTGTGCCCGATTTTTTTCTTTGCTTTTCAGGCCTTTGGGCCTTTGGTCCGTGGATCGTTAGTCTAAAGATCCAATTTTTTTAATTTAAATTTTACCTGCAGAATAAAATTAATGAAAATTAATAAATAACATTAAATTCTATATTTATTTAATTTATTTTATTTTATCTCAAATAATAATATTTATACAATTATTATTACTTAAATATAAAATTATAATTATTTATCTATATTACTTAAATAAAATATCAAAAACTATAATTATAAAGGTATAAATATGTTAAAATATGAACTTATCAATAACACACCCACCACACGTAGTTAGGGTATACCAAAGGGGATTTTACAAGGGATACCACACACTTGAGTATTCTTACCATAAGGGCTCAAATAACATCGATAACATGCTAATATAGGATTTTCTTCACCTACCACTTATAGACAATAGCCATAGTAGTTCAAATATCATACAACAAGGCATATAAGCAAAAAAAAAGGGTCTTCACCATCCACCGCTCATGATTGATAGCCATGGTGGCTTAAATAATAATAAGGACCTTAAACATCCACCACTAGTGGTCATCAAGGCTAAGGGGACTGTACATGGATGTTCAACTTGCTCCCCTCTAGTGCCACCTAATACCATGATGGTTTGGGGTCTTCAACACCAACCACCATAATCAATCAACCATGGTAGTTTAGATAAAAATAGATAAATTCAACATAACATGGTCATCAATGCTAAAGGGACATAACATGACTATCACGACTTAAGGAGGCATAACATGATAATCACAAATTAAAAGCGTGACCATTATTCCAAAGGAGAAATAGCATATGTTTTATAACGATTACACGAAATGCAGAGTCTATAGATTGTGCTTTATATGATAATATTGAACATATCTAAAAGTTTTTATAGATAAATTAAACACAATATAACATGGGTGTTTCTCAATAACACAAAACTCATATCATATGGGTGTTTTTATATAAGGCCACACTCAAACATAACACGCAAGTGTTTATATATGATACTAAACTTTCACATAAATCTTTTAGGATTTCACCAAACCTTATGGTTGACTCCTAGATCACCACTCTCATATTCCACACATTCCAATCCGATAAACCTCAAAAGAGTCGACAAATGGATTAGTTAGATATATTAAGGTCAAAGATCATACAATAAGACTATATAGCATTTTCAAAAGATTCACTATTTATTTTCAATGATCAATCATCAATGGTTAATTCAAACCTTAATTTCTAATATCAACATATTAAGACCATAGTCTTAAAATGATAATATTAATCATATTTTGCCATAACCCGTGATTAATTTGTACTAACCCTAGTTATGTAATTAGTGGGTGATGAATTTATAATTATAAAATGAACATGAAGAACAATTCAAGAACATTCGATGTTCTTCAACCAAAGATTAAAGTTACTCAAATTTTAGTCCTATATATAGAACTCATACTATACTAACCCAATTGATATTATATAATATACAAACTTTCATCTAAAGATGCCATTGAACATCATGAAATGTAGAAGAAGAAGAAGAAGAAGAAGAAGAAGAAGAAGAAGAATAATAATAATAATAATAATAATAATAATAATAATAATAATAATAATAATAATAATAATAATAAGAAGAAGAAGAAGAAAGAACTCAAGTCTAGCACATAGGCATACAAAACCTTTAAATTTTAACTTTAACTTAAGCAATTAAGCATATTTGAATCATGGAAAGTCATGTATCAAAATCCATCTACAAAATCCAAGTATTAAAATATTAAGCTTGAAATTAATTAAAAAGCTTAATAACCCTAAATATTGGGCAAAAAATGTATCCATAGATAACAAGTCCCAAAATTACTTTGTACACATCGAAACTTTAATTTAACCAAACAAAGCCTAAACATTCTCATTTGAATACCCTTTTCACTTATAAAATTTCCACTCAACCCCTTTATTCACCATTTTTATGAATTTACTAACACTACATAAAATAATGATATTAATACTTCATTTTTATCATCTAAGTCCACCAACTTGTCATTTTTCAACATAATACTCATTAGCAACTACATACATTGATTCACATACCTCATAAGCATAATTACTAAAATACCCTTAAACAATAACATCATTCATGCATTAGCAACATGATACATCATAAACAAGCATTTAACATTTCCATCCATAACCAAACTCCTTCCTTAATTAACATACCTACATATGGCACAAAAGTTATCATGCTTTTTCTTTTTATCAAACAATATAAGAAACCATATACATATCATGCTAAGCACACAAAACATGCATAAAATCATACTAAACCCTTAATGTGCTAGCATACGTTTTTTCATATATTTAAGGGAGGATTAACGGTTACCTTAATCCCGCAAAATATCAAATCTTACCAAGCATAATTAGCAACTCAACACCTAAAAATAATATCCATCATATTTATGTTCGAAATAAGTATCCAAGCATAAAACTTTATAAATTTTAATTAATAAAACACTTAACATAAAATACCATTATACCTTCAAAATTAGCCAAATAATTTTCAAAATAAAGGGGAGCTCACGCTGCATGAGCAGAGTGAGTTTCATGCAAAACCATGGGGGGAAAAGGGCTCAAAGAGGATGAAGGGAGCAAATTTTGTTATTTTTGGGTTAGGGTCTTTAGGCTAGAAAAGAATGTGGATGGGGGAGGTTCTAAGGCAGGGGAATGGTGTAGAAGTGAAGAGGGGGTGTAGGTGGAGGCTAAGGTTGGTTTCACGGCGGCATAGGGCGGCGGAGACGGCGGTGGCAAGGCGGCAAAGTTGGCTGCCGAGAAGGGTCGAGGGGAAAGGGTTGTGAAGGAAGGAAAAGGAGAGGGAAAATGGAGGGGTTCAAGGCCTATTTTCGGCCAACTGATGCATGGCAGTTGTAGAGGGGGTTGTAGGGTGTCGAACGATGGGTTGGGTGGCGACAGAGGTGGCCAGACGGCGGCCGAAATGGCGGTTGCAGGTGGCTCGGTGGTAAGGGAGAAAACTGGGGAGAAAAAGGAAGAGGGGGAGAAGGGGGGAAGTGTAGGGCTCGAGGGGCGGCGTGGTGGTGCAGGGTGGTAGTAGGTGGTGGCAGGAGGCGGCGTGGGGGTTGGGATTGGTGGTTCGAGTGGCGGCGGGCGGCGTTGATAAAAAACCGGGGGAGATATTGGGGAAGGAGGAAGGAGGGAGGAGGGAGATCGGGAAAGGGAGTAGGGCTCGAAAAAAATGGGGAAATGAAGGCTTGGGAGATGAAGAAAAAGAAGAGGGAGAAGAGAAAGGGGGAAGCGACTGGCCGGCGAGAGGGTGCAGGTGGCAGGTGGTGGTCGGGTGGCAGGGGAAAAGAGGGAAGAAGAAGGAAAGGGAGAGGGGCATGCGGGGCTGTGGTCTAGGGCCGGTTTGGCTAGAAAAGGGAAGGAAAATGACGGGGGAAGAGAGAGAGGGAGAGGGAGGTAGGTGCTGGCCGGGTTGCAGGTGGCGATATGCTCGACCATGGAAGAAGAAATGGTCGGGCGTGGGAGAAGAAGAGAGGAGAAGAAGAAAGGGATGGCGGGCGGCTGGACCGGCGCAGGAAAAGAAGGGAGCCGACCGGTCCAGAAAAAAAATAAGGAAGGCAGTTGGGCTGGAGGGACGGCGTGCGAGGAGGAGCAGGGGCTGGGGGAACGGGCCTGTGGCCCAGCACGCAAGGAGGGGGGAAAGCAGGCCGGGCGGTCTGGCGGCCCAAAGGAGGGGGAAAAGGAAAAAAAAGAAGAGAAGAAAAGGAAAAAGGGAAAAAAGGAATGGAAAATGGGGAAAATAAAATAAATTAATTTATAAAATCACAAAATGTAATATTCTTGATAAAATGTTTAATTTAATAATTTAATTTATTATAATCTAATATATTAGTTTAAAAAGGATAAAGTTGGTAAAATATTAGTTTGGGAATTTATTTAAATGAAAATAATATGATAATTAGCAGAATATTTATATCTAATTTATTAAATAATCTTATCCAAATTTATATACTCTAAAATCCATAAAATAATTAAAATAAATAATTTTACAAGCTAATTTTATTTCAAATAAAAGCTATTTATTAAATTATTAGTTTTCTAAAAATATGGGGTATTACATAAAGATAAATAAAATAAGAATATTACATGTGTTTTATTTATACAAAGGTAAATAATAAAGATATTTAAAAGTTTTAAGAGTATTATATTTGAATGCTTTAAATATTTATAAATTTTACAAGTAAAAATATTATATGTTTATCATATATTATATTTAATTTATTATTTAAAAAAAGATAATTTTATAAAATAAAGGTGAGCATAACAACAATATACAATTTATAATTATCATTTATTAAATTTTAAATATTAGATACAATACAATCATAAGATCACTAGTAAAGATAAATAAAATAAGAATATTACATGTGTTTTTTTATACAAAGGTAAATAATAAAGATATTTAAAAGTTTTAAGAGTATTATATTTGAATGCTTTAAATATTTATAAATTTTACAAGTAAAAATATTATATGTTTATCATATATTATATTTAATTTATTACTTAAAATATTTGATTACTTAAAAAAAGATAATTTTATAAAATAAAGGTGAGCATAACAACAATATACAATGTATAATTATAATTTATTAAATTTTAAATATTAGATACAATCATAAGATTACTAGTAAAGATAAATAAACTAAGAATATTATATGTATTTTATTTTTACAAAGGTAAATAATAAAGATATTTATAAGTTTTAATTGTCTTATATTTTATTGCTTTAAACATTTATAAATTTTACAAGTAAAAATATTATATGTTTATCATATATTATGTTTAATTGATTACTTAAAAAAAGATAATTTTATAAAATAAAGGTGAGCATAACGAGAATATACAATATATACTTATCATTTATTACATTGTAAATATTAGATACAATACAATCATAGGATCACTAGCAAAGATAAATGAAATAAGAATATTATATGTGTTTTATTTTTACAAAGGTAAAAAATAAATATATTCATAAGTTTTAATAGTATTATATTTGATTGCTTTAAACATTTATAAATTTTACAATTAAAAATATTAGATGTTTAAAATATTCGTTTTCGAAAATCGTTAATATTTTTGGGAAGTTTTAAATTAAAAAAGATTTTCGGAGTTTATTTATGAATTTATTTCTGAAATTAATTTTCTCTCGTTTTACGCTATTTAGTTTGTAGAAAACCGATTTCAGAAATTATTAAAATTAGTCTCAGTTTATTAGAATTGGATTTAAATATTTTCTTATACTTTTTTAAATATTATTTCGAGGTCTTATAATATATTTCCGTAAATAATATAGATATTTGCGGTCATTGATAAATTCTTCCGTAAATGTTTCTGAAATTCTTTATATAGCTTTTTTATCGATATCAAGCTTTCGGATTCTTACAAAATGATTTTCGTTTAATAAATTTTAGATAAAATCTTTCAATAATAATTTTAGATATTTAGTATTTTATTTTATAAGTGTATTTGTTAAACAAAAAAAACCCGGTGTCAGGTGCCCCGACCCCCCTCTTCCTTTTCCTTTTTCTCTTCTTCTCTTTCTCTTCTCTTCTCTTCTCTTTCCCGATTCACCTTCTCTCTGCACCAAAGCCCAGCCGCAGCCCCAACAACCCCCAGCCTCCTCCTTCTCCCTGCTCCTCTAGCCACGACCGACAGCCACCACCATTGATGCCAAAAGCAACAGCAGCCACGCATAGCAGCCGAAAAAGCCAGCAGCAACCGCGCGATGCAGCAGCGACGAGCATTAATGCAAGATGTGCTGCCATCGTCCGGCCACGGCGAGCGTCGCTGACTACTGGCGAACAGCCGTTGCCCTCTGGCGCATCTTCTCCGGCCTTCCCTTGTTCAGAATTGTTGATTTTTGTTTGGTATAAATTTCTAAAAACCCTAACATTGATTTGATTAATTGAGTATGAATTAGCTTATAATAAGCTAAATTGATTGGTTGGTTATGTATATATGTGTTGTAAGATTGATTTGGATAGGTTAATTGTATGGTTTATGTTGAAATTCTGGAAAATTAGATTTTTAGCCGGGTTATGCCCGAATTTTTTGGATTTCTCGATTTGGCGATTTTGGATAATTTGATGATACAATACGTTGTATGGTTCTGTCTTGAGTATATTTGATATTTGCTGTTGGAGATGAAATCGCAGTCAAAAACGCAAATGGGACCACTATTTTATTGTCCAGTATGAACTCTTATCTTAAGTGATTGATAGAGAAGTGGTGCATGGGCAAAAGGCCAAAAATGCACGTACAGACTAGAGTAGAGAGCAGGGGGTAGGTGAGAAATAAAAACTATAGGTTGATTTGACTCGTGTTGGTTGAGGAACAGCAATGTTCGTGGAATTTATATGGACCGATTCCTAGGGAATTGCAAGTTGGCTAAAGTTGTAGGTTTAGATATTACTTTCCACTGCAAACCTGCCTTTTGAATGTGTGTTTAAGTTTTGGGTGATCTTGTATGGGACTAGTTGTCTGAATCTCATCCAGGTTGTACAAGTTCAACGATGAGCCAGTGGGTATACTTGTGGAGCTACTTACTTAAAGTTTAATTGTAACACCCCCAAATTTCACTCCTGAAATTTTTTTTTTGAAAGATTAAAGCGGAAGCTAGGAGCGAATTTGGGAAATGTTACCGCCACATCTAACACAAGATAAATGTCAACCATCTATCTCATGTTAGATGCAAGGCTAAAACCTGTCAAACAATTAAATCTGAATTTCAAATCCCATCAAACAATTAAATTCGAATAGTAAACACTTATTAGGATACGAGAAATTTAAAGTCAATTACAAAACCCTTAGAAATCTGAAAACAATACTTGCAACTTCCAAAGGTGAATACAATTAAGCAAAATAAGTCCCGAAGGATAAATATCCGGACCGCCTACTCACTCAGGTCAAGCCTTCCACCCCAAAACAGTATCCGATCTTAACCTGCACAAGAGGTCTGCTCCCCACCATTGGTGGATCATCACAGGACCCAGTCAATCAAGGTAGTATCAGTACGGGTCCAGTACTGAGTAAGGGCGCAGGTGCGCTAAGGCCAAACATACAATCATACCACATAGCACACACAGCTCAAACATATAAGTCACATGCGATAACACACAAGATAAGGCCTGAGTACTTTTCTAGTGACTTATTCTTTATTCTCATTAATGATAAGTACATTTCACACATACTCTTTAATAACCCATGTGAGTGCGGGAGCCCCACTATTATAGCCGGTGGACTGGAAGATATCGCACAGGGCAGAACGCCTCTGATCCACTATTATAGCCGGTGGATCGGAAAATAAACGCACAGGGCAAAACGCCTCTGATCCACTATTATAGCCGGTGGACCGGATCACAGCCCCGACTCACATGGTGTTTCGCTTTAAGTACTTAGTATCTTTCCCATGGATTAAATTATACGTTTGGTTTGTCGAGCACGAGATCCCCCACTATTATAGCCGGTGGACCGGAAGATATCGCACAGGGCAGAATGCCTCTGATCCACTATTATAGCCGGTGGACCGGAAATAAACGCACAGGGCAAAACGCCTCTGATCCACTATTATAGCCGGTGGACCGGATCACAGGCTCGGCTCGACATCTTTCGCTTTACATGATTAATGTCTTATCGGTGTCTTATTAATTCACACATCACCCTTGACATGCATGCGGCTAATACTCTACTACTTTCCCCTCCAAGGGTTCGTCCCATATTTTGAGACCCGTACCTCTTCTCACACCCGGCATCCATTCCCCCGTAGACTTAGGTAAAGTAGCATATAGTAAGACACAAACCCCAAGGATATAGGCCATCCCAACACATATGATGTCGCCTCCGCATGTTCTCATCCCTCTAGGGTTCCTCCTCGGATATCCTAATCGGACCTATGTGGCCCAACTCTTCTTACTTACCCAAACGTTACTTTATCCTTTATCTCGCACCTCATTTCTATTAGGAAACTCCCCAAATGTATCACTTTATCTCCCAAGTTCACGTGTGACCGCCAAAACCCTAGTTGGCCACCCAAAACCCTAGCACTTTACTTCCTCAATAAGTAATCTCTCTCTTTCACCCCAAATCTCTCCTCTCCTTTAGAAAACCCATACTCATCCTTTATATAAGTGAATTCTCACTCCCAACCCCCTACTCCATCCTGCCTTGACCATTTTTACCCTTGTGCCCCTCAATTTCCTCATTTTCTCCCAAAACCCTAATTGGGTCCCTTAAACACCCTTATATCGACCCACGTAAAATTTTGCACCCAAGTCTCCAATGGACCCATAACTTTAGCATTATCTTATTTACTTCCAAAATCAACTTTCCTCCAGTAATATTCATCCCTACGCATAATTTAGATACTCCATGCAGACTCCCCAACACCCACTTACTCACGAAACCCTAATCAGATCCCTTATGCACCAACTCACGTACTATCTTTCATAATAAGTCTCCCATCACTCTAAGACTCTCCACAACTCTCACTTACAACCCAATTCAGCTTTTCCCACGTAAGGATCATGCCCATGCAAGATCTTGTTCCCCCATGCAAGCTTCCCAAATGTCCACTTTCCCGTTATTCTTTTATTATCATTTCATGCTACCCAAAACCCTAGCATGCATGTCCTAGAGGGCTATAACAAGTCACATCATCAACATCAACGATAAACATGGAACATGGCATACACGTATAATATAAGGCGCACACAACATACCTCATGATCCACGCTGCGCTACACAAAACAGGTTAATCATAACACATGCATATTACACATCAACATGGCATGCTCATCATCTATAAACACATCACAAATAGCACAAGGCCATAGCTTCGTCCTTACCTAACACGACACCGGTCTTGGAGCACGCTCCTACGTCTCCTCCAAGTGTCGACTTGACTCGCCTATGAGAGGGAAAATTGGGGTTACTTTTCCTCCGACCAAAACACTATTCTTTTCTATCTTACCCCTACTCTTTACCTTACCATTAGGGCGAAGACTAGTAATGTTACTTTTATAAGTGAAGTATGGTCAATAATCTCAAAGTAGTTAATCAAGCTACTACTAATAAAAGTAGCTACAATAATTTAAAGTAATTTTAATAACACTTATTGTTTTACGGTAGTAGTTCAATGTTACTAGTAATAATGATAATGGTGAATAATAATAATATTAATAATAATAATGATAATAATAATAGTAATAATAATAATAATAACAATAGTAATAATAGTAAAAATAATAATACCAATAGTAATAATAACAATGATAAGGGTAATAATAATGATAATAGTGATGATACTAATAATAATATTAATAGTGATAATAATAATAATAATAATAGTAAGAATAATATTAATTATGCTACTAAATAATTAGCACTTATATGATAAAGGTTCAGGGGTTGGGGGTTTAGAGAACTACCTAGGGTGTGGGTGGCACAGGTGGCGGCGCACGGTGGCGGCGGCGGCGGCGGCGTAGGGGGGAGAAAGAGGGTAGAGAGGTGGTGGAGGGAAAGGAAGGAAAAGGAGGGGTTGGCAGGGGAAATAGAGGGCCTAGGGGGGTTGGGGAAGTTCCCTGGGTGATTCTGGGAGGCAGAGGGGGCGCTGGGAGTGGTGGCGCGGCGGCGGGCGGCGGTGCGAAGGGTGGCGGAGCTTGGGGATTGGTTTGGTCGGGAAGGGTGTTTTGCACGCTTAGGACGGCGCGTGCAAGGTAAATCGAGGACTGAGGGAGGCTTGGTTGGGTGGAGGGCGCTGCAGGGAAGGGTTTCGGGGGTGGTTCGGGCGGCGGAGATGGGCGGCGGCGATGGGGCGGTGATCTGAAGAGGGGGCGGCACAAAAGGGATTTCTGGGCTGGGGAGGTTTGTGTGTGGCCAACGCCGGGGTTTCGGGGGTATTTATAGGCCGGGGTTCGGGAGGATCGAGGGGGAGACAAGGGAGGACGGTTAGGCGGCGACTCAGGGCACGCCAGCCGGTGGTGGCGACCGACGCAGGTCTGCCATGGCAGACTTGCAAGTTGGTCGGGGAAAGAAGGGGAAAAGGGTGCGGCGGCCTAGGGGTGCTGGGGGGTGTCGGCTGGTCGAGGGAGGGTGGCCGGCAGAGCAGAAAAGGGGAGGCGGCATGCAGGCGGCGTGCAGGCGGTCGGAGTAGGGGGCGGCGTGTTGCAGGTCGCGCACGCGAGGAGGAAGAAGATGGCGGTCGGACCGGCGGTCCGGGAGAAAGAAAGAAAGGGGGAAAATCGGCCGGTTCAGCGGACATAAAACTCATTATCCAAAACGCGGCGTTTTGGTGGTTATTTGGTCAAGGCGCGGCGTCGAGTAGCTGGCAGGCAACGACTACTTCAATAAACGGGGTGCATCGTTTCGGCGGGATGAGGGGGTGAAACGCTGCGTTTCACTGTGGCGAGGACGGGCCGAACGGCACTGGGCCGCGGGAAGGAGGAAGGGAAAGGGGGAAAGGGCCGGGGCTGGCCCAACGGGCGAGAAGAGGGGAAAAAGAAAAAAGAAAAGAAGAAAGAAAAAGAGAGAAGAAAAGGAAAAAAAAGAGAAGGGGAAAAGGAAAAAAAATAATATGGGATATTTAAATTATTTAAAATATTTGATGTATACAAAATAATATTTAAATTCATTTTTAGGCTAAATTAGGATTTTTAAGGGATTTTTCATAAATTCCTTTTTAATTAGCAACACCTTAATTTTTTCTCCAATTAAATTACTTATAAAATTATTAAAATTTAGAAACTATTTTCTCCTTCTTATTTTAATTAAAATAATTTATTTAATTAACTTTTTCTTTAAATGCTTAATTAGCTAAAATACCCAAATTCCTCCTAATTAAAATACTTATAAATCTCTTCTTGATTTTCCTTAATTAAATACCCTTTTTATTTTAATAAAATTAATTTATTTAAATAATTTTCTAATAAAACCTCTTTTAAATATAATTTATAAAATTAGAAATTTTCGGGGTATTTCATTAATACCTGATGGAGATATAAGTTTCTATGTTTCCCGTATACAAGCTTGATACCTATTGATGAGTTTTTTTGTGCTGACCTATGCCTTCATAAGCCTGGCTCAATGAGGGGGTTTCTAAAACTCTCATTATACTCTGGAGTGGAGAAGTCCATATATTTGTTCACAGCATCAAAAGTAGTATCAGACGGTCATTCATTTTCATCTTGTAAGTTGTTATATATTGAGTGTAGAGATTAGAACCGAATATGGGCAACTTAACTGCATAGAGACAGGACCGCTAAGCCCTTTGTGAACCTGATACTCTCTTTATCTTTAACTTGTTTTGAAGAAATAGAATATTAGGTCTCTCAAAGATCTTGAATATATATTATTTCAGGATCGATAATATTAGGTTGAATACTTCTATAGATGCTTTTGACTTATTACATTTTATGCCTATGAGTTCTCTTCCAGTCTTCCCTCCTCCCAGCACGTGCTCTTACATAATATGTATAATTTCAATTGTGAGCCATCAATTTAAATATTTCAACAAGATTTTACCAGATTTGTTGTTCCGGCTTAAAAACCGTAATTATATTAGATATTTATAAGTTTGATTTTCTATTTGTTATAAAATTATAATCTATGTACTCTGTGTAAATTAATATATTATTTGTTGTTTTTAAAATATGCATCAAAATTTGGATGTTGTAGATTTTTTTTATTCAAATTGACATTGTATATAATTATTTAATACCAGACAATAATTTATTTGTGTATACAGGTACAGCTACGCAAGGCTAAAAGGATATGGACGATGAACAAATTAGGACACCTCAAGAAGAGGAAATATATACCTATGATTTCACATCTACCAAAGGTATTTTTTTTATATGATATTAGTAATTATCATTGCTTGTGGATTGACAATAAGCATCTTCAATTTTAATAATGCGTTTATAGTTATTGCTTGTTGGTTTACATTATTAAAAATTATAAATTGACATAAATTCTTTTTATGTTTTAAAATTATAGCCTTTAATATTAAAGAGGAAGAATATGAATCAGATAATCAAGTTTCAGCTACAACTTCAAATCTAGCTATAAATGAAGCTCCAATAAACATACATGATGATGCTGAATTACCGGTTGCAAAAGTTCTCAGCAAACGGAAGAGATACTCTAAGGTTTGTGACAACTTTGATCTATTTAAAGATGAAGAGGGAAGACAACAAGCTCTATGTAAGTACTGTAAAAAAGCAAAGTATATAAGTGAAGCTAGATATGGTACTTCTAATGCCTTAAGACACCTACAAGTATGTTAAGCATACAAAAAATGACTCCACCAGATACCTTCACATCTAAATCTAGTGAGATTTCATTTGATCCAAAAGTTTATCGTCAGATGTTAGCTGAGGTAATTTTAAGGCATGAGTATCCATTTTCGTATGTTGAACATTTGGGAGTTAGAAAACTTCATCAGTATCTTAATCACCAAGTCAAACCTGTGTCTAGAAACACTATTAAGAAAGTTTGCCTAGAAAAGCATGATAATTTAAAAATTAAACTCAAACACACTACTGGGGTTATTTCTAGCAAGGTATGTTTGACTTGTGATATATGGACAACTTGCACATCTCGTGGGTATCTAACTCTCACAACTCATTATGTGGATGATGATTGGAAGTTAAATTGTAAAGTGTTGAGTTTTTTCCATTGTCCTCCTCCCCAAACCGGTATTGAAATCTACAACTTGTTGTATTTATTACTTAAAGAGTGGAGTATTGAGAAGAAGGTATTCACTATGACGGTGGATAATGCATCTAATATGGACAACATGATTAGTCACTTGAAACCCACGTTGCTTCAAATTTTGGTATGTGATGGGAAATACTTCCACATCAGATGTTCGGCTCATATCCTTAATTTGATAGTCAGGGAAGGGTTGAAAAATATTGAAGGATGTGTGCTCAAAATTATAGAGAATGTGAAGTATATAGATGCTTCAGAAGGAAGGATAATCCAGTTTTATGAATGTGCTGCAAAATTGAATATATCAATTTCTGAGAAGTTGTGGCTAGATGTTACTACAAGATGGAATTATACATATCTTATGCTTCGTAGAGCATTAGATTATCACCGTGTTTTGGATTTCTTTGGTACTGTTGAAGCTAGTTACAAGTTTAAAATTTTTCCGAATGAGTGGAGTAAAGTGGAAAAGATTTGTGAGTTGTTAGAACCTTTCTATGAAATTACCTGTTTATTTTCTGGATCTGAATATCCTACTGCCAACTTGTATTTTCTTAATGTTTGGAGGATTCAATTGAGATTGGAGAAGGCAATGGGGTGTGATGATAATGATATCAGTAGAATGGGACTACAAATGATGCAAAAAATTGAAAAGTACTGGTCGCACTACAGTATCGTTCTTGCTTTTGCTGTAATTTTGGATCCACGTTATAAGTTTGACTTTGTGAAGTTTTTCTTAGTCAAATTACATGGTAATGAGAAGGGTACAAAGTTCACTAATGATATATACGTCGAATTTGTCGAGTTATACATACACTATGAATATCATTGTTCTAATGCTCCAAATTCATTTGATGAATGGACATCTGTTAATAGAAGTGAACAGAGAAACTGATGAAATGGAGGTAAATCGAGCTATATCTCACTAAATTATTTTTTATCTTTATTACATGTTTATTTTTGTTATTACTAATTTCTGTTTACATCAAGTCTAATTATTATTTTTTCCTTTGTTTAAAATTTAGGATTTTGATGCTTCTATATCTATTGGAAGTAGAGGTAAAAGCTGTAAAAGTGAATTTGAGATGTATATCGAAAGTCAGCGGTTGGATCGTAAAATTTCACTTGATGTGCTCCAATTTTGGAAAAATAATTCTAAGACTTCTCTAATTATTTCTTCTATGGCTAAAGATATCCTTGCTATTCCTATTACTATTGTTGCATTTGAGTTAACCTTTAGCATGGGTGGTAGAATTTTAAATAAGTGGAGGAGCTCGTTGTTGTCGAAAAATGTTGATGCTTTGGTAACTACTCGTAATTAGTTATATGGATATGATGGTAATAACATTAGTTGTTATGAATTTGTATTTTTTTATTTAATAATTTTTTTTATCAATGAATTTTGAAGATAATAATGTAATATTTTTTTTTGTATTTACAGAAATAGAAGAAGAAGAAGAAGAAGAAGGAACTTCTATGGAGTCATCAAAGTCAATGAGTAACAATAATGAAATGGATTAAGGAGTTTCAAAAATAATGGTTAAAGTTTTAGACGTTTTTGCTTGTAAACATGGGTAATTATTATCTTTTGTAGGCCATGTCCATAATTTTTATTTAATCATGTCATTTGTTCCATATGTTGTAGATTTACCATACTTGGATAATCTTTATGTTGTTGGCCAACTACTATCTATTGGTGTTCTTTTATTGTTGTTATAGGTGTTATGTTAAAACTTATAAGTGGCATATTCTGATATTGATGCTCTTATTCTAGATCTTTTAATTTTGTTAAGTTATTGTTGGGTTGATGAGTCTCTTGATCAAAAGTTTGACTCCTTTTCCGGAACTAAATTTCTGTGGAAAGCCGGTAAGGAAGTCGTACTTAATCGCTCCTACTCTTTCAGCCGGTATAATACGATTTCACTGGCTATAGCTATTGTTCCTAAAACAAATTATGTTTCATATACTTCATCCAAATGGCAATGAGTTCCGAGCCACACTCGGATTATTTATAACAGGCCCATTTAGATTTTTCGATTCTCGATCAGGTATAAGCTATACCTAAATACACACACACACACACACACACACACACTCACTCTGGCTAGTTTTCGTCCTTCTTGTAATCCTTTTTGGACTTCTAATTTATTTCGTAATTTTATTTCTATCCATATCCCTCATACATATTAGCAACTTGAATTGCATTTTTAGTTATGAATAAACTAAAATTTATTTTTAAAGTCTCAAGAGATCAAAATATAGTATTAACTTACACAAATATAAACTATACCAATACTTTAATTAAAAAAAACTAACAAAAATAGTTCAACCAGTTTAATATTTATTTAGAGCATCTGGTGTAAAAAAATATATTCTAATTTCAAATTCAGGGACTTTAAATTTAGAATTGTGGTTATAGGAAAAAAAATTTACTCACAAATTCTGTGTGCTTCAAAATTTTCGAGTTCTCGATCCATACATGGAGTACGTGGACCACAAGTGCTATACGACGGATCATTGAAGTTGATTTTTGATACTTTCTAATATATTTTTAGCTCAATTTATACTGTTAGAATATATATATATAACAAGGTTAATATTAACAGCAAAAAATTTACTTACAAAAGTGTTATTTTTTTGATCTAATAATTTTTGTATCATTTATTCTATCTTTTTTTTCATATTCATTTCTCTACATAATTTATCTTATTAATTTCTCTAGTTGTATTTATTTTATTAACATTAATATATTTATATTTATATTGTAATATTTTTATTAATTATATTATATTTGTATTTTTATTGTAATATTTTTATTAATTATTATTATTATAGTAAAAAAACTATAATAAGTTATTTTAAACATAATTTAAATTAAATAATAATTTTATATATTTTCATAAATTATTAATTATTATATATAAATTGATATAAACTAAAAATTAAATAATGTAAAATATAAATAATTAATATTATAATTAATAAAAATAATTGGATATTGTAAATTTAAAATTGATGAACGTAGTATACTAAATTATATTTAAAGTAAATTAATAATATTAAAAGAAAAAATATAACTAAAACTTTAAATTTAGGGTTGTAACGTGAGATACTCTTGGTACGGGTATAGTTATTATTTGTTGGATTTTGTGGGTGATAACTGATAACCGATAAAGGACACTATTATGCTATTTTATTAAGAGTTTCTTCAAATAAGTGGATTAGTAGATGTAATAGAACACTTTTTGAAAATTATTTTACAGGCTTACAACTGGATGTTTGCTTTTTTTTTTTTAGTTTTTTATTTATTAATAATATATCTTATTATGATATCATTAATAAATAAGAATGTTTAGGGTAAAATTATGAAAAATAAGTACAATTTATAAAATACCATATTTTTAAAATCTTTAAATGAATAATAAAATATGTGTAATTTATTATTATTATGATATATTTTGATGTCTGATCAGGTTAATGTTGGGTCAGATCGGGTGATTGTTGGGTCGGGTGAACGTTGGGCCGGGTCAGGTCAATGACAGATCATGGGTTGGGGTTGGGATCGGGTCGGGGCAGTGACATATCATAGGTTGAGATTAGATCGGATCGGATTTATTTTTATCGGATTAGTGTCGGGTTGGGCCAGATTAGATGGGTCAGGTCAACTTTTGTCAGCTCTAGTAATGATTGATGTATGTAAATCTGCATATATTTGGATGCGTTGTTGCCATGAAACTAAATTTGTCATTAAGGATACTAAATCATTGGCCGCTTTTTGCCTTCGCACCTAACATAGAGGTTTAGCGCGACGGAAAGATAAAATTTGTCAATAGTAAGATCTAAATATGTATATAAAAGTTATTTTAGCACTTAATACAATAGTTCTATTTTAGAGGGTAATTAAATCAATGACTTTAAAATAATTGATGTACTAAAAATGAAAGATAAAACGTCAGAGTAAAAGAATTATCCAGCTTGGATATTAAAAGTACGGTAAACGTGGAATCACAATGTTAGGTGGAAAATGAAGTTAAACACCCCTGGATTACGAGATATTTGATCAAACCAACCATCAAAGGCTAATAAAAGCGGAGAAGAAAGCTCGAAATTCTTAAATACAAGGAAAAGGACTTACGACCTGAGAAAGCACAGTTTACTATCATATGTCACATGAAATGATATCCGCCAACTCATGAAAAATGTTGCAATCAAGTGCACTTGTACCTACGGTGCTCTTAAAAGGGTGGGGTGGGGGGGGGGGATTATAAAAAGCTTTATACTTTTGATGGTTGATAAATTAAATAGTATGGGTTGTTTTATAAATTAGTAATATTTAACTCATTAAAATTAGTTTGTTTTTTTACTTATTTATACACTAATATTTGATATGTGAATTTTTACTGATTTATAAACTAATTTTTAAAAATCTACTTCAAATATACAAAATTTTCACCTAATTTTATCTAACATATTATTTAACTATCCCTATCTTCTTCTTCTTCTTCTTTTTTTCCTTTATTTGAGACAAAAAATACTTTTCAATCTTGAGACGCATAACATATCCTAAAATGACTCGGTACTCCATTAAAATAAATAATTTAAATAAAAAAAAACTTATTTTATGGCGAGGAGAGAGGTGAGGTGAGGGGGAAAGAAAATAATTTTAAAAAGAGGGAAAAGGTTTAAAATGGGAAAGCCAGGTTGGCGGGTCAAAGTTGAGCCAACCACGTCGGATTTCTTCCAACTGAGCTGGGCCAGGGTAGCTATCATTTCCTCCGTCCTGCCCGCCGCTGCCTATCTTAATCCTAATTTATTAGAGCAGTTCTTCTATTACATTTATCTTAATCCTAATTACCGGTACTAGTTAGTTAGTATCTGTCTGTGACTCTGTATATATATATTATAACTACAAGAAGAAGAATCCTGCAAATTATTTGGAAAAATAAAAAGAATTGTTCCATTTCCATTTCCATCTCTATCTCTACCTGGGGCTGGGAAGGAGTGCTGCTGCTAATTAATTTCCTAGAACTAGTTCGTTTTTCCGTTGCACTCTTCATCTCGACAAACAAACACAACCAACCCTAAGCCTCCCTTTCCACCAACGGACCATTTCAATCCCTCTCTCCCTCTGCTTTGTGCACGAAACTCAATAAAATCCAGCGGAAGGAATTTTATTTCCTCCCCCCCCCCTCCAGGCCCCCACTTTTTCTGTTTTTATTCTCTTTCCTTTTTTTTCTCCCCCTCCCTCTCTTGTCGATTTCCCTCCTTCCCTTCCCTTCTCCCTCGTCGAGGAAATTTCGTCCACCCTCCTACCTTCTGCAGGAAGCTGAAGCCTGAAAGTGTTCGAGCTCCAAGTCTGTACACGATCTGATCTTCCAGGATTTTAACTTTCCATTTTTAATCCCTGGCGGATTTCCTTTTCTCCTCCTGGAGGTATTTTACGATCTCATTTCCCCCCCTGCTTCTTCAATGCTTCCTATTTTTAGATTTCTCTTGGTACCAATTTGAATGGGCGATTCGAATATTATATTTTTTTTTCTCTTTTTACATTCGAGGAGGTTTTTTTTTATCATCGTTTGAACAGGTCTTCCCCTCCCCCTCTCGAATTCCATTTATGTATCTCGGGAAGGGAAGCGAAGGTTTTCTGTTTATTGACACTTATAATGTGCTGTCGTGTTTTTATTCTTTCTTTAATTTCGGATCATTCTGGAATCTGCTGAGATTAGGATCTCTCTGATCGATTTGTTTGATACTATTCTTTCTTATGTTCTTCCTTTTCTTCTCTTCCGCTTCTGCTGCTCATATTCTAGGAGTCCGATGTGCTATTGACCTTCTTTCTGCGATAATTGCTCGCTTGTGGAATCCACGCAGAGAGGGAGGGAGGGAGGGACCGAGGTCAAGACACATCCTCTGTATAGTCGATAGACAGGGAATTGACTAGTTCCGCTTTTGTTTGTTTGTACGAAACCATTTCGATGGACGCCAATCGTGCATTTCTTTGATGCTTGCTTTTCATTGGGGGTTGCATTGCGTTTTATGGATCCAGAAGAAGAACCGTTCTCCTCCACCAGCTCCGTCAAGTGCTGTCACTGTGGTTGCAGCTGTTCCCTGTCCATTGCCTCCTCACCTGGCACCTGGATAAGATCTGTCAAGAGGAAATACGACGAGTTCGACAACAGCCATCGATTCTCTATCCCTGGTTTTGATCACCTGCATGTTGCTCGCGTCGGAATCGAGAATGAATGCGCTGCGTTGCGAGAGACCCTCAGCAGCCAGCAGCAGACCATTCAGGATTTGTACGAGGAGTTGGAGGAGGAAAGGAATGCATCTTCTTCCGCCGCCAGCGAAGCCATGTCCATGATATTGAGGCTGCAGAGGGAGAAAGCCCAGATTCAGATGGAAGCTCGGCAGTTTCAGCGGTTTGCCGAGGAAAAGATGTCTCACGATGCACAGGAGATTGCCGCATTTGAGGACGTCTTGTATAGGAGAGAGCAGACGATTCATTCCCTTATGTGCGAGGTGCAGGCATACAAGCATAGGATGATCAGCTTTGGCCTCACTGAATCAGAGGCAGACGGCTTCAACAACGGAGGCTACAGCCGTAATCAGAGCTTTAGCGATTATGCTGGTCAGATTGAGTCACCGTCTTCTGCCGCCTACCCTCAACTTAGATGCAACTTGAATGACTCCCGGGGGCAATCGGAATTCGACGATGACGTTGTCGATGTTGACAAATATCCGTTTGGTGAGACCCCTCGTGGGCAGGAACACCTGAAAAATCTGGAGTTCAGGATCAATCAATTGGAAAGAGGAAGTCCTCATTGCTACCACCTTGACAGGGAACCTTCTGGATCACTAAGCTGCTCTGACAAGGGTGTCATAAATTCCCCCAGAAGAGCAACAAAGCATGCCAGAAGATTTTCCACTGATAGTTCCAATTCATTCCCCTGTTACGGTAGAGATGACTGTCAGGAAGTCGATTCTCCTAGGTTTGGTCCTAGCTTCAAGAAATTGGATTGTGTAGCAGAAGAGCTCAGGAAGTCGGACGGTGCCTCCGAATATGGAGATGATACGAGTGATAGAGTATACACCATCGATTCTATCCATCGCGGAGCGCCGTATAAAAACTTCATGGATCACAAGGTTGCTCCTGGGATTTATGATGACCGCGTAACCACCCCTAGGGGATCTTCCAACCGCTTTGATTTCGGAGACACGGATGTTAAGAAGCTATATTTAAGACTTCAAGCGCTTGAAGCGGACAGGGAGTCGATGCGGCAGACAATTATTTCAATGCAGACGGATAAAGCCCAGTTGGTATTTCTAAGGGAAATAGCTCACCAACTGTGCAGGGATATGTCACCTCAAAGACAAATGCCTGTAAAGAAGCCATCTTTTCTCAGGACATTTTCCTTTTTCGCAGTATTCAGGGTACGCTCTTACTGCCTATTTGCATCTTTGTGTCTCTGTTCGACGTTTCGTGTTGCAATGAAAATAGTTATTTGCTTATGATGTTTTTGGTCGTGGGGTCCCTTCATGCATGCATTTGTCCGTACTCTGCAGAGCGCATGAGCTCAGGAATATATATGAATATGCCTTGTTTTTTCATCACATACAAGCAATAAATGTTTTTTTTTTTTTTTGGGTCCATTGGTCGTGGAATGAGAGCTTTTCCACTAATCTTCCCTTGGGGCCAACTCGATAGTTCCTAAGTCCAGGCAGCTGGATTACAAACTTATATTTTTGTGGGTTTGTTTGCTCATATTTCGTGGTGCATGGGTTCGTCTAGGATGGCAGAAAACTCTGAAAACTTTGCTTGATATTTTTTCTTGTCTTGCCTATTACTGGATCCTTACAGTTGTTGCATGCGGTAGTAGCACATAGCTATTCCTTGATTTTCGTTCAGTATCCTGCAGTTCATTTTTACGTTTTTCAAGCTTCATTTACTTAACTTGGATATTGTATATTTTCAAATCTTCTGCCCCAGCATGAAATCATCCCTTTTACCTTGTGCATACTTGGTTCTGGTTGCATGTTTTCTTTTTCTCTGAAAAAGAAAAGGATTAGTTAGGTTTGGGGATTAAGATATTTGGCCCCATTTCAATGAGCTGCCATATCTTTCTAATGAGTTTATAAGGTGTTTTTAGTTTATATTTACTTGAATACCATTATATGTATATTTTTACTCTAAGAACACTAAAATAATGAAAAATTTTACTATTACAGGTTTTTCTAAGCTAGCTAGAGACTGTATACACTCTATGTAGTTAGAAACATATGATACCTCAATGGAGTTGGGCCAAATCCTTTGGTACTAAAATGAAATTTGCCAGAAAAATAAAACAAAAAAATTGCAGTTACCCTGGCCTGAAAACTTAGCTTCTCGGCTTTTGAGTAGTCAGTGCATCTCCATGATTATGGTTCTGCTTATCGTAAACATTTTAATTTTGAAAAATGTGTCCTATGTTAGTGTGTTGCTCCCCCTTAAAATGAAGATAGTGTTTTTTTGTTGTTGCTAGGTTCTAATGTTTGGTTTTAAATGACTATACTTATATTTGATCTATCTGTCTCATTCTGTGTTTACTGTCCAATTTCAGTGGATCTTTTCCTTCATATTTTGGAGAAAGAAAGCACATCAAAGCAAGTAAGTTTCCTTTTTATTAATGAATGTTCATCGGTTGTTACTGTAGGCAAATATTTAATAACTTGATTCATTAAGCTCTTTACTTGAAAGTTAAGCATAACTTTACGAGACATTTACCATGAACTACGTAGAGTTCTAGAACATCGGACAAATCTAGGCTAATATGGTAGAACTAGTTCTCTTTGGTTTTCTTTGAGGGGGAGCGGGGGATTCCATGGATTGCTTGAACTATGCACTAATGAATGCTTTAGATTAATTACTCGGTGCTCAATGATTTAAGAAAGAAATCTGCCATGGTTTAATATGTTACATCAATATGTTACATGTTATTTCCTTTGTCCCATTCTTTTGTGCTTGGTTTTCCAATTTAGGATGGCCAGAAACATTTGCAAATGCTAAATTGGGAGTTAAAATCTTTGAGCTTGATTGTTGGATATTGCCCTCTTTGAATGAAATGGGAATAACACGGATGGCTGGTGATGTATCATATTGATTATTACTGTTTCTGTTTATATATATGCGTGCTCTTATGGACCAATCAAATAAAATGTAAAAGTTGGATGGAGTGAGCATGTATGTTTTCATATGCTATTGAGATTCTGGGAGGATTGATCAGTGAGGAAAAATATTAAAATCTTTGATATCAGTCAGTTTGTGGAAATGCTTCGAAATATGTCGAAATAGTGTTTCAGGAGTATTTAAGAATTCGTCTACTTGAATACTCCTCACCCTAATCGCCCTTGTTTTTTGCAAAGCGGGGCTGTGGTTCATCAAAATTGAGCTTTGTCCTCGATTCCTATGCAGGATGTTGCTAGCCATTAAAACTGGGAAAAAGAGGGTGTAGGGGTTGGGGTTGAGTGAGTGATTTTGTTAGCCAACATGCAATATTCAGGAATGGTCTAAAACTCATCTCTACGGTCTTTTCCTGGTTATGTGATGATCTGCGTTTTTTCCAAAAGCAAATTTTTAGGGTGTTCAGTGAATCTGTAGTAAATGTTGCATTCCTCTTTTGTCAATGGCATTGTCAGGTACATATTCGGGATGTCGCCTAACAATGCAGGCTTGCTGATGCTTTTGGACAAGGGACCACGTACAAAGCAGTGGAGGTGTGTCACCAGCACGCAAGTTTGAGGCCATATCTTGGAATGGGGATTGGGGAGTTCATTCATTAGGAAGTACCTAAGCTGAATATTTGCAGGCTCTGCCATCTAGATGCAACATTCTTTTATCTTTCCTCTGATTTGGGTGTTGATATTTGTGCAATGTTCTTTCACTTGAGTTGTTGAAAGCTTGGGTCCCCCCCCTTTAAATCCTTTTATAGTCCTTGCTAAATCAGCAGAGATGGGACATATATAGGTTTTGTGTGCAGTTTGAGTGATGGGATGGGACAATCCAGCTTGAGGTAGGCGTTTGACAATCCTGTATAGTGCAGATTCATGTATAATAATATGTTAAGAGAATCAAAACAATGGTTATTCTTTTCCATTATTTACAGCAAGCCTACCAAGTTCTGCAAGCCTTAGTGTAATGAACTTACGGATCGTTTTGCTGTATCCCAACGACAGTGCATTTTTCCTGGTCTGTTTTTGTTTCTTCGGCACTCTTTACTCCTAATGTTACTCTTGTTTGAGGATTGACACGAGTATTTGAAACGCAACATATTTGCTCAAGGATAAGTGAAGAAGTGATTTCCTTTGCGTCGTGGACATCTTAACGGCGTTTAACTCATTAAGTCGTGTTCATGTGTTCGGACTTCCATTCATTTGGTATTTGCCTTACCATTTTCCTTTATTAGGGTTGAAAATGAGGCGGACTCGGACTCTTTAACTAAATAAATGAGCTGACCTATTTTAGATAATAAATTAGTTCGGCTTATATAGTTCTATCCTTTTGACATTTGAATATTTCTTTTGGCTTGACCAAGCTTAGGCAATGACATTTTTAATTATCACTTTTTTTAAACTACTTAAACAAATTAATTGTTTGGAAAAAAAATCTCTTAAAAGTCTTTTTGTCTAAAGATTCTAAAAAAAATGTAAATATGTCTAAAACTACTTTTTTCAAGTAGTTTCAAATATTTGGGTATACTAATTCGTTGCAAAGAGTTCTGGATGAAGATGTTTGCCTTTTCTTCAGCAAAGTGATGCCCTGTTGTATAGTACTTAAGCTTCTATTCTCGTTGTATTGTGCAACATGTGTGTTTTTAAGAATACGTTTGACAATTTTGTGCGACAAACTATTATAAAAAAATGTCCTTATTTTCAAGTCCTTTCGTATTTATCCTCTCACACAATAAGTGGTTTAACTTTCTCACATTTTTTCAACACAAATAATGACTAAGGTATCATTTTAGTAGTTTTGGTCGGTGTTTGCAAGATTTATCCTTTATTTGTAGCTATTTTTACAAAGTATAATTAACTTATAAAGAACCTACTATTTTGGGGGGAAAATTAGACTATTTTTTGAAATTTTATTATAATAATTTGCAAATTTGGCTTTCAAAAAGGGATTAGTCTCTATGAGTGCTTTTTTGGGGAGCATATTAAGGTTACCTAAGATGAAACAAGGGTTAGAAGAGGTAATACAAACAAAGGTTGTTTGAAGATTTTGTAAATATTAATAAGTTTTTAAAATAAAAATAAAAATAAAGTTCGATATGGCCGAAAGTAATTTATAAGCTAACTTTTAGCTTATTAAAACTAGCTTATTTTTATAAATCTTTGTTTAATAAGTAGGTTTTTACTAACTTATAATTTAATTTTTGAAAATCTACTTAAAATAGTTTACAACTTATAAACTTTCAGTTTGTTCTATCAAACATACTAGCAATGCAATCAAGAAAACTAGTCATGATAGATACAACCGAACAATAGCAATAACAAACAAAACCATTAGGTAATTCATTTATTAGTGGAGTCTTGTGTATGCAACCACTAATCAATTGTTGCATCATGCTATTATTGGTATAGTGCATCGTATATACGATGCTTGACACAATTTATAAGTAACCAGAAGATATGTATATTCACAACATTTAATAGTGTAACCGATGGAGCATTATTTTTCTATGTAAAAGATCTTGTGTTCGATTGTGTATTGTTATACTGGCATGTGTGTATTCTTATAATGAAAAATGTGTATTTGTATGCGTATTTATCACCCGAGAATGAAAATATTATATTCTTGTAATGAAATATGTTTATTTGTATTCAAATAATTGTATCTGTCCTTATATTTGCGTAAATAAAGAGTATACATATTCATCATGGGAAAGATATGCATTCATCCTTTTGGAAGATGTGTACTATATTGTTGAAGATATTTATATATTATAAATCAAGTGTGCTTCTCCTACATACATGTATAAATATTAGATGTGTATTTATATTTTAGAATACATGTATTCTTATTGTGGAAGAATACATATTAATAAAAAAAATGTGTATCATAGGACTAGAAAATATGTATTGTGATACTGAAATATCTCTATTCCTCATTGCAATTGTGTTCATATTTATATTATGAACAATGTGTATTTATATCTCAAAAGATGAATATATTTTATTAAAAATATATATATATTTCTCCTTTGCACTTGTATAACTAATGGATATGTAAATAATAAATATATATATTCTTGTCCTGAAAGATGTATATTTATATTCTAAAAAATGTGTATTATTGTATTTTGGAATATGTAATTTGTTGAAAAATATATGTATATTTATAATTATGTATATTTTCATATACACATGTATTTTGATTTTTACATCTAAAATACATCAATATATGTGCTTATTTATACATATTTTAAAAATAACTACGATATAGTTTTTTAATCATCCAAACTAAAAAAACTATTTTTAAAACTTAAAAATAAATATCATGTTGATATCACCGATATTAGAAGCAATTTGCTCCACGCAAGTCGTGCATCTTAGATGCCTTATACATGGATAGTGTAGTTTTTTTTTAAAAAAAAGTAGTGTTTTTTAGGTGTTGTTTGGGTACCTTTATTATTTCCTTATCACCTAATAAGATATACCTTATGTCATTTGTTTTAACTTATTATTTTCATAATATTATTTTCTATAATTTAATTACAACTTATTCTAATATTCTTACTTCGTAAGTAGGTCATGTCACTTTAAACTATGTACCTAAAAATTGTTATACTATTAACTTTAATTATAAACATACCCTTAATTATTAAACCTCGCTCATCCCCATCCACCTATACCCAAAAGACCAAATAATATTAATAATAGTTACTAAAGAATACTTTGTAAAATGTTATTAATCATATCTCAAACAAGTAAATAATCAAAATTATAAAAGTTATAAGAATAACTAAATAAATAATTAGAAAAATATCAATCACAATTATAAATGGATAATTTATGAAAATAATAATGATAAAGATTCTATTAATCGAAATTATATCCATCACACTTTAAATAATTAACTAATAACATAATTATTATATATATTACTTATAATTTATAACACAATCGTTAAGAAAAGTAGGCAAAAAGATTTATAGTAATACTTAATAATGATAAATGTATATTAAGAAAATAATTAATCACAAAAAGAAATATATAAATAAATAAATAATAAGAATGATATAAATCATAATTATTTATTATTAACTTATTAGAATATCTTTAATTATACTTTAATTACTAATAATTATAATATGTTTTATAATTAGTTATTAATAATATTTTTATTCTTAAATTTTGATATTAGTAATAATATATTATTATTATTATTATATTAACATGAATTTAATTTTTAATAATAATAAATTAATAATTATACATAATATTTTTGATTAATTATTGATTATTAAGTGCTTATAATATTTGTACTTATAATTATATTATAAATAGTTGTAATAATATGCCCTTATTAGTTATTAATAATTATATCTCATTATCATTATTATTATTTCTAGTTGTTATGATAATATTTTTATTATTTTTGTTGTTATATTATTATTAAGATAATATATCGATAATAATAATAAACATAATAATAAATCTATAATTATAAATAATGGTAGTGATTACTTTTTGATTCTTAAGTAATTAGTATAATGTTAAATATAAATTTGGCATTAATAGTTATCATAATGTATTATTATTATTCATTGATAAAAATATATTAATTTTATTATTATCATTAATAAAATCCATCAATCATTGTAATTAATATATTTCATTAATTAATGTTTATTAAGTAACTTAAAAATTGTTATTCATACTTTTAGTTTTAGTATTAATAGTTATAATAACATAATATTCTATTACTATTACTATTATTAATTATTGATGATAATATTTTGTTGTTATTATTATTATACTATTAATATAATATATTAATATATAATAATAATAATAATAATAATAATAATAAAGCATTATAAATAAGTATTGATTAATCATTAACTATAGAATAATTGACATATTCTTACCCATACTTATAGAATAAATAGTTATAATAATATATTATTATTAGTAATTAATAATAAGATTATTATTATTATTGGAAATAATGTTTTTCTATAACTACTAATATATAAGGTAATCTATTAATAATAATTAATGAGCTAATATTTGTTAAAAATATTGTCGACTAATGGTTTGATTATTATGTAGTTAGGATATTGTTAATTTCACTTTCACTATTATAGTTATAATAATAATAATAATAATAATAATAATATATTATTATTATTATTATTATTATTATCACTAAAGTAATGTATTAATTATTGTAATTAAAAAATATAACTAATATTTCTGATGAAATATTTATTATCTCGTAATTATAACATTATTGATCATTATTTTACTATTAACAGTTTTATTAATATATTATTATTATTATTATTATTTATTCATAAAAATATTATTATTATAATTTATTCATAATAAAAACTTACTATGGGTATTATTATTATTATTATTATCAATATAATTTATTAATAATAATGATTAATTGATAATTCTAAATAATATTGATTAATGGTTTGATTATTGTGTAATTATAGCATTGATAATTATACTTCTATTATTACTGGTTAAATTAATGTATTATTATTAGTTATTAATAATAATATTATAGTATTACTATTACTTATTGGTAATATTATTTTATTAGCAACATTATTATTAGTAGCATTATTTATTGATAGTATTATTTTATAATTTTCTTACTATTAATATTAATATAATTTATTGATAAAATAATTAATCAATAATTATATATAATATTGTTGATTAATGATTGGGTTTAAGGATACAAGTTATTGAATGCATGCAAATGCTTGCTTGTTCATAAACTTAAATATTTTAATTAGTTTAACTAATTTAATATTGTTTGAAGGGTGTAATTTTTATTTTTGTGTAATTGTTTGAGTATGGTAATTTTGTACGTCTTAGAATTTACAAATATTATTTATTTTGAAGTGGACTTTTAGAAACACATAATTTGTACTAATATACAGAATCTAATAGATTGTAGTGCAATACTAATATTATATAAATTCCAAACCAATTTGTAAACTAAATAGAACCAAATTTAAGTTTGTAATTTGATTTAATTTTTTATCATTCTTATTAATATAAAAAAAAGTATTTTCATTTTTTAATTAATTTTTTTAATTAAATAAAAATATTAAACTTAAATATTAAAAATAGCAATACATTATACATCTACCAAAAAATTAAATTGGTGCATCTACCCCGTTGTCTATCCACTCCCACTCCTAGGCGCTAAACTCGTTGCACTCAAAGCTATCTTTTAAGAATTTCATATTCATTCCCTTTCACTAGAAAGTGCGATGCTCTTAATCTCCACCTCCATCAACATTTCTACCTAAAACTTGTCCAAAATAAAATTTGCACACACCCCATCAACCCATTCCATATTCACAATAGCCCCCAACTTCAAGGGCCTCTTGGGAAATAAAAATCAATAAGAATAAAAAAACTCGAAATTCGAAACCCAACAATATGAGAGAGAAAAGAAGAAAGAAAGAAATCAACAAAGAAGGGGAGTGAGGGTGACGATGGATAGACTAATAGAGAGAAAGGAAGTAAGATTTAGTGAGTGCAATGTATTTTAACAACTTGCTATTAGGTTTGTGTTAAGAAAATTTAGTAAGTTCTTTCCTAAGTGACCTAATAGAATGAATGGGTCTCGAGAGTCAGAGAAAAATGGACGAAAATCACCTATAACGTGTAAGTAGAGGATTTTGGGAATGATTGCCTGTATTTTCCATTCATGTTCATTGTCTATATATCATACATGTTGATGCTACCAATCTGTTAGGCCATTAGGCAAGGGAAAATCATCCACATTAAGGTACACCATAAGATCATGGCAACATAACTACCAAAACTAAATTGGATAAAATAAAATAAACTAGATTGGGATTGGAATAAGAAACGAAATAAAACTAGGCTATGCATAAATTAGATGAATTGGATTTGGCTAGAAATTACCACGTATCAACACTCCCCCTTCCAAAAACCCTTGTCCTCAAGGGTGAACCGTAGGAAATTTGGCCAATAGATCATTATACTCCTATGTAGCATCATCATTGGTACCATTAGTCCACTTAACTAGAACTTGTGTTACTACAACATGCCCATGCTTAATAAAATGCCTATCAAGAATAGTTCGAGTTCATATAGTATATCATTTGTAGTGAAGTGAGAGGGAATGGTTGTGTGGACCCTGTGTTACCCATGTTTCTTCATAAGAGGGTGGACATGGAAAACTACTTGTTGTGGTAGGGAAAGAATGTATGCCACTGAACCAACCTTATCAACCACCTAATATGGTCCATAGTAGCACCGTGAAAGTTTGTGATATGCTCTATGTGCTAAGGAATGTTGGTGATAAGGTTGCAAATTCACATAATCCTAATCCATAATGTCAAAAGACCTCTCCGAAAGACACTTGTCTACTTGTTTCTTCATCCTGAATTGGACTTTGGTAAGGTGATCTTTCAACATCCATAGAGAATTCTCATGAGTAGTAAGAGCTTTTCAACCACAACTGTAACAAAATATCCAGGAAAGTAAGGCAAGTGCATAGGTGGATGTTGTCCAAATAAAGCTTCATAAGGGGTGGATTAAGCAATAATATGAAAAGTGATGTTGAACTAGCATTTAGCTAATGGTATCTATTTACTCCACTCTATAAGGAGCCCCCTGATCATACACCTCAAGAAACCCTCAAAGAACCTATTTAAAACCTTTGATTGACTGTGTAACACCCCCGTTTTTAGGACTTAAAAAAATTATTTTAAATATTTAATTGCAGAACTAAAACACAAAACAAAGGAGTGTTATGCTGCATCCAACGTAGAAAAGGAACTCTCTATACATGTTTATGTTGGGTGCAAAGTAAAAGTAACCTCGTAATTAGGAATCAGGTGTGTGAAGAACTTAATTCCACCATGATACATGATACAAAATAAAGAGAAATGAACATGTATAGTGAAAATAGAGGACTAAGAGTTCATAGAGAGATAGAGATATCCAAATAACCACACCCTATACCAATTTGATTATATACTCACTAAAGGCAAGAACATTAAGAGTAGTAATTAACAATCACCTACAAAAAAAAGGTAGTATATTCTCGTGAGAATGAGCAGTACCTATGAAAAAGATGATCAGTACGCTACATACTGCGTAAGATAACAATAGAGTAATAATAAGGTTACATAGTGTCATAATATCACATAAAGGAATAAAGATGCATATAGAATAATATAAGATGATGAAAGATAATAATTGATTCTAGGTCTCATTATAGATATAATCACAATCCATATTCTTATTTACATTTAGTTTAAAGAGCTCATTATTCATAGTCTGTAGAACGATATCAACAACGTACAAACTGAGGGAAGAAAAAGCTCTTGGCCACTATTATTATTTGCTAGAACGAACAAATACAACCTTAGAGAAAAAAATGCTCCTAGACACTATTCTCGTCTGGTGGAACAAACAAGTACAATCCTAGGGGAAAATGGTAATGGCCACTATTCTTTTCTTGTGGAAGGGATAGGTACAACCTTAGGGTAAAAATATTCTTAGCCACTATTCTCATCCAGTAGAATGGACTGGTACAACTAGTCACGACTCATGTGGTCTCTCACTTTAGATATTAATATCTTATCAATGATTGTGATCATTCTAATTATTTATTTTATTTTGAGTTCAGGGATCCCACTATTCTCAACTGGTGAAACAATATCAATAATATACAACCCTAGGGTAAAATATTCTTAACCACTATTCTCGTCAGGTGGAACAAACTAGTACAATTGATCTTGACTCATATGATATTTCACTTTAGATATTAATTTCTTATTAGACTGTTGGTTATATAAATATCAACATGAAAACACAAAGTAGATATACAATACTTATAATCCGACTTGAAATAATCATTCGAACCACATAAAATACAACCACATGAATTTTAAGACATCCCCCATAATACTCATTTAAGCATAAAATTCAATATACATTTATAAAATATCATTGTTGAAATTGTACCAAAAAATTAAGGTCTAACTCCATTGTCTTACACATGCGATAATAACATGCCTATAGGATTACTATTCACCAATCTCTTTGAAACCCTAATGTACAAATTAGGCATAACTTATTCATCAAGAATCATATAACCACCTAATTTAACACAAATTCCAAAAATTTCATTGTTAGAAACATCTTAAAAAATAAAGGCCTAACACCATCGTTTTATATATGCAATAATGACTCTGCCTCTAGGGTTATTATTTCTAATTTAAGTCATTTTCTCATTTTAATGGACTCATTCCATTCATATTTACTCCAAATATTCCACATAATATGTTTATAATATTTTGACCCAATCAAGTCATTAAGATACCAAATATTTTATATTCAATCCATATTGACCAAAATACCCTTAAGACAGCCAAAACACTCATTTTCTCACAAAGATCCTACAAGTCCCAATATGAATGGTTTTCAACCTCTAATACATATTCTCATGAAAATATTTAATCACAAATATATGTATACAAGTCAATCACCATATCCCCATTTAAGCAACGGTTCATGCCAACCTTCTTAACTTGCAAAACCAAACTTATTCAACAATATACACAGTCACTTACTTTTGTATTTTTCTCAACTTTTCATCATACAATAAAACATATCCTACAACAACATTATAATAATTAAATTATCAACAAAATAATATTAAGCATGATATTTCATAAAAAAAATACATATTGCACACAAAACCCTAATTATGACGTGTATCCATACCAAAATGTCTCCAGTTTCTAAGCATGTATTACCCTAAAAGATGCCACCTCCGAGACCACTAGAAAGTCACCTAAGAATCAAGGAATATATATCATTAGAAGTTAATACAAAAACCAAGAAAAAATTATGGCAAAGTAGGGTGGAAAATGAAGCAAACCAAGGAGTGTAAGGCTTGACTTAACTGCAACAGAAGTTGGTGCAGGTCTAAGGGGTGCAAAGTTAACATGTGATGAACCTAGGGGGCCTATTTAGCCAAGGAGTGATGTAACTAAGGTGTTTTTGGCATGGGTTCTTGACATTGGGGGTGGTGATTTGGCATAGGTTTGTGGTGTATTTGGGATTTTTGTTACATGAAGAAGTAACACAAGGAGGTAGTGGATGCGTGAGTTTGGGAGCACAAATGAAGGTTTTGTATGTGGTAATGTCACACAATAAGTGGGGGTGCGGTGTGGAAGTTTAACTCAACTAAAGTATGGGTGGAGAAGTGATGGTTGTTGTATGAATTGATGCCATGGATCGTGGTGGGTTTGCGTGAGTAGTTCATGCAGCTAAGGGCATTGAGCATGGGAGTTTAACGTAACCAAGGCTAAATTGCATGAGTTCATATAGACTGTGCAAGCTTTTCTGAAAGAAAAAAAATGGTGGTACGACGACAAACAAATGACAGAGGGTTAGGGAAGGAAGAGAGAGTCCGAGGAGAGTTTGTGTGAGTTGCTAAGTGAAATAAGGAGTGATGAGAAGGGGTATTTATAAGATAATGGAGGTGAGGATCGAATCATGGCTTGGTATGGGTTTGGTTCTTCTACACAACACTGATTAAGGAAGAAAGGGACGGGGCTTGCTAGGTTGTTGTAGCCGTAGCTAGGGTATAGGGACAGGTGAGGCAAAGCAAGGAGGAAAGGGTTGCATGGCCAGAAGGGGAATAAGGAGAAAGAAGGTTAGGAAAAGAAAAATAAAAATGGGAAATAAAAGACAAAAAGAAAAGGGAAAAGGAAAGGGAAAGGAAAAAGAATTTGTGGTTAGAATTAGATATAGGTTTAAATTTTAGATTAGGAAATTAGGGTAAAATTAATTTATCAATCATTCAGGTTTAGGTTTAGATTAAAATATTAATGATTTGGAATTAGGATTAGGATTAAGGAATTATGATAAGATAAAAATATCAATTACCATATATTATAATTAGGTTAAAATATTAAGTACTTGGAATTAGGGTAGGATTAAAATTTGAGGTATTACAAACCGTTAGTTTAAGGATGGTAATATGAAGACAATTGCAGTGAAACACCTTGCTTCTTAAATAGTTATTGCCAAAAGGTACTGACAAAGATGGGGTCCTAATCACTAGTTATGCTTTGGGACAGCTCTTGAAGCTTGTAGATGGTGTCCTTAAATTTATTGGCAATAGTGGACATAGTGTATGGATGAATTAAAGCCACAAAATGAGCATACTTAATAAGCTTGTTAATGATGACCATCATTACGTCCTTCCTGTATAACTTAGATAACCAATCCAAAAAAATCCATGTTAATGTCTATCCACATTGCTACAAGTATTGGTAATGGTTGCAACAACCCAAGTTGAGCTTGTGTATCATATTTTGTTCGTTGATATATGTCATATGACCGAACGTGCTCCCTAACCTCCCTCTTTATTCTCTTCAACTACAAAAGTGCATGTAGACTCTTGTATGGTGTATGTACCTCCATAATGCCCTATTTCCAATGTAGCATGATATAATTTGATCAACTATTGCCTCAACTTACTGATGCGACCAACCACCAATTTACCCTTCCTTTTCACCAACAGTTGTGAAAATGTGTACTTAGGATAATAGTGGGGATCCTACTATTAGGCTTTGATCATCCCTTTTAAGTGTTGATCATGGTTCTCATTAGATTTTACACCATCCTGCAAAGCATAATGCACTATGGATAGAGTCATCACGATGCACTCACCACCTTGAGCCATTGACAATGCATCTACAACCACATTCTTCCTTCCCTTCTTGTAAAAAAAATCTAATAATCAAATGGCATGAACTTGGCCAACCACTTTTATTGAAAAGAGGTGGTTAAATTCTTATCTAAGAGGTACTTAAGGGGTTGATGGTAAATTAGAATCTTAAAATGTCTCCCACGTAGTTAATGTTTCCACTTTCAATAGCAAATAGTAAAACCAACACCTCTTTCTCATAAACAAAGTTCCCTCGATACCTAGGGGAGAAGGTTATTCTGATGTAGTCTAAAGGGTGTCCCTCTTGCATAAGGACAAATCCTATACCTGTAGAGGATGCCTCAATCACAATAATGAATTCTTTGGTGAAATCTAGAAGACCCAGCACTAGTGCAACATTTAAGGCTTTATTTAACTATTCAAAAGCCTCCAAGGCTTCACCTGACCGCTTAAAATTATTCTTCTTCAGCAAATATATCAATGGTCTTCTAATCAACCCATAATTCTTCACAAAATGCCTATATTACCCACTAAGACCTAGAAAACCCCTCAACTGAGTTAGGTTAGTAGGCAGTGGCCAGACTTGTACCGCCTTGACCTTTTCTGGGTCTGTAGAAGCCCCATTGATAGAAATTATATGACACAAATGCACAATGCTCTTGGAACCAAAGGAACATTTACTTTCCTTCGCATACAACTCTTGCTAATCCAATAGTGCCAAGGTAAGCTCCAAATGATTCAGATGAGAGGCCTAATCTCTACTTTAAACCAATATGTCATCAAAAAAACTGTGATAAATTTGTGTTGATACAATTTAAACACTTGGTTTATGAGAGACTGAAAAGTTGAGGGTGTGGTGGTAATGTCAAATGGCATAACCAAGTATTCATGGATCTCCTTGTGTGTCTTCAAGGCAATCTTGGGAGTATCAAAGGAATGCATTGTTTTTTTGTGGTACCCTAACCTTAAATCCAACTTAGAAAAATAATGTGTCCTATGCAACTCCTCTAATAGCTCCTTTATATCTAGAATTGGAAATTTATCTTTAATGGTGTGCCGTCCATTGTTAGTCTTTACTTCGAATCTATGCTCCATGTCCTTACATTTATTCGTTTTTATGAAAATCCTCGAAAAAATAAATACGAATAGAGTGGTAGATAGAACAAGGGACTTGAACTATGATAAATTTCACGATTCATGCTAAAGGAAGTCATAAAATAAAGGCAAAGTAAGGTAAAAAGATGGAAATTATTTGGTTTATCATTGCACCATAGCTCGAGATGAAATAATATTGAGAGTCTTCCTCACATATTTACCCCTTATATTTTTAGCCTTCAAGCTATTAGACCCCCTCAACACCACTCTCCTATTGTGCACGATAAACTCCATACATAGTTGTTGGAAGTCCCATGTAATGGATCCTAGCAATGACAACCACTACACTCCTAGAACCATCTCACATCCTCCTAAGGGTAATACTAGAATATCATCCTTAAATTCATGATCCAATAACTTCTATACCAACCCTTTACATGATAAAGTGATGTGAATTAGATGGCCATTAGCTACCAAAATTGTGAAAGATTGTGTAGGAACAATATAACACCCTAACTATTTTGCAACATGAGCATCAATAAAATTATTTGTTAATCCACAATTAATAAGTACATTGACTAAATGCTTCTTAATTTGGCCTATACCCCACATCTTGTGAAAGGTAGGGACCCCACTCAATGCATGCACAAAAATCTAAGGCACATCCTCAGCTGAAACCTCTAGCTCTCCCACCTCCCAAATCTCCTCATCAATAACTTCCTCATCCTCCTGGGTATCCATGAATCAAACTTTTCTTTGGGTACATCGATGGTATGGTTGGAACTTTTCCATGCACCGGAAGAATTCATATCGAGCCCTTTTGCATCAATTTATTCTTGGGACAATAGTCACATATCGATATTGTTCGTAAATGGTTTACTAAATGGATTGCTATAGGAAGTAATTTGAATTATAGCTATGCAGTTTGGGATTGATCTTTAGGGTAGGTAGCAAGGAGGACCAGTGGTTGCTCTTAGCTCCTTGGCCTAAGTGTGGAAGGTAGCATGTTGTAAATTACCTAAGTTGTAGGGATATTTTATAGGTCTAGGCTTAAACACACAAATATAGCTCTAGATTGAAGGGACCAATCCTCCCATAAAGAAGCTAACTGCCTACTCCTTTGGAAGGTTAACCTAGTTTAACAATGAGTCAAACTTATCCTAATATTCCATGAGACTCCCTATCTATTTCAAGTTGGTGATATCTGACATAGCATCATCATATAGGGTGGAATCAAAACAAGAAACAATAAAATGAATATATTCAGCCAAAGTTATGTAGGTTATATGGGGGTAGACCCTCAAGAATGCCTAATGCCATTACAAGGTAAGGCCCTCAAGGTGAATCAAGGTCATCCACACTTTATCGTTCTCTAGGGTAGTATTCATGTTAAAAAGTTGATTAACCTTGTATATCCGCCCTGAGACATCTTCACCGTGAAAGTTGGGAAACTCAATCCTAGCTAGACGTGTGGGAATTTGGTAAGCACCATCATGGTGATATGCCTTTTGTAGAGCAGGTGGTGGGTGGAGGTTTTTTGGAGGACCTCCACTCGTGGTGGATTTTATGGGTATACTTGTGGTGGGCCATAAAATGTAACAATAGGAAGTGGTTCTAATTGAATCTGGGGAGAGTTAGAGGATGAAGGATGGAAACTCACTTGATGTCTCTAACCTAGTGCTTGGGCTTGGGAAATTAGTTTTCTCATGGTCATCATATACTTGTGCTAAGAGTTAGTAATTAGTTGACAAAGCTCGTCCTTTAGAGAGGTTTTCCATTGCTCCATAGACTCCTTTAATTGGTAAATATCACACCTCATGTCAACTATACAAGTACCGTTGAGCTTAACCATAGGATAATCGAGCTATGATACTAGTGTTAAGCAAATTTAGTAAGTTCATGCCAAGGTGACCCAATGGAATGAATAGGTCTTGAGAGTCAGTGAAAATGGATGAAAATCACATATAAAATGTAAGCAGAGGATTTTGGGAATTACTACTTGCCTTTTCCATTCATGTTTGTTGTCTATATATCATATATATTGTCAATCTGTTAAGTTTTCATACAAGGGAAAATCACCCACAATAAGGTACACTATAAGATGTGGAAACACAACTACCAAAACTAAAATATACTAGATTGGGACTAGACTAAGAAATAAAAGAAAATTTGATTGGGCATGAGTCAGCTAAACCAAAGCTGGCCTCAAATTATCATATATCATTTTGATCCAGCTATATAATCATACTTGAATTCGTGATTACTACTCTAGATTTGGTATATTTTGTCATTCCAACCCTAAATAGGGTGAACACATTCTTTACTTCCTCTTTTCTTCTCTCATATTTTCTCTTAAATCCACTTAAATCATTTTCTTTTTGATGTCTATCGCTAATTTTGTTAGGTTTCTCTTACCCCTTTGATTTTTGTTTGTGTTTAAATTTGATCAAATTAGATTGAACTTTATATTGTTCACTCAATGAAAATAGTTTGATTTACCTAATTGAGCTTTAAATTGCAAAAGAGAAAAGAAGATAACAAATGGGGGGATTAATTGGTGTTCAGACAAATATTATCAAAATTCAATCATAATAACATAAATTAAACTAAAATACTAAACAAAAAGAAAAAAAATAGTTGAGAAAAAATTTAAAAATTCAATCATAATGATATAAATTTAACTATATGGCATATCATGGAGAATAATAACTCAAAAGAAGCTGTTTTATCATATAAACCTTAATTTTGTATTTTTCTTGGGTAATTTTATGAAGTCTGATCACTTCATTGAATGAGAGAAATGTTCTTCCATAATTTTTGAAAATATTTGTGGTGAGTTAAGCCTGATCACTAAGAACTAGTTTGGATTGGGATGAATCGAAGTAAATAGAATCATTCACTTTATTTGGAAAGCTTTTTATTAGTATTTAACTAGGTTAGTTGAGATTAAGATTCATCTTGAATTGTTTTATTTCCATTATCTTTAAAATTGAGGATAATGAAAGTGAAGGTTAAAACATATATATTACAACCTTCATTTACTCATATTCATCCGAATCCAAATGAAATTGGAATAATTGGAATAATTGGAATAATTTTCACCTATAATTAGTTAATATTAGCCAAACAAGATTTTAAAATATTGGAATGTGTTATACTCACCTAGATAATTTTTTAAGGTATATCATGAACAGTTTTATCTATATAAGAGAATAAAGCTACAAGAGATTAATTTCCATTTTAGTTAACATCAAAAAGGAACTAAGTTGGAACCTCATGTGGTAAAACATGTGTGTTGTAATGCTACTCCACCACATAAGTTTTAGTAGTTTACTCAACCTTCAAGTCTCCAACCTTACTCATCAATTTCCTCATGCACGTGTGTATGTATACAAAAAGTGATTGCGTTGTGCTTGAGTGTTGTTATTATTAGGTACTTCTTTTTGCATGTTAGAGTACTTGCATCTCTATATTTTATGGGGAGCAAGTTTTAATATGCCACTGGTGATGTAATACCTCATTGGTGGAAAAAGTGGCTGAAGCAAAAAAAAATTTACCGCAAACCTATGTAGAGGTTCAGGAGCAAACAAGAAAAAAGTAAAGAGAAAATAAAAGGGAAAAAGATGGAAGAAAAGAGAAAAGGAAAGAAAAAGAAAGGGAAAATTAGTTTGCAGTCCATTTGACTGGAATTAATAGGATAAAAATCAATATGGTCCTAAAGTATTTAGTTACAAGTACAAAATATTATGTACATATAACTATACTAACATGTACACCTAATTATACACAAATTTACAGATAATATTTTCTATATGTACATGTAAATTGAATACTACTAAAAGTGAACTAAATATCAAATAGTTTGTTTAAATTTAAATAGTTTGACTTAAATGGGCTTTAAAATAATTTTCCCAAAAAGAAAAGGAAACAAAAGGCTGGTAGAAAAAAAAGGTGGGGTTCAGTTGAAAAAGGATGGGGCATGTGTAGGAGTTGGGGGTGGGGTCTGAAGGAGATGTGTAGGGTGGGAGGGAGGGTTTGACACCTTTTTTTGTATATGAACTATATTTTCGGCCATTTAAATTACTATTTAATTTAAAAATATATATTTAATTTTCTCTATATATAGAATGACATGATGATAAATATTATGTCATTTGCTATGGTTTCTACATCTCTTTGTTACTACTACCATCTTCCCTTATCTTCTTCCATCTATTTAAAACTAATTTTTTATTATAATAATATGATATATTATAATTATTAATACTATAACTATTATTATTATTATTCTTTTTACTACTATTAAGATTATCAATTAATCATTAATATTAATATTATGGTTGTTATTTTTGTCACTTAAATTGTTATTAGTGTTTATATTGTTGTTACTTAAATTATTATAATTGTCATACATAAAAATATTATTGTTTGTATTACTATTAGTATTAATATTGTTATGTTTACCACTACCACTTGCTATATTATTTTAGTTTTTTTCACTATTATTTTTTTGTTTAATTATTTAATTGCTTAAAGGTAAAGCAAAGAGCTCCACAAATCCATAGCAACTTCAACACCAAATGAATCCACAACAAATCAACCAACCTCAAAATTCTAGTTTACCATCCAATATGGAATAATGGGATAGTTCCCAAATCTATTCAAGTAATATTAACTTATCCGCTTCCCAAGGGTGCCCTTATATGTTTCCATATTATCCATCCACTCAATTCAATACCAACACTTTGTATTTACCTCAACAACAAACTGAACATTGGTCACAATTTGGGTCACAATATAGTACACCACCCTTCCCCCCCCCCAACAACCTATGTTTCCATCCTCTCAAACCCGAGATTAGCCAACTGACTCGATGTTTCCACCATCTCAAACACAAAGTCTTAATCCAGGTTGATTCATGAGAGGTTCTTCAAATGAACCTACTATGGATCAATAACCTACAACCCCTAGTTTTAAGAGAAGCTCACATTATCAGCATTAGTGTATCCTCCACTCTCTTCTCAACTAAATTTTGATAATGATAACAATTAACAATGAAGAAGGTGGTGGTGGTAGCGGCAGCAGTGGTGAGGCCTTTGTTTAAATTCCTTATGGAAGAAAAAAGATTTCAAAGTTTCCTTAGTCTTGTGATGAAATTCGAAAATTGATTGATGATTTTCTTAATGTTGCGAATAACATATTTACTAGCAATTGTCAAACTTTAGACATGTTATGGAACAAGGGTGATTGGCTGCTACAGCACACATCGAGGTGGCTATCATTCATTTGGCCTAAAAGTATGCAAGAGCTACTACAGTAAGGATGCATTGCAACAACCAAGCTACAAGAGTTAAAGAAAGTGGACGGTCAGAATCAAAGGTCATTACTAAAGCACAAAAGTTTTATGGGGTGAGAACCAATGGCAGAAAAATAATGTAGATGAAATGTTGGGAAATTTTGAGGCATGATATAAAATGGTTGGTGATGAATAGAGTTTTACCAAAAGGCACAACAAGTAGTGGAGCAAAGAAGAGTAGGATTAATGAAGCTAGTGAATATTCAAATACATCCACAAATACCAGCACTCCAATTAATGTTACACCAACAACTTATTTTGCTGCTCTTTCACTCTATGGGAAAGGGAATGTGAAAAATGTGTTGTTTATGAGGAGGCAATGGATACTTGTAAGGAAAATAATCGTGTGATGGGGGATTTATCTTGTTCTTTGAGTGAATATGCCATACTATAAAGGGAAAGATTTAATCAAGAAATGTAGATTGAGAAAAAAAAAAGCTAAAAATTTAAGTTGAACAAATTCAAATGGAGGCTTGTGTGGAAAAATTAAAAGAGGAAAATATGATGCATAAGAAGTGGTTTCTATTGGAAAAAATCAACGGCTATCAAAGATAGGTCACCACTACTGTAGAGTAAGTATAAATGATTATGTAAACAATTGAGTGGTTAGGGTGGTGTGTGAATAATCTACACACACAAATGCATTTATTTCAATTGTATATTTAGTATGATTAAAATTTTCAATCTTATTTCATTTCAATGTATTTTAGCTTAATAGGAGTTTGGTTGTCTATCAAAGATAGGTCACCACTACTGTAGAGTAAGTATAAACAATTATGTAAACAATTGAGTGGTTAGGGTGGTGTGTGAATAATCTACACACACAATTTATTTTATTTTAATGTATTTTAACTTAGTGGGAGTTTGTTTGTGTAATACCCCAAGTCGATACGATCATGTAAGGGCTACTGTGAAGGGCTTTTGGATTGATCAAATGACCCCACATATCAACATGATCATGTAAGGGCTACTGTAAGGGCTTCTTAATAAATTTTTAGAATATTTTTGAAACTTCCCAATAGAGCTACCCATCATAAAAAAATTTCCATGACCGGCATGCTTAATTGTGGAGTTCTTAGGACGGAATCACCAAAAAAATGGTATCCCATATTTATATAAGTCGTAATATCAATTATTATAACCTCCACTTAATTTGGAGATATTACATTCACCCACACTCAAAGAACACAACTTCCTTATTGCACCTTAACCACTAACAATCTCAATACAGTTTATCCTAAGATTGTTCTACTAGATGATTGACTGGCTCATCTAAGTTCAGTCCGCAGTGGCAGTTTTTCTCTGATATTATTTGTAACACCCCGAGTTGATACGACCATGCAGGGGCTACCTTAGAGAGATTTTGGATTGATTGACTGATCTTACAAATCGACATGAGTCATTTCAGCACTCTTTATCCACATTCATAGGCTTTCTGATAAATTTGTAGAAAACTTTTAAAACTTCCCAGGAGGGTTACCTATCCTAAAAATTCCTCGACTAGCATGCTTAAATGTGGAGTTCTTAGGATGGAATCACCAATAAGATGGTATATCATGTTGATATAAGTAGGCATATCAAACCTTATAACACTTCGCTTAATTTGGGGGCATTACTGTTTGTGCTTGTAATGTATTGGAAGAAATCTACCAAATATGATTGTGTTCACATTTATTTTGTTTCTTTTTATATACTAACTTCTTATAAAAGAATCTGACATCATTAATGTGTTCACATGGGCTTTGTTTTTCTATCACTAACTTATAAGTGAAGTATTATTACTTGTGCATGCTATGTTTGTCTCTATATAATGAATTATCATAAAATAGTCTATGGGTTCATCTTTTCCATATGTTTCATAATCAATAATCATATCACCATTATTTTTATAAAAAAAATTATGCCCCAACACAATGATGTAGGTGTAACATGGGATCTATCCCTATTTTTCAGCACCCAATAAATTGAGTCAGACCACCAATATTGAAAATGATTCACCAACATGATAATGCAACCTTCATATGGGGTTTGGTCTTATTTTTCCAACATTGAATCCAAGAATCTAACATAATAGTGAAGCTATCACATCGGCTACGTTCCATCATCTAGTATACTGACTCTATAAAAACTTCGATACCTCTTATAAGACAACATCATCTACTACCATCTATTCTTATTAATTATTCAGACCTAAAACAATGCTACAAAATATTTCGTCAAGTTCTTCATCCTCTGTTCATCAGATGATTATAAAATAGATTAACGAGAAGTAGAGTTGGATCAAATCAGTGAAGATTAATTAATGAATCTATTAACTGACAAAAAGAAATGAAGAAAAAGATTAATGATTATCTACCAAACATTATACATTGTATACCCCAAAATGCGAATTTAATAAGAGAGTTCACATCTTTAATTCTGCTAAAAAGAAGAATAAAGAAACTTACTTACATCGAGAGGGATCATGAATCCAAACATGGTTGTTTGTATGGAAACTATGTTTCTGAGAATCCTACATACACAGAGGTTCAATTCCGCCGCATGTTCCAAATGAGGAGACATGTATTTCTACATCTTATTGAAGAACTTGGTAGCCAAACTCCATACTTTATACAAGCAGTTGACAGTTGTGGGAGGCATAGTTTATCACCTATACAAAAGTGCACATTTACCATGAGAATGTAGGCCTATAGAATGTCAACTAATGCTTGTGATAATTATGTGCATATTAGGGATTTTGTAGCAAGACAATGTGTTATCAAATTTTTTGATAGTGTAGTTGCAATTTTTGGACAAGAATACTTGAGGAGGCCAAACCAAGTTGACCTATTCCAATTGCTTAATGTTAAAGAACAACGTAGCTTCCTTGGTATGATTAGTAGTATCGACTGCATGCATTAACAGTGGAAGAAATGTCCAATAGCTTAGAAAGGTCAATATGCTCGAGGGCATGGAAGGCAATTGTTAATTTTTAAGTTACTACTTTATATGATCTATGGATATGGCATGCATATTTTGATACCCCATGTACCTGTAATGATCTTAATATCCTCAACAATTCTCTTGTATTTGAAGACATCTACAATGGTTGTGCTCCATCAGTAGCATTTACCACTAATGATAACAATTATAATTTGGGTTATGTTCTTCCAACCTATATGTCATTCACAAGGTGAAAAGAGAAAATTATTTACACAATGTCAAGAGTCAATAAGAAAGGATGTTTAGTGTGCATTTGGAGTTTTGCAGGCACGTTTTTCAATCATATGAAACCCAACACTATTTTGGAATTTACAAAGCTTGAGTAATTACACAATATAATTGTTGAAGATAAGCGTAGCACATACTTGTTGTTGATATATCACAGTTCAATCAGAGTAGTATGGAGGAGCCATATTTTTGTGAACGTATTGTCCAACATGCCCAATACATTCAAAACATGATCAAATTTTGAGATAAGGACAATCATTACCAATTGTTAATGGATTTGATCAAGTATAATTGGCAAAGTTTTGGTCCAAGAAATAGCTAATGTCTACATGTTTTTATTGCCAAGTATTATGCGTCAATTTTTATTCTAGTTAGTATTTTGGATACGTTGTATTATTTTCTACCTATTTCATGTAGTATTTCATCCTTCAATTGAGTTGTATCTCATGATGTTCTTTAAATTTTATGAACATGTCATCGTACTTTGACTACTAAAAATATCATAATTTTACTTTCTTTAAAGTAGTAGTTATTCAAGGAAAAGGTATAATAAGAATTTTGCTATGAAGATCCACTCGGAGACATAAACTATATGGCATTAAGGGTACTTTGGAAATTTTTGAAATTCAAATATATTTTCATTAATGATTTAAAAAGAAATAAATAAAAAATGTCAATTTAAAAAATAACATTAGTAATAAAATATCAATTTAAAAATTAACATCGATAGTAATATTAATTTTTGGAACTAATAATAATAATAATAATATCATTATCAATAATTTTAAAAAAAATTAATAATAATATTAATTTTGAAATTAAAATTAATAATATTATTAATTTCAAAATTAATATTATTATTAATGTTTTTTAAAATTAATATTTTTATTATTAATGTTTTTTAAAATTAAAATTAATAATATTTCAATTTTTAAAATAAATAATAATAACAATAATAATTTAATATTCAAAATAAAATGTTGAAAATAGTAACATTTTGGAACTAATATATTAATTTTTTTAATTTAAAAAATATTAATAATTAATATTATTTCAATAATTAATAATAAATTAAAAAAATTGTTTAATTTGAAAACAAAAATTATACTTAAATGAAGAATGTAAATGAAAAAAAAATTATAGCATATAAATTGATGGGATATAGATTGATATAAATATATATCATATTATTATATTAGGGAGTAAAATTATGAAGATATAAACGAATGGGTGATAAAATAGATAACAAATAATATTATAATAATATTAAATAAGATCAAGAAGGTGATGGGTGGCATAATGGAAAGTAGGAATGTTCTTAGTGGCGTAGAGAAGGCTCATAATGTACAATGAAGTAAATCATATGATTATATTTAGAGCTGGCAAAAATTAACCCGATCCGCCTAATCCAATCCAACCCAAGAGAAATATGACCCGATAAGACCCGAAAAATTTAGCAACCCGATCCAACCCAGACCCGACCCGACATTGACCCAATCCGGCACTGACCTGATAAAAATAAACCCGACCTGAACCCGACCCGACCCGATTCCAACCCGTGACCCGTCATTGACCCGACCTGATAGTGACTCGACCCGAAGCTGACCCGACTCAACAATCACCTGATCTGACCCAACATTAACCCGATCAGACATCAAAATATATTATAATAATAATAAATTACACATATTTTATTATTCATTTAAAGCTTTTGAAAATATAGTATTTTATAAATTGTACTTATTTTTTTATAATTTTACCCTAGACATTTTTATTTATTAATGATATCTTAATAAGATATATTATTAATAAATAAATAAAAACAAAATAAAAAAGGCAAACATCCAATTGTAAGCCTGTAAAATAATTTTTAAAAAGTGTTCAATTATATCCACTAATCCAGATATTTGAAGAAACTCTTAATAGAATAGCATAATAGTGTCCTTTATCAGTTATCACCCACAAAATCCAACAAATAATAACTATACTCCATATTAAAAGTATCTCACGTTACAATCCTAAATTTAAAGTTTTAGTTATATTTTTTCTTTTAATATTATTAATTTACTTTAAATATAATTTAGTATTCTACGTTCATCAATTTTAAATTTACAATATCCAATTATTTTTATTAATTATAATATTAATTATTTATATTTTACATTATTTAATTTTTAATTTATATCAATTTATATATAATAATTAATAATTTATGAAAATATATAAAATTAATTATAATATTAATTATTTAATATTATTATTTTATTTATCTTTACTAGTAATCTTATGATTGTATTTGTATCTAATATATACAATGTAATAAATGATAATTATACATTGTATAGTATTATTATACTCACCTTTATTTTATAAATTATTTACCTTTGTAAAAATAAAACACATATAATATTCTTATTTCATTTATCTTTACTAGTAATCTTATGATTGTTTCTAATATATACAATGTAATAAATGATAATTATACATTGTATAGTCTTGTTTTGATCATCTTTATTTTATAAAATTATCTTTTTTTAAGTAATTAAATACTTTAAGTTATCAAATAAATTATAATCAATGATAAATATCTTTGTTTGATTCAAAGCACAATATTTTTTATTATTAAAATTTATAAATATATTTACTATTTATTTGTGAAAATAAAGCGCATTTAATTTTTAATTCTTCTATCTACAATATTAATCTTATGATCGTTTGTCTCTAATATTTATGATTTATGAAATAATAATTACTTGGACTCGAATATAAGTCAACCCGTCAAAACTCGACCCGGCCCATTAAGTTAACCCGTAACTAATTGAATCCAACCTGTTAAATTGTATGAAATGACTTCACCCATCAACTTAACTCGAAACAACTCGGACATAGCTGGACTAACCCGTCATATTACATGAAATGACCTGAACGGGCTGAAGCCACCTACTCATGTAAACTAGAAAATGACCCAAAATTAACTCAACCCTATCAGTCAAACTAACCCGAAATTATCCGAATCTCAGTTTTCTTAACCCGAACAGCCGAACTTGATCCGACCCGACAAAATAACCCAGAACCGAATGACCTGACTCGACCCAACAAATTGACCCGAAATGACCCTGCAACCGAAATGACCAGACCCGGAACCGACCCAACAAATTGAATGACCCGAACCCAAAATGACCCAACCCGACCCACACCTGACCCGCAAAAGTCAAATGACCCGACCCGACCCGATATAATTTATATCCTAAAGCAAAAGTGAGAGACCCGACTGTTTGATTTTCCAAGTCCATATTTGGACCCAAATATTAGGATTGGGTAATATTGTATTTCCACTCGAAGACCATGTTTTGCAAGCATTATGGAACTTGGTGATCACCGGACATTTTCGACAACCCTCCGTTGCTTCACTAAAATAACATAATCCATCACTTGCCCCCGCTTGCTGACTTTGATGAGGACAACTCAACAAAGGCAGGAGGATGGGTGTGCTGATATCATTTGTCGCTAACAATAACAGAATTCATGACCCAGCTCACATCAAATCCAAGCTCATTGTAATGTGCTCTCTTCAATGAAGGCTGGCACCCAAAGTTAATCCCAACAAACAGAAGCAGAAAACAAACAAATAATTCCAATCAGGCATCAATAATTCCCCTACCGACGAGCTCAAAATTGAGAACTGGAGATGCGTACCCCTCTCCTTCATCGATTGACAGACGCTAACAAAATGATACACGAAAACTCAGAATATAATTATGCGCGTCCTCTAGAACGAAAACTTGAAAGCTCCTGCATTGGAATCTGTTACGGACTCCCAGAATGACGGCCTTTTCTGCTGGCTCTTCTTCTCCTCCACTTTCTTCATAAGCTCCTCGATTGATCCTGGAAAAGAAAGCTCAATCGCTTTCTTGAACTTGTCGTGCAAATTTACACGGTCTCTTGTTCCTGATACAAGTTCTCTTGCATTTGGCTTGTTGAGGAACTCCAATACATTGAGCAAATTTCTTCTGTAACACGTAATGCAACAAAAAGACTTAATATTTGGGAATACCATCTTGAAAGGGATCAGCGTATCACTGTAATGACGGAAATTCAAAAGTTTGTTAGAGAGTGGAGGGGCAAGGGAGACACAGTATGCCAGGCTCATTGAACCCATACTACGGGCAAATGACTCAGAATTCCTGGTCAACGAGCCACAAGAGCAAGTCATAAACGTGAACATTCTGCAGAGTTCTTTACATGCACCATCCTTGATGTCCCCGCGATTAATTCTTACCAATGATACAGAGTCGAATCAAAATCCATGAAGCAAGAAGGCCGGTTAAACTCAAGAAAAGTAAATAGGGAGAGCAAACCAAAGCATTCCAACGGGGAAAGATGGTGATAATAGATCTCGCATGCTGAAGTCAGCAGCTGCAAACACTATGATCCTTCCTAGATAGTCTCCTACACTACCAATAAATAAATTGCCTATCAAACAGACACCGATCAAAAACTAGAAAACCCATTGCGGGTAGAACAGGAATGGTCAACCATCACCAGTACTTCCTTATCGGATGCAATACAACTAAAGCAAGGGTATATAGCAAAGATAAAACTTCCTGCAGCAGATAGATTGTCACAATACAGGCAGAGGTTAATCAGTACGCTGCGCCAAATACAAGCCATTCTGTCAGAATGTGCAACAAAAGATTAACAAACTCACAGAATCTGTTCCTTTGATGGGAACAACAGGCCAGGAAATCAGAACTAGCAGGAGAGAGAGAGAGAGCTTCTGTTAGGGAGTCGATCAATGGAGCACTTCAAGGCCAGGAAAAACCATTTTCTAACTATCCATAGTTATGTCATTCTTAGGGCAACAGAATTTGGGCTACCTAAGCTATTGAGCGTATCTCTAATTTCTTTTCATGCACGTAGATCCACCGAGAGCACATGGGTGCTAAACTATTAATGTACACAGGATAATACCTGCTAACATAGTTCTGTGTAATAGCCACTGATTCTTCAAGGTTAATTACCAAATGCCACCAACCATTAGGGACAAATATCACTTCACCAGCTTTACAAATACACTCGATAGGTTTCTTCTTCCAATCCTTCGTTGCCCCATAAAAGTTCATAAACCATTCTATGATTGAAACAGGGCATGCCACTTCTGCACCATCAGGGCTTGGATGGACACCAGGTGGTACTACATCCGGAGGAAACAAAACCCACTTCTTCGAGCCCCTGATCACAGCATTCCATGCTGATGTAGAATTAGGATCAATGTGAAATGAAGATCCAGAACCAGCAGGTCCGATGATTATCCATCTATAATCAGGCCTCTCATCACCCAAAACGGAGAACAAATCTTCTCTGAAGTAGACGGGAACTTCGTACCCCGAACCCAGAGCAGGAACTTTCTCCCCGAACGTAGGATCGAATAGGTATAATGGTCTTTCCTCTCCAGCCTGATCTGAATACCTAAAATAGTCTTCAAGCTTCATTTCCACGGGCCCAGCAGCAAATTTGACATCTTTACATGTCTCAATTAAATAACTCCTATCCCATCTTTCCATAGCAACCCAATCATCCAAACATCCTTCCAATAATACTGGTTTATTAGGCTCCTCAAAATTCAATATGAATTCCTCAACTGAAATTGCTTTTCTTCTCTGTATATTATCCCTTTGAAGCCATTCAGGTTTCATTTCAAGATTAGCGCATAGCCAACTTTGGAACAAATAATCAGAGTAAAAATCTCTAATTATCAAATCAGACCTGGTTTTAGAAACATCAGCATTACGGTAATGGGAAGCAATAAAAGTGGTTCTCCATGCTCCATTATACGAAAATCCTCCTTTAAGGATTTTCAATACAAGGTCCCTCCATAGAGGTTCATGGTTACAGAATATATACAAAGATTTGCTGACGGTAGCCAATACACCTAAGTGGGAACCATCCAAGAGGCCGAGAATTTCAAGTACAAGTTCGTCAGTGAGGAATCGGAGGTTACCTAATCCAGTATCTCTCGAATTGATCGTACTTGAGCTGAAATAAAGATTGCCCAATGGTTGGACTCCATGACTGTGTGAAGGGGCAGTGTTTTTCAAGCTGAAACCTTCTTCCATGTCATCATCATCTTCTAGTTGTTGTAGGTCGACTGGTTCCTCCTCCGCAACAATATTCTGATTTTCTAAAGTATTTTGTTTGATTCTGCTTTTGCTTTTGTTCTGACCTTTGTTTTCCTTCTTCTTCTTCTTCTTCTTGCGTGTAGTTTTAGATAGCATGCGATTGCTGCTCAGCATTTTGCGACTCGCGGAAACTGCCGCACTAGTTTTACTGCAAGAAGCTTTTATACTACCCTCTTTGTTGACCCGTGATTACTCTTAACCCTATTAGCTTTCACTTGAAGTTGGGCCCAGTAGAGAACTTGGATCTCCTGCTAGCGCTCGGAGTCGGGACTCATGAGTCCGGACGCATCCTTAGTTCCTTACCAGAAGGGAAAAATAAAAAGGGAGTTCGGACTTCGGGCTCATATATGGAACTTGGTGCGTCTAAGTAGAATGCGCAAATAAATGAAAAAGTTAGTTGTATTTGTTAATTAATCAAAAGGTGAACTGATTTTTATTTAAGCATTTGGCAAATTAATTGTTGAACTAATCAAGAAAAGGAAGGTGACATTGAAATATATATTTAATCAAATATAACTTTAAGCAAAAGTATATTTAGAGTTAAAAAAAATAAAAATGAATTAAGAGAAACTAAATTATTTTTGTTTTAACTTCTCAAAAGCTAATTCACAATCATAACGAAGATATGCCCGAACAATTTTTTTCTTTTTTCGAAAACTATAAAGAAAACTAGTTTGAGTGCTACCAAATGCAAGTTGTATCACTATACCTTTTTAATTCGTAGGTGATGGGTTAGAGTGATATTACTTGTGTATAGTTATAGGATATTTTAATAGTTTGTTATAAATTTTAATGTGTGCATGTAATATTCCAAATCTTGAAAATTTTAATCCTTTTAGGGTCTTTATGATTTCAAAATGAAATTATTATTTTCACAATTTTTTTCACATCATTTATAGATTTCAAAATCCTAGTCATGATTTAGAAATGTTTCGTTATCATTTATTTGACTTTTCCTACAATTTTGTGTTCAACAAGATTTTTTATCAACTTTTGGATATCCAACTTCTTTTAAACCGTCATAATATATCTATGTTTGAAGTATTTGTCTCTTTCTAAGCATCCTAATTGTATTAAAAAAAATAGAGATTAAAATGAAAAAAAAAACTGTTCACATCATGTTTTACGATTATATGTGTTTTAAGCCTTAAATTAGTCTTCTACGTATCATAATATTATCGAACTTTAGGGATCAACATATTTTCATGTTTATAACATAAAAATGAATTAAAAATAGTTTTTTATTATTATTTACTATTTGCTTGTATAAACGTTTATCAAACTTGTATTTCTCTATTTCAATCTTGTTTAACATTTATGAAACCTAATCTAAGATTTTGGATTCTATCGAAGTCTAATCTAAACCCTTGATCTAGTATGAGTATCACCCTACGATGACAAACGTCATGGCTTAAAATATCTTAGGAAATATTCATTAGAATATTCTTAATTAACAAATTTTCCTATGTTATAACACGTGTTATAATCTAAACCTATGACCTTCTTCCTTTCTACTTACACCATGACACATTCTTCTTCTATTTGGCTTCTTCATTTTCATGGTTTAGCCCCCAATATGTATTCCACCATGCTTGACCCCTCAAATATTCCCTTTTATCACCATTACACCATTCAAAACCTTTCATCCTTTATTTTCTAACACCCCAAAATTTACTGCTAAAAAAATTCATGTTAGAGGAAGTGCATTATCAAAATAATTAGGTGTTACTATCGCACTCTACATAAGTCTAGCTTAAATCCTTACATCGAATATAAGGTAAAAATAGCCAAGATTTAAAACATGATAAATAGAGATTAAGTGAATTTTCATAAACTTATATAAAAATTTAAATATTAACTCTAGATATAATATCAAAATATATAAAAGGGATACATCAAGAAATAAGAACCCCAAAAGGTATCTGGACCAAAAGTGATAATCGGATAGCATGGCTCTACCCCTAACCCCGATACATAAGAGCCACTCCTCGACAAATAAAGCATCATAAGCAACAAGGTCATCCAATAGGTTCTCATTGACTTGCACAAAAATAGCTGGGTCATCTACTTGTGAAATTGAGGAGCACCCATAAAAAGGATGATCAATATGCTATGTACTGAATAAGGTGACAATACTGTTATAGTAAGGTTACATAGAATGCTTGAGTTCACACAAGAGAACAAACATATATGTATGTTAACATAAAGTGAGGCAAAATAAACATAGATTCCAAAACTCATCATTAGATATAAACATAATCCATATTTTTACCTACATTGAGTTTAGGAGTTCCACTATTTTTAATCCGACAAAACAAACTGAAGCACCTCTTAAGGCATAAGGTACTTGGGCCACTATTATCATCTAGTGGAACAAACTCAATGTATAATAGGGTAACACACTCTTAACCACTATTATTAAACTGGTGGAATGGTCCGAAGCACTTCTCAAGGAAAAATACACCCAAGGCACTATTATAGTCCGATAGAACGGATACAAAACATCAGTTCTGACTCACATAATCTTTCACTTTAAGTAATTAATACCTTATTCATTAATTACTTATCTCAGAGTTATATTATCATTTATGCCAAGTTCAAAGGCCCCACTATTCTTAATTTGGCATAACAGACTAATGCACCTCTTAGGACAAAATGTTCCTAAGCCACTATTATCGCCTGATGAAACAAACACATAACATATTTCAACCTGACTCACGTGATCTTTCACTTTAAATGATTAATATATTATACAAAATACATAATTAAAACTTATAAAGCACAACCACGTGATCATTGGGGTATGCCACAAAGAAAAGGTACATAATTCCCCTAAGAAACACTAATTTCACAAGATAAGCATAAATTCTCTCATAGGACTCTTCCCATCACCAAATTTAATACACCAACCTAAAATAATATGATTAATTTCATATCTAAAAATTAAGGTCCAACTCCTACATCCTAAAAATGCAGTAACGAGACAATCATTAGGGTTACTATTTATGACCCAAGCCATCTTCTCATTTTGTTATACCTATGCTATTCATAATTTTCCTAAATATTCCAAGTATTATTTTGAGCATATTTTAAGCCTATTCCCATTTTAGCATCACCAAAATTTCATAATTAACCCATATTGGCCAAAATGACTTTATATTATTGAAAACCTCAAATCTCATATTAGATAACTTGTGTCATACTCACCCATTATTTGATCATATTACTTAAATAAGTAATTTATTAAAACCCTAAAAGATTATCATGCCATGATTATTTTTCATATTATCATCAAATGACCAAAATGCCCTTACGATAGCCATAAAACCAAATTTCCATATTATCCCTAAGGTACGACATCATTAATTTTCCACCTTTAATTTATTTTATCACCATACAGCTTAAACAAATTCCTATCTCATTTCCCATGTTCTACCAAATCCATAGGTCATATTACCACACATAGAATTTCATGATAAAACTTATTGTATAAATACCATACAAGCTCAAGCTTTCACAAAAATCCACATTTCAATATTATATTATGACATTATCATATCATGATATTAACACATGAATTAAGAGATATAATAACACCAAACATGCTTTATACACAAAATAAACATTGCATATAAAATCCCTAGCTATGACATGTATCCTTACAAAAAAAAGGATACTTGTTTCTAAGTATTTATTAGCCTAACATGTCTCCTCTGAGATCACCGGAAATTTATCTATGAAACAAAAATAATACACAAGTAGAACTCAAGAATACAACCGAGGAAAAAGTTGAGGTAAAGGAAGGTGGGAATGGATATAACCGAAACAAGTGGGAAAGCTTGAGTTATGTGGGAGTGTGGAGGAAGGCATAGTGTAAGGATTGGTGCTTATACGGAGAATGGGAGTGCTAGAGTGTAGAGGATAGTTGTGTGCTAGGAGAATACAAAAGGGCACGGTTGTGCATATAGTGCATGCACGGGTGAAGAAGTAAAAATGCACACGGACTAAGGGAAGAAAGCGTGTATAGTTATGCATGAAGCACATGGGTAAAAAGGAAAGGTGCACATGGGCTATACAGAAATGTGTGCATGCATCATGTGAGAGAGGCACTGTTGGGGCATATGAGGTGTGCATGGTCGTCCGCCTCAATGAAAAAACAAGCGGAGCACAAGTGGGAGAAGAAAAGGAGTGGCTTGGGATGGTGATGGTTGGGAAACAATAAGGGGGTTGATGGGGAGGTAATGATGGTTGGTTCCTAGGGGGAAATGGTGGTGCTTGGTTTTCTATAGTGGCGAGTGGTGTGGCAGTGAATAATGACGATGGATAGAGCAAGGAGAAAAAGGAGAAGAAATGGATGTGTGGGGCTAGTGGTTCTCGATGTTAATGGAGGAAGGGAGTGAGTTAGGTGATAATAAATGGGCAGACAAATTGTGGAGGAGTATATATATATATGTGCATGGTGCATATGTGAAAAATGACAGAGAAGGTAAGGCAAGACATGATCGGGGGAAATGGTTTGGTAAAAGCTTTCAATGAGACATATCGCAAGATTTTTAGGATATTATGGTTGAGATGTTCAAGCTTGGGAGTGTTGAAAAGGTGAGATTGGTTGGGGAAGAGAATAAGTCACACGTAAAGCAAAGAAGAAGAAGAAAAATCAGTCATGAGAAGAAAAAAAGGGAAAAAGTTTTAGTATTAGGATTAGAATCATGTTAAATTTAGATTAAATAATTAAGGTAAGATTAAAATATGAATACCATAGGATTAAAGTTAATTAAAATATTAATTACCTAGATTAAATTCAAGATATTATAATTACTCCCCTTCTCCTATTTATTGTGGTGAAAGCACGTAGCCCTCTTGAGCTTTACTTAGTGAGGAGTATAAGATCTTACTTATATCCGATAATTACTTCTATGACTCACCAAATCAATAATGACTTTGGATAGTACAATTACTACAATTTAACTTAGCCTAAGTGTGCGTGCATGTGTAGCCGCGCATCATTATTAGGCCATAATCAACGCACTCTCCCTTCTCTTCTCTCTTTTGAATTTTATTTGTGTTCTTCCTCTCTTTTTTATTTAATTATTCAACCTCTCCATCATTAAAGACTACCATGGAAGCTCTCCATCATCAACAAAAAGAATCTAGGTTGGTGAAATCTAACCTCTCCATTTACTCTTCTTTCTCTTTTGTTATGATTTTTTATATTGAAATCTCCTATTTTATCTTGGTTTTTCTAGGTGGATCTTTCCCCTAAATTATAATAAGAGGAAAATTGAGTTTTATTGTGTTGAAACATGAGTTTTTCTCTATTATCAAATGCGCTTCATTCAATCTTGGTGTTATATGCTTGATTTGGCATATTTATCATGTTAAATGTGGGCCATATAATGTTATTTGATGCTGGTAATATGGTAATATTTTTATAGCATGCTAATAAGTTCTTTTAATCATTGGAATTATCACATGTTTTTATGTGAAGTATTCAACATAAAAATGATTAAGGAAAGCGTGGACTTGGTGTTTTTGAGGCCAACAAATTTGGGGTAACTTGTGTGTAAAAAATTATACAATTGGTTAATTATTTTGACAAAAGCAAGGTTCCATATTAAATATTAGGGTATCTGATTTCTAATACATCTTTTGGATCTCAAAAATATTGAGTACATAAAAAGTTATGATCCGTCTCGCACTAGTGCACAAATTTGTCAAAAATTGCTACTTGATAATTAACCTTATGTTTAATCTCGATTTAGATGTTAAGTTGATTTTTGGTTAATATAATGATTTCATGATGTTTCTTTACATTTTTTGGGATGAATTTGATACATAATAAGTTATCATTTAGATTAATATTACCCAAGTTATGATTGGTTAAAGTTTGAGAAAGTTTAGTAAAAATAGGTATGATTGTTATTTATAAACATTCAAACATTTATTCATTTTTTTCTACTAATCATTATATTTATAATTAATAAATAATTAATCACATTTTTAAGATTAATTAATGATTACTCATAATTATATTTGTAACACCCCCGAATTTACTACTGAAAAATTTCGTTAAATTTTAAAGAAGCTTAGCGGAAGCAAGCGAATAAACTATAAATTCGGGGGTATTACCGCCACACTTAGTACTAGATCGATTCACAACTATCGACCCGGTACTAAGTGCTAAGGCTAAAATAATAGAACCAAAACAAATCATTAGTAAGGCATAAGTGATAAGGAAATTAGAGTACGAAAGGCAAGAGTTACGTTCGGAAGTACAATTTAAAATTTTCAAATGTCAGAGGAATTAAAATAGCGGAAGGATAAGGTACGATAAAACCCTTGAAAATTTAAATACAACACTTGTAACTTCCAAAGACAAATACGATTAAACAATACAATTTCCGAAGGTTAAATATCCGGACCGCTTACTCACTCAGATCAAGCCTTCCACCCCAACTTAGTAACCGATCAAAACCTGCATCAAGGTCTGCTCCCCACCATCGGTGGATCATCACAGGACCCATTCAACCAGTGTAGTATCAGTACGGGTCCAGTACTGAGTAAGGGAGCAGGTGTGCTAAGGCCAAGCATACAGTCACACCAAGTAGCCTACATAACACAATCATATAAGTAACATGCAATAACACACAAGATAAGGCCTGAGTAATTTCCGGTGACTTATTCTTTATCCTCGTTAATAATATGTCCATTTCACACACAGTCTTTATTAATCCATGCGAGTACAGGAGCCCCACTATTATAGCCGGTGGAATGATCGCGAGGGCTATGCCCTGCCACTATTATAGCCGGTGGAACGGTCGCGAGGGTATTATACCCTGCCACTACTCACAAGGTAGTCCATTGTAAATATTAGTATCTTTCCATGTCTTATCACTTTTACGTTTGGTTTGTTGAGCACGAAATCCCCCACTATTATAGCCGGTGGAACGGTCGCGAGGGCACATGCCCTGCCACTATTATAGCCGGTGGAACGGTCGCGAGGGTAAGATACCCTGCCACTATTATAGCCGGTGGACCGGTCTGGGTTCAGCTCAACATCTTTCTCTGTAAGTAGTTAGTGTTTTAATGCGTCTTATTCGAGGGCATTTCACCTTTGTCATGCATGGCCAGAGTTCTCAACACATCACATCAAAACTGAAGGTATATGCGTACTATCACATACAAATGAGGGCACATGCACACAACCCGATTCCAAGCCACGCCACACATGAAACAGTTAGAATAATGGCTTTTAAGACCACGACACAAATCATATAGAACATCCATGGCACGTAGGACACATATCACACATTCAACCTTAGCTATATCCCTACTCGGTTTAGGTTACCGAGCTATCTCCCGCGCTTATATTAGGCCACTAAACACCCTTTGTAACTCCCATACTTAACACATATCTCGCATTGGGAACCTAAATCATGACCCTCAGACTCAACTCTCCCTCATACCTCACTCCTCCTCATTTATTTTTATTATTTTCTTTTTCTTTTTCCACCTTCTCAAATTAGGGTTTCTTCCCAAACCCTAGGTACCCTTATATGACCCTACGTACTATTTTTCACCTCGAGCCTCCAAACTCCCAAACAAACTTTTCATTACCTTCCCTATGTCCCAAAGTAACCTTCCATACGTAAGGTTCGCCCCCATGCGGACCTTAACCACCCCATGCAAACCCTATCATTTCCACCATGCCAACTCTATCATTCCCATGCAAACCCTAGTTTCCCCCAGGCAACCTTATTTTCTTCCACTCTTCTATTTATTTAATCCCCCCTTTTTCTCATCATTTCACAGATTACAGATTACCTAGGTCGCCCATACCTACGTTAACCAGCGTACTTCCCTTTGGTTATCTTAGTTGCTTATTTTTCTCTTTCAAGTCCCCACACAAAACATCATCAAATAACCTAGCATGAGTCGTAGGGGTCACATCACATCACATTATATTTGTATCATACCATATTAGCACATACAGATAAGAACACGATAACATACCTCGGTTCCACGCTGCGCTACATAAATACACAGATAATATACAGATTATAGCATACAACTGCACAAGGCATACAAGACAGGTAAAACATGCAATACACACAGGTGGTCTTAGTTACGTCCTTACCTAAATCGGCGCCGGGCTTGGAGCACGCTCCTACACCTCCTGGGGTTTGACCCGGTTCACCTATAAGAGGGAAATACTTAGGGTTAATCTCCCTCTACTGGAATTATCAAAATTCCTATCTTACCCCTATCGTGGCCTAATACTAAGGCTAATATTAATAGTAGGGGTTTATAAATAAAGGGTAGGGTTATTACTATTCTTACGATAGTTTAAACGGATTATCACTAATTAAAGTAGGTTTTAGCAAATCCAGAGTATTAAGGTGAGAGTTTCGATATTATTAATAATAATTACTAATAATACTAACAATAATAAGAATACTACTTATAATAATAATACTCATAATAAGAATAATAATGGCTATAATGATAATAATGATGGTAATAATAATTGAAATCGTAGTAGTATTAGTGATAGTAATATTACCGATAATAATAAAATAATAACGCAACCATAATCATTCAGATGACAATATCAATAGTAATGATAATAATAATGATAATAATAATAATAGTAGAAGGAGTAGTAGTAATGAAAATAATAATAATAACAACAACAATAATAATAATAACAATAATAATAATAATAATAATAATAATAATAACAACAACAACAACAACAACAACAATAATAATAATAGTAATAATACAAATGATAGTAAGAGTACTAGAAATAATACTAATAGGGATAATAGCAATAATAATAATAGTTAGAAAGATAAACATAATAACACTAGTATTAACCATAGTAATAATAATAGTAATGATAGCGATAATGATAGTAAAATAACAATAACCATAATAATAATTACAATAATAATAATAACAATACAATAGTTGTGGCAATACTAGGCATAACAAAATACTAAGGTAATAATATTAAATTATAATGTTAAGGATAATAACGATGGTAATAATCGATAAAATAATAAGCGCGTTAAATACAACAACAACAACAAAACAATAACAAGGATAATAATAATAATAATAATAATAATAATAATAATAATAATAATAATAATAATAATAATAATAATAATAATAATAATAATAATAATACTAGCAACAACCTCATAACCATAGTAATAGTAACGATAATGATAATAATAATAATGATGATAAGGATAATAATAATAATAATAATGTTAATCATACGAATAATAGTAAAAATACTACCATAATAATAATAATAACAAAGATAACAACATCAGTCCTAGTTAGAGTAATAAACATAGGAATAATAATAATAACAATAATAATAATAATAATGACAATAATAGTAATAATGATAGTAATACTGATAATAATAATATTAATAACAATAAGAACACTAATAGTAATAATAATAACAATGATAATAATAATAGTAATAATAGTGATAATAATAATAATAATACTAATAGTAACAATAATAATAATAATAATAGTACCAATAATAATAATAATAATAACAATAATGATGATAATAATAATAATAATAGTAATCATAATAGTAACGATAATAATAAAGATAATAATAGTAAAGATAATAATAATAATAATAATAATAATAATAATAATAATACTAGCAATATTAATAATAATAACTTATTAAGGTCTTGTATTGCTTAATACCATTAATTAGAAGTTCTTAGGGTAATGTTAGGGCCTGTCAACAATAGTAATAATAATAATATTATTAATAATGGTTGTAATAATAATAATTATAGTAATAGTATTAATAATAATTAGGTTAATGATAATTATAATAACATTAACAATAATAGTTAATAATAATACTAAAATTTATTAACCACTTCTATTATTCCAGGTCTAAGGTTCAACTGTCCAAGAAATTTGGAGCAACCTGGCTGAGGTGGTGGCGGCGGCGGCACGGCGGTGGAGGAAGGGAGAAAAAGGAGGAAAGTGGAGATGGAAGCTAGGGAAGAGGGAAGTAGGGGAAAGTGGAGGTGTATGGTGGTAGAGCAGGAACCGCTGGTTGATTTGGGGTGTAGTGGCGGAGCTGTAGGTGGCGGTGGAGGCGGCGCCGGCGGCACGAAGGTGGCGCCAGGGGTCGAAAGGTTGTTTTGGGGAGGAATTTTCGCATGGCCAGGGCGACACGTGCGGCGCAAGGCAGGGGGGTAAGGGGGTTGGTTGTGTAGAGGGCGGTGTAGGGATGGTTTTGGTGGCAAGGGAAGGCGGCAGAGGTGGCTGAAGGCGGAGGAAAAGGCGGCTGAAGGTGGGGCGGCGCGACGGGATTTCTCTGGGTTCCAGATTTTTCGAACCCAATTAAGGCGGTGCTGAGGGCTATTTATAGGCCAAATTGATCGAAAAACGACAAGCTTCGAGGGGGAGGTTAGGGGTTAGGGTTAGGGTAGGTTGTCCGGCGAGATTCGGCTGCACATGGTCTGCGATTTGTAGGCCATGATTTGTCAAAAAAAGAAGGTTTTCGTGCGGGGAGAGAGACTGAGTTGATTGGTCATGTCCACAGGGAAGTCAACGGGGAGAAGGGGGTGAAATGACCGGTGAGGATGGCGTGCCGTCGAAGCTAAGCTTCCCGGCGAAAGTTTCGGGTTGCAGGCGGCAGAGGGACGACGACGTCACGAGGAAGAAGAAGAGAAAGAGGCTGGACCGGCGGTCCAGGGGAAAGGAAAAAGGGAAGGGGGAACCGGCCAGGTGGTTGCGGTTATTTCCCTTATTAATGAAACGCTGCGTGTTGGGTTATATTTGAGAAAAACGCGGTGTCCGCGTCGGCCTGGCAACGGTTAATTTCTCCTTATGGCGACGCGGCGTTTCAACGACTTTAGCGTCGAAACGCAGCGTTTTACCTCATGGGCGGCTGGGCTCGCTGGGCCGCGGCGAGAAGAAGGAAAGGAAGGGGGTGTTGGGCCGGTCGAGGCCCAACTTCGGCGGGGAGGGTAGGAAAAAGGAAAAAGAAGGAAAATAAAAAGGGAAAAAGGAAAAAGGAAGGCTTTATTTAGGGTTTTGGATTTTGCATAAATTATTTAGAATATTTTTGGGCTATTTAGAATATTAATATTTATAAGATATTAAATAAATTCCTTTTTGCTTAGTTTAGACTATTTTAGATAAATTTCCTTAACCTCCATACTAATTAGGAAAAATACTCAAATTTTCTTCCAATTAAATTATTTATTAAGTTTATATTAATTTGAAACTATTTTATTCTTCTTAATTTAAATAAAGTAATTTATTTAATTAATTTCTAAAATAGAATCCTTAATTAGCTTAAAATACCACAATTCCTCCTATTTAAAACACTTTTAAATTTCTTTTTGGTTTAACCTAATTAACTTCATCTTATTTTAATAAAAATCAATTATTTTGGTTAAAATCCCACATAAAAATCTTATTTAGTAATAGATAATAGAAATTAGGATTTTGGGGCATTTCGATATTCAAAATGACCATACTAACCTTAAAAGGGTAAAATGATGAATATGTAAATAGTCAAAGTCAAAGTTGGACCTTTGACCATAATCTTAACCATTGACCATTGACTATGTCTTTTATTATTGACCATAAATAGTAATTTTTCCTCTAAAAATAGTATACAACCTTATTTTTTTAATTTTGAACCCAAAGTTATCTCATATTTTGGCCTATTAGCCCTAAAATGGTCTTTTAGAGTCATAAGGTGGTTCTTTTAGAATGTTTTAACTGGTGAAAGTATAAGCTAAGTTGGGTGTCCTCTATCAACATGAATGTGTTGGTTAAATGTCATCTAAAAACACTTATGTGGAAGTTTAATGTAATCCACAAACTCATGTTATGTGATATGTGATGTGAATTGGGAGATATCTCTAAACATTCTGTTATGTTTGGTGTTAATGTATGAAACATCTACTACAGTTTATAAATATTGTTTTGTGTTTGTCATTAAACATAGATCTTATAATTATCATTGTGTGTTGGTCGTTCAACACAACATAATTACCATTATGTGTTACTCAGTAAACATTAAGGGTTATCAGCATATCCCAAAGCATACACTAATCTAAGTAAGGTGGGTATGGTATTTGCTTCGAAGGTCTCTTAACTCTTGGGTCCACCAAAAAAATAGAGTTGCTTGTTGGTCATTAAACACAACATAATTAATATTTTCGTGTTAGTCATTAAACACGAGTCTTTGAACTTATAATATTGTTATTTTGTTTTTCATTAAACACAAGAGTGTTCAGACTTATAATTACCTTCACCGTATTGGTCATTAAGCATGAGTATTCAGAATTATAGTTATCATTACCCTGTTGGTCATTAAACATAAGAGTATTTAGAATCATAATGATGTTTCATGAAATTGCCTTTTGGATGTGTATAGCAATTTCTATGTCCAATCCCTTAGGAGATTACATATTATTATTACACTAGGATGTTCAAAAGTGCCAACATGGATGAATGTGTTAAGTGGTACTATGTTTTTGCATGAGTTATGTTTTAACTTCTCATATAATCTTGACATTGCCAAGTACTTAACCATATTGATGCCCTATATGGCACCTCATCTATCCTGGTATATCAAGTGAGTAGTTAGTCTTATTTTACAGGTAATCTATTCTTGTGAAGTCATATCTAGGATAGTGATGTTAGTCCGTGCATAGGTTACTTACACTTATTTTCCTCCACTATTTCCTTGTACATAATTTTTTTATGGAAATGGTTGTAAAATTAGACATTTACCACATATCTGTTTATGATCGATCTCTCACTTTAAAAGAGTTCTGTCACACTCTAATTCATTATTTAGTAAGTCTTATATTGGTCTTAGGTTAGGTTTCAACAAGACATAATCCTTAATGTATAAGAGTACTTTGAGCCTCACATTTGCATAGGTTAAGTAATAGTAGCATCTTCCTTGAGTTGGATGTGGTAGGAGCACCCCACATTCTTATAACAAAATGCAACTGGTGGTAAAAATAAAGGAATTGTAAGTTGGTATCATAAATTTATTTTAAAATTCCTTTCTCTTATAATGTTTTCACTGATACTACAAGTTAGTAACAAAATAATTTGGTTATAAATATTGCAAAGTTCTATTTTTGACCTATTATCGATTTTGAAATTCTTTGACTTTCTTTATGTTTTTTTTATACCACAAGTTGGCATAAGAGTTTTTCAATTTTTTTAACGTGGAAAATGAATTGGTAAAAAAAAATTCAAATTGTTCTTTAAATTTATTTATACTGAAATGATTTGAAGAACTCTAATATGCTTTCTCTAGTGAGTAAGTGTTGGTCTGGGGTTGGGAGTTGGTTTTCCTTATTATGATGTGTGTGTGACATGTTGTGGTATATGTGTGTGTTATGCTTTTTTCTTAACATTTTTTTCATTATTATGCTGGCGTGTCTAAACTTATGATTCCTTGGTGACTAGTAAGTTTGAATTTGATTTATGGAGATCTTTAGGAGGTGTGGTTTAGTTCCTTAAGGCTAGGTAAGTACCCTGAATGGTAGTTACTTAATGAATTCTAAGGTGTGTTGAGTGAAGAATGGAATGTACGAGGTGACTTTGAATAACATTGTGATACTCCAAATTTTATCTAAACGTAATCCCGAGTAATTAATACATTAGCCAAATTTTAATATCAAAAAAATTGATATTTTTATCTTTCCATAATTTCGTAATCCAAAATCTTAACCTAATCCTAATCTTTATTCCGAGTAAATTATATTTCTTTAACCTAACCTTAATCTTAGATGACTAATATCCTAATATTACCAAATCTAGCTAATCAAAAAATTTTAATCTAATCTTAACCATTAACTATAACACCCCAAAATTTACTATCGAAAAATTTCATTTTACATCGAAGGTATATAACCAAAATACTAAGTATTACCGTTGTAATTGACATAAGTCTGGTTTACCATACCATCCAGGCATCAATCACAAGGCTAAAACAATTCAGAGTAAAAAAAAAAGTAATTAAAAATGAGAAAAACTTTATAAATATAAATGTGAGTTTGGAGACTGACTCTGGAATACATTAACAAAATACAGCAAAAAGAGATATCATAGAATGAAGAGTCCAAAAGGTATTTGGATAAATACATCATTCAGATAATATGACTCTTCACCCAAATACCCAGCACAGGAAAAGTCACTCCTCTCCATATAATGCATCAAAGGCAGCAAAATCATCCAACTGGACCTCGTAGACCTGCACAAAAGCATCAGGGTCCTCTACTCGTAGGAATGACCAGTATCCATGAAAAGAATAGTATACGACGTACTAAGAAAGTTAACAATACTATCAAGTTAGAGATACACTGAAGTACATACACTCATAGTAGAGGATAAGTACATGTACACAACATATAAAATATCACAAGTTAAGTAGTGATCCAAGCATCTTTATTATATATAACCATTTTTATTGTTTTATTTATGTTGAGTTTAGGGACCCCCACTATTCTTAAATCGGTGTAACAGTCTGAAGTACCTCTCAGGAATAACACATCTGAGCCACTATTATTATCTGATGGAACAGACCCAACACTCTCAGGGCAAAATACTCCTGAGCTACTATTCTAGACTAGGATATACACACATCACCATATTAATTAATTAGCTAGGTTGAGTCATATATTTGAGTCCATGCTAGGAATGTATCATATGCCTCCAATCCTCTTTACATGGTTAATTTAATACAAATTATAAGGCGTTGACAATATTTGGTGTGCTTAACTGGTGAAATTTAACTTAAATTAATTTTACATATTCCCAAACTCAGAGTAAATATGGAAACTCAATAATAAAATATAACATTAATAATAGTTTCTTAATATATGTAAAAGCTAAAGAAACTTGTTCATTTAGGATGTAGTGTAACATACCAAAATTTTCTAACTTTAATTCAAGTGTTTAGCTTCTTAATTATTCATTAACCTTCCAACCTTACCTGAATCATCCTATCCTTACTCCTAAACCATTATTTTTCCTTTTTACCCTTCAAAACCCTAACTTTCATTTCGGCCAACTAGTAGTCAACTAGGCATTGCCCCATGGTTGATTGAACTATATATAAAGAGACCATTTGCTATGGGGGTCAAGTGGTTGATTGGACAAGCCCTTACGGTTAACCAGAGCAAGGAATTTTTGCACTAACTTGTTTAATTTATTTTGAATCTAAATCAATTCTTATATCTAATATTTTTATATTTCTATATTCCTAAATTAATTTCATAATTTTTGGGAATTATTTTAATATTTTCTAATTTTTATCCATTTATTAGATTTTCTACCTTACCTTAGTTATTTTAATTATTTGTTGACCTCTCTTGGCTTTCTTAACTAAAAAATATCTTTCATACCTCCCAAATTAGATTTTATCTCACCCTTTATCATTTAACCACAATCTTGGTCATACTCTCATCACCTTACACATCTCAACCACCCTTACCTATTCTAACACCACTATACTTCTTCAAACTCTACCTATTTCATGTCTTGCAAGAAACCATAAAATCAAATCTCCCTACTATACCTCTCCTTTTAGTCATCTTATAAAATTTGGCTAACATTCCATACTTAGCACATTTCCTACATCCCTTATTTTGTTCTTTCGTTTCTTCTATTACACTTTCTATTATTCTTTAGTTGTGCATTGTTCTTGCCTTTTCCTTTAGCTATCAAGCCTATTTCCTTTCCTTTATCTTCCTTGTTTTGTCTCTTGCCCTATTAAGTTTCCTTTAACTTAACTCTTAAACACTTAATTTAAGTGTAAAGAGTTAAGGTTTAGAAAAAAAATGTAGTTTTAACCTTGCTTCCCTTGATGAAAGAAGGGGTCAAGTTAGGAGTAATCTTGCTAGAAGAATAATATTCTTACATAAGGATAAAACTTTAGATTACGTATTTTGATGATATGTGTATATTTTTATATAAATATCATGTCAACATATTTTGTTATTAGGTATCATATTTAGGTTTTTTATCTTGTATTCATGTATTAAAATGTAGATTCATGGTTTTATGTGTTTTTATGATCTTATATGATGTTTCTATGTTTTAGGTCATGTTAGGTTTCATCTTGATTTCTCAAGTGTAATAAGTATGTGATGAAGGGCATTAAGTTATGATTAAACGTATTATTATGAAATAAGTTGAGGTTAGATTTTTAGGTATTTTTAGGCTTGATGATGCTTTCCCCTAGGCCCATTTGTGGTGATTTTAGTTGTTTTAATTAAGACTAACTGGACAATTAGTATGTTAATAAAGTGTGGATGGTAATGTGTAAGTTTGGTGAGTTTTAGAACATGTGGAGTTTTTGTAGGCTTTGAATGATTTCAGTTATAAGGGATTTTGGATCAAATTTGTGAGTTTTAGTGAAAAATGAGTATGTCATGGTTTTCATTGAGGTTTTTACATAAAAATTAATATATAATATAATAGGGGTAAGTTGTGTATAGATGAAGTTATGTTAATAAGGAGTTTTGAGAAGTTTAAGTGTAATAAGAGTATTTTGGTTATTTAGGGTTAATTTTGGAAAAACCAAAATTTGTGTATTTTAATAAAGTTAAAACATGTTAATTTTGGTATATGAAATGTCTGGGCTAATTAGGATTACCATAAATGTTAATTTCATGCACAAATGACTTAAAATGGGTTGAGAAATAAACCTTACGGATATAATTTGCATTTCATGTGCAAAATATTGGAGCTTAATCTTAATTTTTAAGTACAATACTTAATATGATATATTGGATCATATAATGTCTCCTTTTCGTGTTTTTTGTCGTTACTTATGCCTTATTACTCCTATAGGTGATGCTAACATGTTTTGATTTGATTAATCATAACACAATTCTAAGTGCTCTAAACGATAACAATTATTGGCATAAATTTAGTGATAATTGGTATTCTATATAATAAATGATAAGCAATATCCCATGTGATAAGGCACTAATAATTAACATAGAAGTTCACGTGATTTAGGAATGAGTTGTATAAGTTATATCTATTCCATTACTTTTTTTGGAACTCAAATGACCCTAGATCTACTCTGCATTGTTAAGTCCATAGGCTTATAGAGCATACTTAAGGATTAAAAGTCTAGTTTTTTGCCTCCTAAGAACATTTTACCTTGGAAAATGTTGTATGACACATTTTGTTCCACTAGATATAATAGTGGTTTTGCAAATGTGTTACACCTTGAAAAGAACTTTATGTTGTATAATGTTCCATCAATTATGAATAGTTGAGTATTTGATCTCAATGTAATTAAGTAAATGGAATATTGTGATCACCTAATGTTGAACCCTAATATAGTTTTCTCTTGAGTTATCTTGTATTGTGATGATATATGTATATATAATATCTATCATGTCATATGATTCCTATGTGATATGTATGACTAATTATATTTATGTGTATTGTTACCTTACTCAGTATATAGCATATTAACCATCATTTTCATAGGTTTTGCTTATTCCAATGAGTAGATGTTGATTTATTTCATAGGTATCTATTGATTTGATGCTCCTGATGTGATTGTATGGGGCGAATGATTATTTGGGTTGGTAATGACATATTGTTATCTCTATGTATGTGTGTCTCTCTCTCTCTCTCAGCTTGTAGTCCTCTATTTTTCATTATATCTGTTGTCTTCTCATTATTTCATAATCTTTATTATATTAGGATTAAGTATATCCCCCACCCAATCTGCGTTAGTTTTTTAAGCACTGTACTCTACATAGATTGAATATAAGGAATATTTATGTTAAATGCATTGTAACACCCTGCGTTTTTATTTTTAGCTTTTACAAAACTTGTTTTAAAGGAAAAAATAACTTATAAAAATATGAGGGTTACATAGAGAGAGTAATGTAAGCCCGTGTCCCCTAATAAGATTCAACTATAGATATGTTGGTTCAATAGTACTTGATGCATATATCCCTGCATTTGTTCATTACGCCAACAATCACTAAGAGTTGTTCTCATCAATTTAGTTTTGTCGATGTGATCTAATTATAATTAACATTTTCAATCAATCAATCAATTATTAATATGCTATTAGTATTGTCGTAATTAATATCTCTCTTATTTTTATTACTGCCCTTACTAATATTAATAAACTCAAAGTGAGATAATATAATAATATAGAGAGAAAGAGAGAATGAGACTTCATATTCTCATTAATATCTATGAGTTCTTTCTTTATACAATTCATCATATCCTCTGTATATAGTATCCATATTTATTACATTCATTATTAGAAGAAGTTAGATAATATAAAAGAAGGTGGAAGATACGTGAGTTAAGGTGTTGGAATCATAAAAAAAAAACTATTACAACTAATGGTACTAATGGAAGTATTAAACCTATAATTTAATATAATACAAATTCATAATGTGTATATCCATAATATGTGAATAGAATATTTACAACACCTCCCTTAGATGTACATCTTCTGATATTTACAATATTTCTCCTTAAAAGTTTGTCTTTAAAATACTTTATCATTAAAAACATTATCAAGAAAACCCAGTGGAATAAATTCATGGCTAATGAAAATAGTACAATTTTCTTCCATCAACATAATATGTCTCATTCATATATCATAATGCGTATGATTTTATATGTATGTACAAGCACACTTTTAATAGTGCTTATATTTAAAAACTTCGCTAGTAAAAACTCTATCATGAATAAATACTTGGCTTTTATATAAAGACATGTATCATAAAATTAATTTTTAAATCATTTATTTACGAACACTCACTTATAGGCTATATCTAATTAGTCTAACATGTTCAAATATTGAACTTCTTGGCCATATAAATCATGCTCATTAAGCAGATACATTTGACTATTTCAACTCAACAATAATTTACCCAATAAAATTCCATAATGAATCAAGAATAATTCTCAAATTTATCTATTTTCAGTTGCAATTATTTATATAAAGAGATCACCAATGCATACCTCATACCATCTTACATCGGTGTAAGGATAATTCATAAATATTTCACTTGCGTACATAATATATTACCAAATTCTATCCATATAAATATGTCAACTTATTGTGGTAAGTTTTCTATCCTTTTAAAGGATTATAACTCCTCTTTTGATGGCTCAACTTTTTGGACCCATAATACGCTTCTAGCGTATTTGTACCATATTTTCATTTACTTATATGAAGTCACCATAAGAACTTCTATGTGAGTTGGAATGTTAGTCAAAACACATATGACTTTTATAATTTACTAGCCATAACAAACACAAGTTATAGATAAGATACAACTAGCAAGAATAATCACAATCAAGTATACTTTGATTTTCTTTGGGTCTGTATCTCATGGAAGACATCGTCTAAATGCTTACTTGTTTATAATCTCAATATTCTCTTCTCCCCCCATAAGGCCAAGGAAATAAACATTTATAGCCTTTTTTATGACTTAATTTCATATCTATGGGTGAGTGTAGGCACACATAAGACTTATCCAATTTTTTAAAATAAGCATCAGGCTTATTCTAATGGACTGGCCTAAGGGATAATATGAAATGCGATTAGTTCATACCAAAAATATTTGTGTGCATATTGAAATATCACTTCTATACCTCACTAACAAAGTTCTATGAATAAAATGCATAATCAATGACTCTATCAATTCATTTTGCTTCCAACTTGAAGCATTGACTACATGTTTACCCCAATTAGATAGCTATTCACTTTTATACCAATGAAATAATATTAGTTGCAAAATATAACATGTGACCTTACATTGATATATCATTATATACTATAGTATATTTAAATGATCCACATGTGTCAACTTGAATTATATCAAAAACATAGGAGATTTTATGTTTTCTTACATTATCATGACTATAAATTTGCCAAGAATAATATGTTATTCATGTGAGATCACCAATTTAAATGAATCTTCATGACTATAAGTAGTTTCTCATGCAAGTTTCGATGATATTTTCTATCATTGTTGCACAAACGTAGTCTCATTTATCATGCCATGAAGATAATATTTTATGGTATACTAAACTTATAGTTAGTGAGACCATTTTTTTTTGTAAATATACTAAATGCAAATATTATGCATTTATCTTGGGATTACTTCTAGCCAATCTTGATGGTAATAATACCATCAAATACTCATAGACCATAGTAAGCTCTCTAGAAACTTAGTTATAATATCATGCACAATTTTGTTATCTGATTTTTAAATTGAGAAATCCTTTAATAAGTTCATCATGCCACATAGTACATTCATGCTAATTATAAGCTCATAAAATACTTCATCTTTAAAATATAATGTATAATGGCATTTTAATTAAATAAGTTAATCTTCTAGATCATATTTAAGCCTATGACAAAAGAAGCATTTAGCCCTTACCGTTAAATTCCTTATATCAAATGAGAAACTATATGTTTTAACCATTATACTAATAACTGAATGATAAGCTTCAAGCTTCAACCATCAAACTGCTTATTAGATAGGAGGTTTTAGGCTTCAACCATCAAATTTCTCTACCCACTAAAACTATAATATAATGGGGAAGACTATTGTAAATACTCCTACCACTACGGTGGTGGAGGAGAATTGACTATGGTAGGTTTTAATCATTACCAATTGCAAATTAGGTGCCTAGTCTTATGAATACATGGCTGAAAAATCATTCACAAAGCCATCATCGCTACTTTATGATTAAAACAAATACTTCAAATATTGCAAACATTAAAATTATAGAAACAAAATTGTAATAATTAAAAGTATATATATAGAAAATGCAAAAATAAAAGTAATGCAGGGGTCTATAGACCACCAAATAGTTAGATCTTATGGATCAAAAAGTATTTGAGATATTTAATGCTATCCGATCTTCTTTATCGGTATTACATAAGTCTTGAAAGACTTTTAACTATTTGATCTCCCCGATCCAATTGCACATAAGATACTCATCACCTTTTAATCATTTGATCTTAAAGATAAAATGATATGTATGGTCTTCAGATTATTAAATCATTAGGTGAAGCTTTCAACTTCTATCTCAATTGCATCATATCTTTATGTTCCTCAAGTACATACTTTTAGATGATATAATTGGTTAGGAGCCAACTTCATGCTTCTACCAAAACTTGCGTAATTGTCCCTCTATACTTTGGGTATGTGGGAAAATTTTAACCACTTCTAGTGGCTCTCCATTAACTTAGAGTAATGAAGTTTTGCATTATATTCTCCAATCAACTTCAAGTATTGAGATATGTATGTAATGATGGGCGATGAGACCGGCAATTCATCACGTTAAATTTAAGTAATTTTCTTAATGTTGCCACTTTAGATAGTTTTCCACCATCTTCAAGTAATAGAGATTTACATATGGTGATGGGCTATGTGACCACTAATCCATCACTTTTGATAATTTAATTGATCATATTAGATCTAATTTAAGTTTATAAAATAGGATACTTTTAGCCTTCTAGTATCATTGACCTTTACCCTCTATCTCATAATTAGAAGGGAGATCATTGTACACACAATCAAATGAAATTACATGTTGCCAATATATACAATTAAAACTGACTAAAATATCAATTAACATAAGAATAAAGTAAATATAGAGATAAAAATAAGATTTCCTCGTTCTAAGTTGATTCTAGAACCATAATGTTATATCCTCCTTAAAATGCTTAGTCAATTCAAAATAAGCTATTTAATTTTAAGATATATCACATATGCGACCTTTCATATACTTTTATCATGCACCAATCGAACTTGACACCACCTCCAAGGTCATTTACTTATAGGCACCCTAATGTTCCAAACAAGATAAACTCCATTGAATAGTTATTTATAGATTAGTTTTGGATATTAGATAGAAAGAGGCGAGATGAATCTGAGACACAAAAATGAAATCAATCTTTGAAATATTATGCTAAAGAGATGATAAGCAACATATAAGGGGAAGAGATAAATTAAAGGCTAATCATGCTGAGAATGTTTTGTTATATTAATAAACTCAAAGAGATATAATATAACAATATAGAGAGGAAGAGAGAATAAGAATTTTGATTCTCATTGATACCTTTGAGTTTTCTCTTTATACAATTCAACATATCCTCCCTATATAGTACCCATACTTATTATATCTCTTATTAGAAGGAGTTAGAAAATATAAAATAAGGTGGATGATACGTAGAATTAAATGTTGGAATCATAATGGAAAAATGTATTACAATTGATGGTACTAATAGAAGTATTAAATCTAAAATTTAATACAATATAAATTTATAACGTGTATATCCATAATATGTAAATAGAATATTAATACACATTGATAACGTGTACATCTATAATTTATAAATAAAATAGTTTAAATAATTTTATAATTTTTTATTAATAATTTATTTTTCTAATATTATTTTCTTTGATTTTGTAAGTCCCGACTGAAAGCCCAGGAGAATCAGCCCTCACTCGAACAAAAAATACACAACATATTACACGCAAGACCTTTGTTTCGATACAAATTCAAGGATCTTGTATATTTGGTATTCCTGTATTATTTCGTAGCTAATTCACATGGATTGAAGCATATAACACGTTATTTTACACGGTGTTCTCTACGTTATAGTTGGTAGCTCAGTCTGCTCATATCTGACCTTGGACTAAAAGAATATTTGGTACAAGATAATTAGGATAGATAAATTATTTTTTTTTATATTTTATATATTCCATATAATATATTTAAAATTTAATAAAAAATCAAATAAATGTCTATTTTAAATATTAATTTAATATAAAATAAATGTTTCGTTAAAATTATTATCATTATTATTAAATAGTTGATATAAAAAACATAAAATATAAAATAATTTGTTGCAACCCTACTACCTTGTACCAAAAAAAGCCCTAATGCTTATCTTTTTCTTCTTCGGCTGCACGATAAGCATCTTCGTCAGCAACATCCGCACATTCGTATGCTTTCTCAACCGTCTGAGAGCTACCGAAGCCATGATCCTCTTGGTCCTCAACTGCTCTGGCGACCGCCTTTTCTTCTTCTAGTTGTTTCAGTATCTGAGCTGTGGATGGAGCTCGTTCCTCTATATGTTTTATCATATCTTCTCTCTCCTCTTGGAGGCTATAATTCTGATCAATCGAGAACACATAACCAAAGTGCTGTAAAACTAATCACAAACACAAAAATAAAGTCTAACTCAAGATAAGTAAATGTATGAAAAGGAAAAGGAACCAGTTTTGGTTTTCTCATACCTTGAATTGCCTGTAGAGGTAAGCAGCTGGGTTGAATGATTTGAGGAAGGTAGGGCGGCGATAAGCAAAAGAAGAAGCGGTACAAAAGAGCAGAGAACATCCACTTTTCATCCTCTTCGGAAAACTAGTGAATATTACCAAAGAGCTAGCTTTAGCTAAGGTCTAGAAGCTGTTAGTACACTCCTTTTTCTACTACTAAGTTACCAAAGTGCTGCCACAGCAATAGACGCAAACCAAGCGGTGGGAAGAGAAGGATGAGTGCTGAATGAAGATGAGAAGGGATGGGGATGAATGAATTGATCAAATTTGGTTATGCTGGACGACTAGCTTTACACGCTGGCCCTGTTATTGAAGTTGTAGGTACACGCGCGTACAGGCGTTTTCCTCCAAGTGGGGGCCTGGACTGCTTGCCACGTTATTCTCTAAACATCCTTATCCGGTTTTAATGTTAAGTAGCTCACTCTCTTTACGTCCATACCACTGTACCGGTGCATAAGTCAATCTGATCCAAATAATTCATAAATATTAGATCAATCAATGTGAGCATATGGTATTTTACTATTTGTTGGGAATAATAACCCTTCTTTGAAAAAGCTAGTCAAATTAAAAACACAATAAATAAATACTCATAAGAGAAAGAATATGAGATTTTTATTGAATATGAATAATAAAAATAAATTTAGAATTTGTTATCATTACTAGAAATAATAATGGATTCCAGGTCCGATTTAATTTTGCCTTATTTTTAATTGGTCTGGGTTGATGATTTTAAGATCCAACGAGTTTAGATAGATTATATGGGCCTTTGTACTTTTACCAGAATTGTTCATATACCTTTATATTGTTATGTTGGATTATGCCTTGTTATTAATCTGCATGGATTATGCGTTTGTGTGTTGGTCTTAGTGCTCGGTTACCTTACTCAGTACGTAGTGTACTGATCACCCCTTTTATGGGTGCTGCTCATTCCCACGAGTAGTATGCCCTTCTGATTTGTGCAGGTGGATGAGATATCCGGTGGGACTATGTGTTGAGTTGTGTTTGGCTCAAGTTCGAGAGTGTCGTGGCCGTATTTCAGCCTTTATGTAATTTTATTTCCTACTATTATTTCTTTGTATTGGAGTATTTATCCTCTTTGATTTCGCACTCTGATTTCTATTTTATTACGTTTATAAACGTTTATGCGTACTCTGATTTTAAGGTATGATCTTTCGAGTTCTTTTATGAACTGTTGATTTGAATTTAATGTAAAGCTTTTCTTTAGCCTTAGCACTTGGTACTGGAACGGTCGAAGAGAACCGGTCTGGTACTAAGTGTGGCGGTAACATTTCTAGAATTCACGGGTTTTAAGTATTTCTAATTTAATTGCTTCCGCTTTAAGAAAAAAAATTAATGAATTTTGGGGTGTTACAAAGTGGTATCAGAGCAGATTTAGACCTTGCTCTTCTACTTTTAAACTTTTAAGTTGATACCACAAGATGATATCGAAGTTGATTTCAACCAAGCTCCTTGTTTTTAAATTTTTCTTTAAGGTGATACCACAAGGTGGTATCAGAGCTGGTTCCGATATCCACGCTCTTGTTCGAAATTTTTTAATTTAACCAAGTGTTCCTTGTTTTAAAAACATTTACGCTCAGAGTTGGTTTCAAAAACCATTTTCTATTTTAAATGTTTAGCTGATACCACAAAGTGGTATCAGAGTGGTTGATTCTTCGAACACGCTCTTTCGATTTTAAAATTTTTTAGTTGATATCACAAGTTGGTATCGAATCTAGTTTTGACCATGCTCTTTTGTTTTTAATCTTTTTAGGTTGGTACCAGAGACGTTGATCTTTTTCTAAATACGTTTGTTCTCGAAATTAAATTTGGTTTACGAAATTTTTATTAGTTTTGAAGCGAGTTTTGACTGATCTTTTGGTTTTAATCTTTTTAATTTGATACTAAGAGTAGTATCATTTTGAAAATGAATTGGGATTAAAAAGTTTCCTTGAATTGAAATCGTTTTTAAACAAAAAAAAAGATTTATTTTTTTTCTTTTTCCGGCCACAGTGAGAAGCGAAGGGTAGAATTTTAATTAAGTTTATTCTTAAGGGGGTAGTTTTTATACGTATTATTATTTTTTCTTTCGTATGGTGTCCTTATTTCCGTTGATTTAAATTTTATTTAGTAGGTTTATCCCTAAGGGGGTAGTTTATATAGATAGTAATGTTATTTTAGTTTTCTAACCACTTAGAGCGTTTTCTCCCAAACCCTAGGCGCTCTCGGAGACTTCGGGGGCGAAGTCTGTTTTTAAGGGGGTAGTAATGAAATGCCCCGAAAAATTCTAATCTTAAATATTATATTTAAATGAGGTTTTATTATAAAAAAATTAATTAAATAAATTATTTAATTAAAATAAAAGGAAATTAATTAGGATAAATCAAGAATAAATTTATAACTATTTTTAATTAGGAGGAATTTGAGTATTTTGACTAATTAAAGATTTTAATTTGGGAATTTATTTAAATAAATTATTTTATTTATAATAAGAATGAGAAAATAGTTTTAATTTAATAACAATTTTATAAATAATTTAATTGGAGGAATTTAGGGTGTTTTGATAATTAAAATGGAATTTATGGAAAATATTTTAAATATCCTAATTTAGCCTAAAAAGGGGTTTAAATATTATTTTATTTAAGTATTATAAATATTCAGATTAATTTAATTGACCCTAATCTAATTATTTTTCTCCTTTCCTTTTTCCCTTTTTTCTTTTTCTTTCTTTTCTTCTTTTTCTTTTTCCTCTTCTTTTCGTCGACTGGGCCAGCCGCGGCCCAGTTCCTTTTTTTTTCTTTTCTTCTTCTTCTTCGGCACGGCCCAGCCCGCGCCGTCGTCCTGCCTCCGCCCTCGACGCTACGTTTCGTTCCGTGATACGCCCAAAGCGCGTCGTTTCATTTAAGCATTTTCTTACCTTTTTTCCGCCCCTCTCTGCGCGGCGTTCCGTCGATCTTTTACTTGGGACGCAACGTTTTATTTAAACGGCTACCGCCCGCGCCCGAACCGCCCGGTTCTTCCCTTTTTCTTTTCTTTCCTGGCCGACCGGTCCACCTCCCTTCCTTCTTCCTTCTTCCTCCTTCCTCCTCCGTCGCTGCGACGCAAGCTTCGACCCCGTCAATGGCATCTCCGGTTACGGTGAATAATACCGGCCGTTTCTTGTCTCATTGCCTTCCTATTAACTCCAGGAATAAATTGGCATAATTTTCGTGCCTTAAATCTCGCCCGTTTCTTCTCCCCAACGTCGCGAACCTTCGAACCAACCCAAACGTCGACCGACCGTTTTCCGCCGCCGGCTGCCCAAATTATTGCATTTAAAACTTCCATGTCGACCTCTAGCTCCTCATTATCCATTCCAACATCTATAAATAGCCTTGTTGTAGGAGTTTTGGAATACTTTTCTTCCCCGAAACCCTCGGCCCGAGCTGCCGCCACCCCAACTTCAGACGCCTCTTCCGCCGCCGTCAGCCAACCTCCGTGCCACCGAAACATTCCATTCTCTTCCTTGAAAGTTCATCTAATTAATTAAACCATTTTCACCTCTCGATTCTTCTTGCACGGGCCTCCATAGCCGTGCCAAGTTGGCTGCTCGTTCTCGTCGAAATTTTGACCCCGAAGCCTTAAACCGCCTTCCACCGCCGTGCGCCGCCACCTTTGGCTGCACCACCACCATCATTTTGTCCCTCTCCTCCTGGGAAATAATAAACACCTCTTATACCACCTCAAGTCTCCCTATCTTTTTCCCAACATCCATCTTTCTCTTTGTTCTTCTATTTTTTCGGCCACCGCCGCCGCCGCCGTGAACCACCGCCGGTGCCACCTATCCCCACCAGCTTAAGGTTGAACCCTAGACCCTCTCAACCATTTTCTATATTATTATAAGCCTTGATTTAATTTATTTCAATTATTTGCATATAATTACCATTATTATTATTATTCTTAATATTTATATTCTTAATATGTTTTATTATTATTTGATGAGAAATTTTATGCTGAATTGTACTTGCAGGGTGGAGAGTGGTAATAAAACAATTTTATTGTTAGTTTCGAAGTTTAAGTTATTAATTGAATTATTATAGGATTATTATCATTCTTATTATTATTATTAATATTATAATTATTAGAATAATTATTATTAACGTTTTATTATTTATTTTGGAAAATCTTAGGCCCTAATTTTGTATTAACATTCGCACTTATTTATTTTAGTATTATTGTTTCTATTGTTCTTATAACTATTAATAATAATATTATCATTATCTTTATTATTTTAATATTATTATATATGTTATTAATTTTATTATTAATATTAAATAAATGGTAAGTCATTAGTTATTTGAAAACTTATATGTTATTGTTATTGTTATTATTATTATTATTATTGTTTTGTTGTTGTTGTTATCATTATTTAGATTCTCATTGATAGTAGTTTTATTAATTTTGATATTATTATATTAAGTATCATTATTATTATTATTAGGGTAAAGTCTTGAATCCTATATTACCAAGGTTTATAATATCTCTATTATTTTTATGTCTTTAGCAAAGTTAGAATTTTGTTAAGGTTATTATTTGGTCAAAGCTCTAAGGAGGCGTAGGAACGTGCTCCAAGACCGGTGTCGTTTCAGGTAAGGGGTGCTAAGGCCTTTTATGTGCTAATGTGCATTGTGTGCCTCGTATGCTATGCATTCTATGTTTATGATTATTAATTATACCGTATATGATATGACATGGAGTTGAAGTATGTTTTCGTATGGCATGTGTATTATTTGTGTATGACCCTGTAAGACATGCATGTGAGGATGTTGATATGATTTTATGTGGGAGAAAGGATGAAAAAGGAGGATGGAGAAAGAAGTTGATTAAGGGATGTGAGTTGACCTAAGTATTCCATTGATTCATGAGTAAAGGAATAAAATGGAGAATTTTAGGGTTTCGTGTGTGAGAATCTAATCAATTGTATTATGTGGAAAAATCTTTGGGTTTTATATGATTTGAATCTTTGTGTTGGTATGGATTGAATTTAGGGTTTTGTGTGAATGAATCTTTGGGTTGTATATGGTTTGAATCTAGGGTTTGGTATGAATGAATCTTTGGGTTATGTGGATTGAATTTAGGGTTTTGTATGATGAGATTTTGGGTTTTACATAATGGTTAATGTTTGCATGGTTGAAATTAGGGTTTCACATGGAATTTTAGGGTTTGCATGAAAAAGGTTCGAAGGTTTGTATGGGGAGATTAATGTCTGCATGGGTATGAAATTTATGTGTGGAAAGTTAATTTGGGATGTAAGGAAGGTAATGTAAGTGTTGTTTGGGTGTTTGAGCACTTGGGATGAAAAATAGCACGTGGAGCAAATTAAGGGTACGGAGGAGGTTGAATTAGGGTTTGGAATGATTAATTGTGGTTTGTTGTGGTTAATTAAGGTTTGGAATGGCTAATTATGGTTGTTATGGTTAAATAAGGTTTGGAGTGGTTAATTATGGTTTGTGGTGGTTGATTAGGGATTGATGTGGCTGCTTAAGGTTTTTGTTGTAGCATGTGTTTTGGTGATTAAGGTGTAATTATGAGAATGGAATCGATGATTTGTGATGTGTGGAGTGTTAAAATGATTTGGGTGATGTGAGGTGGAGTAAGAGGGGATGTTAAGGCCTAAATTAGGGTTTCGGGATAAAACCCTAGAGTGAGATGTGAAGTAGAATTGGAGGATAAGTGTGAAGAGATCGATCCATGCATGTCTAGGGTTTGGTGTAGCACGTGTGTAATTGGTGAATAAAGTATGATGATGAATATGGAAATTATGTTTTATGATTCGTGCATGTGCATGGTGAAAGCCTTTGAATAAGATATTTCAGACACTAATCTTTTAAAGTGGAAGATTATTGAGCCGAGTCCAAACCGATCCACCGGTCAGGAATAGTGGTTAGGACGCGTAGTCCTATATGCGACCGATCCACAGGTTATAATAGTGGTTAGGACATGAGGTCCTATATGTGACTGGCCCACCGGTAATAATAGTGGGGTGACTCGAGCTCAATAAACACAAACCAGAATCATTAAAGCTCTTAAAAGATACTAATTACTTACAGTGGAACACCATGCGAGCAGGAACCAAACCGATCCACCGGTTAGGAATAGTGGTTAGGGTTTCTACCCTATATGTGACCGATCCACCGGTAATAATAGTGGTTAGGGCATGATGCTCTATTGTGACCGATCCACCGGTAATAATAGTGGTTAGGGCGTGATGCTCTATTGTGACCGGCCCACCGGTTATAATAGTGGGGTGTTCCTATGCTCGCATGGATGGATAAAAGGCATGGTGTGAATCGGATTCTGTTAAGAGATTAATTAAATGATTAATTTGGATTATATGGGCCTTTGTACTTTTACCATAATTGTTCATATACCTTTATATTGTTATGTTGGATTATGCCTTGTTATTAATCTGCATGGATTATGCGCTTGTGTGTTGGCCTTAGTACTCGGTTACCTTACTCAGTACGTAGCGTACTGATCACCCCTTTATGGGTGCTGCTCATTCCCACGAGTAGTATGCCCTTCTGATTTGTGCATGTGGGTGAGATATCCGGTGGGACTATGTGTTGAGTTGTGTTTGGCTCAAGTTCGAGAGTGTCGTGGCCGTATTTCAGCCTTTATGTAATTTTATCTCCTACTATTATTTAATGCTATTGGAGTATTTATCCTCTTTGATTTCGCACTCTGATTTCTATTTTATTACGTTTATAAACGTTTATGCGTACTCTGATTTTAAGGTATGATCTTTCGAGTTCTTTTATGAACTGTTGATTTGAATTTAATGTAAAGCTTTTCTTTAGCCTTAGCACTTGGTACTGGAACGGTCGGAGAGAACCGGTCTGGTACTAAGTGTGGCGATAACATTTCCAGAATTCACGGGTTTTAAGTATTTCTAATTTAATTGCTTCCGCTTTAAGAAAAAAAAATTAGTGAATTTTGGGGTGTTACAATCACAGAGAAACCATTAAGGCCATACTAATACTCCTACCTGGCTAATCAGCATTACTTGAATCATATTATAATGTTCCACAATCTCAAGGACATGTTAGGTACAAATTACTCCTTAACCCCTTACTTATATAATTGTTAAGTATCCATTCCTTACTCGCCAAATTACCATATTACCCTTTAGGTTACATAATTACCAAATTACCCTTTGACCAATTTAGATTACCAAATTATCTCATACCCTTTTTAGATCACCATTCACCCCTCATAATTGCTACACTTATCATATTTCCCATTTGGTTGGTTATATTACCAAATCGCCCTTCTCCTTTGTTATAATTTCGAAATTGCCCTCTCAATTATTTTAATTGCCATTTTACCCTTTTTAACTATCATGAATCCCAAATCACCCTTTTTCATAATTACCAATATTAATTTACCCTTCTTCATATTTATAATTACTATATTACCCTTCTCCTTTATTAAAATTACCATAATGCCCTTTAATTGGTTAATTTACCAAATTACCTTTCTCTAGTATCATACTTATCCAATTGCCCTTCTACAATCATAATTTAATTACTAAATTATCTTTTGTCACTATCATAATTACCAAGTTACCCCATATTACCGGGTTTACCATAATATCCTTTAATTCATACAAATTACCACCATACCCCTTTTTCTTGTAGAATTACCATAACACCCCTTTTTCTTTTCGAATTACTATCTTACCCTTTTACATCCCAAAATTATCATTTTTATCTTTCCTTAACAAAATTACCATTTTTCCCTTCTTTTCCAAAATTACCATATTACCCATTACTTATAAATTACCATTTCGCCATTCACTTATACAATTACCATATTACCACTTATGAAATTACTATTTTGCCCCCTTTACTCTCAACATTGCCATATTGCCCTTTTACTTGAAAAATTACCATAATGCCCTCCTTCATCCAAAATTACTATTTTACCCTCACTTCCAAAATTACCATTCTTACCACTTACTTATAAAATTACTATATTGCCCTTTGACTCCAAAATTACCACTTTACCCTTTTCTCCAAAATTTACCATAATACCCCTTTACTCATAAAATTATCATTTGGCCATTTAATCATAAAATTTCCGTATTATTCTTTTATCTCAAAAATTACCATAATACCCTTCTTTCTCACAAATTACAATTTTATCCTTTACTTATAAATTATCATTTAACTCCTTTATTTTTAAATTACCAAAATACCCTTTTACTTATAAAATTACCGAAATACCCTTTTCACTTATAAAATTTCCACTTAACCCTTTGTTGCACCATTTTTACAAATTTACCACCACTACATAAAATACCACTATTTGCACTCCATTCTTATCATTTAACTCCCCAAACTTGTCATCGTTCAACACGATACTCAACTACATATATTAGATCACATACTTCATATCACTAAAATATCCTTAGACAATAATATTACACATACATTAGCAACATAATACATCATAGGCAAGCATTTAGTATTTCCATCAATAATCAACTCCTTCCTTAATTATCATACCTACACATGGCACAAAGCTATCATGCATTTCCCTTTTTCTTTCAATAACTATAACAACCATTTATATATCATGCTTGGCTCACAAAACATACATAAAATCATAATAAAATTCCTAATGTGCTAGCATACGTTTCCATGCATTTAAGGGAGGTTTAACAATTACCTTAATCCCGCAAAATATCAAATCTTACCAAGCACAATTAGCAACTCAACACCTAAAAATAATATCCATCATAATTATGTTAGAAATAAGAATCTAAGAATAAGACTTTATAAATTTTAATTAATAAAATACTTAACATTAAATACCATTATACCTTAAAAATTAGCCAAGTAATTTTCAAACTAAAGTGGAGCTCACGCTGCATGAGCAGCGTGAGTTTCATGCAAACATGAGGGGTGGAAGGGTTTGAAGGAAGCAAAATCTATTATTTTCGGGTTAGGGTATTTAGGCTAGAAAAGAAGGTGGTTGGGGGAGGTTTCAAGGCAAGGGAAGGATGCAGAGGTGGAGAGGGGGTGTAAGAGGTGGTCGGGGACGTGTTGATGGTGGCTAATGGTGGCGGAGGCGGCGGCAGCAAGGCTGCGAAGGTGGCGGTCGAAGTGGGGTGTCGAGGTGCAGGCTGGCGAGGAAGGAAAAGAAAGGGGGAAAACGAAATGGTGAAGGGGCTGGTTTCGGGAAAGTAAAGTATGGGGGTGGTAGAGGAGGTTGCAGGGAGGAGATTGGTGGTCTGGGAGGCGGCAAAGACGGCCGGACGACGGAGAACGGCGGCGTTACAGGCGGCTGTCGAGAAGGGTGAAAACAAGGAGAAAAATAGGAGAAGGGAGAAAGAGGGTTGCGAGATGGGTATTGGGGCGGTGCAAGGTGGTAGTCGAAGGGTGCAGGAGGTGGTTTATGGGATGAGTGCGGCGGTTGGAGCGGCGGAGGGCGGCGGCGCACGAAATCAAGGGGAGAAGATGGAGGGGAGAAAATGGAGGGAAGAGGGTCGGGGAAGAAGGGTTTCGAAATAATGGGGCAGGGAAAGGTGGAGAAAAAGAAGAGGGAGAAGAGAGAGAGGGAGAGGGAGAGACAGGGTGGCAAGGTGGCGGTTGCAGGCAGTCGGGCAGCAGTAAACAGGTCGGCAGCTGCTGCCGCCTGGGGAGAAGAAGAAGGAGGAAGGGAGGCTGCGGGCGGCCGGTCGGGGAAAGGAGGGGAAAAAGCTGGCCGGTCGGGGAAAGAAGGAAAAGAAAAGTGGGGGGGGGGCGGACCGATTGGGTCAGGCACGCGGGAGAGGGACCGAGGGAGGAAGAGAGGGTGAGGTGGGCTGAGTGTGTTGGGCGGTGCGCGAGGGAGAGAAGGGAGGGAAGCAGGCCGGTGCGGGCGGCCCAACGCGCAAGGAGGGCTGGCCTGGCGAGGCAGCTCGAGGGAAAGGGAAAAAAAGAAAAAGGAAAAGAAGAAAGAGGAAAAAGGGAAAAAGGAAAAAAGGGGGATGAGAAAAAAAATAGGAAAAGTAATTTAATTAAATTTATAAAATCATAAAATATAATATTCTTAGTAAATTATTTAATTTAATAATTTAATTTATTATAATCTAATATTTTAGTTTAAAAAGGATAAAGTTGGTAAAATATTAGTTTGGAAAATTATTTAAATAAAACAATATGATAAATAGAAAAATATTTATTTTTAATTTATTAAATACTCTTATCCAAATTTACATACTCTAAAATCCACAAATTAATTAAGTTAGGTAATTTTAAAAGCTAATTTATTTCAGATAAAAATTATTTATTAAATTATTGGTTTTCTAAAATTTTGGGGGATTACAGATACCTTAGTTGGATAAGTTTGGATATTGAGTGGAAGTCGACATTATTGTTAACATGAATTACACTCGATGAATTACTAAATATCACAAACTTGTTATACTTTAACCCGATCTCCTTAAACAATCTTTTCATTCACAACATCTCCTTACATTTGTCGGTAATGGTTATGTATTATGCCTCAATCATTAATAAAGCCACACACTTCTATAGCCAGGATAAATCCCCTATAGAAGGCAAATAGAAATATTGATGTTCATCTCCTTATATCTACATCTGTTGCCATACATGAATTAGTGTAGTCTACTGAAATTGGTTAAACCTCATCCTAAACATATCTTGTAGATATTTTGATATCAACTTCACTACCTCCCAATGATTTTTTTCGAGGTTGACTGACCATGCCGATGACAAAAGTAATGTCAGGCCTTACACACACCATTATATATATTAGACTTCCAATGGTTACCTCATATGGAATCTCACTCATCTTCTTCCTCCTGTCTTCATCTACAAGATATGATGCCTTGCACAACCTAATTTGGGGAATAAGGAGACAACCGATTAGCTTTATCTAGTCCCTATTGAATCTCTTGATTACCTTCTTTACATACTCCTCTCAAGATAACCATAGCTTACCTTGACCTCGGTAACACATGATGTGTATGCCTAAGATCTGTTTGACCTTACCCAAATCTTTCATTTAAAAAGATTTAGCTAAATTTTCTTTCAACTTTGATATTTGTTGTCAATCTTGGCCACTATTAACATGTCATCCATGTGTAGAAGTAGAATGATGAATTTTTGGCTCATAAAGGACTCAAACTTCTTTGACATATTTTTGTACCCCTATTGGCTCATAAAGGACTCAAACTTCATATACCACTGCCTTAGTGCCTAATTCAATCCATAAAAACTCTTTAATAGCTTACACACCATACCCTCTTTTTCCTTGACCTCCATATATACATCCTTCTTGAGGTCTCAATATAGGAAAGTTATCTTCACGTCTAGTTGTTCCACCTCTAGATCTAGAGCAACAAATAACCCTTAAAATTACATGGTTAGATGTCATCTTTACCACCAAAGAGAATATTTCATCATAATCAACCCCATGTTTTTAACCAAATCCCTTGACCGCCAAACTTGCATTATGCCTTGGCTCGATTTTGTATTCCTCATGCTTCATCTTGAAAACCCACTTGTTTTTCAAAACCTTTCTCCCCCTTTAGTCTATTTGTGAGCTTGTAAGTGGTATTATTTTGAAAGGAGATCATATCTTCCTTCATTGCAACCAACCACTTCTCATTGTGGATATCGTCGAGGGTCTCATCATAGCATAGAGGCTCTCTAGCATGTGAGAGTAACACATAATTAGTTGCTAGGTATTTACTTGTCGACCATACTTCTCTGGTGGATCTTTTTACTTCTTGAGGAGCTTCAAGTGTGTTAGACTCTTGGGGTTGTGCTGGCTGAGATTCCCAATCTTCACATTTTACTGCCTTGACTTGGTTCTTCAATATTTCTTCATCTGATTCTGAATGTGACTCAACCACCCTTCTTAGATCAACCTCCATTGGTCCAGTAAGTAATCAATGTAAGGCTATAACCTTCCATTCTCTATGAAGTCTTTGATGCTTTAGTCCTCAAAGAACACACCAGTCCTAATTCAAATGAACTTCTTGGCTACTAGATCATACAATCTGTAGCCAAACTTTTCTTTATCATATTTGATGAAGATGAATTGAAAACCCTTCTTGTTCAGCTTTTTTTTTCCTCATCCCTTGGTTTGTGGAAAAAAATTTGGCATCTGAACACCCATAGATGTTTGTAGCTCACTTTCCTGCCAAGCCATACTTCGTCGGCCACATCAACGTTTAGAGGACTTAATGGAGATAAATTGATGAGGTGACATGCCATTCATAAAGCTTTATACAAATCAATCTTAGAATCTTGGCATGTAAGAGTAAGTACCATACCCTCTCCGTCAATTTGCAGTTCATCCATTCCACCACTCCATTATGTCGAGGGGTTTTAGAAATGATAAGATCATTTTGAATTCCATGAGACTTATATTATTCTTCAAATGGACCAAGGTATTTGTGTCCATTATCCATTTGAATATACTTCAATTTCCTTTGAGTCTTACACTCAACTTCAACATGAAAAACCTTAAATTTGGCAAAAAAGTTGATCCTTGGTCTTCATAGGATATACCCAAAACTTTCTAAAGAAATCGTCGATGAATGTAAAAAAGTATGATGATCCATCAAGTGAATTCACCTTCATTATGTCATATACATCCGAAAAGACTCAATCAAGTTTCCCCATTGAGCATCTTTCAACATTTTTGACAAAGTGGACTCAATTTTTCTTGCCCAAAACACAATGAATGTATTAGCTAGACTTACACCCTTGGACCTCAATCAAAGAATCTTAGCTATTGAGAAGCTTTATCCCCTTCTCACTCATATGGTTGAGTCCATGATTCCATGCATCATAAGAGTCTTACATAGACTCTACCTTTGTTGGTAGACATAATTTTGCTTGAGCCTTATATAGTGAGCAACACTTGCTCCCCCAAGCTACTAACACAAACCCCATTGTCAATTTCCACATGCTTTTTCCAAACTGAATTACGTAGCCCTCATCATCAAGTTTCACTTCCGAGATGAGTCTCATTCTCAAGTCTAGAACATACCTTACTTACTTGAGCTGTAAACTATAACCCAAGCTTGTGTCTAGTTGTATATTCTCTATATTAGCTATCTTTGAGATGCCATCATTACCCAGATGCAACTAATAGATTTTTTTGGATGTATATGAATAGAATTACTCTTTATGCAGGGTATCATGGTAGGATGCACTAGTGTCCACAACCCAATTAACATTAGTACATGAGATGCTGATGTAAGTATTTAGTCTCTCTAAAACAACCTGTAGTTCATCATCGGTGATGACTATCATTTCCTCATCCATCTTGCCTTTCTCATTTGTACCCTTAATTAACTCTTAGCATCCATTCTTCTAGTGGCCTAGCTTCCCACTATGGAATCAAGACTGGTCTTTCTTTGAGTTCCTTGGCTTACTTTTAGACCTCCTTCTCTACTTCCAGTCACCGGCTCTTCCTAGACCCACCACAAGTGTCTCATACTTTGATAACGACTCTTCTTGTCTTTTCTCTTATAAATGATGTTAGCACTAGTGTCATTGTAAGTTTTTCGCCTATGGAAGAATTACTAAGAGGTACACAAAGAATCTCCCAGTTGTTTGATATGAAGCTTAAGACCAATAGAGCTTAAACTTCATCCCCGAACACTCTCTCTATGTTCTTCAACTAGATTAGTATATTTTGGAACTCATTGAGGTGTGTAACAATGATCTATCCATGATCATACCTCATTTTTAACATTTTCCTCATAAGCCACACCTTGTTTCTAGTTGTCTTGTTCGTATAAAGCAAATCTAGCTTGGACCACGTTCTATAGGTTATGGTTTCTTCATCAACATGATGATTCACGATTTCATCCACCCATTGAATAATATAACATCAAACTCTTCCATCGAGGTTCTTCCACTCTACTTCTTTTCGTTTCATGCTCTTAGACACGACTCTTACATTCTCAATCGGGTCAGCCAACTCTTTCACATAGAGCAAGTTTTCCATCCTTTTTTTATAAGTCCTATAATTTGTAATGCTTAACATCACCATGATTGGTTTACTGTATTTCATGACTACTAACTAGGCTCTAATACCAGATGTTGGAAATAATAACCCTTATTTTCCAAGAGCACAATTATAAGGAAGTGAGAGAGTAAAAATGCCATCACAATAGGTGAGGATTTGATGGATGAAGAATATGAGACTTTTATTAAGTATTAATAATAGGAGAAAATTGGGAGCTTCTTATCATTACAAATGGTTAGGAGATGTCATTTTTAACATCCTTCACCTTTGGCTGGGACATTCAACTATCATTGGTTGTTTGACTTATATGCCTTTCTACCTAACAACGGTCATATAGAAATAAATTTACAAGTTACAACTTAATTATTTGATTATATAATTCTACCTTAATCAACTTATAAGATAACAATTTGATGAGTTTCAAACCCCATATATTATAGGACTTTCAAGACACTCCCTAACATCATGTATTATTCCCTTCATCTCACCTATTAGGCTGACTCAACCAAAAATTTCCATCAATTGGTCTTTGGTCATCATACTTGACCAGTTGTCGCTACTTTGATGTCACCCTTGGTTTAAGTCACTCGGATAGTTCTCTTGGCTAACACCACTTGACTTTGGCATTAATAATCTTATCGAGGAACTCTAACACTACTCCATATTCTTGGTGAAAGAACTATAACATTATATTATTATATGTGTTGTACTCAACCTTTTTTGGGTTCAAGGAGTTTATTAAGAGCTACTTATACGTGGTGCTTATAGTTAAGGGAAAGGTTTAGTGTTTTGTTGTAGATACATCTCTCAATTATTTTATTAATATACTTATATCCTATAGAGATGATAATCGAATAAATCTTATCCAAAACTAGACAATTTTTATCCTATGGATATGTAAATGAATATGGATAAATATTTATAACAACTATGGAGGAAGAGAAAAAATATCCACCAAATTTGGGTACATATACAAGTAAGATATCCCGACATCTATACCCACCTCTATATTTGTATATGTACCTACATTCATTTACTTGATATGAGATTATTTGTTATTTTTTCATTTAAATAACTTATCAATATATTTTATAAGGTTAAAAGCAAAAATTTAATTAAACACCAACAATCAAAGTATCTAATTCTAACATTGGATAGTGTTTACCCTAACCTCGATGGATTTTACCCTAAACTTAATGGATTTTATCTGCCCGATATGTTAATAGATATGGAAGAGAGAGAAAAATACCCATCCGATTTGGATATGGATATGGGTGTGAGTTTTTTTTATTGAGTTGGGTAATGAATAGGAGGTGTCCAATCCATACCCGACCCATTATCATCCCTACTCTCAGTATTAATGTTGAGCAAAACAAGTGATTACAACTCAAATCCTTTTTTATTTTTTTTTATATATAATTGATGTCAATATGCCTGATACTTATTTCCTTTTCAATAAAAATCTAATAATAATGATGATGATGATGATGATGATGATGATGATGATGATGATGATGATGATGATAGTCATGATGCCTACTTATGATGTTATTAACATTTTACTATTTATTAAGAGTAGTTAACTTAGATGATACCAACCCTTGTGGGTGATTAGGATTCAATCTCTGCTAAGGATAGAAGTGACACCTAAGTTATTATTTTTTACTCTTTAGATTTCACATACCCACCTAAACAATAATAAATTAATTCTAATTAAAACATATCCATAAAAGTCCACCAACCTACACAATGCATTACATAGTTATATTAGCACTTAGAAAATGTTGACCTCCTAGGTCAATCAATGTCTTAAATCTTATTTTGATGATAAAAAATGGGATTAAATGAGTTAACAGGGTTGTTTAAGTATGCATGCACTTGTTGATAAAAAGGATGTTAAAACATAATTATTCAAATCTTTTCTGAAATGCAACATGTAAAAGAGAAATCAAGTATCAAAGTACAAGAGAATATTGTATCAAAACTACCAAGACTCAATACCTCAAGGTCTATACTTCCTAGTAAATTTGATTTGATATAAATTCCTTGTTGATATTAAATCCTTTTAAAAGTGTTTTTGAACATGATGATTCCATTCAAACCAGTCAACTAGTCTCAAAACCGATCGACTGGTTCGGTTCAAACCCATAACTTTAAATGTGCACAAACTCAAATAGATCAACTAATTCAAAAATTGATTAACTGGTTGTAAAATCAATAGACCGGTTTATATAACTAGGCTATTGGTTTTACTCCTTTAGAAATCTATTTAATCTTTGTTTGAACACTTTGACTTGTTGTAAAACTTACAGATTCATAAAACCAATCGACTTGTTTGAGTAACTAGACTATTACTCCTACAGAAACCCATTTCGTATTTTTTTGATCATTTTGGCTTGTTTTATCAAATTGATGAAATGGTTCACAAACCAATCTATTGGTTTGAGCAACTAAACTAAAGGTAGAGACAAAATGCAAAAAGGTTCATGCCTAGGGAATAAACCAATCAAATGGCTTGAGTAAACCAATTAACTAGTTTGAATGACACATGTACTAGTTTACTATACCATTCGACTATTCATACATGTTCATAGGACCAAAACTATATGGCACAAAACAGATCAGCTAGCTCTAATAACTGATCAGATTGTTTATGTAACAATAACACTTGCACTTTAGGTTTGAACATATTCCATAAATTGGTTTGACTAATTGATTAACTAGTCAACATAAATAATCAACTGGTTTGACCAACTGATCAATTGGATATCATTAAATTGTGAAAAATGTTCTTGTTTCTTGCGCAATAGATATATGATTTTTACTCCAACAACTACATTATTGGGTATAAGTATAAATAGTATTTATGAGGCGGCTTACAAACAACTTTTGAGCTCTTAATTAATTACTCAAGTCAATTCTTTATTCCTACTTACAACTAATTCTCAACTACTCACTTTCATATTCATCTCAAGTTGAGATATTTTCAAAAGTATTTGTGCTCACTCTACTTAGCTAGAAATTTCTCTCTGATTGTAATATCTAGTTCTTTCTAGATAGATTACACTCACAAATTTTTCTTTCATTTTCATATTTGTATCATTTGTGGGATATATTGTAATCAACAACAGCTCTCCTCAAAACTCATTACATTGAGGTTGTGATGCACAGTGGATACACATTGGGTTAAGCAAGGAGATAATGGCGACAGGGTTTGGGACCATCAAAAATAGATGGAAGTAGAGAGGAATATGAGAGGCTGAAAATATGGATTAAGTGGCCCTTAATTCATATAATTTAATCCACCACTCAAACATTTGCAACATTTGAGGTAAAAGAAATAAGATTTTTGTAAGTAATAGTCAACCTAAGCATGCACTAGCTGGGAGTGTAATCCCCCAAAATTTTAGAAAACTTATAATTTAATAAATAGTTTTATTTGAAATAAATTAGCTTTTAAAATTATTTAGTTTAATTATTATATGGAATTTCTAGTATATAAATGTGGATAGGAGTAATTAATAAATTAAAAATAAATATTTTATTATTTTATCATATTATCTTCATTTAAATAATTTTCCAAACTAATATTTTACTAAAATTATCCTTTTTGAACCAATATATTGAATTATATTGAATCAAAATATTAAATTAAATAATTTATCAAAAATATTATATTTTATTATTTTCTAAATTAAATTAAATTATTTTTCTCTATTTTCCATTTTTCCTTCTTTTCCTTTTTCTTTTCCTTCTCCTCATCTCCTTTTTCTTCCTTCCTTTTCTTTTCCTTTTTTTTTCCTGTATTTGGGCCGCCAGGCCAACCTATCCCTCTCCCCCGCCTGGGCCACAGGCCCGTTCGCCCTACACGCACCAACCTCCTCCTCTCCTCCTTCCTTTCTCCCCTGGACCGGCCGGCCAGTCTCTTTTTTTTTTCCTTCCCCGACCAGCCTGCTCCCTTATTTCTTCTTCTCCCAACGTCTCGACCTAGTAGCTCCCTGACTCGTCGCCATCGCCATAACCGCCTGCCACCCCGAACATTTCGCCCGGCCACCGCCTGCAACCTCTCACTGCCACCTTGCTGCCACCACCTGTCTCCTTCTCTCTCTCTCCCCTGCCCTTTTTTTCATTATTTCGGAAACTAGGCAGCCATGCACCCCATCCCACATGGCTCCCCTTTCCTCCCCGTTGTCACCCTCTCCCTGCCACCCTAAACACTGCCACTGACTGCCATCTATCCCCCTTACCCTTCCTCTTCTTTTTCTTCTCCCCTTCAGCCATTTTTCCTGCCCATTATTGTCGAGCCCTTCTCGCCCGATCCTCTTCCCTCCATTTTTTTCTTCCCTCCATCTTTTCCCCTTTGTTTCGCGTGCCGCCGCCCTCCGCCGCACCAAGCCCCTGCACCACCTTTTGCAACCGTCTACTACCACCCTGCACCGCCCCAACACCATCCAATCTACCCCGCAACTCCCTCTTCCTCCCCTCTTCTTTTTCTCCTTGTTTTTCACCCTTCTCGACAGCCCACATGCAACCCCTCCTTCCGCCGCTGTCCGGCCGCCTCTGCCGCCACCCAAACCACCGATCTCCTCCCTGCAACCTCCTCTACCACCCCCATACCTTATTTTCCAGACACCAGCCCCTAAAACCCTTCATTTTTCCCTCCTCTTTTCCTTCCTTCTCAGCCCCTCCACCTCGACCCACCTCGGCAACCAACTTCGCCACCTCGCCGCCGCCACATCCGCCGCCGTTAACCTATCCCCGACAACCACCTACACCCCCTCTTCACTCCTGCACCTTTCCTTTACCTTTAAACCTCCCCTATCTATCTTCTTTTCTAGCCTAAAGACCCCAACCTAAAAATAGCTATTTTACCTTCCTTCACCCCCTCTTCGAGCCTTTTTCCCTTTTATTTTTGCATGCAGCTCATGCTTCATATGCAGCATGAGTTCCTGCATTATTTGGCCATTTTTATTAAAAACTTTAAGGTATGATAATATTTAAATTAATTATTTACTTAAGCAAAATTTGTAAAGTCTTATATCTTGATTTTCTTATTTCTAATAAATTTTGATATTATTTTTAGGTATTGGTTTTTCTAATTAAAGCTTGAATATTTAACCGGGATATCGGTAAGATTCGAATTTTGTGGGAAATTAAGGTAATCGTTAAACCCCACTTAAACGTATGGATAAACGTATGTTTACACATTAAGATTTTTAATATGTTATTATGTTTGATATATGGTTGTTAGTATAATTTATATGCTGACTTGTATTGTTTAATAAAAAGGAAAGTATGCCCTTTGTGTGCTATGTGTGGAAATATTGATTAGGGAAAGAGTTTGGCTATTAAAGAAAGTGTTAAGTGCTTATCCTTGTTATTTTATGTTATTATGACCATTTATGCATGAATAATATTATTGTTAGCCCTAGGGGCATTTTAGTAATATTCCTTGTGCTAGATTATGGCCTAATATGGGTGGGTGCTAATATGTATTATGTTAAAATAATATGGTTGGTGGAGTTGGATATTGTTAATGGAGTACTAATATTATTATTCCATGTGATAATGTCAATTTAATAGAAGTTGTGTAATAAAGGGGGTAAAGTGTTAATTCTGAAGGCAAAAGGGCAATATGGTAATTTTACAAGTGAAAAGGGGTATTGTGGTAATTATGGAAGTTAGGGGTATTATGGTAATTTTACGAGTAAAGGAAAAGATGGTAATTTTTCAAGTAAAGGGGCATTATGGTAATTTTAGAGGTAGAGGGGCAAACTAGTAATTTTATAAGTGAATGGTAATATGGTAACTTTATAAGCAAATGGAAAAATGTTAATTTTAAGTAAAGGGGTATTATGGTAATTTTGGGAGTAAAGGGTAATATGGTAATTTTGGAAAAGAATGGCAAAATGGTAATTTTGTAAGGAAAGGTAAAAATGGTAATTTTGGATGTAAAAGGGTAAAATAGTAATTTGTAAAGTAAAAAGGGTGTTATGGTAATTTTATAAGTAAAAGGGTATTGTGGTTATTTTGTAAATAAAAGAATACTATGGTAATTTGGAAGTAAGGGGTAGAAGGGTAATTTTGTAAATTAAAAGGATATTTATGGCACACTTGGGAGTAATGAGTAACTTGGTAATAACGATAATGACGAAGGATAAGTTGGTAATTAAATTATGATTATAAAAGGGTGATTGGATAATTATGATAATAGAGAAGGGTAATTTGGTAAGTTGACCAATAAAAGGGCGTTATGGTATTTTTAATATGGAGAAGGGTAAATTAATAATTATAAATATGGAGAAGGATAAATTGGTAATTATAATTATGAAGAAGGGTAAATTAATAATTATAATTATGAAGAAGGGTGATTTGGGATTTATAATAATTGAAAAGGGTAAAATGACAATTATAATAATTGAGGGGGGTAAAATGGTAATTATGATAAAGGAGAAGGGCAATTTGGTAATTTACCCAACTAAATGAGCAATTTGGTAATTTAACCAACTAAAGGGTAAATTGGTAATTATTTAACCAACTAAAGGGGCAAAATAGTAATCATGATAATGAAGGAGGGTAATTTGGTAATTTATCCAACTCAAGGGCAATTTAATAATTATAACAAAGGAGAAGGAAAATTTGGTAATCTAGCCGACTAAAAAGGGAAATAGGTTAAGGTTAACAATTATGAAGGGTGAATGGTGATCTAAAAAGCATAGAAGATAACTTAGTAACATAAACCGAGCAAGGGGTAATTTGATAATTATGCAACCTTAAGGGTAATATGGTAAATTGTTAAGTAAGGAAGGAATGACTTAGCAACTATATAAGTAAGGGGTAAATGAATAATTTGTACCTAACATGTCTTTGTGATTGTGGAATTTTATAATATGACTCAAATAACGTTGATTAGCAAGGTAAGATTATTTGATAATTAGTAAGTAACACGAGAACGAATCCTAATTCGGAATTAGATGAGATTATGATGGCCTTAATGATTTCTCTGTATTATCTTGGATAACCGTCCGTATAAGACATGACTAATGATATCAGGACGATTAAAAGTAAATAAGTATCTGATTATTGTGCTTTTCGTGATCACTTTAATTAAGACACTAATACTTAAAGTGAAAGACCTCAAGATCGGGGATGGTGACTCTTTAGGGGTCGCTACCCTAAAGACGTGGTTTAGTCCACGATTATTTTGGTATTTGCTGGTGTGCCTTTGTGCCCCAGCCAGACCCTGTATCTTACTCTATCTAGCTCTACAGACCTAGTTAGGGGGTATGCATACTTATGGATTAGGCGTCCTTGTCGGTAGGGTACTGAGTAGCTTTATACACCAGTACGACCAGGGTACCTTTGCATCCCTAGGTTCGTGGTTGAAGGGTACTGAGTAGCTTTTATGCATCGGTACGACCGGTGTACCTTTGTGTCCCGGATTCTTGATCTCCCATCTGAGGCAAATAAATGGGATTGTTGTGTTGATTAAAGAAAGGGAAAATACTAATCATGAAAGTGAAAGATTATGAGCCGGGCCCAGTTGGATTATGATTATGAGTACCGATCCACCGGATATAATAGTGGCCCAGGAGTGTGTTGCCCTGGCAAGTGATTATGAGTACCGATCCACCGGACATAATAGTGGCCCAGGAGCGTGTTGCCCTGGATGATGTTGATATATATTCCGATCCACCAGCAATAATAGTGGGGGTCCCGAGCTCAATAAAATCAGTCATGTATGTGAATAAAGTTATGGAAAAATACTAATCACTTATAGTGGAACACCATGTGAGTCGGGGCCAGACCGGTCCACCGGTGAATAATAGTGGCCATGAGCGTTTTGCCCTGGAGACCGATCCACCGGCATATAATAGTGGTTAGGTGCGTTCTGCCCTATAAGTGACTGATCCACCGGCTATAATAGTGGGGTTCTCGCACTCACATGGATATAAAATATGATATTGATTGAATAATGATGGACTAATGGCTTAAGGCCCGAATGTATTGATTTTGCACTATGACATGACTTAAGGCCCGAAAGTATCGATTGTTCATAACGACCTATTGATATCTGATGTGATTGTTAATTATGTGAATGTTACATGTACACATCTTGTTATATATGCATGTAGTTTTGTATCATGTGTGACATTACGTGCCTACTTTTAAGTGTGACTTTAAAGGGTTACTCAGTACCGTAGTACTGAAGGGTTCCCTTTGTGGGGCCCCTGCCTATTCAATGGGCAGTGTCCCTTGTAGGTCTTTTCAGGTGCTACTCAAGTGGGCAACGGGAAAGAGTGTAAGGATTACCCGGCCTTTAGGATTTCATTCTTCCTCTTCTAATGTATGGTTTAAATGTAATTTTATTCTTGTAACCACCATTGGTGGAATCTATTCTTATAAAATGTTTACTTGCGCCACTCTGATTTAATAATGGTTTGAATTTCTAGCAATTGATATTTTGTTCTTTAGCCTTAGCACTTGGTACTGGAACGGTATGAGTGAACCGGTCTGGTACTAAGTGTGGCGGTAATATCCCCGAAATTCACCGTTTAATATTTTTCTTCCGCAATTTCTTTTAATAAAACGAAATTTTTCAGTAGTGAATTTTGGGGGTATTACAGGGAGGTAGTCCTTCAAAAATAAGGAGGATATAGGTAACCAAAGTTGAGTCTATTTAGCCATTTCCCATACTTATAAGGGGTGTAAAAATATTTAGTTATATCTTAACTAAACCTTAACTAAATAAGTATAAACTGGTTAGAATTTAAACCAGCTAGTTATGTAACAACGCTAACTATTTTAGTTTAATTCCAACCAACCCAAAAGTCAACCTATGTCCCCATAAGCCCTCAATAGTGCATCCCCCTTCCCATTCCTTACTTTATTTCTAATATTGGAATGTTAGACAAGTAATCAACTACTAATCTAGCTATTATATCTTTCAAATGACAAAAGATAAGCTATAAGACATTGCATATATCTCGAGATGACAAAAATACAATTAAGTGAGGGGCATTATCATCAAAATGCCGCTACTTTTTGCACAATTCAAAGATGCCATATACCAACCCTTTCCCTTTATTTTTTGTTCCATTCGAAGCCAACAAAGTGGTCCCCACTGGTTATTGAGTGTAGGGATTGTTGGTGGTTGTGGTGGTTGGTTTTCCGTAGTGGGTGGATGTGGTTGTCTACATGCGTGGGCTCAAAAGGAAGCTACAAAAAAGGTGGCGATTGGGTTTTATGTTACATGGCTCCACCAAGTGGCCGGGGGCATTTGTTAAGCTTAGTGTAAATCTTCCCAAATTAGAAGGGTTTTGGGTCCTTCAAACTTAGGATGATAATTAACTAAAGCAGAGTGTTATGATGGAGATTGCAACACCCCCAAAATTTACTATTGAAAAATTTTATTTAAAAAAAATTACAAGCAGAAGCTAAAACAATAAATTTTAGGGGTGCTCCACACTTAGTACTAAAATGGTTTCCTCCACCGTTCCAATACTAAATGCTAAGGCTAAAACGTTACTTTACTTAAATTCACGAATACTATTATAAATAGAGTAGCACAATAGTTAGGGAGGTTAATTTACCTTTCAAATAAAACCTACTAAATATGGTTACAAAAAATTTAGTGGAAAGGAAATATAAAAGATTATAAGGAAAATACATAGTTCAAGTTATCGAACAGAATCCCAAATAACCCTACACTCTTGACCCAATGAATAACCTTGAAATAAGCTTGCAAGCTGACCTACAAAGGCCACTACCCATTAAATAAGCGAGGGCCCAAGAAACAAACCCTTTAGTACAATGGTAATGAGTAACCAATTATACTAGATTAATATGCAAGGTTAGATGCATCACGTTAATTATATGAACATTGAATTATGCATATGTTAACTAAAATGCAACAATCATTCATATAGCCACATGCACCAAGATCATATGCTACCAATAGTCATTTAATTAGAAATAACATAAAATTACTAATGGAACATCCAAGTGATGCTCTTTGTAGTATAATTAGAAAACACATCATTCTCGACAATAGGCACAACTCACTTAATCAACCCACATATTCTCAGTAACACCACTACAAGAATGTCATGCACATGAGTAGATCATATCGGCTCATTCATTATTATCTGGAATCGTGATATTAGTGTAGTAATTAGTCAACTCATGAATTTTATATCCATGTGGGTTCAAGGACCCTACTATTCTCATTGATGGAATGATAAACAAAGTAAAACCCCAGAACAACAAGCTCTTGACCACTATTCTCACCAGTGGACCGGTAAATCAAAGTATAATCCTAGGGCAGTATACTCCTGGCCCCTATTTTCATCGGTGAACCAGTAAATAAAGTACAACCTTGGGGCAAAATGATCCTGACCACTATTCTTACCGGTGGACCAGTAAATAAAATACAACCCTAGGACAAAATGTTCTTGGCCACTATTCTCATAGGTGGACCGATAAATAAGGTACAACCGCTCTTAACCCACGTGGTATTCCACTGTAAGTAACTAGTGTCTTCCAAAAAGTTATTATCGTCCAATGTTTTTATTACTTGAGTTTGGAGCCCCACTATTCACATCAATGGAATGGGTAGGGTACAACTTCCAGGGCAGAATACTGCTAGCCACTATTATTGCCGATGGACTAGTAGGTACAATGGGGCCCGACTCAAGCGATCTTCTACTTTAAGTGATTAGTTTATTCCCATATCTATTAGCATTCAATGTTTTTAATTATTTGAGTGTGGGACCCTCAATATTCTCACCAGTGGAATGGTAGGGTACAACTTCTAAGATAGAATGCTTCTAGTCACTATTCTTACCGGTGGATCGGTATGTACAAATAGACTTGACTCAAGTGATCTTCCACTTTAAGTGATTAGTGTCTTATTCATGTTTTATTTTTTTCAGATACAACATACAAACATGCAAACCTCATGCATGTCTCCTGCTCACTACCACCTTAGGACAATCATGTTCCCTTAGAAACCCTAATTTTATAATCCCAGGTACATCCTTACCCCTAATGTTCCTTTGAGTGCCCAATTTACCCAACAAACCCAAAACTGTCATTAGAAACCTCTCTTATCATGATTCATAGCCTATTACCCCCCATTTTTCACATATGATAACAATTAGCCTCTAGGGTTACTCCTCAAAACCCTAATTTTCCCTAGTTAGCCTAGCCCCTTCTTTACTACTTGTTTAGCCTAGCCCCTGCTCACTAGACATATATTACTATGTTTGGCCATCCCCTAATTCCCCCATTTTGCACATGTGATAATAACCCCCAAATCGGACCCCTCTCGAAACCCTACTTCATCGTGGTAGTTATATCTACTTCCACTTATCCCACATGGCTATTAGATTTAATGCAAAATCCCCAAATAACATGATTAACATCATAATCTAGAGTTACAAACCAACTCTCCCATTTCCTACATGTGATAATACCTACTCCTAGGGTTCCATTCCTTGACCTACCAAAGCCCTAGTTTCACCTTTTTGGTAATCTCTCATTCCTTAGTAATGTAAGGACTCCCCAAATGTACAAGGCTACCCAACAATGCCATATATTATTACTTATCATGCATATTTATTAGAATAACCACCATTGTACATTTAAAATTACCAAAATGCTCCTAGGTCATATAATATTAATATTCATGCCCATACATGTGTTACTAATACAACAAACTCCTATTCTCATGCTTAATATCACATAACAATTAGCATGCATATTTATTAGAATGATCACCATCATACATTGAAAAATAACAAAATACCCCTAGACCATAAAATATTGATATTCATGCTAAAGCATGTATTTATAATACACCAAACTCCTATATCTATTCCTAGCAATATTTACAACACATTAGGCATCTCGATTAGGGTTAAAGATCATGATGTGTTTAAATGACCAAATTGCCTCTAGGGATCATAATAGTAATATTTTTACTAAAAGTGTCCATACATACTTAACATAACATTTTATATACACATAACATACATCATCACTTCCCAACATTAGACCCCTTCTTAATCACCATTTCACACATATAACATCTTACACAATATAACATGCATTCCTTTTCCATTCTACACAGATCACATGTCAAAAACCCCAATATTCTAACATACAATATCCAAATATTTTAGTATGGTATAAATGTTACCTGATTTCCAGCAAAAACAAACTTTACTAATAACTGGCCAAAAATGCTTAGACTCTGTTTAATAAAATTTTGTACCTAAAGATAATATCACAAATACCATATCAATATTAGATAAATTAAATAATGATTTTTATTAAAAATATTTATTAAATATAAAGTTACCAAACTACCCTTATACCTTAAGTATTATCCCTAAATACATAAAAAAAATACACAACATAAATCACGTTGCATGTGTAGCGTGGACCACGCAGAAATGGGAAAAATGGAAGGGATAAGAAATGTCTTAGGTAAGGGCTATAGGTGATGGTGGGAGGTGTGGATTTTGGTTGTTGAATATAGGAGGTGGGGTGGAGATGGCTGGTGGTTGGAGGGTGTGTTGTAAGTGGTTCGAGGGCGGTGGCGGCGGCGGCAGCATAGACTGCAGGGAGAGGTGATGTAGGGAAGTGAAAGGAGAAGAAGAAAATGGGAAGAAGAGGAAGGAGAGAAGGGCAGGTGCAAGTGGTGTTGGTGGTTGTGAGTGATGGTGCAGGAGGTGGGTGGTGGTTGTGGTTAGCGGCAGGCAGTTAGGAGGAGTTGCGATGGTGGAGGACATGGAGGGGAGAGAGGTGGCCAAAGGAAGGTGGCGGATGTAGGGGTGTCGAAGGGAAGAGAATGAGAGGAGGTAGGGCTATAAGGGAGGTTGGGGTGTTGTCTATTCGGGGTCATGCAGGGAGCTACGAGGTGGAGGAGTTCGATGCGGCTGTGGTGGAGGAGGGGGCTATTGCAAGGAGAATGGACGGTGGTAGGGAGAATCGATAGGAACTGCCGCAAGGGATAATGAAGGATAGATAGGGTAGTAGAGGAGGAGGAGGAAGGAGGGAAGGAAGGAGAAAGGGTGGCGGAGGCTAGGTTGGTGGTGGAAGCGCTAAAGGTGGATGCAGATGAGGTGATAGGGGAAAATAGGGGTGGGGAGAAGAAGAAAGAAGGGAGAAGGGAAGGTTGGGGAAAGAGCATACCATGAGGGAGAAGAGAGGAAGGGAAGAAGAGAAGAAGAAGATGAGGAGGAGGAGGAGGAGGATGAAGAAGAAAGGGGGTGGTTCGACGTGTGAGGTAAGTGGCAGTGCAAGGAGTGGTAGGTGTAGCAGGGGCAAAAATAGGAGGAAAGGGGCACGTGAGGAAGGAGACCAGGGGGCTGTAGGCCCAAAAAATGAAAAGAAAGGGATGACAGAAGGGTGGTAGTGCACAATGTCTTGTTGGGAAGAGGGAGCGACATCGCAGACATGCAGAGGTGCAATATGTGCATAGGAGAAGGAGGAGGCGTATGCAGGGGAGAGCTTGGGGCATGTTTGGCCGGGCGTAGGTGAGGAAAGAAGGAGAGGGGGAAATCTAAGCTATTTAGGGAAAGAATAAAGGAGAGGGAAGGCTGGGCTGCGTGGGAAAAGAAGGAAGGAGAGGGAAGTGGGTTGGTCGCGTGGGAGAGAAGAAGAGAAGAAGGAGGAGAGGGGTTGGGCAGACCCGAGGGAAAAAGAAAAGAAAGAAGGAGGAGAAGGACTGGGCTAGCCCGAGGAAAAAGAAAAGAGAAAAGGGGGATGGTTCGGGCTAGCTTGAGGGAAGAAGAAGGAATGAGAGAAAAAAAAAAGGACAAGAAAGAAAAGGAAGAAAAGGGAGAAAAAGGAAAAGAAGAAAAAGAAAAGGAAAATAGATTTATGATTAGGATTAGAAATTAGATTAAAATTGGGCTATTGGAAAAATATTATATTAATTTATCAAAAAATTAGGGTATTAATTTAAAAAAATAATTTTGATAAAATTATGAGTTTAGGGTTTATTTAAATAAAAAGAGTAAGATAAAATGATAATAATAATTATATTAATTTATTAAATAATTTTATCTATCTTTATAAGTCAAAGGTTCACAAGAACAATTAAATCAATAATTTAAAGATTAAAATTTTCTAGATAAAAGGGTAAAAGTTCAAATTTTAGGTTATAAAAATTTGGGGTGTTACAGAGATGCTCCTACATCAATTTTTGTGTTGCCTAACATTTCTAAAAAGAGGTCATTTGATTAGTAGATCCATAAACCTAGATAAAATAACTAGTTCAATTTATAAATAAGCTTTTAGAAGGTCATTGAGATAGTATGCTCATAGATTAAGAAATGAGTGATCAACAATAAATATACAAGGGGTTTGAAATCCAAAAGGCAAGCCCTTTTAGCAGTGGATGTAGAGAAATTTTATTGTCAAACAACTATACATTGTGCGTCAAAATTTTTTATTTCTTGTTTCCATTCCAAAAAATCCTATTCACCCCACCCCCTCTTGGGTTCTTTAAAAAAAGGGTTGTTTAATATATTTTCATAATTGTTGTTAAGACTTTAATTTCTTTTACATAACTAAAAAGACATATTAGTAAGGTATTTGTCTATATGTTTTTGAAGATATTGAATATTTTCTTATTAATCTTAATATACAATTTGAAGAAAAAAACATATCTCTTTATGAAAGAGAATCCCAACCATCTTCTTCACTACATTAAACAAAGTAAGACTAATTATTATAGAAGATTAGCCCACTTCCTGGCCAAAATTAACAATATAGTTTGAGATATAGAGTTCCACCTCAATAAGTTAATGGATTCTGAATTGACAAAATCCTATAATTTGGTGTGTACTAAATAATTAATAAATTAATGTTATTAATTTATATATTAATAAATAACTCACTACTTTATTAATGTATTATTTATCTTCTTAATAGATATACTGTTCAATTTATTATTATGCATATATACATTATTCGTTATACTATTTATTTCAATGTATTTTTAATGTTTGATGCTAGTTGGTTTATAAAACTATGGAAATGATGAAGTGCAATACCCCTGGATTAGTAGCGAATAGTGGAGTCTTAGAAAGATTAATAAGTCTACCTATATCAACAATGTATACTTTTTTTTTTGGAAAGTATATCATTAAAAAACTTCATAGTTAAGTGTGTTTGACTTAGAGCATTTTAAGGATGGGCGACCTCTTTAGAAATTTTTTGGGATGTGTCTGATTTGTTAAAAAATATACATTAAAAAAGACTCATGTTGATTTTTAGAGTCATCCATTGACCCTAAAAGAACTCTAGAGTAGGATTGTTCATGTGACCCAATATTCATTAAACTGATTAATTCTCTAAATCAATATGATCGAAACGATTAAATAACCGATCCAACATTTTTTTTGATCAAATAATCAATTCGGTCAACAAAAATTAATAAAAATTAGATATCTGATTTAACAAATACAAATAATATTTGATATGATATATTCATACATATTCTAAAAATTAATTATTGTTAGTAAATTTTATACTTTTTAATTATTTTTTATTAAATATTTAGATATTATTAGAAACTTGTAATCGCTAATTAAATATAATGTAATTTAAGACTCTAATTAAATTATTATATTAGATTGGTTCAAGTTAGATTAATTTATTATCTTTTTATTGGAGAATTTTTTTTATCGAATATTTCTTATTTGTGATATGTTAGAAAGTTTTAGATATCTGATGGATTATTTGTGATCCAATATGAAATCTCGAATATCTAAAGTGCCGAATATCCGATCCATAAACGGCCCTACCTTTAGGTATGTACTCACGACCTTAGTGAGAATGAGATGTTATAAGATGGTATCAGAGCAAAACCGCAACTCTAAGATGAATATAGATGATTCAATCACTTATGGTTGTTAATGAGCTCAAATGGCTCATGAGCTACTAGACTTGACTCGTTAATAATTGGTTCGACTTATTTGTTTAATTAAATGAGTTGAACTCTTGAGTATGAAAAAGTTTAGCTAAACTCATGTATATCTTAGGCTCGTGAGCTCAACTCGGCTTGTTAAAATCTTATTTTGACTAGTTTGCTAAGTTAAATGACTCAAGCTCAAGTCTAGGGACGTTCAACTCAACTTGAATCATTTATAACCCCATATATACTATGATGAGATAGTCAATAATTAAGGTGCAATAAGGATAGTTATTTCTTGAGTAGGGGTGTATGCAATATATCTAAATTAGTGGTAGATAGTGAATATTTAAAATGATTGATAACACTACCTATATCAATAAACTATACATTTTTGGGGGGAATTCTATCATTAAAGAACTCTATAGTTAAGTACGTTAGACTCTAAGCAATTTAATGATAAGTAAACTCCTAGGAAATTTTTGGAGATGTATGTGGGTTGATAAAAAAATATGTTCAAAAGGACTCATATTGATTTATGGGGCTAGTCGTTGATCTCAAAAGCACTCCAGAGTAATTGCCCATGATTTTCACAAGGCAAGGTGTTACATGAAGCCTATTGTAGAGGTCCTTTCTTGAAAAAAAAAATCCTTAAAAGAATAGAAAAAAAAGTAGAATTTCTTGCTATGCTGAGAAGAATTAAAGATGATGTATTTTCAACTAGAAAAAAAATTGAGTCATTTTTATGATGTCTTCGCATATTAACTATAAATTTAGTATGTCACTTGAGTTGAATTACAACCAATGAGGATTGGAGCTGTCACAAATATTGTGTGCAACTACGATAAGAGTAGGGCTGTGCAAATATGGATATTTTTATTCAATCATATTTATTTTTTGGATATCCGATCCAATCAGATATTAGATAGCCTATATCTGTATTCGTATCTATTAGTATTAGATATGTTAAATATAGGATATGAATATCAGATGTATCCGATACATCCGATTATCTAAAAATATTTATTTTTCAACTAAAAATTTATGTTTTTAATAGGATATCCAAAAAATTGATGCTTTAGATTCGAATATCTGATAACCAATATCCAAATATCTAAAACTCTGACACAAATTCATTAGAATATCCAAAATAAATAGCAATTTGGATATTTTAACCTACTTGAATTAAATACATGTAAAATGTGAAAGTGCTGATTATGGTATATTAGTCCAAATTCCATAAAACGAATACAACAAAATTCCATAAAATGAATACAACAAAAGTCCAAAGTCCATAAATCCATAATTAAAAAGATAAATAATTTTAACTAAATAGCTTTTCCACTAAGAAAGTCATCATATTATCCGGTCTTCAAACTCTAAAATATTTAACTTGTCAATCTACACAATATGCGATAATCCTACAATATATGGAAAAAAAAGAGATAAAAATTAGAAAAAAAACAAAGAAAATACTTAAAAAAAATTATCAATAAAATAGAATAAAATAATACTAGCTTCAATGGTTTCGATCTCATCAATCATCTTTTCTACTTGAGGATGATCTGAAGATGACCGTATCCAATCTTGCTTACGGACTAATACTTCTACCATTCTAGGGGTTAAAGAACTACAAAATGGACCAAGAGCTCAACCTCTAGTACTAAATGAAGACTCAGATGCAATTGTGGACACGGGCATAGCTAAAAGATTATTAGCCATCAAAGCCAAATTTTCATAATTTATATCATTATCCCTCCACCAAACAAGAATATCAAAAGTTTCACCAACCACAAGTAAATTATCCTCTAAACACTTGTCTAAGTCATTACTACCATGAGCTAAAGTAGTCTAAGCTGCCACTATTTCTTCAAATTCTCTACCAACTGGATCATCATGCTGTTCATAAGTGACCTCACTTACATTCACCGATGAAGATAGCTTAGGTTTTGGATAATATGTAAGCTTAGGGCATAAAAGGCACACAATTCTGTTGAAGTTGTATCAATCTTAACATGTATGTCAAGTGAAAGTTCAAAATTAAAATACTTATTCATTTCCCAACACACAAATCTCATCTTCCTCCTAGTATCAAAAATCACAGGAATAAATAACAACGCATTGGTATTTCAAGCACTTCCCCAATATTTATCATATTTAGATTTCATACTCAAAGTCATTGCACTTATATCAAAATCATCACCATCTCTAGCAACCCCAATCATTTTCAAAATACCATAATATCTTGAAAATACATGTTACCAATTACATGCAAAGAACTAAATATCCTTAAATTTGTCTCATAAAAATATTTCAAAAAAGGAAGCAACACACACACATTCTCCCATTCATCATCAACTAATACACCTTTTAGCTTATTCATTTCAACATGACACTTCTTATCTCTTTTCATCAAAGCAAATACTTTCTTAAACTTAAAAGTAGCATCCAATAAAATATACATAGAATTCCACCTAGTTTCAATGTCCAAACATACCATTCTCTTGGACTCTAATTTCTCTTTCTCAACACATGTCTTGAATATACTCAATCTAGAGTGAGATGATCTCACTTATTTTACAGCATATTGAACTCAGAGCATATAATCGCTAGACTCTGTCAACCCATCTTTCACAACAAAGCTCAATGTATGAGCAATACATTTGATATGTAAGAAAGAACCATTTAAAACTTATTCGTCCCAACTATTGAGTCTTTCTCTCAAATAATCAATGCACTTATCATTTGAACTTGCATTATCAATTGTTAAAGCTAGCACCTTATCAATATTCCAATCAATTAAACATCTTTCAATAGGCCCACCAATAATCTCACCAAAATAACCAGCAATTGGATAAAAATTATTAATCTTTTTATGCAATTTATAATTCTTATTAATGAAATGAACTCTGAGGACAATATAACTCAAGTTTTGAGAAGAAGTCCATATATTAGTGGTGAGACAAATTAGACTTTTGCAACTCTTAAAAATGCCTTCAACTTTATTTTCTCTCCCATAAAAAGATCTAACGCATCTCTAGCAATAATAGTCTGTGAAGGATTAATATTGCTCTAGGTTGTGGCTTTGCCATAGACCTTATAAATCATTCACTTTCTACAAATTGAAATGGCAAGTCATCTAAAATTATCATTTCAACCAATGATTCCCTATGCTCTTCGTATTTAAATTTCCAATTAGTAACACTAGTTATTATGGACGATGAAAGACCATCATCACAGTAAAAAAAATTTAAAATGATTTGTTTCTTATCTATAGTGATAGGGTACTTCTTACAAGTCTTCAAATGGTTAATCAAGTTTGAAGTACCTTTATAAGGAGCAACCACATATTGATTGTTACAATAAATGAAATATTCCTTTTGATCATTCTTATTATCACATGATATTTTTTCAAAATGATCCCAAACCCATGATGTATACTTTTTGTAGGTGGATCACCCTCATTCCTACTTTCATTAGAAGCTTCAGATTGTTCATTTGAAGTAGATTCTAATGGGGACAATGGAGGGTGAAGGAAATGAGGAGTCATTTCTGGAAAAATACATGGTGTCCCACTTTCACCATTTTTGACCTCATTCACTGATTCATCCATATTGCTGCTAGTGCTAGCTATTACAATTATATTTTATGAACAAAACTAAATTGCAGTTAAAACTTATGAACAAATATTAATAATCGTAAGCTATATTTATTTATACCAATATAAAAAAATAGAGACAATTATGTTGGGTCCAACTAGATCCTTACTACACAAATTATATGGTAGTTAAATGTTGATCAAGCCAAAAACAACAAATTGAACTAACTATAACTTTCCTACTTACTCTTTTAAGCTCAATGACCTCTTCTCTTTTATCTTAGATACAATTCAAAGGAACTACTATAATTGCTAAGTTGTATCAAATAAAAGTCTACATAAGTTACATTAACTTAGTGACTTTTGAGTTCAAATAAAAGTCTACATGTTATATTCTTAGTATATGATAAATCAGAATAGTCATTTAATAATTAGAATAGTCATTCAATAAATCAGAATTATCATAACCATACAATATCTATACACCAGCAACAGAGGAATTCCAATAGAATGAATGATAATTCTCACAACCTTATAAATAATCATCAGCCAAATTCTGTGGGTCAATCACACATTAACATCCGCAATTAGAATAATAAGGCATCTACTCAAAACAAAACAAAACAAGCAAAATGGGTACCAACTACATATATAATAACAAAGAAGAAAACGAAACAAATGCATAGAAAAAATTAGTTGAACAAAACATAGAACGAAACCCTAGTAGGCAATTATGAAAAAATAATAGGATAAGCTAATACCTTAAATGGCAAAATCAACCTCAACAGCCGTAAAACTATGGAGAATCAGAGAAAAAATTAAGAAAACAATTAGCTAATACTTTTAACGGCAAAACGAGCCATGAAGAGAAGAATCAACAAACAAGAATAAAGCTCTAGTAAACAAGAATGAAAACTAAAAACAGAGAATTAGTGAATAGAACTGGTGATAATCAAATAGAAAAACCGAGATCTAAGAGTAAGAGAGATGAAGAGAAGAATCTAAACATTAGTTACTTGGATTGTCGATTTCCAAATCAAATTGATGCAGAGAAACATAATGAAGAGGCATGAGATTAGGTGATTGAGAGAGTATAGACGAGAGAAGAGAAGAACGAGAGAGAGGGGTTGCGCCGCTGGGTGGGAATAGGACAATTTGAGAGTTAGAGAGTTAGAGAGTGGTAACTAATAAGTAGGGTGTTAATTTTTTGGTAGTATCATTGGGTTGTTAGGCCACTCGTTGGTAGATGGTAGTAGTAGTTATTTTTTAAGTAGTTACGTGATCATTTGGGCTGGTTTATTTTAGAAATTAGGTTGTGTTAAATAATAGTATTTCTATTTTTTTATTGAATAGAATATTTATAAATTTTATTTTTAAGAAATATTTTTCTCATAAACTGGATAGTTTAATTGAATTAGATATCCGGTTCAAACTAATTTTAATTTTGATCAGATCGGATATCTTCTTCCATTTTTAAAATTCAGATCAAATTTTTAAATTTTGAATTAGATTTTTGGATTCTAAATATTTTTTTTCACAACTCTATATAGACACATAAAATAACTCTCTAACAATTGTACAAAATTGTAAATGAATTTGTATATATAAGAAAAATAATTAATGCACTAATAGATTCTCAAAAATGGCCTTGGACCTCATGACTTGGTCATGGCATTATATTATAATCTAATAGATTTAAAATATATGCATAACGTATAAACGATATGCCTTTAAAAAAAAAGAAAAAGATCTCCTTCTCATATTATAAGCTTGGTGTTATATAATAATACATGTATACATATGTCCGCATTTTAAAAATTTTAAAAATACGCCACTGAATTTTCGGTTGAATTCATCTATATATATATATAAAAACGGAGTTGTCTAACAGACAATATACGGACAAATTTTTCCGCCTAAACTATATCCATTATTACTAATCATATATATATTATTGCTAATTAATACAGTAGAATAACAAATCATATTATTCGTTAAATGAATACAGTACAATAATATTAATACAGTAGAATAACAAATCATATTACACAACCTATTCTCTGTATAGAAAAATTTATATAGTCATTTAATGAATACATAAACAGCAGCCTCTTCGCAACCTATTCTCTGTATAGAAAAATTCATATGCTCATTTAATGAATACATAAACAACAGCCTATTCGTAAGATAAGTAAACAGCAGCCAGCAGCCTCTTCGTACTCTGTATAGAAAAATTCATATAGTCATTTAATGAATACATAAACAACAGCCTCTTCGCAACCTATTCTCTGTATAGAAAAATTCATATGCTCATTTAATGAATACATGAACAGCAGAACAGCAGCCAGGAGCCTCTTCGTATTTCATAATTAATTAATTACGCCATAAGTTAAACATTCAATACACTAAATTCATATAGCCTCTTCGTATTGCATAAACCACAACCTATTCTCTGTATACAGAAATTCATATGCTCAGCCTCTTCGTAAGTTGAATATAGAAAAATTCATATGCTCATTTAATGAATATCTAAACAGCAGCCTATTCGTAAGATAAGTAAACAGCAGCAAGGAGCCTCTTCGTATTTCATAATTAAGTAATTATGTCATAATTTGAACATTTAATACACTAAATTCATATAGCCTCTTCGTATTGCATAAACCGCAACCTATTCTCTGTATACATAAATTCATATGCTCATTTAATGAAAACATAAACATCAGCCTCTTCGTATTATAGATAATAATTATATATTCATGACTTTATTTTTACTAAATATAATAACATATTTTATTATGAACAGATAATTATCTAACTTGATATGATTTCCATTTGTAGGATTCAGGTTTTTTTAGTAAGATAGACAAAAGTGATTTTATTGTGAAGCAGGCAATGTTTTTACAACTTTATATATTATATTAATTTTATTTCCACTATATCTCTATTCAATCATTATGACATATGGTTTGTTTCTATTTTGTAGGAGGATTCAAATTCTGATGAAGTGACTACACCATTGATGGAGAAAAATTGAGATACTGAATGGTTAGCCAGTGATGTTAGATCTAGCAGACAACAAAGAGGGTTCTTCTGGATAAATTTTCTGCTACCGGTCCATCTAAGAAATTTAAGTCTATTATGAAGGCAAATTGATGTTGCATTGTTGGTGTTTTGTGTTTTCTTTTTTAAGTTAGTAATTTAATTAGTTGCAGCAGAAGGCAGGACAATATTGATTTGACAAGTTGTAATTTTTGCTTTGTCAAGAATCCAATCGTTATATTAGATTTTTCCTTATTTTGATATTTAATATTATGTAATGGCTGTTGGATTTGAAATAAGCAACTTCGTTATGTTACGTAGTAATTATTTTCAACAAACTACTATATTTGTTTATTTAGTTATATATATTAATATATTAATACCTTCTCCCTGCATATTAATCAAGAATCAATTAACTGGTGGTCAAGTTTTATAAAGACGGCTAAAACAAAATCAAGTGATAATATATATATATATATATATATATATATATATATATAATTGTTAAAGGAGCATAAGACAATTATGTTAATAATAAGTATTTAAACTGAATACTTACATATCATTTCTGTTTGCAACTCTTCAACTTTCAGTATATTATAAGAAATGTATGAAAATAATTAATTTACTTAGTTTCTGTGTGTTATAAGAAAAGTATAAAAATATTTAGTTTACTTAGTTTTCAATTGTAATTGTGTTTTTATCTCCTTTCTTTATCTTATTTTGCACATCTATGATTTATTAAACTCTATACTTAAGTTGTTATTTTCTAAAAAATAAGTACTTAAACTAAATATTTACCTGATATCAAGTATAATATTTTCATTAATTCTAATAACAAACGTTTTTTATTTATTGTTACTGTTATTTCAAAATAGAGGATTATTCGTAATTAATATTTTAAATACAGCCAGAAAAAAGTTATTAATTATATATTCCAAGCTCTTTAATTTGACAGAAAATCATTGCCTTATTTATCTCCTTTCTAGATGTCGTTTTTCACATTCATCAATTACTATCGTTAGACTGTAATTTTTTTTACAATTAGTATTTAAACTAAATATTTTTCTGATAATATTTCTATTTCCAATTATTAACTTTCTGTCTGTTATAACAAAAGTATAAAAATAATTAATTTATTGAGTTTTGAATTTTAATTGTGTTTTTTTCTCCTTTCTTAATCTCGGTTTGCAGATTTATGATTTATTAAACTTTATACTTAAGTTGTGATTTCCTTATAAATAAGTACTTAAACTAAATATTTACCGGATATCATTTTCATTTCCTATTATTACACTATATAAAGGTTAATAAATATGTCAAATACTAATTACGTTTTTATTTTAGAATGGTTAATGCTGATAAAATACATGTACTTTTAATACAATAAAGGGGCATTAACTATCTGGATATAATTAAATTATTTTATTCATGAAGTATTCCTCAAAGAATCAAGTATATTATTTTCATTCATTCTAATAATAAATGTTTTTTATTTATTCTTATTGTTATTTTAAAAATAGAGGATTATTTTGTAATTAATATTTTAAACACTAAAGTTATTAATTATATATTCCAAGCTCTTCAATTTGACAGAAAATCATTATTAGTTCATTGAATATCATGTTCCCATGCCTTAGTTTGTTGCTATTTATCTTCCAATGTTAATATGGTAGGTGCATATTAATTGAATAACATTAAAACAACAAATCAAGTGAAATGATTTAATTACCTAGGCTGTTCATTTTCCCATTTTTTCATTCATTATATATGACTTAATGACTCAATGAAAAAATTAAATACATCATTTCATCTCCCAATGTCCTTCCTTCATTGTATATAGATTAGATACAACATTTCTACTTTTCAGCTATTCCCTTCATTAATTTCAATTTTCTCTGTATAATTAGAAACCACTAAAGGTATTGGAAGATTTTACACACAACAATTTAACTATGAGAAGGCTTACAAGATCCACTAGGATAACTCGAAAGCGCATTAGAGAAGAGACTTCAGGAAATGGTAAGTACTTTATTAATTCTTTACTATATGTAATATTCATGTACAAAAAGTTGTTATGTTTATTTTAAGTTCTGCTACTTGCATAAACATATACAGATTTCACTTTTATCTATAATATTAACATGTATTTTTGATCGATGTAAAAATAAACATAACATATTTACCAACAAGTAAAATTACTTATCTTTGTTTCCTTTGCATGTGGTACCTTGAAATCTCCGACTGTGATAAGCAAATTAGAAGATTGACATGTTAATTAAAAGTACTGATACAATTAAAGAGAGGCAGAGAAACAACTTATAATGCTCTAACATTACTAAGTGACCATAACAAGAGAGGCCATTATAAGATTAATTTTATAGGTGATACAGCAAAGAGAGGCCGGATCTAGAAGAACTTTGTTAATAAGATTAATTTCCAATCTTTATAATTACGACTTTTAATAAGATTAATTTTCAATTCATAAATACACCCATTACATAAACAATAAGAGAGGCAAAGATAGATACCAGCTAAACCGCGTGAAAATTAGGTATTTGTTGACTAGGGTAGTAAGGAACGAAAGGAAGCACCTTGCAACGAAATATGGCGCACAAAGGAAGTCTGCAAACAGTAATAAACTTCCTATTATGGTTAAGAAATAGCAAAAGGGTGCTTCGATGTACTAGATTCATAGTCAATTGCGATTTTTAATCAAACAGGTAGAGACCTTAATCAAATAGGATATCAATTGCGATTTTTAATTAGATTAATAATTAAAACACATCGAGTAATTAAACAAGAAGACAGGCGGATAGAGATACCTGCTGACAATACTATGTCATGATCCATTTCAAACGAAACTGGGGTATAGTGGAATGAAATCGCGATTGTAAGGAACGGATGGAACCATTTCTCATGAAAATTCAGTTGTCATAAGAAATACAGAACTGTTGTCTGCCTCTATTGGATTGTGATACTCAGTGATGGCCGGGAACCTCCGTTCCATTGAGAGGCTAGGGTTTCAAAGTATGAGATGTTAGAAAGAAGTTTTGTGCGTCAGCAAGCCTGGGACTTATATACCAAACCGGAAGCAGGACTTCGTCCGGTTTGGTCTTCATTGAACCGGGAATAGCATTTCGGTAGGCTAAGGCTTTGTATGAGACATTATTTTGTGTTTTTAACAAAACAATTTTTTATGATTATCGAAATATCTAGGCCTCATGCCCGTCAGGTATGTATCGGATTGCTGCCCAATGTCTTCTTCTGGCCGTGTTGTACGTAGTGGAGCAGTAATTTATGTTCTCACAGCTCAAACTCATTATGAAGCTTCAATTGTTCCATTGCAACCTCTTGCTCTTCGTCGTCTATAGCAAAGTAAGTATTATGTGCCTCAGCCTTGAACTTATATCCAGTAAACACATAGAAAGCCAGTGTTGCCAACTCCCCTGCCACCACGCTGGTCCAAAGTAAGGATTAGCTTTTTCCATTCCCAATCAAAACAATCAAAATAAACAAAGTAATTCCTTTCGGAAAGCTGAAAATATAAAACAACACATCCCAACCATGAGATGGTAGAAAACATAAAATACATTATATATATGTTTATTAAAATATATTAAATCTACTAAAATTAAGAGATAAAAATATAAAAAAAATTAAAGTAATTACTTATATTAATTAATTTTAATCATTAATAATTTTTTTAATAAAAAACTTAATTAAGTAATTTTAATATAAATTTGGATATAAAAATGTTTTTAAAAGATGTAGGACATTTCTGAAAGAGGAAACATTCCAACTACATTTTGGGGACGAAGAGACGCGGCACCCATCACAGGTTGGAATTGGCAGCGTCACACATAGGAGTTATATTATTAGTTGCCGTAGGACAGCAGTAATTTCAATATTTCTGGCATAGTTTAATATAGAATAAATAAATTAAAATCAATAACCAAATAAATAAACGAATTTACAGTACCATATTTTGGTTATACTTAGGGACGGTCGTCTAACGAGAGACTAAAAGCCTTCATCGCATGCATGGGTTTAAATTGTTAGAGGAGCATGGTCACTCACTGTGCGGGAGTTCAGTGCTGCTGTGCTGAGCATGCAGGTATTCTTTTTTGAGTGGGGTGGGTCGATGAGCTAACATCCGGCCACCCATATATATCTTCTCTATCATTTTTATTTATTTATTTATTTATTTGGTCGCTCTCCTTCGATGCGTCTCTGTAATCGGCAGGAGCGCGGCAGGAGCTGTCATAATGGGATTACAGGATCCGCCACTGGGTGTGATTAGTTTTTGCGAACCATATTTGTGGGCTGAGTTTGTTCCCTGCTTGGAAGTGACGATAGTGCAGCATGTGTATTTTTGATGCGGCTGGAATTGCTGTTATATATGGGGCGTACGTGATAGATTAATTTTGTCCCACAAAAGATTAATGACCATTTTTTCTATAATGTTGGAGAAATGACTCCTTATAGTGTTTGTGTGGTGGAATATATTATGTTTTAATACTATGTATAGTAAGATTTGGGTTCTCTATAATTATATTATCTTGATATGAATAACAAAATTGCTCCAATTAATTGTTAATTATAATTTATTTTTGTTTTATACCGTCTAATGTTGTTTTTTTTTTGTTGTGGTCCTACAATTAGATGTTTTTCTCATTGATTTGAACTTACCGTCAATAGAAGTGTCATCATCTACAACACAACGATTTGAAACTAATGGTTTGTTACTTTATGTCACGTAGAAAAAAAAGATGTTTAATAACATTTTTTTATATTGGTCAATTATTATTATTGTCCTATGCTCCTTTAACAATTATATATATATATATATATATATTTGATTATTTCATGTAGGGACAAGGCAATTTGATTTGAATGAATTGCCGATTGAAGATGACTTGACTACTCTTCAAACATCTAAGCATCTATCAAATGTAACATTTGATGGTTCACATAACGTAGCTGGTGAAAACATCTTACATCCGAATCAAGGTTAGTGTTAATGTTAATTATAATACTCATTGCAATTTAAATAGTTTGATATCAATAATTAAGTTGGTTCAATTTAATGTTAATTAAAGTAGCTATTTTGATTTTAACATATAATGTTGCCTCTTTGTTTGTGTTTTGGTCCTAAAATCATATGCTATGCTCATTGATTTCTATTTTGTAGGAGTTGAATTGCTCTCATCTACACCGCAACATTTTCAAAGCACTGGTTTGTTACTTTACATTGTATAGAAAGAAAAAATATTTATTATTATACCATATAGAAACGAGTGATTTTAATTTTAACGAATTGGCAGTTGAAGATGACTTGACTACACTTCAAACATCAAATTATTCATCAAAAGTAACCATTGATGTTTCAAATAGAGTAGTTGGTGAAAGCATATTATAAGGTTTTGATTCCGAGACTAACTCTGACAACATCGGACTCAAGAATGCCATTTAGATTCAATCGTAGACAATTTCCTCTCATTATTTCTTATGCAATGACAATAAATAAAAGTCAGGGTCAATCAATGTCCCGTGTTGGATTACTATTGAAAAAACCAGTTTTCAGTCATGGTCAGTTATACGTTGCAGTATCAAGAGTTACACATCGCAATGGACTCAAAATATTGATATACGACAACGATGGAAAAGAAAGTACATCCACAACAAATGTTGTCTTCAAGGAAGTGTTTCAAAACATCTAGCCATATTATGTATTTCTTTCTTCAGTCATTTGTTCCATTTACTCTGTATTTGTCATTTCAACATATAATATATTACTTTTTTATTTCATCTTTGTCCTAATATTTTATCATTTATATTAACCATGTTTTGTTATTATATTTCTACAACTTCTTATATTATTTTTTATTTTAAGTATTTTAAAATTTATTATCACAATAACAAAAATTTTACCCGTGCATTGCACGGGGAAATATAACTAGTGATAACTAATGACTAATAATTTAAAGGGTTATTCTAAAATAATAACTTGGCTTGTTACATGTCCATTGGTAAATCACTCTTGGGTTTATTCTTACTTTGCTTAATATTTCTCTGCCCTTTTTCCTTTTTAAAAATTTTTTTTTTCTTCGAGCGCCCTTCGTTCGTTTGTTCAGCCAATGCTAGTGGGACATTTTCTCATTTCCGTTGACCGTCGATGCATTGACACACCAAAATTGTAACTTCGAGAACCCAAGGGTTAGCGCAGCCGCGTAGGGTTTAACATACGTCCATCTCCGATCCCTCCCTCCCTCCCTGCACCCTGGCCCCAACACACTACGCACAGGACAGAGGACGGAGATGGTATCAAACGGAGAAAAAGTAACTGATATAGCTAAGGAGCTCGAGACCTTGAAGGCTGAAAAGAAAGAAATTGATGATCGAATTTCAGCTCTGGAAGCTCAGCTCCAACAAGCATCTGGAAACGAGAACCACTACGACTCCAATGGCTCCTGCCCTGCAATTTCAACCGCCTGCTCTTCGAACCTCAGCCACGGCTTGCCTTCACATGCTATCTACCGTTACAGTCGCCATCTTTTGCTTCCATCCTTTGGAATTCAAGGTCTGCAAATTTTAATTGTGATGATTTAAATTCCATTACCTTCTTGGAAGAACTTCCTGATTCAATTGTAGCAAGTTTTGATTCTTGTTAGGGAAGGTATTGTGAAGTTGTTTGTTTATCGGACTCTAGTTTTGTTAATCGAAAGCATAATATTCGTGAATCGCTGTCCTGTTATCCAGTTTGAAGACGATGAAGCACATTAGTTGGTGATCAAAGTAGCTTTGACTCATACGTACTGGTGTTAGTTTTGTTGGTGAATATTTTCAATTCTAATTCAGCTTGAGTTTAACTGGTTGTACAGTCAGTTGCTTTAGCTGAGAGAACGACCAAAAATAACTACAATGTGCTCTGTGGTAATTATACCAAGTGCAGAATCATTGATGCGGATTTTTTGTTATATTATTTGCTTATTCCCGAAGAATCATTGAACTTAACTTTTTGCACCTGGTGTGCTATCTTGATGAGTTTGAGCTTCTGGAATCATTTGTCTGGACTTTGATTGTCTTAAAGTAATATCTCGATGCAGTAAGTCATAGTTCAAAGTTGCGACATCCATCTAGATTTATTTTGTGAAAGAAATACTTATTTTATGTGCTTGTTTGCTTGTTAGGACAATCAAAGCTCCTCAAGTCTTCAGTGCTTGTTGTTGGGGCTGGAGGATTGGGCTCGCCTGCTCTTTTATATCTTGCAGCCTGTGGAGTTGGTAAGATTTGATCAATTCATTTGTTTGGTTTTCCACCATGACATTCTTTAATGAAACATGATGAGAAGCCGAGTCCTTACATCACTGCCAATTTATATATGGTATAATTTATTTTCCATTTGAGTGAAATTTGTTCGTACGATGGCAAATCACGAAAGGTTGAGATTCAGTCAAAGTTGCGATAAGAAATTTTCTTATTTTCTTCACTCGTTTGTTTTGATGTATTCAGGTCGTATAGGTATTGTGGATCATGATGTAGTCGAGCTTAATAATATGCACAGGCAGGTTTGATCATTGTACCTGACCATTTCTGTTTGTCTGTCTGTCTGTCTCTCCCTTTCCTCTTATTCTTGCTTGGCCTTTAAATCAACTCTGGATATGATTGTGAATACTGTGCCAGATTATCCACACTGAGCGTTACATCGGTCAGCCCAAAGTGGAATCTGCAGCTGCTGCTTGTCACTCGTATGTATTGCTCTTGATGTTTGTGTCAGCATCCTGTTTCTGATACCAATTTTGCAAACCCTTAATAAGCACATATGTTCTGCTCGTGATTTGCAAATAAACCTGGATCTTATAGTTAGCATAGTCTTCTTATTTATTTGTATCTTACATGAGTCTGTACTTTCAGGGTCAATTCCACAGTGAAGATAGATGAGTACAAAGAAGCCTTACGGATCTCCAATGCTCTAGACATTTTCAGCAAGTACCCTTGCTGAACCATCTGAAAATTTACTGGTTTTATGTTACTAACTACCTTCATTATTTTTTTTAGGATAGATGGATGTCTAGTTCAGAGTTTTCTTGACTCTTATCATTTTTACAGATATGATGTAATCGTGGATGCCACGGACAATGTGCCAAGCCGCTATATGATAAACGATTGCTGTGTGGTACTGAGAAAGGTAGAATGCTGTTTTTTTTTTTTTTCCTTCTTAAAAGTTTTCTGTACTGCAATTTCAAATGATGATATTAGATGTGTGATTTGAGGACATAAGATAGTAGGGTTTTGTCTGTGAAAATAATAAGTATTAAAGATAAAATGAAACTATGTATATTAATGTTTTTGTACATGTGTTTTAATGTTTTTTGTGTGTTCGAAAGCACACTTTGGAATAGATTGTGATTAAAGATAGTAAGTATTGGTTCACATTAACAATGAAACAACCATCTAAGAATGATCTAGTTGTCAAATGGACACTAGGTTAGGTATTGCAATTTCTATTAGAATGTTGTTAAGTATGTCTCTCGAAGTTTTCCGATTGACTTTGCAAGATCTTCTCTTTGATCTCTGCTCAAAAGCCTGGGTTTAGGAGACATGGGACTGAAGGGGAGTCCTTGTTGGAAATCATTATTGCCTGACTTTTGTCTAGACTTATTTAGAGAACATTTTTGTAGTGAAAAAATTATGATATCTTTTAGGATTCTCTTGTCAAACAGCTTATTATGGGGCATAGTGGAACATTGATAAGGAGTATAGTCCATATGTCCATGGGATAAAGTGAGTTCCATTGAGACGAGAAGATACAAGAAAAGTAGTAGTCCATGGGTTTTGGTCTCAATTATTCCTATTTCCAAAAACAGTAGTTAATTACATTGAAACAGTTTGCAGGACCTTCTTCTGTACAGGAATGGGTGAGAAAAGTAATCATGCACTGGTTGCATGGAAGAAAGTCTATGTAGTTAGGAGTGAAGGAGGTTTGGGAATTCATGACATACATAGCTGAAACAAAGCTGCCGTGGCTCAATACTTCACAAAGAAAGCTTGTGGATAAGGTGGGTGTATGGTGTCTATCTCCTACATACCACCATTTCTTAGTAAACCCCACAAGCTCATCACTCCTGGCCATTTAGAGCAGTGATGAGTCTGAGATTCGCACTTATGTTTCAGATTTTAGCTCACAATTGTGGAAAGCAGGGGAATTACCAGGTTAGCCTATGACATTGTCAGGCCGTGAGCTGATTTGAAAACATAGAGTCACCTGGTCTGGGGGCTTGTGGACATGATCAAACACGGGATAATCATGTGGATGTTCTGTCTTGAAGCCATTCAAACCAAAAAAAAATCTGACAGCAGAGTATATTGGACTCAGATATATGCAGTACCTATTTTTCTTAATGGGAAGATCAAGGTCATTTTGTTGCTAGCTGCATAGTGGCCTCAAGATGCTGGGAGATATTACTTAACTGGATGCATATTGTATACAGACCTAGTACTTGGATTTCTTTGTTGTCATGGTTGATACACTCATACACATGACAAGAAGACAGTGAGGAAAATCAGGCTTACTGAGAATGGTTGCAGCAGGTCTAGTGTATAAGGTCTGGAGGAATCAAAATACAACTATCTTCCAAGACACATCCTCCATTCGCTGAGTCCTTGTTAGGGAGATTATAAAGGAAACCTTTGTGTGTTTACAGGATACTACTTCGTATCGTAGATATAAGGGTTACTTGGATAGGATACCATCATAGGTCTTGATGGAGTCTTTTATGTAGATATGCACTTTTGGTATTAGTAAAGCTGATTATTAATTACCAAAAAAAAAATAGCTTACGTTGAAAGATATAACAGAAGACACTGACATTAGTATTTTTTTTTTCCATGAAAGGGAATGTTAGTTTTCTGACATCTTTAGTTTTTTTTTTCCTTCTTATTGTCACTTTTGTTCATGCAGCCCCTTGTGTCTGGTGCTGCTCTTGGACTGGAAGGACAGGTATGATATTAGTGACATTACATCCTCTGGTTTTGTACTATCTGTTTCAATTGTATGATCTAGCTGTTATAATTTCTGTGTCAGCTTGTGCATTACAACTCATCATTGAATCATATTGCACAGCTTACTGTTTACAATTATAATGGAGGTCCATGCTACAGATGCCTATTTCCCAGTCCACCTCCATCAACAGCATGTCAGAGATGCTCTGATAGTGGAGTTTTGGGAGTTGGTATGTAAATCTATGTATAAACTTCAGAATTAAAGTCTTCTCTTCTGTTTGTTGTTTGATAGATACTAGGCATAATGTGCAAGCTTAGACACGTCTAGTGTCTGTATTCACCATTGTCATTAAAAATATGTTTTAAATCGTATGACCATATATTCACCATAGGTACATCTGTTTCAAACTCATGATACTGTTCTATTTCAATTGTTAGTATACTTTTCCGTACCAGTCAGTAATCTTTGGACTTCTTAGTTTAAGCATGCTATTTCTGATGATAGTTATGAAATGGAGCTACTTCTTATTTGCTGGAACTGTCGCTTTATAAGATCTGGGTTTGATACCATCTAATGACATTATTTTATGATTTCGCTTCCACCTTTTATCAACTGTCAAAATCGTTGTAAAGATCTGTGGCTTCTTAAATTCTGATGTAAGGTTTCTGTAAATGGCAGTTCCTGGGGTTATTGGTACCTTGCAGGCACTGGAAGCCATAAAGATTGCAAGTGGTGTTGGTGAACCTCTCTCTGAACGGATGCTCCTCTTTGATGCTTTGTCTGGAAGAATTCGCAATGTATGTTCATGGTTGTTATCTTAGACTGGTCCTTTTTTGGTAGCTAATAGCTTTTGAAAGTTCATGCTTTTGAAGCATTGTTGCAAGATGACCTTGTTCCTGCTTGCTTATGTCTAGTACTCAATATCAAAGAGTGCAACTATAGTTTGTTGAATCAAGTGCCCTTAAATCTGGGCTTGGTTTGATTTTCTTTTGTAAAGAGCTTTCTTAAAATATTCCTTGGATTCAGAGTGAAGTTGCATCTTATGATCTGAAATTGGAGGATTAGGTCCTCTATGGATAGCTAACTTTGAGGAGAGGCCAAAAAATCACTGCAGTTTTGGTCTGTAACCTTATTAGCCAATTATACGACAAACAAAGTTCATGAATATTTGCAATCTCGTTTGCTTGATTTGAGCTAGTTTTTTTTTTGGCGGAGGGATAAGTTAGTTTCTTTGGGTTAAATTTCTAAATTAGTGTGATGAGTTGAATACTGATGCTGTGATTCTGCAATGTCAAGGTCAAAATTAGGGGAAGATCATTGCAATGTGATATTTGTGGAGAACATGCAGACTTCACCAAGGAGATATTCTCAGAATTTGATTATGAAAAGTTCACCCAGTTTCCCTTGTCCACGGTATGATGCTTTGGTTGCTTCTCTTCTTTCTATCAATGGTCCACATGTATTGTTTGAGATGATGTTTGGTGAGGGAAAGGAGTATCATCTCTGGTTCATTGGTCAATTACTAACCTTTGGTTTTCATTTAATGTTTTGAATGAGAGCAAAGAAAAAGAAATTGTGTGTTGTTTCATGAAGTCTAAACTGACTGTTTCTGGTTGATGGTAGGCTCCACCAACATTGAACCTGCTACCCTCAGAGTCAAGAATAAGCTGCAAGGACTACAAAGAGAAGGTTGACAGTAAAAATCCTCATGTTTTAATTGATGTCCGGCCTTCACACCACTTCAGTATCGTCTCACTTCCCAATTCTTTAAACATTCCCCTTGTAAATTTGGAGTCTAGGATACCTGAAGTTTCTGCAGCTTTGAAGGAAGTGGAAGAACGTAAAGGCAATGGTATAACCGCTTTAGGTCCTGATCTGTATGTAGTGTGCAGAAGAGGCAATGATTCACAGAGGGCTGTTCAGTTGCTCCAGAAGAAGGGTTTTAGTTCAGCTAGGGATATAATTGGGGGCATTGAATCCTGGGCACGAGAAGTGGATCCAGACCTTCCTGCCTACTAATTCTGGAATTATTCTTGTGAATTTCTTACACTTTTGGTTCCTCAGCTGTATTCAGAGCTCTGAATATTTATTTTCCATTCTTGAGATTGGGTAAAATTGATGGTATTACAACTTGTTATTAGTAAAAAGTATCCTCCTGTTTTACAAGGTGTCAGGATCTAGAAAATTTTGTGATGAATTTATTGACGATGTTAGGTAGTAATTTACTACTGGATTTTCATTTTCCTTCACCTTTCTATTTACTATAACCTGTATGTTTCACGACTTCAATTCTCTTTCATGCGTTGGCAATTTCTCTATAAACAATATTCTTCCTGAAAAGCATAACGTCGAACAGATACTCTCACGTGATATTTAATTTGAAGTATTTTCTTTCAATTCTATGAAAACCATAGACCAACATGGTTTAAAATAAACTACTTGCTTCCGGACAAATATTACACTTCATATATTGCTTTACGAAACAATGAAACATAAGTTGCATGGTTAACATTAAGCATAGCTCCTGCATATAAGAGTAAAATCGGGACGTTAGATTTCGCAGTAAACAATGGAAAATGATCCATGTACATTTGTCAGAGCAAAAGGACAGGTACTGATTGGTCATTTAATGTTCTTTGTCGAAGCAAAAACTGATCTATTGTAGGTGGGCAAAGTCCAAGCAGTTGATTAGTAGGACAGACGAGGCAGTAGCTCTTAATTATTATGTACTTGCGGACAAGTTATAGACCCTTGAGGGAGATGAAGCAGTGACTCTTTTGCAGCTGGTTGACAAGGGCGAGGCAATTGATCGGAAGGGACGTAAGGACGAGGCAAAGGCTTTTTTATTGTCGAACAAGGTCTAGGCGATTCCAAAGAGGAATGAGGCCATGGTTCTTTTGCGGCTGGGCAAGCTCCAGGTAGCTGAAGGGGACTAGAAAGAGGCAGCGATTCTTGTGTAGGTGCCAGGTGGGCATCTGGCTGCCCGGGGAGGAGGAATAGAAACAGACAAAAGATGTTTTGTAGGTAGACAAGATCCAGACGATGGTGGAGGGGGATCAGGAAGAGGCAAAGGTTGCTTTGTAGGTGGACAAGACTCGGGCAACGATGGAAGTTGAGGACTAGGAAGAGACAACGGCTCTTGTGGAGGGGGACAAGATCCAACAGTTGGTGAAGGAGGGAGACTAGGAAGAGGCAAAGGTTGTTCCATGGGTGGACAGGACTCGGGCAACGGAGGGGGACTTGGATGAACAAAGGCTCTTGTATGGATGGATAGGATTCGGACAATGGTGGAGGAGAACCAGGAAGAGGCAAAAGTTGTTCTGTAGGTGGACAAAGATTCTGACAATGGTGGAGGAGGACTAGGGAGAGGCAAAGGTTGATCCGAAGGTGGATAATGTCCAATCAGCGGACTAGGAAAAGGCAAAGGCGTTAGAGGAAGAAGCAACAATGGTGGCCATGGGAAAGAGACTGGTGGACCTGGTTGAGCATATCCAGACAACCCAAAGAAACATGGCCTCTGTAGGCTACATCTATTCCCACAACGATAAGAATCAATATTAGTATCAACGCATTCACCATGACAACATTACCATGTAAATGGGACACCTGATGCCACAAAATCCACAATTATTAACATCTTTGATAACATCAACACATCGATTATTACAACATAATATTCGCGCCTGATCCTCTCCTGTACTACAAATCAATGGCCTACTCCAGCAACCAGGTATTCGAGGGTCCGAGGCAAACTTCTTTAGGTAATGGCTTACCTTTGACAACCAAAACTAATAACAGCATAGAGAGAATTGGGGATGCGCCGACTAATAACTGCTTAATTTTAACACTATTTCTCAACACTTCGGCTATGATCCAGTATTTATGCAAGGCTTAAAGATCATGGTAGCTATATAAAATGTAAGAAGTAGGACTTCTAGATTGGTTATATATGGCATTCGTGTTTTTCTTGTATGGTCTATTAAATTTCTCATGTGATTGGTTAATCATTAGGGAGAATTAAATTACCGGTTAAACTATACTCTTTGCGTGCAACAGAGGACTATAAAGAGAAGGTTTAAAGCAAAATTGTAACGTCATTACTCATTCATTACAAGGAGTCTTAAGATCTACAGATGAATATATGCCGCAACTTCAAAGGCGTTAATAAGTTGCATGGGGCACAAAAATATCTACCATTTTCCACTAACATTTGATAAAATACTTCTTGTCACACACATTGATCCTCTCTCTATTGAGCCGCACCAAAGCCACATCTAAATTTACACCTCCATGAATCATGTGATTCTGCTATTGGATGGTGAGCTAAATTCATACAGGTCACATGGGAAACCAAATGGAGGAGCGAACCAACCACTTCGTGTGTGTTCATTTGCTCCTTTATTATCTATATTATTATTTCAGATAAATTTTAGGTCACTTATTTTATATATTATTTTTATAGTCTTATTATTTATATTATCTCCCATATGATTAATTTATAAGTTGATATCATTATGTTTTATTAAATATTTAAATTATTCTACACTATTATTCTTAAACACTTATTAATTGTACCCACCTATCACTAATATTAATATTTTCATTATTATATTATGTTATTAATTATTAATATTAGTATTAATTAATAATATTATTTATTTATTATTATTATAAATTATTAAATATTTTTTTGGTAAGCGTGATCAATTATATCACTTCCAAATGGAAAGTGAAGAGTACATCCAAAGGGATCAATACATCAAACAAAGCCATTGGCCATTACTACCTATATCATCCACACTATCCATTAATCTTGTAAACGATTTACTACTACGGAAGGAAGAAAAGCAACTAGCTAGGTCTCACAATTTTTTTCCTAAGAGAACATCATGGTTGAGACTTTTAAGAAAAGATACGATCATTTCTCTCCTTCCAAATATGATAAAGTATGGTAGCAAAAGTGCACATGTCACATATTTCCTAACCTTTGGACCTCAACTCCCATTCATAGACCATCTCTTCAATGCTTCTCAATCAATGATAATTTGCTGACATCCCAGCTTGTGGAGTAAAGGGAGCCAAATTTTCGAGGCATAGGAGGGTTTAAAAAAGAAGTGTGAAAGGTTTTATATCTTTGTGGAGCAGAGAACACATGTATTAGGTTGGATGATTCCATATTGAACCAGTTTATTTTGTATATGAAGCCTCTCATGGACTATGAGCCACAACAAAAACTGGTGTCTAGGAATTCTGAGATGAAACCAAATAGCATTTAACCAAGGTACTCAAGTAGCCTTAGGTTTGAGAATCTCATATGTATTGGATATGTTAAATTTGTCAGCATTGCAAACCCTGTCTTGTCCTTCATTTGAAATGAGTAGAGTCTTAAAAACGGGTCTGTGTAGTAGGACTTTCCTAAATATCCATGAATAGGTACTTGCAAGTTTTATATGCTAGATATCTTAACCTTTAATATAATAAGCATGCACCAATTTAACCCAAAGAATGTCCTTTTCTTATCTAGTGACCATAGAAGTCTCCTCATGACGGTTATTTTCCACCACTTGATACCATAGATACCCAAACCTACCTCTTTCTTTGGGTAACAAACCTTTTCCCATGAAAGATGAGATATTTTTTTTTTGTTATTTTATAAGATCCATACCATAAAAAACTTGTACAAATAGCATTAACTTTATTAATAACCTATTATGAGGGAGGAATTACAAGACACCAATAGGTCTAAATGCGAAGGAGAACTGATCTTATTTAGTTGCATTATGCCTACATAGATCAAAAGAGTAGACTACCAATTACAAACTTTTGATGTATATTTTTCAATGAGTGGTCGATAATGTTAGATTCCCAAATACTTACCATCAAGGGGGAAACCAAGGTAAGTAAAGGGAGCATTCCCTCAGGGCTATGATACTCAGAGAAAATAATATCTTTTAGGTTTGAAAGAACATCTCCTCCATAGTAAATTAAACTTTTAAAAGCATTAAGGTACACACATAATAAAGAAGAGAAGGAATGGAATATGTGAATAATGGATTTGATGGATGGCATATTACCTTTGACAAAGAATAGAAGGTTATAAACAAACATCATGGTAATGAGTCTAACTCTTTGACACTTGGGGTGAGGTGAAAACTTTGAATCAGACCAGAGATTAGATAGGGTTTGATTTAGGTATTCCATGATCAAAATAAAAGGAGGGGAGAAAGAGGATCTCACTATCTTAGAGCTCTTTTTGTCTTGAAAGGAGGGTAAAGGACTCCATTGAACATAATAAAGAAGCTAAATAAGGTTACACAGTTCATGACGAGTTACACAAAAGTAGGGGGAAATGAAATGAGCTTAGTAAATGTTCCAATAAATCCCATCTCATTGTATCATAGAACTTTTTCATATCTAGTTTAATCATACATGATGGAAACCTGTTAGGGTTTCTCGAAAGGATTGAAAGATTAATCGAGCGCGACGTTCGATTCGCCGGTTCAGCCTAAGGAACAACTCCAAAGGAAGACCCAAAGATTCAGAGGCACAGTTTGTACAACGGCAACTGAAATTTGAAGAAATAATGATCAAGATCGATCAAAGTAAGAGAGCAGATTCAGAGAAGAAGAGTGAGGGAGAGAATCGCCGAGAGAGAGAGACAAGTCACGAGAAGAATCGAGAACTCAGCCAAAAATATTATGTCAAAAAGAATCGTCCACTATTACACGTTTACCAGGCTATTTATATGCGTATTACAGACCGTATAATGACGTATAAATACACAATACAGACCAACAAATACACGACCAGATTTACAACGGAAAGGCCAAACAGGCTTATTACTTTGGGCCACATAAATAGTCGACCAACCCAATTAATCCACAAAATAAAATGCCCCAAATACAAATGAAGTTTAAGACTTAATTCCCATCAGCTAAAAATAACACTTTAGCTAATCATGGCTATTAAGGATTGATTAATCCACAATCCATCTAGTCCAAAATTAAGGACCGAGTGGCGGATTATACAACCGACCTAATTTCCATTAGCCAATTTCGACCGGTGAATGCATCATATGGGATTACAATTAATTAACAAAAAATTACATAATCTGCACACTTCAGATACATAATCTGCACATTCCAGCAACTGCATCCAAAGATCCACAGAGTCCATATGCTGCATTACACTCCTATTTATTCACCAAATAAGACAAACAATTATAAGTAAATAATTCACAACAATTTTCAAAATTAATTAAATATAAGTTCTTAAGATTCATATCAATACACCTTTGACATAAGTGCTTTTGGTTATAGCCTTTGATAAGTTTAGTGGCTAATAAAAGATTATCTACAATGCTTCTTCCTTTGTTAAATGCAGATTATGATTCACCGGCATTGGAAGAATAGGTTGAATTATATTAGTGAGAATATTTGATCTAATTTATAAAGAGTGTTGCAACAGATAATCAACCTATATTCAGCATTTGGGACTTTAGGGATTAAGTTAAGACAGTGAAATTGAGGCTATGGGGTAGACGACCATCTCTGAAAAATTTATAGATGTCTTATCACACCTCATTTCCTATTATGTTCCAAAAACTTTTAAAGAAAAAGAAACATTGAAACCCTCAAGCCTTGTTGCCTTATCGTTTCCTATAGAGAATATTGACTCCTTCACTTCCGTTTTTGACACAAGAGCAAGCAACTAATACTAGAATTCCTCACTAACTAGAGAACCTCTAGATATTATAGAACTAATAATAGATTTAACCAATAGTTCTGGTTGTGGTGATAGTGATCCAATTAATTGATTGTAAAAATCAGAGAAGACACAAAAAATACTAGCTTGATCATTATGAGCAACACCCCTATCATATTTAATCGAAACAACTTGATTGAATTGTGTTCTACCTTTAACAATTTCATGGAAGTGCTTAGTTTTGGAGTCCCCTAGCTTTAACTAAGTAACTCTTAATTTATATTGAAAGAACAACTCCTCACATTTAGACAAATGGGATGACCTTTTAGATGCCAACATCTCTTGTTTGGAAAGAGAAGATTTGAGGGGTTTTTGTGCTAACTAGTCTTGAATAAGAAGCAATACTTGTATTGCTTGTTTCACCTTATCACTAATACCCACAAAGTTACATTTGTTAAGTTCATTTAGAGGTCCCTTAAGAAATCTCAACTTATTCATAACACATTTGAGGGATGATCCTAATACAAAAGTAGGCCGTGTTTGGGAAACAATATTATCAAACTGCTCATCCTCAACCCACATGTTGTAAAAACCAAAAATGTTTATTACCTTTAAAGGATATAAGGGAAATACTAACTGAGATGGGTGAGTGATCAAAAATACCAGAATCTTAAAAATGAGCTTTAGTCTTGCCATAAGAATCAAAACAACAGGTGTTTGCCATGGCTCTTCCCAACTTACAAATTATCTTATCATATTCATATTATTTATTACACCAAGTATAGAAATGCCCTTTGAATCTGAGGTCCATAACTTGAATATGAGAAATACATTCAACCAATTCATTCATGTCTTGATTATTAATACTCCCCCCTTGTAATTTTTCTTGACTATTCATAACCATGTTGAATACTCCCATCATGATCCAAGGTACCTTAGTTAAATGCAAAATCGATGAGCCATTGCCACAAAGTCTTTCTTTTAGATCCTTGGTTAAATGCATAGGTAAAAGAAGCATAAAACTTGAATTCTCCACTGGCATTATGTACCTTATTAAGGATTCATTGGTCCATGGTTGAGATTTATTCAACTAAGAACATAATTAGATCCCAACCAACCCAAATTCTACCATTATAATGAGATGAATAATTACTAATCCTCTTCCAATCATATATGAACTTATTACATATACATGCTACATTACCTTCCTTAATTCTAGGCTAAAATTATTTTTTACACACCACACATAACTTCTTTTTGCTTTAGGGGATCATTGAGCCCCCTCACGTTCTAACATCCAAATTTCATGACAACTAGATGTGAAAATCATTGAGTTAATGGAACCCCTTTGAACCTCTAGTCACCACTTCCACCCATCCTGAAAGGAAAAGTCTTCCATACTCTTTGATTCAGTAGGATGCTCCTCATCAGAAATATGATCAACTACATTACTTCTTAATCTTGTGATAAGTCGAATTTATCCATAAGGCTTTGGTTGAGAATTGATCCGGGGGTTATTCAAGTAACCATCAATTTATGGCAAACGAACAAAAGAGATAGGTTCCTAATGTATGGGGTCAACTAGATTCTAAATTGTTTGAGGTCGCTTCCTCTTGTCATTGACCACCACCCAATGAGTTCAATAGTATTTAGGTTTAGTATTAATAGCTTTAGTAGGGCAATATTTTGAGTTATGATCATTTTTATGACAAATTGGGTAAAAACTAGGTTTCTAATTAGAGAGAACATATTATTCATGGATTAAACCATCATATTTTTAACTAGAAATGGAATAAAGGAAAGGTTTATATATATCTGCTTCTATTAATACCCTATCAAATGTCATTTGTTGTCTATTTAAAGTCATAGGAACCATCCCTATAGGCTTACCAATACAACTACAGATACAAATAAGGGAATTCACAAAGCATGTTGACAAAAGAAGATTGGGAAGCTTGATCCATAAGGAAAAATTGGAATTCCTTTCTCCTAAAGGTGAAAGATGGGTTCCATCATTTTAAAAGAAGAGGTTTTGCATTGATCGACCAAATCACAACATCTAGGATAACTATACAATCCTCCTCTATATCAAAAGCAAACATAACATACCCATTCTTATGCATTATAATTCAAGGGGTTGATATATGTGATCAATTAGCGCAAATAAAATTTTCTACTTGGTAATAGAATGGTAATGCTCCACACAACATGCCCACAAGTGAGAATTGTCAAGTTAAAGATTTAACATTTGAATATTTGGCTGAAAGTTTAGCCGTGGCTATGCCATCCATAAGAATAAGGGGTTCATATAAGATACTTTTGTAAGGTGTTATGGGCGGTTATTTATATGGAATATATCACTCCACTTCATATTAGTGTTTGGTAGATCTAAAATATTCTCATCCAAAGGTTTTGTTTCGATCAATAGTTTAATAATTTCCCTATCCAAATTTAGTGTAGGCATTAGTTTCAAATTATCAACCAAATCAACTGATTTATTAGTTTTATTATCATTCTTAATTTATGGAATTAGCACACTCTTGGAGGACAAAAATTTTAATATCCTAAAATTTATCTAATCTTAATTTCAATTAATTAACATCTTAACCTAATTCTAATCTTGGAAAATTGATATTTTTACCTTATCATAATTTCTTAATCATAAATCTAACCTAATCGTAATCTTTATTTTGGGTCATTAATATTTCAACATAAACCTAACCTTGGATGATTTCTATTTTAGTTGTACCTAAATTCTATAATCTAAATTTTTAGCCTAATCCTAACCCTAAAACCTATATTCTTTTCTCCTTTTCTTTTACTCCTTCCTGGCTTCATTCTTCTTCTTCCTTCTTTCTATTTTAGTCGTACCTAAATTATATAATCTAATTTTTTAGCCTAATTCTAATCCTAACCCTAAAACCTATATTCTTTTCTCCTTCTCCTTTTCTTTTACTCCTTCCCGACTTCATTCTTCTTCTTCCTTATTTCCCCACGTGATTTTCTCTTCTCCCGACCAAATCCCTTCTACCATGCTTACACTTAAAACCTACCTATCTTACCTTCATCATCACCACCATCCCCTCCCTCAACCCTTGGGATCTGCCGTTTAAAATTTTGCTCAAAACTTACCCCTTCCTATGCGTGTATGCCTCCTTTCTTGTCTGATTCTCACCATTCGCGCAACCTCTCTCTATATACCCCTCCACTTTCTCTCCTCACTTCATTTAATTTCCTCACCAAACTTCCTCCCTCCCTCCATTTCCATCGAGCACTACAACCCCCAAACACCATCTTCTTCTCCTTCCTTCCTGCCTTATTTGTCAATGCCATACCTCATACACCACTCACTACCACCAAGAAACACCATTTTTTTTTCAAAAATCAATCACCACAACCACCCCACTGAGCCCTCTTTATCCGCATCACAACCCATACTAAATATCCCACCACCTAAAGTTGCACAACCTCTAATCCCTTAGCCTTCTTGCCACTCCAACCCACCATTGTCACCTTCACCCGTTTCACCCCAATTAGTAATGGTAGGAAGTATTATTGCCCATCCTTAGCTGTTGAAGGTGTTGACGTTTCTCCCCCTTAAGTTGTGGCAAATTCTACCATTGCCCCATTAAGCCTTATGCGCCTCAGTTTTCTTTGGTTTTTCTCTATTTTCACCCTCTTTACCTTAGCATTTCCTTAGTTCTATTCTCAATTTCTAATTGTATTTTATTCTCAATTATTAGGTAATTTTTTGAAGATCTCAAAGGAGGCTAGTTAGGCTTACATTCTTAGAAATCGTTGTCCTTTTTAGTAAAGATACATGTCATAGTTAAGGATTTCATGTGCAACATGTATTTTTGTATGTAATATCATGTTTGTAATGATTATATGGATGATGTTCTTATGATAATACTATTATATGATATCTTGTGTCGTAAGATGAAAAAGGGAGTTGTGAAAGAATGTGTTTGTACATATTGTTAGTTAGCGTGACTCGAGATAAGTGGTATCTATATATATAATTGTGGTTACATATTTTATGATGATGATGATATATATATACATATATATATATATATATATATATATATATATATATATATATATATATATATATATATGAGTTTGAAATTCATTAATAGTGAGACTCATAAGGTCTTTGTGAAAATATGAATATTTTAGCTATTGTATGGACATTATGGTCATTTGATAATAATATGGAAAATAATCATGGCATGAAAAATTCTGAGGGTGTTATATATTATTTCATAATTAATATGATCAAATAATGGTTGATTAAGATACAGGTTACCTAATGTGAGATTTTGAGGCTTTTCATAAAAAAAAGGTATTTTAGTTAATAAGGGTTGAATATGGAATTTGGCGATTTCAAAAGGGGAATAGAGTTTATATATGCTAAATGTGATACTTGGAATATTTAGGGCAATGATGAGTAGCATAAGTATAATAAAAGGAGAAGTTATGCTCACCTTGTGAAATTTGGGATTCTTAAGGGAATTATAGATATTTTTCTTAAAAAATACCCCAACAATCATGTGGTTGTGTTTTACGTATTTTAATTATGTGTTGTGCATATCTACATGAGTCTTCATTATGTTCTTTTTATAAACAACTAATGAATAAAATGATAATCACTTAAAGTGAAAGATTATATGAGTCAAACCAAGGTATTGTGTGTCTGTTCCGCCAAACGATAATAGTGGCTCAGGAGCATTTTGCCTTGAGAGGTGCAACAGTCTGTTTCACCATATTAAGAATAGTGATATGCCCTAAACTCAACATGAATGAAAATATGATTCTGAGATAAGTATTAATGGATAATACAGTAATCACTTAAAGTGAAAGATTATGTGAGTTAAGACCGAGGTGGTATGTTTGTTCCACCAAACAATAATAGTGGCTTAGGTGTGTTTTATCCTGAGAGGTGCTTCAGATTGTTCCACCGGTTTAAGAATATTAGTTAGGAGTGTGTTTCCCTATTATATATTGGGTTCATTCTATTGGATGATAATAGTGGCTTAGGTATGTTCTGTCTTAAAAGGTGCTTCAGTCCGTTCTAAAGAATTAAGAATAGTAAGGTCCTAGAACTCAATGTAAATAAAAGTATGGATCTTGTTTACATCTAATAATGGGTTTTGGAAATGGTTTTTACCTTGCATTGCTTTATGTCAACACACATGTATGTTTATTCTTTTATGTAACATTGTTTTGGCTATATTGCCAACTTACTCGATACGTAGCTTACTAATCATCATTTTCATGAGTGCTACTCATTCTGATGTTGGAGCATCCTCATCTAATGATCACACTCTTACCCTTAATTTTATTAAGTTTGAGAGTCACAAAACTCTCCTCACTTAGATAAATTAATCACTCCTAAGAAAAATAGTCATGCAAGACAAGAAAGCTATGCGAGCCTTGTCAACTTTTATCACCTCCACATAATAAAATTCCCACCTTTTTTAGCCACATTTTGTCCACATTTTCTCACCCTTTTTAGCTCATTTTATTATATTATTTTAGCTCCAAAAATATCTCCAAAAAGCAGCCCAATCTGCACATACAATAGCCACACAAAACAAACCACAAGTCTCTCTCAAGCCACATGACAAGTCATTTTCAGCACTTGGGAAGAACAAAGAAGGCTAGAAGATATTCTTTACTTCTTTTTGTACCTTACAAGATTAAAATGACTCTTGTATCTTTCCTTATGAATCAAGTGGTAGCTACATGAATTGGACAAATGAAGAAGAGCCCAACCATTTCGAAATCAGCATGGAGAAACAACTCATGGCCAAGTGACATAAGGTGGTATATTAGGTAGTTTCTTTTATTTATTTTAGCTCAAATCACTTATATTATTTGGATAAATTGTAACCTTTAATCCTGAACTCTATCTATGACTATAAGTGCAAAGAAAAGAATGAAAGAGAGATCAACTTGTTTTTGGCTGCACATTTCTTCTCTCAAAACTGAGAGTCCTCAACCTTCAACTCTAGTGTAAGAGTTTGAAGTTTAGCAAAAATCTTCCAAGATTTATCCTAAGTGTTTAAACCTTAGGTGGCTCTTGTAAGTATTGATTCAAGGAGTTACCAAAAATCAATTTTCTCTTCTCAAATCTCTTCCCATTCTACTCTTAATTTTTGGTTGATCTAATCTTGATTAGACGCCACTTCCTAGTATAACCCAAGTTGGATCTCTTATGCATCACATTCCTACAAGTAAACGTCCTAGATATTTTTGTGTAGGTCTATGAAGACCCTTTGAATGATTTTTTTTTCATACAATGCTTTATTTGTGGATGAGTGATTCTCATGTATCAAGGTCGGGGGTAGAGTCATATTATCCGATTATCATTTTTAGTCTAGATGCCTTCTAGAACTATTCATTCCTAATGTATTCCTTTTATGTATTTTTGATATTGTACTTGGAATTAATCTTAAAAATCTTATAATATTTATAAAAAGTTATATTATTATTCTTCTTCTTTTTTTATCATACTTTAAGTGTTAACTATTTTTCCTTGTATTCGATGTAACGATAATATGGTATGGTAAGCCAGACTTATATCCAGTACGGTGACGATAACACTCAACTATTTTGATATTACTCTTTCGTTAAAAATAAAACTTTTCGATAGTAAATTTTAAGATGTTACAAAAGTAACATGTCTTGCCAGATTGAAGATGACAAGGAGGATGCATTCACGGTCGTAGAATTCTTTTGAGGAGAAGGCGACTTCTTCGTTGTCATGGAATCGAGTGTGTAAGAGACGGAGGAAACCCACAATGCTTGTTAATTATTAATTATTATTAATACTATTATTTGGTATTAATTATAAATTATAAATTATTGATTTCCAAATATTGTTAATTATTATTTATTAGTTATTAATATTATTATGATTGTTAATATCAATTGCTCATCATTAATATTAATATTAATATTAATTATTATTATTATGAATTATTAATAATATTATTGACTAATTATTGATATTATTATTAATTATAATAATAATTATTATTATTAATTAAGACTAATGATTAATTATTGATATTAATATTAATAATTATTATTATTATGATTATTTATTATTAATAATAATTACTATATGATATGAAAATTAAATCTATAGACAAGTAAAAACATATATTATAAGAATGTATTTTACTAAAATATAAAAAAAATGTGTAAAATTATCAATGAACATAAATTTATTTCAAATAAGATACATTATCAAATATCATTATTAGCTCACGGTACACATAAAACAAAGAGCAATAATTGTACAGCCTTGTACGGAAACACAGAAAAATTTAACTGTGAAAGAAGATATATGGCTATGGCAACACTAGCACAAAGAAGATGGTAGTGGCCTGGGTAACTCTTGCTTCGGGGAACGAAATTAAAGAATCAAACTCCTTGCCGATGAGATACAGTATACGCAACAATGTAGACGGAAAGGAGCAGGAGGGCTTGAGCTCTCTCTTCATCCTCTCTTCTCCCTATTGGACCGTTTCCTTCTATCTCCTTTCAGCTTGGGTTTGTTTCTCGCTATGATGGAGGGTGAAAAAATTATTGCAGCGTGCCAACATATCCTCCTCATGAAGAGAACTCGTCAGCTCAGCCTGCCGGCTGTAAAGAGGATGACCTCTGCGCCAATATTATCAAGCAGGTGCACTATTATTTAGTGATGAAAATTTGCCTACTAGCACTAGCAAGTTTTTGAGGAAGCATATCAGGGACAAAAACGGTTAGGTCAGTCTCTACTCATAGTTTTATCCATGTCCTAGTTTTAATTTCCTTCCATTCACCCTGAGCTCTTCTGGGAGGATGTATACATAGCCACTCATTTAAGGGTGGGTGCCTAAGAAGGATTTTGAAGTGCAATTGGCCCGAAAAAGGGGATTCAAGTAAAAACTGACGCAATGTCAAGGAATGGGTTTTAATGGATGCAGTCTTCAACTCTCAAATCTACAACTTCAAGGACAAAACAAAACATCATCGTTTATTCATTTAAGTAAAGCACCAAATATGTTCACTAAAAATTCAAGACATCTGGAAAATTGCCAATTCAGTAATAATATCATGATATCCGTCACCGTAAGTACTAAACAAATTATTAAATAGTCTCCGCAGGTTCAAATAAACCCCATAATAACACTACCACCACACATCTTCGGCCTTTCCTACGCAATGATATTCAAATAATGCTTATTTTTCTGAAGCTTCCTCCGTCTTCTCTCCATAACGACGGTTAAACTTGGCAACTTGTCCAAGACTTTGAGCCATCTGGCGTTTTGCTCTGAAGTGATAAACTTTACCAGTTTGGTGAATTTTGGTCATCATGATATTCATCAGTCTGCCACTCTGGGTAACATAAGATATCCATTGCATCTGTGGGTGCAATCCTTTCTTCATCTCCTGGAAATGGAGAATAATAGAGTGCATTATTTGAACAGCTTAGAGCATCCAAAGATAAATTTTGTTAAAGAGGTAACTCATAAACATTTCAGACTTCTGTTCAACCACAGACATCATGGGTTTCTATTAAAATAACTCAGAGACGGTATTAGTGATACGTAATAATTAATAATACCAAAATGAAGAACTAAGGCCAGGAATGAAGGTGACGAATTTGATGATGGCAAATACTACTGTATCACCTGGTACACCATGCTCATGATGCATCCGGTGGTAATATTACAAATTAAAGTAAGTTTATTGTAAATAGAAGGAACACAGTTACAGTATGCAACTCTTAATGCCAAATCATCTTTTTTTTTTCCTATAGATTTCTTTAAAACTAGTTTAGTTTCAATTTGAGTTGCTAAAAAAAGAAAAAAAAATATATATAGCATAATAATTTTAAGATTTTTCTCTATAAATAAAGATTCATACCGATAATGAAAAATAACACAGTGTAACATAAGTATAACAATGGTAGAACGTACATGTGATGGACATCAACACCAAAATGGTGAAATATACGAGTAACAATGGGTGAAACATTTCTAAAATTATTGTGAAAGGTTGATGCAATAGTGGTGAAGCACCACAAAAACAGTGGTGTAATATTAATATCACTAAATAACAACGATGAAAGATGAGAAAATAAAAGTAAAAGGTCAGTACAACAATGGTGAAATAGTAAAACATTAATAATAATTTTATGGGTGAAAAATTATATTATAATAATATTGAAAGAGAAAAATAACGGTGAAACATTACTAATAATAGTCCTCAAACAGCTGATGAAACATTACTACAATTCTAGTGAAAGATCACCTCAACGGTGGTGAAACATTAGAGAAAACACCAGTGAAACATAAAAAATAAAAAAATAAAACTATGATGAAATGTCACAAGTTAGTTTTCTCCAAAAATATACAGCTTACAGTGATGAAATATAATCACAACTATGGTGAAATATAAAGGCAATTGTGGTGAAATGTAAATGCAACTACAGTGAAACATAACGGTAATAATAGTAAAATATGATAGCAACTATAATGAAATATAATAATAACTATAGTAAAACATAGAAACAACTATCTTACATAATAATTTTTTTAACTCAATAGTAAAGCAATATGAGTATTAATTTATATGATATAATTTTTTAGATAGCCCAAATTAAAGATAATTTAATTTATAAATTCTAAGCAAATAAAAAGAACGTGTTTTTATTTACATTAATGCCACCACAGATTGCCACATACTACAATCTTTTGAAGGAATTTTGATTTATTTATGGAAGTGCCACTGGTGTAACCCCTGATACCATATACCTATTGAGTACTAACGGCATGATGGTAAGTAATGATGTGCCAGCATTGTTAGAACCCTGTAAGACGAACTCGCTCAAGGGAAATGCTTTTTATTGCTTTGAATACAACATGTTTGTTAAAAATGTGACTATCCTCACTGAACCGGAAAGAAAACATTTCCACTATTCTTCTACCACCATAACAGTTTGCTCAGAAGAGACTAATAGCTGCACAAGCATACCACTAGAACAACAAATTTCTGCCAATATATAGAAAAAAATGGTGACAGAGCTATGACTCATAACCCAAACCCAATAGAAAGTAGCATATCAAAACTAGCCAACTGAGTTTTAGCACACTGATGCAGTATGGTGCTTAATAGTTTCTACAATCAGAAACCTATCCCAAAATAACTGTTCCACCATTTTAAGGCAAGGAAACCAAGACAATTGCAAGGCATTAAAAGTTAAGACACCCTAAAGCAAGGACTCATTCTACATCATTCACCGACCAACACTGATATTATCTTCCTCGGAAGGCTCAAGTGGGAAGCAAGAGGCAGCGTATTGATCTAAAGAGATACCAACGAGTAAGCACACTAGGCATTATTGAAAATGTTTGGTAGTAAAAGAAAATATACAATGCTCGGATGATGATCAGAACAAGACAATATCTAAGACAAACCATGAAGGAATGCTTCAGCCTTCAAACTGTCATGGGAGAAAAGAAAAGGAACAATACCATCATCAATTATCCAAGCACCCAGTGTCCTGCTTTTCATAGCTTTGGGGAACAGAAGTAACAGGTTCATGTAAAGGTTGCATACATCCAGAAAATTAGCACGAATCACCACAAAGCCTACCGAAAAGAAACAAGTGTAATTCCAGGTCCCATTAATAAATTGAACTCTCTTCTTAAACAATAAAGGAGTTTCACCAAATATTCGAACAGGTTGCATCATTGATACTAAGATATTGGATATTGTAAACTAAGAAAATGATAAACCGCCAGTTTCGAAGCACCGTGAGGTGGCATTAGACGAACGCAGCTTGAACATGATCGATAAGCAGCCTCAATATGAGAGAAAAACATATATATAATGCCAATGAGGAAAAAAATAGCCTATAGTATTCTCAATTAAATCCAGGAAAAAAGGTAGCCTATACTAATCCTACAGTAATATTGTAATACACCCATAACATCATTCAGAAGCAAATATCGAACACTTGGCGTGCATAAGATAAACAAACAGATAAAACAAAACAAAAAGAACCAAGAAGTACACACAGACTCAAATGTTTTCACGTAGAGCCGCAAATGTGAAGAAAGAATTAAAACACTTGTTAATTACATAATCTCCGCAAGTAATGAAAACCTAGCTAGCAATATCAGAACAATAATTCAGAAAGTTCAATTGAGAGATGAGACTGCAAACATGTAGAACGACGAACCTTTATGCTTTGTGTTGTGACTGTCGCACAAAATTCGATTATGGACAGAGTAAGCTTAGAACGAGAGAGTGAGAAGCGGAAACTGTGGCTGATGCGATCGGTCACTTTGTCGGTATATGAAGGTTATCGTCCATAATAAAGAGGATAATATTAAGAATCATCCCACATCGGTAGAATAAAAAAAAGATGCAAAGGAGAGTACAATAAAAACCAAGAGAAAATTCCTGCTTCACCATCTTTGCGCTTGGGGCAATGACGCAGCTAGTGAGGTTCTAACCGAGGCGCGTCAATTGCTGGTTGAAAACTATTTCCAAATCCCCTCTTCGGCTTGGGTTTGGCCCAGGCCGTTGAGAATTTCTGGAAGGGCTCCCCAAGGGTTAAAGCCCTACAAGCCCAAGTAGAATCTTATGATGTACGCGGTGTGGAGTAATATTGAAGTGGCGCGCTGGTGGAAAGGGTTCTGAGTGTAGCAGGACGAGGGTCTGTATACTCTAAGCTCTCGTCGTTCTACAGTATAATAAATGTAGGGTATTGTTATATGGAAAATTAATATTAAAGTGGAAAATAATTTCTGAAAGTAATTTTAGTACTGGTATTTTTGACGAATCGAGTACAGGTGATCGGTAAATTTTATCGAAGCTGAACCATTACCTATGGTAATTTCAGCCGAAACAGCCCACCATCTTTGGCAATTTTAGCCAAATATTACTAGGTCATCGATAAAAAATGCCGATGCCTCCAAATTTTTTTTTTATTTTGGCCAAACTCCCTTATTTCTTTTCATTCGATACAAAAATTTTAAAATAATTTTTATTTATAATTAAAAAAATTATAATTTAGATCTATAATATAAATATTTTGTACAAAAATTTAAATTAACATATTTACAATTAAATAAAAAAATTTAATAAATAACTTTAATTAAACTTATAAATTTATGCATATTATAGAAATAGAAAAAAAAATATTAAAACAAAAATATTAATTACTTACCATATCAATAAATTAACAAAAGTAACATTCTCCACATCTTCAGCATTCTTCGCCGAACATAACATCAATCGGCAATAATTACCGACCCTACCCCGCCTCTTTGTTTCATCTCCATCATCAATAGTTGCCTCCATCGTCAATAATTACTTATATCGACAATAATTACTGAACTACTTTTTTTTTTAAATTATAAATAATGTAATAAAATTTTATAATATAATTTTTATCTATAATTGAAAAAATGTCATGATCTAGATCTATATTATATATAAATTTTATATTAAAAATTTTGAGTTTTTCAAAAGTAGCCTTTAAATGAAATTATATCGATAAAATTTGTTACATTCCCATCGATTAAAAATACCGATGCTAAATCTTAACTAATTTAATTATTTGTAAATAAAAATAATTTTAATCAATATCTATTATAAATATATCTAAAATATATAAATTATATATACTAATGAATATTTTTAAATCAGTAATATATGATTTATTATCAAACAAAGAAGTTTTTCTCAGAAGTAGCCATTATTTTAGTATTTTAAATCTTATTGAATTAAATTTATACAAAAATATATCGATAGAAAACATATGTATGGAGGTTAGGACAAAATTTGTTTTCCATCGAGTAAAGATTTGTTTTTCAAATAACAAAAACTGTATACTATCATCTGATTCGAAAAGATTTAAAACAGTAAAATAATGCCTACTTCTGACAAAAAAATATTTGCTTGACAATGAATCATATATTATCGATCTCCTTGGTGTTTCGGCATGTTTGGCCGATAGTAGTGGAGTCATGACCCATTACTTTATATAAAATAAGTTTACATATACTGGTGGGGATAGAAAATTGTTGTGGCTTTGGTAAGACTGATCGATGGGATATGGCCAGATTCTGTACGTAGAATAAATTTACTGTTGCAAATATTTTTAAATCAAATTATTGTAGGATGGTATGTGGTTCTCGTGAAATTGGGAACAGAAAAAAAAAATTGTCAGAAGCGTAGGCATGTGTATAATTATTGTAGTTTATATGCGATTCAGATGCGTGTATAATTATTGTAGTTTATGCGCGAATCCTTATATATAAACGAACAACTTATCATTTCTATTCTTTAACTCATTATTTCTATTCTATACAGTAGGAATTGTTAGTTGAATGTTGAGATAAAATTTTTCAATATTTGTTAAACACTCAAAATGAATAATGAATTTGGAAGTTCTTTAAACTACGAAGAATTTGAAACTTCGATAGGGTACGATGAGTTCGAAAGTCCGATGAACTACGAAGATGGGGTTAGAACCCCATCATCGTACTACAATGATAGATTTACAATACCAACAAGCTAGAAGATATACAAATGGATTCTCCCAATATTAATTACAACTTCGACGAAGAGGTAAAATATTTTTTTTAGTATTATAAATTGTGGCGACAAATTTAGTTAGATGAAATTAATAGTTTTTTTTATTATATTATTATGGTAAACTCTTTTTTTCAGGATATGGAGAATACATCTTTTACGACTCAAAATTATCATAGATTTTTTGTAACGGATCAAATATTTTCGGATCGAGATGAACTTGTGACATGGGTTAAGAAAATGGGTAGAACTCATAAGATGATTTTGATTATCAAAGGTTCTAAAAAAGGAAATGATATAGGAGCGGGTAGAGTCTCGATAAGATGTGAACGAAGTGGAATGTATGTTCATACTAGACCAACAGATACCGAATGTGCACGTAATACATGTTCTAAAAAAAATAATTGTCCTTTTTTTATTATTAGTGTTGAAAATAATAACAGTGGATGACAAGTGGTAGTTAGGAACGGAATACACAATCACGAATAGACTAATTATGACCAAGGACATGTTGTTCGTGGTAAGTTGACAGAAAATGAAGTTCTATTTGTTAATGAACTTATCACAACTTACGTAAAGCCATGACAAATCATATCACTTCTTCAAAAATAATTTGAACGAAGGAAATGCAAGTATGAGAATGCATATTTATAATGTTCGACAAAAGTTTAGGTCCGAAGAAATGAGCGATCAAACAATGTTACAGCATGTTATGAGTATGTTGGTTGAGAATCATTATTTTCAGTGGCATCGAAGTGAGTCGCAATCAAACGTAATAAGTGAACATCTGTTCGCACATCCCGTATCTGTTAACATTTTACGTGCATTTCCTTTTGTTTTGCAAATGGATTGCACGTATAAGACAAATAGATATGGAATGTCCTTACTTGAAGTTGTCAGACTAACACCAACACAATTGAATTTCAACGTTGCATGTGCATGCATGTCATCTGAGAAGAAGGAAAATTATTTTTGGGTACTTGAGAGATTGAAGAGCTTAATGGATCCATATATGCTTCCAACCACCATTATTACCGATCGAGAACTTGCTCTTATTTCAACTGTCGAACATATTTTTCCTACTTCAAAACATTTATTATGTAGGTTTCATGTGAATAAGAATGTGGAGGAAAGGTGTAAGAAACTCTAAAGTCGTTCATCGTTCACACGTGGTTTTATGTAACGATGAAAAAATTTGATAGATGCTACGGACGAACAAACATACGAGGAACGGATGTTGTTAATGGAGGAAGATTACAGAAGCATGTTGAGCCTAATTTCGTATCTAAAGACGAATTGGTTACAACCATACAAACATAAAATTGTTCCTGCATTCTTTGGTGACGTGTTTCATATCCATCAGCTTACAACGAATAGGTATGATTTATATTTTATCGCTTAGTATAGCTGATTTAGCTTCTTTTATGTTGATAAAGTCAAATACTGAAAAAAAAATTATGAACAGGGTTGAAGGTGCTCATGGATCTTTAAAGAGATTTCTGGAGACATCATGGGGCAGCTTTAATACAGTGCACAAACAAATGCACGTGTTCCTGGAATTATAACTTGATGAGATAAAAGCATCGCTGGAGAGGTCTCGGTTCAATACTTCTCATTTTGCTACAAGTGTCCTTTATGCCAGTTTGAAGGGTCATGTTTCTTTATATGCAATGGAGTTGGTGAACAACGGGTGTCATAGTTTTGATTATGTACGTACGGATGATGATTTATGCGGATGTTACATGCGTCGTACGCACGGGATACCATGTATGCATGAGATTAAAACATACATTCATAACTACATGTCAATCCCTCTGTTGGCTATTCATCCGTTTTGGAAGAAACTCAACATAGATGGACCGATTACTCCACCGAGACCCCAAGAACCATTAGAAGTTGCATCTCATTTACTCTATATTTCTATGGAATCTGTTATGCGCCAACCACCGGAAATACAGAATCAGTTGGCCAGAGAGATATTTAACATTGCAGTTCCCCAGAGAACACCTCTCCACGAGCCACCAGTATGACAACATAGGGGTCGCCCAAGGAACTCCACCAGAAGGGAACAATCTAGTTGGGAGTATACAGAACAACAATTTTGTAGTGGTCCTTGATCAACTCAACGTCGGGGTCGAGGACGACAATCAACATTTCTGTCATCAGGCCAATTTCAATTTCCATACGTGACTCAGATGAATCAACATATAGTTCCTTATATTAGTAGCTGGTGTAATATTTTAGGAGATGAGAATTGTGGTTTCAGAGCATTGGCTTCTATTATATTAGGAGATGAAGAACGGTGGGTTCAGATTCGTACCGATTTATATCACGAGATATTGGCGAGACGACAGTTGTACGAGAATGTATTTGTATATGAAAGCATTGATCAAGTTCTTAATACTATTGCCCACTGGAAAGGGCCAGCTCCGATGACACACTGGATGGAAATGCCTGATATTGGTAATGTCATTGCAACCCGTTACTATGTGTTGTTCACATATTACTCATTGAATGCATGCAGCTCATTCTTACCTTTAGTGGCTATGAACGGAATTCAAGGTCCTAAAAATGAAGTCACTATATTTTTCTTACAAGATATGAGTCACTACATATCGGTGAGCGCTAAGTTTAATGAAGATTTTTTCTATTTCAATATTATATGAATGACTAACATAATATTTTTTTTATTTGACAGATTGTAATCCCCCGGATTTTTAAAACCCTATATTTTAATAAATAAATTTTATTTTGGATAAATTAGATTTTAAATATTTTTAATTTAATTGTTTTATGGATTTTTGAGTTTATGAAATTTGGTATAAATATTTTAATAAATTAAAATAAATACTTTGTTATTTTATCATACTCTTATTATTTAAATAATTTTTCAAATTATTATTTTACTAAAATTATCCCTTTTAAATCCTTGTAATTTAATTAAATTGTTAAATAAATTTATTACCCACAAATATTTTGCCTTATTATTTATAAATTAAATTATTTTAATTAAAACAATTTTATTTTTTTTCCTTTCCCTTTTTCCCTTTTTCCTTCTCCTCCCTTTTTCTTTCTTTTTCTTTTTCCTTCCTTGGGCCGCCGGCCAGCCGGCCTGCCCTCTCCCCCTCCTCGGCGCTTGGGCCTGACCTAGCTCTTTTTTTTCTTCTTCTCCCGTGCGAGCCGGGCGCCCTCCTCCCTTCTCTTCTTTCTCTCCCGACCGGGCCGACTCCTTCTTTCTTCGGCCGGTCCACCCGTCTCGCTCGCGCCCAACACCAGCCCGACTCCCTTTCTTCTTCCTTTCGTCTTCGTTCTCCATTACCGGCGAGATTTTCGCCGCCATCTCGCCTGCTGCTCCCCTCCCCCGTTGACCTCCCCTGTCTCCCTCTCTCTCCTTCTCGTCGTTTTCCGGCCATATCGGTCCCACCACCCTTGTCTTCCTCTCTTCTCCCTCTCCCTGCCGCCCCTCTTTTTCTCCCTCTCCCTACAACCCCCATTCCCCTACCACCCTCCCGACACCCCTCGAGCCACCCTATCCCTCCCCTTCTCTTCCTCTTCTATTTAATCCTCCTTCCCTGCCCTTTCTGCATTTTTTCGAGCCTCCCCCATGCTCTTGAGCCTCTCCTTTCTCCCTTTCTTCTCCTCCCTTCTCTCCCCCTATTTCTGTTTCGCCGCCCCTCTCCGCCGCTCCCGCCGCCTCAAACACCACTTGCACCACCTCCTGCCACCCTCTGCCTCACCCTCGAACCATCACAGTTCCCGTTGAGCCACCCCGCAGCCCCATCCTTCCTCCTCTCTTCTTTTCTCTCCTGTTCACCCCCTTCTCGGCAACCGCCCTGCAACGCCTCGTCCCGCCGCCTTCCCGCCGCTTCCGCCGCCAATCGAGCCACCCTATTGCTCCCTGCAACCCCCTCTACCACCCCCAATACTAATTTGGCCTAAACCATCCTCCTAAAGCCTCCATTTTTCCTCCTCATTTTCCTTCCTCGCCAGCCCCATCTCGACCTCCCCCACTTCGGCCGCCGCCTCCGCCGCCCTTAGCCACCTTCAACCCATCCCCGACAACCACCTACACCCCTCTCCACTTCTGCACCATCACTTTGCCCTAAATCCTCCCCGAAACCCCTCTTTTCTTAGCCCCAAACCACCAACCCGAAAACAGTTCTCCCTCCTTCCATCCTTGCCACCTTCGAGCCTCCTTGTGCTTTCTCTGCATGCAGCTCATGCTGCATGGGCAGTATGAGCTGCTGCCCTCTTTGGTTTACTTATTTAGTATTTTTGAGGTATAAAAATATTTTCGTTTAATTATTTGAGTAATTAAGTGTTATAAGCCTTATGATTTGGTTTTTATTTTTCTAACGTAATGAGTCTTGAATTATTTTAGGTATTGGTTTTGATAAATCGAATCTTGAACCTTAAATCGGGATACCGGTATGGTTTGTTTTTCGTGGAATTGAGGTAACCATTAAATCCCGCTTAAATATATGGATTAACGTATGTTAGCACATTAGGCAATTTTAATGTGTATTATGTTTAATATATGTTGTCTAGTATACTATATATGTTTTCTTGAGTTGGTTGATGAAAAGGAAGTATGATAGATTATGCGCCATGTTTGGAGAAATTGTTTAAGGTAGAAGTTGGTTATTAATGAAAATGTTAAGTATTATCCATGTTTTATTATGGTATTGTGATCTTTATTGCATGATTAGTATTTTGTGAGCCTTAGTGAATTTTATTAATGTATCTTGTACACGGTTATGGTCTAGAATATATATATGGATGCTAATAATGTTACATTAATTATAAGAATCAAAGATGAGGGATTAAAGTTAATATTTTATGTAGTAATAATAATAATTTAATACAAGTGGAGTAATAAGGGATAGATGGTAAATTTGTAAGTGAAAGGATAAATTGGTAAATTTGAATTAAAAGGGTAATTTGGTAATTTTGAAATAAAATGGTAATTTGGTAATTTTGTAATTAAAGGGGCAAAATAGTAATTTTATGAATAAAGGGTAAAATAGTAATTATGATTAAATGGTAAAATGGTAATTTTGTAAGACGAGGGCAAAATGGTAGTTTTATATTAAAAGGTTAAAGTTGTAATTTTGTAATAAATGGGCCAAATGGAAATTTTATCATAAAAGGGCAATTTGGTAAATTTGTAACGAAAGGGTAATTTGGTAAATTGTAATAAAAAGGATAATTTGGTAATTTTGTAATAAAAGGGTAAAATTGTAATTTTATAATTAGAGGGTAAAATAGTAATTTTGTGATAACGGGTAGAATGGAAATTTGAGAATTAAAAGAGGTAAGATAGTAATTTCCTAATTAAGGATAAATGGAAATTTTATAAGTAAAAGGGCGATATGGTAATTTTTGAAAGTTAAGCAGGTAAAATGGTAAATTTGAAGGTGAAGGGGTAAAATGGTAATTTGTAAATCAAAGGGGTAAAAGTGGAAATTGGAAAGGAGTAAATTGGTAATTATAATAATTGAGAAGGGTAGAAATAATAATTTAAATAACTAAAGGGTGATTTGATGATTTAATAATGGAGAAGGGTAAAATCGTAAATATGACAAATGTGAGGGGTAATTTGGTAATTTAACCGACTAGAGGGTATTTTGGTAATTTTAATAAAGGAGAAGGGTATTTTGGTAATTATGGTCATATAAAAGGGTAAATTGGTAATTTAACCAACTAGAGGAGTAATTCGGTAATTAGGATAATGAACGGGGGTAAATTGGTAATTTGACCAACTAATGGGTGATTTGTTGATTATAATAAAGGAAATGGGTAAACTGATAATCTAACCAACTAAATGGGAAATATATTTAAGTGTAACAATTATAAAGGGTGTTTAGTGACCTAATTTATGTGAAAGATAGCTCGGTAACCTAAACCGAGTAAGGGTGTAGCTAAAGTCGAATGTGTGCTATATGTCCTACATGCCTTGGATGCCCTGTATAATTTTTATGTCGAGATCTACATGTTGCTATTTTAATTGTCTCATGTGTGGTATGGCTTGGAACCAAGGTGTGTTCATGTGCTCTTTTTGGTATGTGCTGATATGGATATGTTATGTGTTATGATGTGATGTGATGTGGCCCTTAGGGACATGCATGCTAGGATAATTATTGTGGTAGTCGGGTATGGAGGCATGAAAAAGAGTAATGAGAGAGAAAGATGACCAAAGGGAAGTAAGTTGGCTAATGTAGGTACGGGAGAAACTAGGATTTGCATGGGTTGGTTAGAGTCCGCATGGGGGCAGACTTTACGTGTGGAAAGTTACCTCAGGATGTGAGGAAGGTAACAGAAGTGTCGTTTGGGTGTATGGGAGCTTCGGGCGAAAAATAGTACGTGGGACGGTATAAGGGTGCGTAGGAGACCCAACTAGGGTTAGGAAGAAACCCTAATGTGAGAAGGTAGAAAAAGAAAAAGAAAATAATACAAGTAAAAGAGAATGAGTGGGGTAGAAAGTGAGGATTGGATCTAAGGGTCGTGACGTGTGGGGTGTTGAATTAGTCGGGATGTGTACTACGGAGAAGGATGGGCCACATAGGCCCGAGTTAGGGTTTTTGGAGAGAACCGAGTTAGGAGGTGCAGAGGTCTCAAGATATGGGACGGGCCCTTCTGGGAGGATAAGTGTGGATATAGTTAGCCATGCATGTCAAGGGTGGAACACTTCCGAATAAGATACGTTTAAGACACTAATCACTTAAAGAGGAAGATGCTGAGCCGGGCCCCAGACCGGTCCACCGGCGAATAATAGTGGCCAGGAGCCGGGGTGCCCTGGAGATCGTGCCACCGGCGAACAATAGTGGTCGGGAGCGTTTTGCCCTGTATATTTCCGGTCCACCGACTATAATAGTGGGGGTTACCGTGCTCAGCAAACCAAACGTAAAATCGATAAGATATGGGAAAAATACTAATCACTTATAGTGGAAGACCTTGTGAGTTGGGGCCAGACCGGTCCACCGGCGAATAATAGTGGCCAGGAGCGTTCTGCCCTGGAGACCGACCCACCGGCGAATAATAGTGGCCAGGAGCGTTTTGCCCTGTATATAATTCCGGTCCACCGGCTATAATAGTGGGGTTCCCGCACTCACATGAACATATAAAATTTGAGATGATTGATTAATGATGGATTAATGGCCTTAAGGCCCTAAAGTATCGATTATTCATTATGGCCTATTGATATTCGGTTAACTTGTTAAGTATGTGAATGGACAAAGATGAATGTCATGTATACACCATTAATATTTGATTGACATGTTGAATACGTGAATGTATGGATCTGATTGTTATATTTACATATGTGTTATGTACGGTTATTCTAGTATATCATGTGTGACATTGCGTGCCTGTCTTTAAGCGTGTTTTTAAAGGGTTACTCAGTACCGTAGTACTGAAGGGTTCCCTTCATGGGGCCCTGCCTATTCAATGGTCAGTGCCCCTTGCAGGTCATGTTCGATGCTTTCAAGTGGGTCTCGGGAATGAGCGTAAGGAACTATCCGGACTTGTTAAGTTTTTAATTTGCCTCTTTAAAATTCATAAATTCACTATATTGTTGTTTTGTAACCACCACTGGTGGATTTTACTCTGATAAATCATTTACCACGCTACTCTCGTTAATTTATGCTTAAGTTTCTTGGAAATTTTGATTTCACTCCTTTAGCCTTAGCACCTGGTACCGGAACGGTATGAATGAGCCGGTCTGGTACTAAGTGTGGCGGTAATACTCCCAAAGTTCATGGTTTCTTAATTTGCTTCCGCAAATTTTCTTTTAATTAAACAAAATTTTTCAGTAGTGAATTTTGGGGGTGTTACACAGATATATCTTTTAGAAATTTTTTCACTCCCACCAGTACATACAAATTGAAATAAATATCATGATAGCAGCGTTTCAACATGGAATACCCAATATTCTTCAATATTCCAACAATGACGCGCATTGGTACATGATGACACACAAGACTCTCATCATTTATCTTCGGACTCAACTTTAATGTAGAATTGTTGTAATTTTTTCTTTGTTTATTTGTGTTTATATCCTTTGAAACATGTATGTTATAAATTTAATAAATGTATCCTAATTTCTATCACAAAGATCTAAACTATGGATATATAATAAAACACTTTACTCGTGTAATTAATGAATAAGAATAGAAAGATATTGATTGATTAATAAAACACTTTATTCGTGTTGGGAAATACTGGACCTTCTTGTTTTTCCTTGAATTCTCTGTCAAATGCTGACTTTTGAAAACTGAGATTTTGTGAGCTGACACAATAACACGGTTGCCATCATTATGAAGCTCATTCCCACCGTGTCTCTTATTCCTTTGTTATCTCTTGATGAAATTTGAACATAAATAGTCTAACCTAACATATAAATCTCATACATCAATGGTAAAATAAAAACAACACCTGGCATTAGTTCTAACAAACATATTTTAATGTCTTTACATAACAATACGGTAATACATCAAGTTCATTACAAATGGCCACGCCGAGGTGGAGTAACTCCTAAATCACGCACAAGGGTTTCGATACATGTAACTAACTGCTCATAATTTGGAGCTAGCTCTCCCCTCCAATACAATCGACGGATAGTTTTACGTGCTTTGTTCAGATGTTTTTCGGCTGGTATATGATGATCATCGTTCTCATGTTCTGCCAAATATTCTTCCGTCGTAGCCAATATATATCTATGAGTTCTCGGAACATACCAATCCATATAATCATCAGTCACATCCCATGGGTATTCAACCGCTGGTCCAAAAAAATCCAGACCCAATATATATTCATGCCTCAAGAACCATTAGCCGAGCATGTGTGCATAGTACACTTTGTACTTCTTGATGGAAGGACCTCTATATGAGTTTCTAGCTGGCTTAATGGGCTCCTCAGGGATCACTTGTGTATAACCGAATTGTCGTGTCACTCTATTTGGCACATGTGGTTTAACTTTCACCAAACAATGTATACAACCGTGATAGAATGCCATGCAACAATATCTATATGGATCAGCTACTCCGTACGGATTCCAATTGACCTTTCACCAAAATATTAAACTAAATATGGATATCACGAACATAATATAGTAACAATTTAATGTTTTTAGCATACCTTTGACGTAGCCATAACATCAATCTTTGCCTGAAAGTACTCGAGCGTCTCCAATTTATTTTCAAATTTCTGTCCACAAGACCACCTCATACAATGAGAATGGTTTGGATCATACCTAGATCTTTCCACTCCAAACCCCGGAAAATATTCATATATCCACGTCTGTTATAATATTCGATTGTTACATTTGAGTAGTGTCGGCTCTAGAAGCCATACCAAGTTGTCAATATAAAAAAGCAAGTGTGGCTACACCCCATGCATAACCTTCAACCCAACTAAGATCTTGAAGAAAAATGATAAAGTATGGATTAACTTTATCAACCGTCTTATCGACAAACAACAATAAGCCGATCAACCATAATATATACCCGATCGCTTTTTCCTCATCCCCTAACCAGTATGATTCACATACTTCTTATAGTCATTTAAATGGAAGCCCACCCTTTCGAGTGACTTCATTCACTTGCATTTCCTCCATCCCAAATAAGGCACCCATTGCACCAATCAATTGCCCACGCGTGTCCGTTTTCATGTCCAAATATAATGGATGATCATGAACTCGTAGCCCTAATATATGATGTACATCTAAAAGAGTGATTGTCATCTCCCCCCATGGCATATGAAAGCTATTAGTGTATGGTTGCCATCTCTCAATAAATGCTGAAATAAGCGTCACGTTCACATGCTCAAATGTGCAGGATGGAAGGTGTGATAATCCTGTTCGTCGTATCAGACCGAACATCCTATCATTGATGCTCCCTAGAAAACTTCTTAAAACCTCCTGTCTTGTGTGGATCTTAGGAAAACCCCGATCCTGATCAATACAATAAACAAATGTAATGCATATATATGATTGATTACATGTAAAATAATAATTAAGAAATAATGAATATGATAAACTTACCTTTCCTAACCATAAATCTAAAGGTGTGTGACCGCCAAAGCTAGGAATCAAATTAGGGATTATTAGACCTCCAGGACATGGCCCAAGCAAGTACCATTCATCCTTTAATTGTATACTCTCTTCATCTTCACCGGCATCACCAGCATCCCTATCATGATCATCTATATCCTCCTCATCCTCCTCATCATCATCGTCGTCGTCGTCATTATTACGCACATAAGTTGATGACGATGCTCCACTAGTAATGTAGGGTAATGATGTTGACAAATCTAATGATGATCTAGATCCACCAACAACAGTTGGGTAAACTAAGGATGATGTTACTCCCATGGGAGGCTGGGTCGGTGAGGTAAGAAAATATATATATTATGTAGATAATGGAAAACCTCCAGACTCAGAAACTCTGACCCCTGAACCTCCCACCCCCAAAATTCCAAACCCAGAACCTTCGTACCCCGGACCTCCAACCCCAGAACCTCTATACCCAGAACCTCCAACCCTAGAACCTCCAACCCCCAAACCTCCAAACCCTATAGTGCTAATATCAGCCACAAATCATGGACGACCTGCATAGTCTGCAAATGATGGAAATTTAGGACCTTGTTTACTAGACCTAGGTTCTTCGGGAACTTCTGCATATTCTTACTGTTCTGATGCTTCTTCCGGTTCTTGTTCTCCAGATTTCTTACCTCGTCGTAATCCTTTGGTAATACTCCTTCCAAAATTTCTCAAACGAGCCATCGGCGCAGGTTGTTCAGTAGCAATTCTGTTACATCGTGAAGAAGCAGTAACATGACGACCATCGGTTCTATCTACTACTTTGTCTTATCTGCGACTCGTCTGAATTTCATTAATAAATGCCTAAAGTCAATTATAATTAGGTATATGAATTGAAGGTAATACGTGATAAAATAAATAAAACCTAATTACATACATGAAATTAATATAATTATTAAATATCAACCCATATTATGATAGCGAAAGAGATATGTATACCCAACCATATAACTAAAATATAATCTTTTAAATTAATCCTCTACTTTATTAATTAAATACATCAACAATATTTTTATTAATTACTAGTAGGAGTTTAGTATAACATAACAACTAAAGTATACTTAATTATGGTATGCCCGATATATTTTTCGAATATTCTAACCAAATTTATACAAATATATTTCATAAAAATTAGCAAAGTAAATAAATATAATAAAAATATAAACATATTTAATCTATTATAAATAGATTTAGAAAAATTAAACAAATCTAATCTATTATCCTATCAATATAATTAAAAGCATTCACCAATAACCCCATCACATAACAATATTTAACATATTTAATGAAAATATAAATAAATCTAATAAATATCAAATCATATATAAATAATACAATAACTTAATTAACAAAGTATTAACAAATCTATAAACATAATAAAAAAATTTAATCAACTTAACCATCATTAAAATATATAATTAAAAATTATCATTAATAAACCATAATTAATATATACAAATTACATATCCTAACAATAACCGAAAACTCTACAATAGAGAGATAATTTACCGAACCTATAGTTAATTAAATTATGAGCTCATAATTAATATAATTAATAAACCATAATTAATATATATAATTACACATCCAAAAAATAGCTAAAACCCTAGAATAGAGAGATAATTTACCGAACCTATATTTAATTAAATTATGAGAGTATAATTAATATAATTAATAAACCATAATAAATATATATAATTACACATCCAAAAAATAGCCAAAACCTTAGAATAGAGAGATAATTTACCGAACCTATATTTAATTAAATTATGAGAGCTTACTTAATATAATTAATAAACCATAATTAATATATATAATTACACATCCAAAAAATAGCCAATACCCTAAAATAGAGAGATAATTTACCGAACCTATATTTAGTTAAAATATTAGTGCATAACCAATATAATTAATAAACCATAATTAATATATATAATTATATATCCTAAAAATAATCAAAACTATAGAATAGACATATAAATTACCAAACCTATATTTAATTAGAATATTATAGTAAAATTAATATTATTAATAAACCATAATTAATATATGTAATTTTACATCTTAAAAATAACCAAAACCCTAGAATAGAAAGATAATTTACTAAAACCTAGATTTAATTAAAATATTAGAGTATAATTAACAGAGTATAATAAATCTAAAAATATATTTTATAAAATTAATCAATTAACCATAATCAAAAAATATAATTAAGATAAAATATAATTAACAAACAATCATTAGTAAACATAATTATAATTATAATTAAGATAAAAAACCTAACGTGCGATTTAGCCAAAGCATCAGCATATGTGGCCAACGTGGAGCATTGGCATCGGCACAATTTGCCGAAGCAAGCCTCAGTCATCGGCAGTTTTTGCCGATCTATCCCCCAACCCATTGGTACCCTTAGCCGAAACTACCGCCAGCTTTCCACGCCACACATCGATAGATTTTGCCGAATCTAGTGAGAACCATCGACATATTTTGCCAATCTCGCCCCAAAGCATCGGTATTATCAGCCGAAACATAGAAATGACCGGAATTTTTTTTCTTAGATCTAAAATCTAATTATATAATAAAAATAAAATTTATACTTACACATTTATAAATTTAAAAAATTAAAACTCAGATACTTATACATTAAAAATTAAAATTCTTACTTACAGATTTAAAATTAAAACTTACCTCCTGATGCTTGATTGGGGAAAAAAATTACTTCGACAAAGTTGGTTGTAGAAGGAAGGAGGAGAGAAGCAGGAGAAAGGGAGAAAGTAAGAAGTAGAAGTGCAGCACAAGAAAGTTAGATGAGGGCCGACGCAGGTAGGTAAACTAAATAATTATAAGGGTAACTTTGTCAATTCATATGACAAAATTTTCCACCGAGTAAATCTTTGATTTCCATATAACAGCTATGTAAATGTAATGTTTGAATTTGGGTAACCAATTCCGTTTGAATCAGAATTGAGCTATGTAAATGTAGGTTATACTCGTGCTACAATATTTCTAATAAAAAAAGCTAAGCCAAAAGAGATTTAAGCCTTTTTCTTCTTTTTTTTTGTGAGATATAGTAAAAGGGTCATTTCATTACTCATTTGCTTCAATAGACAATACATGGAAAAATACCATTACTAATACAACTAGAATGGATGTCCATTTACTTTTTTCTTCGATGGACAATACATGGAAAAATAGCATTCCAAATACAACTAGAAAAATACTCATTGGTTAGGACATCTTATCTGGTTTTATTCTATTGAAGCAAGTAGAATGAAATAATCTGATATTTTAGACCAAATTTGATCCAATATTCAAACACTACACTATATACTTTTTTAGGAATAAGTACAATCTTAAGTTGAGAAAATTCTTGCGCTTCTATCTACCCTATTGATTTAAAAACTAGTTCGGTTCAATCAAGATGTCCACTGATAAAAATCGGTCCGATTTAAAAATCAACATATCTATTAGAAAATGGGGTTGGACCGATTGACCTTATTTTGATTTTTTACACACTAAGCAACGCTATTTTAATTATAGGAAGAAAAATTCAAGGATGAATGACTTGGTCAGACAAGATCAAATTGGGCTCATACTAGACAATTTTTCTAAAAATAATTTTTGGGCTTATTGTGGTTGGCCCAGTTGAACTAAGAATCGGGAGTTCCACTAGACCAATTTCTATTTTAGTTTTTAAAACACTTATATACACTTGGTAATATACCTGTGTGCAGTACCAAGGTACCTATTAGGAGTCTACAAATTGGATATCCGTATCCATTCAGATATTTTTCTCAGATATCTTGTAGTATCCCCCCTAAATTTAGAGGAATGTTATAATGATTGATATAGTTACTTATATCAACATAGTATACCATAATTTTGTCCTCAGAAATCTACAATTAAGCGTTGTGGTCATGGCATAATTTTTATGATGGGTGACCCTCATGATAAGTTTCTATTTTTTTTTGGGAAGTATATGAGTGAAGATAAAGCACACTTAAAGAACTCATGTTGATATGTGGAGCCATCCAATCAATCTGGAAGAACTTCAGATAGCTCCTGTGTGGTCGTATTGACTCAAGGTGATACAAATGATATCAAAGCGAAACCGTTACCACAAACTGAACTTGGATAAACTAGTTAGCCGCCTAATAGGAAGATTCTTGGGAAAAGCTATATTGAGATAGTTAGTGATCGAAGCGCAGCAAGAACGTTGCATTTTTTAAATGGGAATAAATGTAATACCCCTAAATTAAAAGGAGTATTATAAGGATTGATGGCTATTTATATCAGTATGCTATACCATCCTTTTAGTGATTCCATCCTAAGAACTCCATAGTTAAGCGTGCTGACCTAGAGTAATTTTTAGGATAGATGACCCTCTAGAGAAGTTTCAGAATTTTTCTAATTTTTTTTGGAAATTGTATTTATACACTCTATGCATTTGGATCATAAATTCAAAAAATACAAACCAGATATGAAATAGATTTGAATATATCCAAAATTCATATAAATTACTATTTTAATAATTTTAATAACTTTTTTTAAGATGATTTGTAAAAATAAAGATCATATATCAATTAATATTCATATTTATATTCATATAATTATCTTATTTTATTAAAAAATATTAAAATATTATTATAAAATTTTAAAATATAAAAATAGTTAAATTTTAAAAACTTAAAACTACAAAAATACAATACTATGATGTATTGTTGAAATAATCATAAAATATCAAGTATCTTTCCACATTAGATAATCTAGTAAAAAAAAGAATATCCTTAATGTTGGATATAGTTTTTTACTAAAACGAAATAAGATATTTTAAATGTTGGATCAAAATTTTCGGATTCTAATTTTTTTGCACAACCTTAATCCTATGAGGTCGTTGTCATTGAGTAAGGTTTTTGTAATGCAATGGATGAGTATTTTTCAAATACTTACATGCATTCTTTCACCTCAACTATATGCATGCTTTGAAAAACATGCTTTATGTGTGGTCATTAAAGGGAAGATTGCATCCTCTATTTAAAAATTGAATTAATTTATGCAATTCAACTCTCGTCCTCTATCATCCCTTAAGATTGATCCCTTCCCATTGACATATCTCTGCATCCACCATCCACATTGCATTTGATGTATCTATGCTTAAGTTGAGCTATACAATTGTCTCTTAGGCAAGTTTTCTATTTACTCTACATCTGATGTCTATGAATATGAGTAGAAGTACTTTCAAGAAGCTTCAATCATGCTCTTCACATCAAGCAAGATATCAAAAAATAATTTTATAATGGTGCTTACATTTTTCCCAAATTATTATGCAACCTCATTTTGTGGCTTCATTTTATATAGCTCAAAAAATAATATTTTGAAACAAGAAGTCAATAATTCCCTGTCACATTCACTTAGCATCACTTTTAAGGGTGTACCAAACCAAATGAATATGACTATGTTGCACTGGATCAATAAAATGGTTGTTTCTAATATAGGATACACTCAACTATGGTACCTTGAGTTCTTCTTGCAAGTATTAATTCAAAGAAAGAGTGCCAAAAGATTAAGTGTATCCTCAACATGATCTATTTCACATTCTGATGCATATGGGATAAAACTGAGTCAAGCTAGGATGAAGGATGCATATGGGTTATTGCAACCTAAAAATTAAAAAGAGGTTATAGATGAAGAGATAATATGATCTTTAGTAACTCCTTAGATCATATACTTGAAAGGTGTGTAATACTTAGAATAAAATCAATAAGATTTTGTGGGATAAGTTTAAAACTCTTGCACTTGAGTGTGAAGGGTAACGAGAGCTCAAAAATAAGAGCATATGGCAGCCAAATATGACTTGTATTCTATTAATCCTCAACTCAACACTTATAGCACTTGATTGAGCCTTTTTTTAGTTACAACTCGACTACCCATTACATGTGGACTAAATTGTTCAACTCTAACTATCTATTTTTATTAAAATCAAATCAAAACTAACCCTCCCAATCCTTTTATGTGCTCCCACATTGGGATATGGATCCCATTACATAAAGTAGATTAAAAAAACACATAAAAAAAGAACTTAAAATTAAATCCTAATAGCTCTTAATAAATAAGGAAAAAGACAAGGCATTCTTTTAGTCATAAGATACTTAAAATGGAAATAATGTTTTAACATGAGATATGGAAGCAAAATAGGTTTGGAAATAAATTAGGTTTGAAAAGGACATTTTGAAAGCTAGAAAATGACTTATATGACCTGCACGTGCTCAAATATTTTGCTCCTTGTTCAATGCACCATAAAGCCAAAAATGGCTTTTGAATCAACTTTTTGGTATGCCCTATTTTTTGAGTTGAGTTTCTTGAAATAAATTGCTGAAAATATGCCTTTCATTGTCCAAATTTTTGCCCCACCACTATGGCTTGTCCTAAGCCACTTTGATCCATTTTAGAAGTTGGAAAAAACAAATGGAAGGCTTGCATGGCTAGGGCTTATTTGCATGACTAGGATTAGCTAATCAATTTAATCAAAGTGATGAGGGTTTTATGAATGCTCTCATTTTGAGAAAAATTAATATCTAGGCTATTATCATATGTGTTAGATGCTCCCACATCATCCTTCCTTTCTTGAAAAATAATCTCTTTGTCTTCAAAAGACTCATCATGAATATAGGAAAGTAAATCCCCCACATTAAATATTTTTTATACATTTCCTATATCTTGTAGTAGCTATATAGGTATTGTCCCCAATTTTATCAATGAATTTGTATAGACCATGACTCCTTCGCATTACAAGTGTTGCTTGCGATGCTTTTTTGACCTAGCTTTATTCAACCCATTCACACTCTCAATCTTGGATCTCACTAGCTCATGTAGCTTTATCATTACCTTAACCCTATCTTTTGCATTGAAATCAGTCTGTGATTTATTTGGAAGAGGAAAAACATTAATGGGAGTAGTATAATTCCCTCCATACACTACCTTAAAAGGTGAATGACCGGTTGCATAAGTTAGTGATCGATTTTAGGAAAAATTTGCATGTCTAAGTTTGGTGTCCCACTTTTTTAAGGATTTGTGAACCAAAGTTATTAAGAGCATTGCAAGTGTATGATTTGTTACTTCCGTTTTCCCATCAGTTTGTGGATGGTAGGTGGTAAAGAGAAGTTTTGTACCAACTAACCTCCATAGAGTGTTCTAAAAATATCTAAGGAGCTTGGAATCCTTATTGGAGACAATTGACTTAGGAATATCATGTAGCCTTACTATTTCCTAGAAGAATAGATGGGTTATGTAAGTGGCATCATTTATTTATGACAAGCAACAAAATGAGTCATCTTAAAAAACCAATCCATAACCACCATTATGGCATTATTTTTCCTAAGTAATGTCATAATGAAATACATGCTTACATGATCCCATGGTTGACGTGGGATTGGTAAGAGTAGGGGTGTGAATAATTAGGGTCAACTTGAAAATCCAGATCGAACCGAATTAAACAGGTTAATTTAAAATAAAAATTTAAAATATGGCAGGGTTCCAGCTTGAAATTTTAAAAAATTATGTCTTCTGGGCCAGTCTGGGTCGAACTCAAATTTTAGGGTCAACTCGAAACTGACCCATAATATGCCCCCTCTCTTACAGTCACTACACCACAAGATGAATGACTACATCATGAGTCGTTTGACTCTTTTCTTTTTTCCGTTCCAATGTTCTTCACTTCTTCTTATTCATTCCTCCTTGGTTTCATTCAACTTTGATGTTCCCTCTCCCTCTTTCAATTTGAAGCCCCGGCTGACTCCCTACATCCCTACCTCCTCAGCTCCTCCTTCCTTCTCCTACTCAATGTTCTGCGTGGATGTGTGCTCATCTCATCTCCTCAATGGATCAACCTCAACATATGCTTGAATTTATCTTGGCATCTCCTCTAGCACCATTACACCAGAATCTCTTTGTAATACCCCAAATTGTGCGAAGTGTTATAAGGATTGAATCGACTACTTATATCAACATGGTATACCATCCTTTTGGTGATTCCATCCTAAGAACTCCATAGTTAAGCATGATGGCCGTGGAGCAATTTTAGGATGGGTGACCTTCTGGGAAGTTCAGAAAATTTCTTGGAAAGTGCGTGAGTAAGGACAAAGCGCACTGAAAGGACTCGTGTTGATCTGTGGGGCCAGCCGATCAATCCGAAAGCACTTCAAGGTAGCCCCCGCGTGGTCGTATCGACTTGGGGTGTTACACTCTTCCTCCCTCAAAGTCTCCTGTTCGTCTCCTAGTCTTCGTCGATTCTGCTCTTGTGGCCTAGTTCCACCGTTCATCCTATCGACTCCTGCACTATGTTCGTCCCACCAGAGTAGACACCATCTCCCCTACCTCCTTTCTGGCTGGTCCAAATCAAAAACTCCCACCGAGGCATGAGCACCAGTTCAAGTTTGAGAGTCGAGACTGACCAACAACCACAACGAGACATGATCACATTAGGCCTCTAACCAGCCAAACTCATAGTCAATAGCTCTACCAAGACGAGGCATGGTCACCACCGCACTAGCCACCAGAAGTTCAAGTCCTGCCCCTCACCAAGCCTCATATCTTCATTGTTGATTTGCTCCCTAAATTTGGAAATCTACTATGTTGCACTACTGCTGAGTGCTAATTGTTGAATGCTTTTGATTTTTGTGTTGATTATTGAATGCTACTGATTATTGTGTAACTTATGTTGATTATTGAATGATGTTGATTGTTGTTTTGATTGTTGAATATTTTTGATCTTTGTGTTGATTGTTGTGTAACTTGCGTTGATTGTTGAATGCTGGTGATTGTTGTGTTGATTGTTGAATGTTGGTGATTATTGTGTTGATTATTGAATGCTACTGACTATTGTCTAACTTGTGTTGATTGTTGAATATAAATGCTGATGATTGTTGTGTTGATTGTTGAATGTTGTTGATTGTTGTGTTGAATTCCTAGATGGCTAGATCTGAATATGATATTTGCTAATTGTTCCTTGCTAGACTCTTAAATTTGCTAATATTTTCTATTTATTGATCATTTGCCATGCTTGCAGGTCTTAGATAATTGTTTATTAATCATTTGGCTATAAGTCCTAGTTTGATTCGAATTAGTAAATTTTAAGTTGGATCGGCTAATCTGGTACAAGTAGGATAAAAGTTGTCCATAATTCATATGGTTGATTGGTTATTACATGTTAACTTGTTGTAGAAAGTACTATCCTTTTATTTTTGGTTATTACATGATATTGTTGAATATACCCAACTAGTATCCCATAATATGGTTGTCATGTTTATTTTTCTTTTTTAATAGTGGTTACCTCAGTAACTTTCCCATATTGTAGAGGTTTTTGTACACTTTTAGGTAGTTTTTTTAGGCTCTTTTCCACTCTTTTTTAGCCCTTAATAACGTAGCATATATTACTCTTTAATTTAAATCAATTTCCTTGTTCGATCATCAAATTATCTTGTAATTAATCATTTTTTATGATTCAAATCTTGGTGATTTTGAAAAAAAAAATGGTTTTTTCTCTTATCCATTTCTACTTTTAATTGATTATGATATTTACATTTCCATGTTCATTATTACCATGACTATGCTTTGATTGTTATCTTTTTTAGGATTAGATTTAGTCTAAATTGTTAATTAATGATGAATTAGTTTAATTTATGTTTTGATTACTTGAATTTGTGAATTTAATTGTTATTTCTTCAACTATGGTTAAGTTTCTTGATCATCAATGTGACTAGACCTAGGTATTTAATCAAAGAATAGAGATGTGAAGATTAATAAATAAAATTTTAACAATTAAATGGGATAATCAAACCAACAAAGTAGGTTAGAATCTCTTGAGGATATAACTGATTTAGCATAAAATGAAATGGATTTGATTTTATCTAAATCCATGAGAATAAGCTATTAAATTGATCTATATACAACTTTAGTCCTTGGAAGAGGCTATTAATTAGTTTAGGCTAAGTCAAACTCTTAAATTTAAGTAATCCTTTAGCGATTAGATTGATTATTTGTTAATTATTAATTTATGATAATAATCCAATCCTAGAATTTTTATTGAACTATTTTTATTGTTAGCATTGCTACGTGAATTTATTTTTTTTAGTTATTTATGGCTCATTAAATTTTATTTGTCTACATAATCAAACTTGGTAAAAATCCAGTAATTCACAAGTCCCTATGGAGATGACAAGGACATGCTATAACAAAAGTTGTGCTCTTGTGTTTTGGCCCATCAAGTTTTTGATGGCTTGTTAATATTGAATTGTATTCGACAATCCTTATAACTTTGGAAGCCATTAGATTGTGACCCTGAAATTGAGAGGACTCTACATGTTATCAGAAAGTGGATTCGAGAGACAAAAGATTGTTTGAATATCAAGACCTTCATGGTAGATCAAAAAAACCAAGGCAACCAAGATCGATATTTGAAGGATTTTATATCACTAATCTCTCGTAGCACATAATCAAGTATCACCAAACCTATTGGTAGTGCCAACAACTTTGAGCTCAAACCATCACTTATCTCCATGGTGAAAAAAAAACAATTTGGGGCTAATCTAACCAAAGATTCAAACCTCTATATCTCAATCTTTTTGGAATACTGTGGCACCCTAAAGATGAATAGAGTATTATACCACAAAATCAAGAAAATGGTGTTCCCTTCTTATTAAGGACAAAGCAGGGGCTTGGTGTAATGCCCCACAGTTTTATAAAATTTTAAACCTGATGAATAAACATTTTAACCTAGTCTAAATTATAAAATCTGAGTCATTTTGTTTTATTTTACCTTAACTCCAACCCCTCCCAAAAAAAATCGGTTAAATAAAATATTAGATGAACTCCCCAAAATTTAAACATAAGTCTAAATCTAAACTCTAAACCCAATATTTTCCTTTTCCTCTCCTTTTACTCTCCTTTTTTCTTTCCTTTTTTTTTCTTTCCTATTTTTCTCCCCCTTCCTAGGCTGTTTTGACCGACCTAAGCCACCTTTCTTTCTTTTTTCTTCCCCCTCTTTCTTTCCTCCTCACTTTCTTCCTATGCCACCCCAACCAACCTAGCTCTCTTTCTTTTCCTTTCCTTTATTTTATTTTCTTTTCTCTTATTCCTTCCCCTCCTGTGTCACCTTGTCTTCTTCACCCTCTCCCTATCCCCTTTCTTATTCCAACCCAAACAGGGCCTTTCATGCTCCTTGCATGTTGCCTCACTTTCCTTCCTTGGCTATCACCCTACACCCTACACCTTGCAACCACCAACCCCACACAAACCCTGCAGACCTACCTCGACACCACCCTCCATGTTGAGCCCTGGCCTTTTCCCTCTAGTTTCCCTTTCTCCCTTCTTATCATCTCTCTCTCTCTCTACACACACACATATGCATATACTTGCACTATACACGCTCCCCTCCCCTCCCCTTCTCATCTTCCATCTTTCGTCTCCCATCCCAACACACCCCCTAACACTTTATTTTTTTCTTCTCGTTATCATCACACGTAGATGGCAAAAATTCCACCCTTGTCATCATCCATCACCCTAGCTAATCTCCTTTTATTTTTCCCTCATCCTCTGTCAACCGATCCCACACCATCCGCACCGCTCCAAGTTCCTTATTTTTTCCCTCATTTCCCTCTCGACAACCATCCTTCCCTTTTGACCCACACCATTGTCGACCACCATTTCCAACTTCGGTTACCGCCTATAGGCCACCACCACTGCTCTACCATTTCCCCACCAACGCCACACTACTCCCCTACTATCAACCTTCCTTAACCACCAACCACCCTCCCATAAGCCACCAACTACACCAACTCTGCCATCCACCACCATCACCACCACCACTCCCTGCCGCCAAATTCCGTTGGTCTTAGAACCACCACCACCTCAACCCTTTCTACTAACCCTCCCTCCATCCTCAACCACCGACGCCATGACCACCACCGCACACCACTCTGCCCAATCTACCCACTTTCGATTATTTTTATTTTCTTCCCTCTCCCTAGCCTTAGTTTTCTTTAGGTTAAATTTTTAAGTATATAGGGTGTAAATTTTGATTCTAGGTGATACCTTAGTGGTAGTGGAGGAGGAATTGTAGATCTTACATGGTTAGTGACCAGAAATGCTTCGGTAAAGATATTTGTCATAGCCTAACACTTTTGGTTACTAATAATTATGTATATTTTTGTGTTATGCCATGTTATTATTACTATCATGTGATTGAATGTATAGATTGTTAATGTTATGATATGAGGTTGATATTATATGATAGCAAATAAGCAAATGGAGATTATGCAATATCATTATTCTATGTGAAAAATTCTAGGTGTGATATATGGTTTTAATATGAGTTTATGAAGGTATGATGAGTGTGTAGTGAGTATAAAGGGTATGTGGAGATAAATGGAAGATTTGTGAATAATGTTACCAAATATATGAGACTTACGTGAAATTAAGGTTTGTTATTGGTAAGGAAATTTTAGTCAATATGAGTTTAATATGAGAATCATGGTATTTTAAGGTGTTATATCATGCTAAGGATTTTATAGGAAGTGGTTAGGGTAGTAGTGAATGGCCCAAGTTTAATAAAGTAGGAAATTTGTTTGATATGTGAATAGTAATCCTGAAATAGGAAATTTATTATCACATCTATCAAACAGTAGAGTGAAACCTAAAATTTTAAATATGTTGTTAATATTGGTGTTATGGGAATGTATATTGAACCTATTATTTGTTCGAGCCCTACAGGAAAGGTTATGATGTACATGTGAAATTAGGGTTTGTAAGACCCAAAAATAGTAACTCTTAAAATAGGGTTATTATAGCATATGTAAGACCTTAGGGTTATGCCTTGAAATTAAAGTATACTGATAATAATAATATTTGGGGTAAATTTTACTAATTTTGGTTGATAAAAGATTAAAATAATAAGATTTATAACTAAAATGGGAAATTGGGGTTTTTGAGGAATAAAAGGGTTTTAACCCTAGAGAACTATCTTAGGATCTTTGTGATGTTCTTTACCTGCTTTAAATGCATTATAGATTTTCAAATTAATCATGAATAATATATTAATAATTTAAAGTAAAAGTTCATGCGAGTCGGGCCAAGGTATTTTATGGGTCCATTCTACTGGATGATAATTGTGGCTTAGGAGCGTTTTGCCCTGAGATGTGAATAAGTTTGTTCCATTGGATTAATAATAGTGGGGCCCTAAACCCAACATAAAAATAATGATAATTTAGACAAGTAACATAATAGATAATATATTAATAATTCAAAAGGGAAGAGTACGTGATTCAAGACCGAGGTGTCATATGGGTCTATTCTCAAATGTTTTGTCCCTAAGAGGTGCTTTAGACAGTTCAACTAGTTTAAGAATAGTGGCTCAGAAGCGTTTTTCTTTAAAAAGTGTTGGGTCCGCTCCACTGGATGATAATAGTGACTTAAAAGTGTTGTTCCTAAAAAGTAATTCAGACCATTCCACCAATTTAATAATAGTGATATCCTTGGACTCATCGTAAACCAAAGAATAAAATGTTATATCTAATAAATAGGCCAGGAACTGTACCCACCTTGTGATATTATTTGTGTTTCGCATATGTACTTATTCTCTATCATGAGTGTATGTATTTAATTGTATCCTTGACTCAACAGCATTGTCGCTTTCTCAGTACGTAGCGTAATGATCACCATTTTCATTGGTGTTGCTCATTCCCACGAGTAGAGAACCTGTTTGAGTTTGTGCAGGTCATTCAGAACTCGTTGGAAGATGATGTTATTTATGATGACCTGAATGGGGTGGAGTGATTATATCATACTTGGGTCTAGGGTTCATAGGGTTATGTTATCTAGTTCTTGTTTAAAAATAAGATGCTCTTTGACTTTTCTTCCAGGATATTTACTTATATATTTGGATCTCATATTCGAATTAGCCTCCAAAACTCTTATTATGTTTATAAAATTTTCCCACTCTCTTTTTATTATGCCTATGTTTCTAAATTGTTTTTCTTTGTAATTAATATAAAGATGGCATGTAAGCCAGATTTATGTCAATTACAACAGTGACACTCGATATGTTGGTTATAAGCTTCCACTACAAAATGATCTTTTTTAGTAATAAAATTTTGGGGTGTTACACTTGTCTTCAATCACGTCCATTAAGCTCTATCACTAAATTGGATCAACTCTTGCAAGTGTTCCTCACTAAGCACTTCCCTCCTAGCAAAACAAACTAGTTAAGAAATCAAATAATGACTTTCACTAAGAAAAATTAGGAGTCATTGCATGATGTTTGGGGAGATATAAGGGCCTTCATAGAGTGTTCCCACATCATGGTTTAGAAAATTGGTTCATATTTCACACCTTCAATAATGGTATTTTCTACAACATTAAGATGATAGTCGATGCTACAGTTTGTAGGCCATTAATGAACAAGAGTGTGCAAGATAAAATGTAACTCATTAAATTCATGACACATAATCAATTCCAATAGTTAGGTGAGCATTCTCTACCAAAAGAGAGAGGGAGGTATGATATAGATGCACTAGACCACATAGCTTCTAAGATAAATGAACTATTTTCAAATTTTTGACAAAATGAGCATGAATTCAATTGCCTCTTGTTCTCTTAACTATAAAATGTGTCGTATTGTTGGACATTATGTTATGGAATGTCAAGTTGGAAACCCCCCCATCCCTTGAAGAGCCAATATTTGAGCATGTTAAATATGTGAATAATTGTATTCAATCAGGGGGGCCATTTTCCAACACATACAACTTAGAGTGGAGAAATCATCCTAATTTTTCCTATAAAAATCTACTCTAGAATCTCGTGTCTCTCTATTATGTTATAAACCTCCTAGTTTTGAGGTTTCTAAATTGGAGACCTTGAAAGATTTTTTTTTACTTCATAGAATAAGTATAATGGAGAGTTCTAAAATCATAATATGATCAAAAGTGATATCATTGAGACCCTAACCTTTAAGGTTGATTCATTTTCCACCCACAAAAATCATTCAAGTAATCCAACAAGCTAGGCCTTCTTCTAAACCATCAGGGATTTTTCCTAGACAATCTAAAACTAACCCAAAGTAATTCATCAATGCTATCATACTTAGAATTGAGAAAGACTTAGAGGGATCAGTTTTGAGAGACGATGTTAAGGATGTGAGTAAAGATGGTGAGGAAGAAGTGATGAGTGAAAAGGGAGCATGTTCATGAGAATGAGAAGGTTGATAAATATGTTGCATCTACACCTTATAAACCTCCCCTACTCTTTAGAAGCAACTTGTGAATTTTGTAGAAATCTTGAAAAAATTGCACATTAATATCCTATTCATTAAATTCATCTCAAATTCCCTTCTATGCCAAGTTCTAGAAGGAAATCCTAGCTAATAAGATAAATTTGAAGGATTATGAGATGATAGTCCTAACTCAAAAGTGTAGTGGCATCATTAAAAAGCTTAAGGATCCTAGATCTTTCTCTATTCCACACAAAATTGGTGATGTTTCAATTAATAGTGTACTTTGTGATCTTGGTATTGGCGTAAGTTTGATGTCCTTATCATTTTATAACTAGTTGCAAATAGGAGATTTGAAATCCACTATTATCTCTCTTCAATTAGCTGATTGATTAGAGAAACATTCAATAAGTATATTAGAAGATGTATCCATCAAGATTGGCAAGTTTTATATAGCAGTTGACTTTGTCATTTTAGAGATAAATTAAAATACTCAAATGCTCATTTTTGTTGGGAGACCTTTCTTAGCTACTGTTGGTGAGGTACTGGATTTTAAAAAGGTAAGCCTATCTTTGAATATAAAAGATGAGACATTTCAATTTAATTTTTCTAAAGCCAATAATTTTCATATTTAGAGCAATACTTGCAATAGGGTTGATTTAATTGATCAAATGAAAGGTAAATTGGATGATTTATTTGAAGAATTTTATGTGAAAAATAAGCCACCCGATACTAAAAGAAGTGCATCTATCAACAACAACTGTTATGAAAAAAAATTGTGGCTGCCAAAACACAACATCTAACCACCACACCACCACCTCCCCTCCTCCCTCATATATCTCCTCCTATAACACCAAAATGTGCTCCCACACCAATCACACCACCGGAAAATCACCTCAGCTACCATTGAAGTCCCTCATCGCTTGCACCCACCTAACAACTATAGCACACAACACCATTCATCGCTTGCGCCCATCAAATAAGCCCCTCATCGCTTGCACCACCACTAACAAACACTAGATAATGGAACATGCCTCAAAGTAGCAACCAACCATCATAAAGAGCATTATGCAACATCTACTTGCATCAAATAGTAGCACCGCATAGTAGTACACCAACCCAATTCACCACTACCACCAACCAAATTCAATCCAATCATTGAAAAACCGACCTCCTCCATTTGATTTAGTAGCTAATTAACCACTCTCCCATCCGAATTTCATATTTGTTCCACCCCTCCCAAAACCCTCACTTTACTAATCTTTTGATTCATTTACAATTTGATTTATTGATCAGATGAATAGTTAATTATGTGGTAAATTGTTGATTTAAGATTTTAATAGAGAGATATTTCTAGATTTATATGTTAATTGTCTCCTTATGTTGGTTGTTTTTTAGGAACAAATAGGACCACCGCATGCACATAAATAGCCTTGCACCAATTATTCATTGACGAGGAATTGCATTTTCATGGTTCATAAGGGTGCAAGCAAGAGTGGGACTATTGGTAAATAGTAATGCCATGCCTCAACCACGAATGAGTGATTCTCATCATATTATGTTTCAATCTAATAAATTTGGTCAATTGGTTAAACAAGGAAAATTGAGTACCCGTTACTATGATAAATATTGTGTAAAATGATTTAATGTGTATATTTTGAGCTACATTGTGGACAATATAGAAGCTAAGCATGGGGAGGGTGGTTACTTGTGTTTTTTGACTGATGTTGATTGTATTTTGTTAGTTCTACCTTTTCATTATTTAATTTAATTAATTATTTAGTTTTCTTAATGTGTTATGCATGCATTATGATAATATGAGGATGATAAGATGACTTTTTATAACCCTAATTAAACATGCATAATTGTGTTCACTTACCCTACTATTGAATATTAAATCTTTGTTTCATGTGTAATTGATTATTATGGTGTTATCTATGAAATTTTCTACTCACTTAAACTTTAACTCTAAATATTGAGTGTATGTAGAATGGTGTGTCATACTAATCGGCTTAATTAAAACCTATGTTTCTTTGTTCATTCAGACTATTGTTTAGTTATTGAGAATAACTTAACCTTGCAGAAAAAAAATAATGAAAATAAGGTCCTAATTGTGACGGTGACTACCTAACACTGCACCATCAGAACTCAGAATTATGATTCTTACATTAGAAGGTTCTACAAAAGATAGGCCCATCTTTAAAAAAAACAAGGAAATCAAGTACTATTTTGAGACCTTGGATATGAAGAGGATAACCCACGTGTGATGAGATATGTGTCAGTTACATGATAAGTTTTAGGAAATTAATTGAAATACTTTTTGTCACACATTTACCTCAATGTTAATAAGTCAAATCACTTGATGTACTTGAACACTTACAAACACACTCTCTCAAATTTAAGATATGGGATGATTATTTTTTTTTATTTCTGGTAGAGTGAAACATTGTTGGATGTGAATTTGAGAATGCTTTTGCTTCTATGTAATCTTCCTCATTTTCTCTTTTCTACACTTGAATCTACTTTCCCATTATGTGTGTTTATTTGATCTATCATTGCTTGAGGACGTGTAAAATTTCAAGCATGGAAGAGTTGATAAATGAAAAAACGTGCATATATTCTATCATCTTTATCTCAATTTGCATGCATATCTGTTATTTTTATTTTATCCTTGGATATTGCTTTGTTGTAGGTATTTTATGTAGGTACAAGACTTGGTCAAAGAATGGGTCAAAAGTGATGCAAGACGGGAATCCAAAGTAAATTTGAAATGCAATATAGCTAGGTCATACCTGAGGACACAACTATGGAGGATTTAGAGCAGAAAGATAAGCAAATCCTAAAAATTAGCTCAACCATAGATAAAGTGCGGTCGATGCCACTGCATGTGCTTGACATGTGACTAAATTCTTGATTTTGTCGAAACCACACCCAACCTATATCCCATAATATAGATATGTCATGTGTATTTTTATTTTTCAAAGGCGATTACCTCCTTAACTTCCCCATATTATAGCCGTCTTCAGCAAACTTATAGAAAGTCTTTGATAGGCTCTTTTCAACCCTTGTCAATGTAGAATACTCTTCTCTAATTCTAATCTTTTCCTTATTCAATCATCAAATTCTCTTGCCATTACACACTTTGGATGATCTAACTCTTGGATATTTTAAAATTTAATGGGTTTGATTTAATACCATAAAAATAGGCTATTTAATTGAATTAGATGCGACTTTTAGGCATTGAAAAAAGTTATTAATTAAGGTAGGATAAGTCACCCTCTCTTGTGAATAGTCGTTTAATAATTAAATTGTTTTTTTTTAATTACCAATCTATAACAACAATCTAATCCTAAACTTTTTTATTAGGTTGTTGTTGTTATTAATATTGCTACTTAATTTTATTTTGTTAGACATTTTCTACTTTTTAAATTTAATTTATCAAAATAGTCAAAATTGATAAAAGTTCAATAATTAAAAATAAGTTCATATGGAAACGATATTGACGTCCTATAACGATGATCATGGGGTTACATCTCAAAAAGTTTGGATGAGACCGGGCCTTGCCAGCTTTGAGATGACACCCAACTAACGTTCCGCAGATTTAGACCCCTCTGCCACCATAAATCACGTGCAACTATCACCAAAAAGCAAGAGATGGTTTGAATTCTCCAACCCACTGCGGCGCATTACGCAAATCTAATCTGTTCTTTGACTTAATCCCCACCTCTCCAGCTTAATTTTAGGCAACGAACTTTTCCAAAATAGCAAACCATGCAAATAATTCAACCCGGGCAGGTACCAGACCCGTCCACATACGTGTGACATCTATCAGCACTTCAGGGGTTTGAAATTTTGCTAGATTCATGCGTCAAGATTTGACAGAGTAAATTCTATTCCCCTAATAAATTTCATATGGCTCTATCGTCGACATCAGCATCGTACCGTCCAGCCATACTGAGTTGAGAAGATCTTGCAGCGAAGAGAATAGGTACTTTTCCGAATCAAAAAAATCTTATGCTCCATGGGGGCACCCACCTCCATCTTTCCCCATCCTAAATACCCGTATCCGCCGCCTTAGATTTTCTGCATGGCAGATAGTGAAAACAACCTGAGAAATCTGTCTTTCGATCCGCCGGCATGTCACCAACCCATAAGTCCACCCAGCCCCCAGGAAAGCGAGTCTTCTCAAATTCCAAAATACTCTTACGATCGAATACCATTTTTCAACATCATTTTGTTACAATATACTCCGGTCAAAGGAACTATTTACAAATAGCCTTCCACGCTTCTCCCTAGATATTTAATTAGGAGTAGCCCATCCAGCCGGATCTCCCTCTTCCGTACGAGAGGGTAGTTTGCGGTCAACTAGAGATGTCCACAAGCCTTGTTCTCCATATCCACTTGGAAAGAAGGCCACAACTTTCTGTGTCTAAGATTGCAAAATCCCAGGCCATCGGAAATTGAACTTGATTCCAGCTGATAATAGGCAGGCAACTTACTGTTTCCCTCCACTGTTAAGGCCCCAAAGAAAGTTATGCTGGATCTTGATCATCTCTTTCACAATGTTAATAGGCATTGGGAAAATAGACACTAAATACGTAGGGGATTGCGACAGGAACCTCTTCAGAAGCACTAGTATTCCTCCCATGCATTGATAAGAACCTGTTCTTTCCAATTCTGTAGCCTTTCGTTCATTCTTGTTCTCAACGGTAGCCAGATCTGTGAATCATTGTTCTTGGCACCTAACGGGAGTCCCAGATAAAATGGTTGGAAAGTAGCCTCTTTTGCATTTCATCATTAACGTCGCGCTGCCAAGCTTTTCTTCGGGCTCATTAATTAGATATCTCGTGAAAGTTTACTTTAAGACCTGCGTCCAAGAAGAACCTCAGGATAAGACATCTGATGTTCTTCAACACGGTAGCATCAAATTAGCTCGTCGTCCTCACATTACAGATGAGACACTATCACAGCCCTACTTTTTGATATCAGCCGGTTCCCAAAGGTCTATTTGTAAAGCCTTCTTTCTTAATACATCTATTGACAACCTCCGCAACAGTGGGGTAATTTTAATGAGGACTGAAAGTTTCCGCAGAGCTTACACAAGCATGAATCCGTCTCCTCCATTTAGACAGGAAACCATCCTCTCCAGAGTCCAAGTCATATATGCCTTGTTAAAGTCTGGCCCTCTATTTTGTATCTTATATATCAAATACTTAATAATAATAATAAATAATTTTAAAAAAATATTTATTTCATATCAAATTAAAATATAAAATAAGTATTTTTCCTAAAAATATATATGTATGTTTTATATATATAATAATTTTTTTACCCATATTACCCGCTACCAAAAAATCACCTTACTCATTTATCTGTTACAAGATTCGATCTGATGTTTGCCCATTTTTAAAGACAATCATTCTTAATGAAGGCATTTTGATTGCCGTCTTTAATATCCGGCATCATATGTTTCAATCTAACTTCCAGCATATTCCCCAGGATTTTATAACAACATCCCACCATGCTAATAGGACGAAAATCTTTAAACTCATTCGGCTTTTTGGTCTGTGGAATCAAGCTTATATAAGCTAGGTTGCTTCCCTTACGTAAATCTTCCGCCTCCCCAAAACAGATACAAGTCTCGAATTAAATCATCTTTCATAATATGCCACGCCTTTTTAATAAAAAATAAATAAAAATTAAATCCATCCGATCCCAGAACCTTGCTACTCTCAATTAGATTACAAAATTTTCTATTATTATTATTGTTATAATTATAGTTATTATAAATATAAAAATTATAATTATAAATGTAATAATTATAATATATATTATTTTTACAACAATAGTAAAATTTATATTTGCATTTGTCTAATAATAATGATTATTATATTTTTAAAGATGATAATAATAATAATAATTATTATTATTATTATTATTTATATGATAATTATAATTATTATGACAATCATTATGCTTATATATACAATAATATTCATAATCTATTTATATCAATAATTTTAATAATATTATTATTAATAATGACAATAAAAAATTATTATCATTATTATTATTATTATTATTATTATTATTATGATAAAAAAAATTATATTATTACATACATTATAATAAAAATTATTAGGATAGTTATAACAATAATAATAAATCAAAAAAATTAATTTATTAATTATATTAAATCTATAACAAACAATATCAAATTGCCAACATAAATTTTAAATTGAAGCCTGAAAATTTTTAATATATTAGACTAGAACTCGCTGTGATATTCTCTTTATCCAAAATAATTAATCTAAATTACTGTTATCCATAAGACACTTAAATCCAATCCAAACTGAATTGTATAACAACTAAATTTTGATACGATCCAACTCCCTTCTGCCTCGTTTGTCACTCTATTTTTCTGTAAGCAACTTCCCTCGTTCAATTGAGACCTTTACCAAACTGCAGGCCTTAGAACTAGGCCTAGTATCCGAATCTGCCAAAAACAACTACTACTAAATTTAATTCAAATCTCAGAGAAGGCTAATGCTATCCTCATGCTAGAGAATATGGCCGAGCCACACAAATCTATATAACGTTTGCAGCGATAATACTTCAAATGAGGTTTGTCCTCTGCACATTTAGAGGCCATACATATCCCCACTTTTAGGCTCCTAGCAAACAGATGAAATGGCATCTTAGATCCCATAGATGGAATTTATCAGAAAATATCATCACATCTGGACAACCAAAAATATCATCAAAATCGAATCACCCGACACTATCATACCACAGAAGGTAGCATCGTCGATATTCATTAAATGACTGAAGCAAATACCCCCAGTTTTTTTTTTTTTTTTTACAAGATAGATCCAACAGGTACTAGATACAATCTGATAACGATTACCCAAGTCTGCAAGGCACCACATGCAGTGAACTGCAATCCAAAGACTGCCCTTATTAACGCAGCGAGTAGCTAGGACAAGAGACAAATGGCAACCATAAAAACAAACACCTTTATTTAGGGGTTCTAGAGTTAGACAGAACCAACAAAGCAAATGCCAACAACAATACTGCAGTATAAGTATAATAAGATGATGGCCCCTGCAGTGAGAGCCCTCACTGCAGAACAAGGCACTCTTGATTTCCTGCAACCAGAGTAGAAGAGCCTTTGTTGATTGGATCAACTTCTCCACGAGGTTCTGCATTAACAGCTCCACTTCGATCAGGAATTATACATCCAATGCCTTCAAGAATAAGATCTTTCACTTCCTCAAATCTCGCCTCAGAGAGAGATACCTCAGCGAGAAGCCTCCATGCATTCTCCTCAGAAGCCTCTTCGTAGTCCTTCTTTCTCTTCAACACCATATGCCCACTGATCTCCCACACCGCTGGGTTCACTTGAGTATCGAGAAGTTCAGAGCTGACCTCACCAAGAGCTTGTTTCTCAGCATAGCACTAGTCAAAGAGAATATAATTTGTTTACCAACCATGAATGGGTCAAAATAACTAAACGTCTCAATTTTGACAGTCAAATTTAGGTTCGCACCTGTGGGAGAACAAAAACCCTTCTCCCGGAATCAGCGATGAGCACGTTGTAAGGTATGTTTTTGTCTTGAAGGCAAATGCAAGAGTCGGAGACAGCCTTGGCCAAGTTCTGCAACAAGTTTCCGCCCTCAAAGACAAGACCCCTCACTGGATAATTCAGCAGCTTGGATATCTTTACCCCACTATCCATTTTGGTTATTTTCTCGGTAGGTGCCTTCTCTATAGGAAATGGCACAGTCAAATAATAAGCCTGCAACAACAGAATTCAAGAATTTCCCTTTCAATTGCCAATATAAAATATCCGATGCAAGAAAAATGATTGAACAGAATAGCATAAGCCAACATGATACGTAGGAGAAATAAAGCTTCCAAGGATTCAAAGAGTACCTGGAAGTGGAGATGATTAATTGTAGCAAACGCACCCAAGCTGTTGTAGCCGAGTCGGAAGTAAGGATTCCCAGCTTCAATTGCCATATGAAGAGCAAGCAAGAGACTTTCGTAGTCAATCCTCTGCGGCAAGCAGTCCAAAATACGAGGGATCAAAAGCACGTGCCCATATTCAATAGGACTGACCTGTTAATTGCAACACAGGGTAGAGCGGCTTGTCATATTTAGCAATAATGTGAAACAATAAGCAAGAGGAGCAGTACAGTACATTGATTGCGACCACACTTGGAGTGTTATCAACATCAATGGGGGCCAGAGGAGCAAAATGCACTTCGCCATCTTCACTTGCTTCAAATTGGAAGAGCACCTCTTCCTGACCAACTTTTGTGAAGTTGAATTTGTTCCCATCAAAAGGCTGCAAAACTTTGTCAACTTGGAATTCAGTTGGTCTTTTCTTAAGATGACGACCTTCATTCAGCTGAGCAATGAATCCACACTGACCCGGTATGACCTGTTCAAAATGCAACATAGCAGAGTCACGACAATACTCTTCCAGGGAATTGTTTTTAACTTCAATGAGCCCAATCACTAAACCAAAAGCAACACAAGGAAGCAAAGAAACGATAAAATGATACGGGACCTTGGTCTCACAAGCAGTGACATCATAACGAAATAGTCCCCTCTGCATACGGTCCTCCCACTGCCATACAGTAAAGGTACAAATGAGAAAATCGCACAAATTTGAGTCTTGGTAACAGATGATGTCAGGGATGACGGTCAAATCATATAAATCTCTTCATGTTACATTACCTCTCCAAGGAGAAGGGAGTCAAGAAAGGCAACAGGAGGTTCCACTGCCTCATGACAAACCACATGCTTCTCAGTAGCTACCTTGTTCACCCTACGGTAAGCATACAGAGGAAGCCTCGCTCCTGCTTAAATCACAATAAAGTAATTAGGCATCATAGTTTGACATAAAAATCAGTTTAAATCCAACAGCATCACCCAATTCTGCTTTATTACATATTAATCCTGTATCGAATAAACAGCACCACAAGGAAGTGACACCAGGCTTCCACGCGGAAGGCTACATGGAATGGAATCTAAATCCACTGAACACAACCCTACTACCTAGCAACATCATCCACCAATGAATCGATATGGAAGGTCACATGCAAAACCTTTAGAATTACATGTAATTAACCATATCATCCTTAGAGACATTAGCAGTTTAGTTCCCACAGAGAAACGAAACTAACCATCATACATTCATAATACTTGCGCATGTCCTAATCCAACTTTTTAGGCAGGAGTTACAACATATATCAGAAGACACTGCTCATATATGCTAACAGAAATCTGTTTCAAAGAAAATTTTGATCAAATACCTTGGATGCAGCACTCCCTTAGGCAATTACGACCGCAGCCCCCGCCGCTCTGGATGGCCCCTTCACCCTCTTCCTTCTGGTAGTTCGACACAACGGTTGGAACCCTCTTAATTTTCAACATTCTCGATGCTTCAACACCACGAATAGAGACCCAGCACACAACCAGCGCTAAAGAATTATAAATTACTCGGAATGTTTCAATATATGTTCTCCTAAGCCTTAAACTATGATACAACGTATACACTAATAGTACGAGGTAGAGACGTGGCCGCCGCCAGCAAGGAAGAGGAGATCCGAGGGACTACCACCTTCGGAAGGCAAAGCGCCACGTCCGCCGTGCGGCGAAGGGTTGCTGATTCTTTCAATCACAGAACAACCCTTGCGTCGGACAGAACGGACATGAAGAAGAGACCGAATTGCTCTGAGTATAGCCGTGTTGTCTACAACTCTACGAACCTGGGTCTCGCCCTTTCCTTACTACGCCACCTTGAAAAGTCCTTCGTTTCTCAGGCCCTATATCTCTCTTTCTAAAAGGGAAGAACGAGAGAGCAAGGGAAAAAAATCAGACCTTTTGTAATCCTGTGTTTCGATTCGACCGAAAGCAGGAGAAATACGAGATGGGGGTTGCAAAATTGGAAGATTTATAAATTTGAACGCAGGAATTTATGGGTTTTGATATGAGGTGAATGAAGCAGAAGAAGAGGTGGTTGGAATTATATATAGAAGATAATAAAAAATAAATAAATAAATAAATAAAGACCGAGAGAAAGTAAGACGAAGGCCTTTCGGAGTTTTGTGGCTTGTGGCTGTGGTTGAGGACGACGCGGTACAAGAGTTAGTGGCGATACTGCTTCGGGAGAAAAGGGGAGGTGGATATTCATGCGCCGTTGAGGATAATGGTTCGGAGTCTCGCATATTCCATGGTTTCAGTAAACGCGATAGGCGCGGTGCCTTTTGAGGTATACGCGACAAGCAAACAATCGTGTTGGTCATAGGGCCACAGGGTTCTGAGGTTCTCCAAAACAACCATATGAATCATGAATACTGTTAGAAATAAATAACGTCATTTTATAACTTTTGTTAGTGTGATGGAAATATGTTATTTATATATTTTTACTATATAATATATGAGTTATATTAAATTATGGGTTTAATATTTATATATTAATACCATTTAACATTTTTTTTATTATGCTTTCAACCTTAAGCTATTTATCACCTTCACCATTTAATTTTCTTTAATAATTATTATAATAAATATTAATATTATATACGTGGAATATGATGAATTATAAAGTAAATAAAACTCAGACATATGAATGGATAAGAGATTATTTTTTCATTTTCCTTCTATCTTATATTATTATCTATATTTAAGTTTTGTTATTATAATACGTTATTAATACTATTATGCTCTAGATGATGAAAAACAGTATGTCTATATGTTGATTTTGTTTGGGGCACTAGTAAATAACTATAGAATTGATGTCAAGTTCAATTGGTTCTTGATAAAAGGAAGCATTCTATATACATTAATCATCATTCTATATAGATACAATTATTATGTGTCATAGATGACTAACATATCATTTTTGCTTCTGATAAATACATATTTTATATCCTTTTAATATTATTTTTTCGTATTTTATTTGAATAATATATGTAAATAATTATAATTTTGTGATTAAGTAATAATAATCTTATAAATTTTATTATTTGAGCTAAAATAATAAAAATTAAATAAATTTAAAGTAAATTTAAAGTATGAGATTTGTTATTAATTTTTCTAATTTAATGAAGGCTTTGTCACACGGGGAAAAAAAGGAGAAGGAAGATTAGGGAGTTAGAAGCAGCAATGCACTAACCGAAAAAAAAAATTTAAAAAAAACTGCACAGAATTCCGAGGGAGAGAAGAGAAAAGAGAGAAAAGGATACCGAAATTTTGTATTTTAGATGAAATTAACTAAATTTTTATCTGAATAAATTTTTAAAATTTTATCCATAATTAATTCTGGTTATTTATTTCTCTATTTTTAATTTATATTTCTACTATATATATTTTTGGTGTAATTAATTTGATCATTATGACTGGCTAATTATTTATTGTTGGGGAATAAACTGAAACCCTAGATTATGGTTGGAGATATGATATTGTTTTTCTTTGTTTCATGAGATTGTTCTTTGACTCTATTTTAATGTCTATCTTTTATATATATGATTATGTCAAGTATGATTTATACGGTACATGCATTGTTCTGGTTTCTTCATAGTGACAGTATGTAGGATTATTTGCCTACTAGGTGGTCATATAAATACACTAGAATTTATATGTATAAATTGTAGCTAGGTTAGATAACAATTCATCTAATAGTTTTGTGATTCTAACCGGGGTAATGAAACATTTAAATATGTGTGGGTCAAAGAAGATAAATATAGTTAGGCATGCTTATTATACTAATTTGGGTACTTAAATTAACATCCTTCTACTTGTGTTTAATACATTAAATCTAGTTAAATATAGGAGCCACTTGTTGCTACTATACTACTAGTATTTAATAGGATTAATATTGGCGCTTTATCGTATTAATTATTTTAGGAAAATAATATAAGATGTATAGAGCTGCTTTTAGCTTACAACTTGGTCAGTCTCCTTCTCGTGATTAAAATATTACTTAAAAATTATTATTATATTTTGACCTAATCTAGTGGTAGATTTTGATTTTCCTAACATATTTATCATAATTATAGTTATTCATTATCTTTATTATTTTATTTTATTTATTATTTTCTATTTTTAAACCCCCCATTAGTGTTTTTCTTATTTATTAATTTTTAGAATTTTTTAATTTTTTTAGCTAGTCAAATAGAAGCGAGACATCTTGATTCCCGGTATACAACGATATCCTTATTTACCAATGCTACAATTGTCAACAAGAGAGTTTAAATTGCGTGCCGACAACGACTACAACAGTTTCGTGTGTGAGAACTTGATTTTTGCATGCATGTGAAAGGTCTCATATATGAAATATACTATAGTCAACCAAATTTCAAGAACATTGATCCCCTATTTAATTCGGATTGACTAAGTATTTTAAGTAAGATATAGTATAGTCCTAGAATTGGCTAAAGATTAGAAAATCTTACTCTTCTATCCCTGCAATCCCCCAAAAATTTAGAAAATCTATAATTTAATAAATAGCTTTTATTTGAAATAAATTAACTTTTAAAATATTATAGTTTAATTATTTTATGGATTTTTGATTATATAAAATTAGATAGGAATATTTAATAAATTAAAATAAATATTTTATTATTTTATCGTACTCATTTTATTTAAATAATTTTTCAAACCAATATTTTACTAAAATTATCCTTTTTAAGCCCATATATTTAATTATATTAAATTAAATTATTAAATAAATTTATTATTAAAAATATTAAATCCTATTATTTTATAAATTAAATTATTTTCAATTCTCCCATTTTCCCATTTTCCTTTTTCTTTTTTTCTTCCCTTCTCCTTTTTCTCCTTTTTCCTCCTTTGGGCCGCAATCACCCGGCCTATTCCCCCCTCCCTACGCGCCTGGGCCACAAGCCCATTTCTTCCCTCCCCCCTTCTTCTTCTCCCACGCACGACACAGCCTAGCCCGTCTCTCCTTTCTTTTTTTTCCAGACTAGACCAGCTGGCCTACCCTTTCTTTCCTGCGTCGGTCCGCCCACTCGCACCCCCTCCCCTTCCTTTCTCTCTTCTTTCACGCCCAACCACCATCCTCTGCCATGATCGAGCACGTCGGCTGCACCTGCAGTGGCCATGCCCGACCACCGCCTACCTCCCTGCTAATCCCCCTCTCTCCCCCGTCATTTTCTTTCCTATTTCGAACCAAACTAACCCCTGCATCCCTAGCCCGCATGCTCTTTTCCTTTCCTTCTTCTTCCCTCCCCTCTCCCTGCCAACCGACCACCCCTGCCACCATACTGCAGCCCCGACCGGCCGCCTACTCCCCCCTGTCTCTCCCTCTCCTTTTTCTTACCCTGAACAGTCCTTCGTGCCCCATATTTTTTCTTCTCCTTCCCCAAACTCCTCCTCTCATTTGCTCCTCCTCCCATTTTTCCCGATTTTTGCACCACTGCCACCCTCCGCCGCTTACACCGCCGCACTGAACCCCCTACGCTGCCTTCTGCCACCACCTGCTACTGCCCTGCACCATCACACCACCCCCTCGAGCCCTTGCACTTCCTATTTTCTCCCCACCCCCTTCTTTTTCCTCCCCACTTTTCTCCCTTATCGGCAGGCCACCTACAACCGCCCCGTTCGCCGCCATCCGGCCACCACCCAAACCACCAATCCACACCATGCAACCTCCTCTACCACCCCCATACCTTGTTTGGCCGAAACAAGCCCCCTCACCCCTCCATTTTTTCCTTCCCTTTTCCTTCCTTCTCAGCCCGGTCCACCCCGACGACCCCCTTTGCCGCCTCGCTGTCGCCGTCTCCGCCACCCTTGGCCACCAACAACCCATCCCCAGCTTCCACCTACACCCCCTCTTCACTCCTGCACCCTTCCCTTGCCTCCAATCTTCCCCCAACTACCTCCTTTCCTAGCCTAAAGACCCCAAACCGAGCCATCTCCCCCTCCCTTCTACCTCACCACCTTCAAACCTTTTCTCCCCACTGTAGTTTGCATGTGGCTCACGTTGTTCCTACAACGTGAGCTCCACATTGATTGGGAATTAATTTGTTTAAATCTTTAAGGTATATTAATAGTTAAGTAAAGTGTATTATTAAATAAGTTTTTATAAAGTTTTATCCTTTTAATTTCCTACTTCTAATATAATAATTATTGATATTATTTTTAGGTGTTGAGTTGCTAATTAAGCCTTGAATCTTTAACCCGGATAGCGGTAAGATTCGATTTTTTCGGGATTAAGGTAATCTTTAAACCCCACTTAAACGCATAGAAAAACGTATGCTAGCACATTAGGGATTTTAGCATGATTTTATGCATGTTATATGTTGCCTAGTATGATACATGTAGTTGTTTATATTGATTGATAAGAAGAAAAGCATGCTAGATTTTGTGTCATGTGTAGAGATGATACTTAAGGAAGGAGTTTGATTATTGATGGAAATATTAAATGCTTGTCTATGATGCATTATGTCATTAATACATGATTAATATTATTGTGAGCCTAAGGGTATTTTAGTAATATGCCTATGTAAGTATGCGATCTTATATATATGTATTTGCTAATGAGTATTATGTTGAATAATGACAAGTTGGTGGAGTTAGATGATAAGAATGAAGTACTAATATTAGTATTTTATGTAGTGGCGGTAAATTCATAAAAGTGGTGTAATAAAGGGGTAAAGTGATGATTTTATAAGTGAAAGGGTATTTTGGATATTTTGGAGTTAAAGGGTAAAATGGTAATTTGTAAGAAAAAGGGTATTTTGGTAATTTCAAAAGAAAGGGGTGAAATGATTATTTTATAAGTAAAAGGATAAAATTGTAAGTCGTAAGAAAAAGGGGTATTATGGTAATTTTCGAGGCAAAAGGGCAATATGGTAATTTTATGATTAAATGGCAAAATGATAATTTTATAGGTAAAGGGGTATTATGGTAATTTTGGGAGTAAAGGGTAAAGTGGTAATTTTGGAAGTAAGAGATAAAATGGTAATTTTAGAAGAGAAGGGCAAAATGGTAATTTGTAAGAAAAAGGGTAAAATAGTAATTTTGGATGTAAAGGGTATTATGGTAATTTGCAAGCAAAAGGGTAATATGGTAAATTTGGATGTAAAGGGGGTAAGATGGCAATTTTTATAAATAAAAGGATATTATGGTAATTTAGAAGTAAGGGATAGAAGGGTAATTTTGTAAATAAAAGGATGTTTATGGCAAACTTGGGAGTAAGGGGTAACTTGATAATTATAAAAACGACGAAGGGTAATTTGGTAATTTAATTATGATTATAGAAGGGCAACATAATATTTATAAAAATAAAGAAGGGTAAATTGGTGTTTATAATAATGGAGAAGGGTAAAATGGTAATTATAATAATTGAGAAGGGTAGAATGGTAATTACGACAATGGAAAAGGGTAATTTGGTAATTATGATAATGGAGAAGGGCAATTTGGTAGTTTAATCGACTAAAGGGTGAGTTAGTAATTATTTAACCTACTAAAGGGACAAATTAGTAATCATGATAGCAAAGATGGGTAATTTGGTAATTTATCCAACTAAAGGGTAAGTTGTTGATTGTAATAAAAGAAAAGGGCAAATTGGTAATCTAACCAACCAAATGGGAGACATGTTAAGTGTAGCAATTATGAGGGGTGAATGGTGATTTAAAAAGCGTAGGAGATAACTTGGCAACCTAAATCGGATAAGGGATAAGTTGGTAATTATACAACCTGAAGGGTAATAGGGTAATTTGTCAAGTAAGGAAATGATGACTTAGCAATTATATAAGTAAGGGATAAATAAGTAATTTATACCTAACATGTCGTTGTGATTGTGGAATTTCATAATATGATTCAAATAATGCTGATTAGCAAGGTAAGCGTATTTAATAACTAGTAAGTATCACGAGAATAAATCCTAATTCTGAATTAGATGAGATTATGATGGCCTTAATGATTTCTTTGCATTATCTTGGATAACTGTCTGAATAAGAAATGACTAATGATATCAGAACAATTGAAAGCGATTAATTATCTGATTATTGTGCTTTGTGTGATCAATTTAATTAAGATACTAATACTTAAAGTGAAAGACCTCGAGATCGGGAATGGTGGCTCTTTAGGGGTCGCTATCTTAAAGACGTGGTTTAGCCCACGATGATTCTGGTATTTGCTGGTGTGCCTTTGTGCCCCAGCTAGGGCCTATATCTTACTTGACAAATTACCCTATTACCCTTTACTCAGTAAGATATAGGGTACTGAGTGGTTTTATGCACCAGTACGACCAGGGTACATTTGCGTCCCTGGGTTCGTGGTTGAAGGGTACTAAGTGGCTTGTATGCACCGGTACGACCGGTGTACCTTTGTATCTCGGGTTCTTGATCTCTCGTCTGAGGCAAATAAATAGAATTGTTATGCTGACTAAAGAAAGGAAAAACACTAATTACAAAAGTGAAAGATTAATGAGCCGGGCCCAGTTGACTTATGATATTGAGTACCGATCCACCGATTATAATAGTGGCCCAGGAGCGTGTTGCCCTGGCAAATGATATTGAGTTCTGGTCCACTGAATATAATAGTGGCCTAGGAGCGTTTTGCTCTGGATGATGATTATATGTATTCCGGTCCACCGGCTAAAATAGTGGGGGTCCCGAGCTTAATAAAACAAGCATTGGATGTGAATAAATTATGGAAAGATATTAATTACTTATAGTGGAACCCCTTGTGAGTCGGGGCCAGACTGGTCCACCAACGAATAATAGTGGCCAGGAGCGTTCTGCCCTGGAGACCGATCCACAGGCAATAATAGTGGTCAGGAGCGTTCTACCCTCTATGTATTATGGTCCACCGACTATAATAGTGGGGTTCCCGCACTCACTTGGATATAACTAGAGAGATGATTGAATAATGATGGACTAATGGCTTAAGGCCCAAAAGTATCGATCGTACTTTATAACTCGTTGATATGTGGCAGCCTTGTTCTATACGTGATTGTTATGTATGCACCTCTCATTACATATGTATATAGCTTGCATTATGTGTTGCATTGCGGGCCTATTTTTAAGTGTGGTATTAAAGGGTTACTCAATACTATAATACTGAAGGGTTCCACTCGTGGGGCCCCTGCCTATTCAATGGGCAGTGTCTCTTGCAGGTCTTTTCAGGTGTTACTCAACGGATAACGAGAAAGAGAGTAAGGAATTATCCGGAATCGTTAGGATTTTTCTCCTTCTCTTTTAAATTCCTGGTTTTAATGTTAATGTTGTTAATGTAACCACCACTGGTGGATTTTATTCTTGTAAATGATTTGATACGCTACTCTGATTTAAGTATGTTGAATTTCTTGTGGATAGTATTTCATTTTTTTTTTAGCCTTAGCACTTGGTACTGGAACGGTATGAGTGAACCGGTCTAGTACTAAGTGTGGCAGTAATATCCCCAAAATTCACCATTTGTTGTTTTGCTTCCGCTAATCTTTTAATAAAACGAAATTTTTTAGTAGTGATTTTTGGGGGTGTTACAATCCTCCTAAGTTTGGGATTGATTGATTTATTCTTATGGTGATTGATATTTTTATCTATTCTAATTTTATATATTGGCAACATGGATTTAAATTTGATTGTATATTGAATGACTACCTCCCTTCCAATTGTGAAATGGATGGTAGATGTAAGTGATTGTGGTGAAAGGATAAAAGTTTCTCATTCAATAGACCTTAATTGGATCTAATATGATTGATTGAAATAGTGAAAGTGATAGATTGGCGACCATATTACCTATCACTATATGTAGATCTCCATCAATTGAAAATGATGGAAAACCACCTAAAGTGGTAATGTTAAAAGAATTTACATAAATTTAATGTTGATGTATTGGTGATCTCATCACCTATTACCTCGTGCATAAAAGTGATAAATCGACAGTCTCATTTCCCATCAAGGCCATCACTACATAAATGTCTCTTATTTTAAAATTGACTGGAGAATATTATGCAAAAGTCCATTACCCAAAGTTAATGAAGGGTCATTATAAAATGATACATTCTTCCCGTGTACCTAAAGTACAAATGGATGATTGTACAAGTTCCAAAAGACACATGAAACTCCTGAACAACTATATCATTTACAAGTATATATCTAAGGTATGGAAGGATATTGAAACAAATTGATGTGGAAGTAAGATTTTCATTTAATGATTTAATGGTCCTAAAGACCTCATGTACAACTCAATCTCGAATATCAAAGGATTAATAGGTAATAGATACCTTTTGTGCAATTTGATCAAGAAGATCAAACAATTATGTATTATAAGAGATAAGAAAAATCTATCAAAAATAGCATATGGTATTAAATAACTCAAATGCATTTTTATCCAGGATATTAAACTATTTGACGGTCTATAGACCTCGATACTAATTTTATTTTTGAAATTTCTATTTATGCAATTTAGTTTCTATAATTTTAATTTTATAAATATTTAAATTATTTATTCTAATAATAAAGTAGTGATGATGGCTTTATGTATAATCTGTCATCCACTTATTTATAAGACTATACATCTACTTCACCATTAGTAGTATTTAAAGCTTACCATAATTAAGTCTCTTCCACCACTATAGTAGATGGAGTATTTATAATAGATTCCCCCATCATATTATTTTTTTATTTTTTTTGGTAGTAGCATTTGATGGTTGAAACTTAAAGTTTCTTATCTAATAAGCAATTTCATGGTTAAAACTTGAAGCTTCCCATTCAGTTATAGTTTTAATGGCTGAAACATGAAGTTTTTTATTTGATATAAATAATTTAATGGTAGAAGATAAAGGTTTCTTGTCTCATAGACCTAAATACGATCGAGTAGATCAATTTATTCAATTGAAACATTGTTGTACATCCTATTTTAATGATGGAGTATTTTATGAGCTTATAATTGGAAAGAATGTATACATGTATATGGCATGATAAACATATGAAAGGGTTTCCTAAATAAACAGATAACAAAATTATGCATAATATTATAGCTAATATCATAGAGAACTTACTATGGTCTACAAGTATTTGATGGTATTGTTATCATCAAGATCGGCTAAAAGTAGGCACAAGATAAACGCACAATATATGCATTTGGTATATGTGAAAACTCAAAAGGTGTTACTAACCAAAAGTGAGTAGACCATAAAAAATTAGCTTTGTGGCATGAGAAATGATATCACATTAGTACAGCAATGATAGGAAAAATCATTAAAACTTACACGAGCACCCACTTAAAATTCCGAAGATTCTTTTAATTGATGATCTTATATGAATGACATATTATTGTTAGCAAATTTACAACTAAGTTGCTATAATGTAAGAAAACGTAAAATATCCTATGTCCTTGATAGAATTTAAGTGAACACATGATGACCAATTAAATATACCATGGTATATAATGATGCATAAAGGTCACATGTTATATTTTTCAACTAATATTATTACATTGGTATAAAAGTTAATAACCATCCAATTAGGATAAAAATTTCAATCAATGCTTCAAGTTGGCAGTATAAGGACCTAGTAGAGTTGTTGATAATGCATTTAATTTGTAAACCCTTTTTAGCAAGGCCTAGAAGTGATATGTTAATATGCATGCAAATATTTTTGATACGTACCAATCATATGTCACAGTATCCCTTAAGTTAGGTCAATTAGAATGAACTTGATTATAAAAATTAAATTAAATTAGTCTTATGTGTGCCTACACTCCCCCATGGATATATAATTAGATTGAGATTATAAAACAATCAATCACTTAGAAGACGTATTCCATGAAATATGGACCCAAAGACAAATCAAAGTGCATTTGATGATGCTTATACTTGCTTGACGTAGCTCAGCTACAACTTGCATTTATTGTTGCTAATAAATTATGGGTGTTGTGTATGTTTTGAATAAAGTTCCAACTTATATAGAAGTCATTGTGGTGACTTCAAATAAGTTAATACCGATTATGGCACAAATATGCTATAAGCATATAATATGAGTCCAAGGAGTTAAACTCTCATAAAATGAGTTATAGTTCTTAAAATGATAGAAAATTTGCCACAATGAGTCTACATGTCCATATGGATAGAATCCGAGAATTAATTCCATTGGCAGATGAAATATCCATAAATTTTACTCATACCAGTGAAAGAATGTATGAGATAGGCATTGGTGATGTTGTTACCTAAATAGTGACAACTGATAATGGATAAAAGTGAGAATTATTCTCAATTCATTATGGAATATTGTTGGATAAATTATTGATGAGTTGAAATAGTTAAATGTATGTGTCTAGTAAGCATGATTTATATGGACAAAAAGCCCAACACTTAAAGGTGTCAGATAAATTGACTGTAAGTGGGTGTTCATAAAAAAATGATTTAAAAGTTAATTTGGTGACACGCACCTTTGAACAAAATCTATGATTTTGTCCGTTATAGGGTTTTTACTGATAAAATTTCAAATGTAAGTACAATCAAATTATGCTCATACATACAAATAGAATCATATGTAATATGGCATATGAATGAGACATAATAAGTTGAGGGGGAGAAAATTATACCATTTTTCTTAACCATAGTTTTGTCCTACTAGATTATCTTAGTAAGATTTTTATTGAAGTAGTATTTCAAATATGTACTCTTAAAATGGAGTGCTATAAATATCAAAAGATGTAATGTTGTAAATATCTTATTTATAAATTATGGATGTACAACTTATGGGTGTGCATTTCATTATTCTGGGTTTAACACTCATATTATTACCATTGCAACAACTTTTCCCGTTATAGTTTCATCCCCCAACTCTTCATCTTCTCCACCATCTTTCGTATTCCTTAACCCCCTATCATAATTGATATAACAAGTATTGATATCTTGTGGGGGGGATACAGTAAAATGTAAAGTGAAGAAAGCTCATATGTATAAATGAGTAAAAGATTATCTCTTATCTTCAATCTATCTTCTCTTGAGTTTCTCAATATTACAACATAACAAGGTATTTTAATCTGTTTTTATTAATCCCTATAATATGATTTAGGAGCTAAACTAAGTGTCTATTTTGTTTCTGATGAATTGGACCAAAAGAACTTATAAAATTTTCAATTTTTTCACCTTAAAATTTTTGTTTTAAAATAATAATGTCTAAGCTAAATTAAATAAGAGGAGATACTACCACTAAGGAGATGTGCCTTTGTTCACCTATTCCATTGCAAATGTAAGTCCAAGCATAAGAATCAAACAAACAAAAAGATAATCACGGTACTAAAAAAACCCTTTTTATATTACGAAATCTTAACAAAGGATACGGAAGAAAAAATAAAGCATACAATAACAAAAATCATTATTCCAACACTAGTCAAAATATCAAAAATCTTACTCTCTAACTCAAATTCGAAGCTTTCACCATTGCTAACATAATATCCAACACTTCTAAAATAGTGTAGTATCAGTAAAACTTCTTTGAACTGGGTAAATTGCAACTTCTCTAGATATTTAGCATGCTTACATAGTATATAATATACAAAAGCAATAAAACCCTATATAAAAGCATACCTTCACATGAGATAACATCATCTCATCATGTATAATTGATAAAAATACATTTCCCAACCAACCATAGCACAAACCAAGGCACCCTTGGTGTTTACAGTGATAACATCTAACACAATCTCATAAGGACTCATAGAAGTTGGGATTACACGCAACTTGGGATATTAACGGTGCACTTACGTTTAAAATACAATGAAGGTTTTAGAAAATCATTTTCTAGTTTTCCAAATAATCATAAAACATGTTCATAACTTCTATTTTTTTATTAAAAAAATATAAAATGTGATTTTTCAACTTTGTGAAGAAAACTATAAAACTACCTAGATAATGTTTTCAAGGTTTTCTATGCAAGTGTACGTTATTGTTTTCTGCATTTTTTTAAACTAGAAAATTACTATTAATAATAATGTTAAAATTAATATAATCATTATTAACGATAATAAATTAAATGTTTTTGAATTATAAATTAGTTTCATTTGTACTTCTATTTTCCAAATCATATTTGTCATATATATGCGTCATTTAGGTCCATTTTAAAATTTAACTTCTCTAGTTTACGCTTTTGACCATAACTAACTTAGTATACAACCTAATTTTTAGGCAATATACTAATTCTAAATTGGAGTAAAATTATGTAGAGCTCAAGTATAATTAGAAATTTAAATTTAAAGTCTAACCTAACTAATAAAAAATTATTAACCTAATTAGAAATTAAAAATCTAATTAAACCTATAGAGTAAATTTCTATTATTTTAAATAATAAGAATAATAATATTTTTTAATTTTATTGACATTTAACAATACTAATATTAATTATATTGTTATTGTTGTTAATATGATTAATAGTATTATTTACATTGTTATTGTTGTTAATATCAAAATAATGTTATCTACATTAATATTCATAATAATAATAATATTAACTTGGATACTAATATCATTATTATTTTATATTAATATTAATATTCACAAAATAATGTGCTAATGATTCATATTAAAATTAATAATAACATGATTCTTAATATAAAAAAATATTGATTAGTAATAATATTAATATTAAATTAATATTATTATTATTATGAATATTAATATTAAAAATATTAAAAGTATTATTAACTTCACTAATATTAATAATAAATTTATTATTAATGTTAATATTTTATATTCATTAATATTTCTAATGATAATAATAATAATAATATTATTATTATTATTAAAATTTAAAATATTTTCTTATTTATATTATTAACTATAATAATAATATTATTATTATTATGAATTACATAAATAATATTATTATTACTACCATATATAACTATAATATGACAATAATTGTTTAGAATAATAATATTAATTATTAATATTATCAATAACATAAGTATTATTTTTATTATTGATATTATTATACCTATTTTAATTAATCTTCTTATTATGATAATTTTTCTCAGCATGAACATTTTAATAATATTGATATTATTATTATTATCATCTTTAGTGGTACCGATAATAGTAGTAGTAGTAGTAGTAGTAGTAGTAGTAGTAGTAGTAGTAGTAGTAGTAGTAGTAGTAGTAATATGGTGATAATAATAATAATAATAATATAATTATTATTATTATGAGTTTTAATATCAATATTATTTTGATCATGAATTTTATAAGTATTATTATTATTGTTACTATTACTATCATTGTCAATATTAATAATTAAAATCCTATTATTATTGAAATTAATAATATTAGTATTATGAATAATGTTTGTAGTAGTAGTAGCAGTATTCCAATGTAGAAGAAGATGTACATGTAAAAAATATTAAAATTAAAAGCTAGTTTCATAATATGGATAAATGAACATGTTTTTCTATTTTTATATGGAGAATTTTTCTTTTCTTTTTCATATATAAGCAGAGATTAAAATGGAAAATCATTTTTCCAAACTAAACCTTGTGTGAAATACTCAAGCCAATGATGTTTTAAGTGATAACATCTAAGTCACAATTCTTCTTCGGTTATTAAGCAACGTTTAGGTGATCAAATAAAAAAAAATCCATTCAAATTTGAGAGATATTATCATCTTAACTATGGAAACCACCATGGTCATCAACCAAAGTAACTCACTGAATTCTAATATAGCTAGTCCAAGAAGAATATATACGAGTGTTTATTGTAACACAAAAGTTAGAGCTTTAAATCCTCAAGATTATATACATCCACAGAGTTTGTGATTTAACCTATGAAATAGAAATGGATCCTTCAACCCAAAAATATTCTGCACTTGTGGGCCTAACCTAATTCATGAAATGTTTATTTAACTCAAATTGTATTTCACTTGAAGTGATTGGTATTTTAATTCAACCAAGGATCCAAGGATCCCAAGATCCAAACAATATACAAATCAAGTTAACAAGATTTTGACTGCTTAGGGCTACAACCATCAACTAGTCATAAAAGGATAAGTTTAAGCAACAAGCCATAGTATCAGAACACATAACCAATTTATTTCTAACTTTTTCTTTCAATTCCAATTATTCAAAAGTCGTCATAAAGCTAGCAACCAATGATTTGGTCAATGATCAAACCTAAATCCAAATACGAGTCAACTAAGGTTCCCCTATCCCATTTAATCAATACTTAGACAAATTACAAATGAGTAATGACACGCTAGGAAGTCACACCAAAGTTAGGGAAATAAAGCTATAACAAAATCAACCACAATTAACCAAATTGAATTACTTTAGATTGTCTCAAAATGTCTTAAAAGACCAAGGAGTTAATTTCGAGGTCATAAAAGATCAAACTAAAAATAGAAAATTGCGTAGAATGCCAAAATAAATCAAATAAGAGTTTTTATAGAAAAATATTATTTACCCAAAAAAAATAAAAGACAAACATTAGTCAAAATTTATCTTAGTTACTATTTTTAATCCCAAAATATCATATACAAACCAGAATATTAGATACATTTTGGTCTGAAATCTCAAAATAAGATCATATGCCATTTTAAAAATCATTATTCATAGTTAATGATAAAATTTATAAGAACCCTACAAGGGTTAAATAAGGTTATTAAGAATGTTGATGGGAAGAAAAAAGTTTAACACACAATATATAGTGGTTTGAAAATAGACTTTATCTACATCTACTGCAAAAAGGGTTTGCCTTTTGGATTTTAAATCTCTTGTGTGCTTTATTGATGATCACTCATCTCTTGATTTATGAACCTACTATCTTAATGATCTTCTAGGAGATAATTTATAATTTGACTTATTTATCATCTATAGTTTTATGGATCCATTAATCAAATGATATCTCTCATGAATGTTGAGCAATACACAACCTCAATATAATGAGTTTTGAATAGAGTTGTGGTTGATTACAAAGCATCTCACAATAGATACAGATATAAAATGTAAGGAATAATTTGTGAGTGTGATCTAGATAGAAATAATTAGATTTTACAATTTGAGGGAAAGTTATAGCTAAGTAGAGTGAGTACAAGCACTTTTGAAAATATCTCAACTTCAGATGAATATGAAAGTGAGTAGTGGAGAATTAATTACAAGTAGGAGTAATGAATTAAGTTGAACAATTAGTTAGAGATCAAAAGTTACTTTTATTCTACCTCATAAATATTGTTTATGCTTATGACAAAAAATGTAATCATTGGAGTAAAAAGCATATATATGTTTGCATTCACTACCGACCGGGATGTTGGTTTAGGGCACAAATTGATTGTTTGCCCTGATCAGCCGATCAGTTAGTCAAACTAGTTAAATAATTATTTTCATAACCCCATGTAAAATTTTTAGCATTTCATAAACCAATGAATAAATTATTAGAACTATTTAATTGGTTTTATGTTATATATTTATGGTCCTTTGAACATAAAAGAAATGTTGAATGGTTTAGCAAACCAATTCATGGGTTTGCTCGAACCATTCAATAGGTCTGCTCAAACTAGTTGATCGATTTAGTCTCTAGGTAAAACTATATTATATTTTAACTCAACCCTTAGTCTGGTTGGTCAAACTAGTCCATCAATTTGATGAAACTAGTCAAAGTGCTCAAACAAAGACAAAATGAGTTTATGCAAGGATAAAACCATAGCATGGTTAGTCAAACCAATAGATCAATTTGACAAAACCAATTAAAGTGTTCAAATAGAGACAAATTGGATTTTTGTAGAAATTGAACCCATATCCTGGTTTATCAAACCAATCGATTAGTGTATGAACTTGGCTATTGGTTTTATGAAACCTGTTAGAGTGTTCAAATTGAAGTAAAACAATTTTTCTCACGACTCTACAATAATCGGTTGATCAATTTTAGAATTTTTGAAATTTTAAAGTCCTGGATTTGAGAGAGACCGGTTGACAGGTTCCAAGTGGAACCAAACATGTTTAAAAACACTTTAAAAAGAATTTGATATTTAAAATCAAAAAATAATCTATAGTAAACAAACTTTAAGAAATATTTTAAAGCATCCCAAAAGATTATAACCAAAAGTGCTACGCTCAAACATCTTTACAAGATAAACTAAGACTTGGAATATACATCTCGAGGTTTAGGGTCTTGGTAGCTTGATATAATATTCACTTGTGATTTGAAACATAATTGATATTTTAATTTTTCACTTGAGAATATATTTGAGTAAGTGTGTTATGACATTCTTGTGATCAACATAGTCCATGCACACTTAAATAAACATGATAACCTTTTTGAACTTGTTTGTTATCATCAAAATAATGTCTTAAACATTGATTAACCTAGAAAGTCAACAAAAGTTAAGGGTCAAAGACAACAATCAATGTAAGTGGTCAAAGTCAATAATCAATGTGAGGGTCAATGATCCAAATTTGACTTCTACTGCTCACATATTCAATATTTTACCATGTTAAGGCTAGTATGGTCATTTTATATTTAATCATGATTATTCCTTAATCAAACTAAAATAACACATGACTAATTATTTACTAAACCAAATTAGGGTAATTAGTGTAACACTTTGAATATTGATGAAGACTATTCAACATATTTTCCCCAAACTTTTTAAATTTTCATCAACCATGACTAAGGTTATACTAACTCAACTAGGAACATACTATATACCAACCTGTATTGGAAAAATGCCCATAAATATCATGGAATCATAAAAAAAATTAACAAAGACCAACAACAAAACACAAAATTTCCAAAAGGTCGAGCCTTTAGCCAATATAGCAGTTTTCCGCACTTTGGGGATTTTGGCCATAACTTTTTTGTTACTTATTATTTTTTAGATAAAAAATATTTGTTGGAAACTAAGAGCATAGTGATTTAATTTTGTAACACAAATTTCTCATAAATATTTACCAATCAAATAAGTTTTTTACACAAAACTTGTAGCAAAAATCATGATTTCAAGACTAGCATGAATCATGGCAACTTTAATTATTTATTTTTTCTACCATACTTTTGCACAAACCATGTTCATATATATTACATGATATAAGAATTATTCTTTAACTTTCATCACAACATAATTCATGCTTGAGTTTACTTTCTGAATCAAAGGACATAAAACATGCTAAAAGAACGTTAAGCATATTAACTCGTAAAATTTCTACCATCTAATTAGTTGATTGGATCTACCTTTGAACCAAGATTAAGAAAATAAATAAAACACCTTTTAAAAACTTAAATTAAAAGCCCTTTTTAATTACTATAAATCATGATAAAGGGTTACAAAAATCACACTTAAAACCCATGTCAAAAGATAAATAGTTGAAGAGGATAAATCAATCATCATTATCTTGAAGTTGAGAAGCATGATCAAGCTTCATCAATGGAGGAGAGGAAATGGAGGCAAAAAAAAATGGAAGATGAAGAATAATGAGGAGGGAATTTTTCCAAGGGATGAGGATAAAGGAATCATAACAAGTTAGAGGGCCATAAAGGATAAGAATGATAACACTTAGGAGCTAAGTTAAGTTAAGGGTTGAGTTTAGGTGTAGATATTTTGTAAAATATCAAAGGCAAATAGAGGAGGTGGAACTCCATGAGAGATGAAAATATGAGTGTCTCTCATCCTTAAAAATAATAGATGGAGGGATATGATGCATCCTTTTAAGGATCAAATAAGATTTAGGTGTAGAACACTAGGTTTCGGTAGTTATTATGCCAAAAAAATGACAACTTAATCTAAAAAATAATAAAGAAAAAAATTTTAAATTTCTTTTTCATATAATAAAAATAAAAATATCATAACCCTAAAAGTTTTATAGATTTTAGATAATTAGAAAGGTCATTTTGAAGCGCAAAACATGATAGAAATTAACTAAAACAAAATTGGTATATTTTGTCATAACCTCCATTTTTCATTTTTAAAAATGGCCTTTATGATAACTTTAGAATGATCTAGAAGAGTTTAGATGGTCAAAAGTGACTTAGAAGATCTCATAGAATAAAGTAGTGAATAGAGATGTGAATAATCAAACAAAACATTTCTAAAATGCCATTAGGGATTTATTTTCTATTAAAATATGTAATAGATATTTAAATAACATAATTATATCATTTTATAATATTAAATATATTTTTTAAGGTGATGGATTACAAGATTTTTTTTATTAAACTCTGTAATATGATTTATGAGCTAAATTAAGTATTTGTTTGGTTTGGGGTGAATGAATATGTTTGTCCCATTTGGGGACCTTTTTGGGGGAGTATTTGGGTTATTTGATGTGAAAAATTCACCTCCATTCATCCCTATATTTTTGAACCTTGTATTTTGGGAGGTTTAATGAAAGTGAAGAGGAAAACTTAAATGAAACTTATACATAACTGAATAAATTTACCCTTGCAAAATAAAATTTTTTATTTAATAAAAGGATATAAGTGTCATTTTTTAACCTTTATTAACCTCAACCCAAATTAAATTAAAAAAATTCATATAGGCTAGGTTAATATTATCTAAATAATATTTTAAAATATTCACCTCACTTTACTTCTATTTCCTTTACCTACATTATTCTTTAAAGCTTATCCTCACCTCATTCCAAAAAAGAATAAGTAATTCTCATAAATAACATATTTTTATTAATAAAAAGATAACCACCATAATACATTATTATACCATTATTAATACCTCACAATAAAAATAAAATCCATTTCCAGAAGTTATATAATTTAGAATTACTCATTTGGTTTTATGACAAAAGTCACATTTAGTTTGGTCTCACAGGTCAAAAAATAATAAAATTATGAAAATAAACTACCTAACATGATTAATATTTGCTCACATAAATATATTTTGAAAACTTAACAGCTAATTAATAAAATAAATTATAAAAAATTATAATGGAAAACATGAAAATTTATTTTTGCGAGTTTTTGTAATGTAAATTACATTTTAAAATAAATTTAAAAACTAACATTAATTATATTATAAAAAGGAGGAAGTGAATAAATTGACTTCAATGTCTAATTATGCTATTGATTGAAAAACAACAATGTATAGAATATGAAAGAGAAAGTATTAGGATAGTATTGAAAAATTAGCATATAACTTTTCTTAAACGACTTTATTTTTTATACTCCTCTAGTAATTCTAAATATGAAAGAAGATAATGATATTAGTGCATCAATTAATGTATTCATACTAAGATGAATCATAGATTAATGCACCTAAATAAAAAAAATTGTTGAAAATCAATAATTAAAAAAAGGTAGAGAGAATATCATGAGATAATCAAATTATGTATTAACAAAATTGAATCAAATAACTACTTAAATAAGTTCATACTACTGGGATAACTTGTGATGATAAATAAGAACTATGCATAATAGATTTAAGAATTAAATTACAAAAACTTGAATTTTATTATTATGCTCGAAAGTAATACAAATCCAAAAGCGCTCTTCTCTTACAAGGATTATCAAGAATAACTCTCTTGCTTTATCTATTCAATTATCGAACCCCATTCTCGACATAAAAAATAATAACATGTGATTTTTTTATGTGGATTGTCAAATTAAATTAAGATCAACTCAATAAATGTTCCTAAATTATTTAGGACACATAAGTTAAAATAAAGTATCTTGATTTGTCATATGGGCTCGTATTTGATCAATTGAGTTAAGATAATTAAAGTGGGCTTAATTCAATTAAATGCAGGCCTAACTTAATGTTACAATAGAAAATGAACCCAAAATTTAACTCTGACTATGAAATCTGAAGGCTAGCTCAATAAGTCTAAGGCTTCAATCTGAGAGCCATTTTCCTTTATAAAAGGATGGTCCCCTCCTTATTTGACAAATACTAAAGTCTAGATATCAAGATCCCCCAAGAGAATGCTCCCAACACTCTGAAGCCAAATATTAGAAATTAAAGAACGAAGGTTGAAGAACCAAAGATCAATGAAGCGAAGGTAGAAGAGGTCAAGATCAAAGCATTCAAGAATAAAGATTAAATAACCAAAGATCAAAGAATTGAAGATCGAAGTGTTCAAAATCCTTAAAATTAAAGATGCAAAAGTGTTCTTTACCATCGAGCCTGATCGAAGAGATCAAACACCATCAAATCATGTCATCTTCATCAAGTAAATTCAAACTTTTATCAACAAGCTTTGGATCAAACTTGCCAAACTCAAGATAAGCTTTGAATGAGTTGAGTTTGAAAGTTAACAACACAAATCACAACGATAGTCAACAACATCCTTATCTACTTTGGAGATTGAATCTGATGATTAGATTAACCTTATAATAGGTTTATATAGAAATTGTATCCACAATTGAATATGAAATTTAATAAAATATTATTTTGCTATTCATTTTCTATTTGTAGAAATTTGTTATTAACACCTGTTCCCGATTGAGATTTCCCTATATCTTAATACCAAATCTAAAACCATAAGAATTCACTCTCAATTATTGTTCCTCAAAACACGTATGACTTCTAATTAAAAACTATATATAATTAGACTTTGTATATAGACTTAGAAAGGACCAAAACCCAAAAAAAGAAAGAAAAAGGATTGACCTAACAAAAGATACAAGAAAAAAATACTGGACAAAAAAATTCAACATGGAAAGAATCTGGGGTCGACATGAATCGTGTTGACAAACATTGTCCCCTTGACGTGTCCAACTCTATTTTGCTCCATTTCTCTCTATTTTTGATCCTCTTCAATTTTACTCCATTCTAAGTCCTTCATAACTAACACATTGGTTTGCACCCCGGTTGATAAGTGAGAGAGTAAAGGGAAAAAATCTAATTTATCTCAAATACTAACATGATTTATAGATTAGTTGAATAAAATTTCTTCCGTGGTTGAGTAAATGGAAATTAAAAAAAAAACAAATTAAAGAGAAGTGAGAGGAGGCAAAAGGTAGATAAGTTAGAGAGTAAAGGGAAAAGAAACAAATATAATAACAACTAATGAGAGAATAAAATATAATTATTTATCTCAAATAATTATGAACGGATATAAACTTAACCAATCTAATTTTATCAAGCATGGTGTAACTTTTTGACCAAATCGTATACTCCTTTCATCCTATGATAACAGGTTAGGTTTTTATTTTAATTTGTCACAATATATAAACTTATTTTTATATTTATTTTATTCATTCTCTATAAGGCCGTTAATTAATTCACAATAAAAATATAAATTTCTCTAAGGTATTAATTACAACAAATTCCAATATGAAGGTAGATATGAAAAAACAAATAAAGCTTACTACAAATACGTCATTATTTATATTTTTTAATACATATACAAATCTAAATGTGCCTATTTTTTTATATTTTTGGGACAAAAGGGTACTAATTAATAACATCCAACATATAAAAGATGTACTATAATATCCTCTCCTAGTTGAGGAGGCTCAAAACTCACATCAAATATCCAATGCGTCAATCCCAAGTCCCACACTGTAACAAGTGAAATAAACATTAATCCTCTCTTAATTAATTTGTACAATATTTCCTTAAGTAAAATTTGGATAACTTTTTTACTTATTCAACTTTAAGCACATGTCAGGTTTTGATCTAACTAGTAAACATGGATAATGGGTTTTACATTTTATTATTATTATGGTTTATTCTAAGAGCGCCTTAAGTCGAATATCTGCATCCATCAATTTTAATATTTACTCTAATTATCTTAAATATGATTGAATATTCAAAAAATATAATCAAATTATCTAATATATCTAAAATATTTGATAATATTAATATTTATAAATAGATACATATATTTTGACATATATAATAATATAGTATAATATAATATACTTTAATACATATTCACATAGTAGAATATACTTTAATATATTTAAATATAGTTTAATATTTTTAAAATATAATATAATATACTTAAAAATAAAGATTATATAAGTTTAGATAATCTGATAAAAAAAATTAAATTAGACATCTACTTTAATTGCAATCGATTTTTTAATACTAAATTTTTTACACAAACCTAATGTATTATCATACACAGATAACCTAAATAAGAATAACCACGCCACCATCTATTTTGCGACAGCCAAACATGGGAGATCGTACTAGCCAGATATGGCTTTGGTCTGATTGGTTGAAGTCCTCTTTATAAGATATTTCCGTGAAATTGTGTACCCGAGAGAGAGAGAGAGAGAGAGAGGAGGAGGATTTTCGCTTGTCATTTCCTGCACGGAATGCAAGCTTATCACGTGTTTTTAAGAACCTTTTCCCCATGGCATTTGTAAAATTCCTAGGAGCATGATGGCGTACGTGCTTGATATAGGAAATTACTAGGTCACCATTATCAAGATGCTATAATTCTTCTCGTACGGGTGGGCGATCAAAATTTGGTTCTCAGTAAGGATGTAAGCGATTCTTTCAAAGGATTAGAAATATTCTCAACAATTAGGATATAATTACTCACAACTAAGCATTGTTACTTTCTAGTGGAACAAATATATATTTATATGTGCAAACGTTGAGTCTTTATTTGTATTAAAATATAAATATTTATATTTTATTTCTATAAAAACATAAATATTTAAACTTTGTATCCATCAAGACATAATAAAAATTACTTTAGATGAACAAAAAGTAAAATATTTGTCTTAACAGATCAAAGTAAAAATATTTGCGCCTTTATTACAACTTTAAAAATATTTGTATTTTTATGAAAATAAATTTGTAAAAATTATACACTCAAATATATTTTGTTCATATGGCAACTTATGTCCATTATATTTACTTATTATTCATGCTTGTCTTATAATATAAACATTTCCATTTGCATAGCTCTTTTTTTTAATAAAAAAATAGTGATATTTTCTATAATAAAATGACAATAAAAAATTAGGAAATAAATCAACCGTAATAAGCTAAATTGCCATCCCAAGCAACTAATTAATTCATCATAATGTTACATCTCAAAGCTCAAGATGGAAAAAGAAAATGTATACACTAATTATTAATTTATTTGCAACCATATTTTCTTGATCACTATGATATAACATTAATTATTCATAATGTACATTTAAGTTTTCTTATCTGGTTATTATTTTAATGTTAAGTAGATATCTTTTTGTTTATGTAGTTTACTAGTTTAACTATGGCAAAATTTTAGATAAGGCCATTTTTATAACACAACTATTGCCTTTCAAATGCAAAATGCACAAAATCATCCCTCATGGTCTACGAATGTAACTACTTCTATCAAATGGTATTCGTACTGCAAAATTACATAAAAAATAACTATAAATTAAATAGCAAAACTTATAATATAGAAAAGGAATTTATCATGCGTTCTCAACTTTAACAATCTTTTTGTGATCATTTTTTTCTAGAAATAGAATTGAATTCATGTTTCAAAATAAAATTATCATTTCATCTATTTAGAATAGAGCTTCACATGAGATGCATAAATTTATGGAATAATTGAAGGACAAAAATATAAATAAAAAGGTACCCAATTTAATGTACTTATGATTCAAATAATTAATAACAAACAACTAGTATTAATGATAGAAAAAATAAAGGTTGAATGAGAGAATCTGCGAAGAAGAAGAAGAAGAAGAAGAAGAATGGTTGTTTTTATTTCTTGAAAATGAATATAGTCTTGTATGCTTTATATATGACTGATTTCACATAGGTGTGAATTAGTTTTAATCATGCATGTGCTAATTACAATTACAACATGTTTTTAATAGCTAACTGAAAGTATATCTCTAACTAATCTTTAACTGATCAGTCTCTAACACCCCCCCCCAAGTTGAAGGAGGGGAAGCCATTCCCAGCTTGGGAAGAAGTGAAGTATGCATCTTCCCAGTAAGTGGTTTTGTGAAGATATTTGCCAATTAGAAGTAGTAGGTACATAAGAAAGAGATATGAGACTTGCATAAAGTTGTTTGTGCATATAATGACAATCAAGCTCTATATTCTTTGTGTGTTCATGATAGACTAGATTTTTGGCTATAAAAATAGATGTTTGCTTGTCATATTTAACTAGGATGTGATGTATGTTGGGGATAGAGAGTTCATTGAGTAAGCGGCTTAACCATGCTAGTTCAGCAGTCACACACCTTAAGGATTTGTATTCAGCTTCAACTAATGATAATGAGATGGTATGTATCTTTTTGGACTTCCATGATACCAAGCTTCCTCTTAAAAGAATAATAAAGCCACTAACCAAAAGTTGGGTAAAAGGACATGATGCCCAGTCTGAATCATAATAGAATAGTAAATTGAGATCTTTTGAGCAATTGGGAAATATTCCTTGCGAAGGCTTGCCTTTAAGGAATCTAAGAACATGTATTACATCTAACCAATGAGCTTGAAAAGGGTACTACATAAATTGACTGAGAAACTAAACAAAAAAAGATAAGTCGGGCCGTGTGTGAAGAAGGAATTGAGATTGCCAATAAGTTGCCTATACAGTGAAGGATCTTCCATAGCTTGATCCATAATAGGGTGCAGCTTGATGTTCAATTTGATAGGGCTACTGATTAGAGAAAGATCATATATACCATACGTCTAGAGGAGCTCATCTATAAACTTGTGTTGAGTGACAAATATGCATTCGAGGATTGGTAAAAATTCCATTTTAAGAAAATAGTGAAGATGACATAGATCTTTGATTTTGAAAGTGTTGTTGAGAAATGTTTATAAACATTCAATTTCTGTGTTGTTGTTCTCAGTGACTAAAATGTCATCAACATAAACTGCTATAATAATCAGACTTCAAAAAGTTGATTTAATGGACATGGGGTAATCATTGAGAGATTCGGTGAAACCTTTGGATAATAATGATTTATAAAGTCTGACGTACTACAATCTAGATGCATGTTTAAGTCCATATAAAGACTTATTAAGTTTACAAACTAGAGAAGGTGAGGGAAGAGAGATTGCAGGAGGTGACCTCATGTAGATTTCTTCATAGAGATTCCCATGAAGAAATGCATTGTTAACATCAAACTAATACAAAGGCTAACCCATCTTAACAACAGTTGCAATGATGCAATGGATGGTAGTCATCTTAATAAATGGTGAAAAAGTTTCAATGAAGTCTTCTACTGCCTTTTGAGTGAATCCTTTGACTACCAAACGTGCTTTGTACCTATCTAAACTACCATCTGCATTATACTTTAACTTATGCAACCATTTACAACTTATGGATTTCTTACCTTTGGGAAGTTTCATAATTTATAAAGTGTCATTAGCCTCTAATGCAGTGAATTCCTCATCCATAGATTCCTACCAATGGGGATCACTAGCAGCTTGGTTGTAGGAAGAGGGTTCTGAGATAATGTGTGCATTTGGTTGAGTGGATATGGAATTGCATAAAGAAATAGGAAAAGAATAAGGGAAATGGAGATCAATACACGAATTAGCGATAGTATGTGGACAGGAAGAATGATTAGCAAAAGTAGATATTGAGATATCACTGTAGGGATGACTATCAGATTTGGATGACAAGACATTACCACATATGTAATCATGGAGATGTAATGGTGGTTTAATTTTTGTGTTTCTATTTTAAGTTTCTCGCAGGTTTTCTAGTGGTGTTTTCTATTTGGTGCTCCTGGTTTGTAAATGGGTGGGGCTTATAATGTTAGGTAGAGTGATTTGTTTTTTTTCTTCTACTAGGCAGTTATGGCATGTGATGGTTGTTTCTATAGGAGTTGCAGGTGCTTGGGAGTCAACGTAGGGGTATGTTTGTTGTTTTTGTGCTAGCTCAAATTTTGTAGCTTCATTTGTGTCTCTGATCACTTATCGAGCTAGTATTTAATGAGTGTATTAAAATGAAAATATGATGAAGACTATCTAATGAATATATAGCTAGTATTTAGTAGAAACAAGCACCTGAACCTGAATATGGACTAGTGCTCATGTATTAATGTAGGATTAAAATAAGACACACCGCCAATATGGATCAAGTAGCTAATAGAAATATATGAGAGCCATTTTTTCATTGTTGCTACCTAAATACGTACTTTCTGTCTATGTGTGTCTATGTGTGCATACATGCATGTATGTGTGCACTTGCATGTGTGTGTTTTTTTAGCTAGCTAGCTTACATTAATATATTCGTACTAAAAGTAAAGACACACCAGCTATAATAATCTGAGCAATTAATGTTGATCGCCTCTTTGTGAACTACTGTTGATTTGATTATATTGATTGCCTCTTTGTGAACTTCAACTGAGTACTTGACCCCCTCCTTCTCATCACACAGTTTTTTTATATCTCTGTTCTAGAACTTCAACCACCTAATTTTCTTCTTCTATAGTTGTAATTGTGGAGGATGATCCTCAATGTGTTGAGGTTAATCCTTTTTTAGAAGAATAAAAATTGGACTATATCAATTTTGACATAGTCACAAGTTATAAATGATTATTGAAAAAGAAAACAAAAACACTTGGCAGCAGATGCAATAATAATACATACAAAACTAATAATGTTATAAAAAACTTACATTTGTAATACAAAATCAAATAATATAGAAGCACACTTACAAACTATAACAATTTTATTCAACTTATATACATAATACATAACAAAATATTATTAGTAAGGAAATTAAGAAAATTAGAATATCATGACATATCTTTTTTTTAATCAATTTGATATAGGATTCAAAATAAGAGAAATATATGAAGCATCTAACAATAAAAATTCAAAATTCTGATTTTGTTTTATTAAAGAGGCAAACACATGGTATAGATGTACAAGTATAAATAAAAATACCTAAAAACTAATAGAGTAATAAAAAACTCAAAAAAATAAGGTGGTGCAAATGCTAGCTATTAACCAACATTTTTGTTTGCTTTAATTCTTCAGCCACAAAAATATGTAAAATTCTTCAACCTAAAACCAAATCAACGTAGAAATAATAGCTCTTTTCATACAAGATTTTAAAAGTAGAGGATGCTAATATAGTATGTCAGCATTATAATAAAGATATATTAAGACATACACATATGACAGTTCACAAAAAGGCAATCAATATAATTATTCATATTATTATAGTTAGTATGTCATTAATTTTAGTACCAATGTACTAATGTAAGCTAGCTAGTTGCAAATATCACACACACACACACACACACATTAGGTATTTAGGCAGCAACAAAGGGAAAATGCCTTTTATATATTTCTACTAGCTACTTGATCCATATTGGAGGTGTGTCTTGTTTTAGTCCGGCATTAATACATGAGTACTAATCCATATTTAGGTACTTGTTTCTACTAGCTACCAGCTATATAGTCATCGGGTAATTTTCATTTTAATACACTCATTAAATAATAGGTTGATAAGCTGTCAAAGACATAAAGGAAACTGTAAAATCTAAGCCAACACAAAAAACAACAAACAAACCCCTTACATCAATCCCAAGCACCTGCAAATTCTCTAGCAATCATTGGCACAAGCCATAACCACATACTAGGAAAAATGACTCACTCTACCTAACATTGTAAGCCACACCCATTTACAAATCGATAACACCAAATGGAAAATGCGTATGGAAAACGTATGAGAAACTAAAAAGAGCAAAAATAGAAAATTCTTATCGCTTGGCAGTACTCACAACCCACCCATAGCAAAGCCCAAGCATGCTTGACTTTTGCTTTATGAACTCCCTGAAATCAAATGCCTAACCCTGAAAACAACAATGCTCAAAATAAAATTTTGACCCAAATATGACAAATTAATTAAATAAGAACACATAAGAAAGTGTGAAAATAACTTACAAAGTGTAGCTAGCTATCTAAAATTGATGAATAGGCGGTGAAATGACCATATTTAAATTTGAAATTAAGATGAGGAGTAGGATAACGTTAGGATGAAGGAGATGGAGTGAGCTTCATCATGCACAATAGCGAATGACAAGGGAGAAGGAAATCGTGGACTCGTGTAATGGTGCAGTGAATGGTGAGGATTGAGCTAAAACTCTCCTAGGTCGAGAGTTAAGAATCAAATGGATAGAGTGATGACTACCGAGATAAGGTGAAAGAGATTTTGAGGTGGGAGTAGGGATGACAATTTTTCCCGCGGGTTTGGTGCCCCGTCAGGGATTCTCCGTTCGGGTTCGAGTGAAAAATTTGGGGATCGGATTCGGGTTCGGGGATTTTTTGAGGACGGGGCGGGGACGTATTTGGAGTCCCCATCCCCGAACCCGCCCCGAATAATTTTTTTAATATATTTTTTATATAATTATATATATGCAATATATAAATAATTTTTTTATAAAATATAAATTAAAAGTATAATATAAAAATAAGGTTTGAGGGTCGGGGATAGGTTTAGGGATCGGGTATAGAGTCGGGTTTAGGGGATCGGGTCAGGTTTTAAAGTCGGGGAATAAATCGGGGATGGAAAATAGATATGGGATCGGGTTGGGTATGGGGATTTGAGGAATCCCCGATTAAAAAAATTTGGGATCGAGTCGGGTTTGGGGATTATTTTCCTTATCGGGTTCAGGGATGGGGATGGGATCCCCGACCCCGACCAGCCCCGTTGCCATCCCTAGGTGGGAGTGGCTACTCGTGGTGAGTGGTGATAGACCAAAAGGACGATAGGGTAAGGTTAGGAGTTAAGTCTTTTAGTTTCTTTTTCATTATGGTAGTTTATACCCATTTTGGCCTATATGTATTATATTACAAGTCCAATTGGAATGTATATATATATATAATAAACTTATTATATAATAAAAAATAATTAAAAAATATTTTTAATATTTTAAGCCTATTAATGAATCTATAAATGATCCTATTGTGAGCCGAGTATGAGTCAAGTCATTAACGAGTCAAACCGAACCAAATACCGTAAGCTTGAGATTGTCTCGTTTATTAAACTATCACAAAAATAAGCATCAATCTCAGCTCATTTGAATAAATAAAAGTGTCAAATCAAGTTTTTAACGAGTCAAACTAAGTCAAATACTAAATTGAATAAACTCATTTGCAACCATAGGTATAAAATATCTTATAAGTTAACTTTTAGTTTAGTGACTTGGTCAATAAACTTAATTTTTCTAGAAACAAAATATATTTGATAACTAGTATTTTTATATCTTCTAAATTAGTTTTTAAAAAATTATTTTGAGCTTTTTATAGTTTTAAAATTTTAGCTAAAATTTAAACGTTCGGCTAATTTTTTAACTAACTAGGATCAAAGGTGCAATAAAACCAAAAAAAAAATGACGTGGCATTTGCCGTAGGGTGAAGCCCCGTTTGAAACGGTTTGAGCTCCAGCCCTCTAGGACCTCAACCAATGGCTAAAAGCTATTGGATCATGTCCGTCGAAAACAAGAAAAGAGAAGACCTTTTTATTTTTGTCCTTTTTTCTGTGATATCAGGGTCGAAGTTTCCCACGCTATGAGTTATGATCATGATTTATAACCCACCGATACTGGCAATTTGACATCATCCATAATCCCATAACGGAAACGTGGGCCGTTAATTTGCATTAGTTATAATCCACCCAAGTACCCAACCACGACGATCACGCTTATGTACTGTATTTGTTTAATCATTTATTTTGGGTTATCGATAGCTAAACGTAGGGAGTTAATATTTTATTTGGATTGGAGTGAGTTGGGCCGAAAATAAATATTAAACATTAATTTAAATAAAAAAATAAATTAAAATAAATATTTTAAAATATTATTTGAAAGATATTAACTTAATCGGTATGAATTTGAGTGAATGTTTGAAAATTTTTATTTAAATTGAAATAAACGCATGTTAATAAATAAAACAAATAATATTTATACTATCTATTAAATAGATAAGTCAATTTTATAATAACTTAGCTGGTAACTCTACCACCACAACCATCTCCTCTTCCTCCACCACCACCACCACAATCACAACAACCTCACCACCTCCTCCTTCGCCACCGTCACCGCCACCATCAAAACAACCTCTCCACCTCTACCACCACCACAACCAACTCCTCATCCTTCTCTACGACCATTATCTCTGTCTCAACTCCACCACCTCATCCTCCTTCGATTACCAAATCAATGAACGAACACAACACAAGATCACTGAACAAATACAACATAAATCCATAATTTTAACTAGAAAAAAAAATACAACACAGATCCATACCTGGCGGCGACACTACTCGAGGAGGGGAGAACAGACACTTCCACTATCACTTCAACTATGGTTGTTGATGCTGCAACTTCTACCAGTGATAATGGAAGGCATCGTCGGGATGAAGGTGGACAAAGGTGGGTTGACGAGAATAGGAGGAGTAAGGAGAGAGCTGGGTTGGGGTCAAGTATTGAGGAAGACAATGTAGGTGGAGCTCGGTTGAGATTGTAACCAATTTGGATACAAAGTTATGCTAGGGCCATTTTTATTCGATTAGGTATAAAATTTATTATATTTTCACTTTCACCTCAATTACTTTCGAAATTAGAGGTTAACAAAAATGAGATTAACTAGAGTAAATGAAGGTGAAACTTTAACCCCAATTCACCTAGTTGTGATTAACAAAATCCTTCCCCCAACAGAGAGAATTAATTATTTCACCTTCTTTAATCCCCATTCACCCCAAACAAAATGGATTATAAAAGTTAAAAGTGCATGGCATATTTGAACCATAGTTAATTTGAATTAATGGAAGCTAATAATTTAGTTTGCCATATTTGATAATTTATTTTGTGACTTAATCTATATTATGTTAGATGAAAATTTAATCTTCATTTACCTCTAAAATATTAACCACCAAATAGGTAGTTAAATAGTTTTAAAATTAAATTATTCATAAAGCTTGGTTATTCATTTCCATTTAGCTCTAAACAAGTAATGATGTGACTCATTTACTTATGTTAGCATAATAAATACCCAAATAAAAATTTAAAGCTTTTACCTAACCTAATTTTACATACCTCATTTAACTTAACCTGGGTTAAACTCACTCCAAATAAGTTGTTGAGATATCATTTGATATAGAATATATTACTTGAGGAAGTTACAATTTCTAAAACGTACCAAATTTCAATTTGTTTGGTGTTTTTTATTTGTATGGAGTTAGTTACTTGATGAAGTTATATTTTTCATTTTACTTAACGAAGTTTGTAAATATAAGTTTGTTTGGTTTAAAGTAAGTTAATAAGTCAGATGAAAGTAAATCTTCATCCTCACTTCTTTAGTTAGGGAAGCATCTACTTATGGATTAATACCACAAGAAGTTCTACATCCTTTATTTATTTATTTTTATTAAAAATAAAACTAAATCAAATTTTCCTCCTACTTACTAAGTGTAGACCAAATTCCATTTGATTTAATTGTTAAGTAATGATTTCTCTAACAATAAGTTCCTAAGAAGTGTAACTTAATCCAAAACTTACAACCAGCATATCAAGCAAATATTTGAAAAAGGTAAAAAAAAGTCAAAAGTAAATACACTTTTTTAACCCCTCCACTTCTTTAGTTAATAAATAAAACTACTTGTTGTGTTGACATCTTAAGGACTAATACTTCCTCTCTTTTTTTCACATGTAGTTATTCAAAATAAAAACGAATTAATAATTTCCTCTCTTACTTATTTTATGCAAATAAAACATAAATTTATTATTTTCTCAAGCAATTATTTTTTCTAAGTTTTTAAGAAGCGTGATTTGTTCGAAAAATTATAATCAATATACCAGATGATTAATAAATTATGAATTTTTATAAATAAACTACAAACTAAAAATTGAATTTATTATTATATCTTACAATTAGTTTTCATAAGAAAAAAAACTTTCTGAATATATCAATTAAATACCATTTTGACATTCCTTTATGAAGTGATAAATAACTACTATTTTAGAAAAAAAATTCTATTTGATTGATTATATTAATGAGTTTCCAAACACTTGCAAATATTGTTAAAAAGTAGAAAAACTAACATTAGTGTCATTATCCAACTCGTGTATTTGTAATAAATTTTCTATGTATATAATTTTAAGGGGAAAAAAGTCTTAAGAATGAAAAATCTTATAGCGACCAACAAATAAATGTAGACTATTATAACGGGATAATATAAGCCTTTGATTTCTAATAATCAAGCTCTTGACCTTTAAATATTTTCTACTTGACACATTGATTCAGTAATAAAAAAAACTATTAAGTTTGTTTAAATAAAACTATATCAAATTATTTTCATGTCTTCCTATGTCCTGGCCCATTATCCATTCATCCTTACAAAGGTGAGTTACCTCCCATTTTTATGGTATAAGATCATCCCCAAAATAGCCTTATTTTGTTCACCATATACTAAGATATCCCTTTTAATTAAATAATAACCAAAATAGTACTCCGTTTGCAATGACATTTGGTTTTTATAAAACATGCATGATCATTAGACATGTTTCATTGAAACTGAATCCACTATATTGTTTTTATCCAACTTTTTCAAAATTTCAAACTATTGGGGTACGTGGAAATCGACATAAACATGTCTATTCATCGGGTATGTTTTCTTACATGTAAATTATTACATTATGTGCCTAATTTTTGGACATATTTCTTTAAATATATACATCCCAAAATTCATACCCTTCTCACTTCCATCTTTGTTCTTCTTTAGCCAAAACTTCTCTCTCTCCATTTCTCTACAATTGTTTGTCTCTCCTCTTTAATTTTTATCTTCTTTGTGGCAATTAACTCCTTGTTTGGCCTCCATTACTTCCTATTTTGTACTAATTTTGCTTATTTCTCAATTTACATCTCAAATATCAAATTTGTAAAGTATGTTTATATTTTTTGCATACTTTTTTAATAGTTATAATATGTGTTATATTATGTTAGATTGTATATAATTATACTATAATATATAGATTTTGTTAGACTATAATATGTGATTATATATATATCTATATTGTTCTTAATATTATATGTTATATATAATTGTGCTAAAATTTTACTTTAATTTTGGTTTATATTTAATGGGCTAAAATTGTGCTAGACTAATTTTAATTTTTCTAAGTTATAATCTATATTTTAAACTATACATAATGTTGGTGCTAACTAAATTTGAATTTGAATTTTTGTTTACATTTGTAAAAATTGAATATTTTGTTGTTAAGATGTACATGTATTAGACATGACCATGTGAAAACATCGTTAAATATGATTGTAAAGAGAAAAAATTATAATCAATATTTTATGTCTTTAAAAATTGTAGATACACAAAATATACTAATATATTATTTTTATGTTTTCAAGTACATGATAAGTAAAATTTTATTTATTTTATATTATAACAGTAATTAAAAGTATGAGTTTGGGAAACTTATATATGAAGGAAACCTTAATAATGTTACATTTGTTTCATTGTATACTACATTTAGCAAGTTTATGAATATGGTGTGTCTATGGATAAATTATATTGGGAATACATATTCAAGATATTTGGGATATGTTGGAATATGATAATGGGGAGAAGTACTGATAGATAATGATGAGTCATTGAAAATGCTTATAGACTACAATGTTAAGGGGTTTTGTGCATATGTTTATAGAGATCAACTGTCAAGAGCTCCAACCATGCTATTTGGCAGCTGGTTCTTTCAAGAGTTTGCTCATTAAGCAATCAAATTTCAATACATAAATCCTTCATACAACATGGGTGTTGATTGTACACCAAATCAACATCAATATTCCACTAAAAATATTGATGTCACAACAAATACGAAGGACTTTGATGAAATAAGTGTTGGCGTCGAAAAAGAAGGAAATGAAGAAGAACCTATAAACACACATAGTGTTGCAGTGGAAACTGAATTTAGGAGAATGTTCAAAAATGAGAATGTGGATGAAATTTTTAATGAGACTACTATGATGATTGATTCATAAATTGATTTTGATTACTAAGAAGACATGTTAAAAGAAGATTTGTTGTTAGAATAAGAGTTAATCGAATTAGATATAGAGGTGTGCCAGGATTTGTGAAAGTGTGGGCATCCTAATTTTATTGATCCCAAATATGTCAAATAAGGTACTATTAGTGTAAAGTCATAGTGGGTGACATCAACTTCGGTCTTCACAAGTTCTTGAAGTTGACCAAATATTTTTTTTTCAAAGACGAGTTAGTGAATAATGTTAAACTCTACTCACTTTTGACGAAGCTACCCATAAGATCGATCGATCATGGAAGAAAAAATTTGAGACATATTGTGATAAATGTGATTGGAGGTTGCGAGCACTCACTATAAATGATTATTAGGGGAGGATGAATAGTGCATCATACAATGGTCCTCATCGATGTCTCATCGAGAAATTGAATCATGATCATTTGAATGTGACATCCGATTTTATTGCCAAAGAGATTGAATGCCTAGTAAGAGCCCAATTGTCTATAAGTATAAAAGCTGTTATTGAACACATAAAATCAAAGAGGGAATTTATGGTTTCTTATAGGAAGGTAATAAATAAAATATACGAATAGTTTAAAAATTCTTTTGCCCGAATTCTAATATGGATTTTTGAAATGAATAAAGCTAACCCTAGTTCCGCTGTTGAATTGAAAGTTGTATATACTGATGATCCTGTTGTAGTAGTTTTTGAAAGGGTATTTTGGACATTTGGGTCAAGTATTGAGGGGTATAAATACTATCATACGGTGATCTCTATAGATGCCACACACTTTTATGATAAGCATAAGAGTATATTACTTATTGTAGTGAGTATTGATGCAGATAATCATATATTTCCACTTGTATTTGTTGTTGTTCATTCAGAGAATGGAAAAAATTAGGCTTGATTCATGAACATCATTTAACAAAAAGTTGTACACAATAGAAACTTGTGTGTCATCTCCAAATGGCATAAAGGTATAGTACAAGCGATGAGAATTGAAGGCTGGTGTGAGCCATATGCCACACATCAATACTGCTTGTGCCATTTGAATCGAATTTTTTCATACCTATGGAAAATGATAAGTCCATGGGCAACATGTTGTGGATGATTGGGACCTAGTGTCTGCAATACCCCAATTTTTACTACTGAAAATTTTTATTTTACAGTGGAAGTAACTAAGTAAAATAGTGGGGGTTACCGCTGTGAACGACATAATTCTGATTTATGCAACCATCCTTACATCAATTACAAGGATAAAATATTTAAGGTAATACAAGGAAATTGGAAAATAAAAGTACATTTATAGTACAAATACTGAGTTTGGAGCTTAACTCCAAGTTTTACAATACCAAAATACAAAAGGAGGTTACCATAGATCAAGAGTCCAAAAGGGTATCCAGTTTAATACATAACCCGGATAACGGATACTCTTCACCCGAGCCCGACATAGATGGAGTCACTCATCCCCAAATAAGGTGTCATAGGTTACAAAGTCATCTACTTGATCCTCTGAAACCTACACATAAGATCCGGGCCTTCTGCTCATGGAAATGAGCAGCACCCAAAAAATGGGCGGTTAGTACGCTACATACTGAGTAAGGGAACAATACTATCAAAATAGGAATATAAATATCACATGCTTCCACTTTAGATAATAAAGGAATATGGCCAAGTAAATGTACATCTCATAAGGCATATTACGATCCAGATCCTTTTATTAAGTATAGTCTATTTTCATTCTTTTATATACATTGAGGGTAAGAACCCCACTATTCTTAAACTGATAGAACGATCTGAAACTTCTCGGGGACAACACACCTGAGCCACTATTCTTTCCGGTGGAACGAAGGTTAAAAATATCTCCTTAGGGAAGAACACTCCCGAGCCACTATTCTTTCCGGTGGAACGAAGGTTAAAACATCTCCTCGGGGGAGAACGCTCCCGAGCCACTATTCTACCTGGTGGAACGGGAATAAATCACTCTAGCCCTGACTCACATATTCTTCCACTGTAAATCATTAGTATCTTTCCCATAGGTTATGAAGATATGTTTTATTTCACGTTGAGTAGGTGTAACACTCCCAAAATTTACTACTAAAAATTTTCATTTTATTAAAAGATTAGCAGAAGCAAAATAACAAACTGTGAATTTTGGGGATATTATCGCCACACTTAATACCAGACCGTTTCACTCATACCGTTCCGGTACCAAGTGCTAAGGCTAAAGAATGAAATATTAATTGCTAGAAATTCAAATCATATTTAGAATCAGAGTAACGTAAATAAACATCTTGCAAGACTAAAGTCCACCAATGGTGGTCACAAGAATGAAGATTACATTCAAACCAAGAATTAGAAAGGGAAGTAGTAAAAACTCTATCAAATTCCGGACAATCCTTACGCTCTTTCCCGTTACCCACTTGAATAGCACTTGAAAAAGACCTGTAAGGGACACTACCCATTGAGTAGGCAGGGGCTCCACGAAGGGAACCCTTCAGTACTATGGTACTGAGTAACCGTTTAAAACACACTTAAAAGCAAGCCCGTAATGTAACACATGATACAAAGCTATATACATATATAACAAGATGTGTGCATATAACATTCACATAATTAACATTCACATTAGATATCAATAGGTTGTAATGTACGATCAATCCTTTCGGCCTTAAGCCATTAGCCCATCATTAATCAATCATCTCTTAGATTTTATATCCATGTGAGTGCGGGAACCCCACTATTATAGCCGGTGGATCGGTCACTTATAGGGCAGAACACACCTAACCACTATTATATGCCGGTGGATCGGTCTCTAGGGCAAACCGCTCCTGGCCACTATTATTTGCTGGTGGACCAATCTGACCCTGACTCGCATGGTGTTTTACTATGAGTGATTAATATTTTTCCATAACTTTATTCACATCCATGACTGGTTTTATTGAGCTCAGGACCTCCACTATTATTGCCGGTAGATCAGAATATATATCAACATCATCCAGGGCAACACGCTCCTGGGCCACTATTATATCTGGTAGATCGGTACTTATAATCATCTTCCAGGGAAACATGCTCCTGGGCCACTATTATATCCGGTGGATTGGTACTCAATATCATAATTATCTGGGCCCCGCTCATTAATCTTTCACTTTCATGATTAGTGTTTTTCCTTTCTTAATCAGCGCAACAATTCCATTTATTTGCTTCGGACAGAAGATCAAGAACCCGGGACACAAAAGTATACCGATCATACTGGTGCATACAAGCTACTCAGCACCCTTCAAGCATGAACCCAGGGACGCAAAGGTACCATGGTCGTACTGGTGCATAAAGCTACTTAGTACCCTACCGACAAGGACACCTAATCCATAAGTATGCATACCCCCTAAATAGGTCCGTAGAGCTAGATAGAGTAAGATATAGGGCCTGGCTGGGGTACAAAGTCACACAAGCAAATACTAGAATAATCGTGGGCTAAACCATGTCTTTAGGGTAGCGACCCCTAAAGAGCCACCATCCCCGATCTCGAGGTCTTTCACTTTAAGTATTAGTGTCTTAATTAAAGTGATCACGAAAAGTATAATAATCAGATACTTATTCACTTTCAATCGTTCTAATATCATTAGTCATTTCTTATTCAGATGGTTATCCAAGAATACACAGAGAAATCATTAAGACCATCATAATCTCATCTAACTCCGAAGTAGGATTCGTTCTCACAATACTTACTAATTATCAAATACTCTTACCTTACTAATCAGCATTATTTGAGTCATATTATGAAATTCCACAATCACAACGACATGTTAGGTACAAATTACTCATTTACCCCTTACTTATATAATTGCTAAGTCACCCCTTCCTTACTTGACAAATTACCATATTACCCTTCAGGTTGTATATTTACCAAATTACCCCTTACTCGGTTTAGGTTACCAAGTTATCTCCTACGTTTTTTAGATCACCATTCACCCCTCATAATTGCTACACTTATCATATTTCCCATTTAGTTGGTTAGATTACCTCATTGCCCTTCTCCTTTGTTATAATTACTAAATTGCCATTGAGTTGGATAAATTACCAAATTAACCTCCTTCATTATCATGATTACCATTTTGCCCCTTTAGTTGGTTAAATAATTACCAATTTATCCTTTAGTCGGTTAAATTACCAAATTGCCCCTTTAGTTGGATAAATTACCAAATTGCCCTTCTTTATTATCATAATTACCATTTTACCCCTTTCAATTATTATAATTGCCATTTTACCCTTTTCAATTATTATAAATACCATTTTACCCTTTTCTGTTATTATAATTATTAATTTACCCTTCTCCATAATTATAATTACCAATTTACCCTTCTCCATAATTATAATTATTTATTTACCCTTCTCAATTATTATAATTACCATTTTACCCTTCTCCATTATTGTAATTATTAATTTACCCTTCTCCATAATTATAATTATTAATTTACACTTCTCCATAATTATAATTACCAATTTACACTTCTCTATAATTATAATTACCAATTTACCCCTCTTTATTATTATAATTACTATATTTCCCTTCTCCATTATTAAAATTACCATAAGACCCTTTTGTTGGTTAATTTACCAAATTACCCTTTTTTATTATAATTATCTAATTGCCCTTCTATAATCATAATTTAATTACCAAATTATCCTTCGCCGTTGTCATAATTACCAAGTTACCCCTTACTCCCAAGTTTACCATAATATCCTTTTATTTACAAAATTACTCTTCTACCCCTTACTTCCAAATTACCATAATGTCATTTTATTTATAAAGTTACCATTTTACCCCCTTTACTTCCAAAATTACCACTTTACCCTTTACTCCCAAAATTGCCACAATACCCCTTTACATATAAAATTACCATTTTGCCATTTACTTATAAAATTACCATATTACCCTTTTGCCCCCAAAATTACCACTTTACCCCCTTTATTATACCACTTTTATTAAATTAACATTATCACATGGAATAATAATATTAATACTCCATTAATAATATCTCACTCCACCAACTATTATATTTTAATATAATGCTTATTAGCACCCACACATATTAGGCCACATTCTTGCACAAGAATATTACTAAAATGCCCCTAGGGCTCACAATAATATTATTCATGCATAAATGGTCACACTAACATAATATGACATGGATAAATACTTAACATTTTCATAAAAAATCAAACTCTTCCCCTTAAGCAACAATTCCACACATGGCATATAAATTAGCATACTTTCCTTTCTATCAATCAATACAAGAACATATATATATTATATTAAACCACAAATATCAAGTATAATAACATATTAAAAATCCTAATGTGCTAACATACGTATATCCATGCGTTTAAGTGGAGTTTAACGATTACCTTAGATCCCATAAAAATCGAACCTTACCGGTATCCTGGTTAAAGATTCAAGCTTTAAATAACAAAATCAATACCTAAAAATAGTATCAAAACTTATCATGTTAGAAATAAGAATCCAAGCATAACACTTTATAAAATTTAATTAATGAAACACTTAACTTAAAATGATATTATATGTTAAAAAATTTGTACTAAAATACTAAAGCATGTAGTAGCTCATCCTGCTCATGCAGCATGAGCTGCATGCAAAATAAAACGGAGGAAGGCTCGAAGAGGGGGTGAAAGGAGGGAAAATTGATTATTTTCAGGTTAGTGGTTTGGGGCTAAGAAAGAAGATAGATGGGGGAGGTTTAGAGGCAAGGGAGGGGTGTAGGAGTGAAGAGGAGGTGTAGATGGCGGCTGGTGATGGGTTGTTGGCGGCCAAGGGCTGCGGAGGCGGCGGCGGCAAGGTGGTGAAGTGGGCTACAGGAGGGGATCGGGCTGAGAAGGAAGGAAAGGAGAGGGAAAAAATGGAGGGGTGAGGGGGATTTTTTCGGCCAAACAAGGTATAGGGGTGGTATAGGAGGTTTTAGGGAGTTGATTGGTGATTTGGGTGGCGGCAGAGGCGGCCGGACGACGACAAATAGTGGGGTTACAGGGGGACTGCCGAGAAGGGGAAAAATGGGCAGAAAAATAAGTGGGGAGGAAGAAGGGGCTGTGGGATGGCTTGGGGTGGTCTTGTGGCGGTGCAAGGCAGGAGTAGAAGGGTGCAGAAGGTGGTTTAGGTGGTTGGTGAGGCGGTTGCACCGGCGGAGGGCAGCGGTGGTGCAAAACAAAGGAGAAAAGATGGCGGGGAAGAAAAATGAAGGGAAGGAGATCGGGAGAGAGAAAGGGCTTGAAAAATATGGGGCAGGAGGGCCATTGATGAGAAGAAAAAGAAGAGAGAGGAGAGGGCAATAGGTGGCTGATCAGGTGACAACGTTTAGGGTGGTAGGGGATGTAATACCCCAAATTTTTAGAAAACTAATAATTTAATAAATAGCTTTTATTTGAAATAAAATTAGCTTTTAAAATTATTTATTTTAATTACTTTATAGATTTTAGAGTATGTAAATTTGGATAAGAGTAATTAATAAATTAAAAATAAATATTTTTCTATTTATCATATTATTTTATTTAAATAAATTTCCAAACTAAAATTTTACTAACTTTAACCTTTTCAAACTAATATATTAGATTATAATGAATTAAATTATTTAATTAAATAATTTATCAAGAATATTACATTTTATGATTTTATAAATTAATTTACTTTATTTTTCCCTATTTTTTTCCCATTTCCCCTTTTACCCTTTTCCCCCTTTTTTCCTTTTCTTCTCTTTTTTCCCTTTTTCCCCCTCCCTTGGGCCGCCTGGCCTGACCTTCCCCCCCATGCGCGCTTGGGCCAGGCCCATTTCCCCCCAGCCCCTCCTTCTCCCACGCACGGCACACCCAAGCCGCCCGTCCTGCCTTCTTTGCCCGAACCGCCCCTCTCTTTTTCTTTTCCTCCCTGGGCCGTCGGTCCAACCTGTCACTCATCTTCCTCCCCCGATCCCGACTGCAACAGTTGGAACTTGTAGCTCCTGCCACCGACAGCCACCAACATCGTCCGGCCTGCCCTCTCTCTTCCCTCCCCCTTCATTTTCTTTCCTTTTTCGAGCCAAACCGACTCCTGTACCACAGCCCGCGTGCCTCTCTCCCTTTCCTTCTTCTTCCCTCCCTTTCCCCTGCCAACCGACCACCACCTGCCACCTGCGTACGCTCGTCGGCCAGCCACCTGCCCCCTCTCTTCTCCCTCTTCTTTCTCTTCATCTCTCCAGCCTTCATTTCCCACATTTTTCGAGCCCCTTCTCCTTCCCCGAGCTCCCTCTTCTCTCCTTCCTTCTCCCCCCATTTTTTCCCGATTTTTGATCGTCGCTGCCAACCGCCGCTTGCACCACCGCACCCAGCCCCTGCGCCGCCTTCTGCCACCACCTACTACCACCCTGCGCCACCACGAGACCCCCCGATCCACCTTCGAGCCCCTGCACTTCCTCCCTTCTCCACCCCTTCCTTTTTCTCCCCATTTTTCCCCTTACTGCCAAGCCTCCTGCAACCGCCCCGTTCGCCGCCGTCCGGCCACCTCTGCCACCACCCAACCCGCCGTTCGACACCCTGCAACACCCTCTACCACCTCCATACCTTACCTTCCCGAAAACAGCCCCCTTAACCCCTCATTTTTCCCTCCTCTTTTCCTTCCTTCTCAGCCCCTCCACCTCGGCAGCCAACTTCACCGCCGTCTCCGCCGCCTTCTGCCGCCGTGAAACCATCCCCAGCCACCACCTACACCCCCTCTTCACTCCTGCACCATTCCCTTGCTTTGAAACCTCCCCCATCTATCTCTTTTTATAGCCTAAAGCCGAGCCACCTCTCCTCCCTTTTATCTCACCCTCTTTGAGCCCCTTTTCTCCTCTCATTTTTGCATGAGACTCACGCTATTCACGCAGCGTGAGCTCCCCCCTTCATTTTGAAGTTTATTTGGCTAATTTTTAAGGAATAATAGTATTTTAAGTTAAGTGTTTTATTAACTAAATTTTATAAAGTTTTATGCTTGGATTCTTATTTCTAACATAATAATGATGGATATTATTTTTAGGTGTCGAGTTTCTAATTAAAGCTTGAATCTTTAACCGGGATACCGGTAAGATTTGATATTTTGCGGGATTAAGGTAATCGTTAATCCTCACTTAAATACATGGAAAAACGTATGCTAGCACATTAAGGATTTTGGTATGATTTTATGCATGTTTTGTGTGCCTAGCATGATATATAAATGGTTGTTTATATTGATTGAAAGAAAAAGGAAAAGCATGATAGCCTTTGTGCCATGTGTAGGTATGATAATTAAGAAAGATGTTGAGTATTGATGGAAATGTTAAATGCTTGTTTATGATGTATTATGTTGCTAATGCGTGAATAATATTATTGTCTAAGGGTATTTTAATGATATGCTTGTGAAGTATGTGATATAATATATGTAGTTGCTAACGAGTATTATGTTGAATAATGACAAGTTGGTGGACTTAGATGATAAGAATGAAGTACTAATATCATTATTTTATGTAGTGATGGTAATTCATAAAAGTGGTGAATAAAGGGGTTGAGTGGAAATTTTATAAGTGAAAAGGGTATTTTGGTAATTTTGTAAGCAAAAAGGGTATTTTGGTTATTTCAAAAGAAAGGGGTTAAATGATAATTTATAAGTAAAAGGATAAAATTGTAAGTTGTAAGAAAGAAGGGTATTATGGTAATTTTGAAGAAAAAGGGCAATATAGTAATTTTATAAGTAAATGGTAAGAATGGTAATTTTGGAAGTAGGGGTAAAATGGTAATTTTGGATGAAGGAGGGCATTATGGTAATTTTTCAAGTAAAGGGGCATTATGGTAATTTTCGGAAGTAGAGGTGCAAAACAGTAATTTCATAAGTAAATGGTAATATGGTAATTTTATAAGTGAATGGCGAAATGATAATTTTATAAGTAAGGGGTATTATGGTAATTTTGGAGTAAAGGAGTAATATGGTCATTTTGGAAAGGAAGGGCAAAATGGTAATTTTGTAAGGAAAGATAAAAATGGTAAAATTGTATGTAAGGGGTAAAATGGTAATTTTGTAAATAAAAGGATGTTTATGGCAAATTTGGAAGTAAGGGGTAACTTGGTAATAATGATAATGACAAGGAATAAATTGGTAATTAAATTATGATTAAAAAGGGGTAATTGGATAACTATGATACTAGAGAAGGGAGTTTGGTAAATTAACAAATTAAAGGGCATTATGGTAATTTCAATAATGGAGAAGGGCAATATGGTAATTAAAGTTATGAAGAAGGGTAAATTAATATTTGTAATTATGAAGAAGGGTAATTTGGGATTTATGATAATTGAAGAGGGTAAAATGGTAAGTATAATAATTAAGAAGAGTAAAATGGCAATGATAATAATTGAGAAGGGTAATTTGGTAATTTCGATAATGGATAAGGGCAATTTGGTAATTTAATCAACTAAGGGGCAATTCGGTAATTATGATGATGGAGAAGGGCAATTTGGTAATCTATCCAACTCAAGGGCAATTTAGTAATTATAACAAAGGAGAAGAGCAATTTAGAAATCTAACCAACCAAAAAGGGAAATATGTTAAGGTTAACAATTATGAGGGGTAAATGGTGATCTAAAAAGTGTGGGGGATAACTTGGTAACCTAAATTGGATAAGGGGTAATCTGGTAATTATGCAACCTAAAGGGTAATATGGTAATTTGTCAAGTAAGGAAGGGATGACTTAGCAATTATATAAGTAAGGGGTAAATAAGTAAATTGTATCTAACTTGTCATTATGAGTGTGGAATTTCATAATATGATTTAAATAATGCTGGTTAGCCAAGTAAGAGTATTTGATAATTAGTATGGCCTTAATGGTTTTTTCTGTGATATCCTGGATAATCATCTGAATAAGAAACGATTAATGATATCAGAACGATTGAAAGTGAATAAGTATCTGATTATTGTACTTTTCGTGATCACTTTAATTAAGACACTATTACTTAAAGTGAAAGACCTCGAGATCGGGAATGGTGACTCCTTAGGGGCCGCTACCCTAAGGACGTGGTTTAGTCCACGATTATTCTGGTATTTGCTAGTGTGCCTTTGTGCCCCAGCCAGGCCCTATATCTTACTCTTTCTAGCTCTACGGACTTAGTTAGGGGGTATGCATACTTATGGATTAAGTGTCCTTGTTGGTAGGGTACTGAGTTAGCTTTATGCACCAGTACGACCAGGGTACCTTTGTGTCCTTGGGTTCGTGGTTGAAGGGTACTGAGTAGCTTATATGCACTGGTACGACCGGTGTACCTTTGTGTCCCGGGTTATTGATCTCCGGTCCGAGGCAAATAAATATGATTGTTGTGCTGATTAAGGAAAGGAAATATACTAATTACGAAAGTGAAATATTAATGAGTCGGGCCCAAATGACTTATGATTACGAGTACCGATCAACCGGTTATAATAGTGGTCCAGGAGCGTGTTGCCCTGGCAAGTGATATTGAGTACCGGTCCACCGGATATAATAGTGGCCCAGGAGCGTTGTACCCTGGATGATGATTATATATATATTCTGGTCCACCGGCAATAATAGTGGGGGTCCCGAGCTCAATAAAACAAGTTTTGTATGTGAATAAAGTTATGAAAAAACACTAATCACTTATAGTGGAACACCATGTGAGTCTGGGCCAGACCGGTCCACTGGCAAATAATAGTGGCCAGGAGCGTCTTGCCCTGGAGACCGGTCCACCGGCAAATAATAGTGGTCAGGAGCGTTCTTCCCTGAGTGTATACTTTCCGGTCCACCGGCTATAATAGTGGGGTTCTCGCACTCACATGGATATAAAATATGAGACTGATTGAATGATGACGGAATAATGGCTTAAGGCCCGAATGTATTGATCTTACACTATGACATGGCTTAAGGCCAAAAGTATCGATGGTGACTTATAACTTGTTATATATGTGATTATTATGTATGCACCTCTTATTACATTTGTACATAGCTTGCATTATGTGTTGCATTGCAGACCTGTCTTTAAGTGTGGTATTAAAGGGTTACTCAGTACCGTAGTACTGAAGGGATTCCCTTTGTGGGGCCCCTGCCTATTCAATGGGCAGTGCCCTTGCAGGTATTTTTAGGTGCTACTCAAGTGGGCTACGGGAAAGAGAGTAAGGAGTTATCCGGTATCGTTAGGGTTTTCTCTTTCTCTTTTAAACTCCTGGTTTTAATGCTAATGCTTTTTAAGTAACCATCATTGGTAGATGTTATCCTTGTAAACGATTTGATGCGCTACTCTGATTTACGTATGTTTGAATTTCTTTTAAATTGTATTTCATTGTTCTTAGCCTTAGCACTTGGTACTGGAACGGTATGAGTGAACCGGTCTGGTACTAAGTGTGGCGGTAATACTCCCAAAGTTCATGTTTTATTAATTTGCTTCCGCTAATTTCCTTTTAATTAACGAAATTTTTCAGTAGTGAATTTTGGGGGTGTAACAGGGGAGGTGGTAGGGTGGCAGGGAAGGTGGTAGGGTGGCAAGGAGGGGAGACAAAGAGGGGGGAAACAGGGTAGGAGGATGGTTTGCAGGGCTGGCCAGGTCCGAAAATAGGAAGAAAATGACAGGAGAGAGGGAGAGGTAGTGGCAGTGAGGGGTTGCAGGCGGTGGCCAGGTGTGGCGTCGAAGGATGTACGCTGCGTCGGGGCTGGAGGTAGAAGAAGAAGAAAGAGGAGAGGGTTGCGAACGGACCGACGCGAGGAAAAGAAGAGCTAGCGGGCTGGCCCGACCTAGGGAAAAGGAAAAGAAAGAAGGGAGGGGGTTTGGGCTGCTGCGCCGGGGGAAAGGAGAGGAGGGGAGGGAGTGAGCCGGAGGCCCAGGCGCACGGGGAGGAGGGAGCAGGCCTAGTGCGGGCGGCGCGAAGGAGGAAAAAAAGGGAAAAGAAAAGAAAGGAGAAAAAGGAGAAAAAAGGAGAAAGAAAAAGAAAAAGGGAAAAGGGGAATAGGAAAAATAGGGAAAATAATTTAATTTAATTTATAAAATAATAAAATGTAGTATTTTTGATAAATTATTTAATTTAATAATTTAATTCAATATAATTTAATATATTGGTTCAAAAAGGATAATTTTAGTAAAATATTAGTTTGGAAACTTATTTAAATAAAAAGAACATTATAAAATAACAAAATTTTATTTTAATTTATTAATTATTCCTATCCAAATTTATATACTCAAAAATTCATAAAATAATTAAACTAAATAATTTTAAAAGCTAATTTATTTCAATAAAAGTTATTTATTAAATTATACGTTTTCTAAAATTTTGGGGGATTACAGTAGGGACCCCACTATTCTCAACCAGTGGAACGGTTTGAAAAATTCTCGGGGACAACACACCCAAGCCACTATTCTTTTCGGTGGAACGGAGATTAAAAATGTTATCTCGGTGCAGAACGCTCCTGAGCCACTATTTTATCTGGTGGAACAGGAATGATATATATAGGTTTAGGAAAAATAATCACCATGGCCCTCCTCACGTGCTCTTTCACTTTAAGTGATTAATATCTTATTTAAGATTGATTTTCGGACATAGAACACAATCAAACAGATATGCACATAATATAGGTCCAAATCCTCAAGTCCTGTCAAGCCCTAATTACACTTCCTTTAGTTTTCATTCTCCCATGTTGGTTGTTCTACTCACATTATATTATGACATCTCCCAAATCCAATCATTAGTATTATACCCAAAAAGTACAACCTAATTCCCATTAGTTTGCTTTAGTAATCTCATCCTGATGTATGTATATATATATATATATAAATCTTTGAAGTATCCAAGCCCAAGTCCCATAGACTTTTCATAACACTTCACATGAAATTTTCATTATTTCTAATTCTAATAGATAACCTCTAAACCCTGGAGATGGAATGATAATATTAACATCTCAATATGGCTTGCCCCAAAGTTACTATTAAACATTTATGAACCCCAAATAACGATAATATTCCCATAAATTACTCAAGTTATTATTGTCATAATTTAAATCTCCTAACACAAATTACCAAAACTTTCTTAATATACCATAATGACCAAGTTGCCCTTTACGCACTATTAACACCTTTATTTTATAAAATCTTATGCCTTCTGTACGTATTATTTTTCTAAGTCCTCATTAATCATCATACCTCATGAGAGACCTTAAGCCTATTTTACCGCAACTCATTCAGCCCACATTTCATACCTTAAGATATAATTTCACAAATATGACATTATCATTATTCAACCCGTATTTTCATACCTTAAGTTATATTTTCACAAATATGACATTCTCATCATTCAACCCATATTTCATATCATGGATATATTTCTACAAGTGTGGTAGCATCATCATTCAACCATAGATACATTTCCACAAGTGTGATGTTATCATCATTCAATCATAGATATATTTCCGCAAGTGTGATATTAACATCATTCGACCCATATTTCATGTTGTAAGATGCATTCTCACAAATATGATATTATCGTCATAAATCATAACATAATGATATCTCTTACCAACTTTTATTTTCTTTCAACATGAAATTCATATTAGCACAAATTTTCAATATCAACATATGATGCATAATACAACAACAATATCATGAAAGACACATTTAGCCATACAAGAAAACATCATCAAACGTCCTAAGCATTGAATAGTATCCTCACACAAAATCCTAGACTTCCTCCTCTAAAGCTATTGGAAAACCACCTACAAAAATAATAAAATCATGGTTAGGCTCAAAGAGTTAAATTGAAGGATGAAATCAAGGTAAGGAGGGTAAAAGTAGGTATAACCGTAGTCAAATAGGAGCTTGAGGTGTGTGGATGGGTAGAGGAATGTGTGGTGGAGCTATGGTTAAAGTTTGGTGTTGTTTGGTTGAGGTTTGGGGGTGAAAATAGGGATGCACGGTCAAAGGAATGAGGTTGCACAACTGTGCAGCACGCGGTGTAGCATCTGGTTGAGAGAAAAAAAGATGCACGACTAGGCGCTATAGAATTTGCATGGCCATACAGAATTAGGTCGAGAGGAAAAAATTTGCATGGTCAGACGATGTAGGTGTTGCATGGCTGTGCAGTAGGGGATTTAAGTGTTGCATGACCGTGCAGCAGGCGGTGCATTGACCATGCACTTTGCAACGTTGCTACACACGAGAGGAAGAAGAAGGGAAAAGAGGCGGCATTCAGTAATGATGGCCGGCGACAACGAGGGGGAAGATTAGGGCAACCTTGGTGGTTGGTCCACCGGCCAAAGGGCGGCGAGTGGTGGCCGAGGTAGTGCATGGTGGAGGAGACGGCGGTGTGAAAGCCAAAATAGGGAAAGGAAGGGGAAGAAGAAGAGGAAAGGGAGAAGGAGGGAAAGAGAAGGAAGAGGGAGCTCGGTAATGGCTTTTTGGCACAAAAATTAGTAGAGTGAGGCAAAACCAAAGAGAAATAAGGGGAGTGTGAGGTATATATATATGTTCATGTGTGAGTGTGTGGTATGATTCAGGGAAGAAGAAAAAGAATAGGAGGTAGTGTGCGACGGGTATGATGCTGATGTTGTAGCTGCAAGTTGATGATGATGGTGATGGTTGCAGAGGATGGCTAAGGTAGGGTAGTAGCTACAAGGTGAGGGTGGTGATGGTTGATGGAGGTGTTGCGTAAAGATGAAAAGGATAAGAAGGGTGTAGGAGGATAGGGTGGTGCGCATGGGAGTGTGCAGGTCTGCAAAGATGGGAGAAGAAGAAGAAGAAGAAGAAGGAGAAAGGTGATGTGTGATCGGTGATGAGTGATGGATGAGGGTGCAGAAAGGTGATGGGTGGTGGTGCAAGTGGGTGGTGCAAGTGGATAGTGCAAGTGGGCAGATTCAAGAGTTGCATCTTGAGGTTAGCAGAAGAAGGAGAAGAAGGAAAGAAAAGAAAAGGAAAGAGGAAAAGAGAAAGGGTTGGGGGGTTAGTTTATGGTGATTTTAGATTAGTTAAAGGTAATTAGGATTAGCAAAATTTTTAGCGGGTTTTGATTTTAGTTTACAAATTCCGGTTTATCACAATTAAAGTTTCAGAATCGGATAAAATTTCAAAATTAAGGATAGGTTAAGGCTAATATAGAATTTATTAGGATTGGCATTAGATTAGGGCGCCGATGATCTGGGATTAGATTAAGTAAATTTTCAGGGTGTTATAGTGTCACCCTTAAAAGTGGATTAGTTGGATGAAATCATTGAAAAATACTAATAAGGAATCCTACAAATAGCTTAATAAGTTAGATCCCATAAAGTGGTCATCAGTGTATGATGATTATATGCACATGCATTTTAGTATGATGACGATGAACATTTTGGAATCACTAAATATTGTGTCGAAAGATTCAAGGTATCTTCCCATTATTTTCCTTGCACAAATGACCTTCTATAAAGTAAATAATTGGTTTATCACCAAAAGAGATCAAGTGAATAAGTACATTGGTGAAGATAAATGTTCTTCACCAACAATTGAATGAACGAGTATTAAGAATTTGGATAAAACTTATGGCCATTGGGTTCTTACATATCATACTAAGCAACAACACTTTGACATTGAAACTATGTATCATACAATCAATGCAAGTTACAACAAAGGAGGTCATAAAATCATAGTCGATATCTAACAAAAGACATATTCTTGACAAAGATGGAAATTACACAAGATAACTTGCTCCCACTGATTAACGTGTTGTATCTATCATAGCTTTGATAACACACACTATGTTAGTACATGATATCAAATGTAAAACTGGTTAAGGAGTATGCATCAATATTCCTTCCTATCTCCGATAAAGGTTATTAGGAATCCTATGATGAGCCTACCATTATACCGAACAAGTATTGATTAAAGGGCAAAGGTAGATGTGAGACAAATAAGACCTAATAAAATTGACCGAGATCATAGAAAAAGGGCACAAAGATGCAAAGCTTGTGGGAGAAATTGGCATAATGGACACCAGTGTAATGCTAATAGAAGAGAAGATGAGCATAATCATCCAAGTGCCTCACAAAACCCAATAGAAGATGTTGTAGACCCCTATGCTTATAGCCTTAAATAGATTTTTATTGTTGTATTGTATGCTGTTTTATTTTTTTAGTGCAAGAGTTTTAATAATTTAAAGTATGTAATACTAAACTCTCATATTAAATGATGTTAATTATCCAACCATATTGGGTATGTCGTTATTTTAGGAGTTTGATTTATGCGCATTATTTGTACGTCTTGTATATTGTAGGAGTCATATAGCTTCATGGATCCCATACATGGTACATCTCCAAGGCCTTGAGACCCGTCTATGTTGGTACATCAAAATAAACATCGTTCATATGACATTTGACGTGGAAAGGTTATTGTTTATATAGCTATTGTAATACCCCGTATTTTTAAAATCAAGATTTATTAAGGTTAATGATTTTATTAGCGTAATTTGATGTAAACAATTACTTATTTTAATTTCGATTCGTTTTATGGATTTATCGAAGATTTCAAATTCATAATTGACTGTGATTAATTATTGTCGTTGCGAACCATTCTAGACAAATTCGTTCACGACAATGATTTTATCATATTCTTATGAATTCGATCTTCGGTTAAAAATATATATTCCCGTTCTTTCTCGTATTTTGGTTCTTAATATTTTAATTCGTTTTTTTTTATTATATCTTCGTTATGTGATTACGACCTTGTTTTGAACTTATATTTCGTTAACGAAATATATTATTTGAATTATAGAATTTCTATTTAAATAGTTAAATTTATTTTAATAATTTGATCCGTAGAAAATACTTCCGACTTTAAATTTATTCGTTTTCGGTAATCGCTAATATTTTCGGAAAGTTTTAAATTGAAAAGATTTTTGGAGTTTATTTATGAAATTCCTTCGGGAATTAATTCCCTTTCGTTTTATTCTTTTTGATTTAAAAAAAAAAAACCGATTTCAGAAATTATTTAAATTAGCCTTGGGTTATTCGAATATGACTTAAATATTTTAGTATATGTTTTTAAATAATTTTTCGAGATCTTATAATACATTTTCGTAAATAATATAAATTTTGTGTTCGCTGTTAAATCCTTCCGAAAATGTTTTCAAAATTCTTTATATAGCCTTTTTACTAATTTTAAGCTTTCGGATCCGGTCAAAATAAAATTTTGATTTAATAAATTTTAGATAAAATCTTCCAATATTAATTTTTAAGCTTTTAATAATAATGATACTTGCTTTTGTAAAAAAAAAAAAAAAAAAAAAAAAAAAAAAAAACCCGCACCAACCGGCCCGACCGACCCCCCCCCTCTTCTTTTTCTTTCTCTCTTCCCCACCCCGACCCCTCTCCTGCGCCCTGCCCTGTCCCGCAGCCCCAACCCTAGCCGCCTCCTTCTCCCGTCCTTTTTCTCCGGCGACCGGCCTGCCCCTCCTTGCTCCTCCCCGCTCCGGTCGAGCTCCGACCGCCACTAACCACCGCAGCAGCAGCTGCTAAAGCCGCGCGACAGCAGCCAACGCAACATCATCACCAGCGACAGCAGCGTACAGCAGCAGCACCGGCCGTGCCGCCGTCCGGCCACGGCGAGCTCGGGTGACGACCGGCGAGCCACCCCCGGGCCCCGACGAAGCTTCTCCGGCCTTCCCGTGCGCTGATTTGTTGAGTCTCGTTTGGTATAAATTTTCGAAAAACCCTAACCTTATTTTGATTAATTGGGTATGGATTGGCTTGTAAAAAGCCAAATTGATTATTTGTTTATGTATGTATATGCTGTAAGATTGATTTGGATAGGTTAATTGTATGGTTGTGTCGGAATTTTGGAAAAATTGGATTTTTAGCCGGGTTATGCCCAAATTTTTCGGATCCGTCCGTTTTCGCGATTTCGGACAAATTAATTATACAATATGTTTTAAAATGTACCCAATTTCATTTTAAAACCGTCAATTTGAGAAATTTATGCAGGATTTATCGGAATTTGATTCCTAGGTCAAATTTTGGGTGTAATGAAATTGGGTCGTATAATTGAGCCGTTCCGCTCAATTGATTTTATAATATTGTTTAAAATGTATTTAATTTTATATTGGAAGTGTCGATTTGGAAAAATTATGCGTAATTTATCGAAATTGAATTTTTAGGTCAAAACCCCCGCGGGTTTAAATTGGATTTTGTGATTGGGTTATTTTATTCAATTGACTATATAAATCACATTAGAATATGTTTAATTACATTTCCGAACCGTCAATTGATATGTTTTAGCAAGAATTAATCGGATTTGTGTTCCGGGCTCAAAAACCCTAATTGTGCTAAATTGGGTATTTCCTTTATTGATTTTGATCAATTGATTATTTGATATGTTATAAAATGTGTTTAATTGTATTTCTAAACATTTAATTTGATTAAATTTATAGAATTTTACCGAATTGCATTTTCGGGCCTAAAACCCTAGATTTAAGTAAGATTACGAGATTGAGTATTTGTATAATTGTTTTTCTAAAGTTAGATTTATAGAAGTAGTTGAAATGATCCTAATTACCTTCTAATACCTTTAAATTGTAATTAATTGATTTGAATTACTTGAGTTGTATCATGGGCTTTAAAACCCTAATTTTAAAAATGGATTGTTTGGAATTGGTTAATCGGAAGATTGTTTTGTTGAAATTGATTATCTGGATTTATCTAAAATTAGTTTAATTGTATTTTAAAACTATCAATTTGAGGTAATCAAAGTAATTTGGTTGATTCGTAATTAGGCATTTAAAACCCTAATCTTTGGGGATGATTTTGTAGAATTAATTTTGCTATGTGTAGTTTATCTAATCGATTTCTATCGGGTCTAGGAAAGCTTTCTCGTGGACCCACGAACTAGGGATCCCTCTCCCTCTCATTTCGCTTAGCTAACTTCGGATCCAGGTAAGTCTCTACTTACCCCTACCTGTGGGTGTTTAGTAAGGGCGTAACTAAGGCCGTCTGTGTGTAGTACATGTTTTTACTTGCCATGGATGCCTCGTATGGTTATATGTTGTATCATGTGTATGTTATATGTTCTACTGTGTAGCGCAGCATGGAACCGAGGTACGTTCCCGTGCTCTTGTCTGTATGTACTAATATGGTATGGTACAAGGATGAGGTGGTGTGATGTGACATGCATGCTAGGTGTTTTGATGGGGAATTGTGGAGTGGGGGATTTGAAAGAGAAAAATAAACAACTAAGATAACCAAAGGGAAGTATGCTGGTTAACATAAGTATGGATGACCTAAGGAATTCATAATTGGGAGATGATGAGGAAAAGGGGGAATTGAATAAAAGGAGAGAGTGGGAGAAACTAATGTTGCATGGGAAAATTTGGGGTTTGCATGAGAATGATAGGGTTGGCATGGTGGAAATGATAGGGTTTGCATGGGGAGATTAAGGTCCGCATGGGGGCGGACCATACGTATAAAAAGTTACCTTGGGACGTGGGGAGACTAATGGAAAGTTGTTTGGGAGTTTGGAGGCTCGAGGTGAGAAATAGTACGTGGGATAAAATTAAGGGTACATAGGGACCAACTAGGGTTTGGGAAGGAAACCCTAACTTAAGAAGGTGGAAAAAAAAAGGAAGAAAATAATAAGAATAAACGAGGAGGAGTGAGGCATGAGGGAGAGTCGAGTCTGTGAGTCATGATTTGGGTTTTTAACAGTTTTGGACGGAGAATAGTACGTGGAGTATTATAAAGGTATGGAGGAGACAAAATTAAGGTTTGGAGTGATCAACTCTGGGTCGTTGTGATTAAGTAGGGTTGGAGTAGCTAATTGTGATTTGTCGAGGATAATTAAGGTTTGGGATGGTTAAGTATGGTTGTTATGGTAAAATAGGGTTAAAAGTGGTCAACCACGGTTTGGTGTGGACAATTAGGGTTGGTTATAATTGCTTAGAGTTGTTTGGTGTTATCATGTGTATTTATGGACTAAAGTGTAGTTATGAATGTGTGATTTTATTTGTTGTGACGTGTATAGTATAAAGAGAATGATTTATGCATGTCAATGGTGTGATGTAATTTAATAAGACATTGATAAGACATTAATTACGTAAAGTGAAAGATGTCGAGCCGAGCCTGCGATCCGGTCCACCGGCTATAATAGTGGATCAGAGGCGTTCTGCCCTGTGCGATATTTCCGGTCCACCGGCTATAATAGTGGATCAGAGGCGTTCTGCCCTGTGCGATATTTCCGGTCCACCGGCTATAATAGTGGGGGTTTTCGCGCTCGACAAACCAAACTTATAAGTTAATCCATGGGAAAGATACTAAGTACTTAAAGCGAAACACCATGTGAGTCGGGGGCTGCGATCCGGTCCACCGGCTATAATAGTGGATCAGAGGCGTTTTGCCCTGTGCGTATATTTCCGGTCCACCGGCTATAATAGTGGATCAGAGGCGTTCTGCCCTGTGCGATATTTTCCGGTCCACCGGCTATAATAGTGGGGCTCCCGCACTCACATGGGTTAATGAAGAAATGTGTGGAATGGACTTATTACTATTTATGAGAATAAAAGGACAAAGTACCGAGGAAACATTCACCGCTTTCTTGCATGTTATTGTATGTGGTCTATGTGCTGAACTTGTAATATATGTCCTAAGTGCTGGCCTTAGCTCGTCTGTCACACTATGAGTGTATGGCGAGACTCATGCTGTGGGTTGTGAGTATGTATGTTATTGTATTAACGTATTGTACTATAATTTAATATGCGCTTGATGAGATCTTTCTTATAAGATAAGGTAGCGAGACTTACTCAGTACTGGACCCGTACTGATACTACACTGATTGAATGGGTCCTGTGATGATCCACTAATGGTGGGGAGCAGACCTCTTGTGCAGGTTGATACTGAGTTGGGGTGGAAGACTTGCCTTGAGTGAGTAGGCGATCCGGATTTTTATTTTCGGGATTTGTTTTGTTTAATTGTATTTACCCTTGAAAGTTTGCAAGTATTGTATTTAGATTTCTAAAGGTTTTGTAATTGACTTTAAATTTCTCGGACTCTGTTAAGCGGTTACTATTCGGATTTAATTGTTTGATTGGATTTAAAATTCAGATTTAATTGTTTGACAGGTTTTAGCCTTGCATCTAACATGAGATAGATGGTGGACATTTATCTTGTGTTAGATGTGGCGGTAACATTTCCCAAATTCGCTCCTAGCTTCCGCTTTAATCTTTCAAAAATTTTTTTCAGGAGTGAAATTTGGGGGTGTTACAAGTTGGTATCAGAGCTTTTGGTTGTTGAGAACCGGGTTTCGGTTAGAGATTCGGTTCTCACGATCCTAAATGTTTAAAACGAAAATGTATTTCACCTCTTTCAAGGGATTTTTTTTATTATTATCCGGATTAGCTTGTGAGGATAGTGTGATCGGGTAGTGTAAGTGGCCTTGTGACTTGTTGTAATTATGTCATTGTATATGATCGTTTGTTGTTTTACGTGCCCGATTTGTGTTATGTCTGCATTTTATATGTCATGATTATTATGGTTTTGTAATTAGTTTGCTCTTAAGGGGGTAGTGACCCCACTAGGTTAACCCTAGTTTTGCAGGTTTAGCGGATTAAAAACCTTAACGCATACCTTGTCGGATATAGCATGATGTGACAGGAGTCGTAATCTATTTTGGTTGAGTAGTTTCAATTTTTGGGTTGTAATAAAGTTGGGATTGTAACCCTAATGGTGATGTTTGAATAGATGTATCATTTTCAATTGGGAGAAACCTAGCACTGTGATATAATAATAATGATAATGTTGAGGTTTAGATGGAGGTGTTCGGGTTTATAAATAGAGTGTAGGGTGCCTAAATTACCCTAGTGATCTTAATGATGCAGTATAGCTTTCATTATGGGTTTATATCTAGTTTTCATCGATTATCATTCAATCACAGGTTGTTTCTATTTTGTATTTTGTGTTAGTAATTTTGGCATGTATGAAGACCCTTCCTTAGAAAGTAGGCATATTTTCTTTTCTGGTTGCTCGTGAGTGATAGTGTATTAAGTTTTGTCTGGTATGAGGAGAACTATTAACGAATAGGAGATAAATAAGAATTGTGGGCTCGAATGTTGTAGTTGCTACATTAGTAGCATTTTCGAAATTAAGTGTGTAGACTATCATGGTTATATCGTGGATTAGAGAACTTGTTAGCAAAGTGTTTTGGGTTTAAGAATTCCCTTTGACCTAGATGTATGTGGTTGGTGTTTTTGGAGGACCTTTTGTGACTCGTTAAGCTAAGTATTAGCCTTGTTTTCTTGTATAATGCCATAGAGACAACTCTTTGCGTAAAGTTTTATGTGCATATTATGTATTGGTTGTATTATTAGAGTTGTGTAACCCTTATGGTTTTCATTCCTTTATTCTCTTTGAACTCCACGTGATACTTTTGTTATTCTCTTGTAAGACTTTATTTTAACGACAGTATTTTCGTAACTTATTTGACCTTAAGTCCGTATTTCTTCCTTGTTTGAATTCCATTGTATTCGATCTAGTAGATATCAATTTCTCTCTCTTTTACTTTACTTCCTATGCCATGTGTTGAATCAACTTTGCTTGGTTTGGTTTCGTAAACACCATTTTATTTTCTTCAGATTTACTTTAACCTATTGATTGTGGTCAATGTTTTATTCAATTGTTTGTCAAGCTTCCACTACCTAAGTTTTCCCGAACTTCGGGGACGAAGTTCCTTTTTAAGGGGGTATTGATGTAATACCCCGTATTTTTAAAATCAAGATTTATTAAGGTTAATGATTTTATTAGCGTAATTTGATGTAAACAATTACTTATTTTAATTTCGATTCGTTTTATGGATTTATCGAAGATTTCAAATTCATAATTGACTGTGATTAATTATTGTCGTTGCGAACCATTCTAGACAAATTCGTTCACGACAATGATTTTATCATATTCTTATGAATTCGATCTTCGGTTAAAAATATATATTCCCGTTCTTTCTCGTATTTTGGTTCTTAATATTTTAATTCGTTTTTTTTTTATTATATCTTCGTTATGTGATTACGACCTTGTTTTGAACTTATATTTCGTTAACGAAATATATTATTTGAATTATAGAATTTCTATTTAAATAGTTAAATTTATTTTAATAATTTGATCCGTAGAAAATACTTCCGACTTTAAATTTATTCGTTTTCGGTAATCGCTAATATTTTCGGAAAGTTTTAAATTGAAAAGATTTTTGGAGTTTATTTATGAAATTCCTTCGGGAATTAATTCCCTTTCGTTTTATTCTTTTTGATTTAAAAAAAAAAAAACCGATTTCAGAAATTATTTAAATTAGCCTTGGGTTATTCGAATATGACTTAAATATTTTAGTATATGTTTTTAAATAATTTTTCGAGATCTTATAATACATTTTCGTAAATAATATAAATTTTGTGTTCGCTGTTAAATCCTTCCGAAAATGTTTTCAAAATTCTTTATATAGCCTTTTTACTAATTTTAAGCTTTCGGATCCGGTCAAAATAAAATTTTGATTTAATAAATTTTAGATAAAATCTTCCAATATTAATTTTTAAGCTTTTAATAATAATGATACTTGCTTTTGTAAAAAAAAAAAAAAAAAAAAAAAAAAAAAAAAACCCGCACCAACCGGCCCGACCGACCCCCCCCCTCTTCTTTTTCTTTCTCTCTTCCCCACCCCGACCCCTCTCCTGCGCCCTGCCCTGTCCCGCAGCCCCAACCCTAGCCGCCTCCTTCTCCCGTCCTTTTTCTCCGGCGACCGGCCTGCCCCTCCTTGCTCCTCCCCGCTCCGGTCGAGCTCCGACCGCCACTAACCACCGCAGCAGCAGCTGCTAAAGCCGCGCGACAGCAGCCAACGCAACATCATCACCAGCGACAGCAGCGTACAGCAGCAGCACCGGCCGTGCCGCCGTCCGGCCACGGCGAGCTCGGGTGACGACCGGCGAGCCACCCCCGGGCCCCGACGAAGCTTCTCCGGCCTTCCCGTGCGCTGATTTGTTGAGTCTCGTTTGGTATAAATTTTCGAAAAACCCTAACCTTATTTTGATTAATTGGGTATGGATTGGCTTGTAAAAAGCCAAATTGATTATTTGTTTATGTATGTATATGCTGTAAGATTGATTTGGATAGGTTAATTGTATGGTTGTGTCGGAATTTTGGAAAAATTGGATTTTTAGCCGGGTTATGCCCAAATTTTTCGGATCCGTCCGTTTTCGCGATTTCGGACAAATTAATTATACAATATGTTTTAAAATGTACCCAATTTCATTTTAAAACCGTCAATTTGAGAAATTTATGCAGGATTTATCGGAATTTGATTCCTAGGTCAAATTTTGGGTGTAATGAAATTGGGTCGTATAATTGAGCCGTTCCGCTCAATTGATTTTATAATATTGTTTAAAATGTATTTAATTTTATATTGGAAGTGTCGATTTGGAAAAATTATGCGTAATTTATCGAAATTGAATTTTTAGGTCAAAACCCCCGCGGGTTTAAATTGGATTTTGTGATTGGGTTATTTTATTCAATTGACTATATAAATCACATTAGAATATGTTTAATTACATTTCCGAACCGTCAATTGATATGTTTTAGCAAGAATTAATCGGATTTGTGTTCCGGGCTCAAAAACCCTAATTGTGCTAAATTGGGTATTTCCTTTATTGATTTTGATCAATTGATTATTTGATATGTTATAAAATGTGTTTAATTGTATTTCTAAACATTTAATTTGATTAAATTTATAGAATTTTACCGAATTGCATTTTCGGGCCTAAAACCCTAGATTTAAGTAAGATTACGAGATTGAGTATTTGTATAATTGTTTTTCTAAAGTTAGATTTATAGAAGTAGTTGAAATGATCCTAATTACCTTCTAATACCTTTAAATTGTAATTAATTGATTTGAATTACTTGAGTTGTATCATGGGCTTTAAAACCCTAATTTTAAAAATGGATTGTTTGGAATTGGTTAATCGGAAGATTGTTTTGTTGAAATTGATTATCTGGATTTATCTAAAATTAGTTTAATTGTATTTTAAAACTATCAATTTGAGGTAATCAAAGTAATTTGGTTGATTCGTAATTAGGCATTTAAAACCCTAATCTTTGGGGATGATTTTGTAGAATTAATTTTGCTATGTGTAGTTTATCTAATCGATTTCTATCGGGTCTAGGAAAGCTTTCTCGTGGACCCACGAACTAGGGATCCCTCTCCCTCTCATTTCGCTTAGCTAACTTCGGATCCAGGTAAGTCTCTACTTACCCCTACCTGTGGGTGTTTAGTAAGGGCGTAACTAAGGCCGTCTGTGTGTAGTACATGTTTTTACTTGCCATGGATGCCTCGTATGGTTATATGTTGTATCATGTGTATGTTATATGTTCTACTGTGTAGCGCAGCATGGAACCGAGGTACGTTCCCGTGCTCTTGTCTGTATGTACTAATATGGTATGGTACAAGGATGAGGTGGTGTGATGTGACATGCATGCTAGGTGTTTTGATGGGGAATTGTGGAGTGGGGGATTTGAAAGAGAAAAATAAACAACTAAGATAACCAAAGGGAAGTATGCTGGTTAACATAAGTATGGATGACCTAAGGAATTCATAATTGGGAGATGATGAGGAAAAGGGGGAATTGAATAAAAGGAGAGAGTGGGAGAAACTAATGTTGCATGGGAAAATTTGGGGTTTGCATGAGAATGATAGGGTTGGCATGGTGGAAATGATAGGGTTTGCATGGGGAGATTAAGGTCCGCATGGGGGCGGACCATACGTATAAAAAGTTACCTTGGGACGTGGGGAGACTAATGGAAAGTTGTTTGGGAGTTTGGAGGCTCGAGGTGAGAAATAGTACGTGGGATAAAATTAAGGGTACATAGGGACCAACTAGGGTTTGGGAAGGAAACCCTAACTTAAGAAGGTGGAAAAAAAAAGGAAGAAAATAATAAGAATAAACGAGGAGGAGTGAGGCATGAGGGAGAGTCGAGTCTGTGAGTCATGATTTGGGTTTTTAACAGTTTTGGACGGAGAATAGTACGTGGAGTATTATAAAGGTATGGAGGAGACAAAATTAAGGTTTGGAGTGATCAACTCTGGGTCGTTGTGATTAAGTAGGGTTGGAGTAGCTAATTGTGATTTGTCGAGGATAATTAAGGTTTGGGATGGTTAAGTATGGTTGTTATGGTAAAATAGGGTTAAAAGTGGTCAACCACGGTTTGGTGTGGACAATTAGGGTTGGTTATAATTGCTTAGAGTTGTTTGGTGTTATCATGTGTATTTATGGACTAAAGTGTAGTTATGAATGTGTGATTTTATTTGTTGTGACGTGTATAGTATAAAGAGAATGATTTATGCATGTCAATGGTGTGATGTAATTTAATAAGACATTGATAAGACATTAATTACGTAAAGTGAAAGATGTCGAGCCGAGCCTGCGATCCGGTCCACCGGCTATAATAGTGGATCAGAGGCGTTCTGCCCTGTGCGATATTTCCGGTCCACCGGCTATAATAGTGGATCAGAGGCGTTCTGCCCTGTGCGATATTTCCGGTCCACCGGCTATAATAGTGGGGGTTTTCGCGCTCGACAAACCAAACTTATAAGTTAATCCATGGGAAAGATACTAAGTACTTAAAGCGAAACACCATGTGAGTCGGGGGCTGCGATCCGGTCCACCGGCTATAATAGTGGATCAGAGGCGTTTTGCCCTGTGCGTATATTTCCGGTCCACCGGCTATAATAGTGGATCAGAGGCGTTCTGCCCTGTGCGATATTTTCCGGTCCACCGGCTATAATAGTGGGGCTCCCGCACTCACATGGGTTAATGAAGAAATGTGTGGAATGGACTTATTACTATTTATGAGAATAAAAGGACAAAGTACCGAGGAAACATTCACCGCTTTCTTGCATGTTATTGTATGTGGTCTATGTGCTGAACTTGTAATATATGTCCTAAGTGCTGGCCTTAGCTCGTCTGTCACACTATGAGTGTATGGCGAGACTCATGCTGTGGGTTGTGAGTATGTATGTTATTGTATTAACGTATTGTACTATAATTTAATATGCGCTTGATGAGATCTTTCTTATAAGATAAGGTAGCGAGACTTACTCAGTACTGGACCCGTACTGATACTACACTGATTGAATGGGTCCTGTGATGATCCACTAATGGTGGGGAGCAGACCTCTTGTGCAGGTTGATACTGAGTTGGGGTGGAAGACTTGCCTTGAGTGAGTAGGCGATCCGGATTTTTATTTTCGGGATTTGTTTTGTTTAATTGTATTTACCCTTGAAAGTTTGCAAGTATTGTATTTAGATTTCTAAAGGTTTTGTAATTGACTTTAAATTTCTCGGACTCTGTTAAGCGGTTACTATTCGGATTTAATTGTTTGATTGGATTTAAAATTCAGATTTAATTGTTTGACAGGTTTTAGCCTTGCATCTAACATGAGATAGATGGTGGACATTTATCTTGTGTTAGATGTGGCGGTAACATTTCCCAAATTCGCTCCTAGCTTCCGCTTTAATCTTTCAAAAATTTTTTTCAGGAGTGAAATTTGGGGGTGTTACAGCTATACACTTTTTTCCTTTCAATTCTTACAATTATCTTATATGTAAACCCTAATATATCATGTTTTTTTAATGATATATTATAGGGTGTGGATGAAAGGTTAAAATTTTGATGTTATTGTGGAGAGTTGTGGATGTTAGATCAAAGGACCCATAGATATTTGTTAATTTTAGGTTTTATTGGTGTGAAGCACCAACAATACATGCAACTTTATAGCGCCTATCTAGAAATGCATATTTTTCATATAAGAGGAGGATAGGTGAAGATCACTCTTGAGGATGTGGTTGTGATTTTAGGATTGCCTCTTAGTGGGGTACCAATAGTTAGAATGGAAGGCGTCGAGCATAGACAACCGTGCACATATAATTTTAGTGTAGAGCCGATCGATGCAGAAATAAAAGGTAGATAATTAGATCTAGTTTGGCTCAGTACCAACTTTAGAGAGTTTCCAAATGATGCTAATGACATGCGGATACATTTACATGTTAAGGTATTGATTCTCCCAGTGATAGGGAAGCTCTTATTTCCTATTAAGAATGTCATTAGGCGTCCTTATTGTTTCTGTGGTATAGACAACACATAGATGGAATATGTAATTACAGTTGGGGCTCGATTGTATTGGCTTATCTATACCGTGGCCTATTTCATGCAATGACACTAAGGAGATTGTTGGTTGCTTAGTGCTATTATAGATACTTGTTTTTGGATATTGTATGTTATATTTTTGTTGTTGATATCCTGTATTATTTTAACTAATTGTCACCTTATAGCTTTGGTCATGGGAGAGGACTCCAATAGGAGTTCTAGCTATTTCATGCATCAATATCCTATTTTGTTGAATTCCGTGTACTACAAAAGTCTAACATTTTGAGAAAAGTTGGTCAACATTTTAATAAAGCATGTCTGATCATCAAGTATGTTTTAAAACAATCAAATCGTCACAAAACAGATGGCTATTTTGGTTATTATTTAACTACAATGACTATTTTAGTATTTGCTGAATAAAAAGAGGTTATTTTAGCATTTAATTCCTAAGTTTTGTTCTTAACCGATGCAGGCTTTAACTATTACATTCATTTCCTCCTTATTGAATAATAATAATAATAATAATAATAATAATAATAATAAATAAATAAATAAATAAATAAATGCAAACAACAACTCCCACTCTTTAGTGTATTAGCACATAGAATGTGAGGTTACAATAATTGCATGTGAGCAATTCCCCCATCCCCATTATTAAAATAAAAAAGAATTACAATATATACATATTTATATTTATTTTTAACCAAATGAAGTTATACTCGAGTCTGTGAAGTGAGGTAATTCAAGAGTGAGTTAAAAAAATTAAAAAAATAATAATCTACTGCTTAAGTACACATCATAGCATGTAGCTATGTTGGAAATCAAAATATGCATATACAAAAGTCTAATGTATAAGTGTCCATCTTTTGTTTTATAAAAAAATATAAATGTCATTATTGAAAAAATCAATATGACTATAAAGTTATAATTTCAATCATTTCATGACTATAGTTTAGATTTCTATAAATCTCCAAAAAAAAAAAAAGAAAGAAGAAGAAACATAATTTTTTTCTTTGGATGGAACCAGTTTCATTCGAATGGAAAACATTTATGTAAATATATAGTGTACACCTTGACCTAAGAAAATTTTCTAAATATTTATTGAAAGGTCATTAGCGTATCCTTCAATTTTATTAGTTATTTTGGGGCTTAGCTTGAGAAATTTATACCTTTTGAATTGTTGCTTAGTTAGCTATTTCTGTATATTAGAGATGTAATCTGTAATGTTTCAAGTATATGTATGTATATCATTATTACTTGAAATTGAAAAGTTTCAGGTTTAAGAAGGAAAAGAAAAAGATCTCACAAAACAAATATAAGCAATATGTTTCTACCCACAACATGAATTATACGACCAGAAAAAACCTCTCACAAACAAAGATAAAGATGAATAATTATTATATAAGTGTTATAATCTATAAAAATTATAATATTAAAAGAGGGTAATTCAAATATAAAACAGTAACATTTGTATTATCTAAAATAAAATTTCAACGACTAAGATATGAATTGAACTTAAATTATTAATATTATCATAATATATTATTTACTCCCTATATATATATTATGAATCTTGATTACAAACTTTTATAATTAATATCTTTAAAATTATAAAATTATCTATTAATAATAAATTGTATTATATATATATATATAAATTATAGAAAAATAATATTATAAAATTATTTTTTATTATGATTTATTAGAATTTGAGAAAAACTAATTATCAAAATTTATGACCAAAATCTCCAATGCCGTATATTTTAAAAAAAAATTTTGAACGCCATACTGCAAAATTTTCATTGAAGGTGTGAACGCGTGACGGACCGGGATCTATGTCGTCGTTTTCATCATATGAGCCCAATTATGTCGAACAAGTGGGCGGTAGGGCTGTGCAAAAATTCCGGGATCCGAAAATCCGATCTGATATTTAAAAATCCGATCCGACATTTCGGATATCCGAACCAATTTTATTCTAAAAGGATATCCGACATTCGGATATCCGATTTTTTTTTGGATTATCCGATCCGAAAAAATATCCGATATTTTGTTGATTATTTCAATAATACACCATATTATTGTGTTTTTATAGTTTTAAGTTTTAAAATTTTATTTATTTTTATATTTTAAATATTTATAATAATATTTTAATACTTCTTTTAGATAAAATAAGATATTTATATGAATATAGATATGAATATTAATTGATATATGATCCTTATTTTTAAAAATATTATAGTAAAAGTTATTAAAATTGATAAAATAGTATTTTCATACGGATATTGGATATATCCGAATCCGGTCTATATTTTTCGGATATCTAAAAAAATACGGAGCGGATATCCGAAAAAATATCCGAATGGATACGGATATCCGGTTTTGCACACCCCTAGTGGGCGGGGAGGTCCCATTCAGTGTATTGACCTTACGGTCCGCGCCTTCCAACGTCTCACTGCCACACATATTCTCAGCCATCTCAATCCAAAATTCCAAATTACTCCACGAATCAGAACAATCCCATCGGCGGGGTGTCTGGATCTTCGACGTCTATTATTATCGCACATAGGATTCCTTGTTGTGAAGTCGACGGATGGACGAGGTAATAACCGCCGGCGATGCTGCTTCCGGAGCAGGACCTAGTCAACCGTCGATAATTCCATTTAACTTTCCGCTTGTCGTGGCTTTACTCGCCTGCGCTCTCGCTCAGTTCCTCAAGATTTTCACCACTTGGTATTTTTTTTCTCCTCATCTTTTTTTTTTCTGCATCTCTGTTGACTCTATGATTAATTGTGTATTTATCTTCAATCTAATTTACGATTGGGAAGGTATCTGACATTATGTGCTCAATTTGGAGCTCAGTTGGATCCGCGGAGTAATTTCTTTTAAATATTTATCGTTGCGAGGTGTCTAATTTTTCTCTTGACGCTTGGGATCTAGTACTTGTCTTGATGTGCGATAAGTTAGACTGAAATTGATGCAAATAAGGTATTTGGACGAGATGATGGAGAGTATGTCTGAATGCGAGATTGTCAGGAGTCGCAGTGGTGGAAGTCTTGTTTCATTAATATAAGCTGCGATGGATGCTAAAAGAAGATCTGATTGATACTTCTATAATTCTATTGCGATGGGTTATTGTCCGTTTTGTTAGGAGATTGTGAAGAGTGGGGGAATAACAAATAGACAATGAATTTAATTATAGACCAATACGGCGTGAGGGGAACCGAATATGAGACTCTAACTTAGGTCTTGTTTGGATTGGACTCAAGTGAACCTAACCTAGGTGAAAGTATGTGAATGTTTTAAAATGTTATTCAAATTTGTAGTAGGTGAATAAGCCGTAGTCTTGTTTGGATTGGGTGATTAAGGTGAATGAAAGTGAATAGCCAAAGATTATTTGAACATTGACCTTAACCTACTTTAACCAACAATGTGGATGTTAATTATTTTGGGGTAAATCTAAGTTAAACTAGGTTAATTTTTAATCTAACCTGAACTAGGTTCACCCCGAGAAAAGATTTGACAAATGTGGTTAACCAAAAAAAAAAAAAAAAACACTAGCCTCACCTAAGTTCAATTAACCTCAAAACAAGTAGCCCGTTAGGTCACTGGACTTATACCTGTTTGGTAATGAAACGGAGTACAGTTCTTGCCACACGTCATTTCCATTATTGTAAATATTGATTCCTCTTCTTAAAACCTTTCCAATTTATTTGTGGAATTCAATCTTTAGTTAGCAAAGATATTATTGTTGAACATCTGTTGCTGCTGATCAATAGCAAAGGTAGTGTAATAATTTGATCTTCATATGCCAAACACGATTTGAAATATCAATTTGATGCTTGAGGCTTGAATTGCAGTTTATTTAGAAACCATAAATAGAAAGTGATGCATTCTGTTTTTCGAAATGACATAACATTATAGAATGAGACAAATTAACATGGTTGGAATATTTTCTAATAATAACTTGTGATGGATTCATTTTGATTGTCCTATTCATTGCCGAGATGGAGAAAGGAACACATCTTAGTAGCTTCACCAAAGACCAAAAAATGTCTGCCTAATGGCCACTAGTTGTGGTGTTGTGCTTCTAGCTGGGCATACTTACACTAGAATAGTCTGATACCAAGCTACTACTCTTACAGAATCTTATCATTGTTTGGATTCCTTTAGTTTGTGCCCTTGTTTGCTTATTTCTTGCATTTTTTTTATATTCCATTATTTTAAATATATCTTTCCCAGAAGTGCAGGTTTAAGGAAAAGAGATGGGATTCTAGAATGATGTTTAGTTCTGGTGGAATGCCATCATCACATTCAGCAACTGTGATAGCTCTTGCGGTGGCTATTGGTTTACAAGAAGGAATAGATGGATCAGCATTTGCATTGGCTATAGTTATGGCATGTGTTGTATGTATCTGCCCTACCAGGTTTTCTTTGTTTTCACATGCCTTGTTATTTTGTTTATGAAAGATTATTTGCTGCATCACTATTGAGTTAGCTTAAACTGATGAAGCTTGGGGAATATTGGATGAGGTTGTTGCCTGTTGGTTATCTTTTGTAACGGTGCGAGTACAACCAACAGAATGTTATGTCTGATGTAGCTGTTCTTGTATGGTCGGTTAATAGATCGTTCAACCGTTTACCATTGCTATTGTTGCATCGCTGGCATAGAACAGCTGATGGACTTTGACTTTAGACAGGTGCCTGATACGGAGAAAGCTTTGAATGTTAAAATCTGATCAATGTAGTTCAGCCTGTAGATCATACATTCTGTTGGGTGTGGCTGGGGTGATTCTGAATTTAGTAGGAAACTCTAAGAAAAAGGAAAATTGGAGTGATAGTCTAGTGGGCAGATTTGTTTGATTCTTTGTATTATTAATCTCAAACTGGAATAGATTATTGGAGTTTCTCAGAAAAGAAAACTGGAGTAATTCTCTAGGAGTAAGTCTTACACATGTTCCTTGCACTGGCAGAAATATATTTTAACAGATTCACCGAACGGGTGTATATAGTCCATAGACTACGTGAATGGCTGCATTGGTTTCAGTTTTAATTTCATGTTGTCATGTTAGCAATATAAAATATTCCTTACTTTTCAGGTTATGTACGATGCTTCTGGTGTGAGACTCCATGCTGGTCGTCAAGCTGAAGTAAGAGTTTCCTTAACTGCTGTTTGCCAATTCTTATGCTATATGAGTGTTCAAGTTTACCATGAAGGGAATTGATCTTTGATAATACAGCAAATATTTTACGGAGTCTATGTGTTTCAAATGTTATATTCCATTCTTATTCTCTGAGTTCTCACCCTTTTTGTTTGTTTATTTATTTATATTATTATTATTATTATCATTTCTTTATTTAATATTTTGTCTTCAGTTGTTGAACCAAATTGTCTGTGAGCTGCCTCCTGAGCATCCTGTTTCTACTGTTAAACCCCTTCGTGATTCACTCGGTCATACTCCACTCCAGGTTGGTTAAATGCAGTCAATAGATTATCTTCTTTTGCATCTTTATTTTTCGTACATAGTTCTTCCATTTTTTTTATCTGTACAGTAAAGGGGTTTTTTTTGTTTCTTTTTCTCCCTCTCCCTCTCCCCTTCTCTTTCCTCTCTCTCTCTCCCCTTCTCTTTTTCTTTCTCTCTTTTCCCATGTATAAGTAATGAATGTATATAACAATTGAAAGACCTATGTGGATTGTGGAACAATTTATGAGGAGCATAGTATTGGCAGGTCAGCCAATCACTTGTCTGGTTTACCTGAATTAGAATAGATTGTGAAATTCTCGAGCAGAAAGCTTCTCAACATTCTGATAGTTTTTTCAGTCGCTTGATTATGCTACTGCCAAGGTATGGTTTCAAGGATGAGCTTCAGTTAACATTTGGAGCAAATAAAACTATGATGATGGAGAGAGCAGATTATAACATTTTAGAACGTTTGAACAAAATTTGAGCTTGGAGAGAGATGATGGTATAATTTTTCCAAACTTATATATGATTGAGGCGCATTGTATTGGTGAACTCAAATAACTTGGGCAAATCCAGATTGGTTAATATGGCTAGTTTAGAATGTAAGCCCCGATCTAATTCTTGCCATGGTTGGGTAGCTGTCTGACACTTTCTTCCTTTTCCTCGCTCAGCAATGTTGTTTGTTTTGGAGAAGAATGGCATCCTATGAATATAAGTTTACCAGATCCTGAAGGTAGAGATAAATGATTCTGATGACAATGTTAAGTGTTTTGTTCAAGATGGATTGCAACAAGCACATCTTTATGGATTGCTGAATAGTAGGGGGTGTTCTTTAGGAACTTGCATGTGCTTCTCGGCATTAGAGATCCCAGGTTGAATGATTTTATTAACCTTAACAAAGAGGATTAGTGTTGAAGCCTGAAGGTTGATAGTTGATACTTTAGTTTCTAGATGCGCTGGGATACAGTCTCAAAACTGTAGCCTCAAACTGTCACAGGCCTTTGTTCAGGATAAAACGCATTCTTGACTGGATATAGTTTCTCGTTGGACTATGTTGATTTAAATCATTCTTTTGAGGTGTGATGTTTGGTTTTGGATCCAGGTTGTGGCTGGTGCTGTTTTGGGTTGCGTAACTGCTTACTCTTTGAGCGTGTACAATTAACGAATAATGACGCAGATGGTTGCTACTTATTGATGGGAATGCAGACCATGGGCCTGCTTCTTAAACTGAGCTTGTCTGGAAAATTCTACCGTCTAATTTGTTGTATCCTTGAGCTGGTCAATGACCGAAGGTCTTGATTCCCGCTTCGAGCACTGTCTAGTCCTGTCCTAGACATCATGTTTTATTATATACATCGACATTTTTTCTTGTTGAAACACAGATCTTAGGAAGAAAGCATCATTGGTAAATTAAAATAACTGTATTTTGTCTTTAATGCTAAGATTCTTGATGTGTATATACAAGCAAATTTACAATCATATTCTATTACGCATCGTTGTCCTTTATCATCGGATTAAACTTCAGTATTATTCCCTTCATATACATTCCGAGGATAATATTTGAATTTTAATTATTATGATATAAAAAAAAATATTATTATTATTATTATTATTATATATATAATAGTATTTATTATAATTTATCCTTAAATTACGAGGTGACTTGTTTTTTATATATGGAGTTAATATAATATTTCGTTTAATTTTGCGTGGATAATATGTTTTTTAAACAAATATTTTTAGATATGATATGTTTTAATTTTATTATTATGTATATTAAGAAATTCAAATATAATTAATAAAATAGATAGAGGGAAATAAAGGAGAGTATAATATTTATTTATATATATGAGTCCTCTTAAATACACAATTCATATTATTCCATATATATATATATATATATATATATATATATATATATATATATCGTATCTATAGTTATTATATGAAAGGCGGTGAAGTTGGAAAGTTAAAATTATAAAGAAGGTATGAAATTTAGGATTTAATATGATACATATTTATAAATTATACGTTCATAATATATAAATATAATATTTACAACATTTCATTTTGGTCGTACATATTGGCAAAAACCTTGTTAGAAAAATCCATTAGAACAAAATTATAATTAAGGAAAATAATATAGTTTTCTCCCCTTCAATTTAGTGTCTTTCATATGCCATATTACATATGATTATGTTTGTTTATACTATCACACTTTAATATGATAAGTTTTTTTATTTCTTTTAAGAATCATAACTATTCTTCCAAAGATTCAACCATGTGTACTCACACCATATTTTTCTAGAGTATTATGTTATACTTGTTATTAACTTATTTGAAGTTACGACAATTATTTCTTTGTGAGCTACAAATTTAGTCAAAACATAGATGTCTTTCATAATTTCTTAACTATAATTAATGCAAGGTGTAACTAACCTACATCAAGCAACCACAAGCATCATTAGGTGCGCTTAATTTTTTTTAAGTCCATATCTCATGAAAAGTGTTTTTTAAGTGCCTGCTTGCTTTATAATTTCCATCACCCTTTGTCTCCTCCCAAGGATAAGGAAAATAACATTCCTAACCTTCTTTGTAACTCAATTTCATATCCATGGGAGAGTGCAGACATGTCACATGTATAAGGCAGATATAATTATTTTAAGATGGGCATCAGATTCATTTCAATTGACATAGCTTAAGAAATAATGTGATATGTGATTGGTACGTACCAAAGATCTTTGCATGCAAATTGTGATATCACTTTTAGACCTTCCCAAAAAGAATCTGCTAATCAAATACACAATCAATGACTATTAAAGGTGTTTTGCTTTCAAGTTGAGCATTAATTGCATTTTCATACTCATTGAATGGATATTTATTTTTGTGCCAAGACTACAATATCAGTTGTAAAATATAATATATGACATTACATCAATGCTGTAACACCCCCAAATTTCACTCCTAAATTTTTTTTTGAAAGAATAAAGCGGAAGCTAGGAGAGAATTTGGGAAATGTTACCGCCACATCTAATACAAGATAAATGTCAACCATCTATCTTATGTTAGATGCAAGGCTAAAACTTGTCAAACAATTAAATCCGAATTTTAAAAGCTTATCAGAGTACGAGAAATTAAAAGTCAATTACAAAATCCTTGGAAATTTAAATACAACACTTGTAACTTCCAAAGAGGAATACAGTTAAACAAAACAAAACCCGAAGGATCAATATCCGGATTGCCTACTCACTCAAGTCAAGCCTTCTACCCTAAAATAGTATGCGATCTTAAACCTGCACAAGAGGTCTGATCCTCACCATCAGTGAATCATCACAGGACCCATTCAACCAAGGTAGTATCAGTACGGGTCCAATACCGAGTAAATTCCACTTCCCTATCTTATGGGAGAGACGTAAACTATAACACCAATTGTATATTAATTCATGGTACAATGCATTGATACAATATTATGCATACTCAAAACCCACAGCATAAATCTTGCCATACCTTATAATAACATATGAAGCATATGTAACATCCTATTTAAACATATAAGCGTGGTATAACCGAAATATGAAGTGACTCATGTGCCTCAGGTAGGAATAATCCATATTATTGAAAACTCAATACGTGGCATACTCACATAAGCAACATGTAGTAATACAGATAATAAAAGCCGGCCATGATCCAATTAGACTTATTTTCTTTTGAATCTCTGTTAAATGTAGTCATCTCACACCACAATCTTTATTAATCCACGTGAGTACGGGAACCCCACTATTATAGCTGGTGGACCGGAATACATACACTCAGGGCAGAACGCTCCTGACCACTATTATTTGTCGGTGGACCGGTCTCCGGGGCAGAACGCTCCTGGCCACTATTATTTGCCGGTGGACCGGTCTGGCCCCGACTCACATGGTGTTTCATTGTAAGTACTTAGTGTATTTCCCATGGCTTAGTTTATTTACTTTGGTTTGTTGAGCACGTAATCCCCCACTATTATAGCCAGTGGACCGGAAATCATGCAGGGCAAAACGCTCCTGACCACTATTGTTCGCCGGTGGCACGGTCTCTAGGGCACCCCGGCTCCTGGCCACTATTATTTGTCGGTGGATCAGTCTGGGTCCGGCTCAACATCTTCCTCTTTAAGTGATTAGTGTCTTAACATATCTTATTTGAAAGTGTTTTTGTAACACCCCTAAATTTACTACTGAAAAATTTCGTTTAAGTCAAAAGGTTTAGCGGAAGCGAAAGAATTAAAACCATAAACTTGGGGGTATTACCGCCACACTTAGTACCAGACCGGTTCACTCTACCGTTTTGATACCAAGTGTTAAGGCTAATCTAAGAATCGTTAAGTAAGAATCATTAAAACATGAGTTCCCAATCAACATAAACCATCCTAAAAAACAAGAGTCAACCACAGTGAGAGTATCGTTTAAGATTACAACTTAGGAGTTCCACTCCAAAATACGAGGCATAATATAAATACAACTAAATAAGGATAGTTCGAAAACAAGGATAGTAACAGAGTCTGGCTGGCTTGCTCTCAGCCTCAACCAGGATAGGCTCAACACTCGGCCCCACCCGATGCCTCATAGGTATCGTAGGCATCGAAAACATGGTCTCCTACTTGCACAAGGTCAGATGAGCCCTCTGCTCGTGGGAATGAGCAACACCCATGAAACAGGTGATCAGTACGCTACGTACTGAGTAAGGTAACAGACGAGCTAAGGCCAACACATAGAACACATGATACAAGTATAAGCACGTAGGCAACATACGATAACACACATGATAAGGCCTGGTTACTTTCTTGGTGACTTATTCTTTATTCTCATTAATAATATGTCCATTCCACACATATTCTTTAGTAGTCCATGTGAGTGCGGGAGTCCCACTATTATAGCCGGTGGACCAGATGTAAACACACAGGGCAGAACGCCTCTGACCACTATTATAGCCGGTGGACCAGAAGTAAACACACAGGGTAGAACACCTCTGACCACTATTCTTACCGGTGGACCGGACTGGCCCCGACTTACATGGTGTTTCGCTGTAAGTACTTAGTATTTTCCCATGGATTAACTTATTTACTTGGGTCTGTTGAGCCGAAAACCCCCACTATTATAGCCGGTGGACCGGAAGTAAACACACAGGGCATAACGCCTCTGACCACTATTATAGCCGGTGGACCGGAACGAAACACACAAGGCAGAACGCCTCTGACCACTATTCTTACCGGTGGACCGGACTGGGTTCGGCTCAACAGTCTTTCGCTTTACGTGATTAATGTCTTATCCGTGTCTTATTGAATCACAAACCGCCCTTGACATGCATGCCCACAATGTTCTACTATTTTCTTTTCAAGCGGGCTCGTCCCATATGTTGAGACTCTTGCCTCCCTTTATCACAGCCGACTTTCTTTCCCATAAGCTTGGAAACCCTAGTTGGACCTATGTGGCCCAACCTCTCCTTACTCACCTCACCATTATTTGTTCCTTGCCCCCACATCTCATGCTTACCAGGTCAAACACAAGGCATCTTACTTTACTCTTCAACCTCACATGCGATCGACAAAACCCTAGTGGGCCACCTCAAACCCTAGTAGCTTACTTATTCCACAAGTAATCTCTCCTCTTTATCCCAAGGTCTCTCCTTTCATATGGAAACCCATACCCACCTTTTGTATAGTGAATTCACACTCTTAACCCATACTCCACCCCTCCTTAATCATCCGTACTTTCATACTCCCCAAGTATTCACTTTCTTACCGAAACCCTAGTTAGGCCCTTTATGCACCCTCGTACCAACCTACGTACTATTTTTCACCCCAAGTCTCCAATCACTCCACAACTCTCCCATTCTCTTATTTACACCCAAATTCAACTTTCTCACGTAAGACACACCCCCATGCAAGAGTTAGTTACCTCATGCAAACGCCCAAGTCACCATGCAGATTTTAAGGCCCCCATGCATGGTTCCCAACTTTCATTTACTTTGGACATTCTTCTCACTTGAAACTTCTCTCATGGATTATGAGGCACTTTGGTCAACCCCATATCCCCCTTAATGGTCTCACTTCCCATTCCCCATCTTATTATTCTTTTAGTCCCATTTCATAGTACCGAAACCCTAGCATGCATGTCCTAGAGGGCCGTATCAACACATCATAAATATCACACATAAAACATGCCATGCTCATGTCATAGAAAGTACACAAGACGTACCTCAAATTCCAAGCTGCGCTACACATGAGACAAGTTACCCATAAATCGTATAATACACATTAGCATGGTATACACAACAATCAACACATCACATCACACATAGCACAAGGCCATAGCTTCGTCCTTACCTAAGGCGGCACTAAGCTTGGAGCACGCTCCTCTCACTCCTTAGGGCTTTGGTCGGGGTTACCTATAAAAGGGGAAAAATACTAAGTATTAGTTTTCCTCAAAGTACCGTCATCCCTTATTCTAGTTTAGGATTAGGGTTTATATTACTAAAGAGGGTATTATACAAAAACTAGGGTTTTTATCTTAAAGTTAGTATATTAGCCATTACTAATCAAAATGTATTTATTTTTGATACTCAGTGTTACCCTTATTTTATTAAACCCATTAGTTCTAATCTTGTAGTAATAGGGTTTATGCTAGCTATAGGAAAATAGTGTTAGTATTAATAAAATAGTGACACTAATGTCTAGTGATAGAAACCCTAGCGTTTTAAGGCCAAGTCTATTAATGGTGTTATAGTTGAAATAATAATATTACAAAGTCACAATACTACAAGTAAACTATTCCTAAGGGTGATAATGATAATAGTTGTATATTCTTGAATAATACCAGGGTTCAAATGCTTTTGGTTACAATAATAAGGTAGTGATAGTAGTAATAATAGTAATAGTTAATAATAGTACCATAGTAATGAGGTTAGGGTTAAAAGCATTAGGGGTAATGTTAAGTGGTATGGTAATAAGGTTCAAGTACTCTTCTTAGTTAACAACCCCATGATATTCACTAGCTTGAGTTAAGTAACATGGATAAGAACAAAAGTAGTATTATTATTAGCAAAATGATAAGGGTGTTAAGTATAATAATAATAATAATAATAATAATAATAATAATAATAATAATAAACCTAGTAGTAATAATAATAACAATAATAATAGCCAAGTAAGGTTAAGCAACATTAATAATAACCATGGTAAGGATAATAGAAATTATAATAATAATAATAATAATAATAATAATATTAATACTAATAATCATAAAAATAAACTAAAGTTAGGTATAATAGGAGTTAGGGTTCAAAGGGATGCTAGTATTGGTAAAAATGATAACTTTAATAACAGAGATCATAATATTAATGATAATAATAATAACAATAAAAGTAATACTACTACTAATAATAAAAGGAATAATAATAATGATAATAATAAATATACTAATATTAATATTAGTTAAACTTAGTAGTAGCTATATAAAAGAAAGGTTAAGGTTTGGGATGAGTGGAAGACCACCTATGGTCGGTGGTTGTCCGGCAGCGGCGCGTGGCGGCGACGGCGGCGGCGATGGAGGAGGAGAAGAGAGGAAAAGACGGAGGTGGTGGTTAGATGAGAGGAGAAAAGGGGAAGTTTGATGTGGGGGAGGAGACAGCAGGGAGAGGGGAGTGGAATGAGGGTGGTGGCGTGAGAGGGGTGGCGGCGCGCGATGGTTGACGCGGCTGCCGAAGGTGGAGGAGGGTGGTGGAAGATGGTGGAGGTTGGTGGAGAAGGAGGTAGGGAGTAAGGATGGTATGGGCAGGTAGGGGAGGACCTGCTGGTTACTTTGGGAGGTGGAAGGGAGGTTGATCACGGCGGAGGTGGCGGCAGAAGATGGCGCGAGGCGACGGTGATGGTTTTTGGGCAGGGGATTTCGCACGGTTGTGGTGGCACGTGCGGGGCAAGAAAGGGAGGTTGATCACGGCGGAGGTGGCGGCAGAAGATGGGTTGGTTGCGTGGAGGGTGGTGTAGGGAAGGTTTTGGTGTGTGGTGGTGGTCGCGGCGGTTGCTGGCGGCGACGGAAAGGGCGTCTTTTCTGGCGGCGGCGAGGCAGGGTTTCGACAAGGTCCAGAGGGGAGGACTTGCCTTGGTCGTTCCCGGGGGGGGGGGGGTATTTATAGGCAATTGAGGAGGGGAAAATGACGAAGGGGAGAAGGACGACACGTGGGGGCAGGTGTGGCAGGCTGCCGTCCGGTGGTGGCAGCCAGTCGCAGGCTTGCGGTTTGGCAGGCTCGTTTGGCGGTGTGCGGGAAAAGGGAAAGACAACAGGATGCGTGAGGGGTAGGACAGGTGTGCTGGGTCAAATTGGGAAAGAAAGGGACGGAAATGGCAGGGGAAGGACGGTCGGACGACAGGGGTTGTCGGCGGTGGCAGGCTGCGAGTTGCAGGCCTGTGCGAGGAAGGAGACGACGGCGTGGGGTGGACCGACGGTCCAGGGAAAAAGAAAGAAAGGAGGTAGGCCGACCGGTTTGGCAACGATTTTAAAGTTTTTAAACCAAACACATCGTTTTAGTAATTAGGAAAGCAAAACGCGGCGTCGCATCGCCGGGTGGGCAACGGTCGTAAGGGTCATTAAACGCGACGTGGCGTTTCGACGGCTTCGAGGGGTGAAACGCGGCGTTGCGGGTGTGCGACGGCCACCGGACGACGCTGGGCCGTGGGAAGGAGAAGAAGGAAGGGGGATTGGGCCGGGCGAGGCCCAAATCCGGCGGGGAAGAAGAAAAAGGAAAAAGGAAAAAAGGGAAAAAAAGGGTTTCTTTAGGGTTTTGGATTTTTGCACAATTTATTTAGAATGTTTTTGGGTTATTATACATTTATATATATATATATATATATATATATTTATTTATTTATTTTCTTGAATATTTAAAAATTATTTAATTCCCTTTTTAGATTAATTTTGGCTATTTTGGGTAATTTTCCTCCACTTTCATTTTAATTAGTAAAATGTCCAAAATTTTCTAAATAATTTATTTATTATTTTTCTCCTTATTTTCCTCAATTAATTTCCTCTGTATTTAATGAATTAATTTATTTTCTTAATTTTCCCCCAATAAATCACTATTTTTCCATGATTCCTAGGTTAGGGTTTTTGGGGTATTTCAGTTTTACCCTTGACATGCATGGCTAACTATATCCACACTTATCCTTCTAGGAGGGCCCATCCCATATCTTGGGACTCTGGTGCCCCTTATCACACCTCAATATCCATTCCCCTTTACACTTACACATAATGAAAATCAACTCCTAGGGGTGTGGGTTAAGGCCCTGCACCTCGTGACATCCACTTCACATGCTATCTCCCTCTAGGGTTTTCCCTTGGAAACCCTAATTGGACCTATGTGGCCCAACTTTCTCTCACTTACACTACCATGACTCCATTTATCGCCCCACACCTCATCTCATTTAGATCCAATCCCAAATCATATCGCTTTACCCATCGATTCCACTTGTGGCCCTAACACCCTAGTTGGCCCCTTCAACCCTAGTACCTTTCTTCTCCCACAAGTAACCTCTCCTTTTCACCCAATATTTCTTCTCTCCCATAACACCCATAATCATTCCTTATAACATAAACTCTCACCCTTAATCATTTTTACTTTCGCCTTTTTTTAGATTACTAATTCTTCCCAAAACCCTAATGGGATCCCTTACACTCCCCTTTAGCAACTCACTTCCCATTTATTTCTTTTTTTTTTCCTTTTCATCTCCATGTCATAATAATAATCACCCTAGCATGCATGTCCTAGAGGGTTACATCATGTCACATCACATCATAATCACCACATATGGATATCACATTCATGTCATAAGAAAAACACATACCACATACCTTAACTCCAAGCTGTGCTACGCATAAAACACGTTAAGGATAATCATGTGCTACACAACAGGACATGGTATATATACAAAGCATCCAAGGCATGCAAGTCACATAACATGTAGGGACCTTGGCCACATCCTTACAAAACACCCATAAGTAGAGGTAAGTAGAGACTTACCTAGATCCGAAGCTAGCTAAGCGAGATAAGAGGGAGAGAGAGATCACTAGTTCGAGGATCCGCAATAAAGCTTTCCTAGATCACCGATAGACATTGAAAACTAAGTTAGAAACTATCCTATCGATCAATAATTTCAACTATTATAATTTAATCGATACAAAGAGACACAAACTATTTTTCTTGGAAAACGTGTCCAAAACTTAGGACTTAAAAACATAGCTCTATTAAGATTTAAGATTATATATAAATCAAAACAGATTAATAAAATACACTTAGGACATTTCAAATTAATTTGGAAAGCCCAAGAAAGATAATCGATTATAAGTTAATTTATCGAAGATAACTTATTCATTAGGTTTTACAACTAAATAGGTAAACCAACCATTTGCATAGAACCAAATCCAAACCGATTAGATTAAAACATAACTTAAATTATTTAAAACCCAAAGACAGAAATCGATTAGATAAGAGACGCATAGCAAAAATCAATTTTATAAAATCATCCCCGAAGATTAGGGTTTTTAATGCCTAAACTATGAATCGACCAAATCACTTCGATTACCTCAAATTGATAGTTTTAAAACACAATTAAACTAATTTTAGATAAATCCAGATAATCAATTCCACAAAACAATCTTTCGATTAACCAATTGCAATTAAAGGTATTAGAATACAATTAGGATTATTTCAACTACTTCTACAAATTTAATTTTAGAAAAATCACTATACAATAACCAATTTCATAATCTCACTTGAAATCTAGGGTTTTAGGCCCGAAAATACAATTCGGTTGAATTCTATTAATTCAATCAAATTGAATGTTTAGAAATGCAATTAAACACATTTTATAACTTATCAAATAATTAATTACTCAAAACCAATAAAAGAAATACACAATTTAGCACAGTTAGGGTTTTTGAGCCTGGAATGCAAATCCGATCAATTCTTGCCAAAACATATCAATTGACGGTTCGGAAATGTAATTAAACATATTCTAATGTAATTTATATAGTCAATTGAATAAAATAACCCGATTACACAATCCAATTTAAACCCGTAGGAGTTTTGACCTAAAAATCCAATTCCGATCAATTACGCACAATTTTCCCAAATCAACACTTCCAATATAAAATTAAATACATTTTAAACGATATTATAAAATCAATTGAGCGGAACGACTCAATTATACGACCCAATTTTTTCACACACGAATTTTGACCTAGAAATCAAATTCCAATAAATTCTGCATAAATTTCTCAAATTGACGATTCCAACATGAAATTAGATACATTTAAAAACGTATTATATAGTCAATTTATCCAAAATCGCTAAAATGGGCGAATCTGAAAAATTTGGGCATAACCCGGCCAAAAATCCAAATTTTCCAAAATTCCAACATAACCATACAATTAACCTATCCAAATCATTCTCGCAGCACATATATACATAACCAAACAGTTAATTTAGCTTATCACAAGCTAAATCATACTCAATTAATCAAATCTATATTAGGGTTTTCAAAAATTTATACCAACAAAAATCAATAAAATCGAAGCAAAGGAAGGCCGGGGAAGCTTCGTCGGAGGCCGAGGACTGCTCGCCGGTGGTCAACGACGCTCGCCGGTGACTAGGCGATGGCGGCACAGCCTGCGCGGTTGCTGCTGCTGGGCGTGGCTGCTGCGGCGGTGGTCGACTGTAGCAACCGGTCGTAGCTAGCGAGGAGGTTGGAGTGGAGGAGCAAGGGAGGAGGTGAGGGCTAGGGTTCTAGGGCTGCGAACAGGGACAGGGGTCGGGAGTAGGGATAGAGAAGTGAAGGGAGAGAAGAGGGAAAAGGAAAAGAAGGGGGGTCCGACGGGTAGGGCTTTTTTTTTACAAGTACAATTATAAAACAAAATACTAATTATCTAAAATTCTTATTGGAAGATTTATCTAAAATTTATTTGACAAAAAATTATTTCGTAAGGTTCCAAAAGCTTAAAATAAATAAAAGAACTATATATAGAATTTCGAAAACATTTTCGGAAGAATTTACCAACGAACGTAAAAAATTATATTATTTACGGAAATACATTATAAGACCCCGAAATAATATTTAAAAACATATAATAAAATATTTAAGTCAAATTCTAATAAACCGAGACTAATTTTAATAATTTCCGAAATCGATTTTCCGCAAACTAGAAAGCGTAAAACGGAAGAAAATTAATTTCAAAAAGAAATTCTTAAATAAGCTCCAAAAATATTTTTAATTTAAACTTCCCGAAAATATTAACGATTTCTGGAATCGAATAAATTTAAAGTCGGAAATATTTTCTACAGATAAAATCATTAAAATAACTTTAACTATTTAAACAGAAATTCTATAATTTAAATAATATATTTCGTCAACGAAATATAACTTTAAAATAACGTCGTAATCACATGACAAAGTTATAATCGAAAACAAATCTAAAATATTAAAAATAAAAATACAAGAAAGAATGGGAATACATATTTTTAACCGAAAATCGAATTCATAAGAATATAATAAAATCATTGTCGTGAACGAATTTATCTAGAATGGTTCGCAACGATAACGATTAATTAAACTCAAATATGAATTTGAAATCGTTGATAACTCCATAAAACGAATCGAAATTAAAATAATTAATTGTTTACATCAAATTATGCTAATAAAATCATTAAACTCAATAAATCTGGATTTTAAAAATACGGGGTATTACAAATGCATTGTTATATACCATGGTATATTTATTTGGTTTACATATGTCTCCTTAAAATCTATTAAGGGCATAGGAGATTTTTCATTTGCTTGTATTATAATGGCTTAATTTTAAATTTATCAAGAATAATATGTCATTCAGATGAGATCATCAGTTAAAAAAAACCTTCAAGATTCTAAGTGAGTGTTCATGTAAGTTTCAATAATCTTACATGTCATTTTTGCACTAATGTAATTTTATTTTTTTTGTTATAAAGATAATATTTTATGGTCTACTACTAACTTTTAGTAAGTTGACATCTTTTTTTTTCCACATATATCTAATACACACATTGTGCTTTTAGAAAATGCATACGTTTAGCTATCTTACACCATTTTACTTTAAAATTTTGGTTATTTATTTGAATAATATATAAGGTTATTTATATAATTTATAGTTATTTTCTTAATTTATAATAATCTCATGTATTTAATTAATTTTTAGTTTAAAGTTAATTTTCGTATGATTTTGTCCGCTTGCCGTATTTTGACTATAACTTTTGCGTACGAACTCGAATTTTGGTGATTCAAGTTTTGATATAAAGATGAAGGTGATATCTATAATTTATATTCACAATATTTTTCTTAAATTTAATTGAATATAGGTCAACATTTAACCTAAACTTTTAACTGAAATTATATCATAAACTAAAGAGTGGTTTCGAATAATTTTAGAAAGTAAATTAATATATACTTAATCTTATTATGTAGGTATTGATTGACTTTGCATGGAGTAATAAATTAAAAAAAGGAAAAGAAAAAAAAAGTAAGAACAAAAAACAATAAAAGGAGATGGCGCAAGCTGGGAGCCAAAAAGAGCAGAAATGGGCTAAAAGATAAGAAAGGGCCGAAGGGCAAAACTGTAAAGAGAGGATCCAAAGAGCAGAAAAATGGCAAAATGACGAAAGAGAACAAAAAATGAAGAGGAGACATCCCAGGCACAAGTGATGAAGGAAATGATGGGAGATGACAGGTAGAGGCGGCAGAAATTGCGGAGAACGCAGGCAATAGGGTGCATAACGACGGAGCCCGAAAAAATATTCAACACTGCATGCCATCGAGTTCGAGTACAATATTATTTTTTAGTTTGATTTTGGATGTAAACTGTTGTAATTTTATATTTTGATATTTTTAGGTTCAATATTTTATAAATAATTTCGATTTTTATTTAATTTAATTATATTTATTTTAATTAATAGTATGTTCTACTTTTATTTTATTAGGGGTATGGACTCTTTATATTATTTAATCCATTGATTGCTTGATTTATAAATTACCTTATGTATTTTATTCTATTATTTTTAATTGTAGCTAATTAAAAGACCACCATCTTTAATTAGAATATGATAAGTGGAGTTGAGAGAGAAAGCCAATTTTCCACTTCAAGTTGAATAACATAACTAGAAATTAAATGGGTTGTGAGAACAATTATATAATTTCTACAACAATAAAGAAGTATAATTTATTAATTGAATCTAAAACATCACCTTTTATTTAAATTATTTGAATAGAAATAGCGAAACTGATAATTGACGATAGAAATGCATAACTCGAGAGAGTTTATCAGCTATATATTCTTGTTGATACATAGTAGGTAATTAAATAAGTCGGATAATTGGTTAATTAAATTTTATAATTGGATAGAGGTAGATTCGGATTACATAGTAATTTTTATAAATTCATTTGATATTTGCTATATTTTATTTATTTTAATTTAGATATTTTTATCTAAAATTTTTAATAAAGATTAATAATTATTTCTTTATTTTATTTCGATAACCTATGCCTAATTTAATTTATCTAAAATTCCTAGTATCTAATTATCATCCCCAAAAGACCAATTAATAACTTAAAAATTCTAATAAATTAAATCAGCTTAAGTTATCGAAATATATGAGATAAAAGTAAAAACAAGAAAGAATACCCTTGTAAGAATAGATCTTAATGTGATTAAGACGTGGTTAGATTAATATTAATATTAATATTAATATTTTGTTTATATTTCTTATATTTATGTATGAACCATATGTTGAAATTAATCCTTTAAAATTTTTAGCATAGAATTTTAGTTGAGTGCTAATCTTAGTGTTATGAAAATAGAAGAATATGAGAAACATTAATTACAAGTGTTTGAGGTGTATTTATCGTTTTTATGTGATTTTATGGGTATGCTGTATATGAAATCCTTACGAAACATTACTCGTCCTCTAAAAGTGAACTAAGAATTTAAAATCTAACAAAGACCAAATAAATAAAACTATCAACGAATAAATAAAATCTAACAAATATCAAATTAATTAATAAAAACTATCAATGAATTCGGATCCACCTCTATCATATTATAAAATTCAATTAACCAATTATCTAAACTTTTCATTGCCTACTATGTATCAATAGAAATATATAACTAATTATTTTTCTTGTTCACACATTTCCTATATTAATTCCGATTGAGTACAGGAACCCCACTATTATAGCCGGTGGACCGGAAACACTCCACAGGGTAGAATGAAAATGACCACTATTATTGCCGGTGGATCGAAAAAATATATATCCTCACTGGCCCTAACTCACTAGATGTTCCACTGTAAGTAAATAGTATCTTCCCTTGACTTATTACCGTACAAGGGTTGGTTTATCGAGCTCGAAATCCCCCACTTTTATAGCCGGTGGACCGAAAACACTCAACAGGGCAAAACGCTCCTGACCACTATTATAGCCGATGGACTGAAGAATCACTTAGTAGGGCAGAACGCTCCTGACCACTATTATAGCCGGTGGATCGGAAAATATATAACCTCACTGGGCTTTGGCTCGATAATCTTTCACTTTAATTGCTTAGTGTTTTGTTGTATCTTATTCCATGCACAACCCCGACTAGACATGCATGACCCGCTCGACTTCTCGACAATCTTGTCCTATATTTTGGGACTTTTACTTCCTTTAGTACATCTAAATATCCTTTTCCACTCTTTCCTCATTACCACGAATACCCAACTATGAGTCCCACTTTCTATATTTCATAATCAACTTAATATCACTCTCTAGGGTTTTCTTCTAGGAAAACCCTATTTTGGTCTATATAGCCCAACCTCCCTCTATCACATACAACTCATACTCCTCCAATTTATCACCCTGTTCGATTTATCCCCAAGCACCACATTTTACTTCTCACACAATACATGTGGCCACGAAACCCTAGTTGTCCATCCCAAAACTCTAGCACCTCTCTTTTCCAATACGATGTTATTCATTCATCACTCTTACTTACCATCACCTCTTCCACATGACACATATCCAACACAACCCATGATCCTGATACTTCCTTCCATCTTTTTCCAACTCATCATGAACCCAAAACTCTTTGTTATTACCAAAGCCATCACTTCTCTCGACCCACACTCAACATTACAACCTCGCTATCCAACTCCCATACATTATCACCAAAACCCTAGTTAGCTCCTCGAAGCCCTAGTACTTCTCCTTTTCTTTATGCCATTCACTCAACACCCAAATACCTTCTTCTCACTTGACTCACTTTTCCTTCATGTGACACCCCTTCCATATTTTATCCTCATTCTAACTACTTCCATTAATTTCTCCTCCCTTACACATTTCTCTCACTTAGGGGTTCCTCCCAAAACCCTAGTCAAATCCCCCATGCATCCTTACATCAACCCACGAACTATTTTTTACATATGGGCTCCAATCACCTTAACAATTATTCCCTTACCTTACTCAATCCTTAAATCAACTTTTCTCATGTAAAAGTCATTCCTATACAAAGGCTAACCATCCCATGCAAACCCTAGACTTCTCATGCATGTTTGATCCATTCCCTTAATTTCATTCCTATTATTCCTCTTTTTATCCACCCATAGGTTATAAGGTAATTAGGCAATCATTACCATTCTCTAGCCAACTCACGTTCCTCATTCTTTTCCATTTCTCTCACAACCACATCATACTACTTATGACCTCCTATCATGCATGTCATAAGGGGAAGTATTACATAATCACAATTTAGGTACAAGTAATAGCATCACATTACACATATCATAAACACAAGCAACTTACCTTAGCTCCATGCTTAGCAAGTTGCGCTACAAGAATATAATAATATAAAATATAAGGCATACCCATCAAACCAACACACATAGCACATTTTTACACATAAAAAGCCTTAACAATATCCTTACCTAATACGACACCGGGCTTGGAGCACACTCCTATGCCTCCTTAGGGTTTTGACTTGATTTACGTATAAGAGGGAATTACTATGGGTTAATCTCCCTCTTACCAAAATTACCATTATTCCTATCTTACCATTATCATAACCTACTATTAGGGCTAATAATAGTAATAGTTATTTTATAAATAAAAGTAGGGTTATTATTCTCTAGAGTAGTTAATCATGCTACTATTAATTAAAATAGGTCTTAGTAGCTACATCGGTTTATGTTAAAGTAATTATAGCGATATTCATATTATTAAAAGTAATAGCTTCAATATTGCTAATGATAATAATAATAGTAGTTGTAGTGATAATACTAGTATCAACCCAAACCCTAGTAATAATAATAATAGTGATATTAGTAACATAAAAGTAGTGACTATAATGATACTAATAATAATGATGTTAGTAGTGATATTAAGTTTAGTGATATATGAAATGTTAACAAAAATGACAAGATAGTAGTAGTAGTAGTAGTAGTAGTAGTAGTAGTAGTAGTAGTAGTAGTAATAATAATAATAATAATAATAATAATAATAATAATAATAATAATAATAATAATAGTAATAGTAATAATATTAATAATAGTTTCAATATTAAGAATAATGCTAATAAAGGTCCTAATAATCATAATGGTAGTAACCTTATTGATAATATGGTCAAGTATGGTAACAGGGATGGAAATAATAATAATAATAATAATGATAATGATAATAGTAATAGTAGTAATGATAGTAGTAGTAGTAGTAGTAATAATAATAATAATAATAATAATAATTGAAATGGTAATAGTAATATAAGGGTTCAAATATTTACACTAATAATAAAAGTGATAATGGGACAAAGTTAGTATTAATAGTATTAGCAAGAAAAATAATGATAATGATAATAATGATGATGATGGTGATGATGATGATGATGATGATCATAATTATAATAATAATAATAATAATGATGATGACAATGATAATAATAATGATAATCATAATAATACTAAAGTTGTATACCTTTAATAATAATAACATTAGTTAGAAATATTTTTGAAGTTAGGTTACATAATAATAATGATAACATAACAGTAGTAGTAGTAGTACTAGTAGTAGTAGTAGTAAGGAAGGTACCATTAATACTATTAAAAATGGCTAATACTTTTATAAAATGGGTTTAGGGGTTGGGAAGGTTAGAGTGCCACCTAAGGATGGTGGTGGCACCGGCGGCAGTGGAGGGAGAAGAGAGGTGGAGAGATGGTGGTATAGGCTAGAGAGGATGGAATGAGGGGTGATTGAGGTGCTGGAAGGTGCCTCAGGTGGAGAGGGGTGGAATGAAGGTGGTGGTGCAGCCAAAGGTGGCGGCGCACAACGGCAGGTGTGGTGGCCGAAGGTGGTGGAGGGAGGAGAAGGGAGAAGGAGAGGGAGGCAGGGAGAGAGGGAGGTATGGGGAGGTAGAGGAAGCTCCCCTGGTTGTTTTGGAGGGTAGAGAGGGTGTTGGTTGCGGTGAGATTGGTGGTGGACGGTGGTGTGAAGGGCAGCGAGGGTCGATAAGGGGCTGGTTGAGAGGGGGACTTTACACGGTCGGGGTGGCTCGTGCAGGGAAAATCGAGGGAGGAGGGAAGCTTAGTTTGGTAGAGGGTGATGCAGGGAGCGGTTATGTGGGCAGCACGGGCAATGGCGATGGTTGGCGACGACGGAACGGGCGTATGATCGGGAGATGGCACAAAGGAGGTATTTCTGGGTTGCGAAAACAGAAACTCAATCAAGGCTGCCAATGGGGTATTTATAGGCTAAATGGAGGGGGAAAACGATGAAGGAGGAAGAGGACAAGAAGGGGCAGGTGAGGTTGGACCACTAGCCGGCGGTGGCAAGTGGTGCAGTCTCTGCCATGGCAGGAGGGTTGGTGGTCAGGGAGAGAAGGGAAAGGGGGCATGCATGCGTGAGGAGGTAGAAGGTTGTTTGGGTCGAAAAGAGGAAAGAAAACGACGAGGGAGAGACGGAAAAGGATGTAGAATGACATGCGGTGTTGGTAGAAAGGAAGGACGGTGGTGCGGTGGAATTCGCAGGTTGTAGGGGCTGGGGAAGAAGAAGGAAAGGGAAAGGGAGTGGACTAGGCAGTCTGGGAAGAAAAGGAAAGAAAAGAAAAGAAGGTGGACCGGTCGGGCGACAGGCGAAGGAGGAAAAAAAAAGGTGCGAGCTTGAGCCGCGCCGGACGGTGAAGGGAGGAGAAGGGGATTGGGCCGGCGGGCTAGCCCATTTTGGGGGAGAAGGAGAAAAGAAAGGGAGAAAGGAGGGAAAGAAAGAAAAAGGAAAAAGAAGGAGAAAAAAAAAGAAAAGAAAAAGGAAAAGGAAAATTAGGTTGGTTGAGATATTTAGGATATTTTGGTATTTTTGGATTATTATTTAAATAATAATAATAATAATAATAATAATAATAATAATAATAATAATAATAATTCCTTTTTAGGTTAATTTGAGTAAATTTTTCTACTTCCATGTAAAATAGTAAAATGCCCTAATTTTTTTCATAAATAAATTATTTATTATTTCCTCCTTGATTTGTCTTAATTAATTCCCTTTTATTTTAATAAATTTCCCTAATAAATCCTTATTTGGCCATAATTTCTATATTCAGATTTTGGGGTATTTCATTATAAGTGAATCATAACAATAATTTCTAAATTTCTAAATTATTATTATTATTATTATTATTATTATTATTATTAATTTTTATTATTTCTAAAACTCCAAAAAAATTCCAAACCACCCCAAATTTACTTTTTTTTCTTTTCCCTTTTTTCACCTTTTTCTTCCTTTTATTTTTTTCCTTCCTTCCCCCTCCCTCGGTAGGCTGGGCTGCACCCATCGGCATCCCAGTTCCTTCCTCCCCCTCCTTTATTTCCTTTCCTTTCGTCGGCTCAATTTTTCTTTTTTTCCCTTTCTCCCCCTGAGCAACCCAGCCTGAGCGCACCTTTCCCCCCTCTTTCCCTTTTTCTCCCTCATTTTTCTTCTTATTTTCCCTTTTGCCCTTGCCTCCCTTCTTCTTCCCTAGAATAGAGTTGTTGTGCATGGCTATGTCACAACTTCTCTCCCTCTCTCCCCTCCTTCTTTCCTCATCTAGACCTACAGGGTGTGCAGTAGGCATGACCCTGCATGGTCCCCTCCCTCCAGTAACCCCCACAACCCTTCACCTACTCCCCCGACCCTACCAACCTACCCTCTATCTCCCTTGTCACCCTACTACTCCGACCTACACCCCGGCCGACAGCCATCAACTCCCCTCCTCTTGTCTTCTTCCCTCTCTTATCCACTTCCCTCATCCCTTACACCTATAAATACCCTCCCCACTCCCTCATTTTCTCTGCCATTCAACCCTAGCTCTTACACGCATCACCCAAACAGCTGCCATTACCTCAGCTACTGGATCGCACCGCCGTCGCCACACGTTCCCTTCCTCTTCCTTGCATCACCCTTCACCCAACAGACCATTTCCCTGCCCCTCCTTCTTCTTCCTCTTCTCTCCATATCTATGCAAAGTGGGCAACTCAAGCTGCCCTTTTGCACTCCCTCTACCACTTGTTCCGCCTTGTGCGACCACCATCGCAGATACTAGCATCCTCCCTACCTCCCTTCCTACCCTAAAAACCCTCCCCAACCTTACCACACTGCCACTTCCCTTTTCTTTCCCCTCCCCCTCCCCCTCCTCTTTTCTCTTATTTCCCTCTCGACCGCTACCACTGCCACCACTGTGTGCCATTGTCATGAGGCCGCCACCACCACTACAACCCCCTAACCCAGGAAACCCTACCACTTAGAAAATACTAACTCCCCTCCTCTTTTTACACCCCAAACCCTTTCTTTTTACACCATCCATCACCATCACTTTGCGGTAGCGTTGCCGTTGCTGCCCTTTGCCTATTGTCCCTTCTAGTTGTGCCCTTCTCCCTCCTACCTACTAATATATTTTATTTTAATATTTTGTCATTATTAGCACTATTATTATTATTATTATTATACATAATATTAGATTACGAAAATAAAGAAAAAGGAAAAAGGAGTTTGAAAAAGGTGAAATGACTAGTTATACACTTTTTATTGGTTTTGAGCAAACCATTCCCCGTGAGGAGGTGTAGGAGTGTGCTTTAAGTCCGGAGGCCTATTAGGTAAGGATATGGTTAAGGCTTAGGTTATGTATAAATCTTGTATGTATAGATGTGTTAGCATACCTTGTGTAATGTATGTGAATACATACTAAGTGTGTGTGTGGTGCAGCTTGGCTTGCAAAGAGCTAAGGTACGTTGAACATGATTGGCTTTATGTGTAATAGGTGTGAAATAGCGGAAGCAAAATAAAAAAGGTGAATTTCAGGGATATTACCGCCACACTTAGTATTATACTGGTTCACTCATACCATTCCAGTACCAAGTGTTAAGGCTAAAGAACAAAATATCAATTGCTAGAAATTCAAATTGTTTTTAGATCAGAGTAGCACAAATCAACATTTTATAAGAATAGATTCCACCAATGGTGGTTACAAGAACAAGGAATACATTTAAACCAGAAAGTAAAGGCAAAGGGATAACCCTAAGAGTCCGGATAATCCTTACGCTCTTTCCCGTTACCCACTTGAATAGCACCTGAAAAGACCTGCAAGGGACACTACCCATTGAATAGGCAGGGGCCCTACGAAGGGAACTCTTCAGTACTATGATACTGAGTAACCCTTTAAAACACACTTAATATTAGGCCCACAATGTCACACATGATAAAAAGCTATACATATATAACAAGATGTGTACATATAACATTCACATAATTAACATTCACATCAGATATCAATAGGTCGTAATGCATGATCAATACTTTCGACCTTAAGCCATGCCATAGTGCAAAATCAATACTTCCGGCCTTAAGCCATTAGTTAATCATTATTCAATCATCTATCATATTTTATATCCATGTGAGTGCGGGAACCCCACTATTATTCGCCGGTGGACTGGTCTTGCAAGGGCAACACGCTCCTGGGCCACTATTATATCCGGTGGATCGGCAATCAATAATATAATTCAACTAGGCCTGGCTCATTAATCTTTTACTTTCATGATTAGTATTTTTCCTTTCTTTAATAAGCACAACAATTCCATTTATTTGCCTCGGACGGGAGATCAAGAACCCGAGACACAAAGGTACACCGGTCGTACTGCTGCATATAAGCTACTCAGCATCCTTCAACCATGAACCCAGGGACACAAAGGTACCTTGGTCGTACTGGTGCATAAAGCTACTCAGTACCCTACCGACAAGGACAACTAATCCATAAGTATGCATACCCCCTAACTAGGTCCGTAGAGTTAGATAGAGTAAGATATAGGGCCTGACTGGGGCACAAAGGCACACCAGCAAATACCAGAATAATCGTGGGCTAAACCACGTCTTTAGGGTAGCGACTCCTAAAGAGCCACCATTCCCGATCTTGAGGTCTTTCACTTTAAGTATTAGTGTCTTAATTAAAGTGATCACGAAAAGCACAATAATAAGATACTTTTTTACTTTCAATCGTTCTGATATCATTAGTTATTTCTTATTCAGACGGTTATCCAAGATAACACAGAGAAGTCATTAAGGCCATCATAATCTCATCTAATTCCGAATTAGGATTCGTTCTCATGATACTCAATTATCAAATACTCTTACCTTGCTAATCAGCATTATTTACATCATACTACGAAATTCCACAATCACTAAGACATGTTAGGTATAATTTACTCATTTACCCCTTACTTATATAATTGCTAAGTCATTCCTTCCTTACTTGACAAATTACCATATTACCCTTCAGGTTGCATAATTACCAAATTACCCCTTACTCGGTTTAGGTTATCAAGTTATCTCCTACGCTTTTTAGATCACCATTCGCCCTTCATAATTGTTACACTTAACATATTTCCCATTTGGTTGGTCAGATTACCGTATTACCCTTCTCCTTTGTTACAATTACTAAATTGCCCTTAAGTTGGATAATTATCAAAATACCCTTCTTCATTACCATGATTACCAATTTACCCTTTTAGTTGGTTAAATAATTACCAATATACCCTTTAGTCAGTTAAATTACCAAATTGCCCTTCTCTATTATCATAATTACCGAATTGCCCCTTTAGTTGGATAAATTACCAAATTGCCCTTCTTCATTATCATAATTACCATTTTACCCTTCTCAATTATTATAATTGCCATTTTATCCTTTTCAATTATTATAATTACCATTTTACCCTTCTCCATTATTATAAATACTAAATTACCCTTTTCTATAATTATAATTACCAATATTACCCTTCTCCATTATTAAAATTACCACAATGCCCTTTTATTGGTTAATCTACCAAATTACCCTTCTCTATTATCATAATTATCCACTTGCCCTTTTATAATCATAATTTAATTTACCAATTTATCCTTCGTCATTATCATTATTACCAAGTTACCCCTTACTCCTAAGTTTGCCATAAATATCCTTTTAATTTACAAAATTACCCTTCTACCCCTTACTTCCAAATTACCATAATATCCCTTTATTTACAAAATTACCACAATACCCTTTTACTTATAAAATTACCATAATACCCCTTTTGCTTTACAATTTACTATTTTACCCTTTTACCTCCAAACTTACCATTTTTATCTTTTCGTACAAAATTACCATTTTGCCCTTCTTTTCCAAAATTACCATATTACCCTTTACTCCCAAAATTACCATAATACCCCTTTACTTATAAAATTGACATTTTGCCATTTGCTTATAAAATTATCATATTACCCTTTTTACTCCCAAAATTACCACTTTACCCTTTACTCCCAAAATTACCATAATACCCCTTTACTTATAAAATTACTATTTTTCCATTTAATCATAAAATTACCATATTGCCCTTTTGCCTCCAAAATTACCACTTTACCCCCTTTATTACACCACATTTATTAAATTATCATTACCACATGGAATAATAATATTAATACTCCATTAACAATATCCAATTCTACCAACTATTATATTTTAACATAATACATATTAGCACCCACACATACTAGGCCATAATCTAGCACAAGGAATATTACTAAAATGCCCCTAGGGCTCACAATAATACTATTCATGCATAAATGGTCACAATAACATAAAATAACAAGGATACGTATTTAACACTTTCATTAATAGCCAAACTCTTTCCTTAAGCAACATTTCTACACATGGCATATAAACTAACATACTTTTTTTATCAATTAATACAAGAATATATATATATATTAAACCACAAATATCAAGCATAATAACATATTAAAAATCCTAATGTGCTAACATACATTTATCCATGCGTTTAAGTGGGGTTTAACGATTACCTTAGATCCCGTAAAAATCGAACCTTACCGGTATCCTGGTTAAAGATTCAAGCTTTAAATATCAAAATCAACACCTAGAAATAATATCAATATTTATTATATTAGAAATAAGAAAATTAAAGCATAAGACTTTACAAATTTTACTTAATGAAATAATTAATTTAAATATTATCATACCTTAAAATTATTAATAAAAATGGCCAATAAATGTAGAAACTCATGCTGCATATGCAGCATGAGCTGCATGTAAAAATATGGGTGGAAGGGTCGAAGTTTGCATGGAGAAGAGGTGGAAGGGGTGTTTTTGGGTTGGGGTCTTTAGGCTAGAAAAGAAGGTAGATGGGAGAGGATTTAAGGCAAGGGAATGGTGCAAGAGTAAAGAGGGGGTGTAGGTGGATGCTCGGTATGGGTTGTTGGCGGCTAAGGGAGGCGGAGGCGGCGAGGTGGCGAAGTTGGCTATTGGGCTAAGAGTGGCCGAGAAGGAAGGAAAAGAGAGGGGAAAAATGGAGGGGTGCAGGGGCTGGTTTAGGGAAAAGAAGGTGTGGGGGTGGTGGAGGAGGTTGCAAGGAGTTGAATGGTGGTTTTGGTGGTAGCAGAGGCGGCCGGACGACGGCGGAAGAAGGGGTTGCAAGGGGCTATCGAGAAGGGAGAAAAACAGGAAGAAAAATAAGAGGGGAGGTCGGAGGAAGATGGAGTTACGGGGTGGCTTGGACAGTGTTGGGGCAGTGTAGGGCGGGAGTAGAAGTGTGCAGAAGGTGGTTTAGGTGGTTGCACCGGTGGAGGGGAAGAAAAATGAAGGGAAGGAGATTGAGAGAGAGAAAGGGCTTGAAAAACATGGAGCAGGAGGGCCATTGATGAGAAGAAAAGAAAGAGGGGGGGGGAGAGGGTAATAGGTGGCTGATCAGGTGGCAATGTTTAGGGTGGCAGGGGAGGTGGTAGGGTGGCAGAGAAGGTGGTAGGGTGGCAGGGAAGGGAGACAAAGAGGGAGAAAAAAAACAGGGTAGTGGGATGGTTTGCAGGGCTGGCCAGGTCCAAAAATAGGAAGAAAATGACGGGAGAGAGGGAGGGCAGGTGGTGGCAGCGAGGGTTGCAGAAGGTGGCCGGGCGTGGCGTCGAAGGATGTGCACTGCATCGGGGCTGGAGGCAGAAGGAGAAGGAAGGGGAAAGGGGTGCGAGCGGACTGGCGGGGGGAAAAGAAGAGCGAGTGGGCCGACTCGGCTTGGGGAAAAGGAAATGAAAGAAGGGAGGGGGTCTAGGCTAGGTCGAGCCTTGAGGGAGTGGAGGGGAAAGAGAGGGAGAGGGGAGATGGGCCAGTGGCTCAGGTGCAGGGGAGAGGCTGGCCTGGTGAGGTAGTCCGAGGGAAAAAAAAGAAAAGAAAAGAAAGAAGAAAAAGGAGAAAAAGGAGAAGGAAAAGAAAAAGGAAAAAAAGGAAAAAAGGGAAAATAGGGAAGAATAATTTAATTTAATTTAGAAAATAATAAAATGTAATATTTTTGATAAATTATTTAATTTAATAATTTAATTCAATATAATTTAATATATTTGTTCAAAAAGGATAATTTTAGTAAAATATTAGTTTAAAAATTTATTTAAATAAAATTAATATGATAACATAACAAAATATTTATTTTTAATTTATTAAATACTCCTATCCAAATTTATATACTCAAAAATCCATAAAAATAATTAAACTAAATAATTTTAAAAGCTAATTTATTTCAAATAAAACTATTTATTAAATTATAGGTTTTCTAAAATTTTGGGGGATTACATTGAGCATGCACAACCTACCACACACTTATGTAACCCCCCTTTATCGGCTGCGTATCCCTTTTTACACACCCAAACACCACCATCACACCACTATAGCACCACCATACCTTCCACCACACTTCCACGCAACTCAAGCTTTAATTTAACTCTGATTATTTCCATTTTTACCGTCATTTACCTTAAAATTTCCTTTAATTTTAATCTTTGATCCTAATTGTATATTATCTTGTTTCTGTAGGTTATATTTCGGTGATCTCGGAGGAGGCAATTTAGGATTTATGTGCTTAGAGTCCGGTGTCCTTGTTGGTAAGGATACTATTTTATGTTTGGGGTTTTTGTGTTAAATGCTTGAATGGCTATGTGTTTTAGCATGCTATTGTTATTATATTATTAAATGTATACTGTTAATGTTGTGTTACGATAATGTGGATTATATGATAGAAAGAGAGTAAGAGTGGTGAAAGATGTGCTGATATGATGTTGTTATGTAAATTAGTAGTATTTTGTGAAAAGTAATATGGGCCAAATAAATTATAGTAAGTGGAAAATAAGTATATCTAAGAGGAATGGTGATAAATGGAGGATTGAAAAATAATGATTATTTAAGGGCTATCGGTTATCTTTGAAGGCATTTTGATTAATATGGAAATTCTGGTATTTTAACTTGTTAGGTGGAGTAAGTTATGATAATAATATCATGAGAAGTGTTTGGAGTGATTATTGAATGTCTTAGCACTTGTTTGGATCTCCTTACAAAAAGTAATTATGTATGATAATTACTTATTTTGAAAATTTTTTAGACTAAAATGTTTCCACAATAAGTAATTATCATAGATAATTACTTTTTGTAAGGAGATCCAAACAAATACTTAGTTTCTCAAAATAAGATAATGGCCTAATTAGGGAATAATAACCTTAAAACTGTAATATTATTATTACATTTATAAACGCTAGAGTTAGACCACAAATTTTGGGTATGTTGTTAATATTGGTATTTAAAGGATGTATATTAAATTTGGGTAATTATATGAGTTTTATGAAAAGAGTTATGACTTACCTATGAAATTAGGGTTTTGGGAGCTTGGTGAATAGGAACTTTTGAAGACGGTCATGATATCTGTATGTTGATGTCTTACTTGCCTTAATTATGTTTTGTACTAATCAAACTAGTTATGAATAAGATAATAATTATTTAAAGTGAAAGATCACATGATTTAGGATTAGTTGTACTTGTCCGTTCTATCGGACGAGGATAGTGGTTGGAAGCGTTTTGCTCTAGAATTTTATATATTGATAATTGTTCCACAGGTAGAGCATAGTGGTTATGAGCATTTTGTCCCAGGGTTGTATAATTTTGATAACCACTCCACTGGTTGAGAATAGTAGGGTCCCTAAACTCAATCTACAATAATTCCCAAGAACGATCATAATTTTAGACAAGATACTAATCATTTAAAGTGAAAGACTACGTGAGTTAGGATTGGCTGTACTTGTCTGTTCCACTGGACATGAATAGTGGCTAGGAGAGTTATATCTTGGGGATGTATAATTTTGATAACCGTTACACCTATTGAGAATAGTAGGGTCCCTAAACTCAACGTAAATAAAAGAATGGATTATATTATATTCTAATGGTACGAATCCAAAATTAGTAATTTACCTATTTTGATTGTTGTATCTTGCATGTCTACTGTTGTCCGATGTGAATGCATGTAATTATATATTTTTCCTATTCCGGTTGTATTGTTACCTTACTCAATACGTAGCGTATTGATGATCCTTTTCATGGATGCCTCCCATTCCCACGAGTAGATGACCTGAATGTTTATGTGTAGGTCGATGAGGACCAAAAATATGACTTTGTAGCTTATGATACTTTGGGTGGGGTGGAGTGATTTTATGTATTAGATTTTTTGGGCATAGAGTCATGTTATCCGGATGTTGGTTTTAACCGGATATCTTTTTGGGACTCTTAGACCTATAGTATCCCTTTTGTCTCTATTTTGGATTATTGTACTCGGAGTTAATCTCCAAACTCGTATTTAAGTTTATGAAACTCTTTTTTTTTTCAATTTAGTATTTTAAATTAAGGATGGGTTGGTAAGCCATACTTATGTCAATTACGTTGGTAACACCTGATTATTTGATTTTATGCTTCTGTTGTAAAGTGAAAATTTTTAGTAGTAAATTTTCTATAAATTTTGGGGTCTTACAATAAGGGTAGGTGGCATTGCAAGTGTGCAGAGGTGTAGGAATGTTGTGCGCGGGAGGGGGAAAGGCATGCACAGGGGGCTTGGGGGTGTGTTTGGTCAGGGCGTAGATGAGGAAAGAAGGAGAGAAAGGGGGTTGGGTCGCATGGGGAAAAAAGAAGGGAGATGGGAGTGGGTCGGTCGAGTGGGAGAGAAGAAGAAGAAGAAGAAGAAGAAGAAGAAGAAGAAGAAGAAGAAGAAGAAGAAGAAGGGGTTGGGTTTGTACGTGGGAAAAAAGGAAAAGGAGAAAGGAGGAGGGGCTGGGCAGGCACGTGGGAAAAAGAAAAGAAAAAAGGGGGGCAAAGGCTTGGGCTGGCTCATGGGAAGAAGGAAGAAGAAGAAAGAAAAGGAAGAAAAAGGAAAAAGGAAAAGAAGATCAAAAGAAAAAGAAAAAGAAAATAGATTTAGGATTATGATTAGATATTAGATTAAACTTGGGCTATTGAAAAAATATTATATTAATTTATCCCAAAATTAGGGTATTAATTTAAGAAAATAATTTTGGTAAAATTACGAGTTTAGAGTTTATTTAAATAAAAATAGTATGATAAAATGATAAAAATAATTAAATGAATTTATTAAATAATTTATTTGTGTTTGTATGTCAAAGGTTCACAAAAATAATTAAATCAATAATTAAAGATTAAAAATTTCCAAATAAAAAGTTAAACATTTAAATTTTAGGTTATAAAAATTTAGGGTATTACACTTTGTCGTTTTGTCCTTCGGCCTTTTCTTATCTTTTAACCCATCTCGGCTTTTTTTTTTCTCCTAGCTTGTGTTGTCTTCTTTTTTTCCTTAATTTTAATTTCTTTCTTTTTCCTCTCTGTGTGTGTGTGTTTTTTTTTAATTTGTTACTCCATGCACAATCAATCAATAACTACAAAATAGATTATGTATATATTAGTTTTCTTTCTAAAATTATTCCAAATAACTCTTTAATTTGTGATATATTTTTCAACTGAAAGTCTAGGTTAAACATTTACCCATATGCAATTAAACTTAGGAAAAATGCTAGAAATATAAATTGCATACTTTATTTTTATCTTTATAACAAAATTTGAATTACCTGAATCTGAGTTTGTACATGAAAGTTATAGTCAAAATCATATAAAAATCAACTTTAAGCTCAAACTAAATTAAATACACTATGTTATTATAAATTAATAAAATAATTAAAAATAATATAAATAACTTCACATATTATTCAAATAAATAATGAAAATCTAAAAGTAAGTTAGTATAAAATAACTAAATATATGCATTTGTCAACTTTTATCTTGATGGTATCAATATCATCAAATACTCAAGTAAATTAGTAAGTTATCCAGAAACTTAGCTCTAATGTGATGCACTATTTTGCTATCTAATTATTTTTTCAAGAAATCCTTTAAAAATTTTATCATGTCACATATATGTGTACATCTCTTATCAATTAAAAGTGATTCATGTGCTAAACAATTGGTTCAAGTTTAAATGGAAGATGGGGAGTATTTGATCTACAAGTAATTTTTTATATCAAAACCTCACAATCACTACTCAAGGTATTAACACTTGAGATAAAGAATGTGAGATTTTGAAGATTGTAGGACAAAGTTTCTCACTCAAACTTTGAATGTAGAACGATAGCTTGGAACTCACTTTGGCAAAAGCGTAATATGATTTGATATGATTTGATTCATGTAGGAAATAACACATATAAGGAGGTATGTTAGGCTCCTTGAGTTACAAAATGACCCTTCTAGCCCTCTATGGCTGACTGAGTTGCATACTCCAATTAAACAACCCTCTAATACAACTCAACTAGCTAGTTTATTTTTAACTAAAAGAAATAAGCTCTAATAACTCCCTATAGCCGATCCTTGAAAATGGCATGAAGGAAACAACGCTCAAGGATTTATATTTGACCTTAGGGAGTTTACAAGAAAGGAAAAATACTAGGCTATCAACTTAACACGGAAACTAGCTAAATTTAGAAAAAAAGCAATCAACCCGTAAAAAACTAAAACCCCTAAAATCCAACCAATACACAAGGGGCTAGTTAGTACCCCAAAAAAGATGAATGGGACTATCACAAAAATGTTGCCAAGTCTCTCAATCATATGCAACATTCCTGGATCCAAACATATGCCAATTATTCCCTCCATCTCGTGGCCCAAGGCTGTCAAAAGTGCCTGCTACTTGCTGGCTTTGAATTTTTGTAAATTGGAGTTGAAGTGAGCCATTTATTTTTTGCTAGTAGTACACGTAAAGACCGCTGATGCACGGTGCCCCAACTCGCCAATCCATAGCTTTCATGGATTCATCCCTTTAGATAATTAACTTGTTCAAGTTATAAGTGTTTTATAGTTTTCTAACTTATAAAAATTAATGAGTAAATTTGCATTATTTATAGGGATTACCCTGGTCCCAATACAATTATAAAATACTTTATCCTTAAAATAGAATGTATAATGTTATTTTAGTTGGATAGATTAATTTTCTAGATATTTGAGACAATAAATCTTTACCCTCTGCTGTTAAATTACTTATATCAAATATAAAACTTTACTTTTCAACCATTAAACTAATAAAATTATGGAAGGCTTCATGCTTCAACTATCAAACTATTTATTGAATAGGAAAATTGCATAAATAGAAAGTAAAATATAAAGTTTTAATCACTACTAATAATAAAGTAGGTGTATAATCTCATAAATAAGTAGCTGATAAATTATGCATAAAACCATCATAAATACTTTATAATTAGAACACATACTTTGAATATTACAAAAGCTAATTTTTAAGAATTAAAATTGCATAAATAGAAAGTAAAAAAATTAAAATTATTACTTGGGCCTATAGATCACGAAATAATTTAATCTTCTTAATCGAAATGCACTTCGTAATTTTGAATGGAAAAAGATAATGTTCTAAATATGTATTTTGTTTTGTTTTATTTTATTTTTTGAAATTTTCTAGATTTTTTCAAATAGAAACAACAATAAAATTTTAGGAAATTCAAGAACAATATAGAAAGTTATGAAATTATTGAAAAAATATTCAAACATTTAGATTTTTATAATTCATATATAAAAGCATATTTAATATTACAATAATTACTTTAGTCATATAAATTTAAAAATGCTTCTAAAATATTGCTAAATTAAAAAAAAAACACTAGAACATATAGTATCTTAATGAGGTTATTTATAAACCATGACATCTAAGTAAAATTAGGTCAAATATTATGGTATTTAAATAGAGTTTATTTTTTATATTAATATTTCATTGAATCGAAGCAACCCATTATTTTTGAGATATTTAAGATTATTTTATTTTTCTATCATAATTTACAATTAAAAGCATTAAAATGGGAAAGTGTCTCAGATGTTAAGAATATTTCAAACATAATTCGACCCAGGTATTCTGAGACGGATTCCATCAGAAGCGCTAAAACAGCTGTACAGTACAATACAGGTGCTTCTGTCCTCCACTAGTATGTATTCAGAAGACAAAAAAATTTAAAAATGAGAAAGGAGAAGGCGCTAAACTGTATTAGTCCGTTTTGAGTTCAGTAGACTGATTTTCCAAACAAAACCTTAGGAAACTGTGCAACGATCATGCTTAAACGCGCGCCCACTCCTCTCGGTGGACTTCAAACGGGATCGTTTAAGGCACTCTACTTTTTTTCAAGCCAATCCGTACGGCCAATTTGAAACGCCAAAAACAGAGACTTAAAGCACCCCACCTTGTCTCGTGTTCGTCTTCCTCTGTAAGAATCATCATCATCAATGGAGGAGATGGTGTGCCCTAATTCCGCAGCAGCAATGGGACAGAAGGAAAGGGCGTCTGCTGCTCCACGACTGGTCCAGTCACCGACTCCTCCTTTTGTACTAGGTTCCAATGATGATCAATTGGAGCGCGCCAAGGCACGCGCTGCTCGTGCCGCTGCAATCCGTCGGAAAGCCGTTGACGTCGGCAATGCCACCGCTACTCCAAAATTTTCATCCAACTCATGCCTCGATAAAGAGCAGATTATGGAGTTGTTCCAAAATTGCATTAAGCTTGCTAGTGAAAATGTCAGTTATCTCTAACTCTCACTAAGTAGTAACTTCTCAACATACAGTCATTTGAGTACTTCTCCCTGTAGGATTTTATTATCTCCTTTTCTATTGTATGGGAGTTGTAGAAAACGGAAAGAAAGAGCGCTATATCTATGGTGAATTTGGTTTGGGGTGAACGGAATTAATGGAGTTAAATTACTTGAGTTAAAGAAAACGGAAAGTTTTTTGGGGCATTCACATGGTTTGACAACGAATTTTGTTAACGGAGGTTAAAGTTTTACATTCATTCACTTCTGTTAATTTTATTTTTATTAAATTTTAATTTCGTGAGTGAATGAATGTAAATTTTATATATTCACCTTAATTCAAACGAAAATTTTATTATATTATGCTCACTTTGATTTGATGACTTTTTATTGTTCCCTTAAATATTTTTTGGGAATTTCAGAAAATCAACCAGAAGAACACCTGGGAGCTGAAGCTTATAGATCATCTTAGTGAGATCATCAAAGTCGAAACAGAAGAAAATAATGCAGAGACTAACTTTCAGAAGGTGATGTATCGAATACAGGGCTTGTATCGGATAAATGTTTTTCATGTTTCAAACAGAAGGCGATTCTTATTGCTATTATGTTTGCTTGTATGCCTCGATACAGGGCTATTGATCGTATGAAACCATGTATTGGTGCTCACACATCGTAAAACTCGACTTATGATAATGATATAGTAAAACTTGGTCCTTTGGATATACATAGACAAAGAAGAGAGTTAACGAATAGAGGGGAAATGGAACACACAGAAAAATGGTGTGCTTGTTTTCATTTTGTCATTAAACTAGTTACAATAAACTCTTTCAGATGGGTGTTTGAGAACCGAAACTCTGTCCTATAGTTTTGTGGTCTGACCGAGGACTTCTCATATTTATCTGGAATTATGAAATGTTGCCATTTAACTATAGTTGTTGACATCACACATTATGTTATATGGATTGTTAGGCAAGTTGTACTCTTGAAGCTGGGGTGAAGATTTATTCTTTGAGGGTGGATTCTGTGCATGCAGAAGCGTATAAGGTTCTTGCTGGAATCAGTAGAGCTGGTCTAGAAGATGAACGAGGTTTGGCTTTTGCATTTTGGAAGAAATGGTTCTTATTGTCGAAGTTTAGTCAGTAATGAATTTCATAAACTGTGGACTATGGACTTATTCTTTTGATCAGTATGAAAAGAGAAGGTTTCGAATGTTTATTTTATTTTGCCTTTTGGAGCTTCTCCAGTTATTGTGGTTGGTAAATCAAACTTTTTTAATGGCTATGAAGTTTGATAGTATATTCTTGAAAAATAAAATTCTTATCTTTGTTAAACTCAGTGCATCCTACATTATCCGATTTGGCTTCATGCACTTTGTTGTTAAAAGCAAAAGAGAGCAATTCAGTTCTTGTTTTTGTTATCTGGTGATAGAAACTTTGGTGGATAGTGAAAATGTCAACAAGAACCAACTCACAACTCAGGCAAAAAGGGAAACAGAAAGGAAGGTTGGAAACCCTTTTTTTTTTTTTTGGATACTTAAAGAGGGCAATATCATTCCACTTGTGAAGTTGAAATCACTTCATTTATTGAACTAATGGTCTCATGGATGCATGATGATGCAGGTCTCTCCACTATCTACTTTAGAGACATCTTTCGAAGCCTTGAATGTAAAGAAATTTGATGGTATATGCAAGAAAATGTTCTCCTTCAAGCATAATGATTTCCATATTACCAGTAATGTTGATGTCGATTCAAATATTTGCCTTCTGTGGCTTTTTAGTTGCATTTGCTGTAGATCCTCTGTATCATCAGACATCTGCCCAGTTTGATGAGGGTGGTGTGAAGGGTCTCTTGTTGAACAATCTTGGGGTTTATGGACGGTGTCAGATACTTTTTGATTCCCAAGAGATTCCAGGGAAGTGCATATCTTCTGTGAATAGCAACGTAGTCTCCGATATGATTGACATTTCTTTTGTCAAAGGTAAATACGATAATTTTACTATTCTACTGTTTTTTCTCAGTTTCTTTTGCCCCAGAACCTATTAATCGTGTCTCTCACAGACGATGTTGAACAGATGGTGATGGGTATGCCCACAACAAATGTCTTGTGCCCAACGCTTGGAGATATAGTTAGGCAATTTGGCAAGCATGGTGCACAGCTGACGACATCTAAGAGTGGCCATGAAAATTTTGGTGTGGATGAAATAATTGATGATGACAGGGTGGAGTTGAATTTTGGTCCAGAATCTACCAGCTGGGATAGCACAGAAGTTGAATTTGAAGATGGCTCATTTAATAATGCTGATACATGTTCTTTTACTCAAAATGCTGAAACAGTTCTGGCTGATGGGGAGTTTCACTTTGCTGATGTTACTTATGAAAATTATAATGAGGTAATTATCAGATGTATTAATGATAAGGTTTTAGTTTAGTGTATATATAATTGCTTTTGGTGCAGTATGAACACTCGGTTTTTCTTTCCTCGCTTAATAATGCCAGAAGTAACACTTATGGGCTCACTTTCTTTCATCTTCATAGGAAGAAGAATATGAAACATCCATGCCACCTAATGTACATGACAGACTTGATGATGTTGCGGTGTCTCTTTTGGAAGCACTAGGATTTAGCTCTGTTCAGAATGTATGTGCTGGGCCTGCCCATTGGAAGTATAGGAAATCCGAGGGTTTGTTTGAATATCCTGTCTCAGTCTGTGTTTTGCGATTATATTGTCTTCTGGAAAGCCATTTACTTAGCTTTTGAAACGGAATGTCTTCTGTAGGCCCAGGGCATGTTTCAACCAATGTAAATGGATTGGCTAAGAGGCCAAAAAGTAAAAGCTCACATGAACCAGATATTTGTTTTTCCAAGTCTTTGGATGAAAAATTCCCTGATATGCTAGCTGCACCCAAAAATCCAAGCTCACTATTACTTCCAGCCCAAAGAAGGCCGTACTCAAACAAACTTGTTGAGGATTTCCATTACGAGCCAGATAATCTTCTCAAGTTGTTTCTTCGTCCAAATGTTGTGGTAATGTAATTGGATAATACATTGATTTTGCCTTGCAGCATTTTATGCTTCTTTTAAGATATTTATGTTGTTAGCAGTTAAAATACATGTCGTACTATATCCGTTTGATAGGTTTCTATAAGGGTAGGCCTCTTTTATTCTGCCTCTGTTCTTTCCTGTTTTAGGTACAGAAGACTGTCTTATAGATTTTATTTCTGCATGATGAACTGTGCAAATTGAATCATGATGCTACTTAATATTCCTATCTTTGGGAAATTAATATCACTAACGCTCTATGTCTCCTGATAATAGCCAAATTGCATTCATAATTCAGTCCATACGTCTGTAGTTACAGTTTGGATTATGGCTTAGTCACTGGGCAAATCTTCAGTGCTGAATCCATGGCAGAACAAGTAGCTTAGTAATTATTATTTTGGACAGGCAAGGTGGCCTTACAATGTTTGTAATTCTGTATATTAACTGCTGCAAACATCTTACTATTTTATTCACCTCTTTCAATCCATTTTTTTCCAAGCCAACCAATAACTGAACCTTTATCTCCTACAGTGCCTTGGGAAGAGGTGGAGAAAGTTTACAGGTATGCTACTTATCTCCGAGATGCTTGCTTTCTTATGCAGTTTACTGAAGAAAGATGAATGTTTTTTCATCTGTTTAGTTGTTTGCTGTGTGGTTGCCCAAGTTAATCTCCATCCTAAAAAGAAGCCCCCATCCTGTCACTTGCATGCTGGTCCTTTTATCCAAGACCCCGCTACTCTGGTCTTTTCTGTAACAGAAGTACGAGGACTTCCCTAATAGTTGGCACTTATTATTGCCCTTGATAATGCTGGATTTTCTTGCTATACTACCCTAGAGACAGAAAATTCCTTTCCTTTATAACATAACTGTTACATAGAATGATGAGGCATATCGTAGGTTAATAAAAGATGATCTCTTGCACTTTCAGTACTATCATGTTTTTTATGTGGTTGTTTGTGTTAGAGGTGAGGATGCTCGATCATAAAGAATTTTTTTTACTATTTACTGGCTTTTCAGAGGATTAATATTTGAGGCCATTGGCAGTTCCTTTCTTAAAAAAGTACTGAATTACCCCCACCTTGGGATGATAAAATTTTGCTTTCTCTAATACGAAAGGCCGAAGGACCTGCAAACTTTTCAATTCATGAATGTTTCAAAGCGAGGAAAAACAAGCCTATGCATCATCAAAGCAAGTAGAGATTTTTTTTTTCTTTTTCCCTTCACTATAACAAATTTTGTGAATTTCTCAGCATTGGCTTCATTTAGTGAGGCCCTCTAATTTTTTTATTTTAATTTTTTTTTACAATGTTCATCCATGTGTAGTATCTATTTTGGTGGATAATGTGTATTTTGTGAGCTAACTTAAGTTATGTATTTGTTTCTCGTAGATAGCAGCCCATGGCCCCAACAAAGTGGTCTTGATGGACCATCTTCTTCATGGGAGAGCGAAACTGTTCTTGGTAGCCAATCGAATGATGGCTATCCTGGCAGTGATGTGGAAGACCTCGATCTACTTGTGCCAGAACCTCGTCAGGTGCGAATGACATTGTCCTTAGCCATGTTTGGAACCATTTACTTTCAACTCTTTCATTTATAAATTTTTAGTTGGAGGTTTACCGACTACTAGTCTCCTATCAGTACAGTTTTTGCCTTACTAAGTCCCATTCTTTTGTCAGATTTTCTTCTTTCGGTTTGTAATTAATGACCACTTCTCTTTAACATCCTTGTCTCAGTCCATGATATTTGTGTTCATTTTGTAAATTTCCCCCCTTTCGTCAAGATAACTTATATCACATTTTGCGTAATGGTTTTGTTCATGTTTCCTGATGTGTGGTCTCTGGGATATTGTAATTGATTCTTTGGCCATAGCTGTTGTGCTTTAAAACTATGGATAAGAAATTCGTGCTCTGATGATTTCCTCGAAATGCTCTCTCTCTCTCTCTGTCTCTGGTTTTTAATTCTCTGCGCTTTATGATAACAGGTCAACAGAACTGAAGTTCAGTGGGACAAAACATCGAAAAAAGTTGATGTAAATATACTGAAGGCAACCCTTTGGGATCATCTACAAGGATCTATCCAACGCCCTGATTCCGTGAGTGATTTTTTTTCTTCTCAGAAGCCTTTCATGTAAAAGAGCAATTGTGCTTGCCATGAACAATAATTAATGGTCAGACAAATCAGGAAGTATTATTCTATATATTTTAGCACTTTCGTGAAGCGTATTTCTTATTTGATCATCGCCTCCTGTTTAAGAGTTGTTTCATAATAGTTGCACTTTGCATTTACTGCCTTGTCTCTATCACCGTTAGAAAATGTATCCATGCTTTGAACTATCATATATGAAATCAACACTTAATATCATTGGACATTGCTGATGCTGCCAATAGGAGTAATAAGTTTTCTTGTGAACTCTATGATATGATTCCGTGCTTTGATGCCTGTTAATGTCAATAAGTATCATTACGTATTTTTGGAGGCCATAAGATTGTTTCCATGTACATTTGCATGCCTTCATATGAGGATAAGTAATGCTGCAGAAGCATTATTTTAATGAAATTTTAAACTCAGATATGGTCCCATGTTTGGCATCACGACTTCTAACAGTTTCCAACTTATAATAAAACCGGATATTCTTATGGTCTACAATTAAAGAAGATTTTAGATAAAATGACCAAAATGATGCATTAGCTAGTGATTATACTTTTCCATTTGTTCTGCCCACTCAGGTTCTCACCCAACTAAGCGATGTAGTACGTTATAAACCAGTTATTGCTGGTCTTCCGAATCCATTGAAAGTCCACTTGATGGCCTTGTACCCTGAACTTTTGAAGTATTATTGGTTTTGTGTACCCAACTCTTCAACCCAAATCTTCACTTCAGGAAAATATTACTGTCATTCCATGGGTTCTCTCTCTCTATCTCTCTCTCTCTCTCTTCTCTCGCATCTATACCAATAGCTTATAACCATTTAAGAAGCTCAGTTTGTCATACCACAAGTTTGATTACTGCTTTTGAGTTTGAGCTTATTGCGCGATAGAATGGGAAAACTGAAAACCCACTATCCAGAAGGCTTTTTCAGTCATCTGAACCAACATCCGAAATGACACGCTGAGGAAAATTAGCTGGATGGAATTTCCCCCGCCTTAAGCCCACCAATCTGAAAATTCAATCTCTGATTTAACACAACTGTGGTAGCTCTTATGCTTTATATAGGCAACACATTGGTACAAATTTATTAAGCCAAGGTGTGCTAAATTCTGTCCTAAATTTTACTTATTCTGGATATTGCTATTTCATTGCATTCTATTTGTTTGGAAGTTGAGGTCGTAGGTTCCTGAGTCAATAGGTGTTTGATCCGAGTAGCAGCATGTATCTAATGTCTTGTTTCAAATTGTATCTATGTGTAGCGAATGAAATATCTTGACCTGTTATAATAAATTGGAATGTCATACTCTTAGCCCATTGACATGTCAAACTTCATGTTAACAGTGGTAATTCAGGATCACATTATAAAGGAGAAGCTGCCAGAGGGGAAGGAGGTGTGGTTATGTGAGAGAGTGAAATATTAACTTTTGCTTCACCCCAGCAACTTGAGCTACCCATCGGGAGTCCTAACCTAACTGATTTTTCCTCTGTTTTTTTCCCGCTTCCTCCCCTCCCTTGAGCACCACATGGCATGCTGTTATTTGCATATATGGTAGAGCTCCAAATTCTGTTATAGATTAGAGCGTGTGGTTTGATGAAATTTCATTTCATTTCAATTTCCCTTTGAGCTGAAATTTTAGTTGTCTACTCCTATCATCATCAATATCCTTTTTTTTGTTTACACTTATTTACGCGTTAGGGATCTGAATAACTTTGTGCATGACGAAAATTCCTTACTTCTGGATAATAATTCTTTATTTATAGCAGGTGACTAGTTATGCCTTGTCCTTCAGAAACGTTTTGGCTACCTTGCCTGATGAATGTCAAGCAGAGGCAAGCCACGATCTTTCTCCGCATCTGTGTTTCATCTGCCTTCTTCATCTTGCGAATGAGCATGGGTTGGAGATTGAAGGCTCCCCAAAATTGGATGATCTAAGTATACATCTTCCTACCTCGTTACTAAAGACAGGCGGAAAGAACCAAACATCGGCTTTATGACTTTATTTTTAGTCTGATAATATGCTGTATATAGGGCTGGCTCCAGTATTTCATATCTTCCAATGCCTTTTTAATTGGTGCAAGTAGATAACTAAACCATGATATGTTATGGCCTTTGTTATCCAATATACAGTCTGAGGCATGTATGCGCACGACTTCTCGGTCACTTTTTTTTGGGGGGGGGGGGGGAGGCGCAGTTCAGTAGCATATAGTGAAGTATCTTGTTTATGGTTTGACACTTTACTCAATGTGATTAGCATGTTACCACATTTTACCCAGTATTGCAATTTCGGTTGGTGCTGGTTTAGCATGAGAATAATAGGAGTGGAGAGATTATTCTCATATTGTAAAATAATTCATTTACGGAAGTTAATTTGGTCTATAAAATATATGTCATTGAAAATGTTTTCATTATATTTAAATACTTGGTATAAAAGATGTAAAGTAAGATTTTTTTTACCCTTATTATTTACATACCAAACTATTCCTTAATCAATATATTATATGTACAAACCTTCTCTGATAGTAGCTCGTAATGTGAAGTGCTATTTGGTAGGGATGAATTGGCTTAGGTTTGACAAAGCTGACCTAATCTAACCTAAAATCTTGTTCGGACCACAAAATTTAAAACAATTTAAAATTTAACTAATTCGATAATGATTCATATTGAATTAACCTAAGCTGAAATAATATAACTCAAAAGAACTTATTTTGAATTCAGCTATATTCCAAAAAAAAAAATTAAACTAATTTAACCCGAACTATTCTTGTATGAAATAATTTGACTCACACTTGATTATATTTTCAAACTTGATCTAAATCAAAATAAAATTCAATTAGTAAAAGTAGCATGTTACATCATATAACTTGTTATATAAACACTAATAAACTTTCTCATTAGCTTGCCTAAACCCAAATAACCTGAATTAAACTCAAATCTAGAACTATTCAACCCAACGCGAGATTGACATGAATTATTGTTGCCTGAATTAGATTTGAATATGAAAGACACTTGTTTCAAACCCGAATCCAAACTAATTGTATTGTATACCCAATTTTAAAATTAATCGGAACCTAATTCGTATAGTAAGTATGTCACCTCTAAGTTGACTACAAGAGGTTTTGCATCTCCCCTATTTTCTTTGCGACGCTTGGAATATAGTGATCCAATTTACTTACAAATATTACTTTAACACGCTAAGGTAGGAATGAATTGAACCTTGTCATCCTCATTCATGCATAACACAAATGAGGCCCAATAGGACAATTTTTGAAATATTTATTTCCTGGCTGATCATCCGTATACACTAAGTTGGGTTTTGAAAAATGTTTAGTTTTATTAATGATATCTTGATGTATTATCAATCTACTTGCTTTTTCCATAAGGTCAACTTATGATGAAAAAAATAAATAAATTAGATTTTCCAGGTCATTATGCTCATATCCGTCAAAAGAGGTATTTAATTTTTATTTTTTATATTACTAAAGTAGATACCTTTTCTTCTATGTTAGTTGACTCAGTCAGCATTATCCAATTGATACACCAATAAATAACTTTAGGTATTTGGATCAAGATATCAAGTAAAGTTTTGGATAAACTTTTACTTTCGCCAAATATATAGTCTTTACTTTACTTTGGATCACCTTCTAGGCTATGTGAACGCATCGATGGCTAGCTAGAGTATACTCTTGGAACCTGTTAGTGTGCATTGGATTTATTATGAGTTGTCCACATGTGTTGTGCACATGGGAATTACTTATCCTTATCAGGCTTTAGTTTTCTATTAATTACCAGGATATATGATTAGCTAACATAATTATCTAGTTATGTAAAAAGTTAATTACTAAGTCCCTGGATGCCTATATAAGGTATATTCCTTACATGCAGTAGGGAGTGTCGACATTGCATGATTCTACCATTAGTCTTTATATGTTCCAAAAGTACTTTAAGTTTTAATTGTGTATTATACATACTGATATTACAATTGAAATTCTTTCATTTGAATACACGCATAGTGCAGATATATTTCCCTATCTAATATAAATCCATATTTTCTGCCTACTAAGAATTCCCAAGCTTTTCAAGAAACTGTAGTTTGGTAGCCCTATTACCCTAGTAAGTGAATAAGCTTCATAGGTAATATATCAAATAGAATAGGATGGGATGGGATGGGATTCAGGTATGGCAACAACCTTGTTTATTGGCCATCTATAGTCAAGGTACGCATATCCAGAATCTAGGCCCATAGGTTATATGATAGTGTAAGTAGGCCTATTGGGGAGGGGGTTAGGACCACTAAGGGTTTACTGTATAATAGTTGATGGATGGAGTGATTTCACAAGCTTCTCTTCTCACCGTTATTTCTTGAGGGGCTAAAGTATATATCGTAATAAAGAAAGTTTGAACCATAGGGCACGAGTAGAGTCGAATACTTTAAAATTTAATTTTGGCTCGTTTAACTAAATAAATGAGTCTAATCAAATTTTTAATAAGATGAGACAAAATCATGAGTTTAAATTAAAATTGATTCGAGTGAAAGTTTTTTGATTTTGAGCTAGACTCATTTAATAAACAATTTTGAAAGTGAGGCTCGATTCGTTTAATTAAACAAGTCAAGTTTTTTAAAAATTGAACCAAATAATTTGTGAGCTACCTCAATTTATTTATAGCCCTAATAACGATTGATACAAGCATGCCCAACACCTCATGACAAGAGCTGCACCACAATATCATCTATGTAACTTTATGAATATTCATCACCGACCTTTTGGGTTTTATTTATTATTTCCTCCATTTATATTAAAAAGGAATTCATTCTACTAATCTACATATTTTTTAAAAAAATATAATAAAAGTAATATTAAAATTACACTTACATGCTTTATTAAAAAAATAACAAAACATTTGATACATATATAATTAAAAAGGTAAAGATAAAAAAAACAAGACTTAAATATTTTTTAAATAATTTTTTTATTTAAAAATTTAAGGATGGAATAAATTTATTTTTTATATTTATTATTTATATAAAATTATATGGGGAAGCGTGTTTAATATATCCTTTCCCACTTTTTATTTATGGTGTTACTCGACTCTCTTCGTGGTCCATTCCATTGTCCTTGTAAGTTGCATTTTCGCCTCTCTTCGCGGCCCATATTCCATGGATACTAATGGTACATAGATAAATAAGAAACCTTTCTTGGATAGGGACACAAATTGCTTTTAATATAGGGGCGTTGAATTGTAAAAACACACCCGGGATGATTAAGACTAAATTTAACAACTCGGATTTTCAGTAACCAATTTGGTTTTTTCTCATTAGACTAAATTCTATAATGTAGTGACATGCATTGTGAGTGGTACTAAAATTGTTGGGCTTCTTAACTTCTATGCGAGAGTGAGATACAATTGATTAAATTTGAAGCTACAAGGTGAGCTAACAAGGCATAGATTACTCAGCAAAAGGTTTAATGAATAAATTTTAGGGCGGAATGTCACAGGGTGACTTCTTTCACCTAAGTCTTTCCCATGCGGCACTTAAAAGTATAACTCATTTAGTGCTCACTAAGTTAGCCTTTCCCACACTAAAGCTATCACCAAGCCTTTAAAGATGAGTAAGAACACTTGGAGATCTTTAGGGGACTTAGAGAGAGAGTGAGAGAGTTTGTGTGTAAGAAGAGAATACTTTATTGATGAGAGAGGAGAGAACTTACAACTTGGGAGATGGTGGGAGCAAATGGGGTGTTCCTCTATTTATAGTAGAGGCCCCCCTCCCTTTTTCCCCTTTGTTGGAAGGTTATAGATCTTCCGCAACTTTTAAATAATTTTAGAGACCCTTCTAGATTACAAAAGACTTTAAAAGAATCTTCTAGATCTCTTCAAGATCCTTCTAACCTTTGGGATTTTAGAGAATTCCTGTAACACCCCCAAAATTTACTACTGAAAATTTTTGTTTAATTAAAAGAAAATTTGCGGAAGCGAAATAACAAACCATGAAGTCTGGGGGTATTACCACCACACTTAGTACCAAACCGGTTCATTCATATCGTTCCAGTACCAAGTGCTAAGGCTAAAGGAGAAAAATACAAATTACGAGAAACTCGACTAATAATTAAATCAGAGTAGCGCAAGTAAATATAATCCATCAAGTGGTGGTTACAAATCAACGAATACATTAAAATTGCGAAATTCAAGGAGACAAAGTAAAACGCTAATAGTTCCGGATAGTTCCTTACGCTCTTTCCTGATGACCCACTTGAGTAACACCGAATACGACTTGCAAGGAGTACTGCCCATTGAATAGGCAGGGCCCCCACGAATGGAACCCTTCAGTACTACGGTACTAAGTAACCCTTTAAAAACGCACTTAAAAGTAGGCACGCAATGTAACACATGATATACTACTATATACATAACGACAGGTGTAAACATAATATTCATATCCATACATTCACATATACAACACGTCAATCAGATATTAATGGTGTATACGTAACATTTACTTTCATCCATTCGCATACGTAATAGGTTAACCGAACATTAATAGACCATAAAGAAAAATCGATACTTTTAGGGCCTTAAGGCCATTAGTCCATCATTAATCAATCATCTCGGATTATAAATGTCTATATAAGTGCGGGAACCCCACTATTATAGCCGGTGGACCGGAAATACATACAGGGTAGAACGCTCCTGACCACTATTATTCGCCGATGGACCGGTCTCCAGGACAGAACGCTCCTGGCCACTATTATTCGCTGGTGGACCGGTGTGACCCCGACTCACAAGGTATTCCACTATAAGTAATTAGTGTCTTCCTTGTGTCTTATTATTTTTACGTTTGGTTTATTGAGCACGGAATCCTCCACTATTATAGCCGGTGGACCGAAAATACATACAGGGTAGAATGCTCTTGACCACTATTATTCGCCGGTGGACCGGTCTCCAGGACACCCCGGCTCTTGGCCACTATTATTCGTCTGTGGTCCGGTCTGGGTCCGGCTCAACATCTTTCTCTTTAAGTGATTAGTGTCTTAATCGTATCTTATTTGAAAGTATTTCACCCTTGACATGCCTGGCTAACTATATCCACACTTATCCTGCCAGGAGGGCCCGTCCCATATCTTGAGACTTCTGCACCTCCTAACTCGCCCCGACATCCTTCCCTTAATCCACTTCCTCACACCGAAAGCCCGAATCCTAAGTGCGTGGGTCAAGGCCCACACTTTATGCCCTCAAAGTCCACTCACCACCTTCCCTTGGGTTTTCTCCAGAAATCCTAATTTAGGCCTATGTGGCCCATCCTTCTCTACCTCACACAACCCAACTATCTTAACACCCCACACGTCACGACCCTTAGATCCAACCCTCACTTTCTGCCCCACTCATTCTCGTTTATTTTTATTATTTTCTTTTTCTTTTCCACCTTCTCACATTAGGGTTTCCTCCCAACCCTAGATTAGTCTCCTACGCACCCTTATACTGTCCCACGTACTATTTTTCGCCCGAAGCCCTCAGACACCCGAACGACACTTATATTACCTTCCTCATGCCCCGAGGCAACTTTCCATACGTAAAGTTTGCCCCTATGCGGACTCTAACCATCCCATGCAAACCCTAGTTCGTCCCATACCTACATTAGCCAACTTACTTCCCCTTGGTTATCTTTCTCTCCTATTTCTCTTTTTCATGCCTCTATCCCACATTACCACATTAATTATCCTAGCATGCATGTCCTAAAGGGCCACATCACATCACATCATAACTTACAACATATCTGTATTATCACATACCAAAAGAGGATACATGAATACATCTCGATTCCAAGCCACGCCACACATGAAACAGTTAAGATAATATCATATAAAACACGACATATGATTATATATGACATCCAAGGCATGTAGGACACAAAGCACACATTCAACCTTAGCTACACCCTTACTCTGTTTAGGTTACCGAGCTATTTCCCTCACTTGTTAGGCCACTAATCACCCTTCGTAATCGTTACACTTAATATATTTCTCATTTGATTGGTTAGATTACCAATTTGCCCATTTCCTTTATTATTGTAACACCCCAAAATTTACGATTTTTTTTAAAAAAAAACATTATATAACTTACAACTATAACTTTTAGAGATGTTACCGCCACACTTAATACTAGACCGGTTCACTCCTACCGTTCCAGTATTAAGTGCTAAGGCTAAGATAAATGCTTAAAAGAAACATTAATAATAATTCAAATTCATGGTTATTCAGATCAAATATGCAATAGTCCTTACTCAGAGCAAAGTACGAGGAGTAGTTCATTTAGAAAGGGGAAAACAGTAATAATAAAATTGTTCCAAAGTACGATTCATATTTAAACAACATAGAAATAAAATCCCAAGGAAAGCCGGTCACGACACTCTAAGAACAGATCCCGCCCCATCGTCACTCGATCCCTTCTGATGTCCCATAGACATCAATGGCATCAAAGTACATATCTCCTACCTACACATAATCAGATGGGTCTTCTACTCGTTGGAATGAGCAACACTCATGAAACGAGTGATCAGTACGTTACGTACTGAGTAAGGTAACCGAGCACTAAGACCAACACATAGCATACAAAATCATAAAGGCAATGCTCCACTTACACTTTCAAACCACGTATATGATTCATAAAGACATACAGATAATTACACAACTTAATAAATATTAAATCCACACATAAAGGCCCAAACAGTTCGGATTAATTACGTAATTAAACTTTTTACCGAAAATCGATACACACCATAACCTTTATCAAATCCATGTAACCACAGGAACACCCCACTATTTTAGCCGGTGGGCCGGTCACTTGCGGGATAAGGTCCACACCACTACTATTTGTCGGTGGACCGGTCACTTGCGGGACAAAGTCCACACCACTATTATTTGCCGGTGGACCGGTCTGATTCCTGCTCACATGGCTTCCACTATAAGTAATTAATATCTTTTAAGTGTCTTTAACAAACTCGGGTTCGTTTTTATTGAGCTCGAGTCCCCCACTATTATTCGCCGGTGGACCGGTCTCACATAGGGTAACAACCCTAACCACTATTCCTAACCGGTGGATCGGTTGGACCCGGCTCAATAATCTTTCGCTTTAAGTGATTAATGTCTTAAATATTTTATTCAAATATTTTTGTCCAGACACGCATGACTATCTCCGTACCAATCCTAGTTCTCGTACATATCCCTAGCTCCACATGACCACTCTTCCATGCAAACCCTAACTCCATGTAAACCACTCTCCTATGCAAACTCTAACTTTCATTCAAAACCCTACCTCCACATAATCACACTCCCATGCACCCTAACTCCACGTAAACCACTCTCCCATGCAAACTCTAACTCTCATGCAAAACCCTACCTCCACATAATCACACTCCCATGCACCCTAACTCCACGTAAAACATATTTCCATGACAACCCATAATTCTCATGCAAAACCCTAGTCATCATGCAACTCCACGCAAAACCCTCACCCCATACAACTTCATATAGAAATCCTAACACCATGCATTTATGTAGAAACCCTAATACCATGAAATTATGCAAAAACCCTAAAACCATGCAATTATACAGAAACCCTAAACCATGCAATTATACAGAAACCCTAACACCATGTAATTATACAGAAACCCTAACACCATGCAGTTACTTCCCATCATGATTTACAACCCCTTCGTGCATGTCTTGGGCCACGCCACATCGTACCAACAACGTATTTATACACATCATTCTCATGCCATAATCATTTAACGAAACACACCTCAACTTCCTTACATGCTCCATTTATAACAATTACATAATAATTACGTAAAATACACGATAGATCATATCACAAGGCATGCATGGCATATAATTCATATATAACACAAATGGCCTTAGCACCCCTTACCTAAAATGTCACCGGTCTTGGAGCAAGTTCCTATACCACTTGAGGGCTTTGGTTGGGCTCACCTACTAGGGAAAAATACTAGGATTAGGTTTTCTCTTAAGAGTGTCATTATTTCTAACTTATCCCAAGACCTTATTTTCAATTAAAAATTATTATATTAAAATTAATAATGTGATTCAAAACAAAAAGGTGATATAAGGGTTCCTACCCTTCATCAAAATAATATTAGTAAAGATAATAATAATAATAGTTCTAATAACAACTAACTATTAAAATAGAGATAATATCAAGAATAATAATAATAATAATAATACAATAATGCATAAGCTTTAAAATTTAAAGTGGGGTTTCGAATCTACCCCTAATTAATAAAATACCATTCAATAATATTAATACATATATTATTTATAATAATATTAAAATAATAAGGATAATAAAAATGAGAAAAATAATAAAACATACACTAATTCAAATCATACCCTAAATTCAAAACTAATTATCTTATTCCCGCTCTCTATATCTGCAAGGAAAATTTAGCCTTCCTATTTCATCTAATAATAGTAATATTGATAATAATAATCAAAATAAAATAAAAAAATACTTGATTAACCATGAATTAATTTGAATAAAACAAAACAAAGGTAAATAAATATAAAAGAAGTCTAAAGAGGTCTAGGGTTTCACCTTGAGTCGTCAGAAGCGGCGGCACCGGAGGTGGTGCACGGCGGTGGCCGGAAAATGGGTCTAAGAGGGCAAAAGATGAAGAAACAAATAGAAGGAGCAGGGCAGAAATTAAAATAAGGTTATGGTTTGATGGATAAGAATTAGAGGGAGTTTTTGGGTGGTTCAGAGGGCAGTAGAAGTGGCGGAAACGGCGGAGGACGGCGACTTAAGGGTTTTGGAGTGAAAATTCTCGTGAGACGAGCAGCAAACTTGGCACGGCTATGGAGGCCCGTGCAAGAAGAATCGAAGGTTTAAATTGGTTTAGTTAACTAGAGGGAGTTGCAGGGAAGAATTTGGGATATGGCGGTGGCGTTGAGGTTGGCTAATGGCGGTGGAATACGTATCTGAAGTTGCGGTGGCCGGCAACTCGGGCTTAGGGTCTCTAGGAAAAAGAAACTCTAAAAAATCCTATAACAAGGCTATTTATAGATGTTGGGATGGATAATGAGGAGCTGGAGGTCGACATGGAAGTGTTAAATGCAAGAATTTGAGTGGCCGGTGGCAGTAATGGCTCGACTTCCGTTTTGGGATGGTTCGAATTTCGCACACCGGTAGAGACAAAACGGGTGAGATTTAACGTCCAATAATTATGCCAATTTACTCCTGGAGTTAAGAGGAAGACAATGAGGCAAGAAACGACCGGTATTAATCGCCGTAGCCGAAGAGGCCATTGATGGGGTCGAAGGTTTCGTTGCAGCGTCGGGGGGAGACGGAGGGAGAAGGAAGAAGAAAGAAAGTGGGCCGGTCGGCCGAGGAAGGAAAAGAAAAGGGGAGAACCGGGCGGGTAGCGCCGGTTAAGCCCTCACTTAACGAGACGCAGCGTCTCGACATACAATCGCCCCAAAACGCCGCGTTTGGGCGCACGCAGGGAGAAGGCCAGCGCCGCTGGGCCGCGGGAGAAGAAAGGAAGAAAAAGGAAGAGGATTGGGCCGCGCCTGGCCCTATCGGCGGAAAAAAAAAGAGGAAGAAAGAAAAGAAAGAAAAGGAGAAAAGAAAAAGAAAGAGGAAAAAGGAAAAAGGAAGAAAATAAGGTTTTGGGTTTAAATAAATAAATTAGAATATTTTGGGTATTTAATATAAAATATTTATTTAACAAAATATTAAATTCCCTTTTTTTAGGCTAGTTTCGGGTTTTTAAAATATTTTCCATAAATTCCATTTTAATTAGCAAAACACCCAAATTTTCTTCCATTAAATTATTTATAAAATTAATATTAATTTGGAACTATTTTATCCTCCTTATTTTAAATAAAATAATTTATTTTGTTAATTTCTAAAATAAAATCCATAACTAGCTAAAATACCCAAATTACTCCTAATTAAAAATAGTAATAATTTTCTTCTTAATTTGTCCTAATTAATTTCCTTTTATTTTAATCAAATAATTTATATTTAATTAACTATCATAATAAATTTCATTTAAATATACTATTTAAAATTAGAACTTTTCGGGGCATTTCAATTATAATTAATAAATTGCCCTTTAGTTGGTCAAATTACCAAATTATCCTCGTTCATTATCCTAATTACCACATTACCCCTTTCATTGGTTAAATTACCAAATTGCCTTTCACATTTATCATATTTACCATTTTATCCTTCTTCGTTATTAAATTATCATTTTACCCTTCTCTTTTATTAAATTATCATTTTACCCTTATCAATTATTATAATTACCAAGTTACTCCTTTCCAATTTCCACTTTACCCATTTTATTTACAAAATTACCATTTTACCCCTTAATTTTTGAATTTACCATTTTACCCCTTAACTTCCAAAAATTACCATAACACCCTCTCACTTATAAAATTACCATTTTATCCTTAATTAAAAAATTACCATTTTATCCTTAATTAAAAAATTACCATTTTACCTCTTTTAATTTCTAAATTACCATTTTGCCCTTTAATAAAAAAATTACCATTTTGGCCCTTTAATTACAAAATTAACATTTTACCCTTTAATCACAAAATTACCATTTTACCCTTTTATTACAAAATTATCATTTTTCCCTTTTATTACAAAATTACCATTTTCCCTTTAATTACTACTTTACCCTTTATTCACAAAATTACCATTTTGCCCTTTTATTACAAAATTACCATTTTACCCTTTTATTACAAAATTACCATTTTGCCCTTTTATTATAAAATTACCATTTGCCCTTTAATTACTATTTTACCATTTATTCATAGCATTAGCATTTTGCCCCCTTTAATTACAAAATTACCATTTTACCCCCTTACTTTCAAAATTACCAATTTGCCATTTTTATTTATAATTTACCACTTTACCCTTTCTACTTCCAAAATTACCATTTTATCCATTAATTCCAAAATTACCCTTTTACGCTTTAATTACAAAATTACCACTTTGCCCTTACCTAAAAAATTACCATAATACCCTTTTTAATTTAAAGTTACCATTTTCCCCCTTAGTACACCACTTATATTAAATTATTATTATTACTACATAAAATATTAATATTAACACCTCATCCACAACTCTTATAATTAATATAATACCTATTAGCACCCATATATATATTAGGCCATATTCTGGTACAAGATACATTACTAAAATCCTCTAAGGCTCACAAAATATTAACCATGCATTAAAGATCACAATAGCATAAAACAACATGGATAATACTTAACATTTTCATTAACAACCAAACTCCTACCTTAAACAATATTTTCATACATAGCATATAAACTATCATGCTTTCTTTTTATCAATCAACACAAGAAACCACATATAACATATTAAACAACATATATCAAGCATAATACATATTAAAAATGCCTAATGTGCTAACATACGTTATCCATGCGTTTAAGTCGGATTTAACGGTTACCTCGATTCCCGTAAAAACAAACCTTACCGGTATTCCGGTTAAATGTTCAAGCTTTGATTATCAAAACCAATACCTAAAAATAATATCAAGACTTATTACATTAGAAATAATAAAAATCAAAGTATAAGGCTTTATAACACTTAATTAATAAAATAATTAACTTAAAATATTATTATACCCTAAAATTTTTACCCAAATAAATCAAGAAGGGTAGCAGCTCATCCTGCTTATGCAGCATAAGCTGCATGCAAAGAAAGGAAAAGGAGGGGGCTTGAAGGTGGTGAAAATAGGGAAAAATGGGCATTTTCAGGTTGGGGTTTTGGGGCTAAGAAAAAAGGCATGTGGGGGAAGATTTAAGGCAAGAAAATGGTGCAAAAGTGGAGAGGGGGTGTAAGTGGTGGTCGGGGATGGGTTGACTGCGCCTAAGGGCGTTGGAGGTGGCGGTAGCGAGGCTGCGAAGTGGTGGCCGAGGAGGGGTCGAAATGAAAGGCTGAGAAGGAAGGAAAAGGGAGGGGGAAAACGAGGGCCTGTAGGTGGTGGTTTCGGCCAAAGGATGATTTGGGGTGGTAGAGGGGGTTGCAGGGAGTAATGTGGTGGCTTAGGTGGCGGAATAGGCGGCAGCATATGGCGGTGCAAGGTGGTTGCCGAGAAGGAAGGGAAATAAGAGAAAAAGAAGAGAGGAGGAAGAAGGAGGCTGCGGGGTGGCTCAATGGGTGTTGGAATGATTCGAGGGAGAGGTAGAGGGTGGTAGGGGGCGGTGCAGGTGGCTGTTGAGGCGGCGACAGCAGTGGAGCTGGGCGGCGAAGCAAAAACAGAGAGGGCGAGGGAAGGAGAAGAAAGGAAAGAAAAGAGAGGGTTGGAGAGCATGGGGAGTTGAGGAAAAAAAATGCAGAACGAGTAGGGAAGGAGGAAGAAATAGAAGAGGAAGAGAGGGGAGGGGATAGGGAGCTCGAGGGGTGGCGGTAGGTGGTAGGGAAATGGGAGTTGCAGGGAGAGGGAGAAGGGATATGGTAATGGCAGGGAGAGGGAGAGATGGTGGGGCCGGTATGGCAGGAAAACGACGAGAGGGAGAGAGAGGGAGATAGGGGGAGGTCAACGGGGAGAGGGGGTTGCAGGTTGGGTGGCGAAAATGGTGGAGGATGGCCGGGATTATCGCTGGGGAAAGAGGAAGAAGAAGAAGGGAAGAAGAAAGGGGAGGTTGGGTGCGTGCGACGGGCGGCTGAAGGAAAAGAAATGGGCCGGCCCGGTCGAGAAAGAAAGGAAAGAAAAGAAAGGGGGCAGGTCGGCTCGCGCGGGAGAAGGAAGAAAGGAGTCAGGCCGGGGAAAGGAAAAAGGAAAGGAGGGAGGATGGGGAGAGACGGGCCGGCGACCCAACGCAGGAGGGAGGCACGACAGGCCGACCATTCGCAGTCCAAGGAAGGAAAGGAAAAAGAAAGAAAAGAGAAAAGGAGAAAAAGGAGGAGGAAAAAGGGAAAAAGGAAAAAGAAAAAGAAAATGGAATTAAATAAAATAATTTAATTTATAAAATAATAAAATACAATGTTTTTGGGTAATAAATTTATTTAATAATTTTATTTAATATAATTAAAATATAAGGGCTTTAAAAAGGATAATTTTAGTAAAATAATGGTTTGGTGATTCTTAAATAAAAAGGGTATGATAAAATAACAAAATATTTATTTTAATTTATTAAGTATTTATATCCAATCTTATATATTCAAAAATCCATAAAATAATTAAATTAAAAAGATTTAAAGGCTAATTTATCCCAAATAAAATTTATTTATTAAAATATAGGCTTTGTAAAAATTCGGGGGATTATAATTCCACACCATTATAGGAGATCTCTAGATATTTACACAAGGTTTCATATATTTCTACATAATTCTATTAGAGTCTACACAATTCTAAAATATTCTAAAACCTTTCAAAAAAAATATAAAAAAAATGAGTAGGCTGTGACAGGAACCTCTTATTAATAACGTTGGTTTCGTAATTAGAAGAATTGATACGTGCACTTTGTTCGTCATTTCTGTATTTGTCATTTGAGCAAGAAAAGAAAGAAGAACGATATGGTGCACTCATAGCCTCAAAGAAAAGTTGGGTTCCCTATTATTTAGCTTATCCAGAAAAATTGCCGACTTATTTGGCAGCTGGAAGAAAGTAGTTTTAAATTTTGTACTCAGTCCTTGGGGATGGTGTGGACACATTAGTCATAATTATTTATCTAGTCTAATGGCAATATATATTAACTTAAAAATGTAAAATATAAAAGAAAAAAATGGAGGAGTATCTTTGTCCTTTCTTTCTCACTCTTTTGGCCCTCCAGCGAGCTATATATATATATTTGTCACTTATCCTTGACAGGGCCTTCACAACTGCCGTTATATTGCTTTCTTTCTTCCCTGCCTCTGAAAGTCCAGTTCACTGGAGTTGTTTACAAAGTCATGGGCAATCTCAAGATCTCTCAGGTTCTAATGTTAACTTTGATCGCTACCCTTCTCTTTCTAACTCCCCTTCTACCTTCTTCCGTCAAGTCTCCTTACCTGTTCTTCATCATGAATATCCTCATCGTTGCTCTTGGGGTTGATGCTGGCCTTCTCTCTTCCTCTCCTAAATCACCCGAAGAGAAGAATCCTGTGGCAGTCACACTGAAATCCATTCCTCCTTCCGATACCTCTGCCGAAAAAGAATTTCAGGCTACTGACAAAGATGGCATCTTATCTCCTGAAACCAATACTCAGATGAAGGCGAAGGCGATAGAAAAATTTGCGTCAGGGAAGACCACCGTAGGTGTTGCTAGGATTAGTATTATCGTGAAAAAATGCCCTTCCAGTCCTAGTTTATTTTTTATCGGCGATGAGTATAGCTATGACGCTGAAGAGGACTGCATATATGATCAAGAAGAGGAAGAGCTTGGTGGCCTCAGTGGGCAGGAACTGTGTGTTAAAGCCGAAACTTTTATCCGGAATTTTTATAAGCAACTAAAGATGCAGAGGGAAGAGTCGTGGCGGAGGATTTCTGATATTGATGAGAAACAGTATTATTAGAAAGAAAATAACCTACCTAGTCATGGAACCGGAAGGAAGGTGGTAGGAAAAAAAAAAAAATTGTATATAGAATTGTCTTTCGAATTCACTAATTGATCTTTGCCTATGATTCCGATTACCTACTCTGAAGAATATAAGCTTATCTGTTTGGTTTGGACTGCAACATGTATGTATATATATATATATACACACTCTCACACACAAAGATTACTTTAATGTGCTGATCTTATCAATACCGATCTCTTTGGGATCTTGTTTTTCATTTCTTTAACTTTTTGTGCTCATTCAGTTTTTTTTTTTCATCAAATGGTGAGATTTTATGGCATATTATTAGTTTGATGGCAGTTGTCTTTGATGGCAGTATTATTAGTTCATGACTACATGGGATCACAGCAGTACTCTCTAGGTGCATATCTGTTGCACCTCATCTCCTGGGATATTAATGACCAATGACCATGCAGTTAGGCCTTACTCCTTACGAAAATAATGTTGTTTGGGAGACAAGTAGAACATCGGTTGAAACTTGGAAATAATGATCTTCCTGACATCCATTTTGACAATAACTAGCTAGTCATTTGATTAAAATGCTCTCGATTCAATTTTGTCCAACTTTGCCCTCTATTGCATAAATGAAATGAGTTGGTAAATTTGATAATTGCATTTTATAAAAATACCGTTGATTGGTAAATTTGAAAAATATCAAGAATTATTAATCATTATAAGCTCGTAAAATGTGTTTATATACAATCTTGGTTTATTTCATTTTTATTGCTTAGATTAGATTAGATTAGATTAGACCCGATCCAATCATTTCCTTGAACAAATAAGTGTTGCTGTGATGGGTTCAGGCACTTTCTAATATGCATCTCAATATAAGCCAACCTCAGCGTAAGAGGACTATTTTAGGGACTCCAAAACATGAGAGAGTTTAGAGAGAGAACCCCCCCAAACACAATGACAACACAAGCCCTAGGCCACTCCGGTGGTTCTACCCATCCTTATACTATTACACTTTTTTGTTCATAACCTTCCCATGGGCACCAACAATGCAATCATGAGAAGATTGTTCCAAAGGTATAGTAAGGTTTATGATGTGTTTGTTCCTCAAAGAGTTAGGAAGGGCTACCTGTAACACCCCCAAATTTACTACTGAAATTTTTTTTTTTTGAAAGAATAGAGCGGAAGCTAGGAGCGAATTTAGGAAGTGTTACCGCCACATCTAACACAAGATAAATGTCCACCATCTATCTCATGTTAGATGCAAAGCTAAAACCTGTCAACCTTTAAATCCGAACTCTAAAAGCACAATAGTGTTGCGAGAAATTTAAAAGTCAATTACACAATCCTTGAAAATTTAAATACAACCCTTGTAATTTCGAAAGATGGAAACAATTAAACAAACAAATCCCGGGGAATAAATATCCGGACCACTTACTCACTCATATCCAGCCTTCCACCCCAACTTAGTAACTGATCAGGACCTGCATCAAAGGTCTGCTCCCCACCATCGGTGGATCATCACAGGACCCGGTCAATCAAGGCAGTATCAGTACGGGTCCAGTACTGAGTAAGGCGTAGACGCTAAGGCCAAGCATACAATCACACATGATCATAGAAGCCACATGCATTAATACACAAGATACATGCTCAATATGTCAGCCATACATCAGGATGAGTAAACGGAAAGCTGAATCATGCTCATACAATGTCCGTTGTTTCTTATTATAATAACAATCTCTTTTACCAACAATCTTTATTTAACCTGTAAGCACGGGGACCTCCACTATTATAGCCGGTGGTCCGGAAATATAATCACAGGGCAGAACGCCTCTGACCACTATTAATAACCGGTGGATCGGACTGGCCCCTGGTGCGACCGTAGCCGGCACGCCTCTGTCAGAGCCTAACGGCTCTGTCTCCTGCCCGTCTCTCCTTCTGCCTCGTTTCTTTCTGCCGCTCCCGTCTTTATAATTTTTCTTTCGTCCGTCCACGTCAGCCCTCGCTGACTCTTCTTCCCATTTCGTGCGGCTCCGTTTGGTTGATCTTGTTACAGACCTTTGGGCCTTCGGCCTTCGGCCGTTGGTCCAAAGGTCTTATTTCTTTTTTCTTTTTTTTTATTTTCTTTTATTTAAAAACAAAACCTGCAAAATAAAATTCAATAAATATTAATAAATAATATTTATTCTAAATTTACTTAAATTATATCATTTTAGCTCAAATAATAAAATTTATGCAATTTTTACCACTTAAGCATAAAACAATAATTATTCCCCTATATTAGTTAAATAAACTACCAAAAACTAAGATTATAAGGGTATAAAATGTGTCAAAATATGAACTCATCACACCCCCACACTTAGCTTCTTGCTTGTCCTCAAGCAAGTTATTACTCTAAACAAATAAAATTAAATTAACTAGCCACTTTCGTAGGTCTCACGATTACACTTAGCATGTGTAACAAGCCCTTTAAACCCCTAGGTCACCCATCGAGGACGAGTAAGGTCTCGTGAGGGTTTCGCAGATGATATACCCACAAAATCACACACAAATAAATATAAAAAAAAATCACACCTAAATAAAAATAAATAAATAAATAAATAAATAAATAAAACTAAAACCATATACCTAACGCCCTTAACCATATTTGTCTCAGAATCTTTTACTTTCAAATGTCAAGATTAGCAATCAATCAAAATTCAGCATTGGGAGATTTAAAGAATCAACTTCAACATATGGTTCACACATAAACATGACAGGTATGAACAGATCAATATTATGGATAAAAATCTACCACGCCTTAGTCACATTAAGATCCATCCTCACTATGGATACCCTCTATTTTTTCTCTCTTAGATTCATGGCTACAAATGTCTAAGAACACTCATGTATGTGAGCTAAGATGATAAAGATAACAAACGACTCACATATATAAACAAATAAGGCTCATGTTCTTGTGGATAAAACCTCATGAAAGATACCAAATATTTGCCAAATGGACCGAACCATATGCTTAACTCTTGTGACTAATCTCCAACAGATCAAAGGCTGCTCATCTCAAGAATCAAATAGGACTTACTTATTGGTTGTAATGGGGTTTAAGGTAAAGAAGGGTATGGATTATTTTAGGTGTGTGGTGCTAAAAAGATTAAGAGCTAGTGGAATCTAATAATTAGATGAAATATAAGCATATCTCCACATCAATGATTAATGATACACCTCTCCACCTTCAAAATAAGATGTAACATGAATAGAAAATTCTCAACATCATCTCTATAACTCCCTCTCTTCCTTATATCCCAACATTTTTTTTTCATTCAAATTTTTTACTTCTTTTTTTTTACTTCTTTTTTTTTCATTTTTTTTTCCACATAACCAATCCCCTTTCTTAGCATCAATACATATATTTCTTTCACACACACATTTACCACCACTCTTTATATCCATAACGATTTGATTTCCTTCCACTAGCTTTAAGCAAAGATAAGGACATTAAGGCCCGAAGGTTATTAAATGTGGGTAATAAAAAAAAATGTATGCTCCATGTATAGGCTCAAAAAGGTTTCTATGGGATGTATATCATGGATACACAAATTAGGTTAAGCTCTTTGGTCATGTGATGGAAAATTCCTAAGCTGCCTTTATCATTTTCTCAATCAGAGCATGTTTTGACTATAAGCTTCGACTAGTACAAGAGTAAGTTCTAGTAATCTCTATAGTCCATTACATGATCTATGGCAAATAATTTGATCAAAACAATTAAACATATATGAGGTTTACAAAGAAGATTTTGAAGCCAAGAAATAGTAGATGATTTTGTGTAAATTCGCTCAGAAAAAGAAGGTACATATGGTTCAAATGATCACTGAGGAATGTGATGAATCTCAACATGCCATGTCGGTGGTTAGAAAATCATACACGTTCTTTCTCCATTCACATTTAGGCACATAGATATGTGTTCCCTATATCAAAATCAACACAAAAAATCTCCACTTACTTTATCTCGATTTCATGATCCTCTTTTCCATTAGATTTCAAAGATATATTCCTCATTAACTAGTTAAGGGTTCCTACGACTCTAAAAATACTAAACATTCTAAAATTATTAAACACTCTAAAAAAAATCAAAACAATTTTTTTTTCAATTTTTTTTATATAAAACACACGCACCCCCACACTTAAATCACACATTGTCCTCAATGTGTAAACAACTAAAGAAACATGTAATTTTACGTATGGAGAAAACAAAATAAATAAATAAATAACTAAAGGATAGAAAAACTCCCTCATGACATTGGGTTGCCTCCCAAGTAGCGCTTGTTTTTATGTCTTCAGCCTGACATGATCTCGGTTTACTCGTTCAAGGTGGATACGTCCACTTGAGAGCTGCTTCACCAAATCCTTCCTTGTGATGATCATCTTTATCCTGCAAGGAAGAAAAAGACAAAATATTAGATTTAATGAAAGATTTGATCCAGCAAGAACGTAACTTACTTAGCATAGAGTTTAAGCTCGTGTGTAAAGAGAGAATATTTTGCCCAATATCCATGTATCTTGATCTCTCTATCGAAGGAACATATTTTTCCATCTCAAAATCTTTAAACACGTCCTTCCAACATAACCTCTCCTTTGGAGCATCACGCTTTTTATTAAATGTTTTATAAAAAATATTTTTATTTTTATAAAAAGAGGATAATATTTTGACGCTTCATATTCACATATGTAAGGCTCTTGATATGGCACTGAATAATGATCATTCATTTGTATCAGTTGATTTTGGCTTTCTGCCAACTGGTTTTGACCATTCATCAGCTCTTCAAGAATCTTATCCAATTTTTCTGAACTTGAGGGTTCCGAAACTGGAGAAAATTCTTGTTGAGGATAATATTTTGACGCTTCATATTCACATATGTAAGGCTCTTGATATGGCACTTGATACTGATCATTCATCTCCCATCCAAAGTTGGGTTGATGCCTCATTTCCGAATAGTATGTGCTTGTATAGGGATTTTGTCCTTGAAAACCATTGAAAGATTGAGCACCAGATTGTGTCCATCCTCCTCCTCTCATAGCTTGTTCATGGTAAGCATATGGATTTCCTTGTGTATGACACACTCCATTTGTATTCATAATTCCAGTAGCTTCAGCTGCCTGCAAAACAAGATTGGAGAATAGGTGAAGTCTATCATCAAAATTGCTTAAACTTACCTCATTTACTCTTGAATTAAGATTCATGCCAAGTTGTCCATAACCCAAGGATCCTCTCATAGCTACCTGAAAACACTAACACTTCAAAGGAAAAGGTTAATAACAAAACACACCAAAACTCCTAAGAAAATCTAAAACAAACTAAAAGAAAAAAATACAAAAACACTAAGAATAAAAACACACTAAAAATACTAGCAAAATAAAGGTGAAGTTACCAATTCCCCGGCAACGGCGCCAAAAATTGGTGCGACCGTAGCCGGCACGCCTCTGTCAGAGCCTGACGGCTCTGTCTCCTGCCCGTCTCTCCTTCTGCCTCGTTTCTTTCTGCCGCTCCCGTCTTTATAATTTTTCTTTCGTCCGTCCACGTCAGCCCTCGCTGACTCTTCTTCCCATTTCGTGCGGCTCCGTTTGGTTGATCTTGTTACAGACCTTTGGGCCTTCGGCCTTCGGCCGTTGGTCCAAAGGTCTTATTTCTTTTTTCTTTTTTTTTATTTTCTTTTATTTAAAAACAAAACCTGCAAAATAAAATTCAATAAATATTAATAAATAATATTTATTCTAAATTTACTTAAATTATATCATTTTAGCTCAAATAATAAAATTTATGCAATTTTTACCACTTAAGCATAAAACAATAATTATTCCCCTATATTAGTTAAATAAACTACCAAAAACTAAGATTATAAGGGTATAAAATGTGTCAAAATATGAACTCATCAGCCCCGCACTTACATGGTGTTCCACTGTAAGTGATTAGTATTTTTCCTGATTTAACTTATTTACTTTGGATGTACTGAGCCGAGATCCCTCCACTATTATAGCCGGTGGTCCGGAAATAAACACAGAGCAGAACGCCTCTGACCACTATTAATAACCGGTGGACCGGACTGGGCTCGGCTCAACAATCTCACTTTACGTTATTGGTGTCTTCTCAGTATCTTTCCTGATTTAACTTATTAGTTTGGGTCTGTCGAGCCCGGATCCCTCCACTATTGTAGCCGGTGGTCCGGAAATATAATTACAGGGCAACACGCCTCTGACCACTATTAATAACCGGTGGAACGGACTGGGTCGGGCTCATCAGTATTTCACTTTAAGCAGTTAATGTCTTATTCGTATCTTATTGAATCATATCAGGTCCTTGACATGCATAAGTCATTCACTACATTCATGCACATAATAACAAATGGTAAAATTCCACATTCATAACAATACTTTGCTCAATAATACACATGATAACACCAAACAACTCGAAGCAGCCATACGAACCATGATTGTCCACACCAAGCCATGGTTAACCACTCTTAACCCTCTTTAACCGTAACAACCCAAATTCCATCATGAGAACCCTAATACCACCATAATCATTAATACCACTAGGAGACCATAAATACCACTCTGTAAACCCCAATACCACCTTGCAACCCTAATACCACCATAAGCCATGAATACCACCAAGTAATCATTAATACAACTATATAAACCCTAACACCACCTTGCAAACCCTAATGCCACCATAAGTGTTTAATACCACCAAGTAATTATCATACAACTATATAAACCACAATACCATCCTCCAAACCCTAATACCACCTTACAAACCCTAATACCACCATAAGTCATTAATACCACCAAATACTCATTAAAACCACTATATAAGCTCCAATACTACCCATCATATCACCAAGCAACATACTTCCCCATGCAACCTTAATTTATACCCACCTTTTTGTTTACTTAATTCCACTTCCTCCTCATTATTTCCCAAATGGTGAACTACTTAGGTCGTCCATACCTCGTTTAGCCAACATACTCCCCTTTGGTCATTCTAACCTCTATATTTTCTTTTTCAAATCTCCCACTTCACCACACTCACTCACATAACCCAACCTACATGACGTAGGGGTCACATCACATCACACTACATCACAACACATCACACTACATCACAGCATATTAGCACACGAAGACTAGGATACGGGGACGTACCTCGGATCCATGCAGCGCTTCACAAACAAGCATACAGTATACATATTATAACACCCAATTGTACAAAGCATATAAGACACTTAACACATGCAGAGCACACAAGAGGCCTTATTTACGTCCTTACCTAAATCGGCGCCGGGCTTGGAGCACGCTCCTACACCTCTCGGGGTTTGACCCGGTTCACCTATAAGAGGGAAAGAGATCCCTAGTTCGTGGGTCCACGAGAAAGCTTTCCTAGACCCGACAGAAATCGAAAACTAAATTAGAAACTATCCTATCAATCAATAATTTCAATTATTATAATTTAATCGATACAAAGAGACACAAACTATTTTTCTTGGAAAATGTGTCCAAAACTTAGGACTTAAAAGCATAGCTCTATTAAGATTTAAGATTAAATATAAATCAAAACAGATTAATACAAACACACTTAGGACATTTCAAATTAGTTTGGAAACCCGAGAAGAATAAGCAATCATAGGTTAATTTATCGAAAATAACTTATTTATTAGGTTTTACAACTAAATAAGTAATCCAACCAATTTACATAGAATCAAATCCCAACCGATTAGGTTAAAACATAATTTAAATGATGTAAAACCCAAAGATAGAAATCGATTAGATAAACTACACATAGCAAAATTAATTCTACAAAATCATCCCCGAAGATTAGGGTTTTAAATGCCTAACTACGAATGGACCAAATTACTTTGATTACCTCAAATTGATAGTTTTAAAATACAATTAAACTAATTTTAGATAAATCCAGATAATCAAATTTCAACAAAACAATCTTCCGATTAACCAATTCCAAACAATCCATTTTTAAAAATTAGGGTTTTAAAGCCCATGACACAACTCAAGTAATTCAAATCAATTGATTACAATTAAAGGTATTAGAAAGCAATTAGGATCATTTCAACTACTTCTATAAATCTAACTTTAGAAAAACAATTATACAAATACCCAATCTCGTAATCTTACTTAAAATCTAGGGTTTTAGGCCCGAAAATGCAATTCGGTAAAATTCTATAAATTTAATCAAATTGAATGTTTAGAAATACAATTAAACACATTTTATAACATATCAAATAATCAATTGCTCAAAACCGATAAAAGAAATACGCAATTAAGCACAATTAGGGTTTTTGAACCCGGAACGCAAATCCGACCAATTATTGCCAAAACATACCAATTGACGGTTCAGAAATGTAATTAAACATATTCTAATATAATTTATATAGTCAATTGAATAAAATAACCCAATTACAAAATCTAATTTAAACCCGCGGGGGTTTTGACCTAAAAATCCAATTCCGGTCAAATACGCACAATTTTCCCAAATCAACACTTCTAATATAAAATTAAATACATTTTAAATGATACCATAAAATCAATTGAGCGGAATGACTCAATTATACGACCCAATTTCATTATACCCGAAATTTGACCTAGGAATCAAATTCCGATAAAACCTGCATAAATTTCTCAAATTGATAGTTCCAAAATGAAATTGGATACATTTTAAAACATATTGTATAATCAATTTGTCCGAAATCACAAAAACGGGCGGATCCGAAAAATTTGGGCATAACCCGGCTAAAAATCCAATTTTTCCAAAATTCCAAAACAACCATACAATTAACCTATCCAAATCATTCTTACAACACATATATACATAATACAACAATAAATTTAGCTTTTCATAAGCTAATTCACACCCAATTAACCAAAACAAGGGTTAGGGTTTTTCGGGAATTTATACCGAACAAAAACCGATAAATCGGGCAAAGGAAGGCTGGGGAAGCTTCCTCCGGGGTCAGGGGTGGCTCGCCGGTGGTCAGCAGGCGTCGACGGTGACCGGACGGTGGCAGTGCTGCCTGCGGTTGCTTCTCCTACGCGCAGCTGCTGTGGTGGCTCGGCTTCAGTCGCTGCTGCTCCTGCGCGGCTGTTGTGCTGCGTTGGTCGGTCGCCCGTTGTGGCCGACGGTGGTTGGCGAGGAGGAGCTGGGGGAGCTGAGGAGAAGAGGTGGTGAGGGAGGCTGGGGTCTTGGGCTGGGTTGCGAGAGCAGAAGGGCAGGGGAGTCGGGGAGCAGGTGCAGGGAAAGAGAAGAGAGAAAGAAAAAAGAAGGGATGGGGGTCGGGGTCCCGATCGGGTAGGGTTGCCGGGTTTTTTTTTTTTTTTTTTTTTTCAAATACACATATAAAATAAACTACTAAAAATTTAAAAACTATTATTGGGGAATTTTATCTAAAATTCATTAAATGAAAATTATTTCGTAAGGTTCCGAAGGCTTAAAATCGATATAAAAGCTACATAAAGAATTTCGGAAATATTTTCGGAAAAACTTACCAACGTACGTAAAAATTTATATTATTTACGGAAATACATTATAAGACCTCAAAATAATATTTAAAAGCATAAAATTAAATATTTAAATTAAATTCTAATAAACCGAGACTAATTCAAATAATTTCCGAAATCGGTTTTCCGTAAACCAAAAATCGTAAAATGGAAGAAAATTAATTCCGGAAAGAAATTCATCAATAAACTCCGAAATCTTTTAATTTAAAACTTCTCGAAGATATTAACAATTTTCGAAAACGAATAAATTTAAAGTTGGAAATATTTTCTACGGATAAAATCATTAAAATAAATTTAACTATTTAAATAGAAATTCTATAATTTAATTAATATATTTCGTTAACGAAATATAATTCCAAAACAAGGTCGTAATCACCTGACGAAGATATAATCGCAGACGAATTAAAAATATTAAAACCCAAAATACGAGAAAGAACGGGAATATATATTTTTAACCGAAGATCGAAATCATAAGAATATAATAAAATCACTGTCGTGAACGAATTTGTCTAGAATGGTTCGCAACGACAATGATTAATTACATTCAATTATGAATTCGAAATCATCGATAAATCTGTAAAACGAAACGAAATTAGAATAATTAATTATTCACATCAAATTACGCTAATAAAATCATTAAGCTTAATAAATTTGAATTTTAAAAATACGGGGTATTACACTACCCCTTTAGGTTCATTCTTTTTTTTTTATTATCAAATTTGAAAGGGAGGAGGACACAGTTAGAGTAAAATGGAGAGTGAAAATGGTTGGAGGCTAGGCCATAGAGCTATCATGGTCATGAAGACAAAGTTTGAGAGGACTAGGAGCAAAACACCGTAAAGGATTAAACAACCGGAAAAGCAAGCAATAGTTTGAAACTAGAAGATAACCCATAGGGATGGGCGCACCTATAGGGAGGTATTGATCCCCCATTGACAGAGAAAGGAAGGAAAAGGAGGACAAAAAGCACATAATATGGTGGAGAAAAGAACAAACCAATCAAAAGAAGTATTTGGCATGATGAGCACTAACAACCTTGAGGTGTTGAACTGAAGCATGGTGAGTATAACAAAGCATCTCTATCTTTATATTAGTATTATTGAAAAATAGATTAATTCTCAAGGTGTAATGGGTATCAAATTTATCTCTATGGGAGGCTCAAAACACCTCATAACCTTTCCATCAATAGAGGATAGAGAACCAATGTTGGCTAGCAAGTGGTTGCTATAATTGTACTCCTAGTTAGAGAAGTGGTCACCTCCATCAAAGACGGAATGAAGGGTTGTATGGCTTTCAATTATCAGAGTTCCATTGCTATCATGGACTTAAGAAACTTTCTTCAACATTGCAAGCTTATGGGGAAAGGTTCTTTCCATTGAGAATTTGAAGATACAAAAAGCATCTTTAGAGTCATGTATGGTCAAAATCTTCACTCCTTATATATAAAGGATTGAGGAAACAATTCCATTTAGCATCAGGGGTGATGTTACCTAGGTTAAGATCTTGGAGGAATGCAACCTGTGGTGATATAGAGGAGTGTTGACAGGCATGGTGTTAACAACACCTTTGTATGAGATGACAAGGTAATGGGCATAGGCGGGGAGTCCGATGCCCATGGTAAGTTAGCCTAAAATGGTAAGCTAATTGAAGAAGGTGAAGAGTTTGATCTAGGGCGGTAGGAGATGGATGAGATGGTTGTAGTAAGTGAGGTGAGCCTTTTTAACATCTCACCAAGATGGTTGTCATTCTCCAACAAAGAGCTCGTGGTCCCAGAAACTGATTTACAAGGTTTAGAGGTCAATCAACATAAGGGGGTGGTGGAGAGTAATGATCATGGTCTTAATGAGAAGTCCACGGATGAACTTCCCCAATAGATTGTAATGATTAAGTGCTGTTAAGATAATCAACACGTCATTAATGATAATGTGAAGTTAAGGAATGAGGTGTATAGTCCAATGGGGTAAGACAATTAGCATGTCATTAATAATGAGGTGGCATGAAGGAATGATACGGTGTATAGTGCTATAGGGGAAATAAATTTATCCTTAGTGTTGAGTACCCCTAGGATTTGATGAGCACGTGCCTCTTTAACTACAATTGATGCATGAGAGAAGGAAAATAGTAAATCTGAAAATGAAGGGGGGGGGAATCAATTGGTAGCACAAATGTGAGAGGTATCATGAAATATTAGCCAAGAAAAGGATCTTGGCCCATAGATGGTTGATGAAGTAGTAGAGGTAGTAGGCTAACTGGGCTTAGTTACAATTGGGCTAGAGACAATTCTGCAGGAGTGGATAAGTGACATCCTAGAGGGTGAAAGGAGAGAATGGGAGGTAGCACAAAACCAATAAGGTGGATGGGTACCTAAGAGTGCATTAATTCGATGATAATGAAGCTAATATGTTAGAGTATTAGAAGACTATACAACAAGCACAAATAGGCCATAGTTAGGAGGAGGTTATGAAAGTCGAACCCCAATATCATTTTTTTCCAAGAAACAAAGTTAGAAGAGGCTTTGGATACCATAATGAAACATGTATGGAAAGATGATGATGTGTAAGGGTTTTCTAGTAATGTAGAGGGAAGAGTAGGTGGTTTATTGTTGCTGTAGGATAAATTTCTTCAATATGGAACATTCTTTAAATGGGAAGTTCTGGATTATGGTTTTTGTTATATAATTCCCCTTTAGTTTTGGTGTTCTATGGTTGACATATATTGGTCGTGTAGTATCTAAGAGAGAGTAGAGGTATGGAGAGAAATTCAAAAACTCCCAAATGATGAGGATGGGCCAATACTATTAATTAGAGACTTCAATGAGGACTTAGAAACAGATGATAGGGGCAATGGGAATTTTTACCTAGCATGAGTGGTGGATTTCAAAGACTTTTTTGAAAACCATGGGGGTAATACAGATTAAGACAACTGGATGGAAATTCACATGGTTTAGAGGAACATCTAAAAGCTACTTGGATTGCTATTTGTTAGCCTAGAGTGGTTACAAAGATTCCTAGAACTAAAAGTGGAAACTATAGCAAGGGGCATCTCGAATTACTATCCACTATAGGTTATTGATGTAAAAATTGATTATGGGCCTAAGCCTTTTTGCCTTTTGAATTACTGGATGAGTTACCCATATTTTATGAACACTATCAAAGAAGCATGGAGATTGAGCCCTAATGGATACTTGATGGAGTTGAAATTGCAATAGGTAAAAAATGCATTGAAGTAATGAAATAGGGAGAGCTTTGGTATTATAAAAGATTAGATCAACAAGTTGGATTAATGGTTAAAGGATTTAGACTAGAAAGACTAGCTACAAAACCTCCCAACTGCATAAATTCAAGAATTTATAAGGATATAGAGTGAACTATGGATATGTCATAGGTTTCTTGAGTCTTTATGGGTATAAACATCAAGAAATTGATGGTTGAGGGAGGGAGATAAGATGTAACACCCCCAAAATTCACTACTGAAAAATTTCGTTTTATTAAAAGATATTCGCGGAAGCAGATTAATAAAATGTGAATTTTGGGAAGTATTACCACCACACTTAGTACCAGACCGGTTCACTCATACTGTTCCAGTACCAAGTGCTAAGGCTAAGGAAAGTAAAATACATTCTGAAATAAACTCAACACACATAAATCAGAGTAGTACATCAAATCGTTTACATGAATACAATTCACCAATGGTGGTTACTTTAACAACGTTAATATTTAAAACCAAGAATTTAAATGAGAAAGAGAACAAGCTAACAATACCGGAAAATTCCTTACTCTCCTTCCCGTAACCCACTTGAGTAGCACTTGAAAATACCTGCAAGGGCACCGCCCATTGAATAGGCAGGGGCCCCATAAAGGGAATCCCTTCAGTACTACGGTAGTGAGTAACCCTTTAATACCACACTTAAAGACAGGCCCGCATACGACACACAATGCAAGCTACACACATAAATAATGAGAGGTGCACACATAACAATAACATGCATAATAATTCATAAATCACGATCGATACTTTGGGCCTTAAGCCATGCCCATCATCATTCAATCAATATCATATTTTATATCCATGTGAGTGCGAGAACCCCACTATTATAGCCGGTGGACCGGAAGTCAACACACAGGGCAGAACGCCTCTGACCACTATTATTGCCGGTGGACCGGAAGGTAAACACACAGGGCAGAACGCACCTGACCACTATTATTTGCCGGTGGACCGGTCTGGCCCCGACTCACATGGTGTTCCACTATAAGTGATTAGTATTTTTCCATAACCTTATTCATATACATAACTGATTTTATTGAGCTCGGGACCCCCACTATTTTAGCCGGTGGACCGGAATATATATAAAATCATCATCCAGGGCACAACGCTCCTGGCCACTATTATAACCGGTGGACCGGTACTCATAATCACATACCAGGGCAACACGCTCCTGGACCACTATTATATCCGGTGGACCGGTACTCAATATCTCATACCAGGGCAACACGCTCCTGGACCACTATTATAACCGGTGGACCGGTACTCAATGTCATAATCATCTGGGCCAGCTTATTAATATTCCACTTTCAATAATAGTATCTTTCCTTTTCTTTAATCAGCACATCAATCATATTTATTTGCCTCGAATGGGAGATCAATAACCCGGGACACAAAGGTACACCGGTCGTACCGGTGCATATCAGCTACTCAGTACCCTTCAACCATGAACCCAAGGACGCAAAGGTACCCTGGTCGTACTGGTGCATAAAGCTAACTCAGTACCCTACTGACAAGGACACCTAATCCATAAGTATGCATACCCCCTAACTAGGTCCGTAGAGCTAGAAAGAGTAAGATATAGGGCATGGCTGGGGCACAAAGGCACACCCGCAAATACCAGAATAATCGTGGACTAAACCACGTCCTTAGGGTAGTGACCCCTAAGGAGTCACCATTCCCGATCTCGAGGTCTTTCACTTTAAGTAATAGTGTCTTAATCAAGGTGATCACGAAAAGCACGATAATCAGATACTTATTCACTTCCGGTCGTTCCGATATCATTAATCGCTTCTTATTCAGATGATTATCCAGGATATCACAGAGAAATCATTAAGGCCATACTAATTATCAAATACTCTTACTTGACTAATCAGCATTATTTAATCATATTAATGTTCCACAATCTCAAAGACGTGTTAGGTACAAATTACTCATTTGCCCTTTACTTATACAATTGTTAAGTATCCATTCCTTACTTGATAAATTGTCACATTACCCTTAAGGTTGCATAATTACCAAATTACCCCTTGTCCACTTTAGATTACCCAATTGTCTCCTACACTTTTTAGATCACCATTCACCCCTCATAATTACTATGCTTATCATATTTCCCTTTTGGTTGGTTATATTACCAAATCGCCCTTCTCCTTTGTTATAATTACTAAATCGCCCTTGAGTTGGATAAATTACTACATTACCCTCCTTCATTATCATGATTACAATTTTTCCACTTTAGTTGGTTAAATAATTATCACTTTACCCTTTAATTGGATAAATTACCAAATTGTCCCTTCAGTTGGATAAATTACCAAATTGCCCTTCTCCTTTATCATAATTACCATTTACCTCTCTCAATTATTTTAATTGCCATTTACCCTTTTCAATTATCATAAATTCTAAATTACCCTTCTTCATAATTACAAATATTAATTTACCCTTCTTCATAATCATAATTACTATATTACCCTTCTCCATTATTAAAATTACCATAATGCCCTTTAATTGGTTAATTTACCAAAGTACCATTCTATAGCATCATACTTACCCAATTGCCCTTCTACAATCATAATTTAATTGCTAAATTATCTTTTTTCGTTATCATAATTACCAAGTTACCCCTTACTCCCAAGTTTACCATAATATCCTTTTATTTACAAAATTACCATTTTACCCCTTACATCCAATTTTACTATAATATCCTTTTATTTATGAAAATTACCACCATACATCTTTTACTTTACAAATTACTATTTTACCCCTTCACATCCAAGATTACCATCTTTATCTTTCCTTACATAATTACCATTTTGCCCTTCTTTTCCAAATTACCATATTACCCCTTTACTTATAAATTACCACTTCACCATTCACTTATAAAATTTACCATATTACCCTTTACTTATGAATTTACAATTTTGCCCCTCTACCTCCAAAAATTACCATAATGCCATTTTACTTGAAAATTACCATAATGCCCTCCTTCATCCAAAATTACTATTTTACCCCTACTTCCAAAATTACCATTTTACCCTTCTTTCTCAGAACTTACAATTTTACCCTTTACTTATAAATTATCATTTAACCCCTTTATTTTTAAATTACCAAAATACCCTTTTACTTATAAAATTACCGAAATACCCTTTTCACTTATAAAATTTCTATTCAACCCCTTTATTCACCATTTTTATGAATTTACTAACACTACATAAAATAATGATATTAATACTTCGTTTTTATCATCTAAGTCCACCAACTTGTCATTATTCAACATAATACTCATTAGCAACTACATACATTAATTCACACACCTCATGAGCATAATTACTAAAATACCCTTAAACAATAACATCATTCATGCATTAGCAACATGATACATCATAAACAAGCATTTAACATTTCCATCCATAATCAAACTCCTTCCTTAATTAACATACCTACATATGGCACAAAAGTTATCATGATTTTTCTTTTTATCAAACAATATAATAAACCATATGCATATCATGCTAAGCACACAAAACATGCATAAAATCATACTAAACCCTTAATGTGCTAGCATACGTTTTTCCATATATTTAAGGGAGGATTAACGGTTACCTTAATCCCGCAAAATATCAAATCTTACCAAGCATAATTAGCAACTCAACACCTAAAAATAACATCCATCATTATTGTTAGAAATAAGAAGTTAAAAAGGATAAAACTTTATAAAACAAATTTATTTAATAATAATACACTTTAATTAAATATGGATATACCTCAAAACTTAACCAAATGAGTTTCAAAATAAGGGGGAGCTCACGGTGCATGAGCAGCATGAGTGTCATGCAAAATCATGGGGAGAAAAGGGCTCAAAGAGGGTGAAGGGAGAAAAATAAGCCATTTTCGGGTTGGGGTCTTTGGGCTAGAAAAGAAGGTGGTTAGGGGAGGTTCTAAGGCAAGTGAATGGTGCAGAAGTGAAGAGGGGGTGTAGGTGGAGGCTAAGGGTGGTTTCACGGCGGCATAGGGCGGCGGCAAGGCAGCGAAGGTGGCTGCTGAAGTGGGTCGAGGTGGAAGGGTTGAGAAGGAAGGAAAAGTGGAGGGGGTGAAAGGGTTGGTTTCGGCCAACTAAGGCACGACGGTTGTAGAGGGGGTTGCAGGGTGTCGAACGGTGGGTTGGGTGGCGGCAGAGGTGGCCGGAAGGCGGCGGAATCGGCGGTTGCAGGTAGCTCGGTGGTAAGGGGGAAAAACTGGGGAGAAAAGAAAAGGGGTTGAGAAGGGAGGGAGTATAGGGCTCGAGGGGCGGTGTGGTGGTGCAGGGTGGTAGTAGGCGGTGGCAGAAGGCGGCGCAGGGGCTGGGCTTGGTGGTTCGAGCGGCGGAGGGCAGCGGAAAAAAGAAAAACGGGGAGCGAATGAGAGGAGGAGAAAAGAGAGAGGAGGGAGCTTTGGAAGGGGATGATAGGCTCGAAAAATGTGGTAATGAAGGGCTGGTGGGATGGAGAAAAAGAAGAGGGAGAAGAGAGGGGGCAGGGCTAGCCGGCGATCGTGCTGCAGGTGGCAGGTGGTGGTCGGGTGGCAGGGGAAGAGAGGGGAGAGGAAGGAAAGGGAGAGGGCATGCGGGGCTGTGGTCCAGGGCCGGTTTGGCTCAAAAAAGAAAGAAAATGACGGAGGAATAGAGAGAGGGAGAGGGAGGGAGGCACGGGAGCTGCAGGGATGTGGTTGCAGGCATGCTCGACCATGGCAGAGGGTGCTGGTCGGGCGTGGGAGAAGAAGAAGGGAAGAAGGGGCTGGCGGCTGGACCGGCGCAGGAAAAGAAAGAAAAAAAAAGATGAGCTGCCCGGTCTAGGGGAAAAAGAAGGCTGCGGCTGGGCGGGCGCGCGAGGGGTAGGGGAGAAAGATCGGGCCTGTGGCCCAGTGCGCAAGGAGGGGGGGGAAAGCAGGCCGAGGGGTCTGGCGGCCCAAAGGCAGGAAGAGGGAAAAAGAAAATAGAGGGAAGGAGAAAGAAAAGGTAGGAAAAGGAAATTGGGGAAAAATGGAAAAATTGAGAATAATTAAATTTATAAAATAACAGGATGTAATATTTTTGATAATAAGTTTATTTAATAATTTAATTTAATATAATTAAATATATGGGCTTAAAAGGATAATTATAGTAAAATACTAGTTTGAAAATTTATTTAAATGAAATAATATGATAAATAGAAAAATATTTAATTTTATTTTATTAAATACTCTTATCCAACCTTACATACTCTAAAATCCATAAAGTGATTAAAATAAATAATTTTAAAAGCAAATTTTATTTCAAATAAAAGTTATCTATTAGAATCTAGGTTTTCGAAATTTTTGGAGTATTACATAAGAACACTATTTTTTTTTCATATTAGTGATTCTGTTGGAGAAACAAAAAATGAAGTCGCATGAATCGAAATAGAGGGTCTCATCTACATATAAAGTGACTAGATTAAGGAGGGAATCTTCTAGTTTTTTCAAAAGATGTATGAAGAGGATAATACATTGAGACCCTTTTTTTAGAACTTAGAGTATCGACATATTTCCCAAGAAAGTTTGGCTTCTTTAGTCAGCCCCTTCACTAGAAAGTAAATTATTGAGGTAGTGCAATTGTGTGAAAGCTCAAGAGCCCCCTATAATACCTCGAATTTTAGCTAAACCTAATCACGAGTAATTGTAAATTAAATCATCCAAATAACCTAACCTAAATTATTTAAACCTTATTCTAAATCCTAACCCTAAACTTATTTCTCCTTCCTCTTTATTTTTTTCCTTTTCCCTTTTCTCCTCCTTTTTCCTTTTACCCTTACCATTCAAAATCTTTTCCTTCTCTTACTTTCTTTTTCTTTTTGCGTGTGAATCCTTGACAATTCCTTACCATGCCTTTAATATTCCATGCCCACTCATGTGTCAACTCCCACTCCTCCCATTCCTTACATGATTTGCTTTGTTGCAACCTATACCAATTGTGAATGCGTCTGTCCATCTCTACTCATCTCATCACCCCTTATGAATGTTTGTATATATATGGCACATTAATGCCTAAACCACCTTCTTCCTTACTCCATTTTTCTATCAAAATTTCTGCACCAACCGTAGCTCCTCCCTCCTTTTTTCCCTCCTCCTCATTGTAACCAAAATAACTTCCAAAACCCCCTTTGTCAGCCTAACCGAACATCACCTCAAAGCACTAAAAACCTACACCACCAACAAAACCCAATGATCCTACCCTCCCTCTTTTGAGAAAAAACCACCACAACACATGCCCCTACCTCCTTCTTCACGAACCACACCCCTTCGACCTACTCCACCGGTGTTGCCCCTTTGCTTCGGTCTTCCTAATAAACTAAAATTTTCCCATATTTTTTCCCTACTTTCCCTAAATTTTTATAGTCTTGTTTGGCCTCTCATTTGTGTTATTACTTTCTTAATAATGGATTTTAGGAAATTTTTCACAAACACAATTATCCAATAGAATGATGAATGGATAGAAGAGAATAATCAATTATGGAGGGCTTTGAGTGAAGAAAATCAACCTCACATATCTTTGGAGAAGTGAAGAGGGTTGAAGAGCCGTAAAAGAGGAGCAAAGGAAGCAGGATGAAGAAGATTTAGGTGTTGCATGGGCAACTAGTGCAACCTTGTATAGCTGTGCAACTCTAAATTTTATAAATGCCGAGAGAAAAAACGTTGCATAGCCAGGCAGTATAGCCTTGCACAATCGTGCAACTATTGAACAAAGCTCCACACAAAAATTTTCTTGCAAAACCCAGCAAGCCCTTGCACACCTGTGCGTATCTGTTTTACCAAGAGTTGAAAAGGTGCACGGCTAGCCAGTACAACCTTGCACAGCCTTACAGGTGATGGTTAATAGCATATCACATGTTTTCTTTCTCACGGTCTCCCACTCTTTTTTACATAGATACATAGGGAGTATAATAGGGGGATGCACGATAGATTCAAGGGGAGAAGAGATTGATTTCTTTGTATTATTCTCAAGCAAAAAAAAACTATTGTAATCTACCTTTGATTTATATGTAATTTGTGTTCTTCAATCAAGATTTCGAAGGGTTATTTCAACTCTACGAACCATTAATTTTATCTTCAATCTAAGGTTTGATATTTTCATTATCTCTTTGTTTATTTATTATTTCTGCAATATGTATGTCAATTACATTTATTATCAGCATTTTATTCAAGTCATGAGTAAGTAATTCTTTTTCTCTAGGAATGAATTAGGCTCTATTCGGTATGAATAAGATGAGTTAAATTATATGTCATATGTATGGTTCATATTAGTTGTTTCGTATATTAGAAATTTATGATATAGGTTGGGTTCTAAAGAATCTGATTATATATATATATATAGACGTTGATTATAACTAAAAGGTCGAATTTAATGTCAGAAAATTAATATACGAACATAAATCTAATTGATCACAAGAGTAGATAATTGATTCTTAGGGACTATTTAAATTAATGATGTTTAATGGGTTTAATCTAATTTATTAGTCACAAAAGTATTCAATGGATTATATTAGATACATTCCTAGACCTTGAAAGAGGCTAGTGAATTAAATTGACTGATTATTCACAATAATCTTGAACTATACCACGACACATTAATAATTCATTTTTAAATACCAAAAGCGAGACTAAAATTCAATCCTAGGTTTACATCTATATTCTCATCATTTGTAATTTATTATTTAGTTTACTATTTACCATTATTCCTTTTATAGCAATCTGGATAGCTAAAATAATAAAATTCAATAATTAATTACGAAGTCCCTATGGATAAGACCTTGACATACTAAAATGTAGTCATGCGCTTATCGAATAGCGTCTATCACTTCCCTACCATTTCACATCCCTTAGAAATTACCAAAAACACCACAACTCACCTTCTCCATTTGACACCAACCATCGCAGCCTACACACCCATTCAGCCAAACCAATCAAACCATACCCATCGCCTTTGATCACATCTACTGAAACTCATCCCCACCATTCGGTATACTCCATCATTGTAACCCCATCCCCTTAGGAATTTATCATCATTCCACAATCCCCAACATTGACATTAGTTTTCGTTTCCACCCACCTTATTTCACCACTTCAATAGACCCCCTTCTTGTTCCACAAAAGTTTGGCCAAGACTCCTTCGATCCTTGTTTTGGTTTTTCTATCCTTCCTTTACTCTTTCATTACCTTATCACTTATATACTTATGTAATTTGATCCTCATTATTTTTATTATGGTTTCTTAGGTGATTTTATGGATTTTTGGGAGGAAGAGGGATAGGATATACATACACAGATACTGGAGTCTTACTTTATAAGGATACTAGTCGTTGTCTAGGGATTATGTGCTAAGTGTAATGTTTGACTCTGTATACTATCATGTTATTATTAATATGTTGATAAATGCATGTTGATAATGTATTGATATGAGAATATTCTAATATGTGATGAAAATGAGTAAGTGGAGAATAATGTGATATCACTACGTTAATATTTTATATGGGAAAACCATAAGAGGATTGATGTGATATGTGGTGGTAATATGGTTTAATAAGGTATGATAAGTGAGGAAAGAGTATATATGATATATGGTGATGAATGGAGGTTTTGGAAATAATGATATCGACCCATATAAGGTTTTCCTGAAATGAGGTTTTTGGATATATATAAAGACATTTTGGTCAATATGGGTTTAGTATAAAAATGATAGATGTGTTTTATGATTTAAATTATGTTAAAGGGATTGTATAATATGTTTAGAGTAATCATGAATGGTCAGAGTTTAATAAAATGAGAAAATGGTTTAATTTGGGAATAGTAACTCAAAAACAGAGAGATAATGTATGAAATGTTAGAGTTAGACCACAAATTTTGGATATATTGTAAATATTGGTGTTTTAAAAATGTATATCGAATTCGTTAGTCGCATGAGCCTTATAGGAGAATTTATGACACACTTATAAAATTAGGGTTTTATAAGTCTTATGGATAGTAACTTTTGAGATAGGGCTATTATCATATGTATAATACATTAGAGTTATGTCAATAATAACACTAATTGATGGAGAAATATTAATTCTAATGTATAAAAGAGTAATAGAGAAGAAGTTATGCCTAAATTGAGAAATTAGGGTTTTTAGGAAAATATAAGGATCTTAACCTTTGAGAACAACCTTATTATCCATGTGTTTGTGCTTTGCCTACTTTAATGTTATTTTTTACATATCAAATACATCATTAATAATATATAAATCATCCAAAGTGAAAAATCATGTGAGTGGGGTCGAGGTGTTTTTATAGGTTCATTCCATCAGATGATAATAGTAGATTAGGAGCATTTTACCTTGAAATGTGCATCAGTTCGTTCCATCGGATTAAGAATAGTGGAGCTGTAAACCTAATGTGAATGTTAATATAATTTGAGATAAGTAATTAATAGATAATACATTAATGATTTTAAAGTGGAAGAGTACATGAATTAGGACTGGGGTGTTGGGTCCGTTACACTGGATGATAATAGTGGCTCAGGTTTGTTGTCCCAAAAAGGTGATTCAAACCATTCCACTAGTTTAAAAATTAGTGGATCAGGTGTGTTTAGCCTTGAAAGGTATTGGTTCCATTCCACCAGATGCTAATAGTGATTTAGGTGTATTGTCCCTATGAAATGCTTTAGACTATTCCACCAGTTGCAGAATAGTGAATCCCTAAACTCAATATAAATAAAATAATAGAATTAGTTATATATAATAATGAGGACTGGATCATTAATTATCTTGTATTATTTTATCTATCTTGCATATGTGTTTAGTTTTTCTATTAATACATGTAATTTTTTGTATCCCTTACTTGATTGTATTTTCACCTTGTTTTGTATGTAGCGTACTTACCATCCTTTTTATGGGTACTACTTATTCCCATGAACAGATGACCCTAATGTCTATGTGTCAGCCAATGAGGACCCACTGAATAATTTTATAGTCTATGATACTTTGAATGGGGTAGAGTGATTTGTTGTACTAGGGTTTTGGGTGTAAATTCATGTTATCTAGATGGTATTTTACTCGGATACCTTTTCGAACTCTTATATACATGGTATCCCTTTTGCATGTATTTTTAGATATTGTACTCATAGTTAATATCTAACTAATTTATGTTTATGAAACTTCTCTCATTTCTCTATTTATCATGAATTTATATTTATTCATTTTACCTTGTAATTGACATAAGGATGGTATGGTAAGTGAGACTATGTTAATTATGGTTGTAACACCTAGTTATTTTGGTATTATGATTTAGCTTAAAATGAATTTTTTTAGTAGTAAATTTGAGGTGTTATACCTTGGACCCAATGGATTCAAGTTCACATTCATTAAAAAGTAAAGAAAGATTATGAATGACGATGTGATGAAACTAATGAATGGATTTTGGAGGTCGTGAACTCTCAACCCACAAATTAAGTCCACCTTTATAACAACTATTTTGAAAGTGTCAGCTCCCCACAATGTTAAGGATTATCGACCGATAAGCATGGCGGGGTGTTTCCTTGCAAAAACATTTGCCAAACATATCAACAAGGTGTTTCCATAAATAATTAGTCTTTTTAATTTTGATTTCATAAAGAACCAAAACATAATGAATAGTGTGATGGCTGCCTTAGAGATTATACACTCCTGCAAGAGAGGGTGTGTGGCACGATAATATTTCAAATTAACTTCAACAAAGCTTATGATAATATAATTTGGAGTTTTTTTATTGGACGATGGGTGAGATGAGTTCCTGGAGAAGTGTTGACTTGGATGAGAGAATGTTATGGGATGACATCGGCATTGATTTTGTTTAATGGCTCTCAGACCAAACTAATCAAACTTTCTTAGGGTATAAGGCAAGGAGATGCGTTATCTACTTTTCTTTTCAATATCTTTGTGGAATTGTTGCATCATGTCTTAAAAAAGGTAGTACATCTTGGACCATGGAGGGATGTTCCTGTAGACAATAATGGTAAGTAAATATGTAACACCCCCAAATTTACTACTGAAAAATTTTGTTTACTTTTAAAGGAGTTTAGCGGAAGCAAGCAAATAAAACTATAAATCCGGGGGTATTACCGCCACACTCAGTACCAGATCGATTCACGCCCACCGATCCGATACTAAGTGCTAAGGCTAAAAAGAATAGAACCCAAACAAATCATTAGTAAAGTATAAGTGTTAAGGAAATCAGAGTGTGAAAGTCTAGAGTTACATTTTGAAATACAATTTAAAAGTTCCAAATGTCAGAGGAATTGAAATAACGGAATGATAAAGTATGATAATGTAAAGAAACAAGATAGGGGAGACACTCCGGCCACGTCACTCTCGGCCCCCAAGCTAGATCCAGACTCAATTCTCAGTCCTGAAAATGCCACAAATATCGTCCCCTACCTGCAAAACTCAAACGGGTTCCTCTGCTCGTGGGAATGAGCAGTACCCATGAAACGGGTGATCAGTACGCTACGTACTGAGTAAGGGAACAACACACTAAGGCCCACATACACAGAAATACATGAACAAATAGGCATAGCGTGTGAAGAATAAACAATAACACAGATGAACAATGCTGGTCACGAATCAGATAACTTTCTCATTAGGTCTCAGATAATTATAATGATACCGTCATAACCTTTATCGATCCATGTGAGTGCGGGAGCCCCACTATTATAGCCGGTGGAACGGTCGCGAGGGCTATGCCCTGCCACTATTATAGCCGGTGGAACGGTCGCGAGGGTAATATACCCTGCCACTATTATTTACCGGTGGACCGGTCTGGCCCCGACTCACAAGGTATTCCACTGTAAATATTAGTATCTTTCCATGTCTTATCACTTTTAGGTTTGGTTTGTTGAGCACGAAATCCCCCACTATTATAGCCGGTGGAACGGTCGCGAGGGCCCATGCCCTGCCACTATTATAGCCGGTGGAACGGTCGCGAGGGTAAGATACCCTGCCACTATTATAGCCGGTGGACCGGTCTGGGTTCGGCTCAACATCTTTCTCTGTAAGTAGTTAGTGTTTTAACGTATCTTATTCGAGGGCATCTCACCTTTGTCATGCATGGCCAGGGACCTCAACACATCGCATAAAAACTGATGACATATTCGTACTATCACATAGTAATGAGGACACAAGCACACTTCTTGATTCCAAGCCACGTTACACATGGAACGGATAAGATAATGGCGTTTAAAACACGACACATAACTCATATAGAACATCCACGGCACGTAGGATACATGTCACACATTCAGCCTTAGCTATATCCTTACTCGGTTTAGGTTACCGAGCTATCTCCCGCGCTTATATTAGGCCACTAAACACCCTTTATAATTATCATACTTAACACCTTTCTCGCATTGGAAACCCAAATCATGACCCTCAGACTCAACTCTCCCTCATACCTCACCCCTCCTCGTTTATTCTTATCATTTTCTTTTTCTTTTTCCACCTTCTCAAATTAGGGTTTCTTTCCCAGACTCTAGGTACCCTTATATGACCCTACGTACTATTTTTCACCTCGAGCCTCCAGACTCCCAAATAGACCTTCCATTAGTCTCCCCACGTCCCAAAGTAACTTTTTATACGTAAGGTTCGCCCCCATGCGGACCTTAACCTCCCCATGCAAACCCTATCATTTCCACCATGCCAACTCTATCATTCCCATGCAAACCCTAGTTTCTCCCATGTAACCTTAGTTTCTCCCACTCTTCTATTTTATTTAATTCCCCCTTTTCTCGTCCATTTACGGATCATAGACTGCCTAGGTCATTCTTACCTGCGTTATCCAACGTACTTCCCTTTGGTTATCTTAATCTCTCATTTTTCTCTTTCATGCCCCCATTCCACAACACCTCATCAAATAACCTAGCATGCATGTCCTAGGGGTCATATCACATCACATCATAGTTGCATCATTTCCATATTAGCACGTACAGACAAGAGCATGAAAACATACCTCGATTCCACGCTACGCTACACAGTAAAACAGATAACGTATAGAATACAACATATAAACCGCACAAAGCATGCAAGACAAGTAAAACATGCAATACACACAGGTGGCCTTAGTTACGTCCTTACCTAAATCGGCGCCGGGCTTGGAGCACGCTCCTACGCCTCCTGGGGGCTTTGACCCGGTTCACCTATAACTATAAGAGGGAATTACTAGGGTTAAGCTCCCTCTATCGGAATTACCAAAATTCCTATCTTACCCCTATCATGGCCTAATACTAAGGCTAATATTAATAATAGCAGTTTATAATTAGAAGGGTAGGGTTATTGTCATTCTCAAGGTAGTTAAGCAAATTACCACTAATTAAAGTAAGCCTTAGTAAAATCCATAGTAGTAAAGTAAGGGTTTTAGTATTAATAATAATAATAAGAACATTAATAATAAGATTACTAATAATGATAATAATAATGGTTATAATGATAATAATGATGATAATAATAATTGAAAACATAGTAGTAGCAGTAATAATAATATTAATGATAATAATAATAACAACAACAGCAATGATTACGGTGATAATGATAATATTAATAATACAAATAATGATAAGTATACTAACAATAATAATAGAGGCAATAACAATGATAGTAATAGTTAAAATAAGAAACATAATGATACCAATAATAATAATAATAATAATAATAATAATAATAATAATAATAATAATAATAATAATAATAATAATAATAACAATAATAATTGCAATACTAATCATAATAAGAATACTAAAGTAATATATTAAATAATAATGATAATAAGGATAGTAATGATGGTAATAATAATTAAAGTAATAAATATGGTAAATATAGTGGTAGAATAATGATAATAATAATAATAATGATAATGATAATAATAATACTAAGAGTAAGAAAAAAAATAATAATAATAATAATAATAATAATAATAACTACCATAACCATATTAATAACAATAACGATAATGATAGTAATAATAATAGTAATAATACTAATAATAGTAAGAGTACTAAAATAATAATGATAATAGAGACCATAGTCGTAGTAATAATAATAGTAATAATAATAGTAACGATGATGATAATAATAATAATAGAAATAATAATAGTAGTGATAATAGTAATAATAATAATAATAATAATAATGATAATAATGATAGTAGTGGAAATAATAATAATAATAATAATAATGTAATAATAATATTGATAAGGATAACAACAATAATAGTAGTAGTAGTATTGGTAGTAATGATAATGATGATAATCATAAGGAGGATAATAATAATAATAATAATAATAATAATAATAATAATAATAATAATAGTAATAGTAATAATAATAGGAATAATCATAATAATGATAATAATAATCATAATAATACTAATAATAATATTTAACAATATTAGAATTATTAAAATTTCATTGGTCAGGGTTTAGGGTCTAGGGAGGTGGAAGGCAACCTGGTGGTGTGGTGGTGCCGGCGGCGGAGGCGGAAGGAAGGAAGAAATGGAAGAGGTGGATGTGGAGGCTAGGGGAGAGAGAAGTAGGGGAAAATGGAGGTGTAGGGTGGTAGGGTAGGATCCCTGGTTGTTTTGGGGGTAGAGGAGGTGTTGTAGGTGGCGGTACGGGCGGCGCTGGCGGCGCGAAGGTGGCGTGAGGGGGTCGAATAGGCTGATCGGGGAGACAGTTTCGCACGGCCGAGGCAGCTCGTGCGGAGCAAGGCAGGGCAAGCTGGTGGTTGGGTTGGGTAGAGGGCGGTGTAGGGAGAATTTTGGTGGTTGGGTCGGGCGGTAAGGGCGGCCGAAGACGGAGGAAGGGCTGACTGAAATGGAGGTGGCGCAGACGGGGTTTTCTGGGTTCCAAATTTCGAACCCGATTATGGAAGCTCCTGGGGTTATTTATAGGCTAATCGGGGGTTAAAACGACAAAGGAAGGTGGGAGAGTAGGGGGCAAGGGGTATGGTGCTCTGGCCGGCGAGGATGGGTCGGCGCAGGCCTACGGGGTAGGCCATGTTTGTCGGGAAAGGGAAATGGTGCGGGCAGGGGAAGGAATGGCCGAATGAGACAAGTTGACAGAGGGAGACGACGGGAAGGAGAGGAGGAGAACGAGGGTCAAACGGCGGAATCGGAGGCGAAAAATTCGGCGCCGATCTGGGAGTTACAGGTGTGTCGGGGAAGAAGACGACGCAGAGGGGGAAGGAAGAAGAAGAAGGCTGGACCGGCGGTCCAGCAGAAAAGAAAAGAAAGAAAGAATAAGGGGGCGGCCGAACCGACCGGGAGAAAGGGAAGGAGGGGCGCGGGAGAGAGACGGGCCGCGAGGGGGGGAAAAGGCGCTGGGCCTGGCAGGCCGGCCCAGGCCGGGAAAAATAAGGAAGAGGAGGGGGAAGAAAGAAAAAGGAAGAAGGAGGGAGAAAAAGGAAAAAGGAAAAAGAAGGAAAATTAGTGGTTGGCTTAATTAGTATAATTTGGGTAATTTAGGGTATTTAATAAAATATAATTATCAAAACAATAATTAAATTCTATTTTTAGGTTAATTTAGGGATTTTTGGAAGAATTTTCTTAAATTCCATTTTAATTAACAAAACACTTTAATTTTCTCTAATTAAATTATTTATGAATTTTATATTAATTTGAAACTATTTTATTCTTCTTAATTTAAATAAAGTAATTTATTTAATTAATTTCTAAAATAGAATCCTTAATTAGCTTAAAATACCACAATTCCTCCTATTTAAAACACTTTTAAATTTCTTTTTGGTTTACCCTAATTAACTTCCTCTTATTTTAATAAAAGTAAATTATTTTGGTTAAACTCCCACATAAAAATCTTATTTAATAATAGATAATCGAAATTAGGATTTTTGGGGCATTTCAAAATATCTCATCTCCAATATGTTGATGACACCATACAATTTTTTTGCTCTATCGAGGACATGTTCCTTACAAACATCCAGTGTATCTTGATAATTTTCCATATGGTGTTGGGTTTAAGGGTTAGTTTTAATAAAAGTTCACTGACTATTGTTAATGTTGATGAAACATGAGTAAGGTGAAGAGCACAATAGCTACGGTGTAGTCATGAAACTATCCCATTCACCTACCTAGGTGTCCCATCCAGATTTTCCTTTTGGGAGATATTAATTAAAAGATTGGAAATAAGGCTAGCAACTTGGAAGGGTAGAACCTTGTCCATGGGAGGTAGCTTAACCCTACTTAAATCCATTCTATGCAACTTTCCAATTTATTATCTCTATTTTTTCAAAATGCTAATAGGAGTTGCCAAGAAAATAAAGAGTTTCTTTTAGAAAATATCTATGGAATGGAGGCTAGACAAATGGTAGAAAAATACATCTTGTCCACTGGGAGTTAGGTGAAATATTGAAGATCTTGGGGGGGGGGGGTGTTAGGGGTGGATAACATTAGACACAAGAAGTGAGATGCATTGTTCAAATAGGTATGGATTTTTTTCTCAAAAGGATAGTATATGGAAGTGGGTCATTGATGAGAACTATAAGGACCCTCTCGATGTGCGCCAATAATCGTGGCAAATTCTAAGGAAATGGGGTTGCTGGAAAGACATATGTGCCGCTATTTTTGGCAAAAATGAGTGGTGTTGCATTTTGGGTCCTAATATTAAAAATAAGGTAGATAATGGAGATAATACATCTTTCTAGGAAGACATATGGATAGGAGAACGACCACTAAGATTTTTCTTTTTGAGGATGTACTCCCTTGCCACCGATACAAGTAGTAAAGTGAGTGAAATGGGTAGTTGGTCCTATGGGGTTTAGACATGGGATTTTCAATGGATACACCAATTTTTCTCTTGGGATATTGATTTGACTCTTGATTTATTGAACTTACTACAACTAATGTACCTTAACCTTGTCATAGTAGATCTCTACTAAAGGTTCATTCACAGTGCTATTAGCCACATCTTTTCTTGAAAAGTCCTTGTACCCGGATGCCCCAAAGCCGAAGGTTAATTTCTGGTTGAACCTCATACCACAATGGATTGAGGTGTTTGTGTGGCTGACAATATGGGGCAAGATATCAACTTGGATGATCTTGAAGGAAAGAGGTTTGCTATCCAGTAATAATTCTTTTGTGTTTTTTGTGACTTGTAGGAGGAAAGTGTGGCCCATTTATTTCTCCATTGCAATTATGCTAAGCAGTTATGAAAATGGTGGTTGAGCTTAAATGAAATGTAATAGTGCCTACCATAGTCTCTTATTCAACTATTTGACCAATGATGTTAACCCTAAAAAAATTAAGATCCAAAAGGAAGATATGGAAGATGACTATTTATGTCATCATTCGGTCATTATGGAAGGAGCGAAACTTGAGAATCTTCGAAGGAAAAATGAGTCAAAATCCAAAGGTTTTGTGTATGACCTTGCTACTTATTGGATGGTGGTTGAAATCTTGCATCCCAAAGTTCCCTTATACGACTGAGGAGTTATCTATTGCCGTTTGCACCTTCCAATAGCTGAAATCAAGTGGTTTTGGAGGAGAAATAATGGAATGATCCTGATTTGGGGTAGCTAAAGTGGAACACTGATGTTTCTATGTGTCCTAAGGTAGGGATGGCGGAAATAAGGGGTGTGTTGAGAGACTACCATGGCAAATGGCATTGTATATTCTCCATTCCGATCAACTTCCTGGAGATAAACAAGGTTGAAGTCTTGATAATACATATTGCGTGTAACCTGTTGTGTGACAAGGCATGGACGAAGTACCTCAAAAGTTAAATAGAATCCTACTCAACAAATGATGCCAAATGGAGCAACAAACCAACAGAGGGGTTGTGGGATGTTTCTTTTTAGTTTAATTTCATAAACGAATGCAAGCTACTTTGGCCTGAGTTGCGTATTGCTTTTGAAAGCCAAGAGTCCAACCTCGTGGCAGATACATTAGCAAAATAGAGCCTCATTAAGCATCAAGCCTTTATTGCATGAATTTAGAAAATTCCTAGTGTCATTGTCCAAGCAGGTTAAATCTATAACTTGGCCGAATGGAACACAAATGACTTACAACTTGAGATTCCGTTGGAATTTCTTGGGGGTGTTTATGAGGTTGCTAGCAGTTGTGGATGTTTGATATAATAGTTTTATGTTTGTTTTGTTGTAAGGATATCAAACTTTGCATGGGTGGGTGTACGTCGTTAGTATCTTTTTGCATAGGAGTATTTTTTTGCTAGTTTGGAGTGTTACACTCCACTGGTTTTGTACTGTTAGATTTTGTCGAGATAATACTGTCCCTTCCCAATCCTTCCTAGAATATGGGGGAAGTGGAAATTCATGATACTCGTACGGAAGATCGTTTTTTATACTAATACAATCTCTACTTATCAAAAAGAAAAGAAAAAGAAGGGATTGTTCTGTATATATCAATCGAATGGTCGAGGAAGTCCCTCGTGTGTGATCCAAATATGCAACATATTAGACGGGAAAATGGGTAAAAGAACAATTTGATCTGAGTTGAATAGATGGGCTCCAGTTCCTGCTGTTCCTCGATTGATTAAAATAAATTAAACACGAACGAGAAACACCAAGTTGAAGATCCGCATGGTTATTGGTTGCAACTTTTAGTAAGTAAATATATGTACAACTGGCAATGCTTATGCCTGTCTGGGTTGATTTGCGATACTCTAAATATCAAATGCAAGATGTATATATATGTATATATAACATTGCGTTCGGTGTTCCACTTCTGAAGGGCATTGTAATATATGCACAGTGGATGCCCGGAAGCAGGTAAGTAAATATCTGCTCGCTTGCTCGACGAATGAAGGCTACCAAGTTGAAGAAAAGGCTGGCGCTGAAGGTTTGAGGATATCAACTGCTAACCAGCTATAAGCCTGATACGCTTGTCCTTTTCCTAGTTGAAACTGAAATGTCAATGGACAAAAACTACACAACAAAGCTTACAAGCTTATTTAATGATATAGTTGGCAAGTTGACGGTTTTTGAAACGAAAGACCGAAGTGAAGTGGGTGGGTGTCTCATAGATTGAGACAGAAATAAGCCATATCAATTTCATACACCCACACACCCACGCACACACACCCACCCACGCACATAGAAGTAGCAGCAGTTGTAGTGGTAGTATGCTAATTTGAGACAAGCAAGAAAGACATCTTACAGAAAACTCTGGAGTTCTTTTACTTGTCATTTTGCATGGTTTACGATATTGTTAGTTATAATTTATTCTTGAAATTCATAAGTAAAATAGGACTCAAGTGTGATAAGTGACTGAAAAATAGTTAGTGGGTTTCAAGTCCTTGAAGGACGAAGAAAGTCGTTCATAATGATGTTAGAGGGCAATTATTATTATTATTATTATTTATAAATAATACTTGCTTTTCTTCAAATAAAAATGGCTAGTGACTATGATTAATAGTGCACAAGTGAAATTTATAATAGGATAGTTTAAAATGAGTAACACTGATATATAAAAAAAATTATTTGACCCGATATTTCCATCTTAAATTTTTTAAGACTCTTATTTTTCTAAAAATGCATATAAATATATTTTATATTTGAAAGAAATATTATTTTTTTCGCTTTTCTTCATCATTAGTTTCCCTTTCCTTATCCACATAACACTAATTAGAAATATAGTTTGGGTGTCCATATTTTGGTGGATTGTAGAGCTATTTTGCATGCATCTCAATGAATTTTGAGAAGATTACATGAAGCTTTAGGGTGTTCGATACGGTTGTTCATGTTATCTGATTCAAAAAGTTAAATAAGTAATATGATATTTTTTTAAATCAAATAACCGATTTGATCAACAAAAGATCAAATAAATCGGAAATTCGTTTTGATAAATACAAAGAATATCTAATTTGATAAATTATATAAATATATGTACTCTAAACATTGTTTATTTTTCATATCATTTTCTTGTACATATTCATGTGTGTGTGTATAATATGAAATGAGAGTGTTTGTTGTAAGTAAATTTTATACGTTTTAATTATTATTTTGATTAAATATTTGAATACTATCTAAAATTTGAAATTACCAATTCAATATAATGTAATTTAATACTAGAATCAAATTATTAGATTATATCAATTCAAATTTGATCAATTTATTAAATTTCAATTGAATAGATTTGTATTTGATATTTTTTTTGTGGCATGTTATATCTAATTGCAACACCCTTTTTTTTACTAGTGAAAATTTTTGTTTTAAAATATTATAGAGGTAAAAAAATACCATATATACCAAGGAAAAACGGAGTGTTACTACCGCACCTAACATAAGATATACATCTGCCACCTATCCCATATCAGATACTAGGCTAAGTACCAAAACAAGAGTAGAGTGTACAAAAAAATATGATATATAAATATTAAAAGAAAGTGTTTATAAAATAAGAACTTGATGGGTCCTTAAAATATTCAAATACATGAGAGAGGGTAAACCAAAAGTACAGAGATACATTAGGCATAAAGCGATAATAAGGAAACACCACAAACCTTGGTCCATTAAGGGAAAAAATGGTCTTCAAATGTCTACGCTCTTAAACCTCCAAACCCAATATGAAGTAAGCCCACTACTGACCATCTAAAAAAAATTGCACATGACCTTCTGCTCATGGGATTGAGTAGGTGATTGAACAAATGGATACATAAGTACGCTACATACTGAGTAAACCAAGGTACCTCCTCAATGGAATTCACACGCATTCAAGGCCACAGACAATAGTGGATGTCATATTGAACACGGTAGCATACTTACACATCGTACTTAGACGTACACGTGTTATAATAGTTGTATAATGTATCAAGATTTCATGCCATGCATGAACTTAGACAATTTGTGGCTCATCATGCATAGATATACAAAAAAGCTATTATGGATAAAAGCATATAATTAATAACAAGTTATTCCACATCTTATTTGGCTCTTTACTATCCATCTATAGGAGTTATTCTATTAGATTAACTATTTACAAGCTAATATCCCTTTTCCTTTGTTTTCTATTTTCTTTATCCGTATCCTTATTCTTATTCTTATCGATCGATGGACTGTTTACCACCCTATGGTCTCACCAACCATGGAATCCTATCCAAACTAGAGGATATATAGTCTGGCCGAAGCCAAGCAATCATCAATAGACATAAAGTCTGACCAAAGCCCAAGACCACTTAAGTGACCAGACCCTTTAGTATCGATACCCCCTATTACATCATTAGTGTCTTGAATAGGTAAGGCACTAGGATCTATTAAGATTCCACCCCAAGGCACCCATAAACACCCAAAGATAGACTAATTCCCCATAGCTAATCAAGGATTGGATAACCTAGACCTATGCACAACTCTATCATTTCACCTTAAGTGATTAGTGCATTATTTTTCAAGGTTATGTTATCACATAAGGCCAACGTAACATATAAGTAACACATCCACATAATTATTCCATTATAACCATTATTAACCTCTAATCATGTGGTGGTATTTCCATTAGTGCTTAATAAAGATTAAATAAACCCATCAAGATAATTCATTTAGGCTAAGAATTTGGATTACATTATCCTTTTGAAGTCATAGCATACTCATTCTAGTTTTTCCATTAAGAACTTTCAAAGTACTTAGTGAGAATATCATAAATTATGAACCATTTAATCTATCCAATGGGTTAGTTAATTTATGCCAAGATGTGTGTTATCATCATCAAAGAATCATATTATAGCATCGCGCATAGTCTCAAAGCATATCAAGTTAAAAAGAACAAACATAGCATGCTCTAGTCAAATCAGTTGATCGGTTTGACCCAACCAAACCCTAGAGTTCCCTCAAAGTAGTTTATTGGTATAATCATACTAGTCAACTATTCTATGACTATTCGATTGATTCAGACAAATCGGTCTATGGGTTTAAGCATAGAGTAACCAGAGTCACTATCTACAATTTGGTCAATCAGTTTTGGCCAACCAGTCGATTATTCTAAGGACCAACCGATCGGTTTGCTTTCAGACAACACATAACAAATATTTTAACACGATTCAAACTCTAAAATTTTACCACATCCAAACCATAACATTGTCTTAGTATAAGACCAAGATTTAATATGATCATAAACTACATCATGCTTTATTTACAAGCAACCAACCTTATTTCTCATAAATCAATCCCATTTTCTTAGAAATATTAAACAATCCAACATGCATCATTTAAAATGCAAAAATCTCATATAGGCATCTAAAGATCAACATTTTACAGAGTGCACTAACTCACATGCTTATTCATGCAACATTTTTTGAAGTTGAAAGATTTCAAATTCCAAAAATTTAAAACAAAAGATTAAAATTCAGAAATTATCGAATAACCTTTAAAAATCAAAAAAATCAAATTAATTAATAAAACGATATTACCACTTGTAAGAGAAAATTTGGGGAAGAGTAAGCTGAAAGCAAACTCAACTTCTTCTTAAATCTAACTCTTTCTTTCTTAAGAATAAAATAAGAGGGAGATAGATAAATGATCAAAAGCGTGAATTGAATTAGATTGAATGTTCAAAGTGGAAAAGAATAAGCACAAGTATCTGATGACTCAGGTATTTTGGAGGCTGAAAGAAAAGTAAGAAAAATGGACAATTAGGGTTAATTCTAGCCAACAAATTGGTTAAAGAACAAATGAGGATGTGAAATAGGTCAAAAACCATAATTTTACCATTTGAATATGAGGTGAACAAACAAATTATCAATAATAGGTTGACTTCCCTTTCAGAGCTCAAATGGTGATTTTTTGGAGAATGCGGGTTGAGTTGATCTAGAAAATATTAAACAAAAGAAGAAAAATGGCAGATCGATGTAGGAAGCAAATCTCACATCCGTGTAGTGATAGTATGAAATCAAAGAATATGTTCCAAAGTTGTGCATAAGAAAGAAGAAGAAGACAACAATAGTGAGGTCATTATCCCCCTCATGTGTCGGAATCAAGACCTCGAATCCGTTTGAGGAAGAAATTAAAGCTAGATAAATGTCTAAAAGGGTTAAGGATTACTCATAAACAACACAGATTTGGATGATCAAAGTCTAATCTTAATGAAAGACTTTTTTAGGAAAATGAGCTTTAAAAACACTTAACTCGACACCCCAGTTGATCGGGTTCCCTAAGAAAACTCTATTCAGGATTTCAAACTTCTTCAAATTGCTTATTACATCAAACCCAAACTATATTGCCAAATCAAGATAGAATTCATCCAAATTTCATTAAACACAAGAATTTTTTGTTTTATAAATCTCATAAAAATATGGGTTATTACACTAATAGATTGTTTATTATTCGTTTTAAATATTTGAAGTGTCAAATATCAAAACAAATATTCAAATATCCAATTTTTTTATTGGATTCACGTGTATCACACATAACTCATGGAGGAATTTTTTGAGGAGCTCACAAAGCATTGTGATTTGGGAAAAAAGAGACATGCACAATTATTATTATACTGCTAATGACACAAATCGCTCCTCGCCATTGTATATCGATAGATGTAATACCACCTCTAATCCATTATAAGAATTATTTGAACAACTTTATTTTTAATTAAAATAAGTGTTATTTATGACCTTACTGCAAAATATCAATTATATTTCTTAATTTATCCTTTATTATTGTTAACTATTTATCTTTAAATACTTATATTCCCAAAATTTCATCATTACATATTTAATAACTATTAACTATATATTAGCTATTTGATTTTAGTTTTAATTCATGTGCATGAAAGTAAAATGACCCTTGTTATAAATCGAAGGTAATAGTCAGTTTGTTTTAAAGAGATCGGTATAATGACCATATTTTTATGAAAAAAATGTAAATTAATAAGAAAAAAACATTCGAGGTTTGTTAAAATTACAAAATAATTGTTTTAAAATTTTAAATTTGTGCACGCATATGTAAAACATGTTCCAATTTCGAATCAATTGCTAGAATAGAATAAAATAATATTTTTTCTGCATATTATACTATATGGTACATTATACACTTCTTTACATATTTTATACTACCTAATACATCAATAATCATAACTAAATAAAACTAATCAACATAATAAAAATAAATAAAAAATAGAAACAAAAAATTAGATAGAAAATAAATCAGTCTTTTAGTTAAATGAAACAAAAATCAAATAGATTAAAATCAAAACAATAAACAAAAAAAATCATCGGACAACTTCTCTCCGTCTTCGAGTAGCTTGGTCTTATTTATCTTCAAACCCTTCTTCCTTTCTAGCTCACCCTTTCTTCCTTTAGCTCTCTTCTCTCCTCTTTTTCTCATTTATTTTCTATCCTTCTTGATGTTTGACAAATGTTATGGTAGCAACTGTGATTAATCTTCATGAATATTTGGCTCCTTATGGCTGTGAGTTATTCTCAATGATGTCGTTGATAACTAGGTCAGTAAGATTAATGGCAATGAATCAATTTTTCTTGTAAATTAGCACAAATCTGGGTAGGTTTAAACAAGGTTTAAGAATTTTATTTGTATATTACATTTACAATTTCATTGAATCTTTGATTATAAGAGAATAATTAGTAGAAGGGTGAGGGGCAATGACCATATGTTGCCTTCTTTATTGCTACCGTACTTGTAATACCCCGTTTTTCAAAACCGTAATTATAAATTTATAATCGTATAATTAATTATAATTATTATTTTAGAGGGCTTAATCTTAAAAGTGTTATTATTTTTCGTATTATTTCAATGGTTTAAGTATAAATTTAATTAGGTTAAAATTTTGATAGAGATTAGGTTATTTAAATTAATCCTAATTTTTACCCGTAAATCTTATTTTAAATTATTTTATTAATAATCTTTTGATCCGTAACAAAAAAATAATTTCCTAAAAATTATTCTCGATTATTTTACTCTTTCTGACTATTTTTAAACTTACCCAAATTCTAATAATTTTTCCCGAACTATTTTTATATCTGATATTTTAATCTATCTAAATTAAATCTAAATTTGAATAGATAAATTTCTACCCTATATTATTAATCTACCCCTTCTACGGTTACCCTAAATATTTGTCTTAAATATTTTCCTATCCCTTCGTACATTTTATACACACATACACACTCTACCAATTCTGTCTGTCATTTATACACACTAACGCACGCCATACTTACACCCTCTGCACACTTATACGCATGTACACACGCCACACAAGACGCACACTCTACCCAACCCAAACAACCCCTATTTTTCTTTCGTCCAGCAACAACTCCCTCACCGTCCCAGTCATCCCACCAACCAAACAAGTCCTCATCTCCCTTTCTTCCTGCCTTCCTCGTCCAGCAGCCCCGACCCACTGTTCCTCCCAGCTCCCTCCTATTTTCTCTCGGCAACCCACCCCAAGCAGCCCTCGTTGTCCATTTCCCAGCCCTCTCCCGCACCTCCACTCGCAGCAATCCATCGCCCAGCCCCCGTCGCTTTCCCCTCTATTTCTTCAGCCTTCCCGACTGAACCCAGCCCTGCATCTTTTCCCCCGATCGCAGTGTAATACCCCAAAAATTTCGAAAACCTATATTTTAATAAATAACTTTATTTGAAATAAAATTAGCTTGTAAAATTATCATTTTAATTATTTTTATGGATTTTAGAGTATGTAAATTTGGATAAGAGTATTTAATAAATTAAAAATAAATATTTTGCTATTTATCATATTGTTTTATTTAAACAATTTTCCAAACTAATATTTTACCAACTTTATCCTTTTTAAACTAAAATATTAGGTTATAATAAATTAAATTGTTAAATTAAATAATTTACCAGGAATATTATATTTTATGATTTTATAAATTTAATTAAACTACTTTTCCTATTTTTTTTTCATTCCCCTTTTTCTTTTTCCCCTTTTCTTCCTTTCCTTTTTCTTTTTCTTCTTCCTTTTCCCTCGGGCTGCCTCGCCAGTCTAGCCTTCCCCGCGCAGTGGGCCTCGGCCCACCTCTCCCTCTCCCCCTCAGCCCTCTCTCCGCGTGCTCGACCCGGCCGGCTCCCTTTCTTTTTCCCCTGGACCGGCCAGCCTTTTCTTTTCCTTCTTTCCCCGACCGGCCAGCCTTTTCCCCTTCTTTCCCCAACCGGCCGCCCGCAGCCTCCCTTCTTTCTTCTTCTTCTCAGGCGGCGACAGCCGCCGACCTGTTCGTTGTTGCCCGACCACCTGTAGCCGCCGCCCTGCCACCCTGCCTCTCCCTCTCTCTCTCTTCTCCCTCTTCTTTTTCTTCACCTTTCCCTACCCCATTTTTCGAAACCCTTCTTCCCCGACCCTCTCCCCTCCATTTCTCCCCTCCACCTTCTCCCCTTGATTTCGTGTGCTGCCGCCCTCCGCCGCACTCATCCCCTAAACCACCTCCTGCAACCTTCGACTACCACCTTGCACCACCTCAATACCCATCCCGCAGCCCTCTTTCTCCCTTCTTCTATTTTTCTCCCTGTTTTCACCCTTTTCGACAGCCGCCTGTAACGCCACCGTTCTCCGCCGTCCGGCCGTCTCTGCCGCCGCCCAGACCACCAATCTCCTCCCTGCAACCTCCTCTACCACCCCCATACCTTACTTTCCCGAAACCAGCCCCTTCACCCCTTCGTTTTCCCCCTTTCTTTTCCTTCCTCGCTAGCCTGTACCCCGCACCCCACTTCGACCGCCACCTTCGCAACCTTGCTGCCGCCGCCTCCGCCACCATTAGCCACCATCAACACGTCCCCGACCACCTCCTACACCCCCTCTTCACTTCTGCACCATCCACTTGCCTTAGAACCTCCCCTAGCTACCTCATTTTCTAGCCTAAAGTCCCTAAACTGAGCCACCCTTCCTCTCTTCCATCTCACCCCTCTTCGAGCCCTTCCCCCTCTCTTCTCTGCATGACACTCACGCTGCTCATGCAGCGTGAGCTTCCCCTTGTTTTGGGTTTAATTTGGAAATTTTTTGAGGTAAATTAATAATTAACTAAAGTGTTTTATTGTTAAATAAATTTTTATAAAGTCTTGTCCTTTTTAATTTCTTATTTCTAACATAATAATGATGGATGTTATTTTTAGGTGTTGAGTTACTAATTATGCTTGGTAAGATTTGATATTTTGCGGGATCGAGGTAATCGTTAAACCTCCCTTAAATGCATGGAAATGTATGCTAGCACATTAGGAATTTGATTATGATTTTATGTATGTTTTGTGAGCCAAGCATGATATATAAATGGTTGTTTACATTTATTGAAAGAAAAAGGGAAATGCATGATAGCTTTGTGCCATGTGTAGGTATGATAATTAAGGAAAAGGTTGATTATTGATGGAAATGCTAAATGCTTGTTTATGATGTATTACGTTGCTAAGGCTTGAATGATATTATTGTCTAAGGGTATTCTAGTAATTATGGTTATGAAGTATGTGATCTAATATATGTAGTTGCTAATGGGTATTATGTTGATTAATAACAAGTTGGTGGACTTAGATGATAAGAATAATATCATTATTTTATGTAGTGGTGGTAAATTCGTAAAAATGGAGCAACAAAGGGTTAAATGGAAATTTTATAAGTGAAAGGGGCGTTTTGGTAATTTTATAAGTAAAAGGGTAATTTAGTAATTTAAAAAGAAAGGGATTAAATGATAATTCATAAGTAAAAGGATAAAATTGTAAGTTGCGAGAAAGAAGGGTATTATGGTAATTTCTGGAGAAAAGGGTAAGAATGGTAATATTTCAAGGGAAAGGGAAATATGGTAATTTTGAAAGTAAAGGGGGCAAAATAGTAATTTCATAAGTAAGTGGTAATATGGTAAATTTTATAAGTGAATGGCGACACGGTAATTTTGTAAGTGAGGGGTATTATGGTAATTTTGTGAGTAAAAGGTTAATATGGTAATTTTGGAAAGGAAGGGCAAAATGGTAATTTGGTAAAAGAAAGATAAAAATGATAATTTTGGATGTAAAAGGGTAAGATAGTAATTTGGAAAGAAAAAGGGGTGTTATGGTTATTTTACAAGTAAAAGGGGTATGGTGGTAATTTTCATAAATAAAATGATATTATGGTAATTTGAAAGTAAGGGGTAGAAGGGTAATTTTGTAAATAAAAGGATATTATGGTAAACTTGGGAGTAAGGGGGTAACTTGGTAATTATGATAACGTCAAAAGGTAATTTAGTAATTAAATTAAGATTGTAGAAGGGTAATTGGATAAGTATGATGCTAGCGAAGGGTAATTTGGTAAATTAATAAATTAAAGGGTATTATGGTAATTTTAATAAAGGAGAAGGGAAATTCGGTAAATTATCCAACTAAAGGGACAAATTGGTGACTTAGCCAATTAAAGGATAAAGTGATAATTACTTAACCAACTAAAGGGGCAAATTAGTAATCATGATAAGGAAGAGGGGTAAGCGAGTAATTTATCCAACTCAAGGGCAATATAGTAATTATAACAAAGGAGAAGGGCGATTTGGTAATTTAACCAACCAAATGAGAAATATGATAAGTGTAGCAATTATGAGGAATGAATGGTGATCTAAAAAGCGTAGGAGGTAATTTGATAACCTAAACCGGATAAGGGGTAATTCGGGAATTATGTAACCTAAAGGGTAACAGGGTAATTTGTTAATGAGGAATGGATGACTTGGCGATTACATAAGTAAGGGGGTAAATAAGTGATTTGTACCTAACTTGTTGTTGTGATTGTGGAACCTGATAATGTGATTTAAATAAGGCTGATTAGCCGAGTAAGAGTACCTGATGATTAGTATGGCCTTGATGGTTTTTCTGTGATAGCTTGGACAACCATCTGAATAAGAAACGAATAATGATATCAGAACGGTTGAGAGTAAATAAATATCTGATTGTCGTGCCTTTGTGATCACCTTTAATTAAGATACTATTACTTAAAGTGAAAGACCTCGAGATCGGGAATGGTGACTCCTTAGGGGTCGCTACCCTAAGGACGTGGTTTAGTCCATGATTATTCTGGTATTTGCTGGTGTGCCTTTGTGCCCCAGCCAGGCCCTATATCTTACTCTTTCTAGCTCTACGGACCTAGTTAGGGGGTATGCATACTTATGGATTAGGTGTCCTTGTCGGTAGGGTACTGAGTTAGCTTTATGCACCAGTACGACCAGGGTACCTTTGTGTCCTTGGGTTCGTGGTTGAAGGGTACTGAGTAGCTGATGTGCACCGGTACAATCGGTGTACCTTTGTGTCCCGGGTTATTGATCTCCCGTTCGAGGCAAATAAATATGATTGATGTGATGATTAACGAAAGGAAAGATACTATATTTGAAAGTGGAATATTAATGAGTCGGGCCTAGTGATTTATGATATTGAGTACCGGTCCACCGGTTATAATAGTGGCAAGGAGCGTTGTGCCTTGGATGATGATTCTTTATATATTTCGGTCCACCGGTTATAATAGTGGCTAGGAGCGTTGTGCCCTGGATGATGATTTTATATATATTCCGGTCCACCGACAATAATAGTGGGGGTCCCGAGCTCAATAAAACCAGTTATGTATGTGAACAAAATTATGGGCAAGTACTAATTACTTATAGTGGAACAGTGGCTTAAGGCCTGATTGTTTTGAGTTACATTATGACATGGCTTAAGACCGTAAGTACCGATTGTTCGTAATGATATATTGATATGCTATGTGAACATTAATTATGTGAATGTTATATATGTATGTAGCTTGTTTCATGCATGTGTTACATTGCGGGCCTACTTTTAAGTGGGACTTTAAAGGGTTACTCAGTACCGTAGTACTGAAGGGATTCCCTTTATGGGGCCCCTGCCTATTTAATGGGCAGTGCCCTTGCAGGTCTTTTCAGGTGCTACTCAAGTGGGCTACGGGAAAGAGAGTAAGGAGTTATCAGGTATCGTTAGGGTTTTCCTCCTTCTTCATTTAGTTTCTTGGTTTTTGATGTTATGTTGTTACTTTAACCACCATTGGTGGATTTTATTCCTGAAAATGATTTGATGAGCTACTCTGATTTAAGTATGTTGAATTTCTTGCAATTTACTCTGATTTATGCATGTTGAATGTCTTTCAAATTGTATTTCATTTTTCTTAGCCTTAGCACTTGGTACTGGAACGGTATGAGTGAACCGGTCTGGTACTAAGTGTGGCGGTAATACTCTCAAAGTTCACGTTTTACTTAATTTGCTTCCGCTAATTTCCTTTTAACTAACGAAATTTTTCAATAGTGAATTTTGGGGGTGTTACACGTAGCCACCCTGCAGCGCACCACCACCAACCCCTCGACCTCATGCAGCACCACCCCCCTTTGCATTTTCTTCATCCCGTGCGCCTAACCTTGCAGCCACCTCCACCCGCAGCAACCCGTCGCTCAGCTCCCCGACCACCCCAACACCATCACACATTACCACCCTCGCCACTCTGCCTTCCTGCAACCTCCACCAGCAGCACCCAGCAACACCACTCCCCCTTTGTGCTGCCTTGTTCCACCGCAGCCCTATGCCTCGCCCAAACCAGCCAGCAGCCCCTAGCCCAGCCCTGTTTTCCTTTGCTCCACCGTCGCCCAGCCTTCCCCCGCAGCACCAGCACCTTCGATAACCGACCCCCTCTCTGCATGCACCTGCTCCCAGCCACATCTCCCCCTCAGCCGGCAACGCCCACCCCCGCTGCCCTTGGTTTTTCTTGAAGCGTGCATGGCTCACGCTGCACATGCAGCGTGAGTTGTTGTGTGTATTAAAAAAAAGGTATATATATAAATTGGTACCCATTTTAAGTATAAGGGTATTTTAGTAATTTTCAAAAAATAAATATTTTTATATTATAATTATTATTTTACTTGATAGATATTAATTCAATAATTTCGGTATTATTTTTAGGTACGAAAGGTTGATTAGCGGGATCCGATAAATTTAGTAGGATACCGCTATTTTTACGTTTTTGCTGGAATTCAGGTAACTATTATACCTTACTAAAATTATAAACATTGCGTGATAGCACATTAGGGTTTTTGGTTGATGAAATATGTTAAGCATGATAATTTTGATATAATTATGTGTTAATTATTATTATTATAAAAACCGATGAATTATGTCGGGTATGAAAGTATGATTTAAAATGATGCTATTGATGGAAAAATAATTTGTATGATAGTTATGTATAAAATAATATGTTGAGCATGCTTAGAAATAATTATAGATTAATTATTATGGACGTGTGCCCTAGGGGCAATTTAGTCATTTTTTTGTATCATGGTATTTGTCTTGAAAATCATGTATAATATGTATTAGTTGTTTTTGAGTATGTGATTATGTATTTTGGATGGATTAAAGGTGTGGAAAAGGATTTTATGTGTAAAATTATGTATAAGGGCAAAATGGTCATTTAACATTTCTGATAATTTAAATTGTGTAATGAATAATTTAATTATGGTGTTTTAGCCTTTTCATGGCAAATGAATAAATCAAAATGAAATTTGTATTTAAATAGATGATAATCTGGGAATGTTGGTCTTGAGGGTATTTTGATCATTTTGACCTAAATTATCCAGATGTGAATAATTGAGCCTAGGATGGCCTTAGTATATTTTAATGTTGGCTTCGAACTTGACCTTGATTATTGTTGTCTCTGATGATTGGAAATAAGTAAGAACGGTTAAGTATGAGAATTGAATTTATCTGTATTCTATGCGATTTCGTGGTCACCTTAATAAAATACTAATATTTAAAGTGAAAGACCTCGAGATCGGGAATGGTGGCTCCTAGGGTTCGCTACCCTAAGGACGTGGTTTAGCCCACGGTTGATATGGATTTTTGCTGGTGTGCCTTAGTTCCCCAGTCAGGCCCTACATCTTACTCTATTCTGTTCTGCAGACTAATAGGGGGTATCGATACTTATGGATTAGGTGTCCTTGTCGGTAGGGTACTGTGTTACCTTCGTGTACTAGTGCGACCAGGGTACCTTTGCATCATTGGGTTGATAGTCGGTAGGATACTGTGTCGCCTTGTTGCGCCGGTATGGCTGGAGTACCTTTGTGTCTTCAGGTTGATTGATCTCCCCTTGAGAAAGTAAATAAAAATGGAAATGATATGATTTGATGGAAATAATGATTATCGGATTATTGGTTTCAGTAGTAGCCTTTGTGCCTACCTGTGGTTCGGTAGTAGCCTTCGTACCTACCTGAGGTTTCGGTAGTAGCCTTCGTGCCTACCTGTGGTTCGGTAGTAGCCTTCATGCCTACCTGAGGTTTTCTGAGGTTTTGGTAGTAGTCTTTGTACCTACCTGAGGTTTTCTTTGTTTTCGGTAGCAGCCTTCGTGCCTACCTGAGTTTTTCTGTGGTTTCGGTAGTAGCCTTTGTGCCTACCTGTGGATTTGGTAGCGGCCTTCATGCCTACCTGTGTTAGTTTTATGTCTGTGAGCATACCTGGGATATTATGGATCTTATCATGTTGTATCTGTAAGTTTACCTGTGACGTTATGGATTTATTATGCTGTACCTGTAAGTATGTCTGGGATGATATGAATCTTAGTAAGTTATACCTGTGATGTACATGATTGTTTGGGATTTTATGCTAAGACGTGAATTATGCTGAAGTTGGGTTTCAATTATTACTCAAAGAGTATTTCTGAGATGTTTAATAATTAGTTTGGCTGTTTCAGATAAATGAAAATGAGTAGTACGTGACCTTGATAGAAATTGATCATCTGAGTGATTATTATATCTCAATCATCGTATTTATATGTATATATCTTATACTATGTTAAATGTATGCCTTGCATGTGTTCCATGCTGATTTATTGTATAAGTTTGGTATAAAGGGTTGCTCAGTACCGTAGTATTGAAGGGTTCATTTTCGTGGGCCCCTGCCTATTCAATGGGTAGCGAACTTTGCAGGTTAGCCTCTGAGCTCAGTTAAATGCTGATAGTTCGGATTTGGGAGCGTAGGACTATCCGGTGTTTCTTTTATTGTCTTATTTCAGTTGTATTTGGACCCTTGTGTCCTACTGTAATTTCTCTCTCGAGTTTCGTAAACTACTAATGTCATTTTTAATTAGTAGTATTTATCTAACGTTCTCTCTATCCTGATTTCTGTAATCATGATATTAATTTAAGTGGATTAATGATTTTAGCCTTAGCACTTGGTACGAGAATGGTAGAGGAAACCAGAATTGTACCAAGTGTGGTGGTAACACCCTTTGTTTTTATTGTTTTAGCTTCCGCACTTAACTCTGTAAACGAAAATTTTCAGTTGTAAATTTTGGGGTGTTACAGTACTAATCATCACTAGTTCTCATAAACATTGAATTATTATTGTCTACTCTTGATCGATGGTGGGATGAGAAGGAGAAGAAATGGAAATGAAGGAAGAAGAATTTGAACACCAAGGTCTATAATTGAAGGCTTGAAGGTGAAGAAGTGTTCAAATTTTTATTTTTATTGTTTGGCTTTTTAAATCTATTTTTTCATTTCCTTTACATTTCTTGTTTGTTTTTTGTTAAATGTCTAATAGTTATGTTTGATTTTTCCATCAATGGAACTATGCTTCAACATTCAAAAAGAAAGAGGAATGCGAAAAGAGGAAAATATCACTTGTTTAATTGTTTTTTTCTTTCTATTTTAATTAGATCTAGCTTAGTTTAGATTAATAGTATATTAGGTGGTATAAGATATATAAATAAGTATAACATATAGGTTGTATTATGTATATTATATTATATTATATAGTATAATATTAAAAAATAATATTATTTTATTTAATTCTAGCAACCGACTAGCTAAAATTTTGTTAAAGTTTCTCTAATTGAAACAAACTTTAAATTTGTGTTCCTTAATTGAAAATTCAAAAATATTTATTCCTTAATTAAAATAGAACTTAAATGTTTCATCCTTAATTCATATTTTTCTTAAGCTATGTTTGGTTTATGAAAAGTTGCATGAAAAAAAAATGAAAAATGTTTTCTAGGCATTTGGTTACCTAGAATTATAGAGGGAAAGAAATTAACAACAAAAGAGTTGAAGAAACTTATACATCATCATTTCCCTCAATGTTGGTAGAAATTTATTGCCTAATTTATTTATTTTGTCCAATTAATCATTAATTTGTACGAATTACATTTACTTTGTTGGTTTGTAGTTTTAGCCTCCACTAGATCTAGTTATTACTTTATTTTATAGTAAATTTTATATAGATATTATAATATTTGGTTTAATTAGATATTATGTGTTTTGATGAAAAAAATATATATGTATTATGATAGGGTTTCCCCTAATTATACTTATATTGTTCATAATAGTATAATAATAATTATAGTGAACTAATTCAATTTGATTTGATTGGTACTAATACCTTTTAGGCTAGATCATTTTAGGTTGGTTAGCTCAGGTTGGGTCATTATCGGATTTATATTTGGATATCGGTTAGATTCTTTGTGTGGTTGCCGGGTTATTTTAGGCTAGGTTGGTTAGGGTATAACTGTATAAGTTATTATCAGGTAATTAACTTTAGGTTGTTTTGGCTTTTTGAATGAAATTAAGTTTAAAATTTTAGGTCAAATTTAAGTTATTCAAGCTAGACAACTTTTCTAGGTCTAGCGACTTAATTTTTTATTTTATAAACACACATTAATTATAATTTTTCTTGGCATTTTTTTACTACCAAAATAAACATGAGAAACTGTTTATTAGAAAAATGCTTTTCATAAAATTTTGCAAACAACCAAACGGAGGGAAAAATTAATGCATTATTATTATTGTTATTGTTATTATTATTATTATTATTATTATTATTATTATTATTATTATTATTTTCTTTTTATTCTTTCTTTAAATCAAACGGAACTTTAGAGTTCTGTTAATGGCTTCATATTGGGTTCATCGGATATAATAGTGTTGGATATATCAACACCTAAATGCTAGAGGCCTGGGGCGCACACGTATAGAACCATGGTGCTCCGATATCATATGAGCTTCAACCTTAGGCCTAATTTATCAACTATCTACTACTTTACATTGAATTGAGTAAGAAATTAATTCACATATATTGAAATTTTGAGATATATGTTTCAAATTTAGTTTATTATTTGAAAAATATTTTATTATTAATTTTCATTGAAGACAAACATCTTTTTTAAAAGTTAATGAATTACATAAATTAGAATAAATGATTAATTAATGAATATTCTGATTGTTAAAACAATTAGCATTGAAGTAAAAACATATGGATGAGTTTAACATATATTAGACCAATAATAAATATGTAAGCGCACCTAAAAAAATTTCAAAATAAGTAATTATCTTAGATAATAATTTTTAATAAGTAGTTCCAAACTAACTCCACCCTACATTTTTAGATACTTGTTCATACTTATTCAATTACCAATTTTTTTTAAAATGAAATAAATTGAAATTGATTCGAAACAAAAAGAAAAAAGAATTGTTGATTTTAATATCAATTATATATATATATTGAAAAATGTAAATTAAATTAGGAAGTTTATTAGAGGAGTAACTGAAAACGGGACACTTATATTTCCATCCAAATCAATTGTCCCATGATCCATAAAGCTTTATGAAAGCCGTGAAGAGGTCAAACGTCAAATGTTAAAAGACGCTTATATTAAGATGCAAGTTGAACTCAAATATCCGTAATAATCACCTAGTCTAGTTAATAATGGCAGACGACAAAGAGGCATGCTGGAATTATTTCTTCGATCTTAATAATAGTATAAATTAAGCAACTTCATTTTTTTTAAGTCTTTTTCCTCCATATATTTCAAGGTCTAAATAAACTCAAGTAATGAGTAACATCTGAATTCATGATTAGTAGCAACATAATTAAAAACTCTAGTACTCAATAATCATAGTCTGTGTAGTTGTTTCCCAGAAACCTACTAATTATTAGCAAACCAATAGATAGCGGATTATTTATCATAAGAAAAAACATTGACAATTAGAATTCAGTCTTTTTAGGCTGTGTTCTCGTCCTCTGAGCTCGGCTGATATCGTTTTATTAAAACAAAAACATAAAATGTGTTTCTATGATATTTATGATAATTAGTATTATTGAAATATGAATGATTTGATTTAGTTTTAATTGGATTAGATAAGTTCCAAAAATAAGTCCGAAAGGTTGCCTTACACTTCTATGCTAGTTACTGCAACTTCACGAGTTCTTCAGACCCCTGCATCAACTTTTGTGATATGGAGGTGTTGCAAAAAACCCAAGAAAGCTAGTGCGCTATTGCAACTCCAACAATTTCAATGATCAACATTTATGATTATATTTCTAAACGATCATCGGTGTTCTTTAATTCAACTACTATGTAATAAGCCACTTCATTTTGCATATGAATGGTTAAGCAAAACATTTTGACCATTCTGTCTTCGCGGTGTTTTAATGGGGGATCAGGGGATGCCAAGGTGGTCATTTTGGTATAAAAGACGAAAAGACAGCCACCTTAGACTTGGATCTCAACTGAACAAGACTAGTAAGAGATAAAATCAGATTCTTATTTTTACTAGTCAATCAAACCAATGCATGCTCTGATGAAACTTTTCGCTTTCAGTCAAGATGCTACAAAATGTTCTCTAGCCAGCTAACAAAAAACATTGTCCATGGGGGAATAAATAAATTTGATGACAAGGAAAGTCCGATATCAGCTTCAAAGCAACAGGATTTTCATGACATTCTAATCTACACTTCAAGCAGTTCCGATGACAATTGCACAACTTGATGGTCAAACACATGAAGAGAATGAAGCCTTTTCTCTCGGACCGCTATTTTTTTTTTCGATTTTTGTTCGGAAGGTTCTAGAATATTCTAGGTTTCTTATTAGGTTTGGATAATGTATAGGTGGTAGCCGATTCCGTACCCGATCTGTTGCAATCCTTATGGACAGGGATCAACTTATAGAGTCAATCATTAACTTATAATTTGTACACTTCCCCTAATTATGATTGACGTTAGATAGAAAGATGTATTAAGTCAATAAGCTAATGATGATTGAGTGTTTCGGTGAATGTAATAGAGGATATAAAATGCCATCTTCTCACTATTTGTAAAGGAGTGCAAAAAAATTCAATTTTCTCTTAATCTTAATATTCAATAAGAATCTCCATTACTCTTTCTCTGATAAGTCTTCATTCTTGTATTTACAATTTATTCTTACTTTTCTCATAAATGTGTAAACAACCGAGGGGGTTATTTATCCCAAGAAAAATTATATAGTGGTTGCTATAGAGCTACTAGCAGTCTAGCACTACGGATGTTTATGTTGACGGGCGAATTCTGATTGAAGATTAATGTTGGGAGGTTGAAGGAAATGTTGCTTGTTCAAGCACTTGGGCTAATAGATGATGACGATTTGGTTGGTTAATATTCATTCCGGATTGAATGCGGATAATCCTTTATTTAAGAAAGTCATTGAGCTTAGTTATTTTACTTTATTAAGTAAATAAATAAATTCACTAAAATTAATACACTTTAAAAGGTTTGTGGTTGAAAAGCTATGATTTGAGACCGGGATGATCTTCCAAACAGAAGTTAAAACTAGGAAAATCAAGGAGATGAGGTTTAGCTTAGAATGAGATACTATTCTAACTCCTTTATACTCCTATTGTTTGTTAAGAAGGATGTTCGGAAAAGTATCATTTATTTTTTCCGTTAATAAAGTCTGAAAAATGCAGACAGGGAACCAACTATGAAATGAAATTTCTTGCAGTACACACACACACACACATAATGCTCAATATAAATAGGAAGAATGGAAAATAGTAGAAATTTCGAATCTAACAATGTGTCAAGTTCCCAAAAAAAGAAGAAAGAAGAAGAAAAATGGGGTAGGAGGTGATGCACAGAACGGTGCTAGAACATTTATATAAGTAGTGAAAGGGAGAAAAAAAATGTAAGGTCAACAAAAGAAATAAATAAAAAAATTGTTACTCTCTGCCCCAATTCCTCGAAAATCGAAGGCTACTGGGTAGCTGCAAATCAAAACCAACTTATTTTGCCATTCACAATCTACCCTAAAATCCAACAACAATTTAAATTCAAAATACAAAACTGAAGTATTAATTAACCATGAGGAAACTCATCAAACATAATAAATATTATTGAAAGTTTTTGGCCATCTGGTCTCTGAAGGCCTATTATTGAGTTTTTAAAAATATATATATATTTTTTTTAAAGAAAAAAAAGGAACACTGCATTTGATGCTATAAAAAAGTGATCATCATGTGGGGGGATTCATAATGTACCATTCAACTTTACCTTATATAAATATACTCTCAGTGTCCTACATCAGCTACGGGGATCAAAGATCTCACTTTGAAAGTCTTAAAAACACATGGGAATCGTCAGAAAGTCAATCAGAAGCAACGTATCCGCTGCTCTATCTTGAACTCTTGAAGAGCTTTTTTCCTGATCTTGCGGAGCAAGATTTCATCATCATGGAGAAAGACCCAAGAAGAAAGTTGCTCATTTTTACGATTCTGATGGCAGTAATTCTCCTGGTATTTAATCTCCAAGACGATGCACTAGATTCAGGTAAGTATATATCGATTTCTCATCAGTTAATTTCTATTGAAAAGTTCAAGGTTTAACAGCATTTGAAATTCTTTTCTGTACACGCAATGAAGGGGGGCTCAGTTTATCATGGAAAGCAGCGAGAAAAGATATGAACTTCAATCTGACTAGGCTGATTAGAGGTAAGCAAGGACAATTAATGGGGATACCATCTTACTAGCTTATGTAACATGACGTACACTTTTCTCTCTCTTCAGCATCAGTAACAACAGTTGTTTTCTTTCTTCTCTAATTTGCCTTTTGATCTGAAGTTACTAAGTGCAATCAGGAAAAGCTCGATCCCGCCTTGTAAGGACAGGATTTTCATGTCGCTCCGATTTCCACACGGAACAATGCATCATCGACAAAAAGGTCATAGTCGTCAACGGGGCTCAGACCATTTATGTACCATCGTTCCCTGGTATGACAAAACCAGCAAAGCTCCAGGTACGGCCATATGCTAGAAGAGAAGACAAGACTGCCATGGATCTAGTTACGCCGATACAAATAGCCCTCCATGGGAACTCCACCTCTACCAATCTGCCAATCTGTCAATCTTTCGATGAGGATGTCCCAGCTGTGATTTTCTCAACTGGTGGATTTACTGGAAACTCATTCCATGAGTTTAACGAGATCATAATCCCATTATTCATGACCACTCGACATTTTCAATCTAAACTACGGTTCATCATCACCGACTACACGCCTTGGTGGGTCGTCAAGTATGGTAAAGTTTTGAAGGCCTTGTCGAGTTATCAGGTCATAAATGGGACACACACCACGGATGTACGCTGTTTTCCTGGAGCTGTAGTAGGACTTGGATACTGTGATAATTTAGCACTCGAGACTAGTGCAACTTGCACTAATCCTGGAGGGTATTCCATGGCAGATTTCAGGTATTTCCTGAGGCAAGCCTACGATCTGAAGGTGGATGCAGTGTCAAAGACCTCAAAGCAGCAGCAGCAAGGCCGAGGCCTACTACTTATAGCTCGAAGAGAAACAAGGGTGTTTTCGAACCTGGACCAGATGATGAGGATGATGGGAGAATTAGGATTTCGTGTCCGAATAGCCATTCCTGAAGAGATGCCAAATCTGGACAAGTTCTCAGAGGTAGTAAATTCATGTGATGTTATGGTTGGTGCTCATGGTGCCGGGATAACAAATTCACTTTTCTTGCCCAGTGGTGCAGTCCTCGTGCAGGTTGTGCCACTAGGATTGGAGTGGGCTTCTGAAAATTATTATGGGAAGCCTACCCAACAGATGGATTTAAAGTACTTGGAGTATAGAGTTGAGCCAGAGGAGAGCTCTCTGATTGATGTCTACGGTCCGGATGACCCCGTGATTCGAGATCCGGATTCGGTTTATGAGAAAGGGTATAGGGCTGTCAGGGCTGTCTATGTAGACGGACAGAATATGACCATCAATTTGGTGAGATTCAAGCAAACGCTTATCAAAGCACTAAAACTTCTAGAGTAGAAAAGATGCAACACCCCAGATGTACGAGAATTTACATATGGGTGGGATGAAACTTTGTACTCTTTTTATATGAATGAAAACAAAAAAAAGGTGGTGGAAACGACGAGCTAGTTGGCAATTGCACTCCAAAAGATATATTACCTCAGTTTGTCACTTTGTCAGTAAGACAGGCTGTGCATAACAAATTCTTTGTTCAGACTCCAGATTTCAAGTTTAATGGATCGAAGAGCTTCACTCTTACCCATGACCAGTTGATAAGTAGGATTTAAATAGAATAAGCTACTACTGTCCCAAGACATTGACCACCAGTTAGGTTTGGACTCCGAACTGGCCTGTAGTCCATCGAACCCAGATTCTTATAGCTGATGAACAAAATCAGGCACTTAAAATGCAGCATCAAAAGGGCTTTTCCTATGTCCAGTTATAGCAAGGTGGTAAGGAGGATATTGAGTGGAAAATCAGAGATGCTTTCAAATGATTGGGGGTGTTCTGGTTAGTACACAATTTAACATATTTAAGGGCAATTAACACACTTGTCCTTCCAATATCCTATACTGAATTTTCATGTGTTTGATAATAAAGACGTAAGATTATATTATTTAATGATATAACGGATGTGAGAAAAACAGTGCAAAAGTAATGAGCAAAGACATAGATTTACCCAGTTCAATAAAGATACGTGAGTTACGTCCGGAGAGTAAATTTTTTTTTTTTTCATTGTGTGAGATGGAATACTTTAATAAATAATTTATGTAGTATTCCCTAGACGTGTTTGATTATTTGTAGCTCGTCTTATTGTTAAATTCAAGGCACTTCAGCATCAAATTAGTATCTTATTGTTAATTCTCAATACATTGGGTGGAGTAACCCAAACCCACGTTTAAATTTCTATCACCATATATTGAAAAGATTATACAAGAATAACTTCATAATGATATTTTTTTAAGTTAAATAATAATGAAACTATTTTTTATATCATAATTTTATATATTTTCAAGGAACTAAAGGCGAAAGTTCAAACAACGGATGAAGGGAGTAATTCCCTAGCAAGGCCAAGCATTATCCTTTACAAAATTCTTTCGTCGTATATGTTGAGTGGATGGGAAATTTCTGTTCTGATATATTTTGTCTACTCCATCACTCACTAGACAATATCCTATTAATAATATCAACGAAGAATAAATATTTTTGTCACTCGGTGAGTACATGGTCACATCATAACAAATCACATTCCAAGTTAATGGTTACTAACACGAAACATAAACCTTACCTTGATATGCCATCTGAACCAACATAATCTAGATTATTATAATAACAAATTAACAAACAGCTAGACGAAAGAAAATTATCACCTTAGCTGAATATATTAGCAACCTTAAAATAAAAAGATAAAAAGGCAGAAGTTTCAAGCACCACATGCAGATATAAACAAAACGGAAAAACAAAATCAGCCTTGGTTTTTGAGCTGTACTCGATGCTGCCACTCATTGGAAGACCCAATTAGTGTCGGAAAACCGACAGTGCATCGAAAGAGATTCCAGTCAGAATATATGCCTGTTTTGAACCAGACTGATAAGCCCGTATCAGATGAAATATAGTTATAATTAGTAATCACTAGGAGGAGGAGGGGACTTCATTAGCCTGACAATCTGGCCGAGTTCAGAGTTGAATAGACAGAGGATATCAAGAAGAGGATAAGAGAAGAAACGATATCTCCTAAAGAGTTTAGGGAGCAAATTGCAGCTTCAAGCTCAAGCCTTCCACCACTTTGGGTTTCTCGTTGTTCATCTCATGGAGAAAGATCCAAGGAGAAATGTCCTATATTTTGGCAGCACTTTGCTGATCTTTGTCCTCCTGGTTTTCCTGCTTCAGGCGATGTTATTCTCAGAATCGGGTCTCGACACATTTGATTCATGTAAGTCTCACCACCTCTCAATTTCTACATAATTCCTTATCATGGGGCTAACTGTGGGAGGGTTGCTTCAAATGAAGGGAACTACTACTTAAGGAATGGAAGAGCTGGTCCCATAATTACAGAAGCAAAAGCAAAGTCTATGAAGCTCCACCTAAGAAAACTAGTAAAAGGTGATTAATTTCTGTCCCACAACAACGATGAAACTTTCTTACCACATTTAAATTTTCAACGGACTCTCCTAATTCCTGTCAGGAAAACACCGATCTCATTTTGATTCCACCGGATTCTACTGCCATTCTGACCTTCACACTGAGCAATGCATCACAAACAAACCAGTCGTCATCGACAGCCAGGAACATATAATTTACATACCGTCATTAGCTGACCAAGCACCGCTCACAAACCATACTATTCGACCATATCCGAGAAGAGAAGAGGCAGCCACCATGAATCTAGTCACACCAATACAAATGCTCCATGGAAACATCACTCCACCAAAGTGCCAAGTATACCACAATGTCCCGGCTATGGTTTTCTCAACTGGAGGGCTATCAGGGAACCCATTTCATGAGTTCAACGAAATCGTAATCCCACTATTCATCACCACTCGACACTTCCAGTCTCAAGTGCAGTTTCTGATTATTGATTACTTCCCTTGGTGGGTTAAGAAGTATGATCGGATTGTTAAGGGACTATCGCGCCATAAGGTCCTGAATGGGAACAAACATGGAAAAAAAGCTGGAAAAATCCATTGTTTTCCTGGGGCTGTTCTAGGAGTAAGGTACCATGGAAATCTGGAAATCAACAACAGTAGTATACCTAAAGGGAATTCGATGGTAGACTTCAAGAACTTTCTTTCCGAGGCCTATAATTTGAAGAGACACAAGGTCTTGGAGCCTAAAAAGCCGGTTCTACTTCTCATATCTCGCAGAAAAACAAGGGTATTCTTGAATGAACATGAGATGGTGACGACCATGCGACGATTGGGATTTCTTGTACAGGTGGCGAGTCCTGATGGGGCGCCATATCTGGAAAAATTTTCTCAGGTCGTGAATTCATGTGATGTAATGGTTGGAGCACATGGTGCTGGCATTACAAACCAGGTGTTTTTGCCTAGTGGAGCAGTGGTACTGCAGGTAGTGCCTATAGGCTTAGAGTGGGCTTCAGAAAACTATTTTGGTAAACCAAGTCTAGAAATGGGTCTGAAGTACCTGGAATACAAGGTTGAGTTAGAAGAGAGCTCGCTCTCGGATACTTTCACCCGAGACAACCCCGTGATATCAGACCCAGCATCGATATGGGCGAAGGGGTATATGGCTGCTCGGGCAGTGTATGTTGATGGACAGAATTTGAGCATTAATGTGAAAAGATTCGAGAAGACCCTTATAGAAGCACTTGAACAGCTAGGACACTCGTGATTGTTCAACATCTTATATGTATTAAATAGGAATTCCATTTTTTTTTTGCTCGTGTGTAATGATTTGATTCGTCTGGCACGGTTAATACACGACATTAGTATACAGTAAAGGCACATAAGCTGAGGCTGAGCTACAGATGATTCACAGACCTTATACAATGAGAAAAAACAAATCATAAATAGCAAAGAATTATCAAAATTTTGTAAGAAAACACAAAAGAACGGTAGTTCCTTGATCAGAATTGAAGCAAGGCAACATTCAAATAGTGATACAAAGGTAAAATCTTAAACAATAAATTTCAGTTAATTAAGATCCAATATATCAACAAGGCAAAGCCACGAAGAAATTCTGAGGCCCATGCATTATACGGAGATAAGAGCATAGCAGGAAATGGGGTTGTTCTTAGATCTGATACTTGTACCTTACTCAAAGGCAATCTTCTCCCAAAAGTTACAACCACAATATGTTGTTTTCTCTATATGATGAAATAATGAGAGCCAAGAGCTTCCTCCATTCCCTATACCTATATCCAACGGGTGAATGTGTCTCTTGTTGGGGCATTTGGATTCCATCCTATTTGGTAAAACCCATTTTTAAACCAATGTTATTTTTATTATTTTAATTGATGACCAAACTTTGGGAAGGTTAAAACATCAGGTGACAAGTTGATGTGGGAAGGAGAGAAAAACGTGAGAAATATAGAGACTTGAATCCTGTAGGTGAGAGAGAGAAAAACACAAAAATTATGTTATTATTCTTTTAGGCACAGATTGGATCAATTCGAAGATCTGAAGTTGTTCACCATTAGATCTTGCTGATTTTTTGACACAATCTTTCCAGGACATCAATATTGATTCTGAACAGTGGAGATTTGATTTAGAGCTCTCCGGATCATGTTTTTGTTGGTATTTATGTTCAAGTTTGTTTTGGTTTTACCTTTGATAGAGTGGTCTATTATCCTTGCGTTTGGATGAAAATTGGTGAGGTTGCTACTTACATCTTGTTTTTGATTATTGTAAAAGAGTTTTATGTTTTATGGCTTTTAGATCAACCTTTAGATGTGTTTATAACAACTCTGTTTTAGGGTTTGCTAGCTCTTCTCTTTGGGTATTGTAATTGTTGTCTAGTTGTACTATTTTGGGTTGATAAGTATAGTATCCAATTAGCACTTGAATACTAGACTTTGTATTTTAAATTTATGATATTGAAAGCTTTCTAAGTGGGCTGAAATGTCCCGTGGTTGTTTCCTTTTCGCATTAGAAGGGCTTTTCCATGTAAATCGTGTGTCATTGATTTGTTATTGTTTCTATTTTGTAGTTAGTTTTATTGACCCATTATCCCTTTTCCCCATCAAAGTGGTATTATAAAATAATATGGAGGCTAATACAAGTAATATGACTTCTTTGAATGGGTCTAATTACCATAGATGAAAGGTTAAAATGAAAGATCTCTTATATGTGAAAAGTTTGCATCTACTAATTTTTGCTAAGGATAAATTGATAGATAAAACAGGTAAAGATTGACAATTTGATCATGAAAAAGTGTGTAGTTTTATTCAGCAATGGGTAGAGGACAATGTTTACAACCACAATGTGAATAAGACAAATACAAAGACACTATAGGATAAACTAGAAAATTTGTATATGCCTCAAAGACTGGGAATAATAAATTGTATCTCTTGAATGAATTGATGAATTTGAGATACAAAGATGATAATTTTTGATCATTTGAATGACTTCCAAGGTTTTTTTATATCATTTGTCAAGTATGGGTTCGAAGATAGTTTCAAGCATTGTGGCTCCTCCATACTCTACTGGATTCTTGGGAGATATTTTGGGTCTCACTAACTCCACCCTAAATGGTAAGGTGACTGTGGAGATTATCAATAGTGGTGTTCTAAATGAAGAGATGAGAAGAAGGACTCAAGGGTCATCCTCATAGTCAGATGTTTTGTTTACAAAAAATAGGGGAGAAGTAAGGGAAACATTCATAAGGGTAGAGATAAGAGCCGTATTAAATCAAAGAGGCAAGTATAATAATCTTGAATACCATTATTATGGCAAAATGGGCCATATCAAGAATTATTGTTCTAAGTGGAATAGTGATAACAAGAATCCCAAGCAAGACAAGAATAATGATGATGATAATGATCATGTTTCTGTTGTTGCATCTGATGATCTTTTCATTTTTGCTAATGAGAATGTTGTGAATCTTGCGAGTCATGAGACAAGTTGGGTTAATAATAGTGGCGCTTCACAACATGTTACCTCTAGGAAGGAATTGTTCACTTCTTACATTTTTGGTAATTTTGGAGTTTTGAAGATGGGTAATAATGGATTGTCTAAGGTGATTGGCATGGTAGATGTATGCTTGAAGACTAAGCTTGTTCTCAAGGATGTTCGACATGCACTAGATATTCGCCTAAATTTGATTTCAACTAGTAAACTTGATGATGAGGGTTTTTTGCAATAGCTTTGGTTAAGGTCAATGGAACCTCACAAAAGGTAATCTAGTTGTAGCCTGAGGTAACAAATGTGCTAACTTGTATTTTATATAAACTTTGATTTTTGGTGATCATGTGAATGTAGTGACAAATAAGGATGTATCTAAGTTGTGGCACCTGAGGCTTAGTCACATAAGTGAGAAATGAATTAATTGCTTGGTGAAGAAGAATTTTCTCTCTGGTTTGCAGTGTGCCAAATTGGAGAATTGTTCTCATTGTATGACAATCAAACAACGCAGGGTTTATTTCCACAAGGGTCCTCCTTCAAGAAGAGCTGAGGTTTTTAAATTAGTGCATTAAAATGTTTGTGGTCCCATTAAGATAAAATCTCTTGATAATACACTTTACTTTGTCACTTTATTGATGATCTTGTAGGAATATACGGGTTTATGCTTTTAAATCTAAAAATGAAATGTTTGATAAGTTTAAACACTTTCATGCCTTTGTTGAAAGAGAGCTTGGTAAGAAGCTAAAATGTATTTGTATTGATAACGGTGGTGAGTATTGTGGTCAGATTGATAGGTAATGCATTCAGTAGGGCATTAGGCACCAGAAGACTCCTCTAAAGATTCCTTAGTTGAATGGTTTGGTAGAAAGGATGAATAGAACTCTAATTGATAGAGTTAAATGTATACTTTCAGAGGAAAAGTTACCTAAGTCTTTTTAGAGAGAAGCTTTAATTACAAATGCACATGTGATTAATTTAAGTCATGCAGTTGATCTAAATGGTGATGCTCCCAATAGATTTTGGTTTGGCAGGGATGTCTCATATGATCACTTGCGTGTGTTTGGCTGCAAGATATATATTCATGTCCCTGGTGATGAGAGGTTAAAGTTGGATCCAAAGACTTGTTAGTGCATCTTTCTGGGTTATGGTTATGATAAATTTGGATACAGGTTGTATGATTGTGTGCAAAAAAAGCTAGTGAGAAGTAGATATGTAATGTTCATTGAAGAACAAACTATTGCTGACATTGACAAAACTAAGACGAGAAGAGTTGATATGGATCTAATAAAGATGTGATAGGTATGTGAACTTGTTGACCATGGAGTACAGGATGATATGGATGAAATTTTGGATAATGATGAGCAGCATCATGATGGTGATATTGATACTCCAACAAATGATGTTGTAGGTGATCACTAAGAAGCTCTTGTAGATGAACCAGCAACTCCTCTTAGGAGGTCCACCGGATATCGTAGCCTTCTTCTAGATAATCTTCATAAGAGTATGTACTTTTAACTGACGGGGGAGAGCCTAATCTTATGAAGAAGTTGTTGAAAGTGAAGACAAAGATAGATAACTTGAATCAATGCAAGGTGAGATGAAATTTTGTATGACAATCATGCTTTAAGCTAGTGAAGTTGCCTAACAATAAGTGTAATACCCCAAAATTTTAGAACCTAGAATTTAATAATTAATATTCACTTGGGATAATGTAATAATTTTGTTGACTTTCAACTTATAAAAATGGATGTGATTATATTAAAATAAATGTTTTTTTATACTCTTTTATTTAAATAATTTTCTAAACCCATATTTTACTAAAATTATCCTCTTAAATTAATATCTTAAATTTTAAATAAAAAATTTATTAAAATAATTTATCCATCTAAATAATTATATACCCTACTTCCAAAAAATAATTTTATTTTTATTTTCCTTTTTTCCTTTTCCATTTTCCCATTTTTTCTTTTTCCTCTTTTCTTCCCCCTTTGGGTCGCCAATCCCACTTCTCTTCCTTCCCTTCCTTTCTTTCCGTCCAGTCCACCTCCCTCCTCTTTTTTTTTTGTTTCTTTCTTTTTCCTCCCCAGTTGGACTAGCCTAATCATCCCCCTTTCTTTTCTCCCTCACCTAACCGGCCCACCCCCTTTCTTCTTCTTCTTCCTTCGCCTACCGTCGACCCTGCGCCTGCAACACCACCACCTCTACACCTGCACCGGCTAGTCTGTTCTCTCTCTCTCCCCCCATCCCTTTCCCTCCCATTTTAAGCCAAACCCCCTGCACAACCCTCTCGCGTGCCCCCTCTTCCTCCCTTTTTTTCCCTGCCACCTGCAAGACAGCACCCTATAGTCTTGCATCGGCTACCATCGCCAGCTAGCAGGTGCCTACCCATCCCACTCCCTTGTCTTCTTCTCCACCCCTCACCTATAAACTCCCTTCACCCTCCTTCCTCTTCTTTTTCCTTTTCCTAGAACTCCCAGAATCCCCTCTCGTTGCCCCTTCAGATGCAGGCACAGCGGCCGCCGCACCTCACCGTCGTCCAAACTTCCACCCACCCTCTTCCCTGCACTACCCTCTACCAAGAAAGACCCCTCCCCGCCTCTAAACATCCATCCTCTACTTTTCTTGCTCGTGTAAAGTGGGTAGCTTGAGCAACCCTTTTCACCTTGTGTCACCCTATGCCACCTCCTCCTTTCCTCTCCTCCACATTTGACTACCACCGCCACCGCCATCTACGTCGCCGCCGCGGCACGCTACCACCACTACTACAATCCCCTCTGACCCAAGAACCCTACCATCTCACAACCACCACTTCCCTTCCCATTTTCCAACTCCAAAATTGTGTCTTTCTAATCACCACCACCTCCACCACCCTTGTGCCACTGCCAACCTAGCTGCCACATCCACCCTTGGTTGTTCCCTAACCCTTGTTTTTACTTAAGTGTAATTTATTTTACTTATTTTATATTATTATTATTGTTATTATCATTATTATTATGATGATAACTATTATTATTATTATCATTAATATTACTATTCTTTTTACTAATATTTAGTCAGAGGATAATAAAAGAAAAAGGAGTAAGAGGGAAGTTAATACTATTGTTCCATTCTTATAGGTGAACAAAACCCTTCCCTGAAGGAGGCGTAGGATTCGTGCTCCAAGCTTGGTTTCCTGTTAGGTAAGAATGTGGTTAAGGATAAATTACATGTTTTATGTGTTCATGGGTGTTTTGGATATGTGCTTGTATTATATGTGAGTATAGACTAAAATACTTGTAGTGCAACTTACTATGCATAGAGCTGAGGCAAGTTGTGTATGTGTTATGATATGTATGATATGGGTGATATAACTTGTATTTTATGATATGCTCTTATGTATAGTTGCTATAATACGACATGCATGCTAGGAGGCCTTAGGTGGTATGATGAGGTTGTGGGGAGATAAAAGAAATAAAGAGGGTGGAGTGATTAGGGAGAAGTGGAAAAAGGGCCTCAGTACCTTATGATTCATGGGTGAAAAAATAAAGGGATAATACTACTAAAATGAAGGGTTGGAGTAAATCTTGCATGAGGAGTGTAAGGCATGCATGAGGTGGTTAGCCTTTGCATGGGGGTAAAGTTTACGTGGAAAAAGGTGGTTTAATGGTTAAACATGGTGAGGGAAGAGTATTTTGGGTGATTGGAGTCTATGGGTGAAAAACAGTACGTGTATCGGTAGAAGTGTGCATGGGGGACTTAACTAGGGTTTATGGGAAAAAAATCCTAAGTGGGGAAAGTGTGTGGAGATAGTTGATGGTGAGTGGTTGGAGAAAGGGTTGAGACTAGGAGGGTGTCTTATGAAGGGAGATGAGTGAAGTGGAAAGGAGGGTGGAGTGTGTGGATGAAGGGATGGCATAAAAGAAAGGAGAAGTACTAGGGTTTTGGGTGGCCAATTATGGTTTCATTATCACATATAAAGGATGGGAAGTACGGTTATGATGGTTGGGTGTGGTTTGAGTGGTGTGATGGGTTGGAAACAAATGGAGTAGAGCCATGTATGATAAGGAGAGGTTAGGGCCACCTAGGCCAGATTAGGGTTTCTGAAGGGAAACCCTAGAGGGCGATGGTGAGCTGAAGTAGAGATATGGGAATGTGGACCTTGATCCACGTGCGTGGAAGTTTGGGTTTTCATGGTAAGGGAAATATGAGGAAGAAGTATTGGAGTCCTAGGGAGTATAAAGGTCCCAAGATATGGGATGGGGCTATTCAGGGTAGCTGGAGTGAAAGGATGAGAATAGGAAGTCCAACAGGGCATGCATGTCTAGTAAAAAGGCACCTATTGAATAAGACATGAATACAACACTAACAATTTAAAGTGAAAAATTATTGAGCTGAGCCCAGATTGATCCATGGGCAAAGATAGTGCCCAAGTGCATTGTGCCTTGAAGATTGGCCCACGGGCGAATAATAGTGGCCAAGTGCGTTCTACCTTGGGTGTTTCTGATCCATCAGCTATATTAGTGGGGGATCCCAACCTCAGTAAACCAAACCTTAATTGATAATAAGTCATGGGGAAAAAACTACTAAACACTTAGCTTATATTTGGAACTACTTATTAAAATTAGTTATTCATGATAACTACTTATTTTGGAAAATTTTTAGGCTAAAAGTTTCTAAAATAAGTAATTATCATAGATAATTACTTTTTATAAATAACTCCAAACAAGCTATTATAGTGGAATACTATGAGAGTCGGGGCCAGATTGATCCACCGACATAATAGTGGCTAAGAGCATTTTGCCTTGGAGACTAATCCACCAGTGAATAACAGTGGTTAGGAGCGTTCTTCTTTGGGTGTTTTCGATCCACTAGCTATAATAGTAGGGTTCTCATACTCACATAGACCTGAATTGAGAGTCGTGTGAAAATGGAATTAATGGCCTGGATTCTAATGATTAAGATTAACAGGATTGACTCTCTGCATGCATCATATGCCATTTATGTTTGTATGGCCTTAGTCATATGGTTACCTTACTTAGTACGTAGAATACCGATCACCCCTTTCATAGGTGCTGCTCATTCTCACGAGCAGTGGACCCTCCTAAGTTTGTGCAGGTAGGAGACGGTGTCTGTGATGGCTTTAACACTTACGATGCCTTGGGCGAGACTGAGTGATGGCCCAATGTACTTTTCATGGGGTCTGATAGGGTGTTGTTTAGACTTACCTTTCTATGATTTCTCTATTGTTTAATTTATCATTTTATTCCCCCCATAGGAGGCGTTCTTGTCTTCGCTTTCCATTTCCATATCAACTCTAACATTTGCGCACTCTGTTTATATATAAAGTGTTGGAACTATTGTGGTTTTATTTATTACTCGTATTAATACCTTTAAATTTTCTAGCCTTGCGGTTGGTATAAGATTGGCCAGGGGTGAATCTTATACCAATCACGGTGGTAGTACCCCTTATTTTAGTGTCTGGTTTTCTGCATAAACAAAAAATTTCAACTGTGAATTTTTGGGGTATTACAGTAAGAGAGCTTTGAAGAATCAGTGGATGTACGAGTTGAAGCAAGAGGAGCATTCTCTAGTTCCCCGATACAAAGCTTGGTTTGTGGTCAAAGGCTTCGGGTAAAAGTAAGGTGTTGATTTTACAGAAATATTCTCTCCTGTTGTAAAAATATCTTCGATCCGAGTTGTGATAGGCTTGGTTGCTAACCTTGATTTAGTGGTTGAGCAGATGAATGTGAAGACTGCTTTCTTGCATGGTGAGTTGCAAGATGATATTTGCATGGAGCAACCAGAGGATTTTCAGGTGAAAGGCAAGGATGTCTACGAACTTAAGAAGAGTACGTATGGATTGAAACATACACCAAGTGTACCACTCCAGTTTTAACGAACAAAAAAATTTTTTTTACAGAGTTAAGCGCGGAATCTGGAACAATAAAACGATGGGTGTTACCACTACACTTGGTACAAGTCTGGTTACCCTTACCATTCTCATACCAAAAATAAATATTGTGCCAGATAAAAGCAACATCGGTAGTTTACAAAACTCAAAGAAAGAAAATACAACCAGAATTAAAATAACAAAAAGGGCACCAGATAGTTGAACGCTCTCAAATCGAATTATCATCTTCGACTAAGTTCAAAAACTGACCTACAAAGACCACTATCTAATGAATAAGTAGGGATCCACTATAGGAACCCTTTAGTATTGGGAAACCCTTTATACTAAACTAGAATGAAAAATCAACATAAAACATATGCAAGGCATCAAAATAATATATGGTATAAAATATTGAATTGCACATGTGTCAATTAACTATTCATATAATCATATACCACTAATATCTCATACCAACTATACTCACTCATCAAGAATTAACTAAAACTCACTAATGAAGCATTCAAGTGATGCTATATATATAATTAGAAACACATCAACCTCAAATACAAGATAAGAACTACATGCCACATACCTCATTATCAATTCCGACAAATCTCATAACATAGGTAGGATCACAAGCACATATTAATATCAAATCATCACATCACAGATAGGTGAAGGTTACTACCGAAACACAGGTAGGCTCACAAGCACATATCAATATCAAATCATCACATTACAGATAGGCACGGAGGTTACTATCGAGATAGATGTAGGCACAAATGTTGTTATTGAACCATAGGTAGGCACAAAGGCCGCTACCGACCTATCCAATAGTCTGATAATCCAATAATCCATCAATTATTTTCATTTTTATTTACTCAAGAGGAGTCACATTGAACTTGGAAACACTAAGGTACTCTAATCATACCGGCACGCCAAGGTAGCATAGTATCCTATCAACTATCAATTCAAAGACGCAAAGGTACCCTGTTCACACTAGTACACGAAGGTAATATAGTACCCTATCGACAAGGTCGCCTAATCCATAAATATGCATATCCCCTATCAGTTTGCAACATAGAATAGAGTAAGATATAGGACATGACTAGGGCACTAAGGGACACCAGTATAAATCTAGAATCAACCATGGGCTAAACTAATCTTTAGGGTAGCGACCCCCATAGAGCTACCATTGTCGATCTTGAGGTCTTTCACTTTATGTATTAGTATTTTATTAAGGCGGCCAAGAAATAGCATATAATGAAAATAAATCCAATTTCCATACTTTACCATTTTACTCATTTCCAATTATTCCGAAACAACCACAATCAAGATCATTACCAATGTCAATTATAAAAATATTCTAAGGTCATCCTAGGATCAATTATTCATTTTTTGGTATATTAGGTCAAAAATAACCAAAATGCCCCTAAGGTTAAAATTACCACATTAACATTCTTTTTAATGACTAAATCTATTTTATTTATAGGTTTGTCATGAAAAGGCTAAAACATAATAATTAAACCAATTTATCATACATTTCCATTATTAGATATGCCAAATGACCAATTTGCCATTATTCTAGATTTTTGCATATAAAACCTTAGCATGTATATCTAATACATCCATAATCACGTAATCTCATGATGACAACATATAATACATATTAGAAATTCTAGTCATGGAAAAAATCATAATACGGGTAAAATTGCCAAATTACCCCTTGGACACATATCCATAATTAATTATGCCACAATTACATTTAAGCATGCTCAACCTATTATTTTCCACATACATGTCACATAATATTTTTGCACATTTTCTAGGATATAACAAATCATACTTAACATGTTTTACACAAAAACCCTAATGTTCTATCATGTAATATTTATCATTTTAGTAGAGTATAGCAGTTACCTGAATTTTAGCAAAACCTAAATTAGCAACATCCTACTAAAATACTATAAGATCTCGCTAATCAACTTTTACACCTAAAAATAATACTAAAATACCTAATTAATATTTTCACACATATAATAATAATTATAATAATAAAGTATTAATTTTTTTTCAAAAATGACCAAAATACCCTTATATATATATATATATAATAGAACACACTCAAAATTTAGCACAAACTTATGTTGTGCATGCAACATAAGCCATGTACGCGTGAAGGGGGAAGGAGTTGGAAGGTGGTTGGTTGGCTGGCTGAGGCAGGGAGAAAGATGGTGGCAGTGGTGGAGGACGTACGTGGTGACAACGGTGATGGTGGAAATGGTGATGGCAGCGGCTCAGTGGTCGTACGCGGGAGATGGCTACATATAGGGTTGCAAAGGAGTGGCACAAAAAATGGAGGGAAGGGGATCACTAAGAGGATGAGGCCAAACGAAGAAGAGAAAAGGAGATGTGAGGACTATTGTAGTGGCTGATTCAGCGTAGGAAGAAGAGAAGGGAAGGAGGGAGGGATGGAATCGATGGAGGATGTAGAGGATAGAGGGGTTGCGACAGTTGGGATAGCTGAAAGAGGAGAGGGAGCAACAGTAGGAACTGCCATTGCTGAGGGGTGATGATCAGTATGGTTTACTGTAGGGAATGGGTGAGGATTAGCTAAACCTGCCAAAGTAGAAGAAAGAAGAAAAGCTGGGAAGGAAGAGAAGAAAAAGGGGGTTGCGACAGTGGGAAGGTTGTGGCTGCTAGGATGGTGATGTGGTGTTGGAGTGTAGGGAGTGAAAGCAAAAATGGAGGGGCAGCAATGGCAACAATTGTCATTGCCTAGAGAAGATGCTATGAGGTAGTTGTCGAGGGGTTGGGGAAGGGTTTTGGCAAGACTTGTCATAGGGGAAGGAGAAGAGAGAAAAGAGAAAGAGAAAGAGTCAGGCAGTAGGGAAGAAGAAGGAGAAGAATAAGAAGAATAAGAAGAAGAGGAGGCTAGGTGGTGCACAAAGGAGAAAAGAGGAGGTAATGGCTCATGAAAGAGATGAGAGGAGAGGAGGTGTTTGTGTATATACGAGGAAGGTTGGGAGGTGTAGATTTTGTTTGGTTTAATCATAGGTGAAAGAAGGGTATGGTTTAGTCAAAGAGGTGAGGGATGAGAGGTATGTGCAAGGCATGAGAAGGGGTGAGAAACAGGGAAAGTGATTAGGGGAGAAATATGGGGCACGTATGGGTAGAATAATAGGGTGTGCAAAGGGTAATTTTAGGAGGGTAAAATAAAATAGGTTTATTTTATTTTAGTTATAGGTTTAATTTGGTTAGGTTAGGATATCGGGTATGAAAATAATTTTAGAACAATAATTAAGTCAGAATAGGTATAACGAAAGGAAATAGGTAAAAATAATAATAATAAAATCTTTAAGATTTTATTCAGGCTACAGGTCAAAGGTTATTAATAAAATAATGATGTCAAGGATTAAGGGTTAGTTTTGAATAAAAAGGCTAAACACATTAAACCAAAGTCTACGAAATTTTTGGGTGTTACACCAAGGAAATTGTACATGAAGTTTGAGTCTCTCATCAAAAAACATGATTACAAGAAGACTACTTCATATCACTGTATTTTTATGTAGAAATTTGGAAACGGTGATTTCATCATTTTATTGCTCTATGTCAATCATATGTTCATTGTTGAAAATAACGCTTCTAGGATTGACAAGTTAAAGCATGAGTCAAGCAGTTCTTTTTTCATGAAAGAATTGGATCCAGCGAAGAAGATTCTTGGAGTTAGAATCATTAGAGACAGAGGCACTAAGAATTTGTGGCTATCTCAAGAGAAATACATTGAGAAGATACTTCAGAGTTTCGGGATGGAAAATGTCAAGGTTGTAGGCACTCCACTTGCTCCTTACTTGAAGTTGAGCTCTAAGTAATGTCCCTCCTATGATGCAGAGAAGCAAGAGATGAAGAGCATTCGTTATTCATCCGCCATGGGTAGTTTGATGTATGTTATGGTGTGTACAAGACTTGATATTTCTCATGGAATAGGAGTTTTTAGCAGGTTCCTTTTTAACCTGGGTAGAGAGCATTGGAATGCACTAAAGTGGATCTTTAGATACCTCTGTGCCACTTCTAGTATGAGACTTTGTCTTGGAAGTGATGAGCTAGTCATTAGGGATATACTAATTCAGATATGGCTGGGGATGTTGACTCGAGGAAATCCACTTTAGACTATTTGATTACTTTTGCAGGAAGAATAGTGACATGGTAGTCTAGACTTTAAAAATATGTTTCTTTGTCGACTACCAAAATAGAGTTCATCACTATAATTGAAGCTAGAAAGGAGTTACTATAGATAAAGAAATTTCTTTGAGAGCTTGGTTTTGTTCAAAAAAGATATGTGCTTCTTTGTCACAACTAAAACACTATACATCTTATTAAGAATATTGTAACACCCCCAAAATTCACTACTGAAAAATTTCGTTTTATTAAAAGATAATAGCGGAAGCAGATAAACAAAATGTGAACTTTGGGTGTATTACCGCCACACTTAGTACCAGACCGATTCACTCATACCGTTCCAGTACCAAGTGCTAAGGCTAAGAAAATGAAATACAATTCGAAAAACATTCAACATGCATAAATCAGAGTAAATTGCAAGCTTCAACATATTTAAATCAAAGTAGCGCATCAAATCGTTTTCAGGAATAAAATCCACCAATGGTGGTTACTTTAACAACGTTAACATTTAAAACCGAGAAATTAAATGAGAAAGAGAAAAAGCCATGATACCGGAAAATTCCTTACTCTCCTTCCCGTAACCCACTTGAGTAGCACCTGAAAATACCTGCAAGGGCACTGCCCATTGAATAGGCAGGGGCCCCATAAAGGGAATCCCTTCAGTACTACGGTACTGAGTAACCCTTTAATACCACACTTAAAGATAGGCCCGCATACGACACATAATGCAAACCACACACATATAAATAATGAGAGATGCATACATAACAATGACAACGTAATACTTTATAAGTCACGATCGATACTTTGGGCCTTAAGCCATTATTCTGTCATTAATCCATCAATATCATATTTTATATCCATGTGAGTACGAGAACCCCACTATTATAGCCGGTGGACCGGAAGTCAACACACAGGGCAGAACGCCTCTGACCACTATTATTGCCGGTGGACCGGAAGATAAACACACAGGGCATAACGCACCTGACCACTATTATTTGCCGGTGGACCGGTCTGGCCCCGACTCACATGGTGTTCCACTATAAGTAATTAGTATTTTTCCATAACCTTATTCACATACATAACTGATTTTATTGAGCTCGGGGCCCCCACTATTGTTGCCGGTGGACCGGAATATATATGTAATCATCATCCAGGGCACAACGCTCCTGGCCACTATTATAACCGGTGGACCGGTACTCATAATCACACACCAGGGCAACACGCTCCTGGACCACTATTATAACCGGTGGACCGGTACGCAATATCATAAATCACTGGGCCCGGCTCATCAATATTTCACTTTCAATAATAGTATCTTTCCTTTCTTTAATCAGCACATCAATCATATTTATTTGCCTCGATTGGGAGATCGATAACCCGGGACACAAAGGTACACCGCTCGTACCGGTGCATATCAGCTACTCAGTACCCTTTAACCATGAACCCAAGGACGCAAAGGTACCCTGGTCGTACTGGTGCATAAAGCTAACTCAGTACCCTACCGACAAGGACACCTAATCCATAAGTATGCATACCCCCTAACTAGGTCCGTAGAGCTAGGAAGAGTAAGATATAGGGCCTGGCTGGGGCACAAAGGCACACCAGCAAATACCAAAATAATCGTGGACTAAACCACGTCCTTAGGGTAGCGACCCCTAAGGAGTCACCATTCCCGATCTCGAGGTCTTCCACTTTAAGTAATAGTGTCTTAATTAAGGTGATCACGAAAAGCACGATAATCCGATACTTATTCACTTTCAATCGTTTCGATATCATTAATCGTTTCTTATTCAGAGGATTATCCAAGATGTCACAGAGAAACCATCAAGGCCATACTAATCATTAGATACTCTTACTTGGCTAATCAGCATTATTTAATCATATTAATATTCCACAATCTCAAAGGCATGTTAGGTACAAACTACTCATTTTCCCTTTTCTTATATAATTGTTAAGTATCCATTCCTTACTCGCCAAATTACCATATTACCCCTTTAGGTTCCATAATTACCAAATTACCCCTTGTCCACTTTAGATTACCAAATTATCTCATACACTTTTTAGATCACCATTCACCCCTCATAATTACTACACTTATCATATTTCCCATTTGGTTGGTTATATTACCAAATCACCCTTCTCCTTTATCGTAGTTACCATTTTACCCCTCTCAATTATTTTAATTGCCATTTCCCCTTTTTAATTATCACAAATCCCAAATTACTCTTCTTCGTAATTACCAATATTAATTTACCCTTTTTCATAATCAAAATTACTATATTACCCTTCTCCATTATTAAAATTACCATAATGCCCTTTAATTGGTTAATTTACCAAATTACCCTTCTATAGTATCATACTTATCCAATTGCCCTTCTACAATCATAATTTAATTGCTAAATTATCTTTTGTCGTTATCATAATTACCAAGTTACCCCTTACTCCCAGGTTTACCATAATATCCTTTCATTTACAAAATTACCATTTTACCCCTTACATCCAATTTTACCATAATATCCTTTTATTTATGAAAATTACCACCATACATCTTTTACTTTACAAATTACTATTTTACCCTTTTACATCCAAGATTACCATCTTTATCTTTCCTCACATAATTACCATTTTGCCCTTCTTTTCCAATTTACCATATTACCCCTTTACTTATAAATTTCCACTTCGCCATTCACTTATAAAATTTACCATATTACCCTTTACTTATGAAATTACAATTTTGCCCCTCTACCTCCAAAATTACCATAATGCCCTCCTTCATCCAAAATTACTATTTTACCCCTACTTCCAAAATTACCATTTTACCCCTACTTCCTTTATTCACCATTTTTATGAATTTACTAACACTACATAAAATAATGATATTAATATTTCATTTTTATCATCTAAGTCCACCAACTTGTCATTTTTCAACATAATACTCATTAGCAACTATACACATTGATTTATTTATCTCATAAGCATAATTACTAAAATACCCTTAAACAATAACATCATTCATGCATTAACAACATGGTACATCATAATCAAGTGTTTAACATTTCTATCCATATTCCAACTCCTTCTTTATTTAACATACCTACATATAGCATAAAAGTTATCATGCTTTTTCTTTTTAACAAACAATATAAGAAACCATAAACGTATCATGCTAAGCATACAAAACATGCATAAAATCATACTAAACCCTAAATGTGCTAGCATGCGTTTTTCCATATATTTAAGGGAGGATTAACGGTTACCTTAATCCCGCAAAATATCAATCTTACCAAGCATAATTAGCAACTCATCACCTAAAAATAATATCCATCATATTTATGTTAGAAATAAGAATCCAAGTATAAAACTTTATAATTTTAATTAATAAAACACTTAACATAAAATACCATTATACCTTAAAAATTATCCAAACAATTTTTAAAATGAAGGGGAGCTCATGCTGCATGAGCAGCATGAGTTTCATGCAAAATTATTGGGAGAAAAGGGTTCGAAGGGGGTGAAGGGAGAAAAATAAACCATTTTCGGGTTAGGGTCTTTAGGCTAGGAAAGAAGGTGGTTAGGGGAGGTTCTAAGGCAAGTGAGTGGTGCAGAAGTGGAGAAGGGGTGTAGGTGGAGGCTATGGGTGGTTTCAAGGCGGCTCAAGGCGGCGGAGACGGCGGCGGAGAGGCGGCGAAGGTCGGCTGCCGAGAAGGGTCGAGGGAAAAGGCTGTGAATGAAGGAAAAGGAGAGGGAAAAATGGAGGGGTTCAGGGGCTCTTTTTGGCTAACTAATGGGTGGCGATTGTAGAGGAGGTTGCAGGGTGTCGAACGGCGGGTTAGGTGGCGGCAGAGATGGCCGGACGGCGGCGGAAATGGTGGTTGCAGGTGGCTCGGTGGTAAGGGGAAAAGCTGGGAAGAAAAAGGAAAAGGAGGAGAAGGGAGGAAGTGTAGGGCTCGAAGGGGCTGTGGGGTGGTGCAGGGTGGTAGTAGGCAGTGGCAGAAGGCGGCGCAGGGGGTTGGTGAGGCGGCAGGAGCGGCGGACGGTGGTGGAAAAAGAAGAACGGGGGGGCGAATGGGAGGAGGAGAAAAGAGAGAGGAGGGAGCTCGGGAAGGGGATGATGGTTCGAAAATGAGGGGAATGAAAGGCTGGGGAGATGGAGAAAAAGAAGAGGGAGAAGAGAGGGGGCAAGGTTGGCCGATCGGTGCTGTAATGGCAGGTGGTGGTCGGGTGGCAGGGGAAGACGGGGAAGAAGAAGGAAAGGGAGAGGGTCACGCGTGAGCTGTGGTCCAGGGCCGGTTTGGCTCGAAATGGGAAAGAAAAATGACGGGGGAGAGAGAGAGAGGGAGAGGGAGCAGGTGGTGGTGGTAGGCGGCCGCAGTTGCAGGCTGGCATGGCGACGGGAGCAGGTCGGGCGTGGGAGAAGAAGAAGGGAAGAAGAAAGGGACGGGCGGTCGGACCGGCGCAGGAAAGGAGGGAGGCGGGCTGGGGAGACGGGCGTGCGAGGGAGGGAGAGGAGGGAGAGACGGGCCGAAGGCCCAACGCGCGGGGGAGAGGGAGACGGGCTTGGCTCAGTGCACGGCCCAAGGGAGGAGAAGGAAAAGAAAAGAGAAAAAGAAAAAAAGAAAGAGGAAAAAGGGAGAAAGGGCAAAATGGGGAATGGAAAAATAGGAAGGTAATTTAATTTAATTTATAAAATCATAAAACATAATATTCTTGGTAAATTATTTAATTTAATAATTTAATTTATTATAATCTAATATTTTGGTTTAAAAAGGATAAAGTTGGTAAAATACTAGTTTTGGAAAATCATTTAAATAAAATAATATGATAAATAGCAAAATATTTATTTTTAATTTATTAAATACTTTTATCCGAATTTACATACTCTAAAATCCATAAAATAATTAAAATAAATAATCTAAAAGCAATTCTATTCCAATTAAAAGTAATTTATTAAAATATAGGTTTTCGAAATTTTTTTTTTGGGTATTACAAATATTACCTTCCATTATAGATCAAAACACGTTGATACACAGTATCATTTGATACATGATGTTTTTGATGCTAAGTTACTAGAGGTTGAGATGGTACACACTGATAATAATGGGGATGATATGTTTGACAAAAGCCTTACCAAGATGGAAGTTTGAGTTTTTTTATATGATTGTTGGGATGGCAAGCACCTCCACATAGTCGGGAGGGGGAGAATTTATAGGGATATTTAGGCTTCCTCCTATGTGGTAAAGCCCATTTTTAAACTAAGGTTATTTTTGTCATTTTAATTGATGACATAACTTTAAGAATGTTAAAGCATCAGCTAAAAAGTTGATGTGTGAAGGAGAAAAAAATGTGATAAACATAAAAAGTCTATCATTATTATCTTTAGTACATGTTTAATAAATTCAAAGATCTAAAGTTTTTCACCATTGGATCTTGCCGATTTTTTGACAAAATCTTCCCAAGACACCAATATTTATTCTGAACGATGGAGATATGATATCGAGCTCTTTAGGTTAGGTCTTTGTTGGTATTTAAGTGGAATTGTTTTAAGTCAGCTTTAGATTTGTTTCAATTTTGGCTTTGATTGAGCAATCTATTATACTTGGTTTTGGCTGAAAGTTGGTTAGGTTGTTGTTTACATCTTGTTGTTGATTAATGTAAAAGGGCTTTCTATTTTGTGGCTTAGAGATTGACCTTTGGATGTGTTGACAACAACTCTGTTTTAGGGTTTGCTAGCTTTTCTCTTTGGGTATTGCAATTGTTGTCTAGTTGTACTATTTTGGATTGATGAGTGTAGTATCTAATTAGCAATTTAATACTAGACTTTGTATCTCATATTTATCATAGTGAAAATTTTTTTTAGTGGACCAAAGGGTCCCATGCTTGTTTTCCTTTCACATTAGAAGGATGTTTCCATATAAATCATGTATCATTGATTTATTATTATTTCTATTTTACGGTCAGTGTTATTAATCCATTCTCCCTTTTCTCCATCATCTCAAACACACCCATACGTCATTATTACCGGCTCTTTAGAAAGGAAGCTAAGGTTGAAGTGAGTTGCCTACTTTAATATACTTGGATTCTACTAGATTACAAATCATTAAGGAAGCAGCTAAGTTTTCAGTATCCTTTACTTTCCTCTTTTCGCCTCTCGTGATAAGCATAATGCCTTCGGCTATTATGATTTGAACTGAGCATGTGAACCTCCTGTCATGACAAGGACCCACCTCCTTCTCGATCATGCACTTAAAAGTTATGATATGTAGATTTCTTTGTCAATGGAGGTAAACATACAAGAGAAGTAAACATTCAGGTTAGAGATCTCCTTCTAATCCATGACGCTTGAGGCTATAAACTTCCCCTCAACATAAATGCTAGCTATGGTTTTCGAGTCCTTCCTCCAGTGTTTGATATCAACTTGTTTCCCTTGCTTATAGCATACCTCAAATAGCATTTTTCACAAGCTGTGATTGTTCCATTAATGTCTCTAACGTAACAATTAGCTCCAATAAGTACCTAAATACCTATCAGCACCAAGTTTAAAACAAGAAAAAGAAAGCTTCATTTGTGGTCCATTTGTGTGTGTGTGTGTCAAAGGCATTAGTTTTGTAAGAAGAGGAATTGGCTATTTTACTAGCCAAAGTGCTTTAAGGTCGAATTCACAGTCTACATAAACAGCTGCAGCAATTGATTCAACGATGTCTGCTAAGATTGGGGGGGCTTTCATGACTCCGCCATACACTGTTGTTTGATCTTCTTCTTTAACTAATTGAGCAAACTCCGCAACTAGCATAAACAAGATTATGAGCACATAGCACATGCCAATCTCACCATGAATAAAACTTGATCTTATCTATTATTGAGAAAATAAACAACCTATTCTACAATTATAACTTAATATCTATACAAGTAGAATATAAAGATACAAATAGAGAAACAAAGCATGTGAGGCTTCATATTTTATAAAATATACTCTTGAAAAAAATATATTAAAAAGCATATTTTTAATAAAGATGTGGCATGTCTCAAGAGACAAATATGTGATAAAAGCCTTGTGATCTAGTGAGAGATACGAGTGTTTAGCCACACAAGTAACATGCAATTTATAGGATACTACTAGTAGCAGTAAATATGATGCCATAGGACAAATTTGTAGTTTTCGGTGACTAGTGGTAGTAATAATATTATAATTATACACATATTTTATTTATAAATACACATATTTTATGATAAAATACACATTCACTTTACGAATATGGTGGATAATATGAAATTTTTATAAATTATTAGACTTTATATTAAAATAATATACACCTTTTATTTATAAATACACATATTTTACACACAAATATATATCTTATGTAGTAAAATACACATCATCCTTAACAATATGGTAGGTAAGGTGACATTCTTATATATTTTTTAAAAAACAATACACATCTTATTAAAAAAATATTTTCAGAATATATCTCTAGCAAGAATACACATCTTATCCAAAAAATATATATATCTTATTAGAAAAATAAATATCACTTTCGGAAAATGCACATTTTATTGTTATAAATGCACATCAAGATAAAAAAGAAATCACATCTTATGATGATGAATACACGATATGTTAACAAATGCACATCTAATAACATCATTTATTTTTAAAACAATAAGTGATGAATATATGTATTATAAATACACATTTTATTTAATAAAATACACATCTTATGAATACAAATTCATGGCATTTATTTATAAAATAATAGAAAACGAATACACGTGTTATAAAAACACACCTTTGTTGGACACGTGCATATTTTATAGTAATAAGTGTCCATCTAACATCAACAAATACACATCTTATAGTTATAAAATGTACATCTTATATCAATAAATGCACATTATATACTAACCATTACACATCTTATAGAGGTAATACAAATATTATAAATAATCAAAAAACTTGCACCGTCAAGATGTCATTTATTTATAGAAAATATATATTTGACATTGGTACCCATATCAAATGTATACTTATTTACAAGAGAGTGCAATTGTGTTACAAAAGATGTGCATCTAATTATCAAACGTGTGCATCAACAAGAGATGGAAGAAACAAGGAAGAGAGACACCCGTTTTAATTGAAATCTTGTTTATGCCACAACAGCAAACAAGTGGGCACTCTGCTACTAGTAGCAGGGTGCAATGATTGTCGGTAAAAATGTTCCGAATCAGCATACGGGTGTATAAATATTGACAGAGTGTGATTTAAACCCAAAATCCATTATACCCAGGATCACAACTTTTAACCATCGGGAATGACCTAGCAACAAGTGTTGAGCCAATAAAAAAACGAAAACAATAACATTTGATCCCTACCAATAACTGTTCGGAAGAGATTAAAATCTGGGCAAATTTTAACAAAACGATATTAATTTTACCCTATTAAAATTTTGTAGGATGAATAACAAATTAATTTATTGTTGCCCACGTAATCCCCTATTTAGAACAAAAAAATGCTAAAGGGTCAATAACAAATTAATTTATTGACGCCCAAGTCCTCTCTTTAAAATACAAAGTGCTCAATTTACGAATATATGTATATACAAATTATTTACGACTATATCGCAAAATATGGATAAAACCTGTAGAATTACACACATTGTGAGAAATTTGTGTTGTAAAATCGTAATGGAAAATATAACTTTACTCTTTAAAATATATACTATATAAACCTCGTGAAGATAAATATGGAGTTAGAGAGGCCAATTTTTTAAGTTTAACTGTCCAAAGACGCCTGTGTTGAAGAGTCCATTAAAATGTAATACTAAAAATAAATACTAGCCGTAATCTTTTAAAATTCGACAACAACGATTCAAACGCAATCGATGAAATAATTCAGCGAACTCTCAACTTTTACCTTCTCATCCAACGCGGGAGCATCATGCCTGACAAACCGATACAGTCCATGTTTCACAGCTACTCTAGCCAGCTTCTCCGTACTTATATTCGCCGCCCGTAACAACGACAGCTGATCTGGTTCGAGCGACCGTCGACGGGTAAGCCAAGAACACAAAATTAGCAAGAGCGAGTCCCAAAGCAGCGTCGCCGACGAGCTGCAACCGTTGATACGAAGCGGAATCCGAATGCGATGGATGAGTTAACGCTGCATCTATAAGCTGCTTCTCTCTGAATTTATAGTCCAAGATTTCTTTAACCGCACTTAAACACGCGTCTAAAGACGCTTGGCCGTTGATTTGTCGGAGTTGGTCGTGATCCATGTCGGATTCGGCTAAAGAGGCGGCGGTGCTGTTGTTAATGACATGGCGGCCATGATTTCGGAGTTTGGGAGGTGGAAGTTAGGTTCAATTGGGGAGTAAGGCCGTTGACAATTATGAGTACATTTTCACATTCATATCCGCATTTCGAATTAATGGTAACTAACAACAAATATTTATCTTGATATACCATCTGAATCATCGTAATAGAAAATAAATCAATACAAATCAACAAAAAGCTAGAGGAAGAAGATCATCACCTTAGCTGCAGATATTCACAAATTAAAATGAAAAAAAAAACAATTTTTAGCCACCACAGGCTGAGGCTGATGTATGAAAATAAAAACAACAAAAGCAACATTGGTATTTGAGTTGTATTCGATGCAGCCGCTCATGGGCAGTGTTTCATAGGTACAGGAATGAGGAGAAATAAAATATATATACTTTTTAAATTATGAAATATATTAATGTATATTTTAAAGAAACGGAAATACGAAAATAGAGACAGAAAAACGTTTACGGAATGGAGACCTCGAGTTAAAACAGAATTTTCATACATGAATGCTATGGCGAGCGACAAATTATGTCAGAAAACCGACAGTGCATTGAAAAGAGTTTGTAGCTAGAATATATGCATGTTTTAAGCCAGATCGATAAGCTTTATCAGATAAAACATACAGTCGCTAGTTATAGATTTATAATTAATAATTGCTCCGAAAAGAAGTATAAGAGCATAAACAAAGTAGCAAAAAGTCTTAACATAAAGGAGGTAAACGGGTAATAAATGTCGGGTTAAAATCGGGTTTGCTATACAATCAGATCAACTTTGGATTTAGGTTGGGTGTCTTTTGAATTTGGGTCAATTTCAAATAACAATGATTCGGATCGAGTCCGTATTAGTAGAATATTTTTGGATTAAGAAAATATTAAATCAGGTTGAAATCTAACATATCAGATTTCTTCAGATTCAAGTGTACAAACTTCAAGTCGAGTTGAATTTAGATCAGGTTAATTCAAATCTATATACTCCGAATCATATCAGGTTTGGATCAAATTAATTCATTTCATAATTCATATTGAGATTAATTATTATTAATTAAATATAATGAATAAATTGATTTTATTTGATTTAATATTATTGTTATACTTATTATGATAATTTTAATTATAATATATTGCAAAGTATGTTGTGAAATATTGGGGCATTCATCTAAGTATCATCAATGACCGAGACCCATGATTTACCAAAAAAAGGTTTAGAAGGAGCTATTTAAACTCACGGATTTGAATCTTCATTACTTCACAAGTTTTAACCCATAAATTGATGGATAGACGAAACGGGTGAATCAATTGTTAAAGATATACTTGAGACATTTTGAGAGTGCCAATCAAAGTTGTTGGACGTGGCTCAATTCTTCTGTAATCTCTAGCGGAGTAAGGCAATACAGATTAGTCTATTCAAGTTGGTGATGGGCATCAACCCACCTCTCCTCAGGATTTGGCCAAGAGATACATAGGACCTAGCCCCACAGTTTTTAAGTATTCAAAAAGGTGGGACAAGTAGCTAGATATGGCCAACACACATAGCCAAAGTAACAAAGAAATAAAGAAGTAGGTTGATGAAAAGAGGTAGCCCAAGGCATTCCAAGTGGGATATGAAGCTATGGTAAAGCTTTCAACCTAACAATTCAAGGCCTACAAAAAGACACACAAAGTCTTGACATGATGGTATGAGCGGTCGTACCTAATTGCGAAAAAAGTTGGAAAGACTTCATATAAATGGTGGCCATCAACACACATCTCTGTAGAAGTTGGCCAAGGGATACATAAGACCTAGCTCCACATTCTTCAAGTATTCAAAAGGGTGGGACAAGCAACTAGATATGGCCAAGACACACATAACCAAAGCAACAAAGAAAATGAAGAAGTAGGTTGATGAAAAGAGGTAGCCTAGGGCATTTATGGGATATGAAGTTATGGTAAAGCTTCCAACCTAACAATTCAAGGCTTATAGAAAGATACACAAAGTCTTGACATGGTGGTACGAGGGGTCGTACCTAATTGTGAAAAAGGTTGAAAAGACTTCATATAAATTAGAATTGTAAGGAAGCTCAAGGTTCACCCTATATTCCATTTGATGCCTTACCATAGGGATAGTGGTGGCTCAAGTCGAGGTGAGTCCCTTCGAGCACTACCCACAAATGTTATATCTTATGAAAAGGAAGCTACGAAGATCGTAGCTGATTGAGTAAAGAAGGTCATAAAATTTCCCAACTACACTGAGTATTTCATAGGCTAGAGGGGGTTACTAGATAGCAGGGCAAGTTGGGAATGAGATGAGAATTTGTGATATTTTTGTGACCAGATCAAAGCTTTCAAGACCTCAAAGGAATTAACAAGAGCATCAAAGGCTTAGGTAGGCAAGGATGTCACGGAATGCTTCTTTTTTTTTGGTTTTTGTCCCAAAGGTTCTAGAATACCCTATAGTTGTGTAGACTCCAGTGCAATTGTGTGGAGAGTAATGTAATATTCTACATATATTCTAGATAATGTAAGAAGTCTCTACATCTCTCAAATCTAGAAAAGTGTAAGAAATCCTACAAGGAAGTCTCTAGAATTCTCATGTAAATATTAAAAGGTTGCAGAAGTTCTAGAACCTTCTACCGTAGGAAAATGAGGAGGGAGACCTCAACTATAAATAGAGGAGAACCCCCATTTTCTCCCACTATCTAAGACTTGTAAAACTTCATATATCCGCTCATCAATAAAGTGTTCTCTTCATGCACACAAACACCCTATCACCTTCTCTAAGTTTTCAAATTTCTTCAAGTGTTGATATTCTTACTTGCCCTTAAAGGATCAATTATAGACTAGTGTGGGGAAGACTGACTTAGTAAGTACTAAAAGAGTTGTGTCTCTAAGTGTTGCACGAGAAAGACTAAGGTAAAAAGAGTCATCTTATGACTTGACTCTTGATTCCTATTAGGAATGCATAGATCTCATTCCAAGTCCATTGGATTCTACTGCCATTCTGACCTTCGCACTGAGCAATGTATCACTAACAAACCAATCATCATCAATAGCCAAGAACAAATAATTACATATCATTATTGTCTGACTAAGCACTACTCACAAACCATACTACTTGACCATATCCAAGAAGAGAAGAGGCAACCACCATAAACCTTGTGTCACCGGTACAAATATTCCACTAAAACATCAATCACCAAATTACCAAGTATACCACAATGTCTCAGCTATGGTTTTCTCAACTAAAGGGTTGTCATAAAACCTATTTCATGAGTTCAACAAAATCATAGTCTCGTTATTCATCATTGCTTGACACTTCCAGTCTAAGTGTGGTTTCTAGGTGTTGATTACTTCCCTTGGTGGGTTAAGATGTATGATTGGATTATTCAAGGACTATAACGCCTTAAGATCCTGAATGGGAACAAATATGGTAGAGGAGCTGGGAAAATCCATTGTTTCTTAAGTGTTATTCTAGGGACAAGTAGAGGTGGCAATCGGGTCAAACGGGTCGGGTTCGGGTCGGGTCATTAACGGGTCAGGTTATTTCGGGTCATTTGGCTTTTACGGGTCAGGTCGAGTCATTTCGAGTTCAGGTCATTTCGGGTCATTCAATTTGTCGAGTCGGGTCGGGTTTGGCCGTTCGGGTTAAGAAAACTCGAATTCGGATAATTTCAGGTTAACGTGACTGGTAGGATCGGGTTGGCTTTGGGTTATTTTCTAGTTCACATGAGTAGGTGGCTTCGACCCGTTCAGGTTATTTCACGTAATATGACGGGTTAGTCCCACTATGTCCGACTTGTTTCGAGATAAGTTGATGGGTGGGGTCATTTCATAAGGTTGACGGGTTGGATTCAATTAGTTATGGGTTAACTTAATGGGTCGGGTCGGGTCGAGTTTTGATGGGTTGACTCATATTCGAGTCCAGGTAATTATCATTTCATAAATCATAAATATTAGAGATAGACAATCATAAGATTAATATTGCAGATAAAAGAATTAAAAATATTAAATGTGCTTTATTTTCACAAATAAATAGTAAAGATACTTATAAATTTTAATAATAAAAAATATTGTGCTTTGAATCAAACAAAGATAGTTATCATTGATTATAATTTATTTGATAACTTAAAATATTTAATTACTTAAAAAAATAATTTTATAAAATAAAGATGATAAAAAACAAGACTATACAATGTATAATCATCATTTATTACATTGTATATATTAGACACAATAATAAGATTACTAGTAAAGATAAATAAAATAAGAATATTATATGTATTTTATTTTTACAAAGGTAAATAATAAAAGATATTTATAAGTTTTAACAATATTATATTTGATTGCTTAAAATATTTATAAATTTTACAAATAAAAATATTAGATGTTTATCATATATTATATTTAATTGATTACTTAAAATATTTGATTACTTAAAAAAAGATAATTTTATAAAATAAAGGTGAGCATAACAAGAATATACAATGTGTAATTATCATTTATTACATTGTAAATATTAAATACAATCATAAAATTACTATTAAAGATAAATGAACTAAGAATATTATATGTGTTTTATTTTTACAAAGGTAAATAATAAAGATATTCATAAGTTTTAATTGTATTATATTTGATTGCTTTAAAAATTTATAAATTTTACAAGTAAAAATATTATATGTTTATCATATATTATATTTAATTGATTACTTAAAAAAAGATAATTTTATAAAATAAAGGTAAGTATAACAAGAATATGCAATGTATAATTATCATTTATTACATTGTAAATATTAGATACAATACAATCATAAGATCACTAGTAAAGATAAATGAAATAAGAATATTATATGTGTTTTATTTATACAAAGGTAAATAATAAAGATATTTAAAAGTTTAAAGAGTATTATATTTGAATGCTTTAAATATGTATAAATTTTACAAGTAAAAATATTAGATGTTTATTATATATTACATGTTTATTTTTGTTATTACTAATTTCTGTTTACATCAAGTCTAATTATTATTTTTTTCTTTATTTAAAATTTAGAATTTTGATGCTTCTACTTCTGTTGGAAGTAGAGGTAAAAGTTGTAAAAGTGAATTTGAAATGTATATCGAAATTCAGCGGTTGGATCGTAAAATTTCACTTGATGTGCTCCAATTTTGAAAAAATAATTCTTCTATGGCTAAAGATATTCTTGCCATTCCTATTACTACCGTTGCATTTGAGTCAACATTTAGCATGAGTGGTAGAATTTTAAATAAGTGGTGGAGTTCGTTGTTGTCGAAAAATGTTAATGATTTGGTAACTACTCGTAATTGGTTATACGGATATGATAGTAATAAGATTAGTTGTTATGAATTTGTATTTTTTTTATTTGATAATTTTTTTATCAATGAATTTTGAAGATAATAATGTAATATTTTTTTTTTGTATTTACAGAAATAGAAGAAGAAGAAGGAACTTCTGTGGAGATATCAAAGTCAACGAGTAACAATAATAAAATAGATTAAGGATCTTTAAAAATAGCGGCTAAAGTTTTAGACGCTTTTACTTGTAAACATGGGTAATTATTATCTTTTGTAGGCAAGGAATTTAATTTTTAGTCAATCATGTCATTTGTTCTATACGTTGTAGATTTACTATACTTGGATAATCTTTATATTGTTGGCCAACTACTATCTATTGATGTTCTTTTATTACTGTTATAAGCGTTATGCTAAAACTTACAAGTGGCATATTCTGATATTGATACTCTTATTCTAGATCTTTTAAATTTGTTAAGTTATTGTTGAATTGATGAGTCTCTTGATCAAAAGTTGGACTCCTTTTCCGGAACTAGATTTCTGTGGAAAGCCGGTAAAGAAGCCGTACTTAATCGCTCTTACTTTTTCAGCCGGCATAATACGATTTCACCGACTATAGCTATTGTTCCTAAAACAGATCATGTTTCATATACTTCATCCAAATGGCAATGAATTCCGAGCCGCACTCGAATTATTTATAACAGGTCCATTTAAATTTTCCGATTCTCGATCAGGTATAAGCTATAGCTAATATATATATATATACACACACACACACACATATTCTGGCTAGTTTTCGTCCTTCTTGTAATCTTTTTTGGACTTCTAATTTATTTCTGTACTTTTATTTCTACCCATATCCCTCGTACATATTAGCAATTTGCAAAGCATTTTTAGTTATGAATAAACTAAATTTTATTTTTAAAGTCTCAAGAGATCAAAATATAGTATTAACTTACACAAATATAAACTATACCAATACTTTAATTTAAAAAAACTAACCAAAAATAGTTCGACCAGTTTAATATTTATTTAGAGCATCTGTGTAAAAAAATATATTCTAATTTCAAATTCAGAAACTTTAAATTTAGAATTGTGGTTATGGGAAAAAAAATTTACCCACAAATTCTGTGTGCTTCAAAAATTTCGAGTTCTCGATCCATACATGGAGTACGCGGACCACAAGTGCTACACGTAACGTAACTAACGAGTGCATGTCGTTGTACGGATCATTGAAGTTGATTTTTGATACTTTCTAATGTATTTTTAGCTCAATTTATATTGTTAGAATATATATATATATATATATATAACACAGTTAATTTTAACTGTAAAAAAATTTACCTAAAAAAGTATTATTTTTTTATCCAATAATTTTTATATCATTTATTCTATCTTTTTTTTCATATTCATTTCTCTACATAATTTATCTTATTAATTTCTCTAGTTGTATTTATTTTATTAAAGTTATTATATTTATATTTTTATTGTAATATTTTTATTAATTATTATTATTATAGTAAAAAAACTATAATAAGTTATTTTAAACATATTTTAAATTAAATAATAATTTTATATATTTTCATAAATTATTAATTATTATATATAAATTGATATAAATTAAAAATTAAATAATGTAAAATATAAATAATTAATAAAAATAATTAGATATTGCAAATTTAAAATTGATGAACGTAGAATACTAAATTATATTTAAAGTAAATTAATAATATTAACAGAAAAAATATAACTAAAACTTTAAATTTAGGGTTGTAACGTGAGATACTCTTGATACAGGGTATAGTTATTATTTGTTGGATTTTGTAGATGATAACTGATAAATAACACTATTATGCTCTTCTGTTAAGAGTTTCTTCAAATAGGTAGATTAGTGGATGTAATGGAACACTTTTTAAAAATTATTTTACAGGCTTACAACTGGATGTTTCCCTTTTGTATTTTGATTTTTTATTTATTAATAATATATCTTATTAGGATATCATTAATAAATAAAAATATTTAGGGTAAAATTATAAAAAAAAAAATATGTATAATTTATTATTATTATAATATATTTTGATGTCTGATCGGATTCATGTTGGATCAGATCGAGTGATTGTCGGGTTGGGTCAACGTTGGGTCGGATCGGGTCACTATCAGGTCGGATCAATGATGGGTCACGGGTTGGGATCGGGTCGGGTCGGGTTTATTTTTATCGGGTTAGTACCGGATCGGGTCAATATCGGGTCGGATTGCTAAATTTTTCGGGTCTTATTGGGTCGAGTTTCGCTCGGGTTGAGTCGGGTTGGATGGATCGAGTTAACTTTTGCCAGCTCTAGGGGCAAGGTATCATGGAAACCTGGAAATCAAACAAAATAATATGCCTAAAGGGAGTTTAATGGTGCACATAAAAAAAATTTCTTTCTAAAGCTTGTAATTTGAAGAGAGACGCATTCTTGAAGATTAAAAAGCCGGTCCTACTTCTCATATTTTGCAGAAAAACAAGGGTGCCCTTGAATGGACATGAGATAGTGGCAATAGTGCAATGATTAGAACTTCTCATACAAATGGCGAGTCCAGCCAAGGCACTGTATCTAGAAAAGCTTTCTCAGGTGGTAAATTCATGTGATGTAATGATTGGAGCTCATGGTGTTAACATTATAAACTAGGTGTTTTTGCCTAGTGGAGCAATGGTATAGCAAGTAGTACCTATAGGCTTAGAGCGGGCTTTAGAAAACTATTTTAGTAAATCAAGAAATGGGTCTGAAGTACCTGGAGTATAAGATTGAGTTAGAGGAGACCTCGCTCTTGGATACTTATACACAAGATGACCTTGTGATATCAAACCCAGCATCTTTGTGGGCAAAAGGGTACACGAGTGCTAAGAGAGTGTACATTGATGGATAGAATATAAGGATTAGGCTAGAAAGGTTTAAGAAAACACTTGAGCTTCTAGGAAACTCATGACCCCCTCCAATGATCTAAAATCACATATTTATTAAATAGGATTCGTTATTTTTTGCTCATGTCACTTATGTAATGATTTCTAGTCATCTCTCACAATTCACATACAGAATTATACAATTAAGCGCATAAGCTGAGGCTAAGCTACAAATCATTCACATATCTTATTCAATGAAAAACCAAATCATAAATAACAATGAATTATTAACCTTAACAGGAAAACACAAATAGCAGCAGTCAGAGATATAATACCATAAAACAGGCGAATACGCAACTTGATCAGAATAGAAGCATGACAACATACATACAGTGACATAAAGGTGATATCATGATGAAGACATGTTTATTAACCAAAACCCAATATATAGAAACCGTAAAGACCAAAAGAAATTTGAGGCCCATACATCTGATGGAGATAAGTGCAAGAAATGGTGCTGTTCTTAGATCTCATACTAGTTGCTTACTGAATGCCAATCTCCTCCTCAAAAAGCTATATGATGAAATAATGAGAGCCAAGAACTTCTTCCATTCCCTACACTTAGATCCAACGGGTGAATGGGTCTCAGACACAACCAACATCAGTACCAGCTCTTAGACAGGAAGCTGAGGCTGAAGTGAGCTGCCTGTTGCAATATACTTAGCTTCGACTAGGCTACGGATCATTGAGGAAGCAGCAGAATTTTTAGCACATTTTACTGTCCTCTTCTCATCTCCCATGACGAGCAAGACGTCTTCAGCTGTTATGATTTGAACTGAGTATATGAACCTCTTATGATGATCAGGACCCATCTCCTTTTCAATCCTACAATTCAATCAAAATCAAAAATTAGTGATACATAGATTTCTGTTAATGGAGCTAAACAAAGAAGCAAAAATTTATAAGAATACCTATAGCATGGTTTACGCCATTTCTTTTTGTCACATACAACATCCAATTTATGCGTTGCGGATTCAATCTCATTCATGTCATTAACATCAAAGAATGTATCACTTAACTGGCCGACACAAATAACATTAGCCTGTGGCAGCCTCTTCAGTGCTTCCCGTGCAGCATTCAACATTGACATCTCCTTCTGATACGCAACACCTGAGGCTATAAGCTCTCCATCAATCTCAATGCTAGTTATGATTCTCAATTCTTCAGTGCATTGCCTTATAGCAACTTGTTTCCCTTGCTTTTGGCATGTCTCGTTTAGCATCACCACTGGCTGTGGGTGTTTCACTAATGTCTCGAGTGTGACAATTGGCTCCAATAAACCCCTAAATACCTATCAACATCAAGTTTCAAATAAGAGAAAGAAAGCTTAGTTTTGGGGACCAAAAAGTTGCTAGTTATACCTGATACAGTGCTTTGAGATCAAATTCCATGTCAACATATACAGCTGCAGCAATAGATTCGACGATGTCGGCTAAGACTTTGGGGGCTCTCGTTGTTCCACCATATAGAGCTGGTTGTTCTTCTTCTTTAACTGTTAGAGCAAATTCCATAACCTGCATAAACAAGATTAATGGCATAGGGCAAATGGCAACCTGATCATGCACAAAGCTCAATTTTACCTAAATATTAGAGCAATAAATTTCTCAACTGTCCAAATTATAAGCCTTCAAGAATATATCATTGGGGACAGAGAGTGGAGCCTCAGGACATCCTTGGTGATGACAAGTAATACAATGTACAAAATACTATATTTGTATTAGACTTAGATTAGATTAATAATGTTTGTAGGGGGGAGACAATTAAAAGTTTTTAACTTATCTAATAAAATATATAAATAGAAATAATAAATTTGAATCATATCACGTAGATCAACTCTCTCACACATAATAACACTATTTTATACCCATGTAAATATATGAGATAAAAAAAATTGGTGATATGGCTTTTGTAACTCATAGGAGATAAAATAATCGAATACATGACTCATTTGGACACAATTACATATATTTTTCATTTTCATTACTTTATTCTCAGTAACTTTTCCCATTTATATTCAACTTCAGCTGTATATACATTATTAGTACTTTTACAAGCAATCATTGATTTTGAGCTGCATAAATGGTCATTCATAAATTTAAATTAGCTATATCTACAATTTAAGTTTTTTTTTCTTGAAAAAAAAAACTTGCAATAGAAATGCAAGATGAAAATAATAATAATAATAATAATAATAATAATAATGATGATGATGATGATGATGATGATGATGATGATGATGATGATGATGAATAAATAAAAATATAATAGTTATATCAAATCTAAAAGGTTCTAATATATTTTCATCTGTGAAGTGAAAAAATTAGTAAAATTTAAGGATAACGACAGCATATAAGGCTTCCAATTTTACAAAATATTTTCCTTACGAAAAAAATAAAACATAAGTATATTTTAATAAAAGTGTTGTGTCAAAGGACCAACATGTGTATATATAGAAAGATAGAAATGAAGCTTACCGGAAAAACGGAAACATAAAAATGGGAAACGGAATTTTTTGAACATACGAATACGTTTACGCACTTAATTTGAGGAAACGGGATACAAACAAGAGAGATGGAAATCATTTCATAGCACCAATAATTTGCAAATAGTTATACCATGTGAGAAGAAATTAAAGCCTAGAAAGTTATAGACAAAATGATGCTAATTTTACCAATCCGAAAATTATTTTTTTCCTGAGGATAATTTTGTATCACAGCAAAGTCTTCTATTTAATTATAAATTTTGTGAGTACATTTATCAGAAAGAGTTTCTGTTTGATTTTTGTTATTTGTAGTTGACTCTTATTTTATGATAATAATTAATATTACTTTTATTAATATAATTTTTATCATTATTTTTTATTATAAAAATAACTATTCACGTTTATTATTATGACTTATTTTATAACTGATTATTATTAAATAATTTTATACTCATTAGTATTACCTTGATAATATTAAAAATAAAATATTATGAATAATTAAATATTATTAATAATAATATCTAATTATAGTTAATATTATTTTTATTAATATAAATTTTATAATTATGATTAATACAATAATTAACTATTGTCAATTATGATTATTACCCATAAAAAATTATTAATTACAACAATTATTATTATTTAATCAATACTAATTTATTATTGATTGCTACTTTAATTCATATTAATTGCCATTCTAGCCAAAAAATTATTCAAAATAAGTACCATTTTGTATTTTCAATACAATTGAGCTAATTTTCCTACTTTTAGTTGTTTTTTACTATAAACGTCATTTAATGAGGCATATTTAATACAAACAAAACTCACAAGTTTGTATACTTTTTTAATAAGTGTGCAAACATCTAAAAAAAAATTATTTACAATCAGTGGCAGCATATAATTAATATTGCCTAAAGTACAGTTTAAGGACTGCAACTTTTTTTTTTTTTTTGGGAGAATTTAAGGACCTAGACTTTTGTTTTGATGACTTAAAGGCCTAATTTTTTTTTTTTTTATGGCTTAAGGACCTCTTGAAATTATTTCGATGAAATATACAATTTTGCACAATAATATATTGTATAAAAATACACGAATATTTCAAATGATAAAATTATTTGTTTCTAATTTTAAAAAAAAAACTATCTAAACTAATAACCAAATACTATTCTATTTTATTAACTAATAGTTATGTTAAAGATGTTCTAAAAAAAATATTTAAATTAATGTATTATACAACCAATTTTATCATACATCTCAATATTGTTGCCAACCACACTTCAATTCTTCCTCAAATCAACTAATACATATTGTATAAATAATATTATTATTTTTGTCCCATATTTATAGACCCTATGACAAATAGATTTTATTATTTTATTTAAATATATTATGAAAATCTCATATTTTAAATTTTCTATTTTATCATAATTAAGTCAATTAAGTCGTAAGCAGACTTCCAACTTCTAAGTTTTGACATTTTGAGGACTATTTTTTTCCCAATTTATTTCGGATATGCAGTAGTTTTTAAGATATAATAAAATTGGTTGTTTAATTGAATAATTTTAAATATTCTTGCTCGGACATCTTGAACATACATATCAAAAAAGTAAACAGGATAGTATTTACTTATTAGTTTAAATAGAAATGTGTATTTTAATACAGTATATTATATATATATATATACTTATTAGTTCAGATAGCTACAACTTAGCCTATCATTAAAATATTAACGCATTTTTATATAGTATACATATATTGTGAAGAAATGAGATTTTAACATAATACTTACCAGAAAATCTTGTGAGTTCCTTAAAAAGTAAGAAAGAAAAGGTTCAGGTCCTTAAATCATCAAAACAAAAATTCAAATCCGTAACTCAAAAAAATATAAATAAATAAATAAGATTCTTAAACCCTCAAACTTTGAAAGTTGAGGTCCTTAAAGTGTACTTGAGTCAATAAATATTATGTTTAATATATCACATATTGTCAATAAAAAAAATATTTAACACTAATTATTATTTAAAGTCATTACTGATTATTATTAAACATATTACTCAACATTATTATTAAATAACAACAACAATAAGATCAGCCATTTACCCTTACTAAGGTCCAATTTTTCTTATTCTTGGATCAAATCTGATTAGAGTTGATGAGAAGAATAATTATTATATTAATAATTAATAGTAATAATAATAATTAATATTATTATGATATATTAATGTTAATAATGTTAAAGATAAATATTAATATATTATAATAATAAACATACTATTAACATTAATATTAATTATATTATTAATAATTTTTTTATTGTTATTATTATAATATAATATTAATATTAATATAAATAATAATAACAAAGGTAATGATAAATATTATAATAATAATGATAATAAGTATTCTAATTAATATTATTATATTTATTATTTTAATAAATGGTAATATTTACATTATTCTTATATTTACACAAATAATAATTATTATATTAATTACAATATTCATACAAATATTATTATAATAATTTATTAACAATAATAATATTTATAATAATAATTACATTCAAAGATCCCTTGATATATTCACATCCAAATGTAAACTTATCAATCTTTTGCCAAAGTTTCAACCTTTTAGGAGTTCATACAAAATCATTAGTAAATTTCCTTTTTACATAAACTAGTAACTTGTTTATCATCAGTTCTTATTAAGAAAGGTCTACTATAGGTCCAAATTCTAAACTTATACATGGCTCTAAAAGCTCCTAAAAGCTCTCTAACACTAACATCATAATTTAATTTGGCATCCTCGAATGTTCCACTTGCATATCAGCATATGACTTTTTTTCCTTTTCAAACCCAACAATTCTTGCTAGCACCAATTTCTAAAATTACTAGTTCAACATCTTGAGGAAGAGGTAAAGCAGGCAATTGTTTACAAGCTTCTTTTATTTTACAAATTTCTTTTGTAGTTCTAATCTTAACTTTGCACCATCAGGAATAAATTCAATAGTATAGTTCAAATGTCCTAGAAATGATGGTAATTTTTTCTCTTCTTTTAAGATGTCCGGAAATTGGCAACCTTAAAGTTCCAATGATTATTCTCAGAGGCATGATGGAAGAACGCACCCCACATGCTGACTTTTCCAAACCCTTCCATGATCCCCGTAACTCATTGAAAAGACGACTAAGAGGCGTATACAGTTGGAGTATAGTTCACAAAACTGTAGCACAAGCACTTCACAAGAAGGTAGCATAGATTGTTCAAAGGATATCAATATTGGTGACCCATCAAAGATGATTGTGGCTGATCTCGAAGTTTCCACAATGTTAAATCTCCCTCCTCCTCCCACTCCCATCATAGTTGCTATAGAACAGGATCTAATTCACAATGAATTATTTAAACTGCCAAAGAAAACCTAGAAGGAGGTGGTACTCTCGAATCGTCAGTCAGAAACTGGGGTTGTGCTAAAATTCGTTCCACCAACGATCGTGGATGGAGCTCAACTCAGATTCTATAATCTAGGGTGATAAAGGAAGAAAAATAATGGAAAACAACTCTTGTTGGTTTTGCTGCTGGATCACATATATCACATATGTAAATACGATTGTAAATTAGCCGAGCAAGCTTGGTATTCGGCTCGTTTATTTAGTTAAATGAGTCGAGTCCGAAGTTCTGGCTTAAGGGTTGTTTATTAAACGAGCAGAGTTAGAAATCGAAAAAGTTTGACTTGCCTCATTTATAACTTTGGTTCGTGAACTCGGCTCATTCGTTTAGTTAAACAAGTCGAGTCTAAGTCCAATGGTGTTTGACTCGGCTCATTCACAACCTTATATGCAAATGCTCAACTTTTTCCAAGAACAATGGAAATTCTTATCACATATGCCTGAGGTTTTGCCACATGAACATAGGTATTTTTTGTTTTGTTTCATTTCGAGGTAGATATAACTAGAATACTTGAAGTGCCCCTATTGGTGCTATGGAATCTTTCCTATGTTCTATGTTGTTTCAGCAATGGATTTATGCCTTACAGTTTTCAAGGAACAATTAGCTTGTGATGCCTCTATAGCTCACTCTTCTAGGCCTGCCTCTCCACCAATGGTCTGCTGATTCACTTAGTCGTATTGGCTTTCTGGTAGGACATCTAATTTGTGTTAATTCCACCACAACTGCTAGGGGGCAAGTTTCTTACCCACGATTGCTGATGGAAGTCAATGTTAATATGCCTTTGGTAGAGCACATGCAAATGTTGTCAAATGGTGACTTGTTTAGATAGCAAGTGGTTTTTGAATGGAGATTGTTCTTTCATCAAGTTTGTGCAACAGTGGGGCATAATAGTGCAAACTGTAAGACAAAGGGCAATTTGAAACAAAAGTGGGTTCTAAAGGTAACTCCCCATGTCCCAAGACTTGACGCACCAGGATATAGCAATGTTGCTTCCCCCGATAGTTCCTCCACCTACAGTGCCAAGTCAGGGTATCATTCCAATACCAAGCCATGGCACCACTTCAGTTGTGCCTATTCAGGAGGTCCTTGTAGCAACTTGATTAAGCTCCAATGTTATGCATGCATAGGAGAAGGGTAAAGGCATTATGAGTGGCAACTTCATGATTCACACATCCTCTCCTTTGGCTCTACAAAGATCAAAGCAATTTGAATGTGAGTGGATTGATTTTATGTTGGTTGGGGAAGAAGAGAGAGGTGCAGTCTCTCCATAGGCTCCAGAAGGATCAAAGCAATTTGAGCATGAGTGCATGACCGGAAAGAATTTACGTTGGTTGGGGAGGTAGATAGAGATAGAAGGTTAAACTCTCCCATCCATAAATGTGGATCATGTCATGGAATATCCAAGGGTTGAATAAAGCCCTCAAAGGTTAGGGATCTTGTGTACAAGTGGAAGGCTAGCATCTTGGGAATATTAGAAGCTAGAGTAAATAAAGAAAATGTGGATTGGGTAAGAGAACTTTTGAAGCTAAGTTGGGAATGGCTTCATAAGTATTCTACACATAGAAAGGACATTCCGTATAGCTCAAGACATCCACAGTCATGTGTTGGACATAAGATAACATAAGGTATTTTTCCTTACCCTTGATTATGCATACAATATCGGCATAATGAGGATCTAGTTGATTCACCTACATCACCAGATTTGCAACCCATGGTTAGTGATGGGTGAGTTCAATGTAATTGCACACGTTGAAGAGAAATTGGGCAAGATGTAGAAGAGAAATTTGGAGGATATTCCCTTTGAAAGTACTGCAACCTTGCTTGAATATTGAGCAATGATTTATGGCAAGAAAATGTGTCTCATGATCACGTAAAGTGATCTGATAGCCCTATTTCTAACCATAGCTTTCTAGTGTTGAGATTTGGCTCACATGTTTAAGGTGGACAAGAGCTTTTCGGTTCATAAGAAGTATGACAACAACAATTGTGGGGATCCACAACATATAATTTGGTTCAGAAGCTAAAGTCCTTGAAAGACAAGCTGCGAGCTTTCAATGAATCAAATGGGAATGTATCAGCAGAGAGAGCATTATGTGTTTGGCAACATTGCAAGGACCAACTAACACTTAATCTTATAATAGTGAGATTATAACTACAAAGAGGCATGCAACCCATCTTTAGCCTAAACAAGCTAGGGAGGAGTAGTATTATTGTCAAAAGGCGGGGGACCATAACACCAAATATTTCTATGCCTCTGTTCAATTGAGGAGCTAAAGCCAAAACAAGATTCTCATGTTGCGTACCTATCACAAAGCCTTAGGTCATATCATCCAGGATACTCCTATTCTATCTCGACTACTAGGACAATCATCCCCCACTTTGCAAAGGATTGATCCACAAGTGGTTCGCATGAGGTGAGAATTTCCTTTTCTCCATGGGAGATCACAAGCATAGAATTAAACATGGGTCCTAATATGCAATATCAGCCGATATTTATTGGATTTTTGGTCAACCGATATGCAAAATTGGTGATACATGACCGTTTCAGAATTTCATTTATTTATCAGCAATATATCGGTTATCAACCAATTATCAATATTTTTTGTGAAAAAAAAAATCATACCATAACGACTGCAACATATAAAATATTATTTATGACACGCCGACATTATGGTCATAGTTTTAGTTCTTTATTACAAGGCTCTGGGTCCAAATGGCTTTAATGTACCATTCTTCAAGAAAGCTTGGTCAATAGTTGGAAATGACATTATTGTGGCAGTTAAAGACTTTTAACAATCATAGTTGTTGTTAAAACAACTAAACAATACTTCCATACTTTAATTCCAAAGTTCCTAAGCGCGGAGTATAGGATTACAGACCTATAATGTGTTGCAATGTCATATACAGAGTATTCTCCAAAATTCTAGCAAATTAACTACAACAAGTGACTATATAGGTTGTGGATTCAACCCAAGTAGCTCTTGTAAAGGGTTGAGCGTTGTATGATAATGTTCTTATGGCAGTTGAGCTAGTAAAACATTATGGTAGGAAGAACGTTAGTCCGCAAACGCTTTCTAAGAGGATATCCAAAAAGCTTATGATACAATTGAATGGGGATCTACATACTAGCATCTACCTGCTTTGAATTTCTCTTGGCAATTTATGGATCTGTCTGTGCAATGTGTCAGCACTATTCACATCTCCTTCAATATCAATAGGTCTTTGACAAAACCTTTTAACACCAGGGGCACCCATTTCTCCCTATCTATTTTTTTGTGCATGGAATATTTGCATTGAATGTTTAAGGGACTCTAGCTGAATCAAAATTTTCATACAAGTCGTAAGGAAATGTAGATCCTTAACCTTAGCTTCATGGATGGCCTACTCTTTGGTAGAGGGGAGTTGTAATATGCCTCATTTCTTCAAGACACACTGCGAAGAATTGTTGTTTGCTCTGGTTTAAACATTAATCCAGGAAAAAGTTTCTTGTATTGTAGTGGCATGACACAACACAAAAAACATCGTGTTCTACAAGTTTGGGATGCTAAGAGGGTGATTTTCCTTTTCGATACTTAGGCACAGCTTATTTGGGGGTTCAACACCACTAGATGCTCCTGGACAAGCTAAATGCAAAGGTGCCACACAGAGCAAACAAATTTCTTAGCTATGTCGGTTGCACCCAACTCATTTCTCTGGTACTAGTTGGTGTAACTTAGTTTTGGGCTCAGATTTTATACTTGCCTGCATTTATAATAAAGATAGCGGAGCAGATCCATCATAATTTCTTTTTCTCCGATAGTATTGATCAATCCCATGTTCAGATCTCTTGAAAGACAATATGTTTACTGAAGAAGGAGGCTTATGTTTCTAAGATCTCAAAACCTGAAACATTGTAGCGCTAGGAAAATGGTTTTGCCAAGTAGCTCACCACAAGGAAAGGCTATGGAATCAATGGATTCATGGTTTCTACATAAAGAATGAGGAGCTTGCTAGAATGCCCCTAAAGAACTCCCAATGGAGCTTGAGGAGCTTTATGCATGTTCAAGAAGCACCAATGCAACATATCAGCATCAAGCGGTGTGGGAAGAATAAATATTTGACTGATGAAGCCTATGAACTTCTTACATACAGGGTTAATAATAAGGATTGGTACAAGTTTATTTGGAAGAACGATAGCATGCCAAGACACCAACTTATGAGGTAGATGTTATGTCATAAAGCTATACTCATATGGGATAGATCGGCTTGATGGAACCCCCATATCAAGGATAGATGTGGTATCTGTGCCGGCAACAATGAATCTATGGATCATCTCTTCGTTACCTGTGACTATGTTTGTATGTGTTGGCGACTACCATTGGAATGGCTGGGTTTCAACTTTCAACATGCAAGTTACTACATGAGAAGAGTTAATGTACTGGTTTGTTCATACTGCAAATAGTTGAAAATGGCATGCTGGGATTCTCAGGTCAGGTGCTAACATGATGCTTTACGCTATATAGCGGAGCATGAATCTTTCTATTTTTTAGGAGAAATTCCTTTTGCCTAGGATTGTTTTTTAGGAGATTAGTAGGACCACATATGGTAGGATTTTAAACTACATTAGAAGAAGTAATGCATAGTAACTTTTTGTTGCAACAACATAAGTTGGTGAGGGTGTCTTCTAGTGAGTAAAGCAATGATGTAAATATTTCCAATTTTGGTAATAAAAGTAATTAATTACCCAAAAAATTAAAATTTCTAGAAATTATAAGATAGATTTTCCTATATGAGGTTGTAATTTTACAGTTCCCTCATAGATTGATAATCCCAGATATTCAATTTCATCCTTTTTTTAACTCACATTTCTTTTCAAATAAGGCAATGCCATTTTTAAAGGCTTCTAATGCAAATAAGAACAAAAGCTTCTCATGTTTTTCTTCAGTTTTAGAAAAGACTAAAATGTCATCAATATACACAATTATACAGCTGAAATATCTTCTAAAGATACCTGATCGTTCTTGGAACACGCTTGGGGCTGCTTTTAGTCCCATAGGCATGACATTCCACTCAAAATGCCCCTGCAGAGCACTAAAAGCAGTGCATGGTCTTGACTCTTCTGCTGATTCTAAGTGAAAATATCCTGATTTGCAATCAAGCATACTATAAATCTTGCTTTCTTGCATTTTTTCAAATATTAATCCTTTTCTAGGTAAGGGATATTCAGAATCAATATCTTTCTATTCAGAGGCCTATAATTTATACCAAACGAGATTTTCCTCTCTTAATTTCTAGCCAATAATTACCGACAACTATAAGGACTCTTAGAATCCCTAGCAAGTCTTGTTCCTTAAAATTTGCTAATAATCTTATGAGACATCATAGAGTAAAGGCTTTATAGCAACTCGCTTATCAACTATTTAGTTCTATACAAACAGTGTAGTTACTTCTATATTTGAAAGCTCTAGGATGTTCACTATATCACCGACTCAAAATCTTTCAAGGATCTTTCATAAGTCTTATTTTCCTGCATATTTTCAACTTCTCGCAAAGGTATTATACATACATTTCCGCCATGCTGTGTTGTTTTAACTCTGATAGTAACGTACTACTGGTTTTAATAGTTTCATAATAAGAATAACATTCTTACAGGGAGTGTGGATTTTGATTAAATATTCATCTATGATTAATGGATAATAATCAGCAATAAATGGCATTCCTAATATTAAATTGTTAATATATTTTTATTTTATAAAATTATTGTTATTATGTTATGTATATATTAACCCTTAATGTGGCCCATATTAAATTAGATATAAAGTTATTGGCCATAAAGTTTATGTTGTATGGTAGTATGTTAGTAATTAAGCCTAATCCTATATCTCTCTATCTAATTCTTGATGGTAGAATTAGAATTAAGTTGTTATGGATAAAGACATGTATATTGTGTGATGAAAAAAATTAAGAAAGATAATTTAATTATCTTATTAATTAAATTATCTTAATTTTCTAATTTAAATGATTTCAAATTTAAATTTGAATTAAAGAGAGGGAAAATAATTGTTGGTTGTCATATTTACATGACATGTGTAGGATTGAGAGAGAAGAAGATTTGTTTTGCTCTCTCTCTCTCTTTCTTTCTGCAGAATTTTTTTCCCTCTTCAATACATACACATATATCCATTAGAGAGAAAGGAATAGGCTAATTTTCTTCAATTTTCTTAGTGATTTCTATGTGAAATCAAAGGAAACGAAGAAATATAAAGAAGGTCACCATTCCTGTTCCTTGTTATAAGCACGCACCATCGGGTTTGAGGAAAAGGGAGTAGAACCATAAAATTCAACTCCGAAAATTATAAATTACGAATTGGTACAATTAATCTCGTCAATGGCAGGAGGTAAGCTATATATATATATATAGTATCTTATGATCTTAATTCCGTATAAAGTTTGTTATTTTATGTATTGGGATTTTACATGAATTTATTAATTTGAGTGTGTATGAATTTGTATTAATAATATGTTAATTATATGATTCATGCCATTAAAATCCGTCTAACATAAATCACATCCAATCTTTGGATAAATTTTCAGATTTCTTACTAATAGTAGATAACTGCTAATTACCATACTAATCTCGTCAAATCCTTTCTGAAAGGTATATACGTTGCCGTTGACATCTATATCACTATAACTTTTCAGGTTTTTCTGTGGGTAAGATGATGGATCTCTAATCATATAAAAAAACTACTGTCTGTATCAAGGCAGGCATGAAATTCACGTTCTTGTATACAACACCTAATATATAGTCCCGTGACTTCTTTTGTGGATTGCCTGATAGTTCGTCTTTCACAATGATAATCTATTTATAAATAATCTCGCGATATTCTTCCATTAACAGATTTAGTAAATCTGTTACTAATAATATATTCTGATTGGTTCCTTCTGGACCCACAGAGATAACCATGTCTAATCCTATAAATTCTGAATATATGTCCTCCACAAGTAAACAAATTCTTACCTTGTGGCTTACTGGGCATCTATTTTGAAAATAGTCTTTATATTCCCATGACTGTTTCAACAATGCCTTAGGGTAAATTAATTACATCTTCCCTTGCTAAAGAAATACTTGGTCCAGTGCCTGACTGGTACTATCCATAGACGCCATGGTTGCAGAGTGGATTAAAAATAAGAAATAACCGTACACTTATTAAAATTCAACAACGATTAAACGCAATCCATGATATAATTCAGCAAGTTCTTAAATTTTACCTGTTCGTCCAAATCCGGAGCATTACGTCTGACAAACCAATACAATCCATGTTTCACGGCGACTCTAGCCAGCTTTTCCGTGCTTGTATTCACCGCCCGTAACAACGACAGCTGGCCCGGTCCAAGCGACGGGTAATCAAAGAAAACATGATGAGCAAGTGCGAGACCCAAAACAGCGTCGCCGACAAACTCCAACCTTTGATAAGAGGCGGAATCCCTATAAGATGCATGAGTTAACGCTGCTTCTATTAGCTTTCTGTCTCTGAATCTGTAGCCCAAGATCTCTTCCACCGCGTTCAAGCACGCATCTGAAGATGTTTCGGTGTAGATCTGTCGGAGATAGTCGTAATCCATGTCGGAGTGGGTTCCGGTGACGTCGGTGCTGATTGTTGATGAGACGGCGGCAATGTGTTCGGAGCTTTGGAGGTCAGGTGGGAGTCATGGAAGAGCATGTAGTATACTTAAAGACAGGACCAGTGTCCTCAAAGTTGTGGGGACAGCAAAAGCGGGCGCCGGGCGACAACTGAAACTGCTACACGTTGTTTATTCTTTTCGGATATTGTTATATAGAAAATATATTTTTACTCCGTGGAAAACAAGTTTCGAAAGTAACTTTAACATCGGTGACTTTTTCCGAAAGCTAAGATCAGTATCGGCGATTTCAGCCGAAACGATTGATGACATTCGGCAATTTTTACCAAAACTGGCCCAGGCCATCGGCAATTATTGCCGAAACTAGGCCAAACCATCGGCAATAACTGCTGATGCACCAATTTTTTTTATTTTTTTATTTCAATTTCGGCCAAAATATTTAAGTTAACATATTTATAATTAAAAAAAATATATAAGATAAGTTTCAGGCCATCGACAATTATTGCCGAAACCAGACCAGACCATCGGTATCCATAGTCGTTTAACTGTACCGTAAAAGTTATAAATAAACTAGGGTATTGTTATATAGAAAACATATTTTTACTCCGTGGAAAACAATTTCCGAAAGTGACCTTCACATCGGTGATTTTTGCCGAAAGCTACGATCAGCATCGGCGATTTTAGCCGAAACTATCGATAATATTCGGCAATTTTCACCGAAACTGGCCCAGGCCATCGGCACTTTTTGCCGAAAGCAGGCCAAGGTCTGCCGATGCACCAAAATTTTTTTTTCAATTTCGGCCGAAATATTTAAGTTAACATCCAGGCCATCGGCAATTATTACCGAAACCAGGCCATTACATCGGTAATAACTACTGATGCAGCATATATATATATATATATATATTAAATTTCGGCCGAAAAATTTAAAAAGTAACAGGCTATCGGCAATTTTTACCGAAACAGGCCCAGGCCATCGGCAATTATTGCCAAAACCAGGCCAAACCATCGGCACAAACTGCCGATGCACCAATTTTTTTTTCCAATTTCGGCCGAAATATTAAAGTTAATAATTAAGATAAGTTCCAGGCCATCGGCAATTATTGCCGAAACCAGGCCATCCCATCGGGAATAACTGCCGATGCACCAATTTTTTTTTCCTTTCGTCCGAAAATTTTAAGTTAACATATTTATAATTAAAAAAATATAAGATAAGTTCCAGGCCATCGGCAATTATTGCCGAAACCAGACCAACCCGTCGGCAATAACTGCCGATTCACCAATTATTATTATTATTATTTTTAAGATAAGGACAAAATATGTTTTCTATGGAGTAAAATTTTGTTTTCCAAATAACAAAAACGCTGATTCGAAAAGATTTGACACAGTAAAAGTAATGCGTACTTCTGACAAAAAAATATTTGCCTGACAATGAATCATATTATTGTTGGTGTTTCGGCAAGTTTGGCCGATAGTTATACTATTATATAGAATGAATTGAAGGTTGCTGGTGGGAATAGTCAATGTGTGTGGCTTCTGCAAATAGTATTGTAGGACGGTACGTAGAATAATTATACTGTTGCATATCTTTGTAAATAAAATAATTGTACAATGGTATGTTAAGCTCGTGAAGTTAGGAACAGGAAGCCTTATATATAAAGGAACAGCTTATCATTCGTATTCTTCAACTCAATATTTCTATTCTACAGAAACTTTGTTAGTTGAAGGTTGAGATATAATTTTTCAATATTTGTTAAACACTCACAATGAATAATGAATTTGGAAGTTCTTCAAACTACGAAGAGTTTGAAACTTCGATAGGGTACGATGATTTCGGAAGTCCAATGAACTACGAAGATGGGGTCAGAACCCCATCGTATTACGATGATAGATTTACAATACCGAGAAGCTATGGATATGCAGAAGATACGCAAATGCATTCTCCCAATATTAATTACAACTTGAACGAAGAGGTAAAATATTATTTTTTAAGTATTGTAAATTGTGGTGACAAAATTAGTTACATGAAATTTATAGTTTTTTGTTATTATATTATTATGGTAAACTCTTTTTTTCAGGACATGGAGAATACATCTTTTACGAGTAAAAATTATTAGAGATTTTTTGTAACGGATGAAATATTTTCGGATCGGGATGAATGCATGCACGGGATACCGTGTACGTTTTTTGTTATACATCTTTTATGGTCGTTCATCGTTCGCACGTGATAGCTGATTGAGCTTCTTTTATGTTGATAAAGTTAAGTAAATAAATTTTTGTAACGAACAGGGTTGAAGGAGCTCATGGATCTTTAAAAAGATTCCTGGAGACATCACGGGGCAGCTTCAATACAGTCCACAAACAAATGCACACGTTCCTCAAATTACAATATGATGAGATAAAAGCATCGCTTAAGAGGTCTCGGTTCAACACTCCTCATTTTGCTACAAGTGATCTTTATGCCAATTTGAGGGGTCATGTTTCTTTATATGCAATGGAGTTGGTGAACAACGAGTGTCAGAGACTTGAGCATGTAAGTAGGAATGATGATTTATGCGGATGTTACATGCGTCATACGCACGGGATACCGTGTACGCATGAAATTAAAACATACATTCATAACTACATGTCAATCCCCCTGTCGGCTATTCATCCGTTTTGGAAGAAACTCGACATAGATGGACCCATTACTCCACCGAGACCCCAAGAACCAGTTGATGTTGCATCTCACTTGCTCCATATTTCGTGGAATCTGTTATGCGCCAGCCACCAGAAATACAGAATCAGTTGGCTAGAGAGATATTTAATATTGCAGTTCCCCAGAGAACACCTTTCGACGAGCCACAAGTACGGCAGCACAGGGGTCGGCCAAGGAACTCCACTAGAAGGGAACAATCTAGTTGGGAGTATACAGAACAACAATTTTGTAGTCGTCCTAGATCAACTCAACGTCGAGGTCGGGGTCGGGGTCAGGGACGGCAATCGGCATTTCTGTCATCAGGCCAATTTCAATTTCCATATGTGACTCAAATGAATCGACATATAGTTCCTTATATTAGTAGCTGATGTAATGTTTTAGGAGATGAGAATTGTGGTTTCAGACCACTGGCTTCTATTATACTAGGAGATGAAGAACGATGGGTTCAGATTCGTACGGACATGTATCATGAGATATTGGCGAGACGACAGTTGTACGAGAATGTGTTCGTCTATAAAAACGTTGATCAAGTTCTTAATACTATTGCCCACTGGGAAGGGTCAGCTCCGATAGCACACTAGATGGAAATGCCTGATATTAGTCATGTCATTGCAACCCGTTACTGTGTGTTGTTCGCATATTACTCATTGAATGCATGCAGCTCATTCCTACCTTTAGTGGCTATGCACGGAATTCAAGGTCCTGAAACTGAAGTCACTATATTTTTCTTGCAAGACATGAGTCACTACATATCGGTGAGCACTAAGTTTAATGAATAATTTTTCCATTTCAATATGATATGAATGGCAGACATAATAGTTTTTTTTCTACAGGTATATCTTTTGGAAAGTTTTCCACTCCCACCAGTACATACCAATTGGAATAGATATCGTGGTAGCAGCATTTCAACATGGAATACGCAATATTCTTCAAGATTCGAACAATGGCGTGCATTGGTACATGATGACACACAAGACCCTCATCCTTTATCTTCGGACTCAACTTTAATGTAGAATTGTTGTAATTAGGATGGTACATTTATTTAAGTTTACATCCTTTGTAACATGTACGTGGTAATTTTATAAAATATAGTATAATTTCTATCACGAAGTTCTAAACTATGGATAAATAAAAAAAAAACACTTGATATGTTTTTAAATTTGAACACAAATAGTCAATGGTAAAATAATAAGGACAGGTGGTATTAATTCTAACAAACATATGTTAATGTTTTCACATAACAATACGGTAATACATGAAGTTCATTACAAATGGCCACGCCGAGGTGGAGTAATTCCTAAATCACACACAAGGGTTTCGATACATGTAACTAACTGCTCATAATTTGGAGCTGGCTCTCCCCTCCAATACAATCGACGAATAGTTTTACGTGCTTTGTTCAGACGTTTTTCAGCTGGTATATGATGATCATCGTTCGCATGTTCAGCCAAATATTCTTCCGTCGTAGCCAATATATATCTATGCGTTCTCGGAACATACCAATCCATATAATCATCGGCCACTTCCCATGGGTATTCAACAGCTGGTCCGAAAACATCCGGGCCCAAAATATGTTCATACCTCAAGAACCATTGCCCGAGCATGTGTGCATAGTATACTTTGTACTTCTTCAGGGAAGGACCTCTGTATGAGTTTCTAGTTGGCTTGATGGGCTCCTCAGGGATGACTTGTGTATAACCGAATTATAGGGTCACTCTATCTGGCATATGTGGTTCAACTTTCTCCAAACAGTGTATACAACCGTGATAGAATGTCATACGACAATATCTATATGGATCAGCTACTCCGTACGGATCCTAATTGACCTTTCACGAAAATATTGAAGTAAATATGGATATCACAAATATAATATAGGAGGATAAAATAATTGATTTAGCATACCTTCGACGCAGATATAACATCAATCTTTGCCCGAAAGTACTCGAGCGTCTCCAACTTATTTTCGAATTTCTGGCCACAAGACCACCTCATACAACGAGGATGGTCTGGATCATACCTAGATCTTTCCACTCCAAACCCAGGAAAGTATTCATATATCCACGTCTGTCATAATATTCGATTGTTAGCCATCATAATGAATATAGAGTATGTCATATATGTATATATATATTGATTATAAAATTACCTGTAATAGAGTCATGCATCCAGACAATTGAGCAGCGTCGGCTCTAGAAGCCATGCCAAGTTGTCGATATAAAAAAGCAAGTGTGGATGCACCCCATGCATAACCTTCAACCTGGCTAAGATCTTGAAGGAAAATGATAAAGTATGGATTAACTTTATCAACCGTCTTATCAACAAATAGCGATAAGCCGATCAACCATAATGTATACCCGATCGCTTTTTCTTCGTCCCCTAACCAGTATGATTCACATACTTCTTGCAGCCATTTAAATGGAAGCCCGCCCTTTCGAGTGACTTCATTCACTTGCATTTCCTCCATCCCAAATAAGGCAACCATTTCACCAATCATTTGCCCACGCGTGTCTGCCGTCATGTCCAAATGTAATGGATGACCATCAACTCGTAGCCCTAATATACGCTGTGCATCTAAAAGAGTGATCGTCATCTTCCCCCATGGCATATGAAAGCTATTTGTGTCAGGTTGCCATCGCTCAATAAATGCTGAAATAAGCGGCACGTTCACATGTTCAAATGTGCAGGATGGAAGGTGTGATAATTCTGTTCGTTGTATCAGAGCGAACATCCTATCATTGACACTTCCTAGAAAACTTCTTAAAACCTCCTGCCTCGTGTGGATCTTCGGACAACCCCGATCCTGATCAATACAATAAGCAAATGTAATATATACATATGATTGATTACATATAAAATAATAATTAAGAAATAATGAATATGTTAAACTTACCTTTCCTAACCATAAATCTAAAGCTGTGTGACCACCAAAGCTAGGAATCAAATCAGGAATTATTAGACCTCCTGGACATGGCCCAAGCAAGTACCATTCATCCTTTAATTGTATACTCTCTTCATCTTCACTATCGTCACCAGCATCCCTATCATGATGATCTCTATCCTCCTCCTCCTCCTCCTCCTCTTCCTCCTCCTCCTCCTCCTCCTCCTCCTCCTCCTCCTCCTCCTCCTCCTCCTCATCATCATCATCATCATCATCATTACGCACATAAGTCGATGACGATGCTCCTCCTCCTCCTCCTCCTCCCATAGCAGGCTGCACCGGTGAGGTAAGAAAATCTATATATTCCGTAAGATATGGAAAACCTCCTGACTCGGAACCTCCGTACTCGGAACCTCCGTACTCGGAACCTCCAACCGTAGAACCTCCATACCCAGCACCTCCAACCCCAGAACCTCCATACCCAGAACCTCCAACCCTAGAACCTCCAACCCCCAAACCTCCAAACCCTGGACCTCCTACCCCCAAACCTCCAAATTCCGCAGTACCAACATCAGCCACAAATGATGGACGACCTGCATAGTCTGCAAATGATGGAAATTTATGACCTTGTTGACTAGACGATGGTTCTTCACGAACTTCTGCATATTCTTGTTGTTTTGATGCATCTTCCGATTCTTGTTCTCCAGATTTCTTAGATCGTCGTAATCCTTTGGTAATACTCCTGCCGAAATTTCTCAAACGAGCCATCAACGCAGGTAGCTCAGTACCAATTCTGTTACGTCGTGCAGAAGCAGTCACATGCTGACCATCGGTTCTATCTACTACATTGTCTTGTCTGCGACTCATCTGAATTTCAATAATAAATGCATAAAGTCATTTTTAATTATGTATATGAATTGAAGGTAATACGTGATAACATAAATAAAACCTAATTACATACATGAAATTAATATCATTAATAAATATCAACTCATATTATGATAGCCAAAGAGATCTGTATACCCAACCATATAACTCAAATACAATCTCTTTACATTAATCCTCTACTTTATTCGTTAAATATATCAACAATATTTGTATTACTTACTAGTAGGAGTTTAGTATAATATAACAACTAAAGTATACTTAATTATGGTATGTCCTCATCTATTTTTTCAATAATCCAACCAGAATTATCCAAATATATTCCATACAAATTAGCAACATAATTAAATATAATTCAAATATAAACATATTTTATCTATTATAAATACATTTAACAAAAATATTAAACAAATCTAACCTATTATCCTATCAATATAATTAAAAACATTCACCAATAATCCCTATCACATAATAATAGTTAACATATTTAATGAAAATATAATTAAATCTAATAAACATCTAATCATATATAAATAATACAAGAACATAATTAATAACGTATTAACGAATCTATAAACATAATAAACAAATTTAATCAACTTAACCATAATTAAAATCTTTAATTAACATATATCATTAATATAGCTTAATTAATATATATAAATTACACTTCAAAGATATAGCCAATACCCTAAAATAGAGAGATCATTTACCGAATCTATATTTAGTTAAAATATTAGTGCATATTCAATATAATTAATAAACCATAATTAATATATATAATTATATATCCTACAAATAACCAAAACTATAGCATACAGATATAATTTACCAAACCCATATTTCATTACAATATTCGAGTAAAATTAATATTATTAATAAACTATATTCAATACATATAATTTTACATCCTAAAAATAACCAAAATCCTATAATAGAAAAACAATTTACTAAAACCTATATTTAATTCAAATATTAGAGTATAATAAATCTAAAAATATATTTTTCTAAAATTAATCAATTAACCATAATCAAAATATATTATTAACATAATTAATAATTAACAAATTATTATTAATAAATATAATTATAATCATTAAGATAGTACACGCAAACATATCTTTAATTAAATTATGACAGCATAATTAATATAATTAAAAAACCATAATTAATACATTTAATTACAAATCAAATATATAGCCAATACCCTACAATAGAGAGATCATTTACCAAACCTATATTTAATTAAATTATGACAGCATAATTATTATAATTAATAAAACATAATTAATATAAATAATTATCCAAAATATAGCCAATACCCTACAATAGATAGATAATTTATCGAACCTATATTTAGTTAAAATATTAGTGCATAATCAATATAATTAATAAAAAATAATTAATATATATAATTATATATCCTACAAATAACCAAAACTATACAATAAAGATATAATTTACCAAATCTATATTTAATTAGAATATTGGAGTATAATTAATATATTAATAAATTATAATTATTATATATAATTTTACATCCTAAATATAATCAATTAACCATAATCTAAACATATTATTAAATTAAATTAAATTATTATCTATAATTAACCGAAACCCTAATCCAATCCGTCCTGGGATTCGGCAGGATTTGCCGAACCGAGACCCTTACATCGGCAAAAATAGCCGAAACTAATCCCTTCCTTCGGTCCATACTACCGAATCCCATACCTCACATCGGCCAAATTGGCCGAAATCCCTCCCTTCCTTCGGTTGATTTTGCCGAAACTCCCCCTTCCTTCGGTTGATTTTGCCGAAACTCCCCCCATCCTTCGGTCAATTTCGCCGAAATCCGCCCCGGCTTTCGGTCTAATTCACCGAAACTACCCAGATCTCTAATTTCCTCACCCGATCTACTTAGTAAAATCAAAAATTTTACTAGATCTAATAAATAAAATATTATAATTATATATTATAAATTATAAATTAAATACGAAACTTATAAATAAAATATTATAATTATATATTATAAATTATAAATAAAATACAAAACTTACCTTCGGTTGCTTGAAATTTCTTCTCGGGAGAGTTTGGACTGAATTTTGAGAGAGAAATAGAGAGAAGATAGAGAGAGAGTGTAGTGAGTGAGTTAAAAGAGAGACGGTAGAATACCTTCGGTCAAATAATGCTGCTCCACCGACAGGGGCATAATAGGTATTCACTGCGCAAATATTTTCTGCGCAGTAAATACCTATTTTCCAAATAACAGGTACGATAAACTATTGCCGGTAAGGAGACTAGGAGACTTATCAGACCAATCGACCCTCGCACTATATTTATCCATCTAATTTATTCGGAAAGTTAAAAAAAAGGTCATACGGAGACAAAATCTGTTTTCGCTGTAAACCAAAGAGCCGGCGAGAGGAGGCCATCCGATGTACTATCAGCCATCACTTATTAATTGCTGCTTACTTGGTTAATTAACAAATTACTATTAACTAGCGCGAATTCGTCCTGAGAATCAGCAGGATTTGCCGAATCTAGACATCCACATCGGCAAAACTGGCCGAAACTAAGCCCCCCTCTTCGGTTGATTTTACCGGATAAACTCCCTTACATCGGCAAAATTAGCCGAAATCCCTCCCTATCTTCGGTTGATTTTGCCGAAACTTCTCCTTTCATTCGGTCAATTTTGCCGAAATTCGCCCCTTCTTTCGGTCTATTTTGCCGAAACATCCCAGATCTCGTTAAAAAAAATTTAATTACCCGATCTAATTAATAAAAAAAATATTATACTAGATCTAATCAATAAAAAAATTATACTTACAGATAATTATATATTATAAATTATAAATAAAAAAATCAAACTTACCTTGTTCCTTGATTGCTGCTTGAAATCTCTTCTCACGCAGAGGAGAGTTTGCAGCCAGCCACCAGACAGATAGAGAGAATAGGGTGAGAGGAATGGCTGGTTGGTCAAAAAATAAAGTGTCGGTCAAAAATAATACACCGATCGAGGGTTACAAAGGGTCTGGGATCGAGGGGTATAAAGGGTATTTACTACGCAAATGTTTTCTGCGCAGTAAATACGTGTTTGCCAAATAACAGCTACATTCTTTTCTTACTTGTTAAGATATATAAGTGTGACGTGAGCCGGACTGGCCGGTAAAATTTAACCACATTCGAAATAAATGATGAAAAATTCACCCAAAAATTGATCCTGTCACAAAAATTATAATTCAAAATTTATTTGATTTGATATATATCCGAAATTTATAAGAGATAAAAAAAAAAAGTAAGAACCCAAAATATGTTAGACTTTACCTAACATTTTTTAGAGATCTAATATTATTTGATATTAAAGATGGCAATAATTTTGTCTCGATGGGTTATTATTATTATGTAAGCAACTTGTACCTAAAATAATATTAATTTTAAATATATTATATTGATCCGGTGATCCAAGATGAAATATTTATTCAAAATATACAATTACTATTATTATTATTATTATGTATTACTATTAATATTATTATAATTAGTATTTTTAATACTACTATTATTATTCAAAGTATTTACTACTATATCTATTTTTAACTACTATGTATTACTATCATCACTAGCTAGTATTATAATTGTTATTAGTACTATTATTATTATCACACAAGTAACACTATTATTACAATTATTAATAAAATTAATACTATTATATCTATTTTTAACTCTACCGTTATTAATATTATTATTAAAAGTATAATCATTATATATATTTGTTATTATGTTTCTTGTAATTACTATAATACTATAATTATTATGGGTATTATTCTTATTGCTATTATTACTATATTGTTATTATTAACTTTTATCACCCGTGAGATGTACAAAAGAGATATTCAAATTTAAGTATAATCAATTTTTGATAATCTAAGCATTTAATAATAAATAATAGTAGGTTAATAAAAATTAATTTAATGTACAAAATTTAATATGATATATAGATATATTATGAACATAATTACATGATCATATTTTTTTCAAATACAACATTTGTTGAAGAATCATTTTCACTAGTCTGAAAATGACAACATATAATTGGTCACGATTGAATACTTTTTCTTTCTTTCTTTTCTGAAAATAAGCTAACGTTAGTAATAGATCAACCTTACTTTTTGTTGATTGTCATTATATATGAAACAATTGGCGAAAATTGTGGTCGATTGAATTTAAAAGCTAGTCATAGATTGGATAGTGTCACTGGAATTCTTGGTAACAAAAAATTATGACCATCATTACTTCCGCGTAAGATCTTTGCTTCCAAAGTCTAATTTCCCAAATTCATAATAACCATTCTAGTATATTTTCATAGTCCAAGTAAATGATCTATATTCTCCGGTGGCAAAACTAGTGTGCCAACCTTTAAGTTCAATACATGGTTAGGCAAACCTGAGCGCTTAATGGCAATCAAGAATTATGGAGTATGTAAGTCTTGCAACATTTCATTATTTTAATCCAAGGTGCACATTATATCTAAGCTTAAATGTGTCTTCCCTCCAATTGAGTTGTTTGACAACATGTACTCATTCATTAACTCAACAATGTTAAGAGTCAGCACTAATATGGATCTTCCTTGAAAATAAGTATCATCGGCAATGTTGCTCTTGAATTTCAAATACGTTTTTTTCGAAATAGTAGTAATTGAATCATTGGAATATTTCAATAAAATATCATTTGAAAGTTCAATAGTGACATGTTCGTCATTGTGGCCTCTAATTTTTCCATCATAAATTCCCTTAATCCAATTTGAAAATTGTTTAAAGTCGGCACATTCATATATTTTGAAGAGTTGATAGTTGCATAAACAATAAGTTGTCAACCTTCCTTTGGAATAGCAAGTAATAGTTGTCTAAAATCTCCACCAAGAATAATTGTATTTACTCTAAAAGGCTTCTCAAAACTAAATTCATCTGTGAATCATAAAATATCCCTCATGATTTTATCCAACCCCTCAAAACAATATTTGAGCATTATTAGAGTTCCATCTCATATTATGAGTTTAAATCGTGCAATCAACTTTGCCAACAGACTCTCTTGTTTGATGTTTTATGTTGAGTCTTCATTGGGATTTAAAGGAATATTGAATTGAGAATGAGTAATTCTCTCACTCGGTAACAAAAGTGAAGATATTCCACTTGATGCATGTTTAATACCATATCTCCATTGCATATAGGAGTTGTTGATAATGTCCTCTATATAAATGGTTTCCCTGTACCTCCATATGCATATACGAATAATAATCCTTGTGATTTTGATTCAATCGCATTGATTATGGTGCCATAGATATGGTGTTGCTCATCCATAATATTGGATAGATATCCATTATGTTATTCAAGTAGAGTTATTTGATCATAACAAATTTCTTCATGTATCAATCTATTATGACCCATTGAAAAATATTCAGAAGGTGGGAACAATATTGACCCAAACTCTCGTAAACTCCTACCGTTATTATAGAGCAACAATTCAACTTCTACCAAGTCATAGTTTTTTATCCTGTTTTATTCCAAATGAAGTTTGGAAAAAAAAAATATTTTGCAATAAATAAATGATATTCATACTAAATATTACATAGGTATAGAAATTACCTCTATGATGAAAGATTATATGTTGTTTGTATAATATGTCATTTGTTAGGTAAACTCAATATTCATCCCAAACAGTTTTAGGTATAATAAGCAATTTTGACAATAACAATGTTGCAAACAACTTTCTCAAGAAAGATGCAGACATCTAATGACTTGCCTTGACAATACTGTCAATGTATACTTTATCATCATCTAACAAACCTAAAGCATAACAAATATCACAATCTTATGTGTGTTCCACACCATTTATGCGTTTTATATCTTTATAGATATTAGGTGCACAAACAATCTTAAGAAGACATCTTAAGCAGTAGTGTTCACCACTACTAGGAGGAACATAAAAAAAATTGTTCAATAAATATCCTTAGCCTCTACAACCACCACTTTCATTTAGACAAATCCCAAGCAAATTTTATTAAGAATTAAACATAATTCAATTCCCTTGTATTTCGATAATATTTGTTTGCCTTCATCTAATCCAGAAACATACTTTGTTTTATTGATAAATGATCAACACCATCATCAATTGAATCTTTATTAGAGAAAATATATTGTACTTGTTTTAAAGGTGAAAGCCTAACCTCTCAATTGATGGGTTCCTATATTAAATTTCATTCTCAAGCAACCTCCATGTTGCCTCACATAATGAGATATATCTAAAATTGTAGTGCATTTGAACTTCATCTACATTCTTTGATGGTTCATCATTAGTTGTTATTTGGTAAAAAGAGGTAGTAACATGATCACACCCTTTAATCACATATTTGAATAAACACTTGATAGAGGAAAATTGATTGCACCAATCGACATCTATATAAGCACCCTATTTAAGCAACAAATAATGAATGTGAGGTATGATAAACCTATTATTGAGAGGAATGCCATTCTTATCCATTATTCTTCCATCACCATATCTTCTATATACTATATATTCATCATCATCAATAATTATAGAACTGACCAACTTTTGGGAAAAATGTTTCGTGTAACGATCATCATACTTGCAGGGGGTTCTTTCTAGCACCACCACATGGTTCATGCATCATATAATATTGTATTGTTGTGTAATATGTAGGTTAAATATTATGATATACAATTTTGATGAAATAATTCAATTAATGTTGTTTTTGGTTGGATATTTATCTTCTTTTGTAAGAAAAAAATAATATATGGGCATGTGGTAACCCATGCTTTTGAAACTCAATAATATATATTATTACAATGAAAATAACATAAAAATATAAATGTTCATACTTTATTAATTTATAACAGAAAGATAATCAACTAAGCATAAGCTTATACCTGCTTTACCTATCTCAAATGTATCTCCTTTTTTTTAAGATTTTTTGTGAGACAATCTAGCTTCCTTTTTTGAACATGACAAACAATATTCAAACTATCATCAACCTTAACCCCTCAATTTTGAACAAAACCAACAATCTCTAAAAATTTTAGGTTGCAAGTAAATGTAATGAAGGTTGGTAACTAACCCATCTATAAATTGCCATGATATTTTGATAGTTTTGAACCATATATCTATCACCAGTAGTGAATGAAGACAGTAATATAATTCTCTTTCCTCGCGTTATTGCACCTGTCTCACCCCTTAAAATAGCATCTATCAATCCAATATATAAGTCATAACACATTTCCCCCCTAATATAGTCAAATATATATCAATCTTGCATACTCTACCATTGTATACTCATCCACAATAAATTGTTGTAGAATTCTCATAGATAATAGTACAACTGATGGCTCTGAATTTCTTTCATGCAACTGATAGGGAAAAAAAAATACTCCATTACGCTTGAATTTTTTTGACCATGTTGTCGATCTCCTTTAGAATACGTCAATGGAAATGTCTTCTTTATATCCATCTTCACCATACCAAAATATAAGAGGGTATTATAACCTAAGATATGAAGCATTCAAATCACTTATGTGTTTTAGCAATCCCCTTTTTGTCTCAACCAAGATATACCTATCTCCTAGAGATGCATCAATGTCCCCAACAATAAATCTAGAAACTTCTGAGGTTGTAGGTAGGTTATACCTTTTTCTATCTCCATTTCTTCTACTTATCAATGTTAGCTTAACATTAGAACAACCCTCTGTGTCCATCTTTCCTTTCACCATTCTAAATTATTTCACCAACACGTTATTCTCATCAAACATAGTCTTCAAATTAGAAACAATGGATGTATAAAGGTTGTTCAAGCTTTCATTTTCCCTATAACATATAAATTAGTAACATTTGATTATAACCATTAATTTCAATTTATTTATGTAATAAATGATAACGGATAATCGTAATAAAACTTACCTAACCGAATGAACTCTATTTTACACTTCAATTTCCGTGTTGTAAATGTATAAATATGCAAAATTTGGAGGTGAACCTTCTATCCATAGTAAAATTCCCATAAAATAATAATTCTGATCATGTAGTCTAAAGATTGAGGGAGAATTTCCATTATTCAAACTTCTATCAATTTTTCCACCTAAATAAATGAAGCAAATCATATTATTGTACAATCAAATATTTGGATAAAATGCTTGCTTTGATCATTTCTTGATTATAATAAATCATGCAACATTCGTGAAGGATTACTTATTGTCGATACTTAATTTTTTCCTTTTATGCAACATAATGAGTATCTCAAATGCCCATGATTTTGGCATTCGCATATTTTTTCTGCATACCAAAAAATATAGAATTGCAAAATTCACACGTGTATGTAAAATCACCATTATCCTAATGTTCTAAACATATAAGCAAATATTTTGTTTTAATCCAACTATTATCAAAAATTAAAGAACAAAATTTAAGAAGCAAAAATATTCATGTTAAATAAAAGACAATAATAGTTTTATAAATGAATATGGAGAAACAAACATATCAACAAATATGAATGAATATGTACAATCATACCATATGATGAATTTTTAATGTTATCTTGTACTTCGACATTTGCAACAAATAAAATATCTTAAATTAATATAAATAAGATATAATATAATTTTTTTGAATTATTAATTAATCCTTCTTAAATACTATCAATCTTACCATCAGAAATTTTCTCTAAATTTGTTGCCATATCTGTAATCAAGTAAAATTAAATAATAATTAAGTACTTATTTGTGATCATATATCATTAACTATAAATTAATCATAAATTATACAAATTAGATTAAAAAATGAAAAGCACTAACCTTCATATTTGGGGGGGAGTTCGAAGAGAAATATTATTTTCGAAATTAGGGTATTTTTATTACATTTGGGTATCTAGATCTATTACTTTCGGTGAGGTTTTATGATTAACTTTAATGTATCTCGCAATTGAAACGTGGTTCAGTGGTCAAACTTTGTTTACTTATCCGTAAAACCATTTATAAGTTACTTCTTACTTAATCATCATACAGGGGAACTATCAATTATAGCTAATAGAAATCTCACTAAATTGATAAGGTAGCTTTAAATCTATCAAAATGCGTTTTCACTTTTCTCTTACTGCCTTACATATGTCTGATCTTGTACTATAGGGTGTTTGAATATGGTTTCCTCAACCTATACGTGGAGAACACCTTGCATGTTTGGCCTCATTTAGTCAACCTGGAGTGACATTTGAGTAACTTTCTGTTGTATATGCTCTGCCAAAGTTGTTTGTCGACTCCTTCACACTTGTTCTGCCATCCCAACGGGGCACTTTTGTGTGAAAAGGAGGAAGAATGTGATGTTGCAACAGCATTGATTCTTGCGAGGGTTTTATTATCTAACATACCCATTTTGAGGGAAGGACCCACTAGCATAGTTACGCATGACATTCAAGCCTGGCTGGTTCATACCATCTTTGCTTTTGCTTTATTTTACGTACTTTGTTCTACTAAGAGCAATTTTCTTCCCCACCTCATGCTTTCCCCATTGCAAATTTGTTCTATGATTCTCATTTATGATAGGAGTGGTTCTACATGTTGTAAATATATTATAGAAATGATATTAAAATAAATAAATTATTATTTACAAATAATAATAACAATAACAATAATAATAATAATTAGTGTACCTTATTTGTCAAAATAGTTAACTCAACATGTAAATAAAAGATAAAATTAATTTTATTCGAGCCCAACGAATTCAAATTGTATCCTTAAGACTGTTGGAAGTATATTACTTATTAAGTATAGAAATTGTAAGGTATTTAAAATAAATAAATAAATAAAATTAATGAATAATAATAATAGTTATAATATAATAATAATATAACCTACCTTATTAATCGAAGAAATAAAGCCAAATGATGAAAGATTGAATTAAATATCCGAACTCATCGAATTCACGTTGTGTCGTTAGGACGAATTTGCTCTCTCATATAATGCTCAAGGTTACGAATAATCGTCTCCCATGATAGAACAAATTTTTGTTCTTATTATAAGCAACATTCCAAATATAATAAGATTTTGACAAACTTAAAGTTATGCTAGTACTTAATTAAGAATATTGGTATATAAGGGTAGAGAGATTGAGTGATAAAGACAACCTAATTTTTTTTCTTATCTATTTTTTGGTCAATGGCGGGGCTATTTATATAGTAGTATAGGTTCCTTTGAATTGGTACAATCAAGAGTTGCAATGGTTCACTATTTTGCCCGTATTTTTCCAGTTAAAAATTGCGGCACAATTTAAGAAATTAACCGTGTAATTTTATTTACTCAAACCGTAAGTCGTGACCATACCAGCATATGAAAACATCGTAATTTCAATTCTTGGTCATTATCTGTGCGTGAGACTATATCTCTCCCATACATTTCTTGCCAAACAAATATTGCTACATGAGAGTGCAATCGGGCCAAAAAAAATGAATACTTTAGTAACATAGTAACCCTTCTAGGCCAATAGGATTGCAGAGCCCTTTATTTAGTCTCCCTCTAGGCCACTAGGATTAGACCTACAAGAATTGAAGTCATGCATTAATTTATAATCCAATTATATTTAATTAGTCACTAATTAATTAATAATATATTGCCCAACCAATATAAATAAATAATTAATAACTAATTATATTACTATCTATCTCGTCAAAGATGAATTTGCTCTCGCACACAGTATTCAAGGTTCTCTTAGGATAGAACGGAATTTCGATTTTATTATAAGTAACACTTCAAATATAATAAAACTTCAGAACTTAACATTATGTTAGTACTTAATTGAGAATATTGGAATTTGGGTTGGTCAGCTGCAATTGTTGTTTATGAATTGTTTTCTTCAGTTTACTTTCATAAGTATATTGCATGTTTATAGCTAGTACAAGCTCCTTAATTTTATGAATGACTGCAACAGCACGCAGTCATTCATAAGCTTGTGGGTTGCATGAAGGAACAGTAATCGGAAGCTTCAATGGAGAGTTCTAGGCAATGTCTGCCTGCCACAGGTGGAGTGCTATATATGCTTTTGCTGAAATGGCAGGTTTCAGGAATATGATATTTGTACATAGATGATGGTTAACAATATTTCATTAAGAGCTACCGTGTATCTGAGTCTTGTTCATATTTATTCCCTGTGATTCTATCAACAATTCCTCTCTTATGTCCTGCTGCCAAAAACCTCTTTGAACCTGAAGCAAAAGGAAAACCTTTCCATTTTGTTGCAATTTGAAACCTAATTACCTAAAATAGTCACACCTTGTGGAAATCTCATGGGATCTAATCTACCAAGTTGGTGATTTTGGTACAAATTTTCTGCTTTTTTAATCAATCCATTGCCACTTGTGTTTACATTTGGTGATTCAAACTTTTGTCTGGATTTTTCTACTACTGTCTGTAACTAGTTAGTCATTGCCTTGTAAGGTGATGGGACTACCAACTTTTTGATTCAGAACATCATTTTCATTCAACCATTCCCTTGTTCTTTGTCGTTTATCAGGAGAAAATTTTACAAGAAATTGTATCATGTGACTTGTTAGATGCTTGGATGGCGTGCGTGCCATGTATACTCTACTGTTGGGTCAAATCTGTTGCGTGCATCTAATGTGTTTCATGCTGACATCGTAGGCCGCAGGTAGAAGTGGAACAAACATCTTATTTGCACTGTTCCTTTGCATTACAACTGCTGATACCATAATGATGTTTTTTCTTGCGACAGAGGGATGGGGGTAGAGTAAATGGGGGGCCGAAAGATTCCTCCACTAGATTCTTTTCATCTGTGGTCATCAATGTCTGTCCGGTCACCTTTTTCTGATCAGAAAATTGGGAAGCATCCTCCAAAGGGATTGGAAACACCTGTTTTGTATGGTGAGTGCTTAAGTAATCACATAATTCTAAATTGAGAAGGTGATGGGGACAAGCTGTGAATGACTTGCAGCAAATTTTTGTACGGTGAGGATGCTCTAATCATCAAAGTCTGCGAATGACTTGCAGCGAGCTTTTGTATGGTGAAGGTGCTTGATTAATCACCTGCTTCTAAATTGGGAAATTAGATCTTTACTATATATATATATATATATATATATATATATATGACTCATCTATGTTAACATAATTTTACATTATATTGAATTGGGTCACATCTAGCTTTGGCACTGGCGGCTGAATATTTTTTTTATCACCTGTTGCCTGCATACTGTAAGCTTGAGGATTACTTCTGGCTTGCCTTTTGCTTCAATTATGTTTTATAACATTCAACGTGATATCTGTAGCTTTTTGTGCTTTCTTTAAGCATAATGTTCAAGCTCCACATTTCCTCGTGGTATTTTCTTCAATTGAGCACACTGGACGTCAGTTTTAATTAGTAAATCATGACTACTGCTACACTGATATTCCCTTCTTTGAAGACTAATATCAGTTCCTGTATCCACATCAGCATATTCTCTTTGGTTTCCTTATTGATCATAATCTGCTCTATAGTTATTCTCTTTATAACTAGGAGCATGAAGTGTGGTGTTTTAATAAGGAAAGATAAGGCTTATTTAATGATTCTTTTTCTTGTCAGGCTGTAACTTTCCTTCTGTATTAATGCTCGTGTATCTCTTCTTTCTGTGTATATAAAGATAGTGCTTAGATGTTGAAGGTGTGTGTCGAAAAACAGAAGCAAGTAAGAGAGCTAGAGATAATCAAAGCTTGTATAGAAGGTGTGAGGAGAGTCATGAAACTCTGATTAAAAGAGTGGTTCTTGTATTGTGTGCTGTTTTATGTTAATGACTGAGAATCAATAAAGCACTACTTTCTTCTAAATTTTCTTGTTCAATTACATATTACAGAACTCATTACAATCTAGATCTCGGTTTCTTCTTGTGTCATTTTTTATTTTTCTTGGCTTGGAATCCTACACCTTCTCAATATTTGAAAAATTTGCAGACGGTCTTGATCGGGTTCTGTAAAACAGGACTTCCCATTGGACAACCACAGTCTTCTCTAAAAGGACTAGAGTCTCCAGCCATTAGAGAAGGGAATCCGCTTAAAATAACTCGATTAGGTGCTGGCAATGAAGTGGGTCGCTCGTGTCTTTGTGTTTGTCAAAGGGAAGACTGTAATAGTATGTTGCTGAGAACCTTTCAGACCTGATGTTTTATCTTCGTATTTTTCTAGGGTATCCTTTTCTCATGTAGCTAGTGTCATGTTTTGATGGTTTGATTGTGGAATCCATCTTGCATATTCCGGTACGTCTGTTTTGCCGTATTTTGATGAGATTGATTCGTCAGCTTTTGATGTCGCCCTAGCCACTCAGTAAGTTGCTCTCTGCCTACCTCATCAAGTATGTTACAAATCAGCTTGATTTCAACTGGATCCCTGCCCTTTCAACCTGTTTGACTCTATATAGTATTATGACAAGTACCCTACTACCTGTTACTTGGATCTTTCATTTAGTGGGTAGAGTGAAACTCAAGTCTTTGATTCTTCATTTTTTCATCTGGATGAGATCTCTATTCCAGAGCTTGTTTCTTTAGATGTATAACTATTTTTATCTTGTTCTTCCACCAGTGAACCCTGTGGCCTGTGGGGGTTGTTCTACTTCTGTAGATTTTGTTGGTGGTGAATTACTATCTCATCTTCGTTTTATTAAGACCCTTATTATTCTATTCGGCAATTAAGACCCTGTGGCCTTTTAACCTTTTAAATAGGCAAACAACATTTAAAATAGATTAGTTTATGTTTTTGTATCCATGCCTGCTGCTCTTGAGCACCTACATTAAGAATGAAGTATTTAGGGATCGTTAGTTCCTAAAGACTAGGAGATGTATATGTTGGAGGTGGCATGAAATTATATTTTCCATACTTTTCATCTACTGCTGTAGATTTTGTGGTGGGAAATCTAGAGTTTGGAAGTGGTTTAGATAAAATGTTATCAGAAGCTGAAGGTGGCATGCACTTTTACTCATTCATGCCTGTTGTTTCACTTCTATATGTTGTGCTTGCTGATACGGCCTTTCTTAGTGTTTGTTTAGAAACTTTGCCCGAGGTCTGGATTGATTTGTCATTCAATTGTTATGCAGAAGTTGCAAATATTAGATCATACTTGGTCACTTGCTCGAATTGTTTGACGGTTTTTCTATGTTTGTTGTCTCATTAGTTCTCTAATATCATATATAATGACACCATAACTCACAAGTGTGCCATTGAGACGATTTTCTACAGAGAGTTATGAAACTACATTCCCTATACTAAACTAATGTGACCATTTTTTAAAAAATATTTTTTATTTATATATAGGGTTTTGATGTGGATGATGAGACAAAGAAGAGGGAGAGACTTAAAGGACAAGGAAGATGATGATAATGAAGAACAAGAGACAAATAATGAAGGGGATGATGACGAGGATGATCGTCTCTTTTAGTTTTCACCCTCAGTTTCTTATTTTGCTAACTTTTGATGGTTTTGATATTTTTTATCGGCCCTTGGTTTTGTACATAAGTAATTTCGTTGCATGTTTGTAGACAAGGATTCCGGGAAGTGTATACTTACGCGGGAAAATACATATTTATGCATATAGATACACCCAATCAGAAGGTTTAATTGCTAATTATATATTTTGCTATATAATTGTGGCTTTCGGGACTAATAAATTTTGCTGCTCACGGTTAAAGTAGGTTAATGAAATGTATGGTCATGTCTAGCATGGCGATGGACATTAGTTGCTGCAAAGGGTTTGTGGGATGAAAAATGTAGTCGTTAATAGTATTAGATTATGCCATCACATATGATACAACAATTGAAAAGTATATATATAATTTGATGTCTAATTAATTCATCGCAATTACTTTTAATGACCATATTATTCATATTTGTTATTAATTTAGTGATCAATATTTATGGTATAATAACGACCACAAAAGCCTTTAGAAAGGGGCCAAAAGTGACAAGATGCAACAACTAATATTTTAGTTTGCTATTATCATTGGCAACCAAAATTTGATTATTAGTGACTAAACTTGTTAGTTGCTAAATCCTTGATTTCTTGTAGTGGAAGGAGGGAAGTGAAGAGTGGTGATGAAAAGTTGGTTGCATAAAGAAGAAGATGATAGACAAAGAAAGCGAAGAAAAGATAAATAGTAATGTTTTCTTTACTAATTTTTTCCTTCTTTTTCTTTTTTTCAAATACACATAAAGTTAATATGTGGAACTAAGAAAGACAATTTTTTTTATTAAAGGTATAGATTTTTTTATTAGTAAACTTTAAATTTTTACTTATGATCAACTTATTAATTTAGTAATATATAACTTTATTAATGGCTTTGAATATATATATAATTTTTTTTACCATTTCCTTCCATCCTTACTTCCTAACTTTTGTATTTAAAAATAAAATGTATATTATTTTAAATATTTTATTACACCATTTATCAAATTTTAAACCCTTATTTTATTTTTGAAACATTTCATTCCCATTTTGCTAACCTTTTCTCACAAGTTAGTTTCTAGGAGATCTTCTAGGCCACTTTAGGCTATCATACTCTAACCAAATCATTTTTTTTTATTTTTTGAATCATTAGTTTTTTTTTTCTAACTCTACTGCGTTGTTTCAAAATTTCAATAATAGATTTCTACAAAAAAAAGGTACCATTCACATCCTAGTTAATCCTATTTCAGTATTTTGAACATTGAAACAACACTTTTAACTATCCAAAATTTACGAAACTTCAAGGAACACTATATTTTGGTGTTATTAAGCTTAAAGTGATTTTAAAATGTTATATAATTATTTTTATAATTTTTGGATTTATTCAGATAGTTTTAAATATAACAAGTCATTGAATGCTACATTTCTTCTTCTTCTTCTTCTAATCTTTATCTAATCTTGTGATGGTCAATCTCTACTTTTTACTATTGATTAGTATGGATAATAACCATTCATTATTTACCCTCAGCAATTCCGTGGCATCCTCTCCTTGTAGTAACCAAATTGAGTTTGAATTCCTTAGAAAAGTTACCAGAATGTCCATAAGTGTACCTATAACACCCCCAAATTTACTATTGAAAAATTTTATTTTAATAAAAGGTTTTACGAATGTGAAATGACAGAATCGTAAACTCGGGGGCATTACCGCCACACTTAGTACCAAATCGGTTCACTCCTACCGTTCCAGTACTAAGTGTTAAGGCTAAACAAGGTCAACATCAACCACAAGTCATTAATAAAAACACAAGTCATTAATAAAACACAAGTCATACAGAAATCAGAGTGCGGTTTAGGATTATAACCAAAAGAGTAGTTAAATAAGTTTTTCGATTACATCAACACAGTACGATAGAGTAAAATGATACATCGCAAAGGTAAGATAGAGTCCGACCAATCACTCTCGACCCCCAAGCCAAGTTTAGGTTCAACTCTCGGCCCCGCCCGATGCCTCGTAGGTGTCATAGGCATCAAAGACGTCGGCCCCTACCTGCACAAACTCGGACGGGTCTTTTGCTCGTGGGAATGAGCAGCACCCATGAAACGGGTGATCAGTACGCTACGTACTGAGTAAGGTAATAGATGCGCTAAGGCCAAGCATACAAACATACAACATAGCACAATCACATAGGTAGCATGTAATAATATAGATGATGAAGGCTGGCTATGATCCAAGCAGACTTACTTTCTTGTAGATCTCTGTTAATTATAGTTATTTCACACTATAATCTTTATTAATCCATGCGAGTGCGGGAACCCACTATTATAGTCGGTGGATCGGTCACTTATAGGGTAGAACACACCTAACCACTATTATATGCCGGTGGATCGGTCTCTAGGGCAGATCGCTCCTGGCCACTATTATGCCGGTGGATCGGTCTGGCCCCGACTCTCATGATGTTTCACTGTAAGTATATAGTAGCTTTCCCATAATTCATTGGCAACATAATGTTTGATTTTTTGAGCTCGGGATCCCCCACTATTATAGTCAGTGGATCGGTCACTTATAGGGCAGAACGCACCTAACCACTATTATATGCCGGTGGATCGGTCTCCAGGGCACCCCGGCACCTGGCCACTATTATGTCGGTGGATCGATCTGGGCCCGGCTCAACAATCTTACTCTTTAAGTAATTAGTATCTTATTTGTATCTTATTAGAATAAGCTTTTCACCCTTGACATGCATGTCAACTACCTTCTACTTCTATTCCCCCAAAGGGGCCCGTCCCATATCTTGAGACTCCTGCGCCCCTTATCACACCCTGACACCCATCTCCCTGTACACATACACTTAATGAAAAACCCAACTCCTACGGGTGTGGGTTAGGCCTAACACCTTATAACATCAACTCTACCTACTATCACCCTCTAGGGTTTTCCCTTGAAAACCCTAATTGGACTTATGTGGCCCAACTTCCTCTCACTTACACTACCGTACTCCATTTATCGCCCCATACCTTATCTCATTTAGATCCAATCCCAAATCATATCACCTTACCCCTCGATTAAACAAGTGACCGGAAAAACCCTAGTACTTTTCTTCTCCCACAATTAACCTCTCTCTATTCACCCAATATCTCTCCTCTCCCATGGCGCCCATAATCACCCCTTATAAAATAAATTTCCACTCTTAACCCGTACTCCACTCTCCCTTAATCATTTTTATTTCCACATTTTCCAGATTAGTGCTTTATCCCCAAAATCCTAATTGGGTCCCTTATACACCCATAGTGTGCCTTAGTGTCCCAACTAAGCTCTATATCTTACTTTATTTAGCTCTATGAACTTATAAAGGGTATGTATACTTATGGATTAGGTGTTCTTATTGGTATGACACTATATTACCTTTTGTGTACTAGTGCAACTAGGGTACCTTTGTGTCATTGAATTGATAGTCGGTAGGATACTGTGTTACCTTGGCACAATTATGATCGCAGTACCTTAGTGTCTTCATGTTAATTTGATCTCCACTAGAGTAAGTAAAAATGAAAATGATTGATGGATTATTGGTTTATTGGAATGGTCAGTAGTAGCCTTTATGTCAACTTGTGGTTTGGTAGCATCCTTTGTGTCTACTTGTGTTTTAGTAGCAACCTTTGTGTACCATTGTAACTAGGGTACCTTTGTGTCATAATGAGATATGTGAACATTGCTATTATTATGATTTGGGTTGATGTTGTCACTAATTATACTTTAAAGAACATCCCTTAGATATTCAAATGGTAAGTTTCAGTATGTTTTGGATAAACAAGTAGTATATATCCTTGGTGGTATTTAGTGATATGAATGATTATTGTATTTTAATTAACGCATTTACATTTTGATATTTTATATCATGTATTATTGTGATGCCTTGTATGTGTTCCATACTAGTTTTTCATATTAGTTTGGTATAATAGGTTTCTTAGTATCATTATACTAAAGGGTTGCTTTCTTGGGCCCTTACCTATTTAATAGGTAGTGTTCTTTGTAGGTCAGCTTATGAGTTCAATCCAAAGCTAGTAATTTGGATCGGGAGCCTAAAACTATCTGGTGTCTTCTTAGTATATTGATTTCGGTCCTTCTTGAGTTTTATAACCGTTGATGCTTATTTTTCATTTATAATAATGATTAATTTAATTGACCTCTCTGTCATGTTTCTTGTAATCATGTTATTAATTTAATCAGAGTAATAATTTTAGCCTTAACACTTGGAACGAGAATGGTAGAAAAAACCGAACTCATACCAAGTGTGGCAGTAACACCCTTCGTTTTTATTGTTTTAGCTTTTGCGATTACCACTTTAAAATAAAATTTCCAAGTCCTAAAAATGGGAGTGTTACAAGTGGATTAGATCCGATATATATTAAGGCAACACACTCCTAACCACTATTATTAAACCGGTAGAACGATCTAAAGCACATCTAGAAAAAAACACACATGAGCCACTATTATTGTTTAGTGGAAAGAACGCAATACCTCGGTCCTAAATTACGTAATCTTTTACTTTAAGTGATTAATGTATTATCCATTTGTACATATCTCAAAAATCATATTGTAATTTATGTTGAGTTTAGGTCCCTATTATTTTTAATTCGATGGAGTAGACTAATACACTTCTCAGGACATAACACTCTAGAGTCATAATCATCTGGTGGAACAGACCTAACATATACATCCACCTGACTCACATGATCTTTCACTTTTAATTATTATTATCTTATTCATAGTTTCTTATATCAAGATCATCATGTAAGAATCATGTATATATGCACAACACATGATCAAAACACATGTAAAGCACAACAAAATAGTTATTGGGGCATTCCCCCCCAAAAAAAGGTCCATAATTCGTCTAAGAAAGCCTAATTTCATCAAGTGAGCTTAACTTCTCATTTTATCATCTTTATGTCACTTATAATTATCCCGAATATTTCGAGTATCATACTTAGCATATTTAAAGTTTATTCCTCTTTCAAATCACCAAAAATCCATTTTTGACCATTTTTGACCAAAATGTTCATCTTTTATTGAAAAATTCATAATCTCATATTAGGTCACTTTTGTTTTACTCAACCATCATTTTATCACATTATTTATGAAATAATTTATAAAACCCTGATCATCATGCCATGATAAATTTTTTATATTATCATCAAATGATCATAAAGCCCTTACATTAGCCAAAATGCTCATATTTTCCCTAGGAACTTATGAGTCCCAATATTAATGAATTTCAACCTCTAATATTTATATGAAATACATAACCCAAATATATATACATACCATATATCTAAATTCATGACTGCTGACTAAATAAACAAATGATACTTTTACATTTTTCTCACTTTCAAGATGTCATGTAGTAGCATTATCATAATCAACATTATCAAAATACTATTACCAAATAAGATATCATATACAAATACACGTTGTATATACAAATCCTAACTACAACATGTATCCTTACCAACAAGGACACTAGTATCTAAGCATGTAAGCCTAACCCATCACCTCCGAGCTCATAAAAAAAATCACCTATGAAAATGACAATAAAACACCATTTGAACTTAATAATAAAATTGAGGAAAAGCTAAGGTAAAAGAGGGTGGGAATATGGATAATCAAAGCAAGTGGATAAGATTGGGTTGTGTGCAAGTAGAGGAAAATGTATGGTCGTAACACTCCTAAAATCATAGTTGAAAATTTTCTTTTAATTAAACAAACATAAGCACGGGCGTGCTACCACCATGATCAGTACAAGCCCAGCCCCTGGCCAGTCTCATACCAACCACAAGGCTAAGGATAATTTCACAAGAACATTAAACACACTTAAGCTAAAGATCCATAGAAAACTGAAATATTCATAATAGGAAAATCAGAGTGCGTGATTTAAAAGTCATTACAACCAAAATGAATACATAGTCAAAGCCCCCAAGGGGATAAAAGTTACAATACAATAAAATGAGAGTAGGAATAGAAAGAGTTCAGTTTGCATCACTCTTGGACCCCCATGCCAAGTCTAAGGAGATCAACTCTCGGCCCTACCTGACGCCTTATAGGTGTCATAGGCATCGAAAATAATGTCTCCTACATGCACAAGCTCAAAACCTCTGCTCATAAGAATGAGCAACACCCATGAAACGGGTAGTTAGTACGCTACGTACTAAGCAACGTAACCATGCAGCTAAGGACATACGCAAAATACATATACACAAGCAAGTAACATTGTAGGTAAGCCATGCAAGAAGAATAGATAGTATAAGCCGTATTACAGTTCGGTTAAACATAATCATTAGATCTCTAGTCAATGTACCCATTTCACACCATGATCTTTACAAGTTCATGTGAGTATGGTAACCCCACTATTATAGCCGGTGGATCGAAAAAACACCCAAGACAAAACGCACCTGACAACTATTATTCGTTGGTAGAACTGTCTCCAAGGCACAAGGCACCTAGCCACTATTATTCGCCGGTGGACCGATCTAGGCCCGACTCAACTATCTTTCTCTTTAAATGATTAGTATCTTATTCATGGCTTATTCATAAAATATTCCCGCCCTAGACATGCATGTTCTTTGGACTACCCGCTCACACAACTCGCCTACTCCTAACCTTCTAAAAGGGGCCTGTCTTATATCCTAGGACCTCTACACCTCTTAATACGTCCAGACATCCTTTCCCTCTTCTCCTCACTTACCATGAATAACTAACTCCAAGTGCGTGGGTTGAGGCCCACTTCCCCATACACCTTAGTCAAATCACTATCGCCCTATAAGGTTTTTTCCGAAAAACCCTAATTTGGCCTATATGGCCCAACCTTCCTCTATTTTCCCACAACTCGTGTTTCCTTGCCCTAACTCATCACCTCACTCGATTCCTCCCCAAGCATCCCACTTTACTTCCCATTCCACACATGTGACCACAAAGCCCTTGTTGGTCACCCCAAACCCTAGCACTTTTCTTTCCTCGCATGTTATTCCCTCCTTCACTCTCATTTCCATCCCCTCTTCCACGTGACACACTCATCCTCCATGTAACATCCTTCCACTCTTACCCCATATTTCAATCCTCTTCATTATTTCTCCCTTCCACAATCACCTCCACTTAGGGTTTTCCTTCCGCCTAGCCAAGTTCCCCATGCACCCTTATTCCAACCTACGTACTATTTTTCACCCATGGACCCTAATCACCCATACAACTCTTCCCTTACCTTACTCAAACCATAAGTCAACTTTTCCCATGTAAGGATCATACCCATTCAAAGACTAACCATCTCATGCAACCCTAGACTCCACATGCAAGATTCATTTAACTTTCTTACTTTATCCATATTATTCTTTTATTTGCCCACACATAAATCATAAGACTCATAGGTCATTCTTGCTTCCCTCTAGTTAACTCATTTCCCCTTTTCTCCTTTCATATTCCCATCACCACACCATAAGTTTAAAGCCTTCTAGCATGCATGTCCTAAGGGCCACTTCACATAAGCACCACAAGCACACCATACACATCATTTACACATGCCATAAGGAGAATACATATGCTTACCTTAGCTCCACGCTACGCTACAAGTAAGTATTCATAATCATATAAGGTACAAAAACATATTATTACACACAATATACAAAGCACATAATACATATACTTGGCCTTAACCACATCCTTACCTAAAATGACACAGAACTTTGAGCACACTCCTACGCCTCCTTAGGGTTTGAATTTGGTTCACCTATAAGAGGAAAATGCTAGGGTTAAATTCCCTCTTACCAAAATTATCATCACTTCCCACTTACCTTTATCATAACATAGTATTAGGGATAATCATAATAGTAGCTCTATTAGTGAAAATAAGGGTATTATCTTTAAAATGGTTAATCATGCTATTATTAGTTAAAATAAATTTAGGTAGTTATATTGGTCCATCATAAGGTATTATTAACAATATTAACATTCATACTTTAATAATAATAATAATAATAATAATAATAATAATAATAATAATAATAATAATTCGACTAATAATAATAATGGTACTGGTAATAAGGAAATAGTAACGATAATGATAATAATAATAATAGTGATGATGATGATGATAATAATAATAATAATAATAATAATAATAATAATAATAATAGTTTGAATAATAATAATAATACTCTTAGTAATAATAATACTAGTAAATCCAATGTTAATAATAATAACAGTAATAATAATAATAGTAATAATGATAATAATAATAATAAGAATGATAATGATGATGATGATGATGATCATAATAACACTAATAAAATAAGATAATCATTACATTAATTATACTTAAGGGTTAGGAAGGTTAGGGCACAACCTAGTAGTAGCGACGGCGGCGCACGACGACGGCGGTGGAGAAAGTGGGGGGGGAGGAGAAGTGGCCTTTTAGGGATAGAAGAGAGAGGGGGAGATGGTAGTTGTGGTGGTGGTGAATTCTTTGGATTGAGACTGTTGGAGTAGTGGTGGCGGCGTAGGTGGCAGTTGTGGTAGTGGCCGAAGGTGGTGGAGAAGGAGGAAGGGAGAAGGAGGGGGGATAATGGGAAAATTGAAGGTAGGGGAAGGTAAGGGAGGCTTTTATGGGTGGTTTGGGTGGCAGGAGAGGCAGTGATTGTGGCGGAAAAGGTGGCACATGACAGGGAGAGGAGCAATGATGGATGCAAAGTGGCAGATCGGGCAACCAACTTTGCATAACTAGAGTGGCTCGTGTAGGGGGAACTAGAGGTGATGAGTGGTATAGTTAGGTGGAGAGAAATGCAGGGAATATTTTGGGCAGTTTTTCAGGTGGTGGTGTTGTGTGATGGCGGTGACGGCGGTGTTTGAAGTGTTGGTGGCGCAAGGGGCTAGAATTTCTAAGCAGGGGAAAGAGAGCCAAATGGGATCGGTTGGGGGTATTTATAGGACATTGGAGGGAGGATAGGACAAAGGGGGAAGAGGAAAAGGGGAAAGGTGAGACACAGCTCGCTGGTCGGTGGTGGCAGGCTTAGCACAAGCCTGCGATTTAGCCGGGCATGTTTAGTCGAGGAGGAGAAAAAGGAAAGGGGAAGGGGCATGCGTGAGGGCAGGTGTAGGGGGTTGGGCTCAATTTAAAAAGGAAAGGGATGGGGAGAGAGGGACAAGTGGTTGGTTGGCGGTACAATGGCAGGGGCAGTGCAAACCTGCAATGCGTGGGAGGGGAGGGAGGAAGAAGAAGACAGGCAGCCAGCCAGTCTGGGGAAAATAAAAGAAAAAAAGGAAGGGGGAACCATGAGGGTGAGGGGAAGAGGAGAAGGGACATAGGTTGGGCCACGTTGGGGGAAAAGAAAAGAAGGAGGGGGTTGGGCTGCGAGGGGCGCAAGCCCAATTCGGGAAGAAGGAAAGAAAAAGGAAAAAGAAAAAAGAAAAATAGGTTTGTTGAGGGTATTTAGAATATTTTTGTATTTTTAAATATTTAAAATAATGAAAATAAAAAAATAATTAAATTCCTTTTATATTAATTTAGGATATTTTGGGTAAAATTTTCCTAAATTATATTTTAATTAGCAAAATAATCTAATCTTCCCTAATTAAATTATTTGTTATTTTCCTCTTGATTTTGCCTTAAATAATCCCCTTGTTCTAATTAAATAATATATATAATTAATTTTATTGATAAATTCCTATTTAACATAATTTTCTAAGTTAGGATTTTGGGGTATTTCAATGGTGGTGTTAGAGTGGAGCATGGGGTCTGCTAGGAGGGAAGCAAGATTGTGCTAAAGGAACATTGTGTAGCATTCAATGCATGTAATGCCCATGGGTGAGGTAAAATGGCATGCATGGGTTGTGCACGAACCATGTGTGGGTCATGTGAGGGTGCATGACCATGTGTCTCAACAAAAATGAAGTAGAGAATGATGGCGAGAGGAAGAAAAAAAAAAGATTAGGTTAGAAATGGATGGGCGAACATGAGGAGGGATGATGGGGTGGCAATGATGGCTAGTTTTCCAAGAAAATGGTGGTGTTTGGTGGTTGGTGGAGGCAAGTGGAGTTGATGGTTGACGACAACAACAAATAGAGCAAGAAAGGGGAAAGGAGAAGGGAAGGAAGTCAGGATAGTTTTGCTTGAAAAAAATGGAGTGAGTGAGGGGTTAGTCAAGCATTAAATGAGGTAGAGCCTGGGAGAGGTATACACACACACACTTTGCACATGGATGAGGTGCACGGCAGAGAAGGAAGGCAAGGGCATATACAGGATGGGGAGAATGATAAGGAGGAAGGTTTGAGCAAAAAATTTCAACAGATACATTCCAAGAGATGTGATAGTTGATGATGATGATGATGATGATGATGATGATGAATGTATGATAGGTAGGTTTAGTGGGTAGGCATGTAAAAGGTATTTGGTTGGGAAGAGAGGAAGTGATGAAGGCATGCTTTTACATATCTTATACCCTTTTGCTTTAGGCTTTTGGTTATTTATTTAAATAATATGTAAAGTTATTTAATTTATTTTAATTCATTGCTTCATTTATAAAAATATCATATATTTAATTAATTTTGTGCTTAAATTTGATTTTAATATGATTTTGACAACTTACTGTATTTTGACCATAACTTTTAAATAAGAACTCGGACTTATGTGATTTAAATTTTCATGTAAAAAAAATGAAACATACAATTTCTATTACCAGTGTTTTTTTTCTAAATCTGATTGCATATGGGTTAAATTTTTAATCTAAACTTTCTGTTTAAAATATATTCTAAAATGAAGAGTTGTTTGAAATAATTTTAGATAGTTAATTAATATCTACTCAAATTTATTTTGTAGGTACTAATTGGTGCCTGCAGTAATAAACCAAGGAAAAAGGAAATGAAAAGGTGAAAATAGAAAAGAATAAAAGAAAATAAAATATTTATAGCAAAGGAAAAAAAAGAATTGGTGATACAACATGCTATCAATAAAAAAAATAGACAAATTAGGCTAGGGAGAATAAAAGGCATAAAGCACTGAAAAATCCAAGAGCACATGAAAAAAAATTGAAGGACGGCATAGAGAGGGCCACACAAAGAAAATATGAAATACAACAGTGTCGAAAATAAGAAACAAGACGCAAAAGAAAAAAAAAGCAAAAAAGAGAATGTGTGATGGTAGAGAAAATAGAAAAAGAGGCAGCACTGGAGGGAGCTAAGAAATCCAAGTGGAGAAGTGCTAAAAGAAAGTCGGAGGCCAAAAAGTGAATAATGTTGAAGGAGGGGACAAGCACCTAAAAGCCGACAAAAAGATTTTTCAATGCCGACTATTTACATAGTACAATCTTTGGGTTTGATTCTAGATTTGAAGTTCTATAATTTTATATTCAAATATTCCTATTTTAAATACTTGATGAATTATTAGACTTACTTATTTAATTTGATTATTTTTATTTTAATTAATAGCATGTTCTAATTTTCTGTTACCAAGGATATGGTGAAGCCATATTCTTTATACCGATAGAATGATAGACTACTTTATGTGTTATATGATATTGTTCTAGATTGTACCTAATTAACATATTGATCACCTTTAATTAGCATTTAACAGGTTGGTAAAAAATATGATAGCTAATTCTCCACTTTAGTTTAAATAACATAAATAGAAATTGAATGGATTGTTAGAATAATTACATAATTTCTATAACAATAGGGAAGAATAAATAATTAATTAAATGTAAAGCATCATCTTTTATCTACATTCTTTGACTCGAGATAATATAACTGATAATTGATGATAGAACTATATAGCTTGAGAGAGTGCGTTAGTTATATATTTTCTTTGACACATAGATAATAATTGAAAATATCATGAAATTAATTAATTGGTCAATATAATTGGATAGCGGTAAAATTGGATTCCTTGATAGCATTTATTAATTGTTTTTACCTTTATTAGAATTTTGTTTGATCCCGTTTTAGATTAATTTAGTTTGACCTAAAATTTTTAGTTTAGAATTAGTTATTTCTTTATTTGATTTCAATCGTCTGTACCTGATTAGAGTGATTACAATCATTGTATTATTATTTAGTCTCTATAGGAATGATAATTCAGTGCTTTTAATTCTCTGTATTACTTGTGACCGGTATACTTACTGATAGGTATATTTGGCCAATATTAAATTTTTGGCGTTGTTATCAAAGACTATTTTAATAGCCATAGACCCAAAAATTGAAACCTTGATATAGAAAAATTATTGTTCTTTATCTTTTATTTTATATTCTCAGTTTGCTTAGTTTTGTTTTTGGTCTTTGGTATTTTTGAATTAGTATAAGGACTAGTACATTACCCGAAGCAACCTTGGTGAATCGGTAACCTTAGAACCAGAGATTAAAATAAAATTCCATAAAGTAACGGTATATTTAAAAATTATTGTCGCTGCGAAGAAAAAAAAAATTAAAAAATAGCTAACGGGGAGCAAAACTAGCTACAAAAAGTTGGGAGATCATTAAAAGACTATACTACCCCTAGTATAGCAGATTTAGAATCAAGTATTAGAAGATTGGTAGTTTCAGCACATAATTTTTAGATGAAGCATGCTATGATTCAGATGATACATATTTCGGTCCAATATGGATGTACACCTAATGATGACCTCCATGCTCATATTACTAATTTTATTGAAATATGTGATATTTTAAAAATAAATGGTGTTTATAGTGATGTTATTAGGTTTAGTTTGTTTCTATTCTCACTACGTGACAAGGGTAAGAGTTGGCTAAACTCTTTAGCACCTAGTTCTATTTTAAGTTAGGACAAATTAGTAAAGTTTTTCTTTTCTAAATTCTTTCCATCTGGAAAAACTTCTAAGTTAATAAATAACACCAACACTTCAGTGAAAAACAATTTAAAATCACTATATGATGCATGGGATCGATTTAAAGAATTATTAAGGAAATTCCCACATCATGACTTGCATATTGGTTACAAATGCAAACGTTTTATAATGGTATCTTCGCTACGAACCGTTCTATACTAGATGCAACTACAAGGGGTATTTTTATGAATAAGACTCCCAATAAAGTTTATGATTTTATTGAGGAAAAACCTCAAATTCCCACAAATGGTATTCTAAACGTGTTCTAGTACAAAGGAATGGGAAAAATTCATTCTATACATACTATCGCAACAATAGAGGCTGGATTTTATCCCCAAAAAAATAGATAATTTGAGTGGTGCTTCATGTATGCAAGTTCAAGTAAATTTACCTATTTGTGACTTATGTAGTGGACAACATGTCATCATAGAGTGTTAAGTAGGTAATATTTCCAACCATATTTTGATTAAGTTAATCATATTGCTAACAATGTAACCAAGAAAAATAATCTTTTCTCGAATGTGTATAATTCGGGGTATAGGAATCTAAAATTTAGTTGGAGAAATGACAATACAGTAAGTCCCCTAGATTCCCACCACAAAGACCTATACCACTTGCTCCAATGATGCCTCAACAACCATAGAATCTTTCCTTATAAGAAATGATGAGAAAGTTCATTAGCACTACTGAGACATGTTTTTAAAATCAAGAGGCCTTAATCAAGAACTTATATGCACAAATTGGGAAATTAGTCAATGTAATTTCTAGAAGACACCCAACACACTACCAAGTGACACAATAAGGAACCCAAAAGAGTAAGTCGATGCTATATCATGAAGGAGTGGGAAGACATTACCTGAACCACAACCTTAAGAGGCAAAGAAAGAAGAGGAGAAAGCTCCTAAATCATAATAAGAGGTAACTAAGACCCCATTTCAAGAGGTAAAATTACTTCTCCTCCATTTTCGAGAAGGATAATATAAAATAAGTTAGATGCATAATTTGATAAATTTATAGATACTTTGAAAAAGGTGCATATTAATTTTCCATTGATTGATATTGTGAGGCAGATACCTAACTATGTCGAATTTCTTATGGGCATCCTTACTCATAAAAGGAAATTGAAAGATTATGATACCATTAGATTAAATGAAGATTGTTATTCTATTTTACGGAATAAATTACCTCCTAAGCTAAAATATCTTAAATTTTTTACTATTCCTTGTGTGATTAGCAATTTAAATTTTGATAAAGTGCTATGCGATTTAGGTGCTAGTATAAATATGATGTCTTTCTTTATTTGTTAGTGTTTGGATTTAAGAGAGCCAAAACCCACTAATACATCTTTGTAATTGGATGATAGATCTATTAAGAATCCTAGAGGCATAATAGAGGATTTTTTGGTGAAAGTGGATAAATTTATATTTCCTATTGATGAGAGTGATTAGGGAGCAAAAGAAAGCCTTTGGATGGACCATTAGCGATATCAAGGGAATTAGTTATTCCACGTGCTTGCACAAAATCTTCATGGAAGATAACTATTAGAAGGTAATCTAACCTCAAAGGTGACTAAACCCAACAATGCAAGAGGTGGTGATGAAAGAGGTAATTTAAGTTATTAAATGTAGGTATGATCTATCCCATATCTAATAGTTCTTAGGTTAAAACTATACAAGTGGTTCCTAAGAACTGTGAAATTATCATGGATACGTATGATAATAATGAGTTGATACCTACTAGAAATGTTACTGGATGGTGTGTTTGTATTGATTTTAGAAAATTAAATGAGACCACAAGAAAATATCATTTCCCTCTTTCCTCTGTTGACTAAATGCTTAAATGTTTATTAAGATATGGATTTTATTGATCTCTAGATGTCTATTATGGTTATATGGAAATTTTTGATTTCTCATAAGGACTAGGAAAATATCACTTTTACTTGTCCTTATGGCAATTCGCATATAGGCGGATGTCTTTTAACCCATATAATGCTCCTTCTACCCTCCAAAGATGCATAATGTCCATATTTTATGACATGGTTGAGAAATTTATGAAAATTTTTATGGATGATTTTTCAATGTTTGGATCACCTTGAGTTTGTGCTAAAACATTTTGATGATGCCAATATTATTTTAAATTGGGAAAAATATTAGCTAATGGTGTAAGAAAGGATTATGTTAGGACCTACAATCTCATGTAAAGGGATAGAGGTGAATAAAGTAAAAATTAAATTATTGAAAACTTATCTCCCCTAAAATATGTTAAGGATATTTGCAGTGTTTTTGGTTATTCTCATTTCTATAGAAGGTTCATTAAGGAATTTTAAAAAATTTAAAAACCTCTATGTGATTTATTATCTAGAGATGTGACCTTTAAATTTTCTAATGTCTACATAAAGGCTTTTAACACTCTTACAAAAAAAAAAACTTGTGATGCTCCTATTATTTTTGCTTTGGATTGGAATCTTATGATGATAGTGATGTGGCTATAGAAGTAGTTTTGGGATAATGCAGGGATAAAAGTTTTCATACTATTTATTATGAGAGTAAAACTTTGAACTTTGCACAAAAAAAATTATGCTACTAATGAAAATAATTTCTAGCTATCGAATTTGATTTTGATAAGTTTTGTCCTTATCATTTGCTTAATAAAATCCTTGTGTATAATTACCATTCTTCTTAGAGATATATTTTTATTAAGCAAGATGCTAAACCTATAATTAATAAATGGATCCTATTACTACAAGAGTTTGAATTAGAAATTCGGGATAAGAAGGGAAGTGAAAATAATGTAGTAGATCATCTATCCCACTTACATCATCATATGAGGTAAGTAAGGAGGGTGAACCTATTAGTGACACATTACCAAATGAAACACTCTACACAGTTACAAATCATCCTTGGTATGTTGATATTACACATCATCTTGTAAGTGGAATCTTACCTAATGACTTTTCTTATCATGAAAGGAATAAATTCATGCATGACTTGAGATCTTATTTTTGGGATGATCCTTGTCTTTATAAAATATGTTCTGATCAAATAATAAAGACATGCATCCTTAAACATGATTTTCATTCTATTTTATCTCATTGTCATAGTAAAAAATGTTGTAGTCATTTTGGACCTACTAAAAGTGTGGCTAAATTTCCACAAAGTAGTTTTTTATTAGCACATATTATTTAATGATACTTCTACTTTCTCTAAGGCTTGTGATAGATTCCAATTGGTTGGAAATATTTCTTTAAAACAAAAAAAAATGCGCCTTAAAAATATTTTAGTTGTTGAATTGTTTGATGCGTGGGGTATTGAATTTACGAGACCATTACCTAAATCTATTAATAATGAATATATTCTTATTGCAACCGATTATGTACATAAGTGGGTGCAAGTTAGTGTAACTCCCACTAATGATTCAAATGTTTTCATCAAATTATTGAAAAAGAATATCTTTATAAAAATTAGAATTCCAATGACTATTATAAGTGATGGGGGGTTTTTATTTCTATAATAGAGCATTTAGTGCTCTCTTGGGTAAATAAGGAGTTACGCATAAGGTCATAACTCCATGTCATCCACAAACTAGAAGACAAGTAGAAGTTTCAAATTAAGAAATTAAAAGGATATTGAAAAAAATGGTTAATGATTCCAGAAAAGATTGGTTTTTAAAATTAGATAACACACTTCGGATATATATGACCTCTTTTAAAACCCCTAGATAAATGTGGTGCGACCGTAGCCGGCACGCAATTTAAACCCTCTTGTTGTCAAATGTAGCACTGATAAATAAGGGTATCGTTCTAAACCGGGGATTGAGAGGGCTCACCTCTATCTAACTAGCTTAAAAATAATTAAAACTAAAAATAGAAATAAAAATCCTAAATAACACTAAATAAATAAATAAGAAAAATATTAATGGGGGTTTATCAAAATAATGAAATAATAAAATAATAAAAGGAATAAAATAAAAAAACTAATAATAATAATAATGAAAATGATGGGAAACTAGCAGATAGGAGAAATATGTTAGGGAAATAAAAATCCACCACTAGATTAGATCGAGATATAATATTTATTTCTAAGTCATCTTTTAATCGTGAGAAAGAGATCGACCAAGTTGCACACCAAAAGCAGGTCTATACACCTTATATTACTTCCCTTAATTAAATTAATACGACAAAGCGCCAATATTAATCCTATTAAATACTAGCAGTATAGCAGCAACAAGCGGCTCCTATATTTAACTAGATTTAATGCATTAAGTGTAAGTAGAAGGCTGTCAATCTAAGTACCCAGACTAGTACAAAACGCATGTCTAGCTGTATTTCCTATCCTTGACCCACACCTATCGAAACGTTTTACCACTTCGGTTAGAATCACAAAACGATTAGGTGAATTGCTATCTAACCTAGCTGCAATTTATACATATAAATTCTAGTATATTTAGATGGCCACCTCGCAGGCAAATAATCCTACATACTGTCACTTATGAGGAACCAGAACAAAGCATGCACCAAATAAACTATACTGGACAGAATCATACATATAAACGATAGCAATTAATATAGAGTCAAGAAACAATCTCTCGAAATAAAGACAATAAAATTATAAGTCAAACCATAGTCTAGGGTTTCAAATTATTCCCTAACAATAAATAATCAGCCACTCATAATTAAAGAATTAATTACACAGAAATTTATATCTAAAATATAAATTAAAAATAAGATAAAGAAATAACCGAATTAATTTTGAATAAAAGATCAAGAATTTATTCAGATAAAAATTAATTTTATCTTAAATAAATTCTACCGGTAATAAATTCTTCCCCAAATTTTCTTCCTCTCGGCACTTTAATTTCAGTGTAACAATTCTTTTTCTTTTTCTTTTATTCTTGCTGACTCTGATGGCTGGCGGCTGACGGAGGTGCAGGGTCGTTGAGTTCTGTGCGGCGGCTGAAGTGGTTGCCTCGGATTCCGTGCGTTTTGCACTGTAAGCGTCGTCCGTGCCTCTGCCGCTCTACTTTTTCCCTTACGAGCCTTTCTGCCGCTCACTTCCGAGCCTGAGAAGGCTCTCCTCCCTTGCGTCTCTGCCGCGATGTCAGAGCCTGACGGCTCTCTGCGTCGCTCCCCCTTCAGCGTCCCCTTTTTGCCTCGTTTCCTGGCCTTTGGGCCTTCGGCCTTTGGCCGTTGGTCCAAAGGTCAAATTTATTTTTTTATTTATTTTTTTTAAGAATAGAACCTGCAAAATAAAATTCAATAAATATTAATAAATAATATGTTATTCTAAATTTACTTAATTTATATCATTTTAGCTCAAATAATAAAATTTATGCAATTTTTACCACTTAAGCATAAAATAATAATTATTCCCCTATATTAGCTAAATAAACTACCAAAAACTAAGATTATAAGGGTATAAAATGTGTCAAAATATGAACTCATCAAAATGTCTTCCTATATACTTGTTTTTAGATATTATTACCACCTTCTTATAGAACTTGAGTATAAATCTTTTTGGATCACTTATTTTCTTAACATTGATATGCAGACCATAGATGAAAGGAGGCTTCTACAATTGAACGAGCTTGATGAATTTTCATTAGGTGCATATAACAATACTTAAATCTATAAGGAGCACAAAAAAAAAGGATACATGATCAAAGAATCACAAAAGGAGAGTTTGGAAAAAGGCAACAAGCACTTTTTTTTAATTATGCTCGTGATTGTTTCCTAGTAAGCTATGTTCAAGTTGGTTTGAACCATTCATAATGACGCATTTTTTTCCCTCCAGAGTAATAGAGATAAGCAATCCAGTAAAAGAAATATTTAAGGTAAATGGACACCAATTGAAAGTCTATGAAGGCGGAGAGGTTGAAAACCTCAAAACTGACATAAGCTTATAAAATTATGAGTAAATAGGACTAGAGTCAAGCTAATGACAATAAAGAAGTGTTTTTTGAGAGGCAACCCAAGTGTGTGTTTAAAGCAGTTTATGTTTCAATTTTCTTTAGATTTTATTTTAATTTACTAGTAATTTTAATTTTTTTGTTTACAAATACATAACAACTTAACATATTTATGAAGGAATTATAGGGAATAATAGCATACAAATTTTGAAGCTGAGAGGTAACACGAATGGAACACTTATAAGGTAACATGGAATGGGGACGTGTTTCATGACATATACCATGTTGGCATAAAAACATGAAATTCTTCCTTGGTATTTTTATAGTATTTTGATCACCTTTTAGGTACTTTTTATATGTTCTCACTTATACTAAATTTCCCTTTCCTCCTTTGTGTAGATTGATTGTCCATTGAGAACAGTAACCATGATAAGTGTGGGGGAGTTTTGGTTCATTTTTTTGCTTCATTGATTTAATATGTATTTATTTATTATTTTAGTGTTTTGTATGATTTGTGTTTAGTCGAGTCTTTATGAGTCTTAGGAGCCCTTAATTAGTTAATGATGAAAACATATTTGAAATCATGCTAAAAAGAATCACAAAGCTAAGATAAAGTCGAGTGAAGTTTTGAGTTTGTATTAATTTCGATGTAGGGAACACATATCTACTTTATTGGATGTAACTGGAGTGAGAACATATATGATTTTTTTAACCATCAGTTGATATATGTTAAGATTCATCAAAACCCATAGTGAACTTTTGAGCCATATAAGCCTTATTTTCTGAGTGGTCCACATAAAATAATATATATTTTATTGGCTTTGTTTTTCATTGTAAACCTCATATGCATTAAAATATTTTGATCAAATTACTGGCCGTAACTTTTGTAATGGACTAGAGAGAGTAATGAAACTTGTTCATGTGCTAATCAAATTTTTTAAGTTATAAACACCTTAATTGAGAAAGTGATAAAAGCACCTTAAGATTTACCACCATATAGCTACATAGCCTTTTACTTCATTTTTTTCATACATGAGTTCTACACCCCTTAGTTAAACCCTTTGAACCTTTTACATTAACATTTTTTTTATCACCCACATTTTTCCTAACCAAATCTATCCTTATTCTAAAAACTAGTATAAATTTTGATGAGGCTTATGTAAGTGATTCAAGGTTTTATGTGAAGAAAGTGTTAAAGAACATCATCAAGAATAAGAGTGAGAGAGGGAAAGAAAAATACACCAAAATAAAAGGAAAGAAAAGGATAAGAAACAAATGATGTGAATAAAAAAAAAGAGAGAAAAATTATCTTATCTCCTTTCTTTTATTTTGAAGAGAAGTGGTAAAAATGATGTGAAGGACCAACATAAAGATACTTGGCCTATGTGATGCTATATTATGTAATGAAAATATACATTGATAAGTTTGAATTTATAAGAAGTCTCTACATGAGTGTGATTATATTATGTTTAGGATATTTTTTTTATCCTTATTTATTTTTTCTTCATTAAATCTTTAAACATAGCCCCGTTACAATCCTTATAAAGTTATATTTAATTCTTAAAATAGGTGACCTTTATCTGTTGGAGATTAATCATATGAGTGAAACATATGGTTTAATCCATTTGACATGGATTTGTTATTTTTTATTGAGGTTTTTATCCACAAAATATAAGTCTTTTTTGTTGATATATGTGAGTTGCTTGTTATTTTTATCATATTATCTTACATATTCGAGTGTATTTATACATATGTAGTCATGCATATGAGAGAAAAGTAAAAACAAGAAGGTATACCTTTGTAAGGATGCATCTCAATATAATTAATGCGTGGTTAAGTTTTCATTCATTATTATTATTCTATTCATTCTATCATGTTTATGTGTAAACCATATGTTGAAATTAATCTTTTAAAATTTCTTATTGCTAAACATTGGTTGAGTGCTAATATTGATATTATAAAAGTAAAACATTCTGAGGTAACATTAGTTAAGGGTGTTAGAGGTTTTTTTTTTTTTCAATTTGTGTGTATATTGTTTGCGAAACCCTCACTAGACCTTATTCGTCATCTAATGATGACTTAGGGGTTTAAAAGGCATATTGCATATACTAAGTGTAATCGTAAAACCTACGAAAATGACTAGTCAATTTTTAATTTTATTTAGATTCATGTCTTACTTAAAATATACTAAGTGTTGATGAGCACATATTTTTACATATTTTATACCTTCTTAATTTAGGATTTTGATTATTTATTTGGATAATCTATGAGGGTATTTATTTTATTTTTAATTAATTATTTATTTTATAATAATATCATATATTTAAATAATTTTGAGCTGAAAGTTGATTTTCGTATAATTTTGATAACTTGTCTTACTTTGACTATAATTTTCACTTAAGAACTCAAATTTAGGTGATTCAAATTTTGATATAAAAATAAAAATAAAATATATAATTTCTATTACTAGTGTTTTTCATAAATATAATTGTATATGGATCAAAGTTTTAATCTAAAATACGTAAAATGAAGAATTGTCTAAAATAATTTTAGAAAGTTAATATCTACTCAATTTTATTTTATAGGTACTAATTAATGCACGGAGTAACAAATTAAGAAAAAGTGAATGAAAAAGTGATAATAAGGGAAAAATAGAAAATAAAATATTAATAAAAAAAGAATAGATGACACAGCGTGCCACTAATAAAAAAAACAAGCTGAATGGATTAAGAGAATAAAAAAAGGTACAAAGTGACAAAAAAGACAAAACCACATGAAAAAAAAATAAAGGATAGCAGAGAGAAGGGCACACAGAGAAAATACAAAATAGAACAGTGTCAAAAGGAAAAACATGATATAGAAGAAAAAAACGAGAAAAAAAGATTAGCAAAGAGAAGGCATGAAGGTAGATAAAATAGAAAATAGAAAAAGAGACAGAGTTGGAGTGAGCCAATAAGTGTGAAAAGAAAGCTGGAGGGCAAAAAGTGAACAGTGTCAAAGGAGGGCATAGGCACCGAAAAGTTGAGGAATTTTCAATGCCTACTATCCATATAGTACTATTTTTTGTTATGATTTTAAATCTAAAGTTTTGTAATTTTATATTTAAATATTCTCGTGTTCAAACTCTATGAATAATTTAAACTGCTTATTTAATTTGATTATTTTTATTTTAATTAATAGTACGTTCTAATTTTCTTTTACTATGGATATGATAAAACCCTATTTTATATAGATAGATTAATTGATTGCTTGATTAATAGATTATACTATATGTTTTATGTTATTGTTATAGATTGTGTCTAATTAATAGACTACTTTACTTAGCATTTGACAAGTCGAGAAAAAATACAAGAGTTAATTCTCCACTTTAGATTAAATAGCATAAATAAAAATTAAATGGATTGTAAAAAAAAAATTACTTAATTTCTACAACATTAGGAAAAGACAAATAATTAATTGAACATAAAGCTTCATCTTTTATTTAAATCATTTGACTAGAGATAACATGTAACATCCCAAAATTTATTATTAAAAAACTTCATTTTAAGCGGAAGCGTATAATAAAATAGTTAGATTTTACTACCGTAATTGACATAAAGATGATCCCACTATCATTATGTCAATCACAAGGCAAAAACAATTAGAAATTTTAAAAGCATAATAGGAAGAAACGAGACAACTTTTAATAACATCAAATAAGCGTTTGGATATCAACTCCAATTACAATATCAAAATACAACAGAAGGGATTATATGGAACTAAAAGCCTAAAAAGGTATCCGAATAAAACTATCATCCGCATAACATAACTCTACGTCTAAAACCCTAATACAAAAAAAAATCACTCCTCCACATATATAACATCAAAGGCTGCAAATTCATCCACTTGGTCCTCATCAACTTACACATATACATTTGGATCATCTACTTGTTGGATTGAGCAGCACCCATGAAACGAATGATTAGTATGCTACGTATTGAGTAAAGTAATAGTACAGTCAAGTAGGGTTACAATAATTCTAATAAGAAAATCATACATGCGTAAATCAAAAATGCCAAATAATTTATGATTCTAGGTCTTTCATTAGATATATCATATTTTTAATCTTTTATTTACTTTGAGTTTAAATACCCCACTATTCTTAAATCCAAGGAATGGTCTGAAACTCCTTTCGAAGACAACACACCCGAACCAATATTATTATCCGATGGAATAGACCCAACACCTCTCAAAGTAAGATATTCCTAAGCCACTATTATTAAACCGGGGGAATTGTTTGAAGCACCTCCTAGGGATAATACACTTGAATCACTATTATTATCTAGTGGAACAGACTCAACAACTCGATCCTGACTCACATAGTCTTCCACTTTAAATGGTTAGTATCTTTCCATTTATAATTTATCTCTTAATTGTATTTTCATTCACGTTGAGTATGAGATCTCACTATTCTTAATCCGGTAGAACAGACTAATGCACCTCTCAGGGACAACACGCCCGAGCCACTATTCTTATCCGATGGAACGGACCTATAAAAACACCTCGGCCCGACTTGCATGATCTTTCACTTTAAATGATTAGTACCTTATGCAGAGTTGATTGTATATTATCATGCTGAACTCATATAAATGTGCAAAACATACAACTGAACAACCTAAGTATGACCACGTAATTATCCTCAAATGATCATAATACCCTCAAAGTAGTTAAGACAATTTTATTCTCCTAAAGGCCTTATGAAACTCAATACTAATACATATAAATTTCCAATCGTTATCCGAAGTACATATCTTTAGTTTTTCATAGATATCATGTATCCAACATTATACCCAAATACCTATTTACATAATTTCATTACTCTCAAGAATATTATTTCATAACATTTCCATAAATATATTACTCGATACAACATACTCAAAACAAAAGCACATACAAAAATACATATATGACGTAAAACCCTAGCTACAACATGTATCATTACCAACAAAGACAGCGAACTCTATGCACGTAAATCCTAGACCTCCTCCGAGATCACCAGAAGATCACCTATGAAAATAAGATAAAATACGAAAATCGAGGAAAAAAGTTAAGGTAGAGGAGGGTTAAAATGGAAATAACCGAAGTCAAAGGGAAACTTAAGTTGTATAGAAGTGTAGATGAATGTGCGGTGGAACTATAATAAGATCTTGATGGTATTTGGACAAAATTTGGAGGTAAAAATAGAAGTATATGGCCAAAAATGAGAAGTTGCACGACTATACAATAGGTGGTGCCGCCCTGGTCAAATGATGTACACGGCCAGGTGGTGCAAAGGTTGCACGGCTAAAATAAAAACCTTTAAGGTTTTAGAACATTCTAGAATTATGTAAACTATAATAAAATTGCATGAAAGACTTTGTAATATTCTAAATGATGTAGAACTATCTAGATCTCCTTAGTCTAGAAAATTATTAGAAGGGTCTTGAAGGAAAATTGCTAAAATACTCATAAAAAATTTAGCCTGCAGAGAATCTAGACTTCCACTTTGCAGATGGGGAATAAGGACCATCAACTATAAATAGATGATGATCTCTATTTCCTTCCACCATTCAAGAGCTGTAAACACTCTCTACTTATAAATTAATGCTCTCTTGTCACACCCACAAACTCTCTCTTAACTTGGTTGGGGTTCTTATCCTCATTTTTTGGGCTTGGTTTTATCTAAGTATCGGAAGAGGTCAAATCAGTAAGCACTAAAGAAATAATGCACGGGAAAAAAAACTGAAGGAAAAGAGATGACTCTAATATCAGACCCGCAGCATCGATGTGGGCAAAGGGGTATACAAGATCTAGGAAAGTTTATGTCGATAAACAAATTAGTGAGGACTAATCTAAAAAGGTTCAACCCCCTCCACTGATCCACAAAGAAAGATGCTGTTAAAACAAATGAAATGAATTAAACAGATTCTTTATTTTTTACACCTATGTAATTATATACATACATACATACATACATACATACATATATATATATATATGCACTTGGCATGGTTAATATACAAGGCCTGTATACCGTCAGACCCATAAGTTGATGCTGAGCTGCAGATGATTCACATATCTTATTAAATGAAAAAACCAAATAATAAATAGCAAAGAATTACTAACCTTTTCTAAGGAAACACAAATAGCGGCAATCACGAATATAATACCATGGAATCACGTGGTACACAAGTTGATCAGAATTGAGGCATGTCAACATTCAAACTATATTGGGGAAGAAATGTCAATTAACTAAAATCCAATATATCGAAAAGACAAAGACTTGAAGATTTTGAGGCCCGCGCATCTGATGGAGAAAGAGCAGGAAATGGGGTTGTTCTTAGATCTCATGCTAGTACCTTACCAAAAGCTAATCTTCTACAAAAAGTCAAACCAAAATCTGTTGTTTCTCTATATATGATGAAATAATAAGAGCCAAGAACTTCTTCCATTCCCTACACTTAGATCCAACCGGTGAATGGGTCTCAGACACTCACTCGACATTAGTACAGGCTCTTACAAACGAAGATGAGGCTGATGTGAGCTGCCTACGTCAATATACTTGGAGTCTACTAGGCTGCATATCATTGATGAAGCAGCTGAGCTTTCAGCATCCTTTACTTTCCTCTTCTCCTCTCCTGAGATGATCAGGGCGCCTTCAGCTGTTAGAATTTGAACAGAACATACGAACCTCCTGTCATGACAGGGACCCACCTCCTTCTCAATCCTGCAATTCAACCAAACTTAAAACTTTATCATATGCATCTCTCTGTTAATGGAGCTAAGCATAGCTAAGAATAGAAGATAAGTAAAGATCAGATTAGTACCTATAACATGGTTTAGGCCATTTCTTTTTGCCACATACTTCAAACAATTTCTGCTTTGCAGCTTCAATCTCATTCTCCTCATTAACTTCAAAGAATTTATCACTCAACTGACTGACACAGATAACATCAGACTGCGCCAGCCTCCTCAGGGTTTCCCGTGCAGCATTCAACCTTGAGATCTCCCTCTGATCTGCGACACCTGAGGCGATAAACTTTCCATCAACATAAATGCTAGCTATGTTTCTTGAATCCTCCTTCCCGTGCTTGATATCAACTTGTTTCCCTTGCTTATGGCATACCTCGAATAGCATTGTCACTGGTTGTGGTTGTTCCATCAATGTCTCTAGTGTCACAATTGGCTCCAATAAAACCCTAAATACCTATCACCACCAAGTTTCAAACAAGTGAAAAGAAAGGCTCGGTTTTGGGACCACAAATATGTATATGCATTTATATATCATAGGTATCAGTTTTGTAAGTGCAGGAGTTGCTACGGTTACCAGCCAAAGTGCTTTGAGGTCAAATTCGCAGTCTACATATATAGCTGCAGCAATGGATTCGACTATGTCAGCTAAGACTTTGGGGGCTTTCATGGCTCCGCCATATACAGCTGTTTGTTCTTCTTCTTTAACTGCTAGAGCAAACTCCGCAACCTGCATAAACATGATTATGGGCATAGGGCAAATGGCAGTCTAATCATACACAAAGCTCCATCTCAACTATTCTTGGATAAATAAATAATATGTTCCACAATAATAACTTAATATTTATACACATGGAATATAAGGATTTATAACTTATTATTTATAAATAGAGAAAGAAAGCATACAAGGCTTCAAAGTTTACGAATTTCTTGAAAAAAATAACACATTGCGTATGATCTGCCAGTGCCAACATGTGTTTAGACTGTTAAAAAAAGGGGTGGTTAATAACAAATTAATTTCTTATTGCCCGTGAAATCCTCTCTTTGAAAAAATACTTCATCTGTATTAAAAATAGAGTCAATCTAGCTAGACATAAAGCCTTTTTTTATAAAAAAAATAATAATAAAGAATTATTTCTTATTTTTTCTCTCAACTTTTTTATTTCATAATTTATACATTAGATACTTTGTTTTTTTAATCCGTGTAAGTGAAATTTTGAGATTAATTTCATTAGTTCCTAGAAAAGTGTACGATTTACTAAAATGAGATACTTTTGATATGGAAGGAGTAATCCATATTCGTAAAGTTTGTCATGATAAACATGGAGTTAGAAAGGCTAGTTTTGGAAATTTAACTTGTTGAGATAAAAGGCACCCTTAACCAAAATGAGGAAGAGGATCAAACAGTCTAAGGATTTTAATCCTTGAGTCAACAACACAGTCATAAGAAGATATAATAGATAAATGCAAGCACACAAATATGAAGGATTTAATAAAGGGAGAAGGCTGAGACTTTTATTGCTTCAAGATAGGAGAAAAATGAAGGCTTGCACATTACTACTTTACAACCGATCAAGAGAGGGTTTTTATATCCTCCCTCGGCAAGCTTAAGCTTACACTACCTCATTAGCTGATAAACCCTACTTAACATCAATCAAATTAGATGAAGCATACAAATTGCCACTGATAATCATATAAGTTGACCTCATCAAATCATAGACAGCCAAACTAAAGAGGACCAAATTCCTTGGATGAAGGGATTTTCTAACCACCGTCTCAATATTTGTGTCCATGTTTTCCCCCTACACCTTAAGCCTAAGACGAGAAATATCCTTTGATTTATCTTGCCCTAGCTCTTCTCAAGTCCACTTTGCCAACTAATCATACCATTTGGTATTCCTTTGTTCGACAATTTTTGTGTGGGCCAATCCAATTTGGCTCCCTTAGATATTGATGACAGCGTCAACTCGACATCTTTCTTTGGTTCACCACAAGCCAAAATTCACTTGGCTAAACATCTAAACCCGGGCCTCAGCCCGTTGGCTTCATTCCCTCAGAACACTTTTCTGAACCCCAACATAACTATCTAGAATACCACAGCTTCTCAGCCCAGCCCTATCCGCACTAGGGCCCAACCTAACAGGCTGTTTGGATGGAGGTTAATGATGGTTAATGAAGGTTAAATTTTACGTTAACTTCGTTTAGCAATATATTTTTGAATTTAACCTAGGTTAAGTTAGGTTAAATATTAACCTCATTTAACCTTGATTCACCCCAAAATTGTTAACCTTCAAATCAGAGGTTAATAAAGGTTAATGTTAAACTTTGGAAGATATTTTATCCAGTCAGACCATATTCACCTAGGTTAACTTCAATCCAAACAAGGTTAGACATATTCACCTAGGTTAAACGAACAATCATCCAAACAAATTTTTTTTTATATTCACCTTGATTCACCTAACCTACGTTAATTTATATCATTTAACTTATAAAGGTCCTAACCGCATTTAACCTCCATCCAAACAGGTTGTAAATGACTAAGTTTGATCTCCCCATGCCCCTTCCAAGAAAACTATCCAAGGACGCCTCGATTGGAGAGTTGATTAATCGCTTATATGGTACTACTTGTACAAAATAATTATTTTAGAATTTTTTTATGATGCTTTAAAATAAAAATAAAAATAAAAATAAAAACAGACAAGAGGAAAATATGTAATAACTGTGAAACTCTAAAGCTACTCATGAAATAATCCATCAAGTTTTCAACATTTACCTTCCCATCCAACACAGGAGCATTATGTCTAACGAACCGATATAATCCATGTTTTACAGCGACCCTAGCCAGCTTCTCCGTACTTATGTTTGCCGCCCGTAACAACGACAGCTGACCCGGTTCAAGCGACGGGTAAGCCAAGTACACAAAATTAGCAAGTGCGAGTCCCAAAGCAGCGTCGCCGACGAACTCCAACCGTTGATACGAAGTTGACTCCGTATACGATGGATGAGTTAATGCTGCTTCTATAAGCTTCCTGTCTCTGAATTTATAGCCTAGGATTCTTTCCACCGCGTTTAGACACGCGTGTGAAGATGTTTGGGCGTTGATTTGTCGGAGTTGGTCGTAATCCATGTCCGAGTCGGTTAATGAGGCGGCGGTGCTAATTGTTGATGACCCGGCGGCGATGATTTGTCGGAGTTGGGCGTTGATTTGTCGGAGTTTCGGAGGCTAAGGTGGAAATCTGGGAAGAGCTTATAAGTGGGGACAGGGTCTAGTCTCTGGTGTCTCACAGTAATGGTGACTGCAGAAGTAGGTATCCCCTCAAGCTTTTTGTATCCTACTTTCTGTTACGACAAGAACATGCTAGTATCAAAATTATACAATCAAATTACTCCTAATCAACAAAATTAAAACTAACATATCAAAGACAAAAAAAAAACAAATTAAACCTGAATCCTCTTCGTCAGGGAAGTTTTAATCTCAACTACCAAATTATCAGTTAGTATTGAGGGTTGTGTCGTGTCTCTGCCTGGGGAGAGAATAATTGGGGGGGGGGGGGGAGTTGAGGGCAGAGATATCGACTCGGGAGGTTAGGGCGACAGAGGAGAAGAGTTTGAGCGGAGTAGTTTTAGTATTGGTTGTTTGAGGGATGAGGCAGTGGGTGATGGTGAAGGTGAGACATCAGAGAGGAGTCGAATTCTTGAGTTAATTTGAGGTGGGGGGGGGGGAGTCAATTGGCGTCGTTTTGGGTAGCAGTAAAGGCGGCGGTGGGGTTGATGATGGTTTCGCTTTTAAGGTGTAATAATGGGAGGGTGGAATCAGAACTCAGGAGCGATGATCGCGGGCATGAGATAAAGGAGACTAAGTCACTAAGACGATTGAAACAGTCCTATCCTACCTTGTTGTAAGGAAGAGTTTGGCCGTCGGACAAGTGCAGGCCGCTGTTACGAAAGAATTGGTGTCTTTGATCAAAAGGGACTCCGTCCCAATCGTTCAATATTATTTATTTATAAAATTAAATGTTCTATTTTAAGAAATACTAAATTATCTCTATTCTATAATAATAGTTGAGAATAATTTTTTAGAATTTTACCTTTTTCTACATGATTAATCATAGCATTTAAATAATTTTTTCCCTTTTTAAAAAAATCTAAATTTTCAATATTTATAATTCAATGATCATTTAAAGCGTCAGTTACATATGTTATAATCCTTAATATAATTATACATAGATTTCTATTATAGTTTTCCTTATTATATATAAATTCACAAGTGAACATTTAAATTACTAGTTACTTTTGATTTTTTATGTCATGAGTTATGAAAAAAACATCAAAGTAAAAAAAATACATTCACACTATCCAAGTACCTATTTTGCTCTAGTTGGTTGCATTACAATTAATCATAATATTCCTTACAATCCATCATTATTCTTCCCTAATATTTCCTAAGAAATTAAACTAGCACCCATAAGTATTTCACTTTCTAACATCTTAATTCGTATTCACCTTAGCATTAGTCGTTGCTAAGTGAAATACGAGTATGCACCAATCACCAATCACCAATCTCCTTTGTGATAAATAAAGCATCATGTTTAGCATTTTTTTCTATTATATATTTAGTTAGCTGTGAAGTGTATTAGCATTATATTTAATTTAACCAATCATATAATAGATTTGCATATGTAATTCTTTTACACTTTAATTTTCTTTGATTTCCTTTCTCTTTTTTTTTCAAATACTAATATCATATATCAGTTACAAGTCTGTAAGACATCAATAATTAAATCATATTAATACTAAAAACACTAAGTGTATGTTACTACATTAATACTAAAAACACTAAGTCTATGTTACTACGTTTCCATAACTTTCGTAATAATACACAAATACTTAATCCTCTACAACAATTACAAGAATAATAATTGTCGATTACATCATAACATAAAAAAGATAGCTGAAAATTATAAATTTATTTATCTTCTTAACTTTATAATACTCTGCATGTTTCATAATATAAGACCTATAACATTTTAACATACATATTTTAGAAATTTTGACACCTAAATTGATTGATATGTCCCTCCATTAATTGTGTCCATCTAATTAATACTCTAACATAAAAATAAAGGGGAAAATAATTAAGCATTTAATGTTTTGTACTATTTGTAATAAGTCTTATATTATGAAACAAAATTGAAAAAGTTATAGGTCTTATATGAGTAACATATTTTTACCTTTTTCTTAACTAATTTTCTCAATTTTCCTTTTCTCCTTCAATATGAAACACTCAATGTGCACAACGATAATAACTTTAGTTGCTATAACATTAATTATGGTAGCAAATTGCGTCCATTACATTATAAAATAAATTGACACGACAATAAATTCGGCCGAGTAGGAGAAAATAATGATGAAATAGAAGATAAAATCAAAGAAAGAATTAACAATTAGAATGCACAGCTAAAATAATAGATTTTTCCAAGAAAAATCTTGGTAAAGTGAAAAAAGTGTCATGCAACTCCAACCTTTGTTAAAGGAGGGGGGACAATATATGATTCATTTTGCTTCAAGCATCTATATATATATACACATACATATATATAAATCCACTACTACTAGGTAATATATTTAGAAAACTTGTTGAATTACATATGTTTGAGTCTTTAGCAATTTATATTTGAAGTCATTTCAATAATTTCAGATGCTTGGCCTTGACTCATGTGCTATTTTACTTTAAGTAGTAATGTCTTATTAGTTCATTCTTCAACACTTAGCACATACCAAATGCATTACTTGGCTTATTTAATATCATTCTACCTCCACTTTTACTACTTTTGACTTATCATGAAGAAAATTGCCCATCAATTGTTACATGCGATACTAATTAATTACAAATTTATAGTAACTATTGTCTGTATATTAAACACTTGGAATTGTGACACAGTTAAACAAATTACACGTGCTATAACTGTGTGACATAATGATAAGGCATAACAAAGGCAACAAGTACAATAAGAGACATTACCTCAGTAAATGGACCATGACACCTTCACTAAATCCTATTTCACAATTACAACATAACTCGATACATAAGGCTCTCAAATTCACCAAATTTAGGACAATATCCCAATATCTTACTATATATAAAAAGGGAGTCCTGAGCAACTCTCATTTTCCCGCCCAATGCACATGAACATTTAAACGTTATTGAGAATTGTGTAAAATAACAGTTGCTAACAGTAATATCATTTTCCACATCAACAACGCTTAGTATTCATTTGGGTAGGTACATGTCACCGATCCTTCACAATTCAATACTTCCATGTCATTAATCTTCACAATTTCTATACAATAGTTATCAATGGTGGGAAAAGCAAACTATTTTATAAATAGCTAGATATTATACACATCAAATCTCCAATTTTAAATTTTCAACAACAAAATAATTGTATAAATATGGACTTATGTTAGATCACCCCACCAAACTCTTTGCCTTCGTCTTTCTCTTCACACATTCCACAAATGCCTCCAGGTTTACAAAGTGAAATCAATATTCATTTATGATTTTTGAGTTTGATTTCTTATTTAATACTCAACTAACATTATATTCTTATCCTTTTAGATATAATCAATACAACATATGAACATGCCTTTATTTTCTCTTCTGAATGAAATCAACCCTTCTTCAACAACATGGGCAATTCAACTCATACTGATAAGAATGTACGAGAAGAAATTCTTTTAGAACAAATCTCAAGTATACTCTATGGAGTGTATAATGCATGACAACCAAGTAATTATTTAAGATTAAAATTATATTTTAGAACAAAACATTTACTTAATTTCAATACGGCTATGTTTTCTCAAATATTGCAAGAAGTTAGAGTGCATGCAACAATTAGAAGGTCCCTTATTCAAAAATTCAAGCACATTTTATCAAAATAAGACTTACACTGTAACACCCCCAAATTTACTACTGGAAAATTTCGTTTAATTTAAAGAGGTTTAGCAGAAGCAAACAGATAAAACTGTAAATTCGGGGGCATTACCGCCACACTTAGTACCAGATCAATTTACTCCTACCGACCCGATACTAAGTGCTAAGGCTAAATAAGAATAACACCAAAAACGAGTCATTAGTAAAGCATAAGTTCGAAGGAATCAGAGTGCGAAAGTCAAAAGTTACAATCCGATATACAATTTAAAATACCAAATGTCAGAGGACACAAAATAACGAAATAAAACAAAGCACGATGATATAGAGAAACAAGACGGGGGATGCTCTCCGGCCACGTCACTCTCGGCCCCCAAGCTGGGTCCAGACTCAACTTTCAGCCCTGTAGGCATCAAAGACATCACCCCCTACCTACAAAACTCAGACGGTCTTCTGCTCGTGGGAATGAGCAGCACCCATGAAACGGGTGATCAGTACGCTACGTACTGAGTAAGGTAACAGACGCACTAAAGCCCACATATACAGAGATACATGACATAGTAGACATAGCTCGTAAATAATAAACAATAACACAGATGAACAATGTTGGTCACGAATCAGATAACTTTCTCATTATATCTCTGATAATTATAATCGATTCACATCATAGTCTTTATCAATCCATGTGAGTGCGGGAACCCCACTATTATAGCCGGTGGAACGGTCACGAGGGCTATGCCCTGCCACTATTATAGACGGTGGACCGGTCACGAGGGTAATATACCCTGCCACTATTATTTGCCGGTGGACCGGTCTGGCCCCGACTCACAAGGTGTTCCACTGTAAATATTAGTATTTTTCCCATGTCTTATCACTTTTACATTTGGTTTGTTGAGCACGGAATCCCCCACTATTATAGCCGGTGGAACGGTCACGAGGGCACATGTCCTGCCACTATTATTGTCAGTAGAACGGTCGCGAGGGTAAAATACCCTACCACTATTATAGCCGGTGGACCGGTCTGGGTCCGGCTCAACATATTCCTCTTTAAGTGACTAGTGTCTTAACGTATATTATTCGAGGGTATTTCACCTTTGACATGCATGGCTAAAGGGCCTCAACACATCACATCATAACTTATGACATATTCGTACTATCATATACTAATGAGGACACATGCACACGTTTCGATTCCAAGCCACGCCACACATGAAACAGTTAAGATAATGGCATTTAAAACACGACACATAAATTATATAGAACATCCAAGGCACGTAGGATACATGTCACACATTCGGCCTTAGCTATACCCTCACTCGGTTTAGGTTACCGAGCTATCTTCCGCACTTATATTAGACCACTAAACACCTTTTATAATTATCATACTTGACACATTTCTCACATCGGAACCCAACCTCTAGGTATGTGGGTCAAGGCCCACCACCTTATACCCCGAGGTCTACTCACCACTTTACCCTAGGGTTTTCACCAGAAACCCTAATCTGGGCCTATATGGCCCTTCCTTCTCTGCCTCCCATAACCCATACTATTCTAACGCCCCATGTATCATGACCCTCAACTCAACTCTCACCTCATACCTCGCTCCTCATGTTTTATTCGTATTATTTTCTTTTTCTTTTTCCACCTCCTCAAATTAGGGTTTCCTCCCCAAACCCTAGTCGGTCCCTAGGTACCCTTATATTATCCTACGTACTATTTTTCACCTCGAGCCTCTAGACTCCCAAACAGACTTTTCATTACCTTCCCTACGTCCCAAAGTAACTTTTCATACGTAAGGTTCGCCCCCATGTGGACCTTAACCTCCCCATGCAAACCCTATCATTTTCACCATGCCAAACCCTATCATTCCCATGCAAATCCTAGTTCTCCCATGTAACCTTATTTTCTCCCACTCTTCTATTTTATTTAATTCCCCTTCTTATCATCATTTCACAGATTACAAATTACCTAGGTCATCCTTACCTACGTTAACCAACTTACTTCCCCTTGGTTATCTTAATTTCTTATTTTTCTCTTTCAAGTCCCCCCTTCCACAACACCTCATCAAATAACCTAGCATGCATGTCGTAGGGGTCACATCACATCACATCATATTTGTATCATACCATATTAGCACATACAGACAAGAGCACGAGAACATACCTCGGTTACACGCTGCGCTACATAATAACACAGATAACATACAGATTATAGCATACAACCGCACAAGGCATCCAAGACAAGTAAAACATGCAATACACACAGGTGGCCTTAGTTACGTCCTTACCTAAATCGGCGTCGGGCTTGGAGCACGCTCCTACACCTCCTGGGGTTTGACCCGGTTCACCTATAAGGAAGAAATACTAAGGGTCAATTTCCCTTTACCCGAATTATCAAAATTCCTATCTTACCCCTATCATGGCCTAATACTAAGGCTAATATTAATAATAGTAGTTTATAATTAAAAAGGTAGGGTTATTATTATTCTCGAGGTAGTTAAACAAATGACCACTAATCAAGGCAAGTCTTAGTAAAATCCATAGTTATTACAGTAAAGGGTTTTAATATTACTAATAACAATATTATTATTAATACCAATAATAATAGTAAAAATATTACTAATAATAATGATAGTAGTTACAATGATAATAATGTTGACAATAATAATTAAAATCGTAGTAGTATCGGTGATGATAATAATAATGATAATAATAATAATAATAGCAACAACCATGATCTGATGATAATCATAATAATAGTAATAATAGTAATAATAATAATAATGATAATAACAATAACAACAATAATATTGGTAATGATAATAATAATAATAATAATAGTGCAAATAGCAATAATAATACTAAAATATTAATAAGGATAACACAACGATAATAAGAGTTAGAACAATAACATAATAGTAATAATAATAATAATAATAATAATAATAATAATAATAATAATAATAATAATAATAATAATAGTGAAAATGATGGTGATAGCAATAACGATAGTAATAATAATAATACTAACAATAATGATAATGATAGTAATGATAATAATAATAATAATAATAATAATAATAATAATAATAATAATAATAATAATAATAATAATAATAACAACAACAACAACAACAACAACAACAACCACAATAATAATAATAATAATAATAATAATAATAATAATAATAATAATAATAATAATAATAATAATAATAATAACAGTGACAACGATAATACTAGTAGTAATGCAGATAGTGATAATAAGAGTACTAAAAGTAGTAGTATTAAATAACGATAATAAGGATGGGAATGATGGTAGTAATAGTTAAAGTAATATGCGTGGTAAATATAACGATAGTAATAATCATAATAATAATAATAATAATAATAACAATAGTAATAGTAGTAATAGCTTAACAAGGTCTTATAGTTAATTAACACCATTAATTAGAGGTTCTTAGGGTAAGGTTGGGTCCTAGTATTAATAATAAGGGTGGTAGTATTAGTAATAATAATAATATAGTAATAATAATGATAATGTTAATATTAGTCATAATAACACTAATAATAGTAGTTAATAGTATTAAAATCATTAATCACTTTTATTATTTAAGATCTAGGGTTCAGGGAGTTGGGCAACCTGGCTGGGGTGGTGGCGCCGGCGGCGGCAGCAGCGGCGGTGGAGGAAGGGAGAAAAGGGAAAAATGGATGTGGAGGCTAGGGAAGGGGAAACTAGAGGAAAGTGGAGGTGTAGGGTGGTAGAGCAGGATCCCGTGGTCGTTTTGGGGGTGGTGACAGTGTTGCAAGCGGCGGTATGGGCGGCGGTGGCGGCGCAAAGGTGGCGCAGGGGCTGGAAGGGTTGTTTCGGGGTGGCAATTTTGCCCGGCCGGGGCGGCATGTGCGGGGCAAGGCAGGGAGATCTAGGGGGTTGGTTGTGTAGAGGGCGGTGCAGGGAGGATTTGGGTGACAAGGGCAGGCGGAAGAGGTGGCTGACGGCGGAGGAAAGGGCGGCTGAAGGTGGGGCGGCGCGCGACGTGGTTTCTCTGGGTTCCAGATTTTCGAACCCGATCCAGGCGGCTGTTGGGGATATTTATAAGCCAATTGGGACAGGAAATGACAAAGCTTCGAGGGAGGGTAGGGGGTTAGGGTTAGGGTAGGTTGTCCGGTGAGAATGGCCGGCGCATGGTCTGAAATTTGCAGACCATGATCTGTCGGGGAAAAGGAGGAGCTTGCGTGCGAGAGAGGGTCTGAGTCGTTTGGTCACATCCACAGGGAAGTCAACGAGGAGAAGAGGGGCGAAATGACCGGTGATATGGCATGGCATTGAAGGTTACGTTTCCGGCGAAAATTTCGGCTGCAAGTGGCTGAAGGTTGAAGACGAATTGCAGGTGGGGCGGACCGGCGGTCCAGGGGAAAAGAAAAGAAAGGAAAAGGGGGGAGGCCAAACCGGCCGGGAGAAGGAGAGGCGTGCGCAGGGAGCTGGGCCGCGAGGGGTGTTGGGCCAGCAGGCCGGCCCAGGTCGGGGGAGTTAGAAAAAAAAAAGAAGGGAAGGAAAGGAAAGAAAAGGAAAAAGAGGGAGAAAAAGGGAAAAGGGGGAAAAGGAAAAAGAAGGGAAATTATTGGTTGGATTAATTAGCATGATTTGGGTATCTGGGATGTTTAATAAAATAATTATATTAAAATAATAATTAAATTCTCTTTTTAGGTTGATTTAGGGATTTTTGAAGGAATTTTCTTAAATTCCATTTTAACTTAACAAAACACTCTAATTTTCTCCAATTAAATTATTTATAAAGTTTATATTAGTTTGAAACTATTTTACTCTTCTTAATTTGAAAAAAGTAATTTATTTAATTAATTTCCAAAATAAAATCCTTAATTAGCTTAAAATACCGATGTTCCTTCTTTTTAAAACACTTATAAATTTCCTCTTGGCTTACCCTAATTAACTTCCTATTATTTTAATAAAAATAAATTATTTTGATTAACCTTCCACATAAAAACCTTATTTAATAATAGATAATAGAAATTAGGATTTTTGGGGCATTTCATACACCGCATGCAAAATTTTATTGTTGCCGACAACAAAATGGGCATCAAAATAACCAGATTTCCATATGTAATTTATTTCATGACAAACATTGAAATTATATAACAAATTAAAGCACCATCAATGTATAAATTTATATTATTGATAAATGATTCCATCATATAGTTAAAAACCTACAATTAGTATAACTTATATACTATCGACATTAAATAATGATACAATTATAACATATCTAAATGACTAACCTTTCATATCTATATTTCGATGTTATATAATGATACTATTAAAAAATAACTAATATACTATAGATGTAAATAGTAATATTAGCGTAGCTTATCATAGATAATTATCTTATTCAATAAATATATCCTTACACGTGTTGTCTATGTTTCGGTCTTTGGATGTTTATAGTAGTATATTTTATTAGTACATTGGTGTCTAGATTAGTATATTTTTGATAAATATACCATTGCATGTGATGTCTAATTTATAATCCTTGGTTGTTTACACTATTTTTTTTTATTAGCATGTGAATTTCTAGATTAGTATATTTAGATATTTATAATATTATCTTCAACTACATGTTTTAGTATATTTATTTATGTATAGATGTATTAAGTATAATATCATATCCAGATACACCAATATACAATTATTTAATACTAACAACATATTATGTAAATATCTTAAGTTACAATATCTATTTTGCAGTTGAATTGACCTAATATGTCTAACCTGAAAAAATTGCTTTTTTTTTTACCAAAATTTCTATACATGACACATTAAATATTCTTACTTGCATTTTTATAAAATCTTCACACGTATTACTTAAATTTTCATTAAGAAACTCAATAATAATGAACTCAAACAAGGGACGTAACTACTTGTATTTGATGTTATTTTTACTATTCTCTAAATTTTAAGGATTTTCCAATGTTTGCAAATATTTATAAATAAATGTACTATACATTAAGCTCTAAAGAGGAATAATTCATGACAAATAACAAGCATGCATACATACCTTCAAGGTAGAATTGTGATGATCCTCCTATGATGGATATATAAATTGGCAAAGTTGATATCATATGGATTAATTAAGCTAAAGTACTCAAAAATATATTTGATTCTAGATTGAATACAAAAAATTAATATCAATATAAAATTTGACCCAATGCAAAATAAGTCAAATCCATTAACAAGTCATCTCCAAGCCTATCCAAACTAAATGTTACAAAATGAAGATTATTTATGCTCGAAAATAAACCTAGACCCAAATCTAATTAAAGTAGAATATAATCTAATTCAACCAACAATTCACAAACACAAAATTCTAGTTTAACACAAATTTCTAGATGAATATCAATAAACTATTTTTATCATTAGAATTTTGCATAGAAATATATGTTGCACAACTCATAGACATAAAAAAAAAAAAAAAAAAACTAAAGTAGTCCAAGTTTTATATTTTGGTTCGATAACCATGTCTTTTCTTCCCTCAATGAGATTGCTATAATATAATAAATTCATAATATAAGAAAGTTATCAAGCATTATAAAAAGAAAAGCATTTATATTTAGTTAACCATATATGTGATATTTATTTCTTTATTTTTAATAAAAGTAAATAATAATTAATATATGATGATAATAATTATCAAGAAAACTTAGGATAAACATAAGATATGCAATTTTTAATATTTTACATTGATGAATATATTTTATCAATAATTTTATATTTTACGTTAATAACTTCCTGATATACTTGATGGTATACCTGCATTAACTCTACATTTGTAGATCTTATAGAAAGGGAAAGTAAATTAATCTCTAGTTATAAATAATTTCACATAATTTTATAGATTACCCTAAATTAAACAAAGTAAAATTATATTATTAAAAAAACAATTTATAGAACTCATAATTTTTAAATTTTAAATTGACTTGACCTGACCTAAAATCCAACCCAATTATGCATACACAAATTAAAATGAAGACTTGCTTTCATAAAACACAATCAAAATAGGTCTAAACCAAACATATGTAATAAACTCAAGATTAACTTGAACTAAGGCAATCTAAATTAAAATCATTCCAAATAGCAATTTCTTATCACCAAAGACAAGTTTAATATAGATGTAATAGGGATAAAAATCTACCCTCCCGTATATTATTTATTTTACATCAAGCCTTTATAAATAATAAAAATATATTCAATAAAATACCCATCTATATAAGAGATATCACACATGAAAATAATTTTTTAACCTTTATTACCCTCAAACCAAATGAGGAATAAGAGAGGAGACTAGGGACATACATAAATGGAAATTAAAAAAAGTACTTTTAGTCATATATGTAATATTACACACGTCAAGTGACAGTAAACATCACCTAGCAAGCAAGATATTAATGCCAAATAATAATAAATAATAGTAAAATAACATAATCATAGTCTTCACAGATGATAGAAATGAATCGCTAAACTTGCAAACGTTCCTTACCTATAAATAATAGTCTATAATCTATAATAAAACATGAAAGCAGCAAACAAGCCAGTCACGAGGGGGGGGGGGTCATTATGTCCAAACCTACTGCATAAATAAACTGTTCAAAACCATAACCAAAAGGTAAAGCAAGTTTGACACCGTTTACACCAAAGGCTTGTAAGGAAAACTTATTATTATTATTTTTTTCTTCATGAAAAAAGACTAGTTAGCTTAGTTTGTATTTTTTTTGGCGGGGGGGGGGGGGGGTGGGGCGGCGGGGAGGAAGGTAAAAAGGAAGAAAAGAAGTTAAAAAGGGGGGCAACAATAGGCTGCCATTCCACTATAGACGCCATACTTAATATATATCATCATTTCCTTGACAAATAAGAACCAACTGCCAAATGGCCACCAGCTCTAAGAGACCACCTAAAAACTTTGTACTGCAGAAAACCGGAAATGCATTCATTTCTGGTCTCAGCTTCAATTCACCATCATATGATCGAATCCTGATCCAGGTTGAAGCGGAACTCGAGGTCCTCCCACGTTGTGAAGGAGCTGCTGCAGCCAACGCCTCGTGGTCGGATCTTCCTGAAAATTACAAGCGTTTCCAGGAGTCAACAACTAACAAAAAATAATTATTATTATTATTTATTCATTAATTTCATTGAGCATTCGTGATATAATAAAAAATAAATAAACGTGGAACTTACGCGCAAGCAATTGGCGAAGGTTGCGTCCCTCAGCATGTCAGGAAGGCAGCTTCTCAGTGCTTCACAGGCCCTGAAGGAAAATATATCATACACATCAGAAACATATCACCCCCCCCCACCCCCCGGCAGGGGAGTAAGATTTTGATCAACATCAACTGACTGACCAACCTAGGATTGTCAGAGAGTCTAAGGTAACAGCGAATGATGTGTTTCAGAAGCCGAGATGAAGGCTGCTCAGCCAATGCAGCCACCATGTTGCCCAAAACTCGTCCAACAGCAAAGAAGCGTTCGGCTGTGGTGCATATGTAGTCCAAGCCTACATCATCCAAAAGGATCTTCTGGACTATAAATGTAGCAACCTGCCAAAAACAGGGTTTCTTTAATACACAGCCATGAATATGAAACCAAGTTTTGTTCAGGTAAATGTAGTAAGGCAAGGATAACCCACTGTTTTTGAGAGTTCGCTTCCCATTTCCATGGTACGGAGGCATAATGGGATAATCTCAGTTGAGAGGAGGAAGCTTATTACTTCTGTATCATCAACCTGAAAGGATAGAAAAAGAGGAAAAAGCCGTTCAAATTTGTCACGAACAAAGTGATATCTTATGAAATTCATATAAAAATATGATGATAGGTCAATCCAGAAACATGGCATGTAGGTTTCATCAACATTAGGGGTCAATGGACTATCACAAGAAGGAATTATGGCCTTCACGCCACACTCTGGTTTCAGAACATGCCTTGACAAGAGCTCCAATAACGCCCAAGCTAGTTAGCCTCAGATACTCAAATGGCCTTGACTTGCTTGTGGTGTTCAGAAACGGATACAGGTATAAAGGTATATGAGCTGCAAACAAGTGGGGGAAATTCAGTCATATCATCAACATAGATCCAGAACTTCCGGTCTATAATTCGGAAATATAGGCGTATCTCACCAAGAAATTTCATACTTAAGACAAAGTTGACTAACTACTGGCTCTGAAGAGCACAAAACTATGTGATGTATATAATATGGGGACATGAGCAACATAAATTACGGCACATATTTTGACAAAGAGAAAATTACCGTTCAAGAACAGCATCCGGGTTTCTTGATGGGAGGCCACACACTGCAAAAATGGTGATATATATATTTATAGCATTAGTATATACTAACCCAAAAAGTTCTCTTTCATTCTGATTTTGTGTAATATATTTACCCAACCAGCTACTTTTCATTATTATTTTATGCTCGTTAAAACATGGACTAGGACAAAAAGGATAAAGACATAAACAAAGAGAGGAAAAAAGGAAAAGAAAACAAAATAATACCCCATTTATAACACCCAAATAAAGTTTTGTCAAAGGCTCATCACCATCCCCTATAGAAGTAAAGATGTGGCCATCGTTGTGAGAAACATCTTCCCCTAGCTAATTACAACTCAACAAATTATACCTATAGCATCTATCTCCCAAAGAAAGAATAAATATGTATATGCTGAAAATTCTCCCTGCATACCCTCCTTGGTTGGAAAGGGTTAGGCTGGACAAGGAAGCTACATTAACGCTTTCTTTAGGTTTCCACCCATCAAATGTTCTTTCAAAAAGGGATGCCCTATCACATCTTTCCAAAGGAGTGGCTACGAATTTCTAGAGATATATTATTCAAAACTTTCTCAGCATAATCTCCCTTGCTCCTCAACCCTGTGCACTTCCCAAAGCAAACCCCATAGAAAACAAAAAGACATGCATTCAGAAATTATTAGGCATATACTCAGCAGTAGAAAAAATTGCAGCCCATAATTTCAGGATGACAGAATTGCAGCATAAAAAACAGATTCGCTGACAAATTAAAGGTCACATCTCCCTCCCTCTTCATCTGGTATAATCAACTCCGCCTTCAATGCACTAGTATGGAGCAATAAGGTGCAGAGCTATGTAGCTTTCCTCAAGATAAGAGCAGACCATGAATTAGAAATAATCAACAAACTACAAGCATATAACTTCTTACCAACTTCAATTAAAATACTCCATCCAACCCAAAATATAAGTCTGACTCAGAACATCAAGCGTACTAAAGCAAAGCAAGACTTCTTTTATTTGTCTTTAAAGCCTATTCACCTCCTAATTTTATGATTTGATAAGTGGGGGCTTATATCTTGCCCAAATTCAACTTGATAGGTTTTTTCATTTGAATTATTCAATGTTTTAGGGTTGATTAGAGCAACTATAAGAAAAAGCTTAAATATGCTAAGTTTGTTTATGATTTCGACAACTAAATAGCAAAGATAGCTATAAATTGGGATAGAGTAAAGAATAACACAGACATATGATTCAATATTCAATGAAGTGAAGCTTTACCTGAAGCAGTGCAAGCGCATTGCAAACACGGTTTGATTGAGCTGGAGTCAAAGTGGGTGGCGAAAGAACAGGGTATATTGACACAATCTCCTGCAAGAAATCAGCAATTACAACATTATGATTACAGAATCATGTATCAGAGGGTCAGGGACTTCCTCACAGCAATCAACCAAAGACAATTAAGTGAAGAAAGGAGATAGTTTCCTTGCTGATAGATTGATGAACAAATACCAGAAGTGCATACCTGTAGCAGTGCAGCAATGGTGCCGAACGAGTTCCACAACAATGGAGCCAAATCTTGAAATAATTCTCTTTTCTGAAAACAAGCAGAATGAGGACTGGGGAAACTTCAACAGAGTTCTACATAAATGTGTTAGATGTCTTGGTCTCTGACTAAGAGAAAACACATAGCCTATTTTCTGTTCATAATAACCACTAGTCTACTACATAGGCTTATTTCCATAACAACCTGGTTTCAACAACCAATATCGTGCAGCAGAACTGCTTTCAAACATAATAACTCTGATTTTTCAATTTTGCATGTTAGAAGAAAAAATATAGCTTGGCAGCATCATTTGCCTTTTGAGAAGGAAAAATAAGCCTTCCTTCATAATAAAACAAAACTAATGGTGATCAAAGCAATTCCAACACCTCACCATCTTACACGTTCAAACTTTGCATTAAGTTCTCCACTGTGGGAGTTAGATAGAACAAAAACTGTCAGAAAAAATATCCTTGCATGGATGTGATGCCACGAAACAAACAAAGAACCAATTAGCCTCCAGATTGCAAACGCAATCTCATCCACATTGGCTGAATATAACATTTGACAGGTATCACACATACAAAGTCCATATTCCATGTAACCTAGCCAACACACTTCACAAGGTGTCAATCTAGCAGCACAATAGTATCCACAGCTGTACAAAAAACTGCAATGCACAAATTAGTGACCATAATTCATCTGTTATAATTTAAAGTGTTACAAGTGTTTAACCCCCCAGTACATTAAAATTTTACCGCATCAAACAAATACAGGATGGAAAACCTCCTAAATCATGACTTCAAGAGGAAGTAGGAAACCCCATCTGTGAAATTTTCAGATTCATATTGCCTCCAGAACTAGCTCAATCTCAGAAAGTCAAATACTTCTAGAACATAAATGTAATCCCATCCATGAAATTCCCATTTCCAATACAGGAATCCAAGTACCCCTAAACCAAACATACATCCCAGAATGACAAAGTTAATAAGGCCACAATCTCACACACCAACTTGAACCCATTCACACAGTCCTTATCAAGCAATAGCCAAAAAATTTCCACTCAAAAATATTGATTGTACACATGATAGAAACAGACCAGGCTTAAGATCCAAACAATTTCAAAGTCATGTCCATTGGATTGGAAGTTCAAAATTTTTAAACAACAAAAGAAAGGAACAAAAGAAAAGGGTTTTACACCATTTGCCTTCAAAAGTTCAAGCGCATCTTTTTCTCTATGATTGATTACCTGAGACAGTTCTAAGTAATTTTTTTCCCTCTACTATCATGGCTAGTAAGATCAACCGTTGATATCTACACTGGGCAAGCTGATTTTGTCTTGAAATCCATTCCCACCTCTTCAGATATGTGCAGAGTTTAAGTTAAGGGATAGAGGAAATCCCATCGACAAGACTAATCCGTTTACCCTGTTTCCAAAGTTCATTCTGTTGAATGATTAGATTTTCTTGATTTCTCTTTTTGTTGTGTAACAAGAGGGACAATGGAGACAATGAATAGTATTCAAGCTCTAGTTTCTATTACGCTAGGGTTGAACAAACATGTGCATTCTATATCAAAACCGAGCCAAACAGCTTACACATTCCTAAAATGCACAGAAGGTGCCCTTGACAAGCATTGTTCATATGCTTTAAAGTTACTGTTCTTGCAAAGTTGACATATGATATTCCAAGTTACCAATACTGGTTATGTTTTACATTGGTATTCTACCAAGACCACATTTTTCCAAGGAAAAGAACATTGCTTCTTGTCAAAAAAAAAAAATTACTATACAGAACCAGTTGATTCTAACCTCCTTAATTGAAATGAATAATGTTTGTATCTAATATGCCGAAGAAAATAAGTAAGGCAATTGCAGAATGGCTAGAGCTGAATTTACTACCAAAAGTAACCGACAGGTGTAACTTATGTGTTTTACATGTGCAACACAAACTGATGCTTTGAATTGCCATTTGAGAAAACATTCATCCACGATAATTGCCATTTATGATAAGCTTATTGATAATTAATCCCAATGCCCATTTGACTATTGTAGTTGTAATAATTCCATTAAATAATATTAACAGCAATTATTATGCTGATGAAAGAAATTTGTGTCCGCTCTATAAGTATATATATATATATATATTTCTCATGATTTCACCTTCTACATAGCTATAATTAACAATGCATTTCTCTCTTTTCACACGTCTGGATTTTCCCACCTTCAATTAGAGAGACTTGATACATTTAATAATCAATTGATGAGCTTTAGGCATAAACTTGATCCAAATATCGGCACCAAAACTAATAATCTTCCAAATAAAAATGCATAATCATAACCCTGTCAGTGAAGCTCCAATTCTGGGTATTCATCAAAGCGTCTCCATGCCACTAACTTCAATCCCATAAATCAAGCACAAATCCAATTTCATACATAGCAGAAAAATAAGGATCCATCGAATTCCCAATTCTACAATCAAAGCAATTCTAAATCAGCCATGCCATGACCTATAGAACACATAAATAAAGATATCAAATAACGCAATCTTGTTAAGGCCATCACCTGTCTGACCAGATCGAAATCCAGAATAAAGACCAAATCGAGCATCGGTACATTTCTCACCAGGCTGAACTTACACTCACTTCATCACATCCAATAATATCAATAAAATCAAATCGATCATATCTTCTTTATTAATAAGCATAACAACACAAATTAGCCCGGATGCAGGAAGGCCATATCCTGACTATTCGCAGAATTTAACTACAGCCAGAGCCACAGCTGGATTTTCCAGAACTACTATCAGGGCCAGCAACAAAGCATTAGCACCAAAATACAATCTGAATTTCCAAACAAAAAAAATATTATTATATAAATATGCATTGGTTGATCTGAATGTTTAAAATTTTCAAACAAGAAAAAGGAAGAGTTAAGCATTAATGACCCTAGAAAGCTCAAGCAGGGCAGCTTCTATGCAGTCTGGGTCAATGAGATCATTCACCAATTTCTCTGCCAATCTTCTTTGTTCTTGGACTTTGGTCCCAATGGAATTGGGCAACACAATGGTGGAGTATGATGGCACAGGGCAGGAGACAGAACATGGGCAGGAAGAGTGGCTGATGGAGATGGATGGTGAATTGGTGATGGTGTGTCATTGGACAACACAGATATGGGGAGAGGGTTGGATGTCCCGGTGACAAGATCAGATGATACCATGACGGAATCCGATGACACAGCAGAGATGGATGACATGGCGGTGGTATTGGAAGAGGGTGTGGCACTTGGGTTTTCAACTATGATTGAGGCATTGTATCTTGGAAATTTCGCCGTCTTTCAATTTCTTTCTTTCGCTAATTCACTTTGACTCAGGTTGATCTCTCAATGTCATTTCTGATCAGATCTGATTGGGATTATGTAGAGAAAACCCTAGAGAAGCGATGAAGGTGGATTCGACATGTGTCGTTCATCATCGTGGGAGTTAACAAAACAGATAGAATATCAAAAGTGGTATAAAATTCCTGTGGGCGGTGGACTACTGGTTTTTCTTCCTTGCCATTTTATTTTCCACAAATATGCAAATCATCAATGCTGCCTATGTTATGAGGTTTTGCTATCTTATGATGCAATTATGATATTACTAATACTAATCTTCAAGAAAATTTATTTGGATCCAAAGTCATTTTAATTATAATCCACTTATTTTAATTTGTGCACTCTAGTGTGTATCCTATATGTGGAAGGAAATGATATGGAATTTACAAAATAGCATCGCTTAAGCAATCTGGTACCCAAGTTCTATTGAAAGGCACTACTCATAATTTGCACGTATAGTACATGACAATATTCTTACTCGCTATTACTGCCAAAGTAAATCATATATGGCATTAATCATTCTATGCCAAAGGAGCCTTACAAATTCAACCATTAATTACACTATAATGGTTTATCACTAATTCAATATTCATCAACCAAACTTAACAAGCTATTGTAGCTGGGAACTTTTGTTTGCATACAAAGCATACGTCAGTTTTTCTGTGCTAAAAAGCTGTGTTCTCTGTTCCAAACATTTTTAATACTTTTAACTAAACCCAATAAGCCACCATTAAGTATTAACATTTAGAATTTTACTTATTTTGGCACTTGTAAATAAGTTTTACAAGCCTACTACACTCTCTATGGCAACAATCTATTGTGTAGAAGGATCAACTATACAGGAAACAAACCTCTCTACCAATCTAGGCTCACTAGGATAAAAGTTGCATACATCTGACTTTTCTCAGACAGGGCAATCCTCATCATATATCTTACAATTGTATATCCAGTCTTGCTTAGCATTTTTTAACGCCTAGTAGCCGGAAGGAGATCGATATCCCTCAACCTACAAAAACAAATGTTATGACAAAATAATAATATTCGGGGCACCACATGGAACACATTTAGGATAGAAGATTCAGACTGGATACAAAGGTCCAAACCCCACAATGCCAATTTCCTCAGTAGGCTTTTGCATTGTGTTGTTGTCTAAAGGGTGAGTATATATGGCACTCATTGCACATTGCTTCACACATAAAACACAATTTATTGCACTGAAAATGATCACCTGATAGGTGACACAAACACATTTATATTCTACTTACTGAGCCATCGATTTAAAATATTACACTCATGAAGATTTATAAAGATAAAAAGGGTTATTTCCCAATGCATAGCCTTAGGTCTTTCTCATTTAATTTTCTGTATATTTGAAGAAGTCATTATCGACCACATACAAGTGAATATGTTCCTTTTTCCATGACTAGAACCGCTTCCCCACTCCTCTCTAAAAAGAGAATTGGCCGTATTAGCATTCAACCATAAATCCAGTACATTTACATTCAATTCCAATGTCCCAAACAAAAGGCCAAAAACATAACCTCACCCGTGATATTCTCAACTCTAGTAATTCAAACCATCCCTAACCTAAATATGACCTCTAGAAGTGATTCAATCCCACAAATCAGGGGCAGCACATATCCTTAATCATGGAATTCTCACTTCTAGGAATTGAAACCCTGTAGACCAAGCATCACGTCCAGAACATCCCCCACTGTATATTTGGTTACTTACAAAAGTCGTCCAGAGAAGTGTGATGCTTTCTTTTCAGTCAGAAATGGAAAACAGACGCTCAAATGGGACTAAGGCTGTTAATAAGTCAAATCAAGCTGAACAACTCAAACGGGATTAGGGCTCATTTATTAAACGAAGTGAGGACTAAGGCTGTTAATGAGCCAAATCAAGCTGAACAACTCAAATGGGATTAGGGCTTATTTATTAAACAAAGTGAGTCGAGTTGGCTTGTTATGAGACAAGCCCTAAATATTAGTATTTGAATTTGACATGTTTATAACAAACCAAACCAAATCGGCTCATGAACGAACTCTAATAATAGAAAATTTATTTTAATTCATTCCATTAAAAGTTCATTTATTGACTCGATTCATATATGCAAATATTTTTTATTGAATATAAAATTTTAATAAGATGTATGATATTTTTATCTCCTTCAAACTCGACCAATTTATGCCTAACACAATACATAGTTTGAAATTAGTTATTATAAAAGAATAAATAATCACTACATATATATAATGTAGTACTTATAAATGTGACTTTAAAAAATATTTAATTGTGACTAAAATGATCTTTTAAATAAACATTAATCTACCTTTTAAATGAACCTATAAACGAGCCCACTTTCAAACAAATGAGTCAAACTTAATCCGAGCTTGAGTTTAACTTGTTTAATAAACGAATGTAAAATAAGCTAGGGGGGTCGAATTGACCTGATAAACTTATAGTTATAGCATAACACGCATATCCAGGCCTACAGCTAAACTCGCGAAATTATCATGCAAGGAAAAACAAAATTATAAACAAAACCCAATTCATTAAGCACTAAGAAACACAACAAATCATGGTCGAATCGAAAGTTCATGTCCTAGGAAGCAACAAAAAGTAAGCTGAAGTATAAAGACTTTAAATTGAATACCTTAGAAAGTTCAAGCAGGGCGTTTTCTCTGCGATCAGGGTTACTGAGATCAAGCACCAGTATTTCCGCCGACTGCATTTTCCGGTCCTGAACTCCGGGGCCTGCCGGATTCACAGACGACGCGGCACCTTGGCCATACACAGCGTTTAAATTTAAGGATTGAGGTAAATTCGCCATTCAAAAATCTAAATTTTGATCCCAAACTTTTCCCTCTCCTCTCTTTCTCACCCCTCCTTTTTATCGGTTTTGGTATTCCTTACGATTTTGTCTGTGTAGAGATACACGCACAGAAGATGATTTGCACGAGTCGGACTGTCGGAGCGGTCACGAGGCTAGGAACTTAAAGTGTCCGTTTGAATTGGGTCGTGTGAAGATCTATTTTAAGTATAAATATTTATTTATGGTAAAAAAAGATAAAGTCTATTTTTTTATCTATATCTTCAATATTTTTTAATAAATAATGTAAATATAATTTTAATATTATTTTTATCATTTTATCAAAGACTATATTGATAATTAAAAGATATATTTTTTTATACAAAAAAGTAATATTTACATATGTTAATTAAAGTTAATGATTTATCAAGAATTTATTTTTCTACCATGAAATTGGAAATAATGGATGTAAATTTTTACTTAAATAATATAATTTTTATTTATCCTAGTTTAAATAAAATTAAAATAACTTTTACCCAAATAATATTTTATAACATCTACATCGATTCACCTTTATTTTTCTCACTTAAATAAAATTTTAATATTTATTTTCATCCTAATTTATCATGTTTCAAACAAACAGATAGGGACATGAAGTGGTTGTAAATTATGGTAATTGTACTTGTTAGGGATCTAACCACTAAGTTGGATCCTCTTCCCCTCATTTAAGTACAATCATAACCACCAAATAATTTTAATTATCTCTTCCATCCCCGGAAACTACTATAAATAAAAGGGACTTCCTTTTGGAGGAGGACGATCTCCCGTGTTCACACCACACATATTTTTCTAATATTCTAAATGTCGAAAACATTAATTCTTTTAGGTTTCTTATGATGTTGAGATATAGTTACTTTTTAAAAAAATAATTTTAATCCCTTAAGGTTTTGAAAACCTTAGTCACGGTTTATAAACATTTTTTTTTGTTTTCTTAACTTTTCTTTTAGTTTTAAATCCCATAAGACTTCTAAGGCGACGGCAACAGAAGAGGTGGCTAAGGGTGGTTCGAAGGGCGGCGGTAGTAGAAAATGGTTTGGTTAAGAAGGGCAATTCGCACTGTCGGGGTGGATTGTTTAGGAAAAATCAAAGGGTATGGGTGGTCTAGTTAGTTAGAGGGAGGTGTAGGCGGAAAGAACGGACGGCGGTGTTGACCGGAGATGGAAAAAGTGGCATATAAAGGGGAGGCGGCGACAATGTCGGGGAATTCTGGGTAAGTGACCAAAACTCGATACAAGGCACAACCTAAGGGTATTTATAGACTGAAGGGGAAGTTAGATTCGAAGGAAAAGTGGGAAAGTAGTAGGCAGGAGTGGGCACCGGCACTGGCTGACGAGAACAGCCAATGCACTTTCCCAATCGTGGTCTGCAAGTGGCTAGGGGAGAGGGAATACGTGCGGGGAAAGGGAAAAGTGGGCAGACAAGTGCATCAACAGATCATCGTGGAAGAGAGGGGAAGAAAGTGGGTAGCGAACGTGCGAAAAACCTGGGAGTCGGGGCGGCAGGGTTGCAGGTTGCCTACAACGCGGGGGGGAGGAAAAAGAAGAAGAAGAAAGGTAGGCTGGACCGGTGGTTTAGGGGAAAGAAAGAAAGAAAGGAAAAGAAGATGGACTGGGCCAATCGGGCGCAAGGAGGGGAGGACATTTAAATGAAATGCGGCATCCAAGGGAAAAAGGAGTCAAAATGCAGCGCGGCGAGGGATAACAAAGAAGAAGAAAAAGGTTGCGTGGACCGGGCAGTTTAGGAGAAAAAGAAAGAAAAGAAAGACGAACCGACCGGCGAAAAATATATGAAACGCAGCGTTTGGTTGCGTCGACGGAGGAAGAAAAAAAAGGAAAGATGGGTCGTGGGAAGGAACGGCCCACGCCGAAGGAAGGAAAGGGGAGACGGCTTGGGCCGTTGGGCTGGCCCAGGTCGGGGAGGAGAGGAAAAAGAAAAGAAGAAGAAAGAAAGAGAAAAGGAGAAAAAGAAAAGAAGAAAGAAGAAAGAAAAGGGAAAAGGGAAAAAGGAAAAGAGAAAAATAATTAGGTTGGGTAATTAAATTAATTAAAATATTTGGAATATTTAAAAATAATAATATTTAAATCCCTTTTTAGGCTAATTTAAGGATTTTTAAAAGATTTTCCATAAATTCTATTTTAATTAGCAAAACAATCTAATTTTCTCAAATTAAATTATTTATAAAATTCATATTAATTTGAAACTATTTTCTCCTTCGTATTTTAAATAAAATAATTTATTTAATTAATTTCTATAATAAAATCTTTAATTAGCTAAAATACCCAAATTTCTCCTAATTAAAATATTTATAAATTTCTTATTGATTTGCCCTTATAAATTTCCTTTTATTTTAGTAAAAATAATTTATTTAAATAATTTTCCTCATAAAATCTTATTTAACTATAATTTTTAAAATTAAAATTTTCGAGGCATTTCAATCAACCATTCCCAAATCTTAAGTTCCTCCACTTTAAACATTAATATTTAATATAGTGATAAAAAAGATTACATAATACTCAAAAGATATCAATTCCTATACTTAACCACTTTTTTGTTAATCCAAATTATTTAGTTTAGCTCTAGGAATCCACTAAGATCATCATTTTTCCAATTATTCACACTTATGTATATTTTAATCAAAACAACCATAATACCTTCAAAACCCTAGTCATCCCAATTTTAACTATTTTAGATATAACTTTATCATATAAGTGATTTATCATTAAAAGGGTAAAATAAAACAATTCATAATATCTTATCATGAAATTAAATTATATGACATGTCAAAATATTATATTACATAGAAGCATGGTCTTAACATATTACACATACAAAACCCTAGCATGAGTTTTTAAAATGACACCATTTCATGCACCAGATGCAAAATAGATTAAGGCATAATTTAATAATAAAGGTATCAATTAATATCATAGAACATACGTTAAGGCATTTCTAAACCTAGGTCATGCGAATAAGGATTAACACAAAACTAACCATAATCATGCTTGACTACTATCCTGCATTACATCAAAATTGATTATGCATGGCATGTGATGACTAATATAAAACACTCATCATGGAAAGAAATTAGCTTGGCAAAGTAACATGCTCTATCTAAACCCTATTGTGAATCATTCATCACATCTAGCACAAATATATCCAATACTTCATGCATAATTATTTCATAACATTAAACCCTATTCTAACATTTTATCATACATATAATAATACAACTAATTTGAACGTGCTCCAGGAGCATAATTTCATGGTAACATACTTAGGGAAATAATTATAGTATATCAAGACATGCTTAGGGAATTAAATACAAATAATACATCAATACCCTAATATGTTTTCACGTAATTTTTACATGTTAGTAGAGCATATGGTTACCTTAATCCCAAGAAAATAAAAGAAAAAAATATAAGCAACTAATGCCATTATATCATCCACTAATACCTTAATTGTTCACTTAAATATAAACCTAACAAATCATTATATTAGCAACTAAAAAATACTATAAAAATTATTAATCAAACAAAGGAGCCATATCAAGGGGAGTTGTGCACATGAAACTTTAGAGCTCTATGTGAGCCATACATGATTCATAGGGAAAAAACATGAGCAACTCATGAAAGCCAAGGTTGACAATAAAAGGGATGAAGCTACACAAGCTGGGCACACAAGGCTTACATGCAACACAAATTCTGCAACATGCAGTGCAAGCTTGATAACATACAACACAAGCTAAGAAAACCATAACGCAAGCTCAACAACATGCAACACAAGCTCAACAACATGAAGAAGGGATGTTTTATGGGGCCTAATACATGAAGGAATCACGTTGAAGGATGTGGGTTAGTTGTCGCTAAAAGAGAAGGCTGCACAGTGGTATTCCATGCAACAAAAATGGAGGATCATTGGGGGATCATGCAAGTAGAGTTTGGGAAACATTTAGGGATTTATGTTTAATGGTGATGGATACATGAGGTTGAGGTGAGGCTATGGAGGAATGGTACTACTAGCTGTGAACATTTGTAGAATAATAGAGGAAAATAAAGCAAACTAGGAAGGAGATTTAAGGGAGAGTTTGGGGAAAATCAAACGCAGAAAAAGGGAGAAGATGAGAGGTTATATGGGCATGTTAGTGACATGAAAATGGAAAAGGAAAGGGTGGTTGGTGAAGTCAGGTCAAGAAAGGTGAAAAATAGGGGAAAAGAGTGGCATGCAACAATAAATGCATGAACAAACATGCAAATGGATAGTGTGAGGATCAATCTTTTTTAGTTACACAATTTGAACTAAGGAAGAAGAGAACAAGGTGGCAAGGTTCATAGTTCATGATTTTTGTTTTAAAAAAGGTAAACAAATCTTCTGAATTATATCCAAATTTTAACCTAAATAAATTTATAATCTAATTTCTATAATACTACCCATAATAATAATGCATCTAACACCAAATATCCTGTAATAGTTATTATAAATAATTAAACATAATTAATAATTTTATTAATTATGGTTTCTAATTAGAGTTCCTAAAAATAGGGTATTATAGTGGTCATTGCTTATTCTATGGGTAGATGATGATTTGCAAGATTATGATTCTCAGCTAAAGTATGTTGAAAATGATGAGGTGGGCTAGTAGGTAGTCATTTCTTGGAGTTTATGTTGGTTTGAGAGTTAATCCAACTGAATTAAATATATTTTTTCCCACTATGTTTGGATTGTTTTGATCTTTTTAGTTATTTAAAATCTTAGCTTTTGTTCATGTATTTTAGAGCTTGCATACTTTGTCATATCATTTATATTATTATCTACTTCATACTAGTTCTCTCTTAGATTATTTGTGTGTTTGGTTTTGTTTTATCTTAAATTGGATATAAGTTAGGTGAATGATCACACATCTTCTATATTCAGTGTGGTGATAACACTCTTTAGTTTTTGATTTAACACTTTCACACTATCTTAAAAAGAAATCTTTTGGTCATAACATTTGGGCTTGTTATAATAGGCCCGAGTTAGATTATGCCAAACATTTCAAGTTTTGATCTCAACCAAACTTATAAATCCATTCTTAGGTATGAGACAAGAAAAATTCAATCCTAATTCAAACTTAATCTAGTACGATCCTATTTGATTAGTTTTTTGGTCCTACCCGTAATTTCCTTTTAACTTTTTACCCCTTATTTCGAACTTCTTATGAAAATATATATTTTTTTTAAAATAAGTAATTATCTTAGACAATTACTTATGGTAAGTAGCTTTAAACAAGACCTTAGTTGAAGAATAGATATTTTTAACAAACAAATCTAATGGAAACACATTTTTTAGTAGTTTGGTCAAAGTATGACCCAAAATAATTTATTAGTATGGCACCAATCCAATCTTTGATTCTATATTTAGAAGATACTTATCGTTATTGGATTTATTTTTGTTAAGATCCTTAATAAAACTTTGGAATTATCTAGGTTAGCCTCATTTTGGGCCAATGAACACCGTTGCCTTTATCCAAGCCACCTTAAGAGGCAAGTAATGAAGCAATCATTAAACTACCTAGTGCAATCTTACATATTCATCATAAACGGTCACTGAATTCTAATTTGAGTGGTATAGTATGGCTTTGTTTAGATATGATACTTTGATAGAAAGTGCAAACTTTATAATTTTTTTTCAAAGTGCTAAACATTACAAGTTTCTTCTCAAAGTGAAACCCCCTCCTAAAGCGACATCATTCACAAGAGGTGTGACACAATTAGGTAGGCAAACATCCAATTCTAACTCCTCCAACTAAAGGTGAAAATTATACAATCTAAGCAGGCCTTTTCACATAAATAACAAAGAAGAAATTGTAACATCCCTATTTTCACTTTTGAATTTGTTTTTTAAAAAAAATGATATAATGCAAAAGTAAATACAAGAAATGAAGAGTGTTACTGCCACACCTATCATAAGACAGATATGCATCATCTATCTCCTAATAGATGCATGGCTAAAAACTTATTTAACAAATCCTAAAATAGAAACCAAGTAAAAAAATTATCGGTGATAAAGTTAGCAGAAAGCCTGTGTTCCAAAATCTAAATCAAACAATAGAAATATAAATGGTCGTCTAAAACACCAAATTAAATTTTTCAATGCAACTTAACTTCCAAAATATTTATGAATAATTACAAGAGTCTTCAAGGGACAAAACTCTAAGTAGCTTTAATCTCAACCTAAGTCCAAATCATATTTGAATTAAACTAGAGTACATGCATACAAATATCTAAACAAGTATAGAATCGATGCAATGACGTATTGAGTAAACAACTCAACTCATAGAAATAGTATACACACGTAAATTCATATACTTGACACAACTAATAAAACATGAAGGTTATGCTTTGATATAAGATTATGGAAAACAGAAGAATGACGCATGCATACTAACAAGAGTAGTAGGATAACATGACCCAATATCAATGCATATCCCATAAAAAATTTATGATATTTATTAAGTTTGAATTCACAAAAGAACATTATGTTGTAATAGAATTATGCCATTACATAAGAATGCCGTGTAAGATAGTGAAATTCATGAATTATAGCCGGATTTGCATTACATGCCCACACAAAGTATCATAGCATATTCACTTGCACAACACTATTCACTCTACTCAATTCCATTTACATTATTCATTGATCTCCATATATTCATTCCAGTTTAGTTCATAGAACCACTTAATGATCAATTCCACCAAAAGATATTACATCACACATGCTAATTTATATTATTACCCATTTTCTTGTATATGATATTATAGTTTACTTATTTCACTTATTTTAATTATCCATTTCCAATTCATAGTATTTCTCACATTCAAAACATAATTTTTTCCATCTCCAAAATATAATAATATCCACATCTAGGGCATGATGGCTAAGGAACCCTCAACAACACATCAACTATGGCTTTGCAGCTATGGCAAATACTATGACCTATTACTCTGTGGCTATGGCCTACACTAGCACTCGGGACACTCTAACCTTTAAGTATCGATATTCTTTATAAGGACCGCAGGTTATCTATAGAGTAGAGAGAGGAGCCTCACTATCACACTATTAGTGCAGCACATATGAAATTATATGGAAGGAATCTCACCGCACTCCCCTACCTCGGAGGCAATCCCAAGGCTATTCAAGGTGGATTATATATAACCACCAGCTATGACCACTAATGTGACCTATAACACAATTCTCATAATTTGTTCTTTTCACTTTTCACTTTTCACTAGAATTATTTATACTTTATGTTCATAACCATATATTAAATCATATATAACCCATCACTAATGTTCTTGGCAAAATTAAACGATATTAACAATAAATAATTCAACCACTTGCATTTGCATCAACCAGATGATAATCAACTTACAAACCATAATAACTTATACAACTTACATACCGGAATAACTCATAAAATACAACTACAAATAATTATGATTTATATTTGTGAAAAACTACCAGATAACACACCACAAAATCAATAAAACATAAGAACACAAAGATACCCATATAGTGGAGGCACACAAACTACACGCCTTATTAACAAACCCTATCATGTTCTTAGCATAACCAAAATATGGAATAATACACATCAACACATAAGATTCTATTAGCTAGGATTTTAGGAGGTTTACCTAACATCCAAGCTATCCTAGAACAAGAAGAAGGAAAACCCTAGCTTCAGAATCCACTTATACCCCTTCCTAGATTACCTTTGAAAATCATAAGACTAAGTTAGAGAAAACAAGTAAATTTTATCAAACACCACTTATATAATTAGGATTTACAACCCTAAAACATCAAATCAATTAATTTCATAGAATTGATCCAAAAGATGAGCTATAAGCACAATTTAATTGATTTTAAATCAAAACTAATTGATAAATATGTGAAAGAATTAAACACAACCAAATTTCATAAAATTATTCCCAAAAGTTAAGGTTTTAAAGCCTAAAATATAAATTCTGACAATTCAAATCAACTAATTCAATTTGAAGCTATTAGAATATAATTAAGGTCATTTCAAACAAGTCTATAAAATCAATTTAAGAAGAAACAACTATACACATGAAAATTTCCATAATTTCATTTGAAAGTTAGGGTTTTAGGCCCAAAGATGCAATTTGATTAAATTTTATTATTTTATTTAAATTAAATATTTAGAAATACATTAGACCTATTTTATAATATATTGTATACCCAATTGATTAAAAATAATAAAAGAAATATCTAATTTAACAAAATTAGGGTTTTTGAGCCCGAATAATAAATCCAATCAAATCTTGTTAAAATATTTGAATTGACGAATCAAAATTAAAATTAAACATATTCTAATACAAAATATATAATCAATTTAATAAAATTACTCATAGATCGATCTAATTTAAATAAAAAAGGGTTTTGACCTAAAATCCAATTTCTATTAAGTTCACGCAAAGTTTCCCAAATTGACACTTCTAGAATGAAATTAAATATATTTCAAAGCATATTGCATAATCAAATTATAGAAAATAGCTTAATTGGATGAATTTGAGAAATATAAACATAATCAAGTCAAAAATCCAATTTTCACGTATTAAGCATATACTACACAATTAACCCATCCAAATTAATCATATAACACATATATAGTCAAATCAACAATCGATTTAGCTTAATCAAAGCTAATTCATTCAAAATTAATCATAATAAAAGTTAGAGTTTGGGGTAATTATACCAAACAAATTACTACAAAATTGGAGGGGATAGGGATTGTTGGAGCTTCAACGGTGGCCAAGCGGCGCTCGTCTATGGTTGGTTGGCCTCATGGTGGCCAAACGCCGCTATTGCTTTATTGTTGCTTGCTGGCATCAACAACAGTGGAATGGTGTCGTGGTGATGTGGTTGAGCGACGGTTTTGGTGTAGTAGTGTAGTAGTCGATGATTAACGCAGAGAAAAGGGCAAGGGAGATTGGGATGGGGCTTGGTTTTGGATGCAGTGAAGAAAGAGAACAAAAGAGGGAAGAGAAAAAAAAATTGAAGGTGGGGTGGTTGATGTTTTGGTTTTTTCTTTTTTACAAAATATCTAGATGACTTAGATAAAATAAACATCTAAAATAATAGTTAAAAGATATTTTAATTAGGATAATATGTAATGAAAATAAACCAAAAGAATCTATAAATAGATTTTTAGAGAAAAGCAAGACTTGCCCGATTAAAAGCTTTTATATAAAATAAATCAAAACACTTACTAAAATAGAAACAAAATTTTAAAATGATATGTAAAATACAATGAAGAAAATTCATATCCAAATCTATACCCATACTCGAACGGATATCCGCTGCCATATCCATATCCGTATCCGTTGAATATCCATTATCCGACGGATTATCCGTTAATGGATATTATTTAACGGATAAATTCATTATCTGACGGATAAACCCATTTATAGTTAAGCAAAATAATAATTTTAACCTTAATTTATACTATATTTATTTTAAAATTAAAGGTAAAAGGATAATTATATATCAAATAAACGGATACGGATATAGATACGGATATGATTACGAATACGGGTATATATATTACATACCCATATCCGTACCCGACGAGTATTTTTTTCTATCATCCATATTTATATCCATATCTGTTTATTCATATCCATTTAAATATTCACCGGATAAAATCGAATTTCGAATAAAACCCACCCCGTTTACATTCCTATTCTCGACTCTTCATTACATAGCCGCTATTAATTAGTAATCACGCCAAGCATGACATTCTCGAATCTCCTTCCCATGCTACCCCTTCCTTTTTTCCGTCCTTCTCATGCGTTCAAGTGCCCAATTCCAAATTAATGACCGCAAACGTACTGAATATCATCCGCTCTCACGTCTCTTCCTTATTTTTAAACATCACCGGATCACATCTCACATAAAATTGCAAAATTACACAATATTAAGGTTACACGCCTGTCGTCGCATGGATCTCAAACAGTAATAATGAAAAACCGTTTGTCATCATAGACAAATAACATAAACCACAATCCCATTCAAAATCTTTTTGCGGGGATGTACAGCACGCTAAATCAAATAACATAATCTCTGCTTAGTGCTCGTTTGGTATGAGGGTAATAAGAATGAAAAAATTATCCCCATATTTTATATATCTTATAAAATCTATTTAAAAGTAAATATTTTTATTCTAATAAATACCTATTTTAGATCTTAATTTAATCTAAAGTGGATATTTTATTAAAATATATTTTTTATTATTAAATACTTAATATAAAATATGTAAAATAGAGGTGAAATTTTTCCACCCCTATTACTCCCGTACCAAACAAGCCCTAAGGATAAACTAACCAATATTTCCAACATTCTGGGGAAGGAGCTCCATCCTCTTTACACCGAAAGGAGTAATAATAATAATAATAATAATAATAATACTGCTACTACATAGGAAAGGAAGAAAGGGGAAAGAGGGGGTGAAAAATTTCATTTTCAAAAACCGAAGTTGTAAAAGGGCCGACCATGGATGGACTGGCGCCCATCGCCGCGTCAAAATTCTGCACTATCTATCATCTTCTCAACTGTATAAGATAATGAGCATGGCTTAAAGCAGAAAACCAAACACAAAACGTCCCGCTGCCATAAAATCTCGAACATGTGTAGTGCAGCAATCCCATGGAATTAGCTGCAGTCGTCATCTCCCTCATACAAGCCAAAGCGCACCCCAGTTTTTCATCAAAACACAAAAAAACTTTCCAGCAACAGTAATTTTCAGGATCAAATATTTATAGCATGCTGATCCTCCTTCCCCGTTCCAACCAAGTTCGCAGCTACTTCAAATTCTCAGCCAGCTAGAGAACCATCCATCTCTCCCCAGGAATTGACCAATTGGTCCCACAAACTCACCGTGATGGGGTAGACCAGAAACCACTTCAAGCCCAGACTTCCTTTTCTCACTCAACTAGCGTAATCATACTCTTAATATCCGGGTCAATTTGTAGACCTGCAGAGAGCAAACCATGCAGATCACAAAGACGCCTATACAAGCCTATAGCAATCTTACAGAACCAACTGATTCGACTAATTGAAAGCATATTCACACAGCATGTATTTTTACTATGTAGAGTGGCTGGAATTCCAATAGAAGCAATAAAAGTTGACAATTGGTGAACCAAAATGTTTTCAAGGACACTTGGAAATCTTTTCCGTCATGCATAAGAACATGATCTTGATTTCACAGTACCAAACAATGTAATAGGTGCACAAGTCTTACAAACCTGAGCAGTTCTGCTTGGCAATAGAACTTCTAAGCAGTTCCGTAGACCATCAACTCTGCAAATACTCCAACAGTTAATGCCCATATAGCAGGGAGCAGGATTCATCAGGAAGTCCTAATAGGTAAATATAATAAAATAAGCTTGTTGCTACCTCTTCATGGTTGTTCTTCGAAGATATTGGTCTTTTCTTATCATTTCTTGTCCACCATACTTCTTTTCATCCGTATTTAGCACCATCTGCACCATAAAACACCCTCTTAAGTTGTCTTGTCATAACCACCTGCTAACACAGGACAGGTTTGTGAAGGCATGGCTGCTGTGTGACTGACAATCCCTCTCCTTTGAGTACAACAAGCATTGACTATCAAGAAACATATGATCACAAATAAACTAAACGCTAGAGTAGATTACTAAATGCAATAGAATACTCCTATAGACAAGCAACCACCCTCCCCTGAGAGGTATCTGAGAAAAACCTTTCTGCCAATGCCCACACCGTCCCATGATCCACATCAGCTATCCATTCTCTGTTTGCTTCCTAGCATTCCTGGTAACTAGAACCACTAACTTTTAGTTTTCCAGTGGGATAGCTGAACTCAATCTTCAATTTTTTGTAGTCCTTTCCCCAAGAACACATGACTACACTCAAATGTAGCAACATGTCGGGATAACAAGGCAATTCGGAAGTCACAATGCAGTCGAAAACCACAGAATCAGGCATCATGTAGCAATAAAATAAAAATAGGTTTTGCTAGACAAACTAACTGCAAAATCTATTCCATCTCCATAAAATTTCAGATGAATCATATCTAACTTTGACAACAAGCCAAATATTACACTCAAGCTTTCATTCACTCAATGATTCAGCTAGATTTGCTTGATATGTTCACAGCTTGCTACTCTATATCATAAAAAGACCTCCAATGACACGTGTAATCAGCTTGCTACTCTATACATGTCGGTCATATGTTTTACTATTTTCTAAAAAGTCATGTGTAATCAGCTTCACCAACATTGACAACCCATATGCCAAAATATGCAGTGGGTCAGCAGGGTTGCTCATAAACATAGCACACCAATACCTCATATTTATCAAGGCTATCTTAGCCCAAATCTTTTAGTCCATTATCATAAGGTATAATTAAGTACAATGATGACTAGGGGTTGTTTGGAACTACTTACCAAAAGTAATTATCCAATATAAAAGTAATTATCCAATATAATTACTTATTTTGACAACATTTTAGGCTAAAAATTCTCAAAATATATAATTATAGGAAAAATGGCCAAATTACATTTGGTAATTAGCTCCAAACAATGGCTAAATTCTAGGAAAAATGTAATGCATTGCAATGTGAAACTATTATGTTCCAAAGCTCACTAAAGTTAAAAATGATAACAAATAACCTATTGGCTAGAATTTTCCCGCACATATAATCTGGCAAGACACCACAGACAAACAGAACTGCCAACAACTAAACAGATAGAAAATATGATTAGTCCTGACTCACTTGATACTCTCCAGCCTCCCCAACACCAACAGTATATCCTTCATATGAATCCGTTGGGTGAAAATTAAAAATGAAAAGAAGAGGACCTCTGATGTAAGATACAACCTGTGAATGAAGGTGGAAAAGGAAAAAAAAGGATTACTTCAGAATATACAAGCTCAAGCATAACATTACCCACAAGGCACTAAATTAAAAAAAGAAGAAGAAGAAGATCCATTAGTGTGCAGTTTCTTTTGTTCCAACAACCAGTAAGCTTCAAACCAGTTTTATATTTTTGAAGTTCTACTTACAGTACCAGCATATCACACAATTAGCTAAAAGATTTCAAATGCATTATCTGGTTCAGAGGCAAACATCAATCCACTTTTTTACCCAAAATATGGAAACCGAGAGCCAAAGGCCCAGTGCCTGACAGATATTAAGTATCATATCCCTAAATGGATTTTTTAAGCCTCAACTACATGGATTCTTATATCATATCTGCATTTGGCTCATTTTTTTGAAAAAAAAAAATCCTATTACATAATATAATGGTGGAGACAGACTGACCATTGTGGGATCATTTACATGGTGGATATTGGGCGGACCTCTTGACAGCACCTTTTCCCGTTGATCCAATTGCATCATGTCCTATATAAGGCAGTCAACGACCCATCAAACATCAATCCTTTACAAGTGAATTCTGAATCATCAAGGACTAAAACAAAAGACAAGCTAAGGCAGCTACAAAGAAATCTGGACACAATTTGAGGAAACAAGTGCTTACTAGAATAGGCTGGAAAACGTAATGACATAAAACCTGAAGTGCAGTATAGCTAAGATTCTCACAAGGTTCCTTTCGAATTATATTTGAAGCACCACAACAGCAATTTAGGCAATTTCCTCATCAACTTTTGTAAAGATGAAAAAAATAGTAAAAAGACATAGGATGATCCTGCACATTTGCCAACATAAGTTAAAGAATCATCCGGCTTTGTGGGACTTGTAAGCATACAATTAAATAGCGGTGCCGCTATAGCGTAGCGGCCACTATTTAGTGGTTTTTGGGTCATTTGCAAAGCAAAATTACTTATAAACTATAGTTTGGAAATTTTACATTTATCGGCCGATAAATCGTTAGTAAATCGCCGATAAATTGGGAGAAATCGATGATTTATTGAGAATTTTCAAATCTACTAAAAAAACATGCATAATAATTTTTTCTTATTCATTTGTTGTATACATATATATATATATATATATATATATATATATATATATATTGGAATAAGTTACTATTGAATTATAAAAAAGTATTATTATTTATTACCTTTACATGTACTACTAAATAATATGTATTTTTTTCATTTTAAAGGCAATTTAGGGTTATTAGGATAATTTAGCATATAATAACTTACTTAAATACTTCTAATATAATATAAAACATTAGTTTATTGAATATATATATTCAAATGATTAATAAATAATAATTAGAGTATATGGTGAAATAAAAATAAAAATTCACACCGCGATGACCACAACATATAATTTATTGTTCGTGACGCTCTAATACCGCAACACCATGACCGCGATTTTATGGCCTACTTGTCAGTAAATGATGAAAATGAAACATTATAAATTCAAAACATCTCTCTCCTTCTCTCTCAGAAGACGGATGGGAGATCCTTAAAAAGGGCCCATATTCTATCTTATAAAACAGAAACAAAGCATTTCTCAGCACAATAACACAAGATTAGTATCTCACATACAAGCCCACTACACAAAATTTTTACATCCTATTGTTATAAATACATTCAAAGCAACTTCCAATCTTCAAATACAAGAATCTGTAAAGTTAATAAACCAAACCTTGTCAAAGGTAAACAAAAACTGGTGAATTCCTTCATCAGTCAACAAATCCCAGCAACGGTTTGCCATTGAGAAGGAGAAATTGTTGCTCACCATTGGGAATTCAATCCTCTAGCACAAAGACAGAAAATGATATTGGCAACTACACAAACAGAGCTCATGTAAGTTAATTTAAATTAAAAAAAAAAAAAAAACCTCACCTTTGGATGCCCAAATTCATTACCCATGAAATTGAGGTAAGCATGGCCACTTATTGAAAAGGTCATTAGCCTGCTCATCTAAGCATATAGATTGATCAAGAAGCTTGGCATTAAATGACTGAATTCCATAAACATACTCCAGACTAGAATTATATTATCAAATTTTTACAGCTCGCATAACAAAGTGCCTAAGAAAACAAGACAAGCAAATAAAAATTTGTAGATCAGAAGATAAAAAAGGAAGCCCTATCTTAAAAAGAGGAGAAGTTGTAGCATCAGTAAGCCTACAAAATGAACTAGCATTCATTCTATATAAAAGGCAGGTACCACTCATATAAAAAAAAAAAAGCAAAACAGACAAATATACAGGACAAATATAGCAATGAAGACGTAGGCCACTTAATGTCTCTCAAATGCAAAATCTCAGGATGGAGATGTCAAATAGAAAACAGAAAATGCTGTAAGTTTTTACTGCATACTTTGTGCAATGAACATCCTCTAAGCAGTGATTTTGAGAATTCACTTGACTGCTTATCAAGGCCTCCAAAAAGTATTTCTGCAAATGAACGGCCCCCTGCTATGGACTAAACAAGAACGAGAAAAATAAAAACATTGTATGTGTTATGCCATTTTCACAGCATAATTACAATATAATATCCACCTGATTGTGATTTTCAGCATACATAATCATTTTTTCTGCATATATTCTGTTGCCAGTCAGCTTGTTCACAATCTGCAGTGCATTAAGCAAACGATTTACATTATTAGCAAAGACTGAATAATAGTGAACTTCTAAACTACCACAGAAACCTTGTAACATTTGTGAATAAATATTTTACAACCTTACTCATGCTCCATTCAAGATCAGGAACATTGTCAAAAAGTGACAACCATGCATCAGGTGCAGAAAGATTGACATAATAGTCAAATCCCAATCCACCCTGAGAAGTCGGCTCACACAATCCTGGATAATTTGTCACCTAACAGTTGAAAAATAAGAGGAATGAAACTGCAGAGCAAAGGCCAAAATCATTTCTGAAAACAAGCAAGATAATTCATGTCTCAGGGACAGAAACAAAACTAGACTTTAACATTAGTATTTCAAGTAATATATTAGTCTCAGGAAGGTGCATTTCCTCTGCATTTTTCTTTTCACTCTATGTTTCATGCCAATTTATTAATCATGGCCTGAGTGGAGGTGAGCACAATAAACATCTACATTGACAGGCAAGATTTTGCCCTCAAGAACGCGAGGAAAGTACGAAGGAACTGCAAAAAAGAAAGCCCACATAACTTACATCTTCTGCAATTGTTATAATATTAGGATGAAGTGCATGCAGGATGTCATTCGCCAAGTTAAGGTACAATAGTGCATTCTTGTCAACGTACTGATTACAATACCTGACATAAAATAAGTCTTCTTAAGTCAACTCATAATAAGGTAATCACATGATTAAATAATTTGAGAAGCAGAGTGCAATGAATTTGTTCTAATACTTGAATCAAATTACCTTGACACATACATGGATATGCTTTGAGCAAAAAAATTTTTAACATGGTCTTATATCTGCAGGTGTTCAAAATGGATTTTGTAGGTTGACCCAACCTATGCAAACTATGGTGGGTTATGGTTGGTGTATAGTAAATTTAAACCCAACTGACTGTAATCTGTGGGTTACACAGGTCAATCATGGGTTATGAAGGGTTAATACACACACACTACATATCTACACCTATTCTAACACAACTACCACTTTAACATCACTGCAACATCACCAACATGATGATGTCCCACTAACTATATCTGGGACCACCTATCCTAACCTGACTTAGTCAGGACCTCCCATCATGACCTAACTCCACCCAACCTACCCCATCTCAACTTAACACAACCCTCCCTACCCTATCTTGCCCTGATATCGCCTGGCTCACCCCATCTCGACTTGAACCTTGTAATCATAGCTTGGCTCCCTACAAGCCCATCCTAACCTGGCCACCTTGTGCCTGCTAACATTGATGAAAACCGCCCCATCGAAAATTGATCCGGCTCCAGCCTGCCTCATCCCGGCCAAACATTGCCTTGGCCCGCCTTGTTTTGACCCTTCCTGGGTCCACTATGTCTCAAAAAGATTATGATAAAGCTTGACCCAGCCCAACCCGACAAGACTCCTAGGCCCATCCCAACTCCGCCAGCCCCAAAGCCACCTAATCATGTCCTGACCCGACTTTGCTTGATCCCACTTTGTCCTAACCGACTCTACCTTAGCCCACCCCTTTTAAGTTAGTTCATGATGGGATGGGCCTGGGCTAGATTGGTTGGTATTGGGGTGGGTCTAGTTAGTGTTAGTTCGGAATCGAATATGTTCAGACAAAGTTAGGTTGTGATTGGGTGGCCCAAGCAAAGTTGGATCAGGGAGGGGCAAGCTAGGTTGGAGTCACATCAGGGAGTGGCGGGTCTAAGCGGAGCCGCGGAGTCTGGTTGAGACATGGAAGGCCTAAGAGGTGAGTGGAGTCTAGTCCAGATATGGTCAGCTTGAACAAAGTTGAGCACGACATGTGCGGAATAGGGTCAAGGTTGGGTGGTCTTGGGCAATATCAAGCCAAGACGGGGCGGGCCTCGTGGGGTAGAGTGGGCTCAAGCAAATCTGGTCAGAGTTAGTTCATGACGAGGCGAGTCTAGTCGATGTTAGTTAGCGATAGTTATCGACACGACATGCTTGAGAGGACTTAGGTTTGCAACACAAACCTGACAAAGCCAAAGGTAGGCCCCGACAGTTGGATTGGGACGAGGCGGAGTAGAGCGGGCTGAGTTGGAGTCGGGTTAAGAATGGGATAAGCTTGAATGAAGTCAGGTCAGGACGGGAGAGTTAGGCCCGGAAGAATCAGTTTGGAACAAGGTGAGCTCGGTAGAGTGAGATCAAGGCAGAGAAGCTCTATGCATAGTCAAGTTAGGATGAGGTGGTGATGTTAGTGATTTTAGTAATGTAGTGATGATAGTCACCAATCCATAGTGACTCATGGGTTAACCCATATTAACCCACCTTAGTTTATATCCGACCATGGGTTGACCCATGTGAACCCATGCAAAATACATTTTTATGGATTGGATTATATAAGCCATAACTAACCTAACCCATTATTTTACCTCTCTAACCTTTTTTTTTTCATGTTAATATTGGACATAAACCCCCACATAATGAATAATTGCATTATCTTTCTGCCTAGTTTATACATCCTCTTCCAGAAAATCTTGAGTGACAACATGAGTTGATTGTCTTGACTGCTCAACTCCTTCAAGATGTCAAAGGAGCAAGACCATACCTTGAGGTTTGTGAAGAAACACAAGGAGATAATAACTAGTTAACATTCTCTACAGTCACTTGCAAAACAAAAAGTTAAACTCCAGATGCAATGAGAAAAAACAACGATTTCTTGTCAAAGTAAAGAGTTGACGACCCCAAAAAACAATAGAAGTGAAAAAGAAGAATAAAATGAAATGAAAAGTAACTAAAAGACTTACTCTGCCAGATCACCCGTAAATGAAGCAAAGCCATTGTGTGTATACAACATTGATGAGAGTGAATGAAAATGGAAGCCATCAATTTTATACTTTACAACCCACCTGCTCAGGTACATCACCAGCAGACCAATGTTTTAAGAAAGCAGGAGTTACAACATTAATGAAGTAAGCAAAGGATGCAAGAAACATAAGGAAGCAAGGTAAAAGGGAAATGTTACCTACCAGTTCAAATTTGAAAGTAGATAATGTAGCACAGCAGGATCATCATACTTAAACATTCTGGTACCCCAGTATTTGTGATGTCCCCTCTTGCCTAGTGAACAAGCAAATAATATAAACTTGAACTTGTTACACTGGCATGTCAATAAATATGTATTATATATTAGATCAAGGGCAGAAATGATCAGTCTGGATGACCAGAAAATATTTGAATTTCCCCAGCTGGAGCAGTCTCCACAGGCATGCTTTGCAAGGATGCAATGATGACTTTGGGAAAATAATCTGCTAAAATTAAAATGAAATCATGTATATTGGCATTTTAGGATATGTGCTTTATTTTCATTTCTTTAAGACTATTTCTTTGTAAATTTTGACAAAAGGTAAAGAGTAATTTTAATTATTTGTTTTTTTTTCCCAAAAATAATGGGTCACATAGTAAGAAGCGGAAATAATCAACTTAACAAACAGTACCAAGTTCAAGAGGACCTCAGTTCTAGCTTTATGATGGGAACACGAAAAAAAAAAAAGACAAAAATGTGCTTCAATAAAAAGAAAAAAAAAATATCAGAACAAAAGCCTGTGAAATAGCATAATTCCATAAGATGATGAGGGAATCTCACAAATCAATGCAGTTAAAATCATACGGCATCAAATAAGATGGCACAGCTTCACCTTATAAAAATCAAGGAAAAATTAAACAAAGAAGCTCAAAAAGAAATAGTTATCTCTATTTTTCCCTGCATAATTTTCTCAATAATGTTTTGCTTCCCCTTACCCTCATTTAAGGATGAAGCAAGGGGACAACAGAGAATAAACCACAATAAGCATGAACAGGCAGCAAGAAGACATTTGTATCACTAGTCCTTTATCTTTTAATATATTTTGCTGCACTTCCTTTTTATTTTTTCCTTTCCTGAGGGTGAGAGAGGAGGTTAAGGAAGCATGCACGAGGACTTGTCACAAAATGATTTAACTTGATATGGAAACTTGTAAAAACAGATTACCGGTATGAAAGTAGCAGTCATTTGATCCATCAAAAAGTGCAAGCCCAACCATCTCATCTGCTGCTGCATATGAATGGACAATATCCAAGAAAACTAACAGTCCATGATCTGCAGCATAACAGAACAAACAGACAGAATTTGGACACCGGAAATCAGCACCTAAGAATCAAACACAAGCTGAGTGGAGTAATAATGCTAGATTGAATGGGGAACTATGTCATGAATTCATAAGACAGCTAATATGTTGATTCATACTTGCAGAAGCCACTAGTTTTTTCTCCAACTGAAATTTGTTAGCTTTTGCTCAGACAGAAATTCTCTTACAGAAGCAGTCATACTAATTTCATCCATTATCACTTGTATGACCTTTCCTTCATCATGTTGGCTGCTCAGTTTAAAGGGCCTTAAATCCAGTATACAAAGGATGCAAATAGAAATGGTACATTTATGATTAATCTAGAAAGTGATGACATTAAGCATCCTCCTCCCCAAAGCAATCATTTCCAATATTTAACTATTCCGAGATTAGTTTATGAACTTATCCAATGTTGTTTATGACACTAACCATGAGCTTCATCAACTAACCGCTTGAAATCTTCAGGATTTCCATATCTGCTACTAATAGCAAACATATTGCTGACCTGCGGCACAAAATTGAAAGCAGTCAAGCATCTGTAGGTAAAAATACAATGCAACTTGAGAACCAAACATGTTCAAGTACATCTTCAGAGCATGAACATCAATATTCAAACTGGAACACATAGAAAACATAAAATACATAAACAAAGTTCCAACAGCAAGCAGGAAAAAAGAATTATGGAATCATCAGATGCATAAATTGCCACTTTTAAATGCTTAAATATTGTTATGTTCCTAATTAATAGCCGTTTGATTTGGTTCCGTGGTTGAATTGGGATCCCGAGTTCTTGGTTGAACTTGAACTCAGGATCAATTGCTTGAATTGTTCTTGTTACCCTTGTGATCCATGTTAATTAATTGAATGAGAGGAGCATACAATTAAGTAGAAGGGCCCCTATAGCATAGCGGCCACTATTGAGTGACTAATGGGTCAGCCATGACGCGAAATCACCAATACGCTACGGTTTTAAAATTTTACACTTTATTGACCGAAAAATCAAGTAAATTGCCAATAAATCTACTAAAAGAAGCATGCATTATAATTTTTTTTTATTCATTTACTATATATATTTTGGACCAAGTCACTATTAAATTATAGTAAACTACTGCTATTTATTATCTTTGCATCTACACCTAAATAACATGCCCTTTTTCATTCCAAGGCAAAGTTAGGGTTATTATGATATTTATCATATGACTTACTTATATGCTTCCAATATCATATAAAACACTATTTTATTAAACATTTATATTAAAATATTTAATAAATAATAATTAGAGTATATGGTAAAATAAAAATAAAAATTTACGCCGTCACAACTGCAACACATAATTCATTATTCGCAACACTCCGATACCGCGATCATGATTTTATTACCCACAGAGGAGTTAATTAGGAGGATTTATACTAAGTATTTGAGGGAATTAATAGGTAGAAGAGAGGAGGAAAGGGGGAAAAGGCCATGGACCAATAGGAGAGGGAGAGAGAGCCCGAGAATTAGTTTTATGCCAATTCTCCAAAGTGATTTATTATGGAAACTGAGCCCCTTACTAATGAGGGAATATAGCTTGGGGAGCAAGTCAGGGTTTTCTATTAGGCCTTGGTTTAATAGGCCTTCTATAATTAAGACCTATTAAACCCTAATTACAAAAACCATATTTAATTAAGGCTCATTTAGAATTGACATAAACCAAAGTCTACTACTTATTAATAAGACTGAATCTAATAGACCAAGAATGAAACAAAGCCTAGGCCCTTTAAGCTCATAATAAGGAACAAGCAAGCAAGTGATAAGCACTTCCAAGTGATTAAAAACTGCTGCTATAGCTCAATATGGAGGTACCTCATTCCACTTAACCTACACTTTCATGTGATAAGCAGTCAAGAGTTGATGCAAACTATCATAGAGGTTTATAGATAAGGTTGCAACACTAAGTTCGTGAGCATTGGGCCAAGAAGTGTCAAGTTACACAAAGTAGTGGGTAAAGTTGATGGCCTAATGAAATAGTTTGTGGTGTATAGTGTCCTTTGGCCCATAAGTCAGTCATTAGGGGTTCCAAGAGCATTCTTGAAGCACGTCTAATAGACATTGTGCTCTAGCAGATTTTTTTGAATAGCTTGGATTGACGACCAAAACAGTATAGCCCTCAATAATTTCCAACGTTTCCTTCTAGAAATAAATTGGTGTTGCTTGGATGGATGAAGTGATACTTGCTACGATCCTAAGGTGTCATCTAGGTTGCCAAGAGATGTCAGTCGTGGCAATTGCCTAACCATGACCTTTTTAGACTCAAATGCAGTCGATGGGCAATATTTGGGAGGCCAAAGAGGCTTCCCTAAGTGAGGTTGACAGTGAAGTTGTAGAGGGCTTCCAAGGCATTTTAGGATGTACCAAGAACTGAGCATAGACTATGGTTGACTATTAGTGATTTGGAGGGATAGGAAAGGGTGTTGGAGTGGCATTAAGGTTTGTAGGCATCGTAGAGGGGTGTCATTGCGAATGGTTGATATTAAGGTGGTTAGCAAATGATGTTGGATGTGCGGAAACAATGATGAGGGGTGCTAGTGATCTGTTTGAAGAGAACAAATCCAATTGGTTGTCAAAACTAATCTCGAGGACAGTCATTACTTGTCAAAGGTAGTGAAAGGTATGGATGGATGAGGAGTATAGTGGGTGGAGTTGCTAGCTGCTAAGGTCTCCAGCGACCTCACGGGCCCATTACTGGAGGTCGGCAAGCACAAGCAAGGTGGTCAAGGGTATTGTTGGACGTTTGAGTCGGTAATCGGGGTTTTAGAGTTAGGGTTAGGATTTTGAGAAATTGAGGCAATTAGAGGTTAAGAAGTGGCGATAACGGGTGGTAAAGGACTGCCGATCACGGGGAAAAAGTCAACAAAGGTGTCAGGGCCCTTTTTGTGGTCAACGTCAACGCCCTTCGCTAGTGGTGAGATTAGAGGGAGCATGAATAGTGGAGCAGTGGTAATCTAAATGGTGGCAATAAGAGGCCACAAAACAGCCTCCATTGGGCAAGAGTAAGTAGGACTGGACAAAGGCCAACGAGGGTGTTGGGCCTTGCCAGTGACTTCCGGTGGCTTTGTTGATGACACAAGGGGTCAGAAGCCTAGGACTATGTTGCTAGGGCACTTCCAACCTTCTATTCCTGGGATTTGTATAGGACTTAGCACATGAATTCTATCAACTCTATTTCTTGTTTCCGACATTCTCACATGAGTTTCACTATCCTCGACCTTGAATTGCCTATAGTTTCACCCACAAAATCAGGCTTTAATCCTAATTTGGTAAATTCCTTATTATTAGCCCTTAGAATTGGTTTTGTGGCCGAATTAGGATCCTAAGTTCTTGGTTAAACTAGATCTCAAGATTGATTTCTTGAATCACTCGTCACGCTTAGTGTGTTTGAGACCTATGTTTATTGATTGAATGAGTAGTTAATTAACCCAAACCAAAGCCTACTACTTTTAATAAGACTAAATCTAATAGAATAAGGCTGAAGTTGGGCCTAGGCTTTACCGCCTAATGACAAGGTCTTTAACATTACTCCCCTCTAGAAAAACAAGCTTGTCCTCAAGCTCATACTAAGGAAAAAAGCAACCAAAATCAGCAATGGACTCTCTTGTAGCTTGATCCGAAGGTAACTTGTTCCACTTAACCTGCACTTCTGAGTGATAAACAGCTAAATATGTCAAGAGTAGATGCAGGTTAACATGAAGTTCTATCAATACGGTTATAACACCAAATATGTCAGCGGTAGGCCAAGAAGTGTCAAGATATAACCAAAGAGCAGGCAGCCACGGAGATAGAGTCACTAGGGGCCAAGGAAGCCAAGTTGATGGACCAATTTGTGGTGGAGAGCATCCTCTGACCCATAGGTAGGTCATGAGAGGATCCAAGAGCTTGGATGATAACCAAAATGATCAGACCCTCGATAGGATATAACACTTTCTTCTAAACACAAATTTAGTGATACCTTAATGGGTGGGGTGATACTAATGTGTAGAAGATGATCCCAAGATCAATCTAAGTTGTTGAAAGATGTTTGGGGAGATATTTGAGGGTGATAATTGTCGAACCATGAATCTTTTAAGAGTCTAAAGCAGTTGTCTATGGGTATTTGGGAGGCTAGGGCCGCATCCCTAAACTAAGTGAGGGTGAGGAAGAAAACGTGGAAGGTTGCCAAGGTGTTTTGGTTTGCACTCGAGGCTAAGACTACGATCATGATTCAGGTGATGTAGGAGAGATAGGCAACAATGTTGGGGTTTGTAGGCACCGCGAAATGGTGTTGTAGAGAGTGGTTGATGTTAAGGGGGTTGATAAAGGATGTGGATGTGCAATAGTAGTGACAAGAGGTGTTAGCAAAGAGAATAAATCCAGTTGGTTGTTAAAACCAATCTCGGGGATTGCCTTCAAAGGCGGTTAAAGGGCAAGGACAGGTGAGGAGTGTTCTAGGTGGAGTAACCAGTGGCCTCATAGGCCCCTTACAGGAGATTACTTTGGTCGGCGAGGGCGGGGTGGCGTTGGGTGTTTGAAGTGATGGTGAGGATTTTGGTTAGGGTTTGAGGGTTAGTGTTTTAACAAATTGAGGCAACTGGGGGCTGAGAAGTGGCTGTAAGTGGTGACAAAGAACTAACGATTACCGACAGAGAGTTAGCAAAGGTGTTGGGGTCATCGCCTTGTGTTGGTGGTAAGATAAGACACACAAGTAATGGAGTAGTGGTGATGGTCTAAATGGTGACAATGAGAAGTGGCAGACCGGCAAAGGGCTCTTTAAGAGTAGGGAGGACCTGCAATGGCTAGCACGGGAGTTAGGGACTTTGTCAGTGGCTAACTGATAGCAAAAAGGGGTTAACAATCTACGGTTATGTTGTTAGGGCATTTCCAGCCATTAATCCTTGGGTTTTGTGCACAATTGAGCGTATGAGTTCCAACTAGGGGTATGCACCGGGTTAAACCCGAATAGGCCCGAAGACTCGGTTTTTACTAAACTATAACCCGGAAACCAAACCGATTTAAAAACGGTCTACACCCAAACTCAGAACACAAGAATTGGGTCAACCCCAGAATGACCCTATTTTTAAAATGACCCTGTTTCGGCCCTGTTTCAACAATGTGTGTTGAAAAAAAATTACAAAATGGGTTGAAACCAGGTTAAACCCGGACTAGCCCTGATGCCCATTTTCTCAAAAAAATATGACCCGAAACCAGGACCGTTTTTCCAAAATGGCCCAACCTTGACCCTATTTTATCGGCCCAGTCCAGTCCAGTCCAAAATTCCAGGTTGGCCCAATTTCTACACACCCTTAGTTCCAACAACTCCTTTTCTTGCTCCTAACCTTCTTATATGACTTCCACTATATGCAATCTAGGGACTTTGAATGCCTCGTTTTTTAGTATCAGCCATAGAATTGGGCTCTAATACAAATTTTGTATTTTCATGATAATTTGCCCTTTGATTTGGTTCCACGGATGAATTAAGATCCTGAGTTCTTGGTTGAACTTGAACTTGGGATCGATGCTGTATTGTTACTCTTAGTATGTTTGTGAACCATGTTAGTTCCAAACTAAGTTCTTATGGAGGTTGAACTTCTTTATATGGGAATATAGGTTGGGAAGCAAGTCAAGCTTCAACATGCCTTTATTAAACCCTAACTACAAAATTCCTAATTAATCGGGGTCTGCTTAGAATTAACGTAAACCAAACCTGCTACTAATAAGACCAAATCTAATAGACTAAGACTAAAATATACAATTGACTTGACAGTAGACCCAACTCACAACTAAGGCCCGACAAGTATCAAAGACAATTCAAATAAATGATTGAACATGAAAATATTCACCATAATCCTTGAATTGTAAGGCATATATAATGCATTGCTGTCTGATTGCTTTCAAGTTTCAAACTTTATCAAACATCATATGCACTACATTATTGTTAATTTATTTAAATTTTTTGGAAGCCACTACATTGTTTTTTCCTTGTTCATCTTCCACATCTACAAGAAAAATCCAAATTTACACCATGCATTTCCATTTTAAGGTTTAAACTGAAATGACATGCAAATAAAAAAAAATCAATAGTACAAGTATATCACCCAAAGAAAAACAGAAAAAATATGTCCATCAACCACCTTAGGTTTATTCATCGGTGGCAAACTGTGATCCATCACATAAGAAAAAAGGGAGACTCACTCTGTAACCAGCAGTATAGTAATCTTTGTGCTCAATGAGCCCAAATAATTGGATTGCATTATATCCAGCTTCCTTAATGTGAGGAAGAATCTGAGATCACAAAAGGCAAACAAAATAGAAGACATCATAAAAACAGCCAAATTGATGTAGTACATGGGCCATGGATTAACAGTGATCAGGTACCTTATCAGTGAACTCATCAAAAGATGCTATTTTTGGATCTGAACCACTAATTCCAACATGGCATTCATATATCCGCAGGGACTTTGGTACAGCTGGACTCTTATTCTTCCATTTGTATGCAAACTCAGGAGGTGGATCCCAGTGAACGGCACAAGATTGTCTTCCATCTAAGTCTGAATACAAATATGCCATCATCAATGCCAGAAAGTGAGAAAATTGATATCATGCATTTTCTTGATACAACCAAACTCTGTGTCTTTTGACTACTATAGAAAAATGTGTACAAGGATCAGCAGAGACAATGTCAGGCACGATAGCCCAAGAAAGATAGTTCAGGATACTAGACAAAGGCTTGCAATTGGATCATCTGAACATTACAGGTTGCCGCATCAATTAGTGTCACCAAACCAATCAAAATAAAATGATTCTTGGGAAATACAATTCGGTTTTTGCATTGACCCAGACGTTACAGAAATTCAAAGGAGCAGATATTCTAGGTTGACACTTCTAATTTTTTCTAGGCCAAGAAGAAGAGATTCTAAGGTGTCACCTCAATCAGTAACAGTTACTTTTTAATATTAGACACATTGCAATATGATTAGATAACACTGGGACTCTTAATATGGCCAAGTCAACAGCAATCAATAATGATAAGATATGTAAGCTGCAAATGTATTCCACTGAACTAACTTATAGAATAATTGGCAAATTAATATTTAAATCGACAACTCAAGTTTTGTACTAACGTATAAAATGATTGGCACACCAATATTTAAATTGCCGACAACTCTAAGTTTTGCAATGTAGTTTCTGTTTGACTCTGGCATATAGTTGCTAGTTTAATGACCTACCTTTTGGAACGATAAATGAAAAGAAAAAAAGGAGAAGAAGAAAAGAGCATATGACAATGAGGTAAAGAGACAGCAAAATTTTGAAGGGTTTCTGACTGACAAAATAACAGAAATTCAACAAATGAAATAGCTAACAGGTGACCCAGGTGCAAAGTAATTTACTTGGAAGTACATAAGTAGCCCAGGCAGGGACTCGTTCCAAAGGCCCATCGGGAGTGTTAAAGTAGACCCTATATTTGCTTCCATGGGGAATGCAAGGAGTATACTTCTTTAACCAAGCTTTCCGTCCTTTCCTTGTCTCAAGCCAGTAAGCTAAAGGAGGTTTCTTCTTATAAAATTTTTCCCGTGATATAGGATCATCAATAACATTATAAATGTCATATTCTTTTCCATTATCAATTACATCATACCGGAATTTTTCAGGAGGATCATCCTTATGTTGCTCTCTATATGCCTCATATCTTGTTTCAGCATCTGCTAGTTCTTCCAATTCCTCTTCTGTTTGTGGGCCATTAGGGCCAAATATTTGCTCATACAGCTTCACTGCTGCTTCAAAACGATTCTTAACATATCGATCTTCTCCTGGTTCCCAGTATTCATCATTGGCTCTCTTAAAAATGTCATCAATGGAAACACCACTGTCACCTTTGTCATAGTCATCAACATAGTTGTACTGCTGAAAAAAGATATCATCTGATTCTTCTCCCTCCCTCAATTTATCTTCAAGAACAATGAACCAATAACCATAATCATCATGACCAAGATGACCATCCCTAGCACAATTCACCGTTGGTGCCCAATCATTAAAATCACCAATTATAGCACAATATCGTGCACCTGAGATAAAAAAAAGTAAGATAAGATTTTAAGAACAAAACATGTCCAGAGCTCATAATGGACAAGCAAAGTGAAAATTAAGAATCACATGTGCAAGGACAATGAGGTTAAAGTAAAAACAGTCAGTCATTTTAAATGAGTTATGACAAAGCTGAGACAAACTTGGTGGCTGCCATTCATCAGGTGACAGGAAACAGTAATTCATCAAAAATAAGTGCTTGGAATGGGGGAATAGGGGTGTAAACAGGGAAAAATACAACCTGGTTTTACTGTGTTTGGGACGAGGACGTTTCATTATTGGGGTAATTAAATTCTATCATACAAGTAAAAACCATATGGGAAAACAATCTTCCCACTAACCCACGGGGAATTAATACCAGAAAGAGGAGAAGAAGAGAACTCTCCTCCCAACCTCACATCGTTGACACTAGAACTCAATGCTCTAGTTCGTTGCCATCTGCCATAGTAGCAGCTTTCAACAATCAACTCATAGTCATCTCTTCCACCCATCGTCATTGTCCTCCTGCCGCCACCAATCTCCAATTAACACCAAAGATCTGCTGCCTATCAGAACTAATCAGTTATCCAGCTTTCTTGCTCAATGTATGGTAGTTCGCTCCTCTTATCTACCCTCACTGCTGTTGTTATTAAACTCCAATTTACTGCTTCAATCTATAGGTACTCATGCTTTGTCATCTTTTGATTGTTCATAATAAACCTTATATTATTGTTAATTGAAATATATAATTGTTTAGGGCTTGGGGTTTAAGAAGTATGGCACATTTATATAAACCTATCTAATTTGCTGTATTTTTTTTGGCTATGTGCGATTTTCTCATACTATTATTGATTTTCTATGTCCAATTTGCCAAGTATTTATATTAGTGTTCGCTATGTCCAACTTGCTAGGCATTTATCTCTTTGTAGCATGAACTTATTGAGCTTGTATCTCTAGTTGTGTTGGCAGGCTAGTTGGATGGAAAGTGTAGTTGGGTGTCTCAAATCACTATGAAGGAAATTCAATATGTGTTTGAATTGGTTGAGAGTCTTTTCTATTTTGGTTATACTCATACAATAAAATATCGATATTGATGTTGTGTATCAGCTGATATTTTACAGTTTTTGGGTCAGCCAATAAGTGAAACAACCGAAAAGATATGGTTTTTAAAAATCACATATCTATCGCCAATGGCCGATGCGATATATTTTAGTTGTTATTTATCATATGTGCTAATATTTAATGATATTTGCAGATATTTGTTGAAGAAAACTAAGAAAAGCACACAGCGACATATAAAATATCCTTCGCAACAATCCAATACTGCAATGACATGATTGCAACTGGTTATGGCCGCAACCATTGTTTAATTGCTTGGCTGTATCTTTGGTAAATTTTGTTTCTAATATGTATTAATGATGGTCCTGCAGTCTTACTTTCCCCTTCTAGTTAATTATTTAAGCTGATTTTTTTATGAGGGAAAAGGATGGATTGGGGGTCTTGTGAACCCATAATGGATTATAGAGAACTATGACCAATAACAATTTTCAGGGCTTAGGTGCAACATCCAAAATTTTCATTGCTAGAAAATTTCGTTTAAAATATTTCAATTGCAGAAGCTAAAACAAAACATTGGAAAATGTCACCACCTTGCATCTCACACCAACATGTAACACCCCTAAACTTTTTGCTACAAGAAATTTTCATTTAAAACATTTTAATTGAAGGTAAAACAAAGTATTAGGGTGTTACATTAACAAACATGAAAAAGAAAACATTGTATTTGGTTTTTCCTTTTTAGTTTTTGCAACTCACATTTTTCTTTCATTAAAATCTTTTGGGTTTGAAACAAAGCCTTGATGTTGTGAAAATCATAATTACAATGCAAAAAAGAAACTGACTTAAGGAATTCTTTTTCCACGCAGGGAGGGCAATAAGTATCAAATCCCACCATGCACACATAATTCTCAGCAAGTCATTATTTAGATTATTTATTTATTTATTTCATTCTTGGCTGCAAATTTTTAATTTTTTTTTTATTATTGCAGCCATTTCTATATTATGATTATGCCTAGAGATGAACTCAAATGTTCATTTCCGCTTGCTAATTGCTATAATCTTTCACCCAGAGCAGCTGCCTTTGTAATCCTTTATCAAGCATTTCTTATTAAGTAAAGAGAAAAAATATGCAGTAAAAATGAAAAAAATTTCCTGTTAATATTTTAATTAAGAAATGATGACAACATAGAACTTCTTGGCTCTTCATAATCGTTGTATGACCTGCAGGATTCAGAATAACTTTCTGTGAGTAGAGAACATAGCTTGAAAAGGCGTGCCTGAGGTGCTAAGGCTCGGGTTTCTTCATCCTAAGCGAGGCAACATTGGCACGGCGCGTAGCTATTTTTAGGTTTTAGTTTCATTAAAAAAAAATTGCAATCAATTAGGAAGTGCAGGGAGGAAAGTTAGGAGGGAAAAAAGGTCATAGAAAGACAAAGACATAATTTTGAATGGAAAAGGAAAGAAATGCATTTAGTGCAAAGAAAAAAACTCTGATTAGCTATTTTTAGACTTTATTTTTATAAGTACAATAACTAAATATCAAATTGGGAAGGAAAGGGAGAGGAAACAGGGTCACGAAAATACATGATTTTGAAGAGAAAAAATTATATATTTTAAGAATATTAAAAGCAGTATTAGACTGATAATATTAACGCCTCACGTCACCTAAGTTCTAGGATGAACTATTATATTAAAGTATTATTTTAGTAAATTATTCATCAAATACCAAACATAAAGAAAATATACCCCTGCATCTTTTGCCCTTATATATTAAGCATGAAGAATGGAAAAGACCCCCCCCCCTTCATCTATTACCCTAGTTACTAGTTATTCCCTTTTCTTTTATCACCCGCATATCATATGAAGCACACCTTCATTCATAAAATTCAGGGTTAAAATTGAGCAAAATCATCCGGCAAGAAAATACAACATTTCTAACCTGGAGCCCATTCCATAAAATCAGCACGGTGTTGTGGGTTTCGATGAATACCCATTAATTCGTACCTACGAAACCACAGAGTTCAACCAAAAAAGGCATACCCTTAAAACCTAAGAACAATAAACCATACCTCTCAGAGTCTTTAAATTAAAATGTTGGAAGTTTGGAAGAATACCCAGAAGCCAACTCTTGAAGATTCATATGACGATCGAATATTTCATCTTTAAGGTCCTTCAATGCCTTGTGCCTGCCATCGTTTCAGCAAAGATTCAGCCTTCAAATGCAAAATAGAAAATAAGAATAATAAACGTCCAAATACATTCTGTCCCCCACTCTCTCCAACCTTTCACGAAGATATTGAGCAAACGCTTTGTGAATAATCCCATGTTTAGTGAGAAAACCAGTTGGGTCGATTCCTTTCTCTTGATTATCATCTTCCTTCTTCTTTTTCAAGGGTTGTTTCGACGTTCTCTGCTGCCGCGGTTGCTCAGCAGCACAAGTCCTCAATCTCCGGCGAAATCCGACGTTGAAACGAATGTTAAAAGGACTGTAACTTGCGCAACGGTCGTTTAGTAATGGCGGGCAGTGAGCATATAGCGCTAAAGAGAGCATAGTTTTGAGTTGTCGTCCGGAATGTTTGCGACAGCGGATAACGAAGGTTTATGAGTTTCTTGTGGGGTTTTGAGTCGAATCCGCGGGGACGGAGCGGACGGAAAAATGGAAAAAGAAAAAAAAATGCGAAAACGTAATTTTTTTTAAATTTAGGAAATGAAAATGATAGTAAATGTAAAAAAATTATTAAAAATAAATTAAATTTATATATATTTAAAAATAAATTAAATTTATTAAAATTAAAAGAAAAAATAATTTTTTTAAAAAATTATTACTTATATTAGTTAATTTTAATTATTAATAATTATTTTTAATAAAAAATTAATTAAATAATATTTTTTAATAAAAATATTAATTAAATAATTTTAATAAAAATTTTAACCCTAAAATAGACGAAAACGTTTCAGGGATGTTCAGGGACGGGAGATAGCACCTAGCCGTCGTCTCCGTACATCAGTGTCCGTATCCAGGCGCATCGGTTTTTCTCTTTTCTTCATTGTTTTCAACCAATCAACGATACTCAATAATTAGCTTAAAACATTCTTAAATATTTTAGAGGCAATATAAATTGCAACACATTTTATATATTCATTTAATTATATCTCCACCAATATAATAATATCTTATTAAATTTAAGAGATATAATGTTAATATAAGTATCATTATATCTAAAAAAACACAATTCAAAAATAAAATTTATAAAATTATTTACTGTGTTGTGGATTGAGTTGCAATCCTAAAGCAATATTTTTGTTGGATTGTGGTACAATCCTCACACTCACTTATGCCGGATAGCTTAATGTGCCCATGTAGTATGTATAGTCTAGTCCAAAACTAATATAAAACAACTCAAGTCACTCATATTAAATGTACAACTAGGTGAGAGGATATAAAAATAAGAAGAATTTTCTAACACAAAACAACTTAAGTTATTCAACTCAAACTTTCCATTAGATGAGGGGGTATAGAGACAAGGGAGAATTTTAATATCTCACTGATGTGGAACATAGAAAGAACCACAACAACAACAACAAAAATAATCTCTAATATTGTCATTGTCTAACAAGTAACAATCATCCATCAATAGTAAAACCAAAAGAAAATACAAAGATTATCCGGAGAGAGCGAGTGTATCGCTTAAATATTAATGTCTCAATGAGTAAATTGATATGTATAAAAATGAGGCAACTGTCGTGCCTAGGGAGTAAATAAATCTTTAATTACCTGGACTTCATATAAGGCCCCCACAATACATATTTTACCTTAAATTCTACAATGCTTACAATAATAATTAAGCAATATTAATGGTTATGGGTACGCATTGAGTATTCCTGAGTTCTCTAGAAAGATAATCTTAATCTTTTATAGAAGGTAGCTCACTTTGATACTCGCCTAAGTAAATCCATCAAGTGTGTTTCTTAAGCACCGCCATACATAGCTATGAATTCATTAAAAGTACAAAATATGCTCAACCTCATGTTCATCAAGTGATAAGTTCATATAGTCTGTCTTACCAGTAGTATCACCTAAAAATAAGGTTATGAACATATTAAGAGCCTAAAACTCAACATGTCTACAACGTACACGATAGGGATAGGGAGATGTAGTGAAAAAGAGTAATTATATGGATTCATTTGACCATGAGTGGTGTCCACCATATTTCTTCAACTTAAGGCTTAAGCCCCAAACCCCTGAATGACTTGAGGATGATTCTTCTCATTAAACCCTTCATAAGATGATCTATCACATATCTTTCTAATATGGAAAACTCTCCTCAAACCTTGTGTGAGCCTTTTATAATTTTAGGGTCATTTCTATAATTTCTAATATAAGGTAAAATCTAGTTTGCTTGTGCTAAAATACAATTTTTGGTATTATCTCTTGTGTTGAAATGAATCTTGGTGTTTTGTGCTTGATTTGGCATATTTAAAATGTAAATTTTTTAATATGGATCATGTGATGTTTTGATGGCTGGAGAGCTTATTATAGGTTTTTAATAAGTTAATCTAAGAATGGAAATTATTATAAGTTTTTTTTTGAAATATTTGATACATAAATGCTTCAAAAAACGTGAATTTTGGTGTTTTTAAAACCACAAATTTGGTGTAACTTTCTTAATGAATTGCTTTCAGGTGGATAAGATTTAGAAAGCCTATTTGATATCAAATTAAATAATAATATGTCTACTTTTCGATGTCACTTTTGGGTCTTTAAAATATTAAGTATCAAAGAAGTTATTATCGCTTTTGGAAAATGTGCAAAGTTGTCCAAATCAAGATTGTGGAAAATAGGCTTTGGGTTGTAGTTTGATATTTGTGTTAGATTTTATTTTTATGTGTTGCAAGAATTTTAAGTTATTTATTGGCATTTTATGATAAAATTAATATATAATATGTTTCCATTTAGATTAGTATAGTCTACATTATGATTGGTGGAAGTTTATTAAAGTTTTGTTGAATATGCTCATGTGTGTCCATGAACATATTCAACATATTCTTCAGTATTCATTGAAAATGTTCACAGTTTTTTATGCTTGTTCTTGAGACCTTTAAATTATTCATCACCAATAACATGTTAACTAGTCCTTAATGACATGAGTATAGTTAGAGGAAGATTAATTATTTAAAGAAATAAAATGACCAAATTAGCCTTTAAATGGAAAAATATTGAATATGTGAATAATGAAATTAAAATTTGGACCATTGACCATGACCATTTACTTTGAATTTGACCATTAACTTTGATTATTAACCATAAATAATGATTTTCTTACAAATAGCATGTGACTTTATTTTATGATTTTGGGCCCAAATGTATCTAATATTTTAGTTTGTTTGGCCCCTAAATTGATCTTTATAATTTATAAAGTGGATCTTTTGGGATATTTTAACCAATGCCATAATAAGTTAAGTTTGGTGTTACCTATAAATACTTATGTGTTAGTTTAGTCATCTATAAATACTCTTGTAAAAGCTTGATGTAATCTATAAACATATATTGTGGGATATATGATATGGGTTTAGTCTTATCTATAAACAACCATTTAGATGTTATGTTATTCTATGTTGGTTTGGTATTATCCATAAATGCCTTATTGGAGTAGGCATTAAACCAAGTAAGGTGGGTGTAGTGCCCCTTGAAAGCCTATAAGCTCTAATGTCCTCTATTGATATGGAACGCTAATTTAAGTAATGTGGGTGTGATGTACCTTTCGAAAGGCTCATGGCATTGGTGTTCGTCAAATAAATATTGTTATGTTTTGAATGTTAAACACAACATAATTACCATTGTGTGTTATTCGTTAAGTATTAAAGGCTACCGACTTAGTCTAATGCATACAATAAACTAAGTAAGGTGGTCATGGTATCCCCTTTGAAGTCTCTTAGCTCTAGTTTCCATCAAATAAATAGTGTTTCATATTGGTTGTTAAAAATAATATAATTATCATTGTGTGTTAGTCACTAAACACTAAGGGTTATTGGTGTAATCTAATGTATACACTAAACTAAGTAAGGGGTGTGGTATCATCCCCTCTAAAATCCTTTTAGATATAGTGTCCATCAAATAAATATCATTATGATTTGGTCATTAAATACAACATAATTACCATTTTGTGTTGGTTGTTAAATACAAGGGTCTTTAGATTTTTAAAAGGATGTCTTGGCTATGACCTTAGGTGGTAGGTGTGTATAGCCCATGGTTTTGAGTTAAAAAGTTGTCTTGACTATAACATTGGCTAGTGGGTGTGTATAACCTATGATTTTATTTTAAAAGACTACCTTAAATTGGCCCTTGTTGGTGAATGTAAAACCCTTGGTTTCAAATATCTTTTGAACATTATCTTTTGGATGGGTGTAACAAATTCTATGTGTACTCCCTTAAGAGATTACATGTTATCATCATTTGGCTACTCGAAAGTGCAAGCATATGTAAATATGATATGTGTGAGCACGTGATTGCATGAATTGTATTTGAAGTACTCGTATGAGCTATAGTTTACTAATTAATTAACCATACTAACACCCTACATGGATTTGCATCGATCATGGAACATTAGCGTAGTAGTTAGCCTTATTTTATAGGTTACCCATTCTGGTGAATTCTTATCTTGGGGAGTGACATTAGTTTTTGCATAGGTTATATTTACTTATTTTCTTTCATTGTTTCCTTATATCTCTTCATAGTTTATATTGTAAAGTTAATAGTTGTATGCTTCTTTGTTTATTCTTTATTCTTTTAATCTATCTCATTTAAAAAGGTTTATAGCACTCTATTTTGCCATTAAGTGCATCTTATACTCGCCTAATCCTTTGAGGTTTGAGAGTAATTTTAGCCTTACACCTGATATGGGTTAGGCAATGGTTGTACCTACACCATGTTGGATGTTGTGGTTTCATCTCCATTTTGTTTTAGCTTCCTAAAACTCTTTTCCAAAATAACTTTTTTGATTGTGAAAATGAGGGTGTTGCAAACATTATAAAAAATGGTGTAGGTTAAATCCGCCATCTATAATTTCACATAGATAGCGGTTTTAACCCACTATTATCATCCAATATCTCACATTTAGTCACCATTCAACTATAGATAATGGATTTAACTTATAACAGCCATCTAAGTCTCACTACAGAAGATGGTTATAAATAAAATTTGTAGTATAAAACCTTGTATTTATTTTACACCAAGAAATAGATGGTGGTGATGAGCCATAACCACAAAATATAATGTTCTTATTTTTTTTAATTTACGTTACACTTGTTATCTACACCATTCACAATTCCCTACTCACATAGAAACCTATATATATACCCAACTAATGCACACACGTCAATGTAGTGTATCCCATCTCATAATTAAATTTTACAATATACATTGACATCAATTTGCCACCTTATAAGGGTTAGTATAACATATATATACACATAAACAACCACTCCACTCATAGCATCAATCAATTTGTATTAAAATTATTTACTGCAAATACTTGTATGAATAGTAAAAAGAAAGCAAACAAAAGAGTTTTCAAACAACATAGAAATAAGCATACATTTTACGACAAGGTATTAATCACAAGTGAATGTCATTACTATCTATTTAGTGTCTTGATTCTTATAGGCATAAAAAGAGTTGTATCATGTAAACTAAAGATTGAAAGAAAGACAAAAAAACAAGACTTTTCTTGTAGACTTATGAGCTTCACATCTTTATCATGACCATCAAACACCATACCTACATTAAACCATCAAAGTAATAATTAAGCATAAATTTTAATAAGACAATGATCACAAATATGTATCATTCAAAAATTTAATATACAATTTTAACAAAGAATGCTTCAATAATCAAATGATTTATGTTATATTTACATAAATCGTTCATCTATGCTACCTTACATTGTGATGCCTACATTCCTTATGTACAAAGTTTGATTCAAGGATATAAAACCCTTCTTTGTGATCATCCTACAAATAAGCATCATCAGTAACACCATCAATATTGGATGAGGAGGTAGGTCCATACTCGATAATTTTTTCCCTTATATGTTATCATCCTATTTCTTTTCTAGCAAGAATATGAACCATCATTACTTAGTTGAATCAGTAACATTGAACATCTTGTTCTTTTATGTAGAAAGTACTACCATCAACATGTATGAGTTGTAACACAATGCTTTTTGAAGAGGGGGTGTGATAACCAATACAAATCAATATTGGGATCAAATACCTATGATGGAGGCCACTCGAAGAATGTGTTATTGTGTTTTTGTACTAACCATTTATTGTTTTTTTATGCACTCAAAGCCCTAATTGTATATATGTGTTGCTACACAAATGGTTGGATATCATCTATATTATAAAACACATATGAGTGAGATTTTCTCAATTAGAATCATCAATCTTGAGCACATAAATGTCTTTAACCTTTTCCCTTCATCTAGTATATTTAAATGTTGTGGTTGAAGAAGACCTATAGTATTATCATATGGTAAGAACTCACAACAAAATTCAGTTGTCTCCTCTACTAGATAAGCCTCAACTGTAATCCCCCGAATTTTTAAAAGCCTATATTTTAATAAATAAATTTTATTTGGGATAAATTAGCTTTTAAGTCTATTTATTTTAATTATTTTATGGATTTTTGAGTAAATAAAATTGGGTATAAATATTTAATAAATTAAAATAAATATTTTGTTATTTTATCACACTCTTATTATTTAAATAAAATTTTCAAATCATTATTATACTAAAATTATCTTTTTAACCCTTATATTTTAATTGTCTTGAATTAAAGTATTCAATCAATTTATTATCCAAAATTATTCTATTTTATTATTTTATCAATTAAATTATTTAATCCCATCTTCCTTTTCTTTTCTTTTTTTCCTTTTTCCTTCTCCTTTCCTTGTTTTTCCCTTTTCTTTCTTCTTCCTTTTCCTTCTTTGGGTCGTCGACCTGCTTCTCCTCCTCTCCTTGGCGCGCTGGGCCGTAGGCCCAATCCCCCTGCCTTCTCCTGCGTCGAGCCTGGCCGCCTCTTTTTATTCTTTCTTTCCTTTCTTCCTTGACCGGGCCGGCCCGCCCCTTCTTTCCTTCGGTCGGTTTGCTTGCCCGTCGCAACCCCTCCTTTCTTCTTCCCTTCTTCTTCTTCCTCTTTCCCCGGCGATAATCTCAGCCATCCTCCACCATTTTCGCCACCCAACCTGCAACTCCCTCTCCCCCGTTGACCTTCCCTATCTCCCTCCCTCTCCTTCTCGTCGTTTTCCTGCCATACTAGTCCCACCATCCCTGTCTCCCTCTCCCTGCAACTCCCATTTCCCTACCACCTACTGCCACCCTTGTGCTCCCTATCCCCTCCTCCCTCTTTCTCTTCTTTTTCTTCCCCCTTCCCTACCTCATTCTGTGATTTTTCGAGCCCTATATGCCTTGCCCGAGCCTCCTCTTTCTCCCTTTCTTCTCCTCCCCCCTCTCTCTGTTTTTGTTTCGTCGTCGCTGCTCCGCCACTTCTGCCGCCTCAACCACCACCTGCCACCCTCTACCTCACCCCCCGACCGATCATAGCCCCCATCAAACAAAAGAAAGACAGAGGGGGTCAGTGACTCAGTCCCCATTCTTCCTCCTCTCCTCTTTTTCTCTTCTCTCCCTCCCTTCTTGGCAGCCACCTTGCACTGTCGTATTCCGTCGTCGTCCCACCGTTTCTGCCACCAACTCAGCCACCACATTACTCCCTATAACCCCCTCTACCACCCCCATCCTCCTTTGGTCGAAACCGTCACCCAAAAGCCTTCATTTTCCCTCCCCATTTTCCTTCCTCACCAGCCGTCCATTTCAACCCCACTTCGGCCGCCACCTTCACAGCCTCTCTGCCGCCGCCTCCGCCGCCTTTAGCCACCTTCAACCCATCCCCGACCACCACCTACACCCCCTCTACACTTCTGAACCATTACCTCACCCCAAATCCTTCCCCGTCATGTCTTTTTCTTAGCCCCAAACCTCTAACCCGAAATTGCCCATTTTTCCCTATTTCCACCACCTTTGAGCCCCTCCTTTTTCTTTCTTTGCATGCAACTCATGCTGCATGAGCAGGATGAGCTGCTGCCTTCTTTGATTGATTTGAATATTAATTTTTAAGGTATAATAATATTTAATTTAAGTATTTGATTTATTAAGTGTTATAAAGCCTTATGTCTTGATTTTTATGATTTCTAACATAAGAAACCTTGATATTATTTTTAGGTGTTGGTTTTGATAATCAAATCTTGAACCTTAAACCGGAATACCAGTAAGGTTTGTTTTTGCAGGAATTGAGGTAATCGTTAAATCCCACTTAAACGCATGGATTAACGTATGTTAGCACATTAAGATTTTTAATATATTATTATGCTTGGTTTGTGTTGTTTAATATGTTATATGTGGTTATTGTGTTGGTTGATAAAAGGAAGCATGATAGGTTATATGATATGTATGGAAATAATATTTAAGGTAATAATTTGGTTGTTAAGGAAAATGTGAAGTATTATCCATGCTGTTTTATGCTATTGTGATATTTAATACATGTTTAATATTTTGTGAGCCTTAGGGGATTTTATTAATGTATCTTGTACAATATTATGGCCTAATATATATATGGATGCTAATAAGTATTGTATTAATTATAAGAGTTGTGGATAAGGTGTTGATATTAATATTTTATGTAGTAATCATAATAATTTAATATAAGTGGAGTAATAAGGGGTAAGATGGTAAATTTGTAAGTAGAAGGATAAACTAGTAATTTTGTAATAAAAAGGCAATTTGGTAATTTTGTAATAAAAGGATAATTTGGTAATTTTGTAATAAAAGGGCAATTTGGTAACTTTGTAATAAAAGGGTAATTTGGTAATTTTTTAATAAAAGGGCAATTTGGTAATTTTATTACAAAAGGGAAAAATGGTAATTTTGTAGATTAAAAGAGGTAAAAGTGGAAATTAAAAAGGATTAACTTAGTATTTATAATAATTGAGAAGGGTAGAATAATAATTTAATAAAAGAGAAGGGTATAATGATAATTTAATAAAATAGAAGGGGAAAATGGTAAACATGATAAATGTGAGGGGTAATTTGGTAATTTAACCGACTAAATGGTAACTTGGTAATTAGGATAATGAGAAGGGGTAATTTGGTAATTTGATCAACTAAAGGGCAATTTATTAATTATAATAAAGGGAATGGGTATACTGGTAATCTAACCAACTAAATGGGAAATATATTAAGTGTAACGATTATAAAGGGTGTTTAGTGGCCTAATATATGTGAAAGATAGCTCACTAACCTAAACCGAGTAAGGGTGTAGTTAAAGCCGAATGTGTGCTATGTGTTCTGCATGCCTTGGGTGCCCTATGTAATTATATGTTGTGTTCTATATGCTGTTATCTTAACTATTTCACGTGTGGCATGGCTTGGAACCAAGGCGTGTTCATGTGCCCCTTTTGGTATGTGCTAATATGGATATGTTGTATTTTATGATATGATGTGATGTGATGTGGCCCTTAGAGACATGCATGCTAGGATAATTAATATGGTAATTGGAGATGGAGGCATGAAAAAGAGTAATGAGAGAGAAAGATAACCAAGGGGAAGTAAGTTGGCTAATGTAGGTATGGGAAGAACTAGGGTTTGTATGGGATGGTTAGAGTCCGCATGGGGGTAAACTTTACGTATGGAAAGTTGCCTTGGGAAGTGAGGAAGGTAATAGAAGTGTCGTTTGGGTGTCTGGGGGATTCGGGCAAAAAATAGTACGTAGGACAGTATAAGGGTGCGTAGGAGACTAATCTAGGGTTGGGAGGAAATCCTAATGTGAGAAGGTGGAAAAGAAAAAGAAAATAATAAAAATAAATGAGAATGAGTGGGGTAGAAAGTGAGGGTTGGATCTAAGGGTTGTGACGTGTGGGGTGTTGAAATAGTCGGGATATGTACGATAGAGAAGGATGGGCCACATAGGTCCGAGTTAGGGTTTTTGGAGAAAACCGAGTTAGGAGGTGTAGAAGTCTCAAGATATGGGACGGGCCCTCCTAGGAGGATAAGTGTGGATATAGTTAGCCATGCATGTCAAGGGTGAAATACTTTTGAATAAGATACATTTAAGACACTAATCACTTAAAGAGGAAGATGCTGAGCCAGACCCAGACCAGTCTACTGGCAAATAATAGTGGCCAAAAGCCGGGGTGCCTTGGAGACCTATCCACCGACGAATAATAGTGGTTAGGAGCGTTTTTCCCTGTATGTATTTCCGGTCTACCAGCTATAATAGTGGGGGATTTTGTGCTCAGCAAACCAAACATAAAATCTATAATACATGGGGAAGATACTAATCACTTATAGTGGAACACCTTGTGAGTCGGTCCAGACCAGTCCACTGACGAATAATAGTGGCCAGGAGCGTTCTGCCCTGGAGACCGATCCACCGGCGAATAATGGTGGTCAGGAGCGTTCTGCCCTGTATGTATTTCCGGTCCACAGGCTATAATAATGGGGTTCCTGCACTCACATGGACATTTAAAATCTGAGATGATTGATTAATGATGGACTAATGGCCTTAAGGCCCGAAAAGTATCGATTACTCATTATGGCCTATTAATATTTGGTTGACTTGTTAAGTATGCGAATGTACGAAAGTGAATGTTACGTATACGCTATTAATATCTGATAGAATTGTTGGATGTGTGAATAAATGGATTCAAATATCATGTTTACACCTATGGTTATGTACGAATGCAATAGTATTTCATGTGTTACATTGCGTGCCGGTTTTTAAGTACGTTTTTAAAGGGTTACTCAGTACCGTAGTACTGAAGGGTTCCCTTCGTGGGGCCCCTGCCTATTCAATGGGCAGTACCCTTTGCAGGTCGTATTCAGGTGCTATTCAAGGGGGCTTTCGGGAAAGAGCATAAGGTACTATCCGGTAAATTCTAGGGTTTTAATTTGTCTCTTTTAACTTCAATGTATTTGTTATTTTGTTACCACCGTTGTTGGATTTTACTCTCGTAAATTATTTACTGCGCTTCTCTGATTTATATATGCTTAAGTTTCTCGTAAAATTGTATTTTACCTTTTTAGCCTTAGCACTTGGTACTGGAACGGTAGGAGTGAATCGGTCTGGTACTAAGTGTGGCGGTAATATCCCCAAAGTTCACGGTTTATTAATTTTCTTCAGCTAATTTCCTTTTAATTAACGAAATTTTTTAGTAGTAAATTTTGGGAGTGTTACATCAGCAACAAATTTTGACTTGTTTAGGTTCTTCACATACCATTTTAAGAATTTCATTAACCTATAAAATGGATACATATAACGTATAACGCCCAAAAATTTCATAACCTTAAATTTAAGTGTTCAGCCTTTTATTCAAAAACCTAACCCTTACATATTAAATTAGTTGTTTTTATTAACATTTGACCCACAAACACAAATAAATTAGTTGATAAATTTATCCTAACTATTTTCTCTTTTTTCTTTTATTTAAAACAACCCTAAATTAATAAATGTTACCCGGTTTATTTTTTTAATTGGATACCTTAAATTTGGATAAATTACTTTTTTATCCTAATCCTAAATTTAACCTAATTCTAATTCTAACCCTAAATTTTACTCCTTTTTGCATACACAACACTACATTCCTTCCTCCTCCTTTCATCCGAACACATCCCCCTATCTCTACTCCCTTTCTCGACCCTGGTTGGTTTTGCATGCACCATCTCCACCAGCTATAATTATCACTAACCACCTTTAGCCTCTTATGTTGCCTTTATTATGCTCCTCACCTACTCACCGTCGCAGCCATCCAACCCCCCTACTCCCTTCTTGGCCTCATTTGGTTTTGCAAACACCACCTCTAGCCATGCCCAGTCATCATGCCTATGCGTCGCTTCCTTCCGCTATATCTCAACCCCAACCTTCATCATCGCCTAATCCCTATATTCTTCCTTCTCCTCCTTGCAACCTTACCTCAACTAGCTTCCTCCTTCATTTTTTTCATCACCACCATGCTCAACCCCTTTTTCCTCTACCAATAGCCCACACACCTCATCCGATCATCTACATCTTGTAACCCTTCAAACCTTCCCTTTTAATATATAAATTTTAATAATAAAAAAATTACTATGTTATCGGTTAAATATTAATATGATTAATGTGATATTATTTTTATGTATAAAAGTTTGATTAGTGAATCTTAATAATGTTTAGTAGGTTACCAATAAAAATATGCTTTTTTTGGAACTCGGATAATCCCTATACTTTTTGAAAATGTTCAAATATCGCATGATAGTAAATTTAGGTTTTGATATATAAACTGTGTTAATTATGTTCACTATATTGTAATCCTTATACTCTACTAAAATATTTAGATATTGTATGATAGTACAGTAGGGTTTTGATGTATAATTTGCATTAAGTATATCCAATACATGGTGATTAGTTTCCTAATAATGATAGTATGGGTTTTGGTAAAATAAAGCATGTTAACTGGTTGAAATTATTATGTGTACAAAATATATGTTAAAATGGTTTAAATGATGGGAATACAACATAATTTAATTTAAATAAATTAATAAAATTAAATTGAATTGCAGGCTTAAAGACCCTAATTTTTTGAGATAATTTTATAAAATTGATTTGCTTATGCTTCTTTTACCCAATTGATTATTAGCTTTGATTCAAAATAATTTGAAATGTGTTTGTGTGTGCATGTGTTTTTTTTAGCTTGGATTGGTTATCTGAAATTGAATTGTTTGTCTTTTGGTTGCAAAACCTAATTAGTAAGTTATTTTTGATAAAAATTAACTTTTTTGCTATAGTCCTTCCTTCTATATTTCAATTTGATTTGAAATGTCCTAAGTGATATTTGTTGAACTCGATTTAGTTAATACTTAATTTTGAATCTTAATAGAGATGCGCTTTTGAGTCCTAGGGCTTGGACATTTTATCCAAGAGAATTTTTTTTTGTGTTTTCCCTTATTGATTAAATTATAATACTTTAATTATTAGTCGATAAGGCAGTTTCCTAACCCAGTCCTATGATTTCTATCAACAATCTAGGAAAACATGATCATAGATTCTTGAGCTATATCTCTCTCCATTTCTCTATCTCATTCTTATTTCACTTATCTAGATTTAGAAATAGGTAAGTCTCTACTTCCTTTACTTATTGTGGAATCATGAAATGTATAAGTTATTGGAGTTGAAGGTGATTAGTATGATTTATATGATTTTTGTATGTCATGAACATATCATGTCTTGTATGATACTGATGCAGGAGCATCCTCATATGATGATCATAATCCCTTCATTAATTTTCCCAATTTTGAGAGCCACAAAACTCTTCTTACTTGGAAAATTAATTATCCAACAAAACCTAGCCATGCAAGCCATAGAAGCCATGTAAACCTTGCCAACCACCTCCTTTGTACCGTCCACAAACCAACCAAAAAGAAGGCAACTAAGGTGACGTTCTTTTTTCCCAATTATCCCCAATATTTTTACCCATTTTCCCTTTATATTTTTATCCCTAAATATCCATAAAAAAAAACTCATCCCATCTGTACCCTTGGAAGCAACACAAATCAACAAGTCCCTCTTATGTTGGATGTGAAGTCTCTTTTAGCACTTGGAAAGAATAATGCATATTTGTTGAAGAACAAAGAAGGCTAGAAGACATTCCTTACTTCTTTTTATTACTTACATGATTAAAATAACCTTTATCTCTTTTCTTTTGATTATTATGGTTGTTATATGAATTAGATCATTTTCTAATGGGGGAGGGGAACTTAAAAATCTATCCAAACTCCACCCCCATGACCGAACTCATGGGTTGGAACTTAGGTAGATTTTATCCTTTGTTTAAGCTCTAATAACATATATTAGTTGGCTAAGTTGTAACCTTTAATCGTACACTTTTTTCTATAAGTTTCAAGGATAGAATGAAAGCAGGGAAATCAAGAGTTTGAAGATTTTGCAAAGACCTTTCAAGATTTATCCTAAGAGTTTAAAATTTAGGCGGTTTTTGCAAGTATTGATTTAAGGGATTAACAAGAATCAATTTTTATCACCACAAATCTCCCCCATTTCTCTCTTTGTTTTTGATTGTTCTAAGAGTTCTTAAAACACCAACACCTTGATATCAAAGCTTAGGTTGTATCAATTTAGTCCCTATCTTTTTCTTCCCATCAACCTTGCCTAAATCAAACACAAAAAAAAAATATTTTCTAGCCTACCACCCCCTTCTTTTTGAAACCTATCCTATTTTCTTTCTTCCCATAGTTGAATCCTATTCTCTTCTTGATTTTCTTATCATTTAATGGGAGGCCTTCCTTTACCAAGAGGGTTGAGCCTTGACAAGACAAACAATTCAATAAGGGATAGAGTCATTGAGTCTCTTTAAAATGATATAAGAAGAGTACTTGATATCTTGGAAATAGTAATCCCTAATATGATCTAAGATCATCCTAGAGAAACATCCCCATTTCGCGAGCCATTTGAAGATGATGAGCACATTGGTAGTGAGGGTGGAGAAGACTCTTCGTCAAGTGATTCCTCTATGGAGACAAGGAGGAGGAATAATAAAAAATTCATAATGTTAGGGTCAAGGTCCCAAAGTTTGAAGGCAATCACAATCCTGAAAAATTTTTAGAGTGGGAGTTGAGGTGTAGTAGGTTATTTAAAGCTAATGTCTATTCCAACATCAAAGCCTTTAAGGCAACGGTTCTTAAGCTCAAAGGATATTCCTCCTTATGGTAGGAGAATGTATTTTATAAAAGGAGAAAAAACTAAAAATCAAAAGTTAATTGTTGGTTGAAAATGAATAAGTTGAAGAAGGATAGATTCCTTCCTCCTTATTTCACTCAAGACTTGTACAACAAAATGTCCTATTTGAAAAAAGGACCATTGAGTGTATAAGTGTACAATATAGAGTTAAAAAAACTCTCTATGAGGCTCGGTTTAGATGAGCTAGAGGAATACACTATGCCTCGATTCTTTGGTGGTCTTAGGTAAGACATATCTAGGAAGGTGGAGATGAAAAGTTATTATACCTTGGAAGAGCTTTATCATATAGCTATCAAGGTTAAAAAAAGAAAAAAGGAGAAGAGGGTTGTGATATATGGAGGTCCAGATAAGGTATCTAGCACCTCAATGGAGGTTCCTCCACCATTCAAAACTTTTTCCACACCTTTGACTAAAGATGTGAGGAGAAAAGGAGCGGAAATTGAGAGTCAAACCAAGAGTGTTAGGTTTTTTAAGTGTTAAGGCTTGTGACACTATCAAAACGAGTGTTTTAACAAGAGGGTAATGACCATAGTAGATTTGGAGGAAGATAACCAAGAGGAGGAGAGTTAAGAAGATGAATAAGTCTCAGCCAGTAATGGAGAGGAGGAGTTTGCACCACCAAATGTAGGAGAATCTTTGAAGATTAGAAGGGTGTTGCACACTAAGGAGGCCAAACGTGACAATTCCTAAGGATAGAATATTTTTCAAACTAAGTGCACCATACTTGGGAAAATATGTTCTCTTATTATGGATGGAAGAAGTTGTGCTAATGTTGCTTATTGTACCTTAGTAGAGAAGCTTGGTCTTCCTACTACAAAATGATATAAACCATATAAGCTACAATGGCTTACTGATTTGAATTTGTGGAGGTGAAAAAGTAAGTGAAAGTGCCACTTTCCATTGGGAGGACATATGAAGATGAGGTGGTGTGTGATGTAGTTCCAATAGATGCTCGTCATTTGCTTTTGGGGAGGCCATGAAAATTTGATAGAAGTGTTTTGCATGATGGAAGACATAACACCTATTACTTAAAGTTTGCCAATACTAAGATTGTTCTCACCCCCTTTAGTTACTTGGCCTAGTCATATTGTTATGATTTGTAAAAATTTCTTACTCATACATGAAAATTGTCTAGATAAGGTCTTAGTAAAAGGGATGGTAGTCTACTTATTGTTGTTACTAGAGGATAATGAGGGGAGGGTTTGTAATGAGCCATGGGTTAGGGAATTATTAAAGGAGTTTGATGATGTATTCCTTGATGATCTACTTCATGCATTACCCCATTAGAGGCACAAAGCACCAAATATACTTTATATATGGTGCTATATTCCCTAATAAGGCAACCTATAGGTGTGACCCAAAGGAAGCCTTGGAGTTAAAAAGTCAAGTAGATAAATTATTTTCTAAGGGTTTAATGAGGGAGTCCCTTAGCCATTGTGTTGTGCCAGCCTTGCTTGTGCTAAAGAGATATGGAACCATGAGAATGTGTGTTGCTAGTAAAACTATCAACAACATTACATCAAGTATAAGTATCATATAGCTAGACTTAATGATATGTTTGATTTTTTGAATGGTGCATGATTTCTTTCCAAAATTGATCTAAGGAGTGGTTCATACCAAATAAGAATGAAAGATAGTAGTGAATGGAAAACTGCAATCAAAACTAAAGGATGATTGTATGAGTGGATGGTTGTGCCTGTTGGCTTTTCAAATGCCCCTAATAGCTTTATGAGACTTATGAATGAGGTACTTAGGCCATTCATTAGCAAATTTATAGTATTTTACTTTGATGATATCCTTTTATATAGCTTGAGGAAGAACATGTTAAGTATCTCAAGTTTGTATTTCTAGTACTTAGAGGTCACAAGTTGTATAGAGAAGTGTGAATTATTTGTACCTAGGGTTACATTTCTAGATTTTTTTATGTTTAAGGATGGCATAACCATGGATGAATCCAAGGTGGAAGCAATCAAAACATGACCCACACCTACAAGCCTCACACATGCGATATCTTTTCATGGTCTAGATTCGTTTTGTAGGAAGTTTATTAGGGGATTTAGCACCCTACTAGCCCCTGTAACCGAATGCATGAAGAAGGGTGAATTCAATTGGACCAAAGCTCCCTAAGACGCCTTTGAGGTGATTAAAGGAAAACAAAGTGAAGCACCTATCCTAAAATTACCTAACTTCAACAAATTGTTTGAGGTCAAGTGTGATGCTAGTGGAGTGGGAATTAAAGTTGTTTTACTACAATAAGGGAAGCTAATTACCTTCTTTAATGAAAAGCTCAATGGTTTTAGGGTGAATTACAACACATATGACAAGGAGTTCTACACTATAGTGAAAACTCTTGATCATTGGTCACACTATTTGAGGCCCCAACAGTTTGTGCTACACATGAATTATAAGTCATTGAAGTACATCAATGGCTGATACAAGCTTAATATAAGGCATACAAGATGGGTGGAATTTTTATAGTCTTTTTCCTTTTTAAACAAACATAAAAGTGGCAAAACAATTGTAGTAGAAGCTACACTTTCTAGGATATATTATATGCTCTCTTTGTTAGAGATGAGAGTATTAGGATTTGGGTGCACTAGAGAGCTCTACAAGGAAGATGAAGACTTTGGATACTACTTAAAGGATCAAGACAAGAATAAGGGGTCATTTGTCATTCAATATGGGTTCCTCTTCAAGGAAAAAAAGCTCTACATTCCCAAATATTCTGTCAGAGAATTACTTGTGAGGGAAGTGCTTGGAGGAGGACTAGTTGGACACTTTAGCATCAACAAGACCATATATGATATACCTGCTTAGTGAGATTTTTTGTTGGCCCAAACTTGTGTGAGATGTATAAAGTGTAATGGCTAAGCGCATCACTTGTCAAAAGTCCAAGAGTCCCTTCCACCAAGGATTCTATTCTTCCTTACCTATCCCACATCAACCATGAGATCATGTGAGTATGGACTTCATTGTAGCATAGCCTAAGACATAAAGATAGAATGATGTTATAATGGTGGTTGTGGATATGTTCTCTAAGATGGCTTATTTCGTTGCATGTCATAAAATGAATGACGCCTCTTATATAACTGATCTATTCTTTAAAGAGATAGTTAGGCTACATGGTATTTCTAAGTCCATTGTCTCAGATAGGGATACCAAGTTCCTTAGCTACTTCTGGATGACCTTGTGGAGGTTAATCAATACTAGACTTCTATTCAATGCTGCCTACCATCTACAAACTGATGGAAAAACCAAGGCCACCAATAGAACCCTCATAATGCTCCTTAGAAGTTTGGTTCACAAATTCTTGAAGGATTAGGACACCAAACTTTCACATGATGAGTGTGCCTACAACCACTCACTAACCTATGCTATAGGAAACTCACCCTTTAAAGTAATATATTGGGTGAACCCTACAACTCCCATCGATTGCTTACCTCTTCCCATCAAATCCCAAACCAACTTTGAAGCACAAGAAAAGGTTAGGGTAATGAAGAAGATTCATGAGCAAGTGAGATCAAACATTGATAGGGTAAATGAAATGAACAATAATAAAGCCAACAAACATTGTAAACAATACTTGTATAAACCAAAAGATCTAGTTTGGCTACACCTTATGAGGGAAAGATTTTCTTCTAAAAGGAAGAACAAACTCATACCTAGAAGTGATTGTTCATACAAAGTTATTGAGAAGATTGGTGACAATGCGTATGGAGCTACTTGAGCAAAATTGGTGATATATCAAACACATTGAATGTGGGAGATGTACTTCCTTACATTCATGATGAACCATTTAAAAACAAGAAGGCTACTTTTCAAGAGGGAGAGGATGATGTAGAAGCATCCTCATTTGATGATCATAATATCGTCATTAATTTTTTCAAGTTTGAGAGCCATAAAACTCTCCTTACTTAGACAAATTAATTATCCAACAAAAAATATCCATGCATTCCATGCAAGCCATAGTAGTCATGCAAACCGTATAAGCCTTGCCAATCACCTCCTTTGTACCCTTCATAAACCAACCAAAAAGAAGGCATCTAAGGTCACGTTTTTTTACCAATTTTTTCTCCATATTTTTAACCATTTTACCTTAATAATTTTAGCCCTAAAAATACATCAAAAACTCATCCCATCTGCACCCTTGGAAGCCACACAAATCAGCCACAAGTCTCTCTCATGTTGGATGTAAAGTGGCTTTCAAAACTTGGGAAGAAAAATACAAATTTGGGGAAGAATAATGAAGGATAGAAGATATTATTTAATTATTTTTGTTACTTATGAGATTATAAGGACCTTTTTCTATTTCCATTTGAGTATTATGGTTGTTATATGAATTAGATCACGTGCTAATGGGGGAGGGGAACTAATAAAACTATACAAATTCCACCCCATGACCAAAACACATGGGTTGGTACTTAGGTATATTTTCTCCTTTGTTTAAGCTTTAATCACATGTATTAGTTGGTTAAATTGTAACATTTAATCATGCACTTCTTCTATGAGTGTCAAGGATAGAAAGAAAGAAGGGAACTCAACTTTTGGTTGTACATTTTATCTCAAGTATACTGAGAGATTTTCCTTCATTCTCTAAGTGCAAGAGTTTGAAGATTTTGCAAAAATATTTTACGATTTATCTTAAGAGTTTAAATCTTAGGTGGTTCTTGTAAGTACTGATTCAAGGGGTTACCAATAATCAATTTTTATCCCCTCAAATCTTCACCATTTCTCTCTTTGTTCTCTGTTGTTCTAAGAGTTCTTAGAACACCAATACCTAGTAAGACCTAAGTTAGATCTCATATGGATTAGATAATTTTATGTACCTATAAGGTTACAATTTTCAATATAAACATATGTTAACATGTTATGGTGTGTTTTTAATTATAATTAGTTTTGAAAAATTGTATAATTGGCTGAGTATGGATTGAAACTTTGTGATGCCTTTTGTTGGGATTTTGTGGTATGTAATTGTTAGTCTTTAATTCCACTTGAAATGGATTGAATTTAATGTTATTTGGAATTAGTCAACTTTAACCCACTTGGAATGGATAAGCTTTAATGCTACTTGGAATGGATCGACTTTAATTCCACTTGGAATGGATGTAATAATAGAATTGCATTGTGTGATGGAATTGATTTAAGTGCTATTATGTGGGCCTAATTTATTCTTGGTTAAATTCTTAAAAAAATATTAATCAATTAAAGTGAAAGATCTTATGTCAGGACTTTTACCACTCGGGATAGCTATATGAGTTAGGTTTGGTATTCACTTAGCACCATTTTGGTATTTTTATCTTTTGTGATCTTGAGTACCTTACAAAGTCCAAAGAGACCATATTCTACCCTATAGGTGTCTCAATATATTTTGGTCCTATAAGAGGTATGCATACTTAAATGATTAGATAACCTGTTATTTGGTGGTTTAGTTACATTTTTTGGGTGGCCAATTAGGGCTAGTACCGTTCAAGTGTTAGATTAATTGTTATGGTTTCTTTGAGTCTTCATCCTCAAGTTAAAATAATAAAATGGTTGTGATTACAATAATAAAATATAACAATCAATTATTCTTGTTCATTTATGAAATTTATATTTTATTATCCTATGTATGTCGCTCACTTGTCTTCCTTACAATTGTGCTACCATATGACCCCTATTTTTACCTTTTTATTGCATGATCTAGTATTTTAATCTCATGTGGGCCTCATGTACATATTTTTATCTTGTAAAATAGTTGTGCTATTAAGTAGGAGTTCCTATTTTGTTATACAACTATACTCGTGTGGTATGTCTAGCCATGTGTTTAAAAGTATGAATTTATGACCACATTTTTTTATTGTACTTTATCGCATGGCTTACAGAAACTCTTGTATTATCACACGTACCCAGATACATGATTGATGTTTATAACTATGATGTTCCATAGGAGCATACATTACTCTAGTTATCACATGTGTATCTTTCTATATTCATTTCATGTATGACTTTCCTTGATACCTATTAAGAGAATGATTAATTTTACGTTAAATATTTCATGAAATTGTTTGATATATTGTATGAGTAGAATGGCATGTGTTTTACATGTATAATTAAGCATGAGTATTATAAGTTAAAGATTACCATATCTTTATGTACATTATGTGCTTTCAATGAGTTAGGTAGTTTTGATTTACTGGGTACAGGACTCGTAATGATATTACCTTGGTTGAATAGGTTATGCAATGATCCACTAATGGCGGGGAGTAGACCTTTCATGGAGGCTTAAAATTGATTACTACTATTGAGTTGAAGACTTGGGCTTTAAGAGTAGGTCACCCAAAGTTTTTATCCCTTGAAAATTTATCTTTATTTGTTGTATATGTTTTGAAAGTTTTCAAGCATTGTATCAAAATTTTAATGGTGTTGTAACCAAATTTTAGTTTCTCTTTACTTTACTAAGTTTTTAAAATCTAAGGTTATTTCACAAGTTTCTGATGATTTTATCAGTAATGATTTTGTTCAGTGTAATCAATTGCTTTCCATCTACTATTGGATAACTCCTTATGGGAGATTATACTCTCGGTATAGATGATATTTAAGTTTTAGTTAGATGGGTTTTAGTCTTGCATATAGCATGAGATAGCATGTGTGCATCTATCTTATGTTAGGTGTGGTGGTAACATTCTCCATTTTCTACTTTGGATTCAACATATTTTTCTTTTAGATGACATTTTTTAGGAGTAAATTTTGGAGTTGTTATAAGATCATGATACTATCATTAGTGTGTCATTTGTACTAATGATAGTATTGTGGGATTGTGAATTCTAGAATGATACTTATTATCACGCGGAAGAATTAATTTGGGAAGGAGTTTGTTAAAAAGAACAAACTAATATTTTATGTTGTATTGAATGGAGTAGTTATTTTCATACAATAGTCCTATTGTGACCAAAATACAATCCTATTCGAGGAGAGAGTAAATAACCTAGTTGAAAAAGGTATAAGCTAAGGATGGTTAAATTATAAATTCTATGCCCTATGGCTATTGTGTGAAGTGGTTCTCGACAAGTTTGATACACTAGACAACTTGACGTTTGCTACAAATAAATACCATAATACAACATACACATACACATAAACATATAGAGACACTATATGAATTATGTATATAATAAATCTATTGAATTTGGTAATATATGTCTATGATATCCCAAAATTATTCAACTAAATATAGCTAATTTGACACAAAACCAAAGCAAATTTATACAATTAATCAAAAATATGTTCATAATAGCTCAATCTTGGACGTAAATAAATTATTTAAAATTACTTATTAAAAATAATTATCATAAATAATTAATTTTAAAAAATAACTCTAAATATTGATTCAACCAGACGGTTGTCAGCGATAGGTTTAAGGAAGTAAGAAGCTGAGTGGCACAACCGCGCCAACTCTAAAATTATCGTCCAAACCAAATTGGCCAGTTTATATTAAAATCTGCAGACGAAAATGCCCAAAATCAGTTTATATCAAAATTTGTATACGAAATGGCGGTTACTCATTTCACAGTAAAACAAGATTACAACAGAGTGAAGGACAATTTGTCATCACTGCGGCACTCAATAGAAACTGTGATATACAACTACGATCGTAATGAAAAAAGTCATTTGCCAAACAATGAATGGGAGTAAGGTGATGACTATGGCTGCTTCTTGGGGTACTCTCTAGGTCCGAAAATAGTTGACCCAATTCTCACACTGGTACTTCCCATCTCAATCTGTAAAAGACAAAACCAGAAACATCAGTAGCGAGTAGGTCACGCAAATCCCTCTGTAACTCCAGTATCAGTCCAAGCTAAAGGCATTCTTACAGCTTGCTCGAAGTCATTGGACATTCCCATCGACAACTCACACTGCTCTTCTGTAATGCCGAGTGCCTTGCAGACTTCCACTCGACAACTAAATAGTTTCTGTCGCAAAAGCAGTAGATCAGATTCTAACATAAACCAACGCAAACCTGAACATATTTGAATAGTGTCTATGTCTTGTGCATCACGTCCAATAGCTCCCATTAAGCAAGCTGCTAATTCTCACCTTGAAGTTCTCTGGTGTTGACGTATAATCTGGCATTCCAATTGTCATTAACCCAGAAAACTCAAGATTTGGGCAGCCTAACTTAACATGCTTCGCAAGCTCCACACAACCCAGCGGATCAACTCCAGATTTCGCTGCATTCAATAGCAATGCCATTACCAAAATACTGTACCGTGTAAACCTCATGTTCCTAATTATAAGGTGATTCTGATAAACCAGATTTCATATCAATTATGAGCAATTGAGCATACATTTGCCAACTATGGATACATCATCGGCTAAAATACAACAAGATTGTCAAAAAGACCTCCAGATTTGTCTAAAATGTTTACAATTTCAGAACCATAAGGCCAATCTATTAACTACTAGATGAGTAATTGTACAGATGCATTTCTTTTATCCCAAAAAAAAAAAAATAGAGTCCCTGCATTTGAAAAACTAAATCACTTAGAAATCAGCCCAGAAGCAACATGACAGAGACTATCAGCAATCTTTTTACCCCCTTATGGATCCAATCACAATATGGAACCTGATCATGGAAGTATCCATCTGCCTTTACATGGATTAGTCTCCATATGCAATCAATTTCAGTTCTGTATTTCCCTACTTAAAAATTCTGGACCATTTCTAGAGGAAAAGACTCAAAGCAGCTGGTTCATTTAAATCATAACTTTTGAGAACAACTTATTTTAAAACTTTCACCTGTCAGGCAAAAAAACCAGCAGAAACTTCATTCAAACAAAGACTTACACACTTCGCCGCTTGTATTCACTTGAACTAAAACCTTCAAAGGCTTTCTTCCTAAGTTTGAAACTGCGCGATCAAGATGATTTGCTACCTGTAAACACAGGAATCATAACATTAGCTACTAATGGCAAGACATCTAGGCTGTCAACCATGGACCTCAAAAAGTAAGCTTGTAACTCAAAGCAGAAATGAAGTTGTGAGATCATGATAAGTACCAGGGTATTTCAACAGAGTAGGACTTAAGTCACCCACTACCACAGCAAATATGAATCAATAAAAGAGAAAAGGAAGCGAGTGGTATGGTTGTCTTAATGGTGGAAATTTCGATATTACAAGGGCTTGAGCATTCGAGAGGCTCAATTCTCTCCCATTACAATTGTTCCCAATTTCCCGATGCCCTCTCTTCCCTCCTCTCCCCTTTTTATATCTGCTATAACAAACTTTAGTTATTCCCTGCTCTCCCTCTGCCACCTCATCATTTTTTTTAACCGAATTACTGAGTATTTCCATCCTTGCCCTTCTTTCTCCTTCTTGCGTACGTGATCTTCACAGGTGCTCTAGGAAGGTTCATTACATTACCCCCCTCCCAAAGTTTCACCTTGTCCTCAAGGTGGAAGGTAGGGAACCTCTCCTGTATGACTGCTGCAACTTCCCATGTGGCTTCAAAAGTTGGGAGGTCCTTCCACTTAATTAACACCTCCATTCTAGGTGTCTGCCCCACCTTAGAAGTTCGTATATCTAATAGTCCCTCAGGCTGAACTACCAGCTCCATATCAGCGGACATCTGTGCTGGAATAGTAGAAGAAACCGGGGTATCACCAATGGCTCTTCAAAGTTGAGACACATGAAAGAAGGGGTGTAGTTTAGAGGTAAGAGGAAGTTCTAGCTTGTATGCAACCTGCCCCACCTTCTGGATAATTTGAAAAGGCCCATAAAACCTTGCTGCCAGCTTCTCACATGGTCGTTTAGCTAAGGACTTTTGCCTATATGGTTGTAACTTCAAATACACCCGCTCCCCAACTTCAAAAGATTCCTCTCTTCTCTTTCTATCAGCAGTATCCTTCATTCTTTGCTGTGCCTTAATCAAATTCAGGCCAAGATCATCCAATATGGCCTCACGCTCCATCAGGTACTCCTCTATACTATCAACGAGGGTATGTCCTCGGCCCAACCTCAGAACATGGGGTGGGTCCCTCCCATATAGCACCTTAAAAGGTGACATTTTTGTTGAGAGGTGGGGAGAAGTGTTGTATGAAAATTCTGCCCAAGGAAGCCATTTAGCCCATGCTTTAGGTTGCCCTGCAACAAAACATCTCAAATATGCCTCAAGTCCCTTATTCACTACCTCCGTCTGCCCATCAGTTTGGGGATGGTAGGCTGTGCTTCTTTCCAACTCAGTTCCTTGAAGACGGAATAATTCTTTCCAGAAATTGCTCATGAAAATTCGATCCCTGTCTGTCACTATCGATGAAGGAAACCCATGCAACCGAACTACTTCCTTGATAAACAACTCAGCTACCGAAAATGCACTGAAGGGATGCCTCAATCCCAAAAATTGAGCGTACTTCGATAGCCGATCAACAACCACCAGGATAGTGTCCACCCCTTTGGACAAGGGTAACCCCTCCACGAAGTCCATGCTTATGTCGTCCCAAACCATTGAAGGTAGGGGTAAGGGCTGAAGCAAGCCAGAAGGATTCTGAGTCGAAGCCTTTTGTTGCTGACAGGTTGCACATTTCTTCACATAAGCAACCACATCCTTTCTCATGCTGAGCCAATACCAATCTGAGGCCATTCTTAAATAAGTTTTCAAATCTCCTGAATGTCCACCAACAAGGGAATCATGATATGCATGCAGCAGCACAGGAATGTAAGTTGAAGAGTTTGGAATAACATAACGCATCTTATACATCAACCTGCCCTCCACTATATGAAATCCCACATGCTTCTTCTATCTGGTCTCCAGCTCTTTTTTAATTTGTTGGAGCATAGGATCAGCTTCTATCTCCTTTGTTAATCCATCCCACACTACCCCTTGAGTTGTAACGAGAGCCCCACACTCCAACTCACCTTCAGTCTTGCGAGATAGTGCATCTGCCACTCTATTAGCCACCCCAAGTTTGTACTGTATTTCAAAATCAAACCCGATCAGTTTACTGACCCACTTCTGGTAGTTAGCCCCAATCTCTCTCTACTGCAAAATATAGCGCAAACTCTGCTGGTCGGTTCTCACTAAGAAATGCCTCCCCAACAAGTAATGTTTCCATTTTTGTATAGCTAAGAAAATTCTCATACACCGACTTCAGTTGATTTCTTAGGCCCAAAATTCTGCTGAAAAATGCTATGGATCTGCCGTCTTGCATTAATACTGCCCCAACCCCATAACCCGAAGCATCCAATTCGACCACAAAAGTTTTCTGGAAGTCGGGCATTGCCAACACTGGGGCTGTCACCATTGCTACTTTCAAGGTTTTAAAAGCCTGGGTAGCCTGGTCCGTCCACCCATAATTATCTTTCTTCAGTTGATCCGTGAGGGGTTGTGCAATTTGTGCATATCGAACCACAAATTTTTGATAATAACCAGTGAGCCCAAGGAATCCCCGCAGTTCCCTTAGGTTCTTCGGAATCCGCCACTCTACAATGGCTTTCACTTTATCCATATCCATTGCTACCCCTTTACTTGAAATCACATGTCCCAAGTAAGCTACTTCCTGCTTCTCGAATTCACATTTCCTGATATTTGCGAATAATTTATGCCCCCTTAGAGTGTCTAGCACCACCCTCACATGATCCACATGCTCAGTTGCGGTAGCGCTATATATTAAAATATCGTCAAAAAACACCAAAACGAACCGCCGTAGAAATGGCCTGAAGACATCGTTCATGAGAGACTGGAAGGTTGCCGGAGCATTGGTGAACCCAAAAGGCATGACCAAGAACTCGTAATGCCCTTCATGGGTTCGGAAGGCAGTCTTGTGAGTGTCCTCAGGTTTGACTAGAATCCTTCAAGTCTAATTTCGAGAATATGGCAGCTCCATGTAGCTCGTCGAGTAACTCATCGATGACTGGGATCGGATATTTGTCAGGCACCGTCTCCCTATTTAATGCTCGATAATCAACACAAAATCTCCATGACCCGTTTTTCTTTTTGACCAACAATACAGGGCTCGAGAAGGCACTAGTAGAAGGCTTGATTATGCCCGCCTCCAACATTTCTTTGATGAGTCTCTCAATTTCATCTTTTTGGAATTGGGGGTACCGATATGGCCTCACCCCAACAGGGTTGCTGCCCTCCTTGAGCACAATTGAATGTTCGTGCCCTCGTGTAGGAGGCAGCCCTTCAGGTTTTGCGAAGACCTCCTTGTACTCTGCCACTGTGGCCTCTAAAAACTCAGGCACCGTAGGACCCGCCTCTGATTCTCCTTCCACGCCTTCCACCTGGTTCAATTCTAACCATATCCCTCCTCCCTCCTTTCGCAGAGCTCGTATCATGGCTTTTAGAGAAATTTTTGTTCAAGCTAACAAGGGATCACCCTTCAGGCTAATGGCCTTCCTTTCCTGTTGAAATTTCATTTCCTACGTCTTCCAATTTGTCACCACAGAGCCCAGCTTTTCAAGCCATTGCACCCCTAAAATTATGTCAGAATTGCCCAGACCCAGAGGCAAAAAATCCTCCAACACACGAACCCCTCCATCCAGCTCCAACAGTACTTCCTTGCAAATCCCGGAGCCTTTTACAGCTTCTCCATTACCGAGAGAGACTCCAAACCCCTGCGAAGGGGTGATGGGTATTTGTAATTCCCAAACAATGGCCAGGGAAATGAAGTTGTGGGTTGCACCCGGGTTGATCATCACTATCACTTCACGATCTCCAATTCTCCCCTTGAGCTTCATCGTCTTCAGGTTTGTCAGGCCGATGACGGAATTTAATGAGACTTCGGTCGGCATTTCCTCCGTTGGCGACAATGGCGGCTCCAAGTCCGCAGGATCCCCTTCGGTTTCCTCCTGATCCTCATCGTCCACTAACAGGACGCTCAGCTCTTTTTGTCGGCACCTGTGTCCGATGCTCCACTTCTCATTGCATCGGTAACAAAGCCCCCTAACCCTCTTCTCTTGCAGCTCCTTTTCGGTCAGTCTTTTGATGCCACCTATGGACTTTGACGGCTGGGCAGACATCTTGGGGCTGCTGGCAGAAGATTGGGTCTCACTAATATTCGTGGCCCAACTTCTTACAGGGGCTGTGCTGGACGATCCCCCATTACCTTGAAAACTGGAATGGGACCCTTGGTTGCAGATGGAGTAAGGCCCTGATTTTGCTGGCCCAGCATAACTCTACTTCATTCCGCTCACCCTATTCCACTCCTCGATCCGGATAGCCAATTCCATGGCCTGATCCAAATTAAGCGAGTTTAACAACCGGACCTCGACCCTTATCTCCTCTTTTAGACCATTTATAAACAGGCCCATTAAAATACTTTCCGGGATATCGTTCAGGGGAGCAGCCATCTCAATGAATTTCCGGCGATACTCCACCACCGTCGACACTTGGGTCGTTGCAAGCCACTGTTCATGAAGTGACCCAGCGTCTGCCGGTCGGAATTGTTGAAGTACCAACTCCTTCAACTCAGCCCACAATTTGATAGGCCTGCGTTTATTCTCCCAATGGTACCACCTCAAGGCATCTCCCTCCATGGCCACCACCGCAGCCTCCATTTTCTCCTCCTCATTCAAACGGTAGAAGGAAAATACTTCTCTCCCCTCAAAATGCATCCATCGGGGTCACTGCCTTCAAATGGTGGCATTTCCAGCTTACGATATCTCCATCCTCCTCTTCCACCTGGAAATCCTCGACTCCCACCCCAGTCTGCGGGACCTCCCCCTGACCCAACACCACCATTGCTCCCTTCACCAGGGATTCCACCTCTCATTCCCTCATTCATCCCAGCCAATTGGGCCTCATAGTTTTCACGGGTTCCAATCATTTTTTCCTCCGATCGGTTCGCCACCGCCTGGAGAGCTTCTCCATGGTTTTTCTCCGCCTTCTAGAGGTCCTCCGTGAGTTGCTTCATCAAGGCTTGTCTCATTGCTCCCATAGCTCTCTCAACTGCTGCCGATACCTTCTTCGAAATGGATCCCTCCAAGAGGGTCATTGTCTCCTCGAGTGATTCCACCCTTTGCGTCACGGAAGGGGCCATGAATCGGTACGCTCTAATACCAAAATGATAAGTACCAGGGTATTTCAACAGAGTAGGGCTTAAGTCACCCACTACCACAGCAAATATGAATCAATAAAAGAGAAAAGGAAGAGAGTGGTATGGTTGTCTCAATGGTGGAAATTTCAATATTACAAGGGCTTGAGTATTAGAGAGGCTCAATTCTCTCCCATTACAATCATTCCCAATTTCCCGATGCCCTCTCTTCCCTCCTCTCCCCTTTTTATATCTGTTATAACAAACTTTAGTTATTCCCTGCTCTCCCTCTACCACCTCATCATTTTTTTTAACCGAATTACTGGGTATTTCCATCCTTGCCCTTGTTTCTCCTTCTTGTGTACGTGATCTTCACAGGTGCTCTAGGAAGGTTCATTATAGATCATCATGACACAATTGTACAAACAGAACTGCCTAGAAATACTTTGCATTTCTTTTCCTTAAGACACTTGCATTTTATCATCCAGTACCTTGTAAAAAGGCAAAATGTAGGTCAACTGGTAAGTCAACTCATTTTCATGTCAGTGAAGTTCCATCACAGTAATCAAGAAAGTAAATGCTCTTTTAAGATATGAACAAAAGGAACAGGCCACATGAAAAGACTAATATCATGAGTCTATGAAATAGGTCTTAGTTGTCACAAATGCACACCTTTGGCGGATAAATACATAGCTGCTACCATTGAATCGAACAGGTCAAACGGTAACACTCTAATAGCATTAGCAGCCTGAAGGGCCTGTACATATCTTAGTAACACAAGGAAGATGTTTTACCTTCTGATTGTCTACACCTTGAACCATGGCCAGATTTGGCACTGAAGCTGCATGTTGGAAACATATACTTTAACTTCCATCATACCTCTGCCAAATAAGAAGCCTTATACAAACAAAAGACACCTCAACTATAAGTCTTGAGGATGTACGCCTCATGGAAGGATCAAACAGTTAATCTAGGGTCATACCGCATGGCACGACTGATGACTGAACACGTTTCTCAGAAGTTATCCAATACTAATTTTGTCTTTAAATGGACTAACAAGCACAATATTGATCTGTGCCCCATAAATCAACAGCTGTAGTAAAATTATTCCTACAGTCTGGAGATATACTATCTCGCGCGCAACTACACTCATGGTTCTTTAAGCACAATGTAAATTGTAAACAATTCATTATTGTCACTTATCATCCTACACCCATGAATATCCTCAATTTTCAATCTTGTCCGCTCTCAAAAATTCGATATACATTAGCTCATGTAAATGTAATTTGATCGAATACGGTCCAAGCACAGAATTAGAATTACAGTCTAATTACTCAGGTCATATGAACAACGAAAAAGTAGGATTGAGCTTACTCAGAAGTGTCTTCGCTTTGTTGCTTTGCAAGTGGCCAATAAAATGCCACTCAATATCCTCAGGAAGCTGCAATAGTAATCGACAAACATGGCACCAATGACTCAAATTTTCACATTAAAATCACATGGTTCAACCATTAAATTAGTCAGCTCGCCATCTTACTTCCTAAATAGTGAACTCCCTTTAAATCAAATTTAATTCAATTTAAACAAGATCAGGGACATATAGAAGCAAACCTGAGGAGCTTTTTCGATTATCTCTTGAACGTAATTCTCACCGAAGCAACGATGTCCGGCGTCGTATATTTGACGAATAAGAGAAACGGGCTTTGTTTTGGAGACGGCCACGATCCTGACACTGCTTGGATCTCGACCAGACCTTTCTGCAGCCTGACGAACTCGAAGCATCACCGAGCGCAAAGCGGTGACCGCCGCACCCTCCACCACAGGCGCCGCCATCTCCCAGTTATGACGGTCCTCCTTTTTTATTTCTATTTTTTCTATTAATAATTTTCCTGGCTCATATGGAGTCTGAGTGGCCTTGTACTCTTTTTTGGACCAGTGAAACACGGCGATATGACGATCGGTGAAAATGCATAAGCGCCACAGGTGCACGCTCGCCGAACTGCATCCCGATCTTTATGGCCAACAAGTAGGCGGTAAATGGGATGAATTTTATATAATATTCGACGGATAAAATTTAATGAATATATAAATAGATATCAATAAATAGATACGGTTATAGGAAAAGAGAAAAATATCTATCAGATTCGGATATGCATATGGATAATGGGTTTCTATATCCGTACACGCATTTATATCTGAATCTGTACCTGCCTCTATTTATTCGATATAAAATTATATTTTTACCCTTAATATATATAACATAATTAATATATTTCTTAATATAATAGTAGTAATTACGTTAAAATCCTAATACTCTATTAAATCTAAATTAGATAATTAGATATTATTTTTAATAATACATTTTTAATACGTTAAAAAAAATTTAATAATTAAAATTTCAGATTTCCATTTCCCCCGACCCCAAGTCCTCTTCTCTATAACTTGTTGACCCTCCTCGCCCCTACCCTCATTCCTATTTCCTAATCCTCAAGTTCGCTTGACGCCTCGATCTGTTGTTGCCTATCGACTTGCGAGTGATGAGTCTGCGACGGTGCGACCTACCTTCCCACTTCGCTCAAGCTCAACTGCTCAACCTCTTCCCAGACTCCCATCCCACTTTGCTCGACCTACCGCCTGCGAGTCTGCGACCCAGGCACCATCGTCGCCTAGTCACCCTCTTGCCTCTCCTCGCTTAAGCTGCTTGGAGTCCTCGATGGGCTTGACCTTCCTAGCGGCCCTGTGTGGCCGTGTCGCCTAGTCTTTCCCCATCGTTGCAGCTTTGTTGTCCCCGTCGTATGTTCTGTTTGCTTCCTCTATTTCAGATCAGCCCCATTGTTGTCTTCGTCAACTAACGTTTTGCTTGCTCTCAACATCGCCAGCTCCAACCGCTGCTCCTCGAACTCAATTACAGGTTATTTGTCCTTTCCTCGCCCTTCTCCGTTTCTCTGTATGTTGTGTAACTTGTGTAGTTATGTTGTGTTGTAGCCTTACAGTTGGTAGTTGCAGCCCTTCTTTGCTCGGTGAGTCTCCCACGCCGTTCCTTCTCTGCCTTGCGTTTGGTAACAGGTATATGTTTCAACCAATCGACCCTTTTGGGAGCCAGCTAGCCAGGAGCCTTGCTAAAAGTTTTGCCATTTTCATGAATGGCTTTGCTTAATTAGCTAATCTTATTATGGTTTAATTAGCTTATTATGGCTTTGTTTAAAACTTTTGCCATTTTTGTGAATCGTGTATCTAAAATGGCTTATGGTTCACTTATAGTTGTTTTGGCTGCTGATTAGGTTATGAAATTCTAATTAGCTTATGGTCTGAAGAGCTGGCAATCGGGCGGGTCGGGTCACTATCGGATCGGGTAACATAATAATCGGGTCATATCGGTTTCGGATAATTTCGGATCATTTTATCGGGTCGGGCTGGGTCGGGTTTGATTCGGATCAACTCAGTATCGGATAATCTCGGGTCATTCTAAGCTCTCGGGTCGGGTTTGGTTGAGATCGGATGGACTCGGATTCGGGTAAATTTGGGTTGTTCTAATTTCGGTTCGGGTTTGGATCGGGCTCGGTTGAGTTTCAATTATTATATTTTCGGGTCAAATTTAGATTGAATTTAGGTCATTTCATATTTGAGCCATGCTTGTGTCATTTTCTTTCTTTCTTTTTATTCCAAGATATTATTAAAAGCTAATTATTTTGAGATCATTTATTTTAATTTATCTTATTCAATTAAAAGTGAATTATTATATTAATTGTTTTGGGGCCTTAGAATTTTTTATCATTATTTTATCTTTGGAGATGTATCTGACGTTTCAAATTTAAACTTTTTCAAATCGTATCACTTTTCTTTTTATGTTAAGGTATAACTTATAATTCAACTCCATTATTAGCTTGGTCATATTGAGTTCTAGTATTATTTTAAGTTTATATTATATTTATATCTTATACGCTCCTTACATGATATTAACTTATAATAGTCATTGATAATTGATAACAAATAAAGACTTCTAAGGTTGTACTTATCATATTATTTTTAAAAGAGATTGATCACATCATATCAACATAATTTTAATAAATATGATAATAATAATAATAATAATAATAATAATAATAATAATACAAAAATAATGATAACAATAATAATAGTAATCAATGAATATCAATTATGACAAAAATAATAATAACAACATATTAGTTTTTTATTATATATTTTGATTAGATCATATCAAGCTAAATAAGATAAAAATTAAATAAAGTAATTAATAATGACTATTATTGACAAAAGACCAACTAATATTGACTTTTTACTATTTAACACTATTGATGTAATAAAAAATATTAATCTTCAATTTTTATAATGAATAACTAACATTCTCACTCTAGATTTTTCCTACTTTTCTATGATGTTGTAGGTGCTATATTGCAAGGTATGACCGTATAGATACTAACATATAGTGTTCAAGGTTGCACTATTATTATCTTATGGTACTAGATGGAATAATGGAAGTGAACTAATATTTAAATGGCATAGTAGTGTTATTCTTTTTTTTTCTCTACTTTTATTTCTATTGGTATCAATGGATATTGTATTTATATATACATAAGTGATATAAATTTTATGAAAGTATATTGTTTCTAGATTTTGATGTAAGTGCTAGTATGGATTAGTTGCACATCTATATTATTTCATGTTTTATGAAGTTTTAAAAATTTTGAGTTATGGGTTAATGTTAATTTTTGGACAGTACCAAGTTGAATCTTTATAGATTTATAAATTTTCAGATAATATCATATTTCAGATAAATAATGGATCGGGTCGGGTCATTTCGGATTTATAGTTTTTCGGGTTATATCGGGTTTCGGGTGAATAGCGGGTCGGGTCGGGTTTATTTCGGGCTTATGATTTATTGGGTTATATCGGATATCGGATATGTATCGGATCGGGTCGGATAGGTTTCGGGCATTTAATTACTCGGATAAAATCGGATCGGATTTCGGACGGATCGAGTCAGTATTCGTCGGATATTTCGGGTCGGGTCAACTTTTGCCGGCTCTCTGACTATATACTTGTAGTTCGTGTGTATAATTAATTTTCTATTTGTTTTGGTTGCACTAATATTTATCTAAAATGGTTGTGGGGTGTGATTATGTTATGAGATTTGAACTATTTGAGTTAATTAGGTGATTAGGTTCTGATATTTGAGCTAAAAATTAAATATCTAGTATTTGAGACCCATAAATCAAACGATTTAAACCAGGAAAAAAAGTATAAGTTACATAGGTTTTTATATTTGTTTAATGTTGTGAGATTTGAACTATTTGAGATCTAGGTAAATAGGTAATTAGGTTCTTTATTATAATACCTTTTACAATAACTAACTAAGAGTAAGTAAATATAAATAAGTAATAGTAAATAAATATTATATTTTTTTTTATTGTGCATTGTTTGAGATTATTAATTAGTTTGATGGCATCAGGTAGCCAACCTAATACTGATTCACAAAGCCTACTACAATATTCTTCTAGTGCAGCTAGTAATCCTACACCTAGTGAACCAACAACCAATGAGGAGGTAGAAGAAGTGAATCCATTTTCTTTAGTAGAAAAAAAAAAGAGAGATAACTTCAGTTGTTTGGGATTACTTTAATGCGGTAGAAGTTAATGGTTAGAAAAAAGCAATTTGTAAAGGTTGTGATAAGAGTTTGAGGGGTGATCCAAAAAATGGTACTTCTCGTTTGCATGATCACATGAAGAAATGCGTACATTTAAGGCTTGTACAAGGGGTAGGACAAACTAAGTTGAGTTTTGATCAGAAGGGGGAAGGAAAAAGAAGGTTTATGGTTGTGGAATTTAATCAAGAAGTTGTAAGGTGTGAGCTATGTAATATGGTAGTTATGCATGAGTATCCACTTTATATAGTGGAACATGAAGGCTTTAGAAGATATTCAGCAACTCTTCAGCCATCATTTAAAATGGTTTTAAGGAACACTCTACGAAGTGATATTTTCAAGTTGTTTGAATATGAAAAAGACAAAACTATGTCATTATTGAGTAGTAACAAGAGTCGAGTTTCAGTCACAACAAATATGTAGACATCTAAGAATCAAGAAAAGGGTTTCGTGGCTATCACGGCTCACTGGATTGATAATTATTGGACCTTGTAAAGTAAAATAAATTCATATTCATCGATAGTTCTAAAATATTAATATTATGTAATTATATATTGTTCTTTAGTTTATTTGTTGTATCATTGTATTTTGTTAAAGGTTTATTTATGTTCCAAGTCCACATACATTTGGGGTTATGTGTGATTTTTTGGTCAATTGTTTGATGGAATGAAATATTGATTCAAAACTTACTACATTGACAATCGATAATTGTACCACCAATGATACTTTGATCGAAGATTTGAAAAATAGATTTGTTTTTTATTGTGTGGGAAATATTTTCATATGCGTTGTGTTGCTCATGTGCTTAATATTATTGTTAGCTATGGTATGGAGATTATTCAAAAAGCTATTAAGAACATACGTGAGAGTGTGATGTATTGGAAAGCCACACCAAAAAGGCTGAAAAAGTTTATGGAGGTTTGTCATTAAAAAAAAATTCTATATAGTGGAGCCTTAACACATGATTGTAAGACAAGATAGAATTCTATATTTTTGATGCTTGATGTTGCTCTAATGTATGAAGATGTATTTGCTCACTTGGCATGGTTGGAATTTAATTTTAATTGTTGTCCTACAAGTGATGAATAGGGTTTGGTTCAATCTATTTGTGAGAGATTGTCATTATTTTATGATGTCACTTTGATGTTTTCTAGAAGTAGATATCCTATTGTCAATTTATATTTTTCCAAGGTTTGTGAAGTTAGAATGTCCTCGATTGAATGGTCTCTTGATCAAGATTAAATTATTAGTGGTATGGCAACAAAAATGATAGAAAAGTTTGAAACATATTGGAGTGTGATTCATGAAATGATAGGTGTGGCAACTATTTTGGATCTAAGGTATAAATTGAATTTGGTAGAGTATTATTATTCTATCATTTATGGAAGCACCTATGGTGAAGAGGTAGATAATGTTTATAAAATATGTTATGAATTGTTTCATGAGTATGAGGAGAAGTATAAGCGTAGGGAGAGAAGTTCATCAATATCGCGTGATTATAGTGTTAGTAGTCAAAGTTGTGGTTCAAGTGTTAGTAGTGTGACTTTGGGTTCTAGAGTCTCCCTTAAGCTTCATTATAATCAGTGGTTGGCAAACCAATACATGGTTAGTGTGCCACAGAAGGCTAAGTTAAATTGTTATCTGGAGGAGCCTGTGATGCCACAGATGGACGACTTTGACGTGTTATCATGGTGGAAGACAAATACTAAGTATCCAATTTTACAACAAATGCCCATGGACATACTTGTCATCCTTATTTCTACAGTTGCTTCTGAGTTAGCTTTTAGCACAAGTGGGAGATTTTTAAGTTCTCATAGCAACCGATTACACCCAAAGACTCTAGAACCATTAATATGCTGCAGAGATTGGCTTTGGGCTACTATAAGGAATGAAGGTAATATTTATTTTTATACCTTTGATGTTTAAATAATTATAATATATCTATTGTTATATTTGTTTAATTCTAATGTTCTAATTTTTTATTTTTTTTATAATGATTGTACTGCGAACTCAACATATCGTAGGCTTACCTTGCAAAATGAGGTACATGGACTCAGATATTAGTGAGTGTGACATAAAACTTGTCATAAATATTATTAGTGATTAAAATATTTGATTATACTTAATTATTTAAAATATTTATATTTTTTCTTTATTTGTTAGATGAATGCACAAGCCATAAGATATGGAGGTCAAAGATGGAAAGACAAATTGGTGATATGGAATTTTTAGAGCTCAACACGAACAACTTCTTCTTGACGTTATTTTTAACTAATCAAAGTTATATTATTATACTTTAGTAGTTATTGATTTCAATTTTATTTGTGAAAGTATTATATTTGTACAAACAAATATTATCGGCTATGGTGTTTTTGAACCAGACTTGTATTATTGTTGATTGTTTGATAGTTTAGTAAATGGTGATATTGATAATGAACTTGTAAGTTGAAAATATGGAAGTTGGAGCAGGTTGAAAATTTAAACTTGTTCGAGCAGGTTGAAAATTTGATATTAAAATGACAAGTTGTTTGATTGAAATTGTAGATTTTGTGTACGATAGGTTAAGTAAAAATTTAAACAGGTAACGGATATATCCGTTGGGTAATAGATTTATCCGTTAGTTAATATCCATTGGGTAATTTAAACGGGTAACAGATTATCCATTGGGTAATGGATATCCGATGGATACGGATACGTATATATTAACAAATATCCGTTCAGATACGAATACATATTTGAATATAAAATATTTATCAGGTATCAGGTACAGGTATGGGAATACCCGTCCCGTTTAAATCCCTACCTAAAACCCAACTTGAATATTAAGTGCTCGTTTGGTATAGGTGCTTGGTCTGAAAAATTATTTTTGTATTTTATAAATTTTGTTTAGTTTATTTAAAATAAAATAATTCATATAAATATTTATTTTAGATTTTTATTACATATAAAATGGATACTTTATTAAAATATTTTATTATTTTTAAATATTTGATATACAAATGTAAATTAAATATGATTTTTTTATTAATAATATTCATGTCAAAAAAGTCCTAATTTGTTGTCCACCATTGGGGTGATCTTGGTTCAAACCCATATAATTTTTATACCACGGTATTGGGAGCACATTGCAATGTGCACTTAGGGACCTTTTTTTTTTATATAATTTTATAAAATTTATTTAGTTATATGATATCATTTATTTTATCTTTTTATAAATTTTATTTAGGTATATAGAGTTATTTTTATCATTTATAATACGTATATAAAATGGGCCATTTTTATAATACTTATATACAAAAGGGGTTAATTTTGTAATTTATGATTCTTATTTATAGACACATGGTCGTTTTTATAATTTTTAATTCTTTATTTCTAGATACAACATCATTTATATATATTTTTTTAGTATGGACATGTTTAGCAAGTATATGAACTTGTGATAGTTTTTGTAATTTTATAATTTTTATTTATACATATGGGACCATTTTTTTTAATTATATAATTATTTCTATTAAAATATACAATGCTAGGTTCATAATATAATATGCATAAGTTCATCATATATAATAATTAGATCCTTCATGTATAACAATTAGATTTATCATATATAACAATTACTTATTGAGTACAAAATAATGTGATGAATCTTTATCTATTGAACCTTGAAGAATTAACCATTGAAGTCATAATACCTTACTTTTTAAAAATATATTTTATAATATAAGAAAGGATAAAACTAAGAGATTCAAATCCTAGTTATGTTTTAGAAATGTGTAATTCCGTTATTCGTATCCTTACTCATAACTTTATTATATAAGACTTTTTAAGTCACTTTTGGTCATCTAAGTTATCCTATATCATTCTAGATTATCATATTTGAACTCTTTAGATTTTTTCTAAATATCATAGCTATCATAAACAATGATAAACATAGATTTTGACCAAAAACATCATTTTTTGTCTCAATTAAAATGGAGATCCATTTAAGAAGATTGGACTAGAACTAGGTATGGTGAACATAAAGTGACTTATACCTTTCTAACCCCGATGATTAGCTAGTTACAAGAGTAGTTTTAGAACAACTTAGGAAAAAATATTACATTAACCTATATGATCTATGTAGACACTTGTTAATTATTTTATATATTTAGCTTAATGATGAAAATATCTAAACTATCCAAGGGAATATACATGAGATTAGATCCTGACTCACTATTTGTAACCCAACTTAGATATACCTACTAAATAGTGAAATGAGATCAGTACTGGGAACAGGTATGAGAACAACATAAAATTGGTGAGCTTTTAAATCTATTATTATTCCTTCATGTCTAATATCTTCCATAAATATTGTATTTCTAGAACTTAATCTAATTATCTTCGAGGGTACATGGACTCATGGCATGATCATAAAAATGATAAAGGCAAATTCACTTAATTTATGTTTTACCACCACAAGCCAAAAATAACCTACCAATAATACAATCTCCGCTTCCTAGCCCCAATGAGCCATATAAGACCTTTTTGTTCATTATGCACCCACTATGTTAAACCATATCCTTACCCTATTTTAGGATTAGTACATTATCAAAATAAAATCACAGTGGGTGTATAGAAGAAAATGGGAAGCAAAGTATATTGTGGTTGGTTGTGGTAGGTGAAAAAAATAAAAATATAATAAGAGGGAAGGTGCTATAAGAATTGGAAAAATGAAATTATACACATTGTAAAATAAAAGGAAGAAAAATCCTTGAAAGAATTCAAAAAGGGAAGGCAACAAAAATGAGTAAGTAAGGGACAAAGGAAAGAAAAATCTAAGATATTGTTCTTAAAACAATACGATATCACACGAATCTAATATTTTTCTATTTTGGAGTAAGAAGGTTCCAATAATATCCCGTTATTAAAAAATTGATTACTCCATTAGGCTTAAATATGTTTTAAGCACCATATTCCAAACAATTCTTCCACACCCTTTAAGCGTAGCCTTGTTACAATCTAATTAGACCTCTTTGATTTATGTCATGCATGTTATCTTTTAAGTAGTGGGCAATGACAATTTTATTAAGCTTATGGGAAATCGTGTTTCTGTGAACGACCTAAGTAAAATGTTTCCAAATTGAATATATGAGGGCTGATGCTTCACTTTGGTAAGATCACATTTTTTTTTGTATTACTATTCTATACTAAGATCCTAGACCAGCTCTGTGTTCCAGGCTAAAAAAATGGCCTTCACCCAGAGAACCATTACCTCTTAGATGAACATTTTATTCAAATCTACTTTTTCAAACAACTAAAACTAAATTGCAATGACTTCATAAATGATGATACCTCTGATGATGAAGAGGTTGAGGCTAAAGATATTGATTGTTATGAAGGAACTGAAGTGGAAGCATTTGTAGACCTTGAGACCATGCAAGATCTAGATTATGACCCCTTTAACTAAATTCCTATCCTATCCTTTCACATTCCAACTTTTGATTCTAAATAAAAAATTTATATGCTTTCTATGGTTCTTATTCCTACTGATCCTTTGATTGTAAATTTGTGATGACATTGGTTATTCTTTTTTGTAGCTTGATATCTACTTACATATTACCAACTTAACCCCATGCTTTTTTCAAAGACATGGATATTTTCACTATGGGAAGACTCTTCCAAAACCTTTTTAATGTTCGTTTTTATGTAGTTTATACATATAATAATTTTAAATTGATAGGACGAACCTTAGTAGCATAAAGTTTAAATTTGAGCTTAATTTATCTTGATAGGATATGTTTGTGATGTGATTGATCTTATTCATATTCCAAATCATTTTGAAAATGTTCATGAAGGGAACTATGCGAAATGTTTGTCATCATCAAAAAAAGGAAATTTTGTTGGGTCATTATGTGTTTTGATGATTCCAAATATTATTTATGTGATTGCATAGTATTATGACTTGCAACGATGTGCTTGAATGTTTTAGTAATAACAATTCCAACTACAAAATCAAGAACAACACTAGGAATGGTCATAACAAACAAATAGACACGACAATCACGTTGAATGGATATTTCAAATTAAATAGTCTATGGAATATTCTAGGATCTTCAATTATCTTTATGACTTAATCTCATTGGAGTAAAGAATAAGCAACTTAAATCATGGAAATAACATTGAAAGAGGAAGGTTGTTCCCCATACCAACTTAGGAAGAAGTACCACCTCAGGGATGTCACTAGCCTAATATAGCTCAAATATGTCAGTTCCCAATACCTTTTATACTATCATAGAATTACTCACATGGCTAAGGATATGCTAAGGATATAAACCAAATATTTTTGAGTGTGAGGAGTTAACAAAATATATTCCTTGAGATTATAGAATTAAAATCAAGAAAGTCAAAGATCCACTTAAGGAAGATAATTTTTAGGCTAATATCAACTTATGTAACATTCAACATATATTTAAAGAGGACTTCTGCAAGAATTAATCACTTCTAGGAGAGATACAATGCATAAAAGGGAGAAAATCATTAAATGAGAAATGTTGAGAACAAGTGAGCCACACATTTTAAGAGAATTTAATTTATATGATTAGAGTATAATGGAGCTAATTGATTATTTAAGAAGCACGAGAGTTTAATATCTTTGCACTAGATCATTCATATGCATATTTTGTAAAACAATTATGAGTGTATTAAGAATAATTACAGAGTTTCAAGTGGGGAAACAACTAGAGTTAGTTGTAGGGAAGATTATGTCTAGTATGGCCGCAACCGACATACAATTTAAAATATCTTTTCATCAATTACAATCTTGGTAAATAAGGATATGGTTCTAGGAATATGATTGAGAGGGCTTACTTTAATTTAGCTAGCGCACAAATAATAAAGTGAACGACTTTACATCACACAAAACAAATAAAAAAAATACAATTATTGGGGTTAAAATAATAAATAATAAAAATCAAACAAGAAAATAAATATTAGTGAATATCAATATAATTAATGTACTAGGGAAGTCAAAACCCACCACTACGCTAGGTTGATATATAATAATAATTTCTAAGTCATATTTTAATCATAACAAAGAGACTAACCAAGTTGCATGCCAAAAGCAAGTCTATTCACCTTATATTATTTTTCTAAATTAATTAATTAATATTTGTGAGCTTGTGACTCGTATTTGGTGTGTAGAATAGCTTGGATTGGTGTGTGAAGTGTTTCGGAGAAATTTGAAGTAGAACTATGAGCTGTTCTGGAAAGATGTGAATATTTTACATTGAAGAAATTAGAATTTGGAAATGTGATGAACATGAAAGTTGTAGATCTTTCTATTAGCTTTCCAACGCATCAAGAATCAGCTTGATCAGAGGTCAGATGAAGAAGTTGTGGCTGAAATACTGAAGATTGTCAAAGCTGGAAATAAACACGGGGGGCCCGTGTTTTGGAAACACGATCCGTGTTTTTCCATCAGGAAAATGTGTTCCGTTTCCGTGAGAAGCCGAGAGACAGAAAATAAACACGGTGGTACCGTGTTTATTAATACGGTCCGTGGTTTTTGGGTTTTTCGCTCCGCCTCGGTTTTCGCTAATGACAGTCTTGTATAGTATAAATACCATGCGATTAGAACCCTAATCAAAGAGCGAACGCCGTCTTCTTCTCCTATTGAGTTCTATTGTAATTCCTTGATGTATTGAGTGATTCATGTGAGAATTTCTTTGATTCTTTGTAATCACAATTACTTCACATCAATAAGATCATCTGTTTCCCCAATCTGTGTTCTTGAGTGTTATTCTTTTCTCAATTCTTGTGTGTTCTAATTGATTCTAATTAGATCTTATTTTTCCGAATTGGTATCGATCTACAACAAATTGGTATCAGAGCGTTGGGTTCGTATTCGGGATGTCTACAAGATTTGATATAGAGAAGTTTGATCGGTCTGTGAACTTCGGCTTATGGAAGTTGAAGATGAAGGCGATCCTAATTCAGAATGGATTGGAGAAGGCGTTACTCGGGATATCAAAGAAGCCCGATTCGATGACAGATGAGAAATTCGAGGAGATAGATCAAAAGGCCCTTTCCACCATACAATTGTGTTTGTCTAATGAGGTCTTGCGTGAGGTGGCTAAAGAAACAACGGCGGCATCCTTATGGCTCAAGCTGGAGTCTCTATACATGACGAAGTCGGTGACGAATCGTCTGTTATTGAAGAGCAAGTTGCATGAGTTAAAATTAGGTAAGGGACAATCCCTTAAATCTCATCTTGATGAATTTGACTCTATAATTATGGATCTAAGGAATATAGATGTTAAATTGGAGGATGAAGATCTTGCTATTACATTGTTGTGTTCTTTGCCTGCTGATTACAAACATTTTCGTGAGACCATACTGTATGGGAAGGATGATGAGTTGGTTCTTGATGATGTCAAGACTGCCCTACTACAACGGGAACTGATTGAGAATCAGTTGACTGGAGGTGGTTCTGGTGACTCACATAGTGAGGGACTTGTAGCTAGGGGCAGAACTCAGGAACGGGGTTCTGGTGATAAGAAGAAGAAGTATAGGTCAAAGTCGAGGAATAATAGATCCAAGAATGTCATGTGCTATGGATGTCACAAGAAGGGTCATATCAAGAAGTTTTGTCCTAATAGGATATCTGGAGATAAACCTGGTGAATCATCTGGCACAAAGGATGATGCTGCTATAGCTCAATATGATAGTGATGGTAGTGTGTTGACTGTCACTGATAGTTAGACCAAGATTATGGACAGGTGGATCTTGGACTCTGGATGCTCTTACCATATTTGTCCCAACAGGAACTGGTTCCAGACTTACGAGACGACTCGAGGTGGAGTAGTTCTGATTGGTAATGATGCTGCATGCAAAGTTGCTGGGATTGGGACAGTGAAGGTGAAGATGCATGATGGTGTGGTCAGAACACTGTCTAATGTTCGACATGTCCCTGAGATGACCAAGAACTTGATTTCATTGAGTTCTTTGGATTGTAATGGATATCGTTGTGTGATCGAGGATGGCACGATGAGGATTACTAGAGGGGCTCTTGTTGCATTGAAAGGCAAGAGGATCGGGACACTGTATGAGCTTGTTGGTTCCACTGTTGAGGGAGCAGCTGCGGTAACATCATCGAGTATGTCTGACTCGGATGTTACTAGACTTTGGCATATACGACTTGGACACATGAGTGTCAAAGGCTTGACTGAACTCTCCAAGAGAGGGTTGTTGGATGGAAAGAGTATAGGTACTATGGATTTCTGTGAGCACTGTGTGTTTGGCAAGCAGAAGCGGGTTAGTTTTTCAAAGGCTACACATAGTACAAAGGGGCCTTTGGATTATGTTCACTCTGATTTGTGGGGTCCTGCAAGGGTGGTCTCCAAGGGTGGTTCGCGATACCTACTGACATTTATTGATGACTTCTCTAGGAAGGTATGGACTTATTTTATTAAAAATAAGAATGATGTCTTTGAAGTTTTCAAGCATTGGAAGACTTTATTAGAGAAGCAGACTGGGAGACAAGTGAAGTGTCTTAGGACAGATAATGGCCTTGAGTTTGTGGAACGTAGTTTCACTGAGTACTGTGAGGACCATGGTATTGCTAGGCATCGCACTTGTGTTGGAAGACCACAACAAAATGGGGTTGTTGAGAGGATGAATAGAACCCTATTAGAGAAGGCTCGATGTATGTTGTCACAAGCTGGATTAGGCAAGGAGTTTTGGGCTGAGGCAGTTCACATGGCGGCATTCCTGGTGAATAGGTCACCCAATCGTTCCATTGATTTGAAGACACCTAAGGAGGTATGGTCTGGCAAACCAGCTGATTATTCTGATTTGCATGTTTTTGGATGTCCTGCCTATGCTTATGTGAATGACGGGAAGCTCGAGCCTAGAGCTAAGAAGTGCATCTTTCTTGGCTATACATCCGGTGTGAAGGGGTACAGGTTATGGGATCCAGCTGCATCCAAGTTTTTGACAAGCAGGGATGTTACCTTCAATGAGTCCGTATTCCTCCAAAAATCTGAGTATTCTTCTGATAGATTATCTGAAGAGGTGGAGCAGAAGAATCTGCATGGTGTTACGGATAAGGTGGAGGTAGAGGTTGATTTGGATCAGTCAGACTCTTCTAGTATGAGACCCACTATTCCTGAAGTGGGTGGATCCAGGCAGCAGGTGGAGCAAAGGGGTGTTGCTCCTGGTAGACCACGGAGGGTTGTGAAGCCTCCTGTGAGGTATGGCTTTGAGGAGTTAGCAGGTTATGCTTTGGCTAGTGCTGAGACTGTCGTTGATGTACAAGAGCCAGTGTCATACTCAGATGCCATTGTTAGTGCTGATTCTGCTTAGTGGTGTGCTGCTATGGAGGAGGAGATGCAGTCTCTGTGGAAGAATCAGACATGGGAACTTGTGAAGGCACCTAGGAAGAAGAAAATAGTTGACTACAAGTGGGTGTACAAGTTCAAACAGGGAATTCCAGTTGTTGAGGGACCGAGGTACAAGGCTCGTTTAGTTGCACGTGGGTTTAGTCAGATACCTGGTGTAGACTATAACGAGGTATTTTCCCCTGTTGTCAAGCATACTTCTATTCGTACTTTGCTTGCGCTTGTGGCTATGCAGGATATGGAGTTAGAGCAATTGGATGTCAAAACAGCTTTTCTGCATGGTGAGCTCGAGGAGGAGATCTATATGCGCCAACCAGATGGCTTTATTGTTGAAGGCAAGCAGGATCATGTGTGCTTATTGAAGAAGTCACTATATGGTCTGAAGCAGTCGCCTAGACAATGGTATAAGAGGTTTGATCAGTTTATGATTGAGCATGGGTTCTCCAGGAGTGAGTACGATGGATGTGTATACTTGAAGCAGGTTGGTGGTGGTTCTCTGGTGTATCTTTTGTTGTATGTCGATGACATGCTTGTTGCAGCAAAAGATCTGTCTGAAGTTAACAAGGTGAAAACAATGCTGAAGACTGAGTTTGAGATGAAGGATATGGGAGCTGCGAAGAAGATCCTTGGCATGGAGATCATTCGAGACCGCAGACAGAAGCGTCTTTACTTGTCACAAGAGCAATATGTGAACAAGGTGTTGGAGAGGTTTCATATGATTGATGCCAAGCCGGTTAGTACTCCCTTGGCTACTCACTTCAGATTGTCTGCTTTAGATTGCCCCAAATCTAAAGATGAGGAGGAGTTTATGGCCACAGTTCCCTACTCTAATGCTGTGGGATGCATGATGTACGCTATGGTTTGTACCAGGCCGGATATTGCTCAAGCTGTGAGTGTTGTGAGCAGATATATGGCGAATCCTGGGAAGGCTCACTGGTAAGCAGTGAAGTGGATTCTGAGGTACTTGAAGGGTACTGCATCATCTTGTTTGGAGTATGGGAGGTCAACTGATGCGTTGACTGGGTTCGTTGACTCTGATTATGGTGGAGATCTTGATAATAGGAGATCCACTGGAGGTTATGTGTTTTGTCTTGGTGGTTCGGCAATTAGCTGGAGGTAATCTTTGCAAGATGTGACTGCGTTGTCCACTATTGAGGCTGAGTATATGGCTATGACGGAAGCTTTTCAAGAAGCTTCGTGGCTTGGTGGTTTCGTTCGTGAGCTTGGATTTGGTCATGGTGCTCCCGTTGTTCGTAGCGATAGCCAGAGTGCTATTTGTTTGGCAAAGAATCAGAATTCTTTCCATCGTCGGACGAAGCACATTGATATCAGGTACCACTTCATTCGAGGTACTATTGCTGCAGGCAAGGTTGTGTTGGAGAAGGTGACTACTGCTGAGAATCCAGCAGATATGCTAACGAAGCCATTGACAGTGAGCAAGTTCGAGCATTGCTCGAACTTGGTTGGTGTTTGTGTATCATGAGGGCCTTTTGGGGCCCAGGGGTTTTTATAGATGGTCTTTTCTGTTCCTGGTGCTAGCTACTTTAAATATGTCATCAAGGTGGAGAATTGTGAGCTTGTGACTCGTATTTGGTGTGTAGAATAGCTTGGATTGGTGTGTGAAGTGTTTCGGAGAAATTTGAAGTAGAACTATGAGCTGTTCTGGAAAGATGTGAATATTTTACATTGAAGAAATTAGAATTTGGAAATGTGATGAACATGAAAGTTGTAGATCTTTCTATTATCTTTCCAACGCATCAAGAATCAGCTTGATCAGAGGTCAGATGAAGAAGTTGTGGCTGAAATACTGAAGATTGTCAAAGCTGGAAATAAACACGGGGGGCCCGTGTTTTGGAAACACGATCCGTGTTTTTCCATCAGGAAAATGTGTTCCGTTTCCGTGAGAAGCCGAGAGACAGAAAATAAACACGGTGGTACCGTGTTTATTAATACGGTCCGTGTTTTTTGGGTTTTTCGCTCCGCCTCGGTTTTCGCTAATGACAGTCTCGTATAGTATAAATACCATGCGATTAGAACCCTAATCAAAGAGCGAACGCCGTCTTCTTCTCCTATTGAGTTCTATTGTAATTCCTTGATGTATTGAGTGATTCATGTGAGAATTTCTTTGATTCTTTGTAATCACAATTACTTCACATCAATAAGATCATCTGTTTCCCCAATCTGTGTTCTTGAGTGTTATTCTTTTCTCAATTCTTGTGTGTTCTAATTGATTCTAATTAGATCTTATTTTTCCGAATTGGTATCGATCCACAACAATATTAATCCTATCACATTCTAGCAGTATAGTCACAACAAATGACTCCTATATTTAACTAGAATTAAAGCATTAAACACAAGTGGAATGATGTTAGTCTAAGTATCCAAACTATTACTTCAAGCATGCCTAATTGTATTCCTCTCCTTTGACACACATGTATTTAAATATTTTACTACTCCGAGTAGGATCACAAAACTATTATGTAAATTATTATCTAACTTAGTTATAATTTATACTTATAAATTCTAGCATGTTCATATAGCTACCTAGCAGGCATATAATCTTACATACTGTCATTATGAAGAAGTTAGAACAAGATATACACTATATAAATCATACTCAAGAGAATCACATAAATAAATTTTAGTAATTAAATTAGAGTAAAAAGAAATCTCATGAAAAAAAAATTAATATTTCATCTCAAAACATAGCTTAGGGTTTCAATTTATTCCTTAACAATAATTATTTAACCAATCATAATAAAATATATATATATATATATATATATAGAGAGAGAGAGAGAGAGAGAGAGAGACCGAAAATAAATATGGATGAAAATTTAATAACTTATTCAGATGAAAACTACTTATTTTCATTTGACATAAATTCTTTTGGATATCTTTTCTCTATCCTCTTTTGGATATCATTGCCTTCTCTCTGCATCGCTAATCATCCTTCACTCTCTCTCTCTCTTCCCTACTAGTGTTGTCAGTCTTGTCTCCTCTTTCTCCTTTCCTCTCTCTGTCTCTACTTTATTTTTTCTCTTCCTCACCCCTACACCTCCCTACCTCCTATGCTTGACTTCCCTCTCTGTCTCATCCTCTGCCCCCTCTCTCTACCTTGTCAGGCTCCATCCTTTCTCCCTGTGTCCTTTTTTTCTTCTTTTTCTACCATCACTCTCTTCTCTTTCTATGCTTCCTCTTGACATCTCATTTTTTTTCTCCTCTCTACATACTCCCTTCTAGATCTCCCACCACAAACAAAAGGATAAATGATCCATTAATGATTTAATAACCATGTGTGTACAAGAGGAGGGTAAACTTCAAATTGATAGTAGAGAGAATGCCATGATTTTTATTAAGGGAAAATTATGACAGGAAGAAGTCATTCCATAAAATTAAGCGCAAGGTTGCACTTTATGGTGAAATAGAGAAGTAATAAAAATGTTTCTTTAGTAAGAAGAAGGGGCATCTAAACTAGGACCGCATAAGATATGAGGCTTAGCTCGAAAATAAAGGTGATGTAAATTCATTAGTTTGTTATAAATTTATACGATTGATGTTAATCATAACACATGATTAATTTATTATGGGTTGATAATGTAATTCCATATAGGTTATATAAAAGATGAAAAAACTTTGTAGGATGTGAGCAAATCATCTTTGCTAGGAACTTTGTAGGATGTGAGCTGATCATCTTTGCTGGGAGTAGAATGTGAATTTCTTTTCAACTTGTTGGTTCATATAGTCTAGTGTTGGCTAGTGTTCATGGTTTAGAGCTTGAAAATACATTTTATGTACCAAGTTATAGCAACAACTCAATTTCTATTTCCTAGACCAGACTTGTACCGTATAGATACTCATTGGTATTTATTGACACTTCCATAAGTTTATTTATTTATTTGCAAAACAATCCACTTTAGATATGTGTGCATTTTTAGAAGGTCTTTACATTCTTAATTTGATGCATGATCATACAAATACTACCATGAGCTTAAGCATTGGTTCTAAGTAATGTGTTATGAATGTAGACTCCTCAATGTTATGGCATATGAGATTAGGGTATATGTCCATTGATAGAATAAGGAGGCTAGTTGGAGTACTTAGTTCTCTTCATTTTACTAATTTCCAAACTTTTGTGAGCCACATTAAAGGAAAACATAGAAACAAGTCAAAGAAAGGTGAAAACAAGTGTACTTAATTGCCTTATAATATGGACTTATACAGTTAGAGATACTTTATCTCTTTCATTGATGAATACTCACGATGCAAGTAGATCTACATGTTTAACAATAAAAATGAATGGTTAGATGCTTTTCTTGTATTTAAAGTTGAGGTATAGAAATGATGTGATAAATAAAAAAGATTGTGAGGTTTGATATAGGTGACATATATTATGTTAGATATACTATGGATGGACAAAAACCCAATCTGTTGACATAGGTTCTTCAAGACAATGAGATTTTCACCCAATAAACCATGCCTATTTCATGAGATCAAAATATAGTAGTTATAAAAAAAATTGAACATTATTGAACATGGTGCGGAGTGTACTTAGTAGCTTAAATCTTCTTAGATCCTTGTAGAATGAGGCACATAAGATGATTGTACATATTTTAAATTGAGTTTTGACACCTTTAAAGCTTGTTAAGGGTCAAAAATTGACTTTAAAACATATGCATGTTTGGGGATGCCTATTTGAGGTGAGATTTTATAATCCATTTGAAAAGAAGGTAGGCTCAAAGACCATAAGTGAGTATTTTGTTGGATATGTATAATTTTCTAAGTTTTATAGGATTTATTATCCATCTCATAACAATAGGTTTGTGGAGTCAAGAAATGCCAAGTTTCTTGAATATAATTAAATCAATGGGAGTTAAAAAATCTACATTGTTTGAAGTTGATCATCTAGTAGTGGAGGTTTCCACTTCATGTAGCAAATGGACTTTTATGCACAATGTTCCTCAAGTACCTATAGTTAATGAGGCTCCACATATTACTAATAATTTTCTTGTATATTAGGTTATTTAGGATCTTCTTGAAGTTGTTGAACAACCACTACTTAATAATCCTTCATACGAAAAGGTTGAACTAGCATAGAGAAGGTCTATTATCGAAAAAAGGTCTGGTATAGTTAGTGACTGTTGTGCATATCTTTAAGAGTTTAATTGTGATGTATGTGCTATCAATGATCCTACAACATTTAAGGAGATCATGAGTAGCTCAAATTCTAAGCTAAGGTATGATGTCATGAAGGAGTAAATGAACTCTATGTAGTTACTTGATAGAGCTAGACCTTTTGACTGCAAATGGGTCTTCAAGACTAAAATATACTCATAAGGGAACATTTATAGCTGTAAAGATAGATTTGTTTCTAAGGGGTTCACTCATAGACAAGGGAAAGGATATAAAGAGTTTTTCCTCATGCATCTACTAAATATTCCCTACAAATATTAATGATAACGATAACTTGTTTTGATTTCTGGCTGCAACAAATATATGTGAAAATGTATTTCTCAATGGTGAGCTAGAGGAGGAGGAATAAATGAAATAACTTGAAGGTTTCTCCACTAAATATGATCACAACTTGGTGTATTATTTAAAGAAATCTACATATGGTTTAAAATAAGTTTTGTATCAATGGTATATTAGGTTATATGATGTGATCTCTTTATATGGATTTGAAGAGAATGTCATGGTGTAGTATAAGTACATAAAGATCATTGGAAGAAAATTTTGTTTCATGGTTCTATATATGGATGACACTTTACTTGCATGCTATAATAAGGGGATGCTTCATGTGGTGAAATAATTTCTTTCTAACCATTTTGATAAGAAAGATATGGGCAATGTACCTTACACCATTGGCATTAAGATACATCAAGATAGATCACGAGGGATATTGGGACTATCCCAAGAGACTTGTATCAATAAAGTATTAGAAATACTTATATCTCGAGGGTTAACCAATTTTTTTTTCCCATTGTTAAGGTTGATATACTCCATTTGAGTTAGTGTCATAAAAATGGCATATAAAAATGCTAAATGAGGAATATCCCATATGATTTTGATATATGAAGTGTTATGTATGCTTAGGGTTGCACAAGAGTTGACATTGCATATGTCCTTGGGGTATTGGGATAGTTGTTGAGCAGGCAAGGATTTGACCACTAAAAGGTTGTAAAAAATATAATGAGATACCTAAATTTCACAGGAGATTATATGCTTATGTATCACAAAGCTGAGCATTTAGAGATAGTTGGCTAATTAGATGTTGAATTTTTTGGTTGTGTAGATTCACATAAGTTCGTATCAAGTTTTATATTCATGCTAATTGGTGAAGCTATATCCTTGAAGAGTTAGAAACATGTTTGTATGGCTATTTCTACCATGGAAGCTAAACTCATTTTATCATTTGAAGTTGTAAAACATGGTGTGTAGTTGAGGCTTATTTATTTATTTATTTATTATCTTAGAGTAGTTTAATCTCATTATTGACTTTTGAGGCTTAAATAAGATAATTTGGTAGTTATCTTTATCTCAATGGATAAGTATAGTGTGACATATGCCAAGGGCATTAACATGAAGTACTTAAAGACAAATGAGGGCGTTTCTAAGGGTAAAGTGATCATAGACCACATAGGCATTGTTTCTATATTATCCACTAAAAAAGGGCATGACCCCTTATAAAATTAAGGATCATGTATGTAATATGGGTTTGAAACTCGTTATGTGTTTTTATTATGTAATAAATTATGGTTTGATTGTAATAAATGTATATTGTAATTGTTTCTCATATAGTAATTTGTAAACATATAGTGTGTTAAAAAAAATATCACATTGTTTATTAGATCTAGAATAATCATTGGGTTCATTAATAAAGTTAAAGTTGTAGGTAGAATTAGTGCATTGTGATACATGGAAGATATGATCCATGTATTGGTTTCATCAAAAAGTTTGTATTAACATAAGGAAACCATGATATAAGTCTAATTTATATAGAACAAGTGCGAGAATGTTAATGTAAGTTCTATATTATGTAATTATTATTATTATTATTATTATTATTATTTTAGAAATAAAAGTATAAATATATTAACTCAAAAGTGTTTTATATTAAATTAAATAAAGTTTGGCCATAAAGTTATTTAGTATAGCATAATGTTAATTAAATAACATGATAAATATCTCTCATATAATTTTCTGATGGTAGAAATTAGATGATGTTTGTGTATGTGTGGATTTATATGTGCTTGAAACATATATATGAGATGGAGGAATATAGCTAAATAGAATTTTTTTTAAAAATATTACAATGTGCGGTTAATTAAGAGAGAAGGTTAGCATGTTTTTGTGGGTTTTTGCGGTGGATTTGGCCTTTTGGCTATAAATTGTGATTCATGGGTTTTTAGTTAAATATAAGTATATGATGATGATAACTGATGTTTTAGGATGAATTTTGATATATAGCATGTTATGATTTTGGCTTATCTAGTATGCTTTATAAATGATTGAAAATTTTCATACTTTAGGCTTTTTAGTTTGGTATATCGATTTTGGATGACATTTAGAATATATGGTTGTTTATTATTAAAATCTAATGTTATCATATTAATCTTGGGCATATATGATACATAAAATGTCTTAACTTGAACATATTTGATGTGGGTTAAATTTGGTTGAAGTGTAGGGTGGTTTATATTTTTCTTAAATGCTCTTGATATCCTTCAGTGTTCTTGAGAATATTCGAGTGTTACTAATGATCTTATGAGTTTTTCTTAATTCATTTATACCATGATAATATTTCTAATTTGTAGACAAACTTTGATATATAACATGTTAGCTAAAAATCATGATTAATGACCTTTACATATGATTAATGACCTTTACTTTTGGTTGAAAGTTTGAATGCTTTAGAACACGTCCTTCATGTCTTTGGTTAATGATACTCCTATCACCCTAAGTGGAGTTAGATCTTGAATTAAACATGTTTTGGCTAATTAAGCTTAAGATGTTTTTTTTAAGTGATATTTTGGTGGTTTTGACATAATTTGGCAAGTTCGATCTTATGATAAATAGAAACTTCATGAATATTGATTTGAAGGTTTTTTGGTGAATATTAAAACCCAATAAAAATATTTTTGATTTTTGTGTTTACTATTATCGGTATAAAATGGCATTTTTTGTTGTCCATAAATAGTGTTTTGCACGAATAATTTTTTTTTCATAAAAAAATCCCATTCCACCTCTTTTGGCATTTTGAGCTGTTTTACACTATTAGTGTGGTCTTTTATGGCATTAAATGTGATTATTTGGGCTTTAAAGTATTTTCAAAATTTTGTATTAAAGTGGTTTCATCTGGTTAAGAGTTCTTTGATTTTACTTTCACCACTATCCCTTTAGTGACTAGTTTTGGGTTGGCTTGAGGCAACGCTTTTAATGGTTTGTTTTGATTTGGGCTTAAGGCTTGTCTTAGTTTTGGGTTAGGGTTATACCCTTTTTAAAGGTTTGTTGGTTTAATGCTTACTTTTTTTTGGGACTTTATGCCTTGGTTGTATTTTGGATTGTTGAGATTCTTTTGATTGGATTTGGTAGTTGATGAGTTGTGACTCATATTATGTGAATGTGTTGCGGAAGTTATGGATATATGCCTTAACTTAGCCTTGTATGGCTAGATGTTTTGTTGTGGAAGTTGTGACTTAATGCCTAGCCTAAGCCTTACTAGGCTAGTTGCTTATGAGTGATCAAATTTGTTTGAGAACTTGTTTGATTATTATGTGTGGACCTTTTTATTCCTTGGTAACTAATATGATATTCTTAAATAAAATATTAATGTTTAAAATAAAAGATAGTTAAATTTAGGTAGATATCTTGAGCTTCGGTATGCTCTGAGTGATAAAGGCCTTTAGATCGAAGGGTCATTTCTACCTTCATAGGTAAAATCACTAACCCTATAGGGGGTACATGCGAATTGAATACTTAAATTTGGTGAGCGACTAGTCTATTATAATGGCTTCCTTGACAGGTGTCTTGGAAGTATGAGTTATATTGTAATACCCTATCCCAAAATCTTTTAAATTGCATTTAGAGTTATGTTGATGTTAAATAAATGAGTTTTGATTTTGAAATGGTCTTGAAATTCTATTAAAAATATGAATTTCAAGCATACCTGTAACACTCCCAAATTTACTACTTAAAATTTTTATTTTGCGAAAGCGTTAATTACAAATTAATGAGTGTTACCGCTACACTCAATATAAATCTAGCATCCTCTACCATTCGTATACTAAGTGCTAAGGCTAAAACATTACTTTACTTAAATAACATTTATAATGAAGGCAAGATAGTAATTTCATTACAAATTATATTGTCCTGATAAATACAAAAATACTAGACAAAGAGTTGCAATATAACAAAAGGAAATAGCAAGGGACTTAAGAGTCCACAAAATATCTGGATCAAAAGATGTCGGGAAAAACATTGGATAGTCCAAACTCTTAAACCTATACTAAAAGCCATCAACCCGAACCCTCAAAATACTCCTGCAGGGTCATCACTTCCTGTTGAATAGGTAGAGGACCATGACACGGAACCCGTTAGTACTATGGTACTGAATAACCCTTTATACCAAATTAATATGAAGAGCTAGCATGGAACACATAAAAGGCATACAACAACCATGGTACAAGAAATTTAACTATTTATATGAGGATTGATATACAGTAATCATTTACATAATCAAATTCTATCAATGTCACATACTACTCATATTCATTTATCTGAAACCACCGAAAGCTTACCAAACGAACATACCAGAGATGCTTTTTGAAGTATGATTAGGAACAACCACAATCCAATGACCATAAAGGATTCATGCTAACACATGGTATAAACATTGAAACATACATGAGATTATTATAATATAATAATCATAACGGGTAAATAATAATCACCACACCAGATACTATTCACGTATAATCATTTAGAACATAATAACACTTATCGACCAAATGCCTAGAGATGCTCTCTAAAGTAATAATTAGAATCCAAACTCCAAAATAACAATCATAACATTCACAATATGCCTCATATCTCAGCATCAATCCCAATAGAATCCATAACATCACAAGTAAGGCACAGAGGCACAATACCAATTACAGGTAAGCACAAAGGCTACTACCAAAACCATAGGTAAGCACGAGGCTACTATCGACCAATCCAATAATCTAATAATAATCATTCCAATCACATCATATCATTCTCATTTTTATTTACTCAAGGGGGATACAATAATAACCCAGATACATAAAAGTACACTGGTCATATCGATGCACAAGGCATCACGGTACCCTCCAACCATCCAATCTAGTGGCATAACAACACTCTAGTAATATTGATGTATGAGTACACAGTACCCTCCTCACCTTGGAAACCTAATCCTTAAGTATCGGTACCTTCTTATAGGGATTGTAGGTCACCTATAGAGTAGACTAGGGTCTTACTAGGGCACAACTAACACACTAGAAAACCAAACAAATTGAGGAATCCTACCTTGTCTTTGGGGTACCATTCCCAAACTCAAAGTCTTCCACTTTACATATCAGTATTTTATAAGGTGATCACAGATATCACATATTGCACAATTATTCCCATTTCCATACTTATCCATTTTCCCCTTTTTTTTCCATTTATCCAAGTCAACTCTAAGGTCAAAAGTCCAAAACAAGGTTAAAGTCAATACTAAGGTCAAACTATTAAAAGTCTAAGGCCATCCTATGTATTCACAATTGTTCACATTAGGTCAAAATGACCAAAATTCCCCTAAGACTAATAATTATCATATTATCATCCATTTAAATACTAAATTAATTTTATTTATTAATTTATCATGAAAAACTAAAATAAAATAATTTAATTATTTATTATGTAATTTAAATTATCAGCTATGTCAAAAGCCCATTTTGCTCCTACATCTATTTCTACATGCAAAACGCTGTCATATACTTTTAAAACATATAAAACACATGATTACATAATCAAAAATGGATAATACATATAAGACATGATTTTTAGTATAAATATGATAATACACTAAACATGACTAAATTGCCCCTAGGGCACACATCCATAATTATTATTCCACAATTATATCTAAGCATGCTCACACTATTATTTTATACATACTTATCACACAAAATATTTTTCAGTCATTAAAATCATTTTAATCATATTTTTATACCGAAATATTTTTTATCAGATAACATACTCGTTTCACCGATTTTCATGATAATAATAATTAACACATAATTATATCTTAATAAATCATGCTTAACATATTCTCATACACTAAAAATCCTAATATGCTATCACACAATATTTATCATTTTAGTAGGGTATAACAGTTACCTGAATTCAAGCAAAAATATAAAATTAGTGGTATCTACTAAAATTATTAGGTCTTACTAATCAAACTTTGGTACCTAAAAATAATACCACAATTATCGAGTCAATATCAATCAGGTAAAATAATAATTATAATATCAAAATATTTATTTTTCAAAATTACCAAAATACCCTTACATTTAATATAGGTACCATAAATTTGTTAAAAGCAAAACTGCCTCGTTCTGCATGTGCAACGTGAGCAGTGCACACGAAGAAAGTGGGTTGTGCTGCGGGAAGACTAGGTTGGCTTGCAAGGTTGCAGGTGACGATTAGGGTGGAGGAGACTGGTGGTGATGGTGCTGACCGGCGATCAACGAGGTGACATGGTGGCAAGCTAGTGTTGGTGCAGGAAGGTTGTGGGAAAAGGTGGCAAAAAGTGATGTAGCGGTGTGTTTGTTTGCTAGGGTATTGGTTGCAGTAGAGGGTGTAGGAAAAAGGGAAGGGGCTGTGATGGGGAGGAGTTTGGTGGTGGTTGGCTATAGGAAGGGTGGTGGTGGTGTGCTATAGGGAGCTGGACGGGAAGGGGAGTGTAGAGGAGCTATGGTGGAAGGTTTATGAAAATGGAGAAGGTGGCTGGGAGATGGCTTGGTGATGGTGGTTGACGGTGGAGGGTGGTGATGGGTTGGTTACGCTAGAGATGTCAAGACACAGGTGGACTTTGCGGAGGTTCTATCATACAAGGAAGGGGGTGGTGGTGCGAGTGGAAAGGAACTAGGGAAGGGGAGTGGTAATGGTGAAGGAGGAAGGTGGCAGCTTTGTTGGGTTAGGGTGCAGTGGGTGGTGGGTGCAGTGCTAGAAGTGGCAGGGTGGCGCCGGATGGTGGTATGGTATTGTGAGGTTGCACTGGGGTTAGTTTGGTGAGGGAGGTTGGTCAAGGCTGGGACAACCAAACAAAATAGAGAGAGGGAAGGGGGCTGGGTTGAACCAAAAGGAGCCGAGAGGAGAGAGGGAGTTGGATGCGTAGGAGGAGGGCTGGGTTTTACGTGTGCGTGTGTATGTATAAAATACAGAGGGGATGTTGTTTGGTTGGGGTGGCATGTGTGTATACGTATATACAGAAGGGGTGGGGTGATGAGGTGATGGGTTGAGTGAGGTAAGAGGGAAACAGGAAAAGTAGATGGTAGAGGTAGAGGGGCGACAAGTAGAATAGAGTAGATAAATATATATTTTATATTTTTATTTTAGATTTAGTTTGGGTAGATTAGGGTATCAAGTAGAAAAATAATCCGGATTGGGATAGGTTTAATAGAACAAAAAAAGATAAAATAATTAGAAATAAATTTTAGGGATCTATTTCGGATGGTCAAGGTTATTAATAAAATAATTAGGTTAATATTTTCGAGTATAAACTAGGATTAAAATTAATAGTCTAATTTCTATCAAAATTTTAACCTGATTAAATTTATATCTAATCCATCGTAATAATACACATAATAATAACACGTTTAATACTAAACCTCCTAAAATAATCATTACCACTAATCACACATAATTATTAATTATAATTAAGGTTCTTAAAAATGGGGTATTACAATACTAGTGTGTTGGTTTACATAACCGATCGACTATTGCGCTAGTAAAATTTATATTCTTGTTCTTGATAAATTAGTCGACTAGTTTGCCCAAACAGATCAACTTGTTTGCTTGCGATTTCAGATCTATTTCTAGTTTTAATTCAAATTTCTCCCCAGTGATTATGAAAACTTCTTATTTGAATTTAATTATGCTAATAAGTATGTTTTAGTGTTCTAGTATCAATTTCATATTAATTGAACTATTACATGATTTTAATTAGCAAAGTCTTTCCAAAAAGCCACTTTTGGAGGCAAGCCTCCCTTCTCCTTTTCCACTCATCTCCTTCTCTCTTCTAGTAGTTGGGGCAGCATTTATTAACTTTGGGGAATCTCTCCTAACTTGCCAAATCACTTGCATACCCATCTCTAACTGTACTCAACCCTCACCACCCCATCAAGCCATCCTTCACTTCTCATCTTGCGACACTCAACCTCACTTGTATCATCCCTCCTTTTCCTTGGGGATGTCGACCAGTTGCTCCTATAACTTTTATTCTGTTGATCTATCTTCATTCCACACTTGTGTTATCACTCTCTTCTCCCTTTTTCTAGTGAGAATCTCACTAAGTGTTGAATACTTCTCATGTTTCCTCTCTTCTTCCTTCTATTGAGAAAAACAGAGATCCTCATTGGTTTTATCCCTTGACTTGTGCAAGCATTATGTTCATTCATTTTCTTCCAATCTTGATTTTAGTTCTCTCTTGCTTTCCTTAAACAAGGAAGAATTAAGGTTGAGAACGGTTGGAGAATTCAATTCCTCTTTTAACACCTTATTTTAAGTCTAAAGATGGGGTTTTGTGTTCTCTCATTCTTTTGATTTTCTTGGTTTTAATGAAGTTTTGGAAGAGGATTTTTAATGGTTTTTACTTTGATTTTCTTAGGAATCAAAGTTCTGTTAGATAGGTTATCCAGTAGAAGTTTCGTGCTAGAAGAATTACTTTAAGGTAAGACATTCTTATCTTTAAAATAATTAGGTTTATGTGACATATTGGAGTTCCATGTGTTAGTGTATATATGAGTGTGAGTTAATTGTTCCATAGTGTGAGCTTGTGGTATGATCCTATCTAAGTAAGTGTTGTCTGATTCTTGATTTTAAGGATGAATTTGGTTGTTAAGCATGATTTGGTTAAATGAGTATATCACCATGTGTCCATGTGATTCTATATGTAAAGCATATATTTTATGTGTGTTTTGGATTAATATGGTAAAGTGTGGTAAAGTTCAGTGTGTGTTTCACAAATCTGGGTTGTGTTTTACCAAAACCATTTGATTGGTTCCTTGAACTAGTTGGCTAGTTTTGCGAGTAGTCGAATGGTTCGGAGTTTTGGATCGGTTGATCGCGAGAACAGTTGTTTAGCTTAATAAACTAGTCAATTGGTTTTGATGAATAGTTGATAAGTTTGTCAAACCCATCAATTGGTGTCCCTGTAGGCCAAGATGGTTCGTCTCTACTTAGACCCATTGACTGGTTGAACCAAACTAGTTGATTGGTTCATATGAACAATTGATCGGTGAGGCCAACTGTAACACCCCCAAATTCACTATTGAAAGTTTTTGTTTTATTAAAAGATACAGTAGAAGTAAGGAAAATAAGGTTGTGAATTTTAGGGATATTACCGCCGTGATTAGCACCATCCCGGCCCCAGGCCGATCTCGTACTAACCACATGGCTAAAAGAAAGTTACCGTCAACCATTGATCAAACTTGAAACAAGAATTCACAAAAGGACTAGAAAGTTCATAATATAGAAATCAGAGTAAGTGTAGAAGAGTTACAATTCAAAGAGTATGTGATTAAAGTTCCTAAAGAGACTAAAGGTACAGTATGACAAAACAACACTGAAGAAAACGGTACAAGATAAAGTAAAAGGAAATCTGGCCAAGTCGCTCTTGGTCCCCAAGCCAAGTCCAAGCTCAACTCTCAGCCCCGCCTGATGCTTCGTAAGTATCGTAGACATTGAAGATATCATCTCTTACCTACATAAAGTCAGGTGGGTCCTCTACTCGTGGGAATGAGTAACACCCATGAAATGGGTGGTCCATATGCTACGTACTGAGCAAGGTAACCATGCAGCTAAGGCCAAACATATAAGGCATATAACATAAGCATGATCATATAGACAACATACAACAATACGGATAATGAAGGTTGAGTTACGGTCCAAATAAATTTATTCTTTAGATCGATGGTCAATATACTCATTTTACACATACTCCTTATCAATCCATGCGAGTGCGGGAACCCCACTATTATAGCTGGTGGACCAGAATACATACAGAGCATAACACTCCTGACCATTATTATTGTCGATGGATCGGTCTCTAGGGTAGGACAATCTTGGCCACTATTATTCTCTGGTGGACTGGTCTGGCCCCAACTCACATGGTGTTTCACTGTAATTATTTAGTGTCTTTTTCATGTCTTATCATCATTACGTTCGGTTTTTTTGAGTGCGGAATCCCCCACTATTATAGTCGGTGGACCGAAAATATGTAGGGAAAAACACTCTTAGCCACTATTATTCATCGGTGGACCGGTCTCCAGGGTACCCTGAATCCCGGCCACTATTATTCGCCAGTAGACCGGTCTGGGTCTGGCTCAACAATCTTCATCTTTAAATGGTTAGTATCTTATTCATGTCTTATTCGATAAATATTTCACCCTTGACATGCAGTCATCAACCTTCTACTTCTATCCTCCTAAGAGGGCCCATCCTATATCTCGAGACTTTTGCACCTCCTATCACACCCTGATATCCATTCCTCCTTCTGTTTACTCCTAACGAAAACCTAACTCCTAAGGGTGGGGCTTAAGGCCCATCACCTTATGACATCCAAATCCACTCACTATCATCCTCTAGTGTTTTCCCCTGAAACCCTAATTGGACCTATATGGCCTAACCTTCCTCTGACTTACACAACCATCATTTCTTTTATTGTCCAACACATCATCTCATTTAGATTCAACCCAAATCATATCACTTTCTCACTGATTACACATGTGATCATGAAACCTAGTTGGTCACTTCAAACCCTAGCACCTCTCTTCCCCCACAAGTCACTTCTCCATTTTTCTCCTAACATCTCTTCTTCCCTATGGCACCCATAATTATCCTTCATATAATAAATTTCCACTCTTTTCCCATAATCCACTCTTCCTCAATTATTTTTACTTTCATATTCACCCTTAGATTAGGGGTTCCTCCCAAACCCTAACCATGTCCCCTATACACCCTTATACCAACCTATGTACTATTTTTCACCCCAAGTCTCCAATCACTCTACAACTCTCGCCTTACCTTACTTACACCCCAAGATAACTTTTCTCACATAAAGATTATCCCCATGAAGACTCCATCCATCCCATGCAAACCCTAAAAATTTTCCATGCAAGATTCACATCACTCATTCATTTTGATCATAACTTCCCTTTATTTTCCCAAAATTTGGTCAACCTCATGTCCCCTTAGTCAACTCAATTCCCCCTTTTCCCTTTTCATCCTTTCACCTCATATCATATTATTAAACTTCCTAACATACATATCCTAGAGGGTCACATCATATAACATCATAAGCACAACATGTATAATCATTGTACACATGCCATAAGGGATTAACATAAGCATACCTCAACTTCAAGCTGCGCTACAAGTAGTTAGTCATTGTAACCATAAAGTACACAACATGGCATAACATATGGCACACAAGGCACATAACACACACATAGTTGGTCTTAGCCACATCCTTATCTATTACAACACCGGTCTTGGAGTACGTTCCTATGCCTCCTTAGGGTTTTGACTTGATTCACTTATAAGAGGGAAATACTATGGGTTAACTTCCCTCTTACCAAAATTACCATTATTTCTACCTTACACTTATCATAACCTATTATTAGTACTAATAATGATAGTAGTAGTTTTATAAGCAAAAGTAGGGTTTTTATTCTTAAAGTAGCTAATCATGCTACTACTAATCAAAATAGGTCTTAGTAGATACATCGGTTCATGTTAAAGTAATTATAGCGATATTCATATTATTAATGATATTAGTTTTAATATTACTAATACTAATAATAATAGTAGTTGTAGTTATAATACTAATAATAATCCATATCTTAGTAGTAATAATAGTAATATTCGTAATACTAAAGTAATGACAAGAGTGATACTAATAATAATGATAGTGCTAGTGGTGATAGTAATGATAGCGACATAGGTAGTATTAACAATAATGGCAAAGTAGTAGTAGTAGTAGTAGTAGTAGTAGTAGTAGTAGTAGTAGTAGTAGTAGTAGTAGTAGTAGTAATATTAGTACTTATTAATAATAAAAATGTTAAGAACAATACTATAGATAATAATAGTTGAAGTGGTAATAGTAATATGAGGATTCAAATATTTACAATAAAAATAAAAGTGATAATATGCCAAAGTTAGTACTAATAATAATAATAATAATAATAATAATAATAATGATAATGGTAATAATGGTAATCATAATAATACTAGAGCTGTTGACCATTAATAATAATAATATTAGTTAGAATATTCCGGGTTAGGTCAAATAATAAAAATGATAAGGACAATAATAATGATAACATAACAACAACAACAATACTAAAAATAGCTAACCCTTGAATAAAAAGGGTTTAGGGGTTGAGGAGGTTAGAGTACCACCTAGGGACGGTGGTGACACTGGCGGTGACAGCGGTGGAGGGAGAAGAGAGATGGAGAGATGGTTGTTTAGGCTAGGAGAGAGGGAATAAGGGGGGATTGAGGTGGTGGTGGGTGCCTTAGGTAGGGTTGGAATGGAGGTGGTGGTGCAGCTAAAGGAGGCGGCACACGTTGGCGAGCGTGGTGGCCGAATGTGGTGGAGGGAGGAGAAAGTAAAAAGAGAGGGAGATAGGGAAAAAGGGAGCTATGGGGAGGTAGAGAAAGCTCCCCTAGTTGTTCTAGAGGGTAGAGGAGGCGGTTGTTGTGTCGTAATTGGTGACAGACGGTGGTGCAAAGGGCAACGATAGTCGAGGTGGGGATGATCGGAAGGTGAAAATTTCACGGCCGGGGTGGCTCGTGTAGGGCGAATCGAGGGCAGTGGGAGGTGTAGTTTGGTAGAGGGTGATGAAGGGAGTGGCTTGGTGGGTGGCTCGGGAAGTAGCAATGGGGCGGTCGTCTGATCGGAAGGTGGTGCAAAGGTCCGTTTTTTTGGGTTGCGAATCAAAGGGACCGATTATGGTTGCCCTTGGGGTATTTATAGGCCAATTGGAGTGTAACACCCCAAAATTCATTACTTTTTTTTGAAAGCGGAAGTAATTACAATACAAATGTTTAAATTAAAACCCGTGAATTCTGGGGATGTTACCGCCACATTTAGTACCAGACCGGTTCTCTCCAACCATTCCAGTACCAAGTGCTAAGGCTAAAAAGATTAACAATAAATTATAAATCAAGACAAATTAAAGCATTAAACGGTTGTGAAACAAAATCAGAGTACGCATAAAGAATTGTTATTTAAATTAAAAAGAGAAATAGCTTACAACCAATAAAAGATTAACAAAAGGAAGTAGAATCACATAACGACTGAAATATGCCACAACTCTCTCGAACTTTTAGCCAAAACAAGCTCAATGCTTAGCCCCAACTGATGTCTCACCCACCTACGCAAAGTCAGAAGGGCATATTACTCGTGAGAATGAGCAACACCTATGAAAAGGGTGATCAGTACGCTACGTACTGAGTAAGGTAACCGAGCACTAAGGCCAACACATAACATCACATAAATGATGCAGAATAATAAAAGAGCATAATCACTAACATGATATCATATTTGTATACACTCATCCAGATAAAAGTACAAATGCCCATATATAATCCGATTCAATTACTTAATTAATCTCTGATCATAAGTTGATTCACACCATGCTTTTTATCAAATCCATGCGAGTACAGGAACACCCCATTATTATAACCGGTGGGCCGGTCATAAATAGAGCATCATGCCCTAACCACTATTATTACTGGTGGATCGGTCACATATAGGGTAAAACCCTAACCACTATTATTACCGGTGGATCGGCTGGTTCCTGCTCATATGGTGTTCCACTATAAGTAATTAGTATCTTTTAAGTGCCTTAACAAACTCTGGTTTGTTTTTATTGAGCTCGGGATCCCCCACTATTATAATTGATGGGCCAGTCACATATAAGACATTATGTCCTAACCACTATTATAACCGGTGGATCGATCGCACATAGGGTAAAAATCCTAACCACTATTATAATCGGTAGATCGGTCGCACATAGGGTAAAGACCCTAACCACTATTCCTAACCAGTGGATTGGCTGGTCCCGTCTCAATATCTTCCACTTTAAGTGATTAATGTCTTAGGTATTTTATTCAGAAGCTTTCACCCTGGACATGCATGAATCATTCCCTTTACACTTCACACATCACAAATCATAAAATTTGACCATCATAATTACACTTTAATCACCAAATGCACATGATACCACAAAAAGCATAAGCAGCCACACCAAACCCTAATTGTCCACACAAACCCTAGCTCGGTCTCCTAAGTACCCTTATATTACTCCACGTATTATTTTTCATCCAAAGTGTTCCAACACCCAAACAACACTTAAATTACCTTCCTCACATCCCAAATCAATGATCCATACGTAAACTTCACGCCCATGCAAATGTTACACATCCCATACAGCCATTCAAATTTTTTCATGCAAACCCTAAGTTCATCCATACGAAATCCTAGATTCAAACCATATAAAACCCAAAGATTCATCCATACCAAACCCTAAATTCAATCCATACTAAACTGAAGATTCATTCTTACCAACCCTAAATTTAATCCACACAAAACCAAAGATTAATCCATACCAAACCCTATATTCTAACCATATAAGACCCAAAGATTCATACATACCAAACCCTAAATTCAAACCATATAAAACCAAAGATTCATTCATACCAAACCCTAAATTAGATTCTCCCATACAACACCATAAATTAGATTCTCCATATAAAACCTTAAATTAGTTTCTCCCAAGCAAAACCATAAATTGGATTCTCCCATATAACACCATAAATCAGATTCTTCTATACAAAACCATAAATTATATTCTCCCACACAAAACCATAAATTAGATTCCCCCATAAATTATATTCTCTTACACAAAACCATAAATTAGATTCACCCATATAAAACCATAGATTAGATTCTCCCTCACGAAACCATAAATTATATTTTACTCTTCCACTCAAGGATCATTAAAATACTTAGGTCAACTCACATCCCTTGGTCAACTTATTTCCCCATTCTCCTTTTTCATCCTTTCTCCCACATAAACCACATTAACATCCTCACATGCATGTCTTATAGGGTCACAACCCATTTATCACATATACATAATACATATGCCAGACAAATACACAAAAACATACTTAAACTCCACGTCATACCATATACGAAAAAATTAATAATGATAAATATAGAATACATAGCATACGAAGCACATAATGCACATAAGCACACAATAGGCCTTAGAAACACCCTTACCTAAAAGGACACCGGTCTTGGAGCACGCTCCTATGCCTCCTTAGGATTTCAACAAAATAATAACATATTAATAAAAATAACATTAAAAAATTTCTAACTTTACTAAAGATATGAGAAATAATAGAAATATTATAAAAGTTGATAACATAGGGTTGAAGACTTTACCCTAATAATAATAATGATACTAAAATAATAATAGCAAAGATACTAAAAATAGTATCAATGATAATATAGATAAGAATAATAAGAATAGTAACAATAATAATAATAATAAAAAGGACATTATTCAAAAACAAAGTAAAATAAAGGCTTCGACCCCTTTACCAAAATAATAATAATAATAATAATAGCAAAACTAATAGTAAATTAGTTTTAATAATAATAATAATGGAATAATAGTAATAATAATTTTGAAATAGTAATAATAATAATAATAATAATAATAATAATAATAAAGATAATGGAAATAATAAGAGTAATAATGATAAAATCGAAATAAAAATTACGATAGGGCTTCAGCCCTCAACAAAAATAATAATAAAAACATTAATAATAATAATAATAATACATATTAAAAATAGACATAATAATAATAATAATAATATATTCAAATAATTGAAATAAAATAAACTAAGGCTTATAAAAATAGGGAGAAGGGTTGAGAGGGTCTAGGGTTCAACCTTAGGCTGGTCGGGATAGGCGGCACCGACGGTGGTGCACGGAGGTGGCGGCGGTGGCCGGAAAAAGAGAAGAAAAGGGAAAAAGTTAAAAGTTGGGAAAAGGAGAGGCAGAATGGAGGTGGGAGATGGGGTATTTAGAGTTGCCCAGAAGGAGAGGGACAAAATAAGGGTGGCGGCACACAACGGCGGTGGTAGTGGCCGAATGGGGAAGAAGGAGAGAAAGAGAGGAGGAGAGGGAGGAAGAGGAAAAGAAGGGTAGGGGAAGGTAGAGGGTGGTTTGCAGAATAATTTGAGAGGTAAAAGAAGCAGCGGAAGCGGCAGAGGAGGTGGCTAATGGTGGTTCGATGGGTGGCGAAGGTAGAAGAGAGGGTTGATCGAGGAGGGAAGTTCGCACAGTCGAGGCAACTTGTGCAGGAAGAATCGAGGGATAAGGGATGTTTAGGTAGTTAGAGGGTGGTGTAAGGATGAGTTGGGTGGCCAGAATAGGCGATGAAGTTGGCCAGAGGCGGCGGACAAGGTGTCTAAAGTCGCAACGGTGGCAAGGTTGGGAAATTCTAGGTAGGAGTTAAAAGCTCGACACAGGGCTGTGTAAGGGGGTATTTATAGGGTTTAAATGAGTTAGGGTATGTGGGTCGCCGAGGGAGTAAGGAAAGTAGGGTTAGGGTCACCGGCGGTGATGGTCGGCCGGTGGCAGCAATTTTCGAGGGAGGGGGATTGACTGGCTGGGAGAGGGAGAAATGTGCGAGGAGAGGGGAAGTTAGTTGGGCGAGAAGGGCCTGTGAGTCAGGGGGAAGAGAGAGGAAGGAGAACGGCCATAACCGGCGGTTAAAATCTCGGCTGGGCGGCGGTGATGTTGCAGGTCGGCGAGGCTAGGCATGTGCGAAGGAAGAAGAAGAAGAAAGTTAGGGGCAGACCGGCGGTTCGGGGCAGAAAAGAAAGAAAGAAAGAAAAGAGGGGAGATCGGGCTGGTCGGGAGACGATCATTAAAATAGGTGAAAAACGCGACATTTAAATAGCAATTGAGGGAAAGTGCCGTGTAAGAGGGGAAGGGAAGGGAGTTGGCTGCGCGGGTTGGGCAGCGCCAAAGGTAAGGAAGGAGGGAGGGGACTGGGCTGCGGGAAGGAGGCAGGTCCAAACGGGAAGGACAAAAAGAAAGAAAAAGGAAGAAAGAAAAGGAAAAAGGAAAAAGGGAAAAAGAAAAATAGGAGGGTTGGGTTAAATAAATTAACTAAAATATTTGGGATAGTTAAAAATAATAATATTTAAATCCCTTTTTAAGTTAAATTAGGATTTTTAAAAAGATTTTTCATAAATTCCATTTTAATTAGCAAAAACCTTAATTTTCTCCAATTAAATTATTTATAAAATTAATATTAATTTGAAACTATTTTCTCCTTCTTATTTTAAATAAAATAATTTATTTAATTAATTTCCAAAATAAAATTCTTAATTAGCTAAAATACCCAAATTCCTTCCTAATTAAAATACTTATAAATTTATTCTTGATTTGCCATAGTTAATTTCCTTTTTATTTTAATAAAAATAATTTATTTAATTAATTTTTATAATAAAACCTCATTTAAATATAATTTTTAAAATTATAAATTTTTGGGGTATTTCATGGAGGGAAAAATGACAGAGGGGAAGTGGACAAGAGGGGGGTAGGTGAGGCAATACCATTGGACGGCAGTGGCAAGCCAGCGTAGGTCTACCATGGCATGGAGGGTTGGTGGTTGGGGGAGAGAAAAGGAAAGGGGCAGGCGTGCGTGAGGAGGGAGATGTAATACCCCAAAATTTACAACTGAAAAATTTTGTTTAATGAAAAGGTTTGGCCGAGGTGAAATCACAAAAACGTAAATTATGGGGGTATTACTGCCACACTTAGTACTGAACCGGTTCACTTCTATCGTTCTAGTACCAAGTGCTAAGGCTGATTGGGATGGACATCAAATACGAGTCGATAATTTAAACGAGCATTCATAAAAAGAATGATTTGTTAATCGTGCAGGAAATCAGAGTGCGGAAATCAAAAGGTACAGTCCAAAAGTATAGTTTTAAAGTTCCAAGCGTCAGAAACATCATACATCAGAAATAAACTAAACATAACGATACAAGAAAGATAAGACGAACGATAGACTCCGACCACGTCACTCTCAACCCCCAAGCTAGGTCTAGGCTCAACTCTCAGCTCCGTCCGATGCCTCGTAAGCGTTATTGGCATCGAAGATAAAATCACCAACCTGAACTAAGTCAGAAGGGCCTTCTGCTCGTGGGAATGAGCAGCACCCATGAAATAGGTGGTCAGTAAGCTACGTACTGAGTAAGGTAACCGTGCAACTAAGGCCAAACATATAAAGCACATAACACATGCATGATCATATAGGCAACATATAATAATACAGATAATAAGGCAGGTTACATTCTAGTTAAACTCGTTCTTTGAATCTCTTAACGACATACTCATTTTCACGCATACTCTTTATTAATCCATGTGAGTGCGAGAACCCCACTATTATAGCCGGTGGACCGGAAATACGTACAGGGTAGAATCCTCCTGACCACTATTATTCGCCGGTGGACCGATCTCCAGGGCAAAAAGCTCATGGCCACTATTATTCGCTGGTGGACCAGTCTGGCCCCGACTCACATGGTGTTCCACTGTAAGTACTTAGTGTATTTCCCACATCTTAGCTTCATTACGTTTGGTTTGTTGAGCACGAAATCCCCCACTATTATAGCAGGTGGACCAGAAATCATGCAGAGCAACACGCTCCTTGCCACTATTATTCGCCGATGGATCGGTCTCCAAGGCACCTCGGCTCCTGGCCACTATTTTTCGTCGGTGGACTGGTTTGGGCCCGGCTCAACAATCTTTCTCTTTAAATGATTAGTGTCTTATTCATGTCTTATTTGATGATTTTCTTTACCCTTGACATGCATGCCATTAATCTTCTACTTCTATCCTCCCAAGAAGGACCTGTCCCATATCTTGAGACTCCGACACTTCCTACCTGCCCCGACATCCCTTCCTTATTCCATTACACACACCAGAAGTCCAATTCCATTGCAAATGGGTCAAGGCCCACCACCTCATACCACTAAGCCCATTCATAGTCCTCCCTAGGGTTTTCTCTATAAAAACCTTGATTTGGGCCTATGTGGCCCATCCTTCTCTACCCCACACAACCCAAACTATTTTAACACCCCACATGTCACGTTCCTTAGATTTAACTCTCTCCTCATACCTCACTTACCCTCATTTATTATTTCATTATTTTTTATTTCTTTTTCCACCTTCTCAAATTTGGGTTTCCTCCCAAACCCTAGTCGGTCTCCTATGTACCCTTATACTATCCTACGTACTAATTTTCACCCAGAGCCTCCAGTCACCCAAACACCCTTCCATTGACTTCCACACGTCTCAAAGTAACTTTCCATACGTAAAGTTTACCTCCCATGTGAACCTTAACCATCCCATGAAAATTCCTCGATATCTACCATGCCAAACCCTAAAATTTCCATGCAAACCCAAGTTCCTCCCATGCAAACCCAAGTTCCTCCCATGTAAACCTTAGTTTCTCCCACTCTTTTGTTTTATTTAAACCCCCCTTTTATTCACCACTCATGGGTCATGGTTATTTAGGTCATCCTTACCTACGTTAGCTAACTTACTTCCCCTAGGTTATCTTACTTTCTCATTTTTCTCTTTCATGCCTCCATCCCACATCACCACATCAAATGCCCTAGCATGCATGTCCTAAGGGGCCACATCACATCACGTCACAACTTGCAGCATATCCATATTAGCACATACCTGAAAAGAGTACATGAACATACCTCTGTTACAAGCCGCGCTACACATAAAACAGTTAAGATAATAGCATATAGAACACGACATATAATTATACAGGACATCCAAGGCAAGTAAGACACGTAACACACAGGCGGCCTTAGCTACACCCCTTACCTAAAACGTCGCCGGGCTTGGAGCACGCTCCTACGCTTCCTAAGGGTTTTGACTTGGTTTACCTATAAGAGGGAAATACTATGGGTTAATCTCCCTCTACCAGAATTACCATAATTTCCTATCTTACCCCTATCATGGCCTAATACTAAGGCTAATAATGATAATAGTAGTTTATAATTAAAAGTAGGGTTATTATTCTCAAAATAATTAATCGTGCCACTACTAATCAAAGTAAGTCTTAGTAATATTCATAGTATTAAAGTAAGGGTTTCAATATTACTACTACTAATATTATTATTAGTTTTATAACGATTCTAATATCGCCCCCACATCTAGTAATAATAATAATAATAATACTAGTGATGGAAATAATATAAAAGTAATGGCCATAAGGATACTTATATTAATAACGCTAGTGGTAGTAATAGTGACGAAAATAATAATAATCATAACAATAATAATACTAATAGTAATAGTGATAACAATGCTGGAGATGATAATAGTAATAGTGGTAATAATGATACTCATAATAATAACAATAATAATACTAATAATAATGATATTACTAATAATAATAATAGTAATAATACTAATAATAATAAGAATACGAATAATAATAATAGGAATAATGATAATGATGATGATGATGATGATGATGATGATGATGATGATGATAATAATAATAACAATAATAACAATGATAATAATGATTATGATAATAGTAGTGGTAATAATAATACAATAATAATAATAAGGATAGTAGTAGTAGTAGTAGTAGTAGTAGTAGTAATACTAATAATAACAAAGTTGTAGTCTTAATCAATACCATTAATTAGAAACTCTCCGGAATAAGAGTTAGAACATAATAATAGTAGTAGTAGTAGTAGTAGTAGTAGTAATAATAATAATAACATTTAATAATAATACTATTAATATTAAAATCATTAACACTTTTATACACAAAGTTTAAGGGTTAAGAAATGGGGAGACTACCTAGGCTTGGTGGTGGAGATGGTAGTGGCGCGACGGCGGTGGAGGAAGAAGGGTGGTGGAGAGATGGATGTGGAGGCTAGGGAAGAGGGAAGTAGGGAAAATGGAGGTGTGGGGAGGTAGAGTAAGGTCCCCTGGTTGTTTTGGGGGGGGGGTAGAGGTGGCGCTATAGGTGGCAGAACTGGCGGCAAACGACAGCACGAGGGGCGGCGTAGGGTCGAGATGAGCTGTTCGGGAGGGTGACTTTGCACGGCCGGCGTGGTTCGTGCAGGGCAAGGCAAGGAAGGATGGTGGCTCAGTTGCGTAGAGGGCGGTGATGACGGACGACGGTGGAGAAATGAGGGGCTGATTAGGCGGTAGCGCGCAAGTTGAGTTTTTGGGCTGCCAAAATCAAAACTCGATTATGGAAACCTTCGGGGCTATATATAGCTCGATTGGAAGGGAAAACGACAAAGGGGAGTGGGAGAGTAGGGGGTAAGGGTTATGGGGCTCCGACCGGCGAGGGTAGGCTGGCACAGGTGTACCTTCGTAGGCCATTTCTTGTCGGGCAAGAAGGAATGGCACATGCAGGAGAGGGGATGGCTGACCCTATCGAAATAGTGGGTAAGTCAACGGGGAAGAGAGGGGAGGAATGACCGGTTAGACGGTGTGGTTGGTGGTGGAATTCCCGGCGCCAATTGAGGGAGTTGTAGGCGCAGGAGGAAGAAAACGACGCAGGGGAAGGGTTGGACCGGCGGTTTAGGAGAAAAGAAGAAAGAAAGGGGGAAAGAAAGAACCAGACGAGAGAGGAGGGGAAAAAAAGACGATGCGGGCCTAGGTCGCCCAGGGGAAGGGGAGGATTTGTGCCAAAGGCAGGCCGGCCCAGGTCGGGGGAAAGGAGAAAAAAGAAGGAAGAAGGAAGAAGGAAGAGAAGAAAAAAGAAAGAAAAAGAAAGAAAAAGGAAAAAGGTGGGTTTGGGATTAATTAATATGTTTTAGGTATTTTGGGATATTTAACAAAATATTAATATTAAAATAATAATTAAATTCTTTTTTTAGGTTAATTTAGGGATTTTGAAAGATTTTTCCTAACTTCCATTTTAATTAGCAAAATACTCAAAATTTTCCTATTTAAATTATTTATTAATTTATCCTAGATTTACTTGAATTAATCCCCTCTTATTTTAATAAAAATAGTTTATTTAATTAATTTTCTAATAATTTTTTATTTGGCCATGATTTCCTAAATTAGGGTTTTGGGGTATTTCAGGAGAAGGTTGGTTGGGTCGAAAATGGGAAAGAAAACGACGGGGGAGAGAGGGAAGGACGAATAGTGGTTGTCGGCAGAAATCGGGCTGCGATCTTAGGGTTGCAGGTCAGGATCGAGGGAAGAAGGAAGGGGAAGGGGAAAGGGTGGACCGGGCGGTCTGGGAAGGAAAGAAAGAAAAAAGAAGAAGAAGAAGACAGACCAAGGCTGGGCGATGGGGGAGGAAGAAGGATGGGCGTGCGGGCTTGGTCCGTGCCGAAGGAGAAGAAAAAAAAGGTTTCAGGCCACGAGGGGTTGGCCCAATCAGGGAAGAAGGGAAAAAAAGGAGAAGGGAGGGAAAAGAAAGAAAAAGGAAAAGAAGGGAAAAAGGAAAAAAAGAAAAAGGGAAAAGAAAAAATAATGGGTTGGTTGAGGTGTTTAGGATATTTTGGTATTTTTGATTATTTAAAATAATAATATTTAGATAAATAATAATTAAATTCCTTTTTAGATTAATTTTAGATATTTTGAATAATTTTTCTTTAAATTCTATTTTAATTCGGAAAACACCCTAATTTTTTCTAATTAAATTATTTATTATTTTCCTCTTGATTTATCTTAATTAATTCCCTTTAATTTAATAAAATAGTTTATTTAATTAATTTTCTTAATAAATCCTTATTTTTCTATAATTTTCTAAATTTGAGTTTTGAGGTATTTCACCAACCCTTCGACTGGTGCTCTGGTTTTTGGTTTTATTTCATGTGTATTTGGAAGATGCCTATCTTATTATGATTTGTAGTGTTTCTTTTAGGCCTTTTGTGTTGATTCTTTCATGTATTTACAACATTTTAATTATGATTTCAACTATGATTGACCTAAGTTAAAATGAACTAATGTGATGGAACTTGCTTTTGGTTGAGTTTGGTGTTATCCTTAAACACCCAACTGGTATCTAAGTTTGGTGTTATCTTTAAATACCTAATTGGTGGCTTTTATGCCTTATGTTAAGTTTGGTGTTATCTCTAAACACCCAATTGGTGGCTTTAATGCCTTGTGAGGTATTTGGTGTTATCACTTGAAAACACCCAATTTGGTAATGTGTGGACTTGTTGTGACTTGTGATATCACGTATACATAAATTAGTGGGTTAAGATTTTGTTTGAGCCTTTTCCTCTGTCCTTTAGGGTAGCTGCTGGTAGTTAGTGAGTGGGTCGCCCTTGGTTTATATCTTTCACTTAGTTCTTATTTTCTTCTCTACCAAGTTGCGATTGGTAGGGGGTATACACATATATATGAGGTATAGGATTATACTGTAATAGGCCGACATGGCATCAGTGTCCAGTACAGGTGGGTGAGGTATCCCTGTAAAAGCCTTTTGGTACTTCGTATTATCCATTGCTTAGGTGGGTATAGTATCCCAATCTTTTTAGCCCTCGCAGAGGAGAAATTTAAGGTGTGGTGGGTGAGGTATCCCAGTAAAAGTTCCCTTGGTTTACTTAGACCACATTTGGTGGGTGTGGTATCCCAATTTTTGTGGCAAGTATACTCGATGTGTGGTGGGTGTGGTATCCCCAAAGAAAGCTCCTTTGATGTATCCTAACCTTGTGGTATGGGTGTGGTATTGTAATACCCCGTATTTTAAAATTTAATTTTATTAAGCTTAATTATTTTATTAGTGTAATTTGATGCAAACATTTAACTATTTTAATTTTGATTCGTTTTATGGATTTATCGACGATTTCAACATCATATTTGAATTTAATTAATCGTTGTCGTTGCAGATCATTCTAGATAAATTCGTTCACGATTATAATTTTATTATATTTATATAATTTCGATTTTCAGTTAAAAATCTATATTTTCGTTCTTTCTCATATTTCTATTTTTGATATTTTAGATTCGTTTTCAATTATAACTTCGTCGTGTGATTACGACTTTGTTTTGGAGTTATATTTCGTTAACGATATATATATTATTTAAATTATAAAATTTTCATTTAAAATAGTTAAATTTATTTTAATAATTTTATCAGTAGAACATATTTCCGACATTGAATTTATTCATTTTTTAAGTCGTTAAGATCTTCGGAAAGTTTTAAATTAAAAAGATTTTCGGAGCTTATTTATAAATTTCTTTCCGAAATTAATTTTCTTCCGTTTTACCCTTTTTGGTTGCAGAAGATATATTTCGAAAATTATTTAAATTAGTCTCGGTTTATTAGAATTTGATTTAAATGTTTTCTTATATGCTTGTAAATATTATTTCGAGGTCTTATAATGTATTTCCGTAAATAATATAAATATTTACGTTCGTTGGTAAATTCTTCTGAAAATACTTCTAAAATTCTTTATATAGCTCTTATATCAATTTTAAGCCTTCAGAACCTTATGAAATGATTTTTTGTTAAATAAATTTTAGAAAAAATTTTCCAACATTATTTTTAGATGTTTATAATTTCTTTATTTGTGTATTTGTAATAAAAAAAACCCCAAACCGGTTCTCTCAACCCCTTTTTCCTTTTCCTTTTCCTTTTCCTTTTCTCTCTTCTTCTCTTCCCTTTCTCTTCACCCCGTTAGTCTCCATGTTTTGCATCCAAACCCCAGCCCTCATCTCCTCCTTCGTCGTCCGTCGGCAGCCACTACATCCACAATCGCCACTACCAGCCACCGCAACAAGCAACAGCTGCGAGCAGCCGCAACAGTAGGAGCAACCACCAGCAGCAGCAACCGCAGCATGTCGCGCCGCTGTTCGGCCACAACAAGCCTCGCTGGCTGCCGGCGAGTAATCCTCTACCTCCGACGCATCTTCTCCGGTCTCTATCTGCTCCGATCTGTGTTAGTTTCATTTGGTATAAATTTCTGAAAACCCTAACATTTGATTTGATTAATTGAGTATTGTATGATTGATTTAGAGTGGTTAATTGTAGTGTATTTGGTTGATTTGTGAAAATCGAATTTTTGGCCGGGTTATGTCCTAATTTTTCAGATTTATCAGATTAAGCTATTTTGGGTAAATTAATTTTACAATATACTGTAAAATGTATCTAATTTTATGTTGAAACTTTCAATTTGAGAAATTAATGCAGAATTAATCAGAATTGACCTTCTATGTCAAAATTCGTGTGTAATGAAATTAGGTTGCATAATTGAGATGTTTCACTCAATTGATTTTATAATATCTTTTTAAATGTATTTAATTTCATATTGGAAGTGTTGATTTGGGAAAATTGTGTGAAATTAATCGGAATTGGATTTTTAGGTCAAAACTCTTGCTGGTCTAAATTGGATTGTGTAATCGGGTTGTTTTATCCAATTGATTGTATATTTTACATTAGAATACATTTAATTTCTATTCCAAACCTTTAATTTAAATATTTTAGCAATATTTGTCCGGATTTGCGTTCTGGGCTCAAAAACCCTAATTATGCTAAATTGGGTATTTCTTTTATTGGTTTTGAGCAATTGATTATATGATATGTTATAAAATATGTCTAATTGCATTTCTAAACATTTAATTTATATAAATTAATAGAATTAAACCGAATTGTATTTTTGGGCCTAAAACCCTATATTTCAAGTGAAATTATGAAATTGGTCATTTGTATAGTTGTTTTTCTAAAATTGAATTTATAGAAATAGTTGAAATAATCCTAATTTCATTATAATGTCTTCAATTAGAATTAATTGATTTGAATTATTCGAGTTTGGGTCTTGGGCTTTGAAACCCTAATTTCGGAAACCGATTGTCTTGAATTGGCTACTCAGAAGGTTGTTTTTGTTGAAATTGATTATCTAGATTTATCTAAAATTAGTTTAATTATGTTTTAGCTATCAATTTGGAGTAATTGAAGTGAATTGATTGGTTCGTAGTTCGGACATTAAAAACTCCAATTTTCGGAGATGGTTTTATAAAATTGATTATGCTATACTTCTTTTACCTAATCGATTTCCGGCTTTGATTTAAAATCATTTGAATTACATTTTTATCTTATCGGGTTGGATTTGGTTCTATGCAAATGGTTGGTTGTCTTTTGAGTTGTAAAACCTAATTAGTAAATCATTTTCGAGAAAATAGCTTATCTTCTATTGTCATTTCCCTAGCTTCCAAATCAATTTAAAATACTTCAAGTGATATGTATTTAACTTGATTTGAGTAATATTAAATCTTAAATCTTAACAGAGCTATGCTCGTGAGTCCTTGGTTTTGGACACATTTTTCAAGAAAGACCGTTCGTGTCTCATTGCATGGATTTAATTATAATATTTAAATTATTGATTGATAAGATAGTTTCTAACCTAGTTCCGATTTCCATCGGTGATCTAGGAAAACTTTCCTGTGGATTGTCGAGCTCTTGATAGCTCTCTCTTTCTCAATTTGCTTAGCTAGTTTCGGATTTAGGTAAGTCATTACTTACATTTACTTATGACGGAATTTAAAATGTCTGTCTACGTGGAGTGGAAGGTGATGAGTATACTTATCAATTATTTAATTATGTCAAGCATAAGCTGTGTTTTGTGTGGTAATTGTATGAATGTATGAACTTATAGCCTCAATACAAATGCGTGTTAATATGACGTTTGAATATTGTATGTATGTATGAGTTATAGATTCAATGCGAATGCATGTTAGTGTGCCTCTTGAGTATTGTATATGTTTGAGTATGTGAAGGGCTGAGTATGATTATGTTGTAAGCATGTCCGACTAATTATGAAATAGTTGGTGATTTTGGGAGTATGTTCTAATGTGCCTAAATTATAATCGGTTTAGAAAATCATATTTGTGGTTGTATGGATTGAAATTGCATGATACCTTATGCTGTATTTTATGTCATGGAATTATTCGGCTTTAATGCCACATGAATTGGATCGGCTTTAATGCCCCCGGAATTGATCGGTTTTAATGCCACATAAATTGAATTGGCTTTAATGCCATTGGATTCGTTCGACTTTAACACCGCTTGGATTGGTTCAGCTTTAATATCGTTTGGCTTTAATGCCACTTGAAATTGATATAATAATGGAAATTCATTGTGTTGATGGATATGAGCTAAGTGTTGTTATGTGGGCCTAATTTATGATTGGTTAAATTCTTGAATAAAATATTGATCACTTAAAGTGAAAGACCTTGAGTTGGGACTTGTATCACTCGGGGTAGCTGTCCGAGTTAGGTTTGGTATTCGCTTGGTACCATTCCGGTATTTTTCTATTCTATGATCTCGGGTGCCTTACGAAGTCCAGAGAGACCCTTTTCTACTCTATAGGTGTTTCGATATATTTCGGCCCTATAGGGGGTATGCATACTTAAGTGATTAGGTGTCATATTTATTGGTGGTCTGGTTACGTTTCTGGGTGAGCCAGCTAGGGCTAGTACCGTTCGAGTACTAGATTAGTTGTTACAATCTTTTTGAGTCTCCATCCTCAAGAAAATATAATTAAATGGTTGTGATTACGATAATGAAATATAATAATGAATTATTCTTGTTGGCTTTTGGACTTTATATTTCTGTTTCTTATACATGTCTCTTGATTCTCTCTTACAATAGTATTGTCATATGACGCATGTCCGTATTCATTTATCACATGACCTATTGGTTAAAATCACATGTGGGCCTTATGTACAGAATGATACCTTCTAGGGTAGTATGTGTTACTTAGCATGTGATCATGATTTTCTTGTATGCTTGTACCTTATGTATTGTCATGTTTAGTCATGTATTATAAGCATGAGTTTGTGACCCCATGTTCTATTGTATGTATCATATATATAATCGACCATGAATTATTATATGAGTAAAACAGTGTATGTATAATTGAGTATGAGTTACTATATGAGTATAATGGTATAAGTATCGCATGTGTAATCGAGTATGCGTTATTGCATGAGTGGAATGGTATATATATTACATGTATAGTAAAGTATGAGTATTGTCAGCTAAAGATTGTCATATTTTATGTGTATTCTATTTCCTCCTATGAGTAGGGTAGTCTTGGTTTACTCAGTACTGGACCCGTACTGATACTACCTTAGTTGAATGAGTCCTGTGATGATCCACTGATGGTGGGGAGTAGACCATTTGTGCAGATTCAGTATTGAATGACTTATTGTTGGGAGGAATGTTTTCCTTGGATTTTGAGAGTAGGCTATATGGTGATTCAATTTGGTGAATAAAGTTGGCTCCACTGTTGGGATGCCCTTGGTTCTCTTCTCAAATTTTATTGTATCCCAAATGTATTATTTTGGTGTATAAATCATTCACGTGTATTTAGTTGATTTGTGATTTTGTTGGAGATGTATTTGGATTTTATATCCTTTTTCTTTTTAAGTTTTAAAGTCCAAGATTATTTCACATGTTCCGCTAATTCATTCAGCGACGATTTTATTCAGTGAAAGTATTTACTTCCCACCTGCCTGTGGATAGTTCCTTATGGGAGCTTATCCTCTTGGCATAAACGTTGTTTGAATTTTTTTTGGATAGGTTTTAGCCTTACATCTAGCATGAGATAGATGGTAGACATTTATCTTGTGTTAGGTGTGGCGGTAACATTCCCCAAATTGTGTTTTAGCTTCCGCATTATTCTTTTAAACTCAAAATTTTCTAAGAGTGAAATTTGGGGGTGTTACAGGTATCCCATTGTGATTATCTTTTGCTGCTATGACTTTCATTGATGGTGGAGAATTGGGTGTGGTCGAACGAACTATGTTACTAACTGGAAATTATGTGATCACTAAAAGAGGAATTCTAATATGGTTTACATTTTACGCATTGTGTGTATTATTATATTTCTATACTTCCATGAATTTCATGCGAGCACGCTATGTTGTTCTTAAGTTGTATCATGATAATATCAACATGTTGTTACGTGACTTCAATGTGCTCCATGTTTTAGGTAATATGTTTTACCATTACTTTACCATACTGATATTACACTTGTGTGGTCACTGTAACGATCCGGTTTCTGGTCTGGGAGTAGAGGACGATTTGTAGGGTTATGAATCTTAGTTAGAATATATTGAAGGAGATGATGTGGGCCATTACTTTGGGGTTTGAGGTTATGATTGTGCCTAAAAGTTAGGCTAGCAGGTTATAGGTGTTTTACCCACTACGTGGGATGTTTTTGTTTTTTTAGTTATTTAAACTCTTGGCTTGGATTCCTATTTTTGATTATGTAAACTATCAAGTTTATCCTATCTAGAATATGGCTTTAGTCTTTATTTTCTTGTAATGTTGCTTTATTATTATGATTTGCATTCTTTTATTCCTTGTTCCATTTTGCCTTGCATCGGATATGAGTTAGGTGATGATTACACCTCTCCCATAGTTGATATGACGGTAACATTTCCTGGTTTTATTTTTCAATCTCTTCTTCATTATCTTAAAAGTGAAATTTATGGTCCTAAAAATTTGAGGTGTTACATATATAGCCTTGGCTTTCGTGCCCTAGATGATATTGTAATTTCTCTCAAATTTAATATTATCTCTTGTCTGAGATGCACACAACTAAGTGTTTGTGTGGCTTCTTTGACTAGTCTATCTTGATAGCAAATGAGTTACTTTTAGTTTGATGAGGTACATAGAACTAGGTGGATGTTGTGTGGTTTTCCCAGCTATTTTGTCTTAGAAGCGAGTTGAAATTACTTTTGATTATGTGTTATTTTGGTAGGAGACATTATATGTATTACCATTATATGTATTTGTTTTAGTGGGAGTCATTATATGCACTACCATTGCATGTTATTATTTTGGTAGGAAGCATTATGAGCACCACCCTTATTATTGCATGTCACTACATGTATTATCTTGAGTTTACACATGATTTTGTTATATTGTATTGTGTGAGCGTGGTGTGCTATGAGTATGCTAGAGTTTATGTGTATGATATTGTTTGTGAGATCATAATAATCTATTATGGTGGCCGTGTGCCCTAATTGTGTACCATGTTGGGTTGTTACCATGTTGTTAATGCATGTAAGTATTTTTGATGAACATGTTATTTGCTTAGGGTTAGGTGTGTTTATTCGGTACTTTTGTATCAAATATATTATTTTTTAGTAGTTGTGGCGCAAGTGAAGTGGAAAATTGGTAAAGATTAAGTTGGAATCAGATAGTAAGGTTTTAGTGTTTTGTTCCATGTTGGGAGTTTTGAGTTTTGGTTTTAGTTGATGTGATTTGACTTTGTAACTGTGTATTATGAATTTGTAATGTAAAGAGCTTTATATTGCAACATTGTTCTTGTTGTTTAATATTTTTTTTATACCCAGCCTTGTATGTGCAATGGGCTAGGTGAAGATACGTACATCTCTTCATGATAGACGTTGTGGTAACATCCCTAATTTTTGGTTTTTTGCTTCAACATTGTACTTTCAAAATAAAAGTTTAATGTTGAAAAAAAAATGTGGGTGTTACAAATTAGCCAAAGTGAGAGATTGTTGGATTATTATCCAATATTGGATATATATATATATATATATATATGAGGGATACAAATTGTAGGTTGTCACGCGTGTTGGTTAAATCCATTTAAAAGTGATCGAACTGAGTATAAGGTATTTAGACTTAATATATCTAATTACATGTTGACTCATATGTATAGAGACTTTAAAATTTCTAGATTATTATTGGATTGAGCTATAGTGAATTGATAGATTACATGTCAGTTATATATTTTGTCATATTTGATTCTCATTAGTTATTAGAAACAAACGAGTGAGCACCTAATCCGGAAGAACATTATACTCCCTATTCGACCCCTCTATCATATTTGATTGTAATTGGTCCATTTTGTTGCTATAAATTTAGGTATGCTTTTGTATTATAAGTATTAGTTTGTTTATTTTTGATTCATAAGAGACTTGAGAATATAAGTATAAATGACTATATAATTGTTACAATGGCTTGGGGATTCATATTATACGCATTTATGAATCTTGCTAAATAGATTCTATCTAGTTGCCCATCCTCCCCGCATCTATGCAGAGTATCATTGGGACAAGCCGAGCGTAGGTGAGGTAAAATATCACGGAAGATGTGAAGCAGCCTTGAACGTCCAGCTGATGGACTTGCGAGAAGTACATTGTTGGAACTGGGTTGGAACGCCAAGCGGCTCTAGATTCAGCAAAGTCATGTTTATTATCTAATATATATATATATATATATATATATATATATATATATTAAAAGAAGGCGACTAGGTAGCTATTAATTACAGTTATGGTTGAATTGTATTAGATAAACCGGTCATTCATGCATGCATCTTGACAGACCATGACATGGATGTCATAGCTTAATTAGTTATGATATAAATCTCATGGTGATGGATGGCTGTATATATGGCATTTCATTCTTATCGATCGCTTAAGGTCTTGTGTGCTTAAGCAATCATGCACCCTCGAAATTTCTCTTCCTCCTCTTTCTCCTCAATATATACGTGACGCACTAGCTAGCTCCTTTGGAATTTTAATTAGCAAGCATTGTTAAACGCTAGCTCTCTTTTAAATATCACTGCCTTTTTTTGTTGGTCAACTCTTTTCTCGTATATATATATGGAGAGCTAGGCATGCAAAGGAGCAAGAAAGCTCAGAATGTGGCAGCGAAACTGGATTCCTCATCCTTACGTACTTAATTAAGTACCCACTAATAAACTGAGCTAGCTGATTTTTCCCGAAACTCAAAACTACGGCGGGTTCATGGAAAGATTAAGAATCGGAGGAGGAAGAGGGTTGAACGGAACGAATATAAGCCCGGAATCCTGATGGCTGGTTTCGTAGTGTATATACACGGCTTAATTCACTCCACATTGCATGCACGAGGCATGTCAACGTACCGACAATGGAGGGTTTTCAACACTTGGGGAACTGGGAATGCGAGCACGACCCATGAAATTAGCATTTAAACTCGTCGGTGATCAGGACCAATTATAGAATTAAAGAAAAAGGAAAAAAAAAACACGACTACTATATTATATACAATGAATATTCTTTCCTTCAGATCGCCATCACACGGTGCGAGGGGGAGAGCTTTTAAACTTTAAAGCCTAAACCACGGTACGGCGCAAACATATAACATGGCGCGCTAGGAAGTCAGCATGTGATACACCCTTTTTATATGCCAATGAATATGATGTGTGCTTAATTAATTACGACTGCATTGCTTTTAATTGTAGGTCAGGGTTTCAGAGCTGTATTTTGTGTATTTGAACATGCGGCATACGATCTTCCTTTTTGACCATTCGAAGCAACATTTTTTTTATTCGGAAGAAATTCCTCGCCCCCCGTGGCCCCCAACTTGTCTGCCCGATAGTTTGATTGAGGGAGTTAAATCACGATATTCAACGGTCAGGGAGCAACCTTTTTTTATTGACATTAAATATATTTATCATTGAAAATATTCCAGATTCATTTATTTAATTAACTACTGGCAGCGGCAATCAATTCTTTTTTTTTCCCCAGTAGTAGTAGTCTTCATGATACGCCGGCACATTAGAAATTAGTAGAAAACTTAGATTTTACATAATCATTCCACAAATCTATGTTTCAAGTCACACGCTGCTCTTTTTTGTAAGCCAATTAACCAACCCATTAGATCCAATTCTGACAAACTATTAATCGATTATCGAGGCTAATAAAGCTATTACTGTTTTTATTGCTTCCAATCAATTCTTTTAATTTCATGGAGCACTGGTTTCTGCTAGCATATACCAGGTAGATTTTTTATTTTTATTTTTATTTTTAATTCATAAGGGTCGGGGAAGGTAATAAGGTACTATAACTGTGTTATAATACCGATAAAAATGAATGGAAAAATATACCAAAAGTGACAAATTTTGTGTATGTACCATAGTCGCATCTTGAATCAAGTGATTTTTTTTTCTTTTCCCTTTTTTTTTCCTTTTCATATTGTTCCTGGTTATAGATGTAAGGGTCGGACAATGAAAACGGAAAATCGAGAAGGAGAAAAAAAAATAGTTATACGATGATTTTTTATTTTTTTTTATATAATATATATCCGTGTATATTTTAGGGAAATCGAGTTGCGAAAATTAAAAAATAAAATTTCGAACTAAGAGAGTGGATTAAATTAAATTTTTATACATGCGAGCGATAATAACACCAATGGCCTGTAACTTGTCCCAATGAGTTGGGATCGATTCCCATCGACGTAAAGGTATTTCACCTGTGGGTGTGTGTGTTTTTTTTAAAAAAAAAAAAATCATAAATCAGTGCAATTAAAGACGAACATCAATCTCGATGAAACCATGTACCCGAGCATTTACCACATGATTCATTCAAGTGGGTGCTCATTCTTTCACGCGGGAATAAATCATTTGTTATTAATGAGTCTCTGTACTGTTCTCTCTCTCTCTCTCTCTCTCTATCCGTCTCTGATGTATTAATTCTGGTATGGTGTTTAATTAGCCAGATGAGTGCTAATGATCATGATCGATCTCGGATCCCAAGGGCGAAATAAATATTATAGTCAATCATCATCTCTCGCTTCATGCAGCGTCCTTCCATAACGTCGATCTTTCTCCCGAAAAAATTGTAAAATTAAAGATCCATATATATATATATATATCGCGAGTCGTCTAATGAAATGTTCATACACATATTACCAATGACACACATATATATATATATATATATATATATATAAAGAATTAACATCTCATTCATACACATAGATACATAACCCTAATTAATTTCTCTTCATTCCTACCAAAATATATATTTGATGATAAGAGCGCCCATCAAGCGTACTCCCTTATTACATAGATGATAACAACTTTCATATTTAACATGATTAAAACACAACGTTACAACATAGAGAAGAAATTAATCCTCAAGGACTGAAATTAATATCATAAAATGAAATGCACATAACTATCGTCCTTACTTTATAAAATGCTGTATATAGAAATTAAAACCACACAAAACCTATGTGGTTCGTTTTATTGATATGTCTATTAAAAAAAAGAAAAAAAAACTTATAAATGACCGACCTCAATGCATGTATTCTTCTATAGTTTGGCAATAATAATTCTCGCCTCAATTAAACATATATCAATATTCAATCGATCAAGGATACTCACACATCCCATATATACAATAATTACCATATGGGCACCGGTTGTTGCACTGTCCGCAATGCCTCTTGTCCAGCGATAGGTAGACGCACTCACCCCTACAACAACTCTGAGTATACCTGCACTTGTTCTTGCACGCCCCGCAGTTCTTGTCATCGAACTGCAAGTCCACGCACTTGTTGTTACAGCACGTTGTCCGGTTTCCAAACTCCCCCGAGTAACAAACCTCGTTGTCCTTATGGCACTGGCTCGCCGCCCTCGGATTTGTAGTAGCTGCTAGGAAACGGCTCATCCTCTTCTTATTAGGCGCACCGACGTCGACGACGGCGTCCTCTCGATGATCGTCTTTGGATGTGATCATGTGTTCTCCACTTTTGTCTTCCCCAATTCGGTTGATGGATAGTGATATGGTAACCGCCATGGTGATGGCTACCATGATAAGTGCCTTCATGATGCTCCTCATTTCTCTTTTTCCTCTTCGGCAGTTGGTTGAGGATGAGGAGGAGGAGGACCAAGGCTATATTGTGGGGGAAGGGGGAGGGGAGAGGGTGTTTGTTTGTTCTCGCCTATTGTTTGTGTTAGAGACGGGCAAGATATGGGGGTGGAAGGGGAACGTAGATGGGGTTTATAGGGGAATCCAAGGGGCACGGGAGTTGACGCGGAAATGGTGGTGATAGAAAATTATTCAAATTAAGAAAATGCTGGCCTGGTTGGGGTACCGCCCGCCCGGTAGTAAGTTGCTTCCTATCATCGATCATATGCGCGGCCCGGCATTGAGTGCGTACTAATTCTACCTAGTGTCTACGGCTACTGCGCGCGCGCGGAGTGGAAGGGAGAGAAAGGAATGGATGGTGTGCTTTTTGATCACTCCACAAGTCATGTTTTCTTTGAGCATGGGCGAATCCTAATTACATCCAACTAAGTCAACCATGGGCTCCTTTATTTTACTTCAATTTTGCCTTCCAAATGAACGTGGGCGTAGCTTGACCATTAAATACCTTATTACTTAGTTTAATTACTGCTATACTGCATCTCCAATTAATCAAGAAATGTTCATACACGTAGATTTACATTATATATATAAACAACTAGCTCTCTTAGTAATGATCCATAACTAGTAATTTTAATTGAAGAAATTACTCACATTAAGTAGTGAAAACTACTCTTATTATATAGAGGAAATCAGTGTTAGTAGCTTAACAAACAATAGTACTTGAGTATTAGGAAAAAAACATTATCATTTTTATAAATATTATGTATTTATTTTTTGGGTTTAGAAACTACCAATAATAGGTGGTAAAAACTACTCTTAGTAAGTGGAAGAAACTGCTATAAATATTTTTAAAAATTATAATATTTGAGTGCTAGAAAGAAAAAAATGGTGGTATTTTTATAAATATTAGGTATTTATATTTCATGTTAAGAAACTATCCATAGTATGTGGTGAAAACTACCTCCAATAGGTGAAAATGGCTAGAGAGGGGTTGCTATGATTTTATTAATATGAATCACCACATGTAAGTCCTCAAACCATAAATAGTTGTCTAAACTAGTGGGAAACTTAGTGATGGCATAAGCCAAATTGTAACCACTTCTTCTTATATGCTCCTATCATATCTTGGTGATCTACTTCACACTATCTAGAATTTTTTCAATAATGAAGCCAATACAAGCTCTAATATTATTTGATGTATGAACCTTCATGATTATCCCCAAGCTATTTGATTCTATAATAACCTTTTATATAATGTTCTCATTATCCATACAAATAACAAAAGTCACAACCATGTCTTCCGCTTCCTCAACCATATAGGGTTCCTTTAGTCCTTGTGTACTAGCCTAATGCACTACACTCTCACTATTTCTACATATTTCATCCAACACCCAATCTCTGTCAGAAAACTTGCGAGCATTGATGTTGATTTTAAATAGATTAGTTGAGGGCGGAATCCACCCTAGGGTAGGGTTAGAGCTGGCACACTTTCCTCTATCTAATAACTCAATGAACTACACCTTTGCTATTTCTACCTACCGCAATTGACACCCAACCTCCATAAGAAGACTTGCCAACATTGATGTTGATTTTAAGTAGATTAGTTGGGGGAGGAATCCATCTTAAGGTAAGGTTAGAGCTTACACATTTTCCTTTATCTTCTCAATAGGATATCAAGAGTTACTCAATGTAGTCATGGATCCATTTCGACTCAATCCATTATTTCTATAAAAAAATTAAGGTCATTTTGCCTACACCAAAGAATCCATCCACTGTGAGAATTCAAGCAATGCTTGTATCGTTAAGATTGCAAATTTCTATAGCCAATCTAATAGAGAATTGTAATGGGATCTAATATTTACAAGAAATAGGAACCAAAACCATGAATCTCTAGCTACCAGGCACTTAATAATTATATGGACATTGGTTTCTAGTGGTCCACACACCAAGCACCCAGAGGAATTGATGACGCTTTTCTATTTCTTGTGGCCCGTATACCTCTTCCACCACCCCATGCAAAGGAAAAAATATTGGGCAACTTTCATATACCTTTGATGATTATCCATAAAATGATGTCATTATTGTCAAGTGTGTAGTGACAAAGTATTTTGTTGTTTGGTCTACTCCTATGTAATAGGATATATAATAAGTGTTCACTGTCCATCGGCCAAAACATGTCTTATAATTTTTTTTCATCCATCATTCAATAAAACATGTCTTATAATTTTTTTTCATCCATCATTCAATATCCATCAGCCAAAAAATTTACTATACTTTGTTTTCACCCATCCACATGTAGTTGGGTCCATAATCTCGCTCACCATCATATTATTAAATTCGAGGCATTGTGATTGGCTTAAAAGAGTAAGGATTAGGTATCCCTTAATCTTGTAAAATTTTAAAACTCTCTCCAGTCCCAACTTCCCACTTTATACCTATAACACTCCCAAAATTTACAGTTGAAAATTTGTATTTGTTATAGAAAATCATAAAAGCAATATTTCATAACTAAAACCAGAGTACGTAAATATCAGAGTTAATATAAAAAGGAAATTAAATACAACTATGCCCACTATAGGGGACATAAATATGATATTAAAATGGATAAGGGTAATTCTGGCGTACATCCTCTTGGACCCCTCAATAGGTATAATAAGTCATCACTCAGTCCCACCAAGTCATCATAGGTATCGAAGTCATCATAGGCATCAACTCCTACATGCACGGACTCAGGAAGAGTCAGTGCTCTTGGAAATGAGCAATGCTCATGAAACGGGTGATCAGTACGCTACGTACTAAGTAAGGTAACCATATGGATAAGACAGAGCATAACATGAAAAAGGCAGATAATGCATGCAGTAAGTTATTCTGATTAACTACCATTATTATAACTTAGGCCATTAATACCATCTTCACACATCTCTCTAATTATATCCATGAGAGTATGGAAACTCCACTATTATAGCTAATGGATCGAAAAACACCCTAGGGGAGGATACTTCTGGCCACTATTATTTGTCGGTGGATTGGTCTCCAAGGCAAAATGCTCCTGGCTACTACTCTCACCGGTGGATCGGTTTAGCCCTGAATCACATGTTGCTCCACTATAAGTATTTAGTATTTTTCCATGACTTGTTATCTTTTAAGGTTTGGTTTACTTAGTTTGGGATCCCCCACTATTATAATCGATGGATCAAAATACACTCCAGAGTAGTACACACCTGGACACTATTATTCATCGGTGGATCGATCTTTAAGACAAAATGTACCTAGCCATTACTCTTGCTGATAGATCGGGCTAGTCTCGGCTCAATAATCCCTGCCAACCGACTACCCCTACCACCCTACTACAGCCCCAACCGGCCACCTACTTCCCCTAGCTCTTCCTCTTCTTTTTTTTCTCCTCACTAGCATTTCTTGCCCCATTTTTCGAGCCTTACTTTTCCTTCCCTGATTCTTTTCTCTCATTTTCTCCTCCTTCCCATTTTCCTCGGTTTTTTGCACCACCGCCACTCTCCGCCGCTTACACAGTCGCACTGACCCCCTGCGCCGCCTTCTACCACCACTTGCTACTGCCCTACACCATCACACCACCCCCTCGAGCCATCCTGTAGTCCCCTTCTTCCTCCTCTCCTCTTTTCCCTTCTTTTCCCTTCCTTCTCGGTAGCCACCCTGCACCGCCTCCTTCTACTGCCGTGCCGCCACCTATTCCGCCACCCAAGCCACCAAGGTACTCCCTGCAACCTCCTCTACCAGCCCACACCCCCTTTTGCCAAAACAAGTCCAGTCACCCCTTCATTTTTCTTCTCCCTTTTAATTTCCTTCCTTCTCAGCCACACACACCTCGACAACCCCCTTTCCTGCCTCGCCGCCGCCCCCTCCGCCGCCCTTGGCTGCCAAAAACCCATCCTCAGCCTCCACCTACACCCCCTCTTCACTCCTACACCTTTCCTTTTCCCTAAATCCTCCCATATCTACCTTCTTTCCTAGCCCCAAAACCCTAACCCGAAAATACCACTTCCTCCCACTTTTCGCACCATTTCGAGCCCCTTAGCCCTCTTATTTTGCATGCAGCTCATGCCGCATGAGTAGCATGAGTTGCTGCATTTCTTGGTTTACTTGGTTAATAATCTTAAGGTATAATAATATTTTAAGTTAAGTATTTCATCAATTATGTGTTATAAAGTCTAATGCTTTGATTTCCCTACTTCTAATATAATAATTATTGATATTGTTTTTAGGTGTTGACTTTGTTAATTAAAGCTTAAATCTTTAACTGAGATACCGGTAAGGTTCGATTTTTGCGGGATTAAGGTAATCGTTAAACCCCACTTAAATGCATGGAAAAACGTATGCTAGCACATTAGGGATTTTAGTATGATTTTATGCATGTTATGTGTTGCCGAGTATGATATATGTGGTTGCTTATATCGATTGATAAAAAGAAAAGTATGATAGCTTTTGTGCCATGTGTAGAGATGATACTTAAGGAAGGAGTTTGATTATTAATGGAAATGTTAAATGCTTGTCTATGATGTATTATGTCATTAATGCATGAATAATATTATTGTGAGCCTAAGGGTGTTTTAGTAGTATGCCTATGTAAGTATGTGATCTAATATATGTAGTTACTAATGAGTATGATGTTGAATAATGACAAGTTGGTGGAGTTAGATGATAAGAATGAAGTACTAATATTAGTATTTTATGTAGTGGTGGTAAATTCATAAAAATGGTGTAATAAAGGGGTAAAATGGTAATTTTATGAATGAAAGGGTATTTTGGAAATTTTGGAGTAAAAGGGTCAAAACGTTAATTTTTGTAAGTAAAATGACATTTTGGTAATTCTGGAAGGAAAGGGCAAAACAGTAATTTTGTAAGTAAAAGGGTATTTTGGTAATTTCAAAAGAAAAGGGTGAAATGATAATTTTATAAGTAAAAGGATAAAATTGTAAGTTATAAGAAAAAAAGGGTATTATGGTAATTTTGGAGGTAAAAGGGCAATACGGTAATTTTATAAGTAAAGGGGTATTATGGTAATTTTGGGAGTAAAGGGTAAAGTGGTAATTTTGGGAGTAAAGGGGGTAAGAATGGTAATTTTGGAAGTAAGAGGTAAAATGGTAATTTTGGAAGAGAAGGGTAAGAATGATAATTTTGGAAGTAAGGGGTAAAATAGTAATTTTGGATGTAAATGGTACTCATGGTAATTTGCAAGCAAAAGGGTAATATGGTAAATTTGGATTTAAGGGGGTAAAATGGTAGTTTTATAAATAAGAGGATATTATGGTAATTTTGGTAGTAAAGGGGTAAAACGGTAATTTGCGAGTAAAAGGGTAAATTAATAATTATAAATACGAAGAGGGGTAAATTGGTAATTATAATTATGGAGAAGCATAAATTGGTAATTATAATTATGGAGAAGGGTAAATTAATAATTATAAATAATGGAGAAGGGTAAATTAGTAATTATAATTATGGACAAGAATAAATTGGTAATTATAATTATGGAGAAGGGTAAATTAATGATTATAAATATGGAGAGGGGTAAATTGGTAATTATAATTATGGAGAAGGGTAAATTAATAATTATAAATATGTAAAAGGTTAAATCGGTAATTATGATAATGGAGAAGGGTGATTTGGTAATTTAACCAACAAGAGGGTAATTTGGTAATTTTGATAATGGATAAGGACAATTTGGTAATTTATCCAACTAAAGGGGCAATTCGGTAATTATGATAATGGAGAAGGGCAATTTGGTAATTTAACCGACTAAAGAGTAAATTGGTAATTATTTAATCGACCAAAGGGGAAAATTGGTAATTATGATAATGAAGAATGGTAATTTGATAATTTATCCAACTTAAGGGCAATTTAGTAAATATAACAAAGGAGAAGGGCAATTTGGTAATCTAACCAACCAAATGGGAAATATGATAAGTGTAGCAATTATAAGGGGTGAATGGTGATCTAAAAAGCGTAGGAGATAACTTGGTAACCTAAACCGGGTAATGGGTAATTTGGTAATTATGCAACCTGAAGGGTAATAGGATAATTTGTCAAGTAAGGAATGGATAACTTAGCAAATATATAAGTAAGGGGTAAATAAGTAATTTGTACCTAACATGTCGTTGTGATTATGGAATTTCATAATATGATTCAAATAATGTTGATTAGCAAGGTAAGAGTATTTGATAATTAGTAAGTATCACGAGAACAAATCCTAATTCGGAATTAAATGAGATTATGATGGCCTTAATGGTTTTTCTGTGATATCTTGGATAACCGTCTGAATAAGAAATGACTAATGATATCAAAATGATTGAAAGTGAATAAGTATCTGATTATTGTGCTTTTTGTGATCACCTTAATTAAGACACTAATACTTAAAGTGAAAGACCTCGAGATCGAGAATGGTGGCTCTTTAAGGGTCGCTACCCTAAAGACGTGGTTTAGCCCATGATTATTCTGGTATTTGCTGATGTGCCTTTGTGCCCCAGCGAGGCCCTATATCTTACTCTATCTAGCTCTACGGACCTATTTAGAGGGTATGTATACTTATGGATTAGGTGTCATTGTCAGTAGGGTACAGAGTAGCTTTATGCACCAGTGCGACCAGGGTACCTTGGCGTCCCTGGGTTCATGGTTGAAGGGTGCTGAGTAGCTTGTATATACTAGTACGACCGGTGTAACTTTGTGTCCCGGGTTCTTGATCTCCCGTCTGAGGCAAAAAAAATATAATTGTTGTGCTGATTAAAGAAAAGAAAAATAAAAATCACGAAAGTGAAAGATTAATGAGTCGGGCCTAGTTGAATTATGATATTGAGTACTGATCCACCGGTTATAATAGTGGCCCAGGAGCGTGTTGTCCTGGCAGATGATATTAAGTACTGGTCTACCGGATATAATAGTGGCCCAGGAGCTATTGCCTTGGATGATGATTATATGTATTCCGGTCCACCGACTAAAATAGTGGGGGTCCTGAGCTCAATAAAATAGTCATTGGATGTGAATAAAATAGTGGAAAGATATTAATCACTTATAGTGGAACATCTTGTGAGTCGAGGCCAGACCGGTCCACCGGCAAATAATAGTGGCTAAGAGCATTCTTCCCTAGAGACCGTTCCATCGGTAATAATAGTGGTTGGGAGCGTTCTGCCCTGTATGTATTCCGATCCACCGGGTATAATAGTGGGGTTCCCGCACTCACTTGGATATAATCAGAGAGATGATTGAATAATGATGGACTAATGGCTTAAGGCCCAAAAGTATCGATCGTACTTTGTAACTTGTTGATATATGATAGACTTGTTATGTATGTGAATGTTATGTATGCACCTCTCATTACATATGTATATAGCTTGCATTATGTGTCGCATTGCGGGCCTATTTTTAAGTGTAGTATTAAAGGGTTACTCAGTACTATAGTATTGAAGGTTTCTATCCGTGGGGCTCCTGCCTATTCAATGGACAGTGTCCCTTGCAGGTTTTTTCAAGTTCTACTCAAGTGGGCAACGAGAAAGAGAGTAAGGAATTATCCAAAACCATTAGGGTTTTTCTCCTTCTCTTTTAAATTCCTGGTTTTAATGTTAATGTTGTTAATGTAACCACCACTGGTGGATTTTATTCTTGTAAATGATTTGATACGCTACTCTGATTTAAATATGGGTTGTAAATTGTGTTTTACACTTTTAGCCTTAGCACTTAGTACTGGAACGGTAGGAGTGAACTGGTCTGGTACTAAGTGTGGCGGTAATATCCCTAGAATTCATGATTTTATAATTTGCTTCCACTAACTCTTTCAAATGAAACAAAATTTTTCAATAGTGAATTTTGGGGGTGTTACGCCTACTCTTCTTTTTCTCTTCCTCCCTCTCCTCCTCTCTTTCTCTCCTTCTTCCATTTTCGGCCACCACCACCGCTGCCGTGCGCCGCCACCTTTTTTCTACTCCTCTTCACCTGGGCAACCATAACCACCCCCACTCCCACCCTCATTCTTCCTCTCTTTTTCTCCGCACTCAACTTTTCCCTTTTCCTTCTTTTTTTCCAGCCACCATCGCCACCGTTGTGCACTGTCGCCGGTGTCGCCTGTCATCACCAACTTAAGGTGGAACCCTAAACCTTCACAACCATTTTTCACTATTTGTACAAGCCTTATTTATTTTATTTTAGTTTATTTCAATTATTTCGAATATATTATTATTATTATTATTATTATTATTATTATTATTATTATTATTATTTTCAATGTTAGTATTATTATTCTAGATAGGGCCGAGACCATATTATGCCTATTTCGAATTTTAGTAGTAGTATTATAAATATCATATCTTATTATTATTAATATTGTTAATATTTTTATTATCATTAGTATTTATTATTATTATTTTATTATTATTATTATTATTGTTATTTAATAAGTTTATTATTATTTAATGTAGGGTTCTACTTCATTTTATTTTTTATTATTATCATTACTATTATTACCGTTATGATTATTATTATTTTGCAATATTATTATGGTCTTTATTATTATTATTATTATTATTATTATTATTATTATTATTATTATTATTATTATTATTATTATTATTATTATTTTGGTGAAGGGTCAAAGCCCTTATTTCACTTTCATTTCGAATTATGTTATTTTCATTATTATTAGTATTAACAATATTATTATTATGGTTATTATTATTATTATTATTATTATTATTTTAGTATTATTTCTCATATCATTATTATTATTATTATTATTATTATTATTATTATTATTATTATTAAATCTTCAAACCCTATATTATCAGCTTTTACAATATTATTATTATTTCTTATATCTTTAGCAAAATTTAATAATTTGTTAATGTCCTTATTATTAATATGTTATTATTTTATCAAAAACCTAGTGTTAGAATAAATTAGTAAATAATGGTATTTTGGTAGGAGGAAACCTAATATTTAACTTTTCCCTCATATAGGTGAGACCAGTCAAATTCTTAAGGAGGCGTAGGAGCGTGCTCCAAGACCGGTGTCGTTTTAGGTAAGAGTGTAACTAAGGCCTTATGTAACACCCTAAAATTTACACATTTTTTAAATAAGACCTTTAAATTTAAAATCCGTAAATTTTGGGGATGCTACCGCCACACTTAGTACCAGACCAATTCACTCCTACCATTCCAGTACCAAGTGCTAAGGTTAAGAAAAACATTTTCATCATCACACATTAATATATGAATTAAAGTTTGCAAATCGATAATCAGAGTACGTATAAATTTTACATAATTTGAAATACTAGAGATAGTTCTTCAGATAAGAAAAATAACTACAATAATAAAATTGTTTCTGAAGTTTCAAACACAATTAAAAGAGAATAGGATTAATAATCTCATAAATGAAAAATGACCATGCCACTCCAGGACCTGATCCAGCCCAAAATCATCACTCGGCCCCACCTGATGTCCCATAGACATCAATGGCATCAAAGAAGGCATCACCTACCTGCAACACGTCAGACAGGCCTTCTGCTCGTGGGAATGAGCAGCACCCATAAAAGGGGTGATCAGTAGGCTACGTACTAAGTAAGGTAACTGAGCACTAAGGTCAACACATAAGCACATAAAACATGCAAGATAATATTCAACTTACACTTTAAAACCCACACATATAATACATAAGGTCATGCAGAAAATTATACAGCTTATAAATGATCAAGCCCACACATAAAGGCTCAAATAGTCCAGATTAATTATTTAATTAATCTTTTATCGAAAGTCAATTCACATCATGCCTTTTATCAAATCCATGTAAGTATAGGAACATCCTACTATTTTAGCCGGTGGGCCGGTCACTTGCGGAACAATAGTCCACACTACTATTTTTCGCCGGTGGATCTGTAGTACCCCGTTTTTAGAAACGTTAATAATAAATTAATAATCGTATGATTAGTTATAATTATTATTTTATAAGATTAAATATTAAAAGTGCTATTATTATTTGTATTATTACAACGGTTTAGATATAAAAATAATTAGGTTAAAAAGTTGATAGAAATTGACTATTTATTTTATTCGTGGTTTTTATCCGTAAATCTTATCGTAATTATTTTATTAATAACCGTGACTCGTAACCCGAAATAAATTTCTAAAATTTATTCCCAATTTTTTTTTCGTTTTATTTAAACATATCTTAGATCGAATTGTTTTTCCCAAATTATTTTTTTACCCGATACCATAATTTATCCAAACTAAATTTAAATTAATATATATATATATATTATCTTTCTCTCTCCTTGTCTCTCTCTTTATTTTACTTTACTCCACCTTCTGCATTTATACACACATATACACGCCACACACTTCCGCACACTCTACCCAAACATCCCCCCTAATACCTTCGGCGCAACCTTCCACAAGCCCCAACCAAACAAGACCCTGCACTATATACATACTCACATGACACACACCACCGCAACCCCCTCTATTTCTTCAGCCCTCCCACACCAAACATCCCTTACTCCCCTCCCATCTTGCAGCCTCGTCCTCGACCTGCACCACCACTTCCCGACCAACCAGCACACCACTCCAGCCATCAAACCCAGCAACTCCCCAGCCCTTCCCTTCCTCTGCTTTGTCTGATTCCCCCTGTCCCATTTGTTTCCCATGCACTAACCCCCGATCATCTCGCAGCACCAACCCTCGTCCCTCCCTTTGTTTTTGTTGGCATTTCCAACCACCTTCTCCCTTTCCATTCTCCTCCCCTCTCTCTTGTTCGGTTTTCCTTTCCAATCCAGAAGCTCTCGACCTCACGTAGAAAATCCAGCACCCAAACAGCAGCCAACCTCCCCGTAGCACCCCCACGCCTGCACCAGTAACCATCCCAACAGTCTCATCGCCCTTCCCCTACCGCAGAACCCAGCCCAACCACTCCTCCACCACTTCGCAGCTGCCAACCACACTACCACCGTGACCCCAGCATCCACCGCTCACTACCAGCCTCCAGCACACCACCCAACCTTGGTAGCCCCTGCACCCTTCACTTTTTTGCCCCTTCGAGCCACACGTAGCACCCATCACTCTACATGCTTCCACCACCACCGCCGACCAGCCACCGATCTCCACCGCGTCGGCTGCCACCCTTTCTTTCCCTACCTCAACTTGCCAATCGTCTCACCCAGCCAACCTCCCCACAACCCTCTCATTTTCGCTCGTGCAAGCTCACACTACATGTGCAGCGTGAGTGAATTTTTTTCCCATGAATTTTTGGTACCGATATTCAATGTAAGGGTATTTTGGTAATTTTAGAAAAATAAATATTTTTATACTATAATTATTATTTTATCTGATATATATTAATTCTATAATTGTGGTATTATTTTTAGGTACGAAAGTTTAATTAGCGGGACCTAATAAATTTTAGTGGATACCACTAATTTTATATTTTTGCTGGAATTTAGGTAACCGTTATACTCTACTAAAATAATAAAAATTGCGTGATAGCACATTAGGGTTTTTGGTGTATGAAATATGTTTAGCATGATTTATTTCGATATAATTGTGTGTTAATTATTATTATTATGAAAACGTATAAAAACGAGCATGTTATCTAATATAAAATATTTTGGATACAAAAGTATGATTTAAAAATGATTCTAATGATGGGAAAATAATTTGTATGATAATTATGTGTAAAATAATAGGTTGAGCATGTTTAGATATAATTATTCAATAATTATTATGGATGTGTGTCATAGGGGCAATTTAGTCATTTTTGTGCATTATGATATCTATCCTGAAAATTATGTTTAATATGTATTATCTGTTGTGGATTATACGATCGTGTGTTTTGTACGTTTTAAAAGTATATGATAAGGTTTCGTATGTAGAAATCTGTATAAGGGCAAAATGGTCTTTTGACATGATTGATGATTTAAATTATGTAATAAACAATTAGATTATTTTTTTAGCCTTTTCACGACAAATTAATAAATAAGATAGATTTATTATTTAAATGGATGCTAATCTGATAATTATTGGCTTTAGGAGCATTTTGGTCATTTTCGGCCGAGTACGCCGAAATGTGAATAATTGGATATAGGATGACCTTAGACTTTTTGTAGGTTGACCTTAGTATTGACTTGGACTTTATTTTATACCATTGACCGTAGGGTTGTCTTGGATAATTGGAACTAAAGGAAAAATTAATAAGTATGGAAATGAGAATAAATGTGTAATGTGTGTTATCTGTGATCACTTTATAAAAATACTAATACGTAAAGTGGAAGACCTCGAGTTTGGGAATAGTTTCTCTCTAGGGGTAGCTACCCTAGAGGCGAGGTAGGAGTCCTTAATTTGTTTGGGTTTCTGGTGTGCCGGTTGTGCCCCAATAAGGCCCTAGTCTACTCTATAGGTGACCTACGGGCCCTATAGGGGGTATCGATACTTAATGATTAGGTGTCCGAGGTGAGAAAGGTATTGTGTGCCTTGTGCATCAGTATGACCAGAGTGTTGTTATGCCTCTGGGTTGGATTGGTTGGAGGGTATCGTGCTGCCTTGTGCGCCGGTATAACCGGTGTACTGTTATGTCTCCGGGTTATTATTGTATCCCTCTCGAGTAAATAAAAATGGAAATGATATGGTTTGATTGGAACAATTATTATTGGATATTGGATTGGTTTGGTAGTAGCTATTGTGCCTACCTGTGGTTTGGGGTAGTAGTCGGTGTGCCTACCTATGGTTTCGGTAGCAGCCATTGTGCCTACCTGTGGTTTTGGGGTGGCAGCCTTTGTGCCTACCTATGTTGGTATTATGTCTGTGAACATATATGTGATGTGATGGATTTTATTATACTGCACCTGTAATATACCTGTGAGGTTATGTATTTGGTTATTATATGTACTTGTAAGTATACCTATGACGTTATGTATATTGTTATCATATATCTGTAAGTATACTTGTGACGTTATGTATATTGTTATCCTGTATCTGTAAGTATACTTATGAGGTTATGGATGTTATTATACTATACATGTAAGTGTACCTGTGACGTTATGTATTTGGTTATTATACTGTATTTGTAAGTATACCTGTGATGTTATGTATATTGTTATCCTGTATTTGTAAGTATACCTGTGACATTCTGTAACTGGTTATTATACTATATCTGTAAGTATATCTGTGACGTTATGTATTTTATTACATTATACTTGTAAGTATACCCACAATGTTGGAGATCTGAGTATATTTTATCTGTGAACATACCTGTGATGTTATGTAATTGGTTGGAGTTAATGCTGAGACATGAATTATGTTGTAAAGATTATAATGGTGGCATAGAGTGGGTTTTGATTATCGCCTCAAAAAACATTTAGGGATGCTTAGTTGATAAGTGTTATTATGCTCTAAATAAGCATGCATGAACAGTATGTAGCTAGTGCTTACCTATTATGATTATTATGTTGGATCATCTCATGTATATCTTAATGTTTATGCTATTTATTGTCATGATACCTTATGGTTATCGTATTAGGGTTTTCTTCTAATCATACCTCAGATAGTATCTCTGGGTTTTCCATTTGGTAAGTTTAGCTGTTTTAGAAGAGTGAATATGAGTAGTCTGTGACCAAGATGGAGTTTGATTATTTGAACAACTATTGTATCTCAATCCTCGTATGTATATGTATAAATTTTATACAATGTTAATGGTATGTCTTGCATGTGTTCCATGCTGTTTATCATATTAGTTTGGTATAAAGGGTTACTCAGTACTGTAGTACTGAAGGGTTCATTTTCGTGGGCCCCTACCTATTCAATGGGCAGTGGACTTCGCAGGTCAGTTCCTGAGTCCAATTGAAAGCTGTCAGTCGGTTCTGAGAGAGTAGAATTATCCGGTGTCCCTTTTGTGATCTGGTTTCCAATTGTTTTGGACTTTTATGTCCTCCTATAATTTTTCTCCTGAGTTTTGATAGACTGCTGATGTTGCTTTCAACTAGTATTGTACTCATCTATTATCCTCTATATTCTGACTTTTATCATCATGTTATTTGAGTAAAGAAATGTTTTAGCCTTAAGACTTAGTATAAGAATGGTAGCGGATGCCAGACTTATACTGAGTGTGGCGGTAACACCCATTGATTTTGTAATTAACGCTTCAGCAAAATGAAAATTTTTAGCAGTAAAAATGGGGGTGTTACAGGATTGGTCACTTGTGGGACAATAGTCCACACCACTATTCCTATCTAGTGGATTGGCTGGTTCCTACTCACATGGTGTTCCACTATAAGTAATTAGTATCTTTTAAGTGTCTCAGCAAACTCTGGTTTGTGTTTATTGAGCTCAAGATCCCCCACTATTATTACAGGTCGGGCAGCTCAAGAAGAAGAAAAAGGGTGATGGATGATGGATGGTGGTGGTTGTAGTAGGGTGATAGGAGATGGCGCAGTGCAAGTTGTAAGACTTAGATAGTCAAAATTTACGACAAAGATGATGGGAGAAAAAAGAAAGGAAAAAAAGAAAAGTAGAAAGAAAAAGGAAAAAGGAAAAAAGGTTTAATATTAGTTTTAGATAATTTTGGATTAGCCAAACGATGTAGGATTAATGATAAATTTTAGCAAAATTAATATAGGGTTACAAAATATGGTTTATCTGGGTAAAAGATTTGGATTTGATTAAGATTATAGGATTAATACATTTGGTTAAGGCTAAAATAAGATTTTCTTGAGATTAGGATCAAACTAGAATTAAATAAAAAATTAGGCTAAGTAAAATTTTGGGGGTATTACAGAGGGATTAATTTTGTGCTTCCCAATCATGTTATGCCTCAAAAGGAGCATTATGTCTAAATTTATTCCACAATAAATAAAATAGTGTTCTCTAGGTGCATTATGCTTCGGAAGGAGCTTTATATCGTTATCCATTCTTAGTACTCAATGTGAATATGAAATTAGCTATGTGGCCACTAAGTAATAATAATAACAAACTTATGCTATAATTTCTACTTTCCATCATAAATGTGATTGCATAGTATGTTGTTAAATGATTTATTTTATGTGTGCCATGAGTTTATTTGTAAAATGCTTTGTTTATCAAATTTATTGTGTTACTCTATATATAAGTAATGATGTGCTCATTTTATAGGAATATGCTCATTCCTATGAGTAGATGATCATGTTGCTGTCGTGTAGTTCTTTGATGACTTTGATATGCTACTTGTGGATGAGTTGCATCTTTGTTTCCCTGGCGTTGGGCCTTAGATTTGTTGTAATTAAGATACTGCTAAGTAGTTTTTGTTTTGGATACCTTCTTTTGGACTCTTAGAATCCATGTATCCATTTGTTGTATTTTGATTGTTAATGTACTAGAGTTATCTCTTACATTCTATTGTTTTTTGAGTTGTTATTTATATGTGTTTTATTATTTCTTTATCATATTTAAAGTTTAATGTTTTTGCCTTGTACTTACTATAATAATGGTATGGTCTTTGGACTTAGGTTAAGTATTACGGTAGTAACTATTTATTTTACATAGTATCTTACGCAAAATAATTTTTTTTAGTAGTAAATATTGTGGGTGTCACATTTGGAACTTCTAGTGAAATGGGATTATGATGGATATCCAATCTAATTAGATTCAACAGGGCCCCACCAAATCACGTATAATTTATTTAATGGATCAAATGATGCTATATTCTTATTTCCTCATATATTTGTGTTCATAAATTAAGTTAACGAGTTTATCGATTGTATTGTATTTCCTAACAATTATACTACAGTTTTTTACATTAGACACAAAGTTTGTATTAAGCCCCATAACCTAAGTTCAAGTAATTTGAGCAATACACATTTGATGGATTCACCCATGTGACTGTGTAGGATAGCAAAAGGTATTATAAGAAGTATTGTGAACATACTCTCTAACGCGGTCATGAAACTAGGGTATAATGGGCTACACTTTATCCATAGAATATACCTTTATTTTGTTTTCTTTCATTAGATTCAAGACTTATTTCACCTAATAATTCTATTCCAAATTTTTTAATATATTTAAATTTCTAAATTTGGATCATGTGGGAGATTGTTGGTTTTGTGTTGTTGCAAAGTTGGAGTTTCACGTTGGAAGTAAGATAAAGAAGCTTTCCATTTTATATATCCCCACTTATAGGTGTTAAAGTAGTAGAGAGGGAAAGGTCTCCACATGTGCATCATTGCTGCTACCCACCTAGTTTGGTTTAGGTTTGGAAAACTTGATCTAATCAAATCCTCTTTTTGAAATCCACTTTTGGTTTAGGTTTAGGTTATTACATTTTTATTAATAGATAGGTAAATGATAAGTTAAAAAATGATCGAGTCTATAAAAATCCACAAATACCCATGGTTTTTTTAGGAACAATCTTGTGTTAAAAAGAAAAAAGAAGAAGAAAAAAAGATTAATTCATACATATGGCCTTTCTAGGATGAGTTTTACTGGGCCTTTGACTATGTCTAATTAGACTGGCTGGACAAGCCTCTTATTAGTTACCCAAGTCTAATTAGAGTGGAATTATTAATAATAGTTTAATTATCTATTCCGATCAGTTTAAATCTTATAACCTTTTTGGGTTGATTTGAATGTAACTGTTTTAATTAGTCAAATTCTAATAACCATTTACTATTTTAATTACTTAGTTGACTATCCATTATTACTATTTTTATTCGGTTTTAGTATATATTGTGGAGTAACTTTTATTTGGTTTTACTACTCTTTCCATAACAGTTGGCTTTTAAAATGTTATACCAACATTATGATGCGATTAAGTAAATCAAAGTTTGAGTAAAAACTTCTATTTTTGATTTATTTCCAACAGTTTTACTTTTAATCAAACTGACTAATTTTTTGCTATAAAGCCTCAGAGTTGTATCACCCAATCTATCCACTTGCACGAGTCCTTCTTTATACAACTCTCCTCTCTTGGGTTTGTGAATGCACATATTCAGCCTCCAGTTTTCTTTAGTTTTCAATCCTTTGTGCAACTTCAAAGTTATTAAAAAAAATGTGTTCTTACCCCACCACTCAGCCTGCACTAATTTTAGTGGAATGAGGCATTAACGATCTGGAAGTTGAAAACCCGGAGTTGTTTGCACTGTAGAGGTGGTTGCAGTGGAATACCAAACCGTCTCGATTTACTCCTTTCCTCGTAAAATACTCGATAGACTTCAGATAAGTAAATTATGATTTCCCTTCATTCTATATTTTTATTATTCGGATAAATTTATGCTTGTTGCTTCTGCGTATACTATTATTCTAAAAATATGGGTAGCTCCGGACGAGTACAGTGGGTTGATTAAAATCAACCAAAAGAAAGACATGTTTGGCGAGGGGTAGAAGAGTTATCTTTTACAGAACTATTTATCATACTTAGCAAAAGTGTAGATTTTTACGTACAGTGCTTTTGTTAGTAGTGTTTTCGAACATCAATGATAGATTTTTAATCTCATTTATTTTTAAAATTTGACAGACTTTAGTAAGTTAATTTTTTAAATAATCAAAATCCTCAACCAGTGGATCACTCCATTATAACCCCCTAACTTAACTCAAAAATTTGATAGTATTTACTTATAACCCAAGCTAAGCACCCTCCTAAGTAAATCTCTGAAAGCTTCCTTTGGATAATTTTGAAAACTATCATGGCAAACAAAATGTCCTAATTAATATATATTATTTTTTATTTTGTATACACTTTTTTTCTATGTTAAAAAATATTTTGGTCACCGTAGTTTTAAACTTAATCTATTTTGATTCATTTAAAAATAAAATATTTATTTTAATTTATGTGATTTTTTACTTTATCTATTTCTATCAACGTAAAAATAAAAATATTTATTTTAGGCCGTATGAAATCATTTTATATTCAGATAATTTCATAAACATTATATTAACCTACTTTATATATATATATATCCTCTATCTTTCTCCCCTGGCAAACAAATTACATTAATCACCTACTTATTTAGTATTATAATTATTAATTTATTACTAAATCTAAATAAAAAGAATATATATCAACAATCAGAAAAATTAAACCCCTCATTTTTTAGCCCAACTAGAATGTATTTTTTTTACTAGGATGTAATGTTATTTGAAATTAGTAATAGATAAATGATTATATTACGAAGTAGTTAGGTGATTTAAATATAATTTGGTTACTAGGAGAGATGATATGAAGATTAAGCTATACTCGTAGATTAATATAGGGTGTAGGTAGGTACTAATTTAAATATAAATTAATTCTACAGAGGTTAAAAAGATTGTTTTATTTTTGTGGTAACTAAAATAGAAAAAATTATAATGTACTATAATTAAAATGAATGTTGTATTTTTATAGCATCTAAATTGAATAAAACTGTAAACTATAGCGAGCGAAATACTATTTAAATCTCTCTCTTTCCCTCTCTCTCTCTCTCTCTCTCTCTCTCTCTCTTTTCCTTCAAGAAGTTTACATGAACCTAAAAAATAATGTATACGCAAAAGGATTTTTATGAGCTACACATCAATTAATAATACGATGATGCAAAACGTTTGTAACGTCATGAACAAAAGTGTATGCGCAAATAACCTACAGGCAGCCCTCGATTGGCCGACCAGCAACTTAACGATAATGTGGTCAAAACATTGGCTAAAAATCAAGCAAAAGCTAAGTAATAGAGCATTTTAGAGTACTTACGTATTGTAGATTTTATTTATTTATTTATTATCTTGATTGAGTAGAGGAACTATACGTACATTTCAAGGGAACATGCTTAGGGACGAATTTCTCTGTACACGGTCCAAGTAATGCGCAACGCAAGTTAATGTAAACTAATCAAACAGTGCCACATACACAAAGACAGACCTGCATGCATGCATGGTGGGCTTTGACTTTAGTTTCTCTTATTATAGTTATTTTAAGCCATGAATTGTTCAGAGACATATAGAGATGACAAGATTATTATAAAGTTTCTAAATATGAGAAGGAGCATGTATGCACTTAGTGTGTGTGTGTGTGTCTATATATATATATATATATGCATATATCATATGTTGCTATAAATTGTTACTAAGAACCAATATTTTTGTATTTAGTGTTATGCCGGTCATTTTCGCTAGTAATAGATCACGGTTAGGTTGAACACTTTTTGGGTGAAGCATGATCATTGATGGCTAATCACATGTCTAGTGGAGATTTTATATTGCATGTGTAGTCAGTGGTCACTGTAAGCTTTATGCATGCACATCCATATATTTGTAAGGCACTTGATAAGCTACTGAAATAATAATGTGTTTGGTTAGATGAAAAAGTCAAGCATAGCTCTCCAAATTCTTGGCCTTTTTTTTTTCGCCTCCAGTATTAATTACGAGCTAGACAACAACTATTACTTGAAACCCTTGTTCATAACGATCTATAAGAAGCTCTAGATGCACACATCATCATATGAATCAACTAACTTGGAATATTTTTGCCTTAGATGTCTAGTGTACGGGTCCCTTTTTTTTTTTTGTGTCATTTCAGTTTATTGAAGAATATTAGATACTTACGTATCAGGTTTATCTAATAAATATGATATTTTTTTTTTGTCATTCTACTTTCATCATATTCATTGAGAATATCTTTTCTGTCATTTCAATTTATTCAAGACAAATGTGTGTTTGAAGTGCTAGGGTGATTTGATGAAAATGATATTTTTGTCATTTAAGCTTCATGAAAATTTTCTATTTTTTTAATTTTATTTATAATCTTGACACTTATAATAAAATTTTACAAGATTTAGACATTTATGGTCAATTTTGTAGTATTTTAAGAGAATTGTAGATATCATTAGATTTTTATCAAAATATAAAATTATGAAACTTTTCCTAGAATTTGAGATTTGGGGGGGGAGAATTAAAGACATTTCTGAATTTTCTTAGGTATTTTAAGATTTTTTTGCTTATTTTTTTTATATATAATTTGTAAATTTTTTTCTTTAAATGTGTGAATGTAATTAGTAACGGGATATTATTTTCTACGCTCATTCAAATGGAGGGAAGTGGATGTCATAAATATAAGAGTATTTGTCTAGAGGGATGAAAAATACAGAATCATTAATTTGTTATCTAAAATGGTTTCTATAAGGCACAAGAACAAACACAGATATCACAACGCCAGAATAATAGATTCTATTATCGTACAAATAATATTCAACTATTCCACAAATAGAATAGGGCAATATCTGTTGTGAATGATTAGAAATAACTGTAATACCCACAACACCTTCACATATGAAAGACCATAGATAGAATTGCAACAAGCTTTGAGGAATCAAGGCCCGGAGAGTTTCCATTAGTAGAAAAACTATCCATTGTTCTTCATGTCCTCTTATATAGTTTGTGTCCTTGAGATCTTGGTAAACTAGAGGCATGTGTCTTAACACTTTTTGCTTCATGCACATGTTCTTGTTATGAATGTTATAATTAATGTTGTCGCTCATTTAATCAAATGCAAGTTATGAAGCTAATATGTGGCGGTTAATTGAAATCAATACTTAGGTATTTGTTCACTAGCAGGGATATGTTAATATTTTTTCCTTGTTAAGTATACTTAACTCTTATTTAATAGCCAACTTGTTAATGTAACATCTAGTTATTACATGCACAAACCACTGACCATTTCCTATTTAAATTACATTTCTTAAAATTAATTAATATGGTTGATTTCAATGACTATAAAGGTAAATTAAAGCAACTTAATCACTATAATTAATTATATATAATGTATGTTAATTTATTCCTTGTAGGCAAGAATTTTCTTACAAATGACCCTAGGATAAGAAATGTCATTACTGATGTTGTTAAAGTTGATGTTAAAGATGTTAATCGTGCAATCTTAGTTATGTGTGATAAAAAATTGGCCTGGATAGGAATTTTGGACTTAACTGACATATTATTCTAGGTTTCGATCTAAGACCATTCCAATCTCCACTTTGAGTTTTGATCCCAAAGTAAAACAAAAGTGGTCATTCACTAGTTTTGGTCTAATCTCCTAGTTTTGGACTCTCATTAATAATTTACCTAAAATCTACATATTTTTACTATAAAAAATGTATAATTTACTAATTTTATTCCTAATTAGTCTTGGATTGGTAATTTTGGTCTCATCTTTGATCTTACCTTAAAAAAACATATGGTCCTTAATTAGATTTTTATCTAGTCTGGTTCATTTTTAGACTGGTGCACACCCCTAGTTTTAGCTCCTCATAAGTCCATCGATCAAGGAACCTAGTCAAGGATAATTTCTTATATATCTACCTATATATCTAACTATTTACTCATTTATTTTATATTTCCTTTTCTCTATCATATCAAATAATCCATTTTTATAATTTTTGTTATATTAATGCATGAGGATCTAAAGGAATTATCACTATCATCGTCGTCGTCGTCATCAGCATTTATTACAGGAAAGGTTGAAATTCCTATCACATTTTGCAATCTATTTGATAAGCGTAATGATGAGCTTGTTTCTCTAGAAATCAGGGACAATGGTAAACTATATGAGCAAGTTGCTATGGTGAAAGACCCTATCTTTGTACATATAATCAGATATTATGTAGGTATATGCATTACATCTACTCTAGTGGTATTATTATATTATTTTAGGAATTATTCCTTAGTGTACATATTATTTTTTGAGCATGGATTTTGACTTCTAAGTTTCATCCATGATTGAGAGAGAATGCTTGCATGCTATCTTACAATTTGAAAGAAAGTTTAGACTTACTAGAGAACCATAATGATTTTTTGGGAGCATCAATTAGATTTACAATATGTGCGGTTATGGTGATACTAAGATTTAAAAAACCTCAACGTGCCCTTCAATATTTAAGTGTTATGATAATTTTTTTTTGTTTGATTACATAAGCTTGCGGTTTACATATTTTTCATTAGCCCTTTCTTGAAATTCTTTTTACTATGACTGTTTGAGTCCTTGTCAATTTTTATATATTGCCTCAATTTGGGAATCAGAAACCATCCCATGAAAAAAGATTTCAATAAAGGGATATAGACAAATAAGGAAACCCCAAGCTTATGTGATGAAACTAAAAATAATAACATATTGTCACACAACTTCAATATTGAAGGTAAATTCCGAGTTTTTCTAATCTTGGTATCACCATAACTACATAGACTATAAACACAATAGTTAATTACAACAAATCATTGGGATTATCTAGTAAGTCTAAACATTCTTCCTAATCGTAAGATAGCATATAAGAGTTCTCTCAATCATGGTTGAAACATAGAAGTCCAGATCCACACCCAAAAAATAATATGCACACTAAGGAAATAATCCCCAAATAATATAATAATACCACAGAAGTATATGTAATTCACATAATACCCCACATAATATCTGATTATACCTATGAGCATAGGAAATCTGACACCTTGCTTATATGGCTTATCATTATCCCAGATTTTAAGAGTATTAAGCTCATAATTGTGCTTCTTAAATCGATTAGCAAAATACCATAGTATTTTTAACCTTTCCATAGATGATGATGATAATTATTATTATTATTCATTTCCTCGTGCATCAATATAAAAACATAAATTATTTGATATGATAGAGAAAGATATATAACAACCATCCTTGACTAAGGTCCTTGATTAAAGGTCTTGCAAGTAGTTAAGATCACATAATTTTCATCTTTAGCAACATCACCAATGACCTTTCCTGTCCTAGGATCATTTTTATGAAAAGTCTTGCGCGTAAGGAATTAATTAGAACATATATAATTGATTGTACTGATTAAGTTGCTTTAATTTACCTTGATGATCACTGTAAGTTGGTCATTAATTAATAGTTAAGTATTCTTTATCTATAAAAAGGGAAAACAAATTAACATAGTTTTGTCAGTGAACAAGTACCTAATTACTAATTTAACACATAGCTCACTTTTTTTTATATTCATGTGTATAAATAACCATATTTTCACACATATCAAGAGCAATATGCTCAACTATGGATAAGTCATAATCATGGTGAAATGCATTGACTATATAAAGAGCATGTAGCTTAAACAAAACAACATATCAAAGTCACATATTATCGTATTTTCTCACATATCAAGAGCAGTATGCTCAACTATGGATATGTCATAATCATGGGGAAATGCATTAGCTATCTAAAGATGGAGCATGTAGCCTACAACAAAACAACATATCAAACTCCCATCTTAACAAGAACATTTCCACAAAGTAAAATTTTATAAGATACATTCCTCTAGTTTACCAACATCTTAAGGAAACAAATTGCATAAAAGGACATAAAAACAATGGAAAATTTCTCTAGTAAAGGAAACTTTTGGGAGCTTGTTTTCCCAAAGCAATGTTGCACTTGTCATTGAGCTTTGATTGAGGATATGTAACTAGGGTAAAAATAATAAGCTATTTAAGACTAGAAATAAAATCAAATGAATTATACAAGTTCAAGTATAGCAACAACCATGTGGGATATCTGAATATGTGCATACCTATCTACCTTTAGGAAAACTAGTTAGTAAAAATTATTATATCTCATCTTCAAGTCTACAATAATGAAAATGCAATTAAAAGATCATAGGGTCATACCAAACTTGTTCCAGCAAACTAATGTGTTGAACTCTAAGTTAAGACATGATTAACTATGAACCACAATTTCTTCAAAGTTTACAAATGTGAGTTGATGTCATTGATAAATTTTATCATTTATTTTTATTTTAAATTTGTTGAAAGTAAATGAATCAATTAGAAATGAGAATTTATTAAGGCATATGTGTTAATCTATAAGCTTTTAAACTACCCTCTGGATGGGTCTCTTCCTCTAATTGTTAACGTTTGCTCTTATTCACTTGAAATGAGCATTTATTAAGGAAATTGGAGATTTTAGATAATAGAAAGAGTTCATTTTGTTTGTCCTATATGTTTGTTTGTAATTTTTGTCTCCATTAAGTCCATCATAGATTTTGAGTTATGTGTTACAGTTGTTTGTAAATAGCCAGTTGGTAGCTATATTTTGTTATGATTCTAAATAAGTCTACGTTACCATACTATTCTTACATTGAATTAAACACTTAAAACATGATAAAAAAAAGAGAATGAGAATAATTCATAAGGTTTGATAAGAGTTTGGAGATTAAATCTAAGTACAATATCTAAAATACATAAAAAAGAATATATTAGGACTAAGAGTCCTAAAAGGTATCCAACATAAAATAATAATCTATATAACATAGCTCTACATCCTATATCCTATAACCAAAACGATAGTATACTATGCTGATATAAATAGTCATATCAATCCTTATAACACTCTATTCAATTTGGGAGTATTATAGTAATGAAGTTTTATTTACTACCAAATGGATCAATTATAGCCATCAATCAATCGAAACCTTATTACAAACCAATCTAAGGTAGGGCTTGTTATATCACATCAATATAATAGCAATGCATCCCCTTCATTTTTCATAATAATGTTCTTAACTAGGCGAAAGATAGTGTTTGATCTATGGGAATTCTTAAAAATTTGGGAATTTCTTTCATACCAAATAGAGGCAAGAAAGGTAAAATAGCATGCACTCAACAAATTTTTCTTTGCTTTAGGTTTTCTGGTCCTCTTTGCTAAGACTATCATCTCTCTAGTCCGTGATTCTACCATATCCCTATGGTTAAAAACTTTTCTAATTTTTCCCTATATTTCCAAACTATGTGGAAAATCAAATCAGAGGTAAGAATAGGTCTCTAAAACATTTGAACATATCATACATTTCAAATAAGTGGGCAAGCCCATGTGGTGCATTCTTACCTTGGTGAACAATCTCCCCTAGATTGCTAGCCACATAATAAACTAATGTTTTGATGATGCAGGATTGCACCACACCAAGAAGTACCACCATGCTTTATGGCTTTTATGTCTCAAGTCTTCATAAGCTCTGTGGATACTATAGTGATCTTCTGTACTATCAAGGTATTGAAAAGATGAGTTTAGGTAAATAGAATGCACCTATTTCATCCATAAGATAACCTTTTCCTTGCGTATACCCCAAAGGACCTTGCCGATGGCTGCTTTGTTCTAGGTCTACATGTCCATCAGACTTAAACCTCATCTCTATTAGACATACTACTCTACATCAAATTTATTGTATAAGGTACTCTATTTAGTTTGGGGATATAGGCAAGTGGTGTATGAATAGATGGAAATGGACGTTTAGGTAGAGGTGACATTTGTCTGATGTCACAGTGTGATCAATTTGGAAAGCTACAAACTTGCTAGTATACATTTGACTACCAAATCTATACACTAAATATCTCTCCATTTGGCCATTATTTAGCTAATCCAACCTTTTACTTTCCATTTCTATTGAAACTCAAACCCATAAATGCAATATTGATATTATGTTTTGAAAATATATGCAAACATGTTTCTTCCCCATGCTCTCTCTCTCTCTCTCTCTCTGTTTAATGAATTATGTTGTTACTAAAAATATTTTTTGTGACAATTTTCAATTTTAATAACAATTTTTGTTGTTGATGGGTGAAAACTAAGTTTTTACTAGTGATTATCTAGACAAATCTACTAAGGTGAAACACTTATGAAATTTCAATGTTTGTTTGTATCTCATTTTTGGATGTATTGTACAATGATGCTCATGGTCCTTACCGTCATCTTTTTGTCAAAACCATAATGTTCAAATTGTAATTTGCTCCCCCCTTCCCAAATGCAAGAAGGAGTCCAAACCGTGAACTATAGACCATGAAGTATAGAAATAGGGGACGGGTGACGTTTTCCTTCCTGAAAACATTCTCTCACCATTTTCTATTTCAAAATCTTTTCAGTATCAAAATTGCTACCGAAAGCATTATTCGATTATTATTTTTATTTGCTTTTAAAAAACTATTTATTAATAGTTTACATTAACTAAGGTAGATAATAGTTTTATTTTTTTATTTCTCTCTTAATTTTAGTAGATTTAGTCTATTATATATATATATATATATGTCTGTATGTGTGTGTGTGTGTATGTGTGTATATACACATATACAATTTTTGTCGTTTCTACCATTTCTGTTTTTTAATTTTTAAAAAATAATGTTTCTACGTTGTTATCCGTCTCCGTCCTCGTACAACACTAGGTAGACTGATGTGCTTCAAACTAGAAAGAAGATGAACGTCTTGCATCATGCATAGATAAGTTAAACATCACGTACGTGGTCGGGCAATAACAGATTTTTGATAAAAGGTAAGTGTTGTTTTTCCAACTTTATCTATTTCACGTCTTATTAAGGATATGTAGAATAAAATTATTATTCGTATTCGTATGAAGGTTCATTTTACTTGTTTCTGGTCTCAAATGTTTTGTTATTAACGTAATTTGATATGAACTAATTTAGTATCCAGTATAGTGCGTGTGCTTAACATGTCATAACCTGATCAATAAAGATGTGTTCTCGTATACGATAGCCAGACATAATGAAGTATAACATATTCTATATATGAGACTCGTAGTTTTCTATTGCATGTAGTATGGTCATTCAAGATACTTTCAAACGTAGAGTAAGATATTACAATTATGATTATATATAAATGAAATGATCATTCGATACAAGAGTATAATATTATGGACTGATAAATTCTATAAGAACAACATCGATCACTGAAACACCGTTAGATTATAATATATATATATATATATATATATATATATATATATATATATATATATATATATATATATATATATATGTATATATAATTCCATTTTTATTAATAGGTACAAATTAGTAATGATGATTAATTTTTGTATGAATCTTTATCGATCAATATAGTAGCAAGAATGTAAATGTAATGGAAATACATAAACGAAATATAGTATTTCACTTCAAGGATACTCGCACATTCCATATATACAATAATTACCATATGGGCACCGATTGTTGCACTGTCCGCAATGCCTCTTGTCAAGCGATAGGTAGACGCACTCACCTCTACAACAATTCTGAGTATACTTGCACTTCTTCTTGCACGCCCCGCAGTTCTTGTCATCGAACTGCAAGTCCACGCACTTGTTGTTACAGCAAGTTGTCCGGTTTCCAAACTCACCCGAGTAGCAGACCTCGTTGTCCTTATGGCAATGGCTTGCCGCTCTCGGATTTGTAGTAGCTGCTAGGAAACGGCTGACTCTTTTCTTAGACTGGACTGTCGCTTCCTGAGTATGGTTCGTTTGGCGTTGCTGATCTTTCGAGGTAACGTGGTTGCCTTCTGTTTCTTCCCCGACTCGGTTGGTGGACAGTGAAACGATGATTGCCATGGTGATGGCCGACATGAAAATTGCTTTGATCACAATATTCATCATTTTTTCTCTGTTGGACCTGGAACTGGAAGACGCGAAAGGGCTAGCTACAGAATTTGGTGGTATAGATGGTTACAAAAGACCCTGGTTACTTCTGCTTGCTGCTGGAATATTTATGTGGGAAGAGATGCGATGAATGAAGGATTTATAGGTATAGTGTTTGGACTCAGGGGTAGAAGTTGACCCGAAAGTGGTGGTAAAAAGCAATGGAAAGACTTGAAATTGCCGTTGTTACTAAAATGCATGTGAACAGTGGCTCTAGTAAAAAAAATTTTTGAACGCTAGTTTTAGTTCAAAGAATGAAATGGTCGGCATGCTAGCAAAACAAACATAGATTTTATGATTTCACAAACTTTTATATTGATTGATTTCCAAATAGAGTATTTAAATAAACTTAAATTTACTCTTTATGTCTATTTAATTTGTTATAACCCCTTTGGATCTACTTAAAGAGATTGTTATTTAAAAAAACTACTTTTTAAGATTTAAAGTCTAACAAAATTTTATATGAGATAATTATACCTAAAGTTGTTTTTAAATTAGCTTCAAATTGTGCCACACTTCACGTGTAAAAAAGTTACCGGCCATGAATGGCCAAATTACTGAATTAATTTAGTAAGGTGGCTATGATAGTTTATGTTGTTTGATATCAAAGAAACCGATCTAATCTAAAAAAGATATTTGATCTATTTTTTTTTATTTTATTAAATGACCGATTCGGTCAACAAAAGAACAAACAAATCAGATATTTAATGTCCAAAACATAAATAATATCTTATCTAATAAATTATATACACAAATACATATATCTTTTTTAAAATAATTACTTTATTATTATTATATACATAATCATACAATTATATTACAATTTACTACTAGAGTAGCTATTTTATTTATTGATTGAATATTTTATATGTTTTAATTTTAATTATTATAGATTTAAATATTATTAGATATTTGAAATTACTAGTTGGATATTATACAATGTTAGACTAAGATCAAATAATTATCACATTAATTTAAGTCGGATTTGTTTGTTATTCACTAATCGTATAATTTTTTTCTTATACGAAAGTTTTGGATATTTGATGAATTATTTATAATTTGATAAGAAGTTTCAAATATCCAAGAATTTTATCCGAATATTTGTAACTTTTATTAGATATCCAAAATATCATATATTTGATCTATAACACTCCTAGCACAATCCATTTTTTCTTATGCCATGAGCCTCTTAAAAGTTCTTAACGCATGCATGGATATTCAAGCCATGATGGCCAGGTTTTGGTGGTGCTCCAAGAATAGAGACGGAGATATTCACTAGCTTAGCAAGTTAAGTTATGTTAGCCCAAGAAGAAAAGGGGTATGGGATTCCATAATATGCAACTTTTTAATATGGTCATGTTAGGTAAGCAAGAATGAAGGATTACCATGAATGATAAGTCTTTGATAGCTAGGATATGGCGGGTATGATACCATCCTCGAACAAGATCTTTGGAAGCAGGGATTGGATATCGTCTTAGTTATGTGTCGCACAGTCATGATGCTCGATGGGTTCTACAAGAGAGGCTCATTTGGGAGGTTGGCAGTGGTGAAAATATCAATGTATGGACAAATGAATCTCGAAACTAGCTTTTTTCCATGCCATCACACCTAACACGCCATAATATGTAGCTTTACATTAATAAGCTTATGGCTGAGACAAAAAAAAAAAGAAGAGTTGAAACACTCAGCTGTTGGAGGAGATTTTCATATTATATGATGTTGAGCTCATAAAATCCGTATCATTGTATGTCACTAATGGTTCTACACTTTTGATGGAGAATACACAAAGCACATCGTCTACTGCTTGCTCTTATCCTTGGCAGATGAAGCTAATATGAGTATCTTAGCCAGCCAAAAAGACGGGGGCATAGTAAAATAATTGGTGAAAAAATCAATGCCTTGAGTATGTAGCTTTGTATGGGTTTGTCGTCACATCATCTTGTCAATGATGGAACAATCAAAAAAGAAAGGTGTTGATTTGTAGTGGGAATTTCATCTTATATCAAAAGACAATACGCTTGCCTTAAGTGTGGTCGCCAACCCTACCATAGACCAATACGGCAAAGGTAAATGATAGTATGTGCCTTAGGAGTGTAAGGAACACGTGTTTGCGATGACGGGTACCTACAATAATCCGACTATCCAACTAGTGACTTTTTAATCACTAGTAGGAATCAACAACCACGTAGTGGAAATTTCATGTCTATGGGGAGGATAAGATAGATCCACATGTCTTAATTCATTGCTTAGTAGTAAGGCGATATTAGATTTGATGTTTGGTGTTGGTGGATAATTCACCGAAATTCTAGTGCATCGGGGATTGTTTGTAGGAGTTTGTGAAAGTGAAAATTTTAGCATTGCATGGGTTAGTACCTATGTCTAGACTCTATGGTAGGCCAGAAATCACATAGTACTCTAGTAAATGATTAGATTGGGCTAAAGCCTATGTGATTATGCTGAGCAAATTATTCATCGGGTATAGAAACAAGTGGATAGCAATAAAACAAAAAAATGAGGATGAGGACTAGTGTAAGCCACTATTGGGAGTCATAAAAGTTAACACAGATGTGGGGAAGATGGGTGATGATGCCCGAGGGATGAGCTTTACTTGTAAGAATGTTCAAGGGGTCGTGTGGATGGTGGAATTGTAACATTCCCATTATTAGTAATTAAAATTTTTGTTTTGCAGAAATATAATTATAAAATATTTTGGTTGCTACAAGAAAAAGGAATAATACCGACGATAAATAATTGTCAATGTTACTTTTATTACTGATGATTACTCGTTGGTATTATATCAAAGGACGGGTATATTTTTGTCTCAAAAGAAAATACTTAATTGCCGACGATACTTATAGTCGATGCTATGTGGTGTCAAAAAATTTCCCCAATTTTTTTTTATTAAAATATCAAAAAAATAAATACTGATGAGTTATTTTTTTTATACCAATGATAAGTATGTCGGTAATAAGGAATATATTTCATCGAAATACTATGGGGGGAAAATTACTGTCAAAAGAAGGGGAGCATAAATGAAGATATTAATACCGACAATATTGTCTTTATTATCGATGATAGATTGTCGATATTAGTGATTGATTTTTGGTCGAAATAAATAGGAGAAAAATGTGTCGCTAAGGAATGGAGGTAATAATAAATTGTTTATTACCGACGATATTTGCTTAATATTGATGATTGTTCATAGGTAACAAATGTCTTATTTTGTTTTATGTGTGAAGGAAATGACAAAATCTAATTTAGTCTCTCTTATTACCTATGATCATAATCGTTAGTATTAAGGGTCTGTTATATTGCCGCCCATGAACCCTAGCTCCTCATTAACCTTCTTCTTCTTCAACTTCCATTCTCTCTCTCTCTTATCGACAATGACTTCCACCAATTTTTTATTCTTATCTTTCATCCTTCTTCTCAATTTGTTTCCTTTTTGGAAGTTTTTTTTATATAATTTTAATTTATTATGAATTTTTGGGTTTAAGGTTATCTAATTATGATTTTGTAGATGTAATCCCAATTACCACCTGTAATACCCCAATTTGAGGGGGGAGTGCTATAAGAATTGATCTGGCTACTTATATCAACATGGTATACCATCCTTTTGGTGATTCCATCCTAAGAACTCCACAGTTAAGCGTGCTGGCCGTGGAATAATTTTAGGATGGGTGACCTTCTGGGAAGTTTCGGAAATTTTCTGAAAATTTCTCGGAAAGTGCGTGAGTGAGGACAAAGCGTGCTGAAAGGACTCGTGTTGATCTGTGGGGCCAGCCGATCAATCCGAAAGCGCTCCAAGGTAGCCCCCGCATGGTCGTATCGACTCGGGGTGTTACAAATGGTATCAAAGCAAAACCGCGACCGTGAGCTGAACTTGGATGAGCCAGTCAGTCACCTAGCGGGACGATTCTTGGAATGAACTGTATTGAGACAGTCATTGGTTAAGGCGCAACGAGGACGTTGCGTTCTTTGAGTGAGGGTGAATGTAATACCCCAATTTGAGGGGGGAGTGCTATAAGAATTGATCTGGCTACTTATATCAACATGGTATACCATCCTTTTGGTGATTCCATCCTAAGAACTCCACAGTTAAGCGTGCTGGCCGTGAAGTAATTTTAGGATGGGTGACCTTCTGGGAAGTTTCGGAAATTTTCTGAAAATTTCTCGGAAAGTGCGTGAGTGAGGACAAAGCGTGCTGAAAGGACTCGTGTTGATCTGTGGGGCCAGCCGATCAATCCGAAAGCGCTCCAAGGTAGCCCCCGCGTGGTCGTATCGACTCGGGGTGTTACACCACCATTGTGCGGCCACCACACCACCACTGTGCCACAACCGACCACCGTTGTTCCACCGCTGACCACTCCTAAGAACCCCTACATTATTAATTTGGTATAATTATTATGTATTTGTTTGTTTTATGTTAATTGTTGTATATTATTTATGATGGGAATAATTTCTTAATTAGATTATTGTTGGTAGGGTATGATTGGTTAATTACACATTTTAATTTGATCTAAAAAAAATAATTGTTACACATAATCTAACTATAATTATATTATTGTTTATAGTTGTTACTATGATTTTTATTATACTCGAACAAAGTAACAACTACAAACAATTATATTATTTTTTTTAATCTAAAAAGCATAGTAACAAATACAAACAATAATATAATTATACACATAATCTAACTATAATTATCTAATAACTCAATTATAAAAAATTTAACTAATCAATTATACAAAACCAAACTACAATAATCCAATTATACAAAATCAAATTAAAATGTGTAATTAACCAATCATACCCTACCAACAATAATCTAATTAAGAAATTATTCCCATCATAAATAATATACAACAATTAACATAAAACAAACAAATACTTAATAATTATACCAAATTAATAATGTAGGGATTCTTAGGAGTGGTCAGCGGTGGAACAACGGTGGTCGGTTGTGGCACAGTGGTGGTGTGGTGGCCGCACAATGGTGGTAATTGGGATTACATCTACAAAATCATAATTAGATAACCTTAAACCCAAAAATTCATAATAAATTAAAATTATATCAAAAAAACTTCCAAAAAGGAAACAAATTGAGAAGAAGGATGAAAGATAAGAATAAAAAATTGGTGGAAGTCATTGTCGATAAGAGAGAGAGAGAGAATGGAAGTTGAAGAAGAAGAAGGTTAATAAGGAGCTAGGGTTCATGGGCGGCAATATAACAGACCCTTAATACTAACGATTATGATCATAGGTAATAAGAGAGACTAAATTAGATTTTGTCATTTCCTTCACACATAAAACAAAATAAGACATTTGTTACCTATGAACAATCATCAATATTAAGCAAATATCGTCGGTAATAAACAATTTATTATTACCTCCATTCCTTAGCAACACATTTTTCTCCTATTTATTTCGACCAAAAATCAATCACTAATATCGACAATCTATCATCGATAATAAAGACAATATTGTCGGTATTAATATCTTCATTTATGCTCCCCTTCTTTTGACAGTAATTTTCCCTCCATAGTATTTCGATGAAATATATTCCTTATTACCGACATACTTATCATTGGTATTAAAAAAAATAACTCATCGGTATTTATTTTTTTGATATTTTAATAAAACAATTTGGGGAAAATTTTTTACACCACATAGCATCGACTATAAGTATCGTCGGTAATTAAGTATTTTCTTTTGAGACAAAAATATACCCGTCCTTTGATATAATACCAACGAGTAATCATCAGTAATAAGAGTAACATTGACAATTATTTATCGTCGGTAGTATTCCTTTTTCTTGTAGCAACCAAAATGTTTTATAATTATATTTCTGCAAAACAAAAATTTTAATTACTAATAATGGGAATGTTACAATTCCACCATCCACACGACCCCTTGAACATTCTTACAAGTAAAGCTCATCCCTCGGGCATCATCACCCATCTTCCCCACATCTGTGTTAACTTTTATGACTCCCAATAGTGGCTTACACTAGTCCTCATCCTCATTTTTTTGTTTTATTGCTATCCACTTTTTTCTATACCCGATGAATAATTTGCTCAGCATAATCACATAGGTTGTAGCCCAATCTAATCATTTACTAGAGTACTATGTGATTTCTGGCCTACCATAGAGTCCAGACATAGGTACTAACCCATGCAATGCTAAAATTTTCACTTTCACAAACTCCTACAAACAATCTCCGATGCACTAGAATTTCGGTGAATTATCCATCAACACCAAACACCAAATCTAATATCGCCTTACTACTAAGCAATGAATTAAGACATGTGGATCTATCTTATCCTCCCCATAGACATGAAATTTCCACTACATGGTAGTTGATTCCTACTAGTGATAAAAAAGTCACTAGTTGGATAGTCGGATTATTGTAGGTACCCGTCATCGCAAACACGTGTTCCTTACACTCCTAAGGCACATACTATCATTTATCTTTGCCATATTGGTCTATGGTAGAGTCGGAGACCACACTTAAGGCAAGTGTATTGTCTTTTGATATAAGATGAAACCGCCACTACAAATCAACACCTTTCTAAGTCATCTATACACCTTATTATATCGTTGTTCGAGTATAATAAATATATCATTGTTGTTACACCTTATTATTGACCCACTTTTACCAACGATTTAATATCAAAAATATTATCGGTAATACTTATTACCGACAAGTGTCTCCTTATTACCAATGATGTATATCGTTGCTATTTACCCTCATTCATGTAGTGGGTGTTAACACCACACTGGGCATAAGTCTTGTCGTCTTAATTTCATTACGCCAAATGCTAAGGCTAAACAAGTGATATAAAAAATAGTGGAAGAGGAGACAATAATATAAATAAAGTTTTATTGGTAGTACATCATCTGTACAACATGTAAAATAAAGCATAATGGGGATATAAAAGTCTAAAGAAAAACTGATTGCAACAAAAACTGGTACTCGAATATACAACATCAATTTTCCCTAAATATTAGGCCTAAAAGCCCATTCTAATAAGGAATATCCTCCCATGGATCCTCATCACACTTGCAAGCTTCTTGCCACACCATATCTTACACATAATCATCTATAAATGTAGGATTAATATAATTTCCTTATACTAAATAAATCACAATGCCTTCGAAGAGGTAGGATGCTCACATTGCACACAAACATACAATAATGAGAGGTTAGTATGCTTGCATCAAAATCACATGCAATCACAATATCAAAGAATAGGAATGCTCACATAATTCCATAAGAAGAATAGCTAAGAAAACCTAAAAGGCTAACAATAACCCAAGGTCCAACACACTCCATGAATAATTAGGTAAACCCTAATCCAATTATTAAAAGGAGTTCTTAGTGATTAATTTAAACCAATTATTATATTATTTCTTCAAGCAATGATTGTTATTGATAACAAAAACCCAACAAATCAAACCACTAACATTTTGACATCACATCATAGAGGTTTCATGATATCAAGTCATATATAACAAACATCTAACTTCTTGACATCACGTCACATGAATCATATGAACTAAGTTATTTACACTCAACCTCAACACTCAAGTCCTTAAATATGCATATCTTCTATAGGGTTTGTGATTCCCTATGAGTAGAAATGAGCCTTTTAACCAGGAGGTTCAACTATGCACTTGGTGGTCTCAGTGAGGCACGAGATCCCTTGCCAATCCTGAAGTCTTTTACTTTAAGTGATTTGTAACTTATTTATGTAATACCCCCATTTTACTACTTAAACATTTCATTTTGTGGAAATATTAATTACAAAAATAATGGGTTTACCACCACACTTAGTATTACCCTAGCATCCTAAACAGGTATCATACTAAGTGCTAAGGATAAAATGTAACTTTACTTAAATTAACATTTACATTGTAAGAAGAAATTAGTGATTTAATTATAGATTAAAATTATCCTAATAAATATAAAAGGATCTGTTAGTTGAGTTACAATATAATAAAAGGAGAAATAGCAAGAGACATAAGAGTTCATAGAATATCTAGATCAAAACATGTCGGGGTAAACACTAGATAGTTCTAACTCTCAATCCGTACCTAAAGCTATCAAGATGAACCCTCAAAGTATTCTTACAAGGTAAACACTATCTATTGAATAGGCAAGGGACTATAAAATGAAACATTTTAGTGTTATGGTATTGAGTGAACCATTACACAACACTAACATGAAATGTCACATGAGACACATTGGTAGTATCATGGCATAGATACATCAAGAAAAACATGTAATACTGGGATGGCCAAAAATAATAGAATCAAATAAATTATAAGTACCAAAGGTAGGACAATGAGGTGACTACCAAACCACATATCAAACCATGTAATGCACAACGACAGATAGGGATGGCAATGGGTTGGTTCCAGCCAGACGTAGACCTAGACTTGTTTATATTACCCAATCCCAAACCCAGCTAAAATCCACCAAGTCTTAAAAGTTCAAACCCAGACCTAGATCCACCTAATCTAGAAGTTAAACGGGTCCGACTATTTTTTTTTGAAAAATAATATATGTAAATACAAATATAGTTATGTTTTATATAGCTTAATATGCATTTTTTGTTAAAAAATAAACATTTTTAAATAGTTATATTAACTTTTCAAATGGTGTTTTAATGTTTTTGAAATATAATATTATACATATTGCTTATAAAGTAAATATGGAAAAAAAATAAGGAGCTGAAATAAGATTACTATAATGATGACAAATATAATATTAGTATCAATTTATATATGTACACACACACACTCACATATACACACACTATGGGTCTAGGTCTAGGTCTAGAACTACTAGACCTAGATCCAAACTTATTTAGGTACATATAGACCCAAACCTAAACCAGGCTCATTTTTAATAGTTACTTCCATTTTTAATCACTCAAGGAGATACAACAATAACCTAGAGACATAAAAATACACCGATCATACCTACATACAAGGCATCACTGTACTCTCCCAACAATCTAACCTATAGGCATAATCATACTCTGATCAGACTAGTGCACAAGGCAACACAACAACTTCCAAACCTAAGACACATAATCCTTAAGTATGTATATCCCCTATAGAACATATAGATCACTTATATAGTATACTAGGACTTTATTGGGGTACTACAACACACCAGCGGACCAAAACAAACCAAGGGCTTTTACCTCACCTCTACGGTAGCTACTCTTAGAAAGTAACTATTTATAAACTCAGATTTTTCCACTTTCAGTGTTAATAATTTATGACGTGATTAGAAATATCACATATTACATAAGAATTTTCATTTCTATACATAACCATTTTTTCCTTGATTTCTAATTATTCAAGTTAACCCTTAGGTCAATTATTCAAGTCAAGGTCAAATTAAATGCTAAAGTCAACCTATCAAAAGTCTAAGGCTATCCTACATCTAATTATTCACATTAGGTAAAAAATGACCAAAATGACCTCAAAATCCTAATTTTACCATAACTATCCAAATTACATACCAAACAGTATTATTATGAGAATTTGTCATGAAAAGGATAAAATTTAATAATTCACATTATTTTCGCATGAAGGTAGTATTTAAAATTTATCATGTAACTATATTTTTTACTTTTCATGTATTTAGTAACTCATGCATACAGACCCTAATAATGTGTTTTTAATGTGTCATATATTCCATGCAACACATGTGTACATATTTATAGCATGACATGGCATTTAAAAGGGAACTTTATTACATATTATATGTAAGGGAACATCTCTAATCCTAGATCATCCAAATAACAATTATCGTGTTCTAACTGCACTGTACATACATGCTTTTATGCTATTTACATCAACTCTAGCTATTATGCAATGATACTCATGGAACACTTAGAATGGAATTTACATAATAATCTTGACAGTATCATAAACCCTAACAAAACCCTAGACATGTATATATTAACCATTCAATAGAATAAATATGTGTAGATCTCATATTAAATAATGCTTCAAATACATGCTAATTTTTTAATATCATATTTTTCATGTGGACACCTATTCGTAACATCTGCATACCTATTATAAAACTTTTGTCATATAATGGATACATATATTAATTCAAAAATCTATGCATAAATCATAACCTAAGAAACATAACAACCTTTATATGTCACCACATGATTTTACATCTAGGCAGAAGGGTATGGTTACCTCTTCTCCAAACAAAAGAATAAAATAAGATTCACCAAAAAAGTCTCCACTCAACCTCTTCAAAATCCTTACATCAACACAACTAATACATATGTTAGAATATAATATAACAAAAAAATAACCACAATAAATTCAAAATCAAATCGAGAAAGAGAGTTAGTAAATAATCGGGCAAAGGAGGCAATGTGAGGCAACGACGTAGCAAGGAAGCAATGGCACAAAGTGTAATACCCCAAAATTTTAAAGCCTAAAATTTAATATTTAACTCCTTTTTTGGAATAATTTAATCTTAAATTATTAATCTAATTATTTTTTGGACGTTTGATTTATAAAAATAGAAAGGATTATTTAACAAATTAAAATAAATTTTTTTTATCGTGCTCTTTTTATTTAAATAAATCTTCAAAACCATAATTTTACCAGAGTTGTTTTCTTAACTTATACCTTGAATTTTGTGTACATTAATTTAATAAATTTTCCATTAACCTAATTTCTAATCCTAACTCTAAAATTAATTTTATTTTTCTTTTCCCCTCTTTTCCTTTTCCTTTTTATTTTTCCTTTTCCTTTTCCTTTTTCCTTTTCCTTTCCTCTTTCATTTTCTTTCCCTCCTTTCGTTCTTCTCTGAGCTAACCAGCCTTCTTCCTCCTTTTTTCTCCCACTAGGCTAAAGCCCCATTCTTCTCCTTTCTCTTTCTCCTCTTATTGCCTGTCTAACCTGCATCCCTCTCCCTTATTTCTTTCTTTCCTTCTTTCTCCTTTGTTGGGCCAGCCCAACTCCCTCTTTATTTTTTTTTCCTTTTCTCCCTCACACGGGCCAGCCTGCCTATTCCTTCTCCTCCCCACTCGACCTCCTTCTCCTTTCCCTTTCTTCTTTCTTCTCATCTGTAGTGTTGAAGCCAAATAGCTTCCTACTTTCACCTTGCACGCCTGCCAACTTCCTCCATCTCACCTATAACCCCAACTTATAGCTCTCTCTCTCTCTCTCGTCCTTTTCCTTCCATGTTTAGCCATGCACACCCCTTATAACCTGCCCTACATGCCCTTTCTTTCCCCTTTCTTCTTCTTCTTCTTCTCCCTACCACCATAAGCCATGCACCTGCCAATGCCCCCTACACCCACCTAACCCCTGCATTGAGCATGCCTATTTTCTCCTCTTCCTTTTCTTGTCCTTCTTTTCTTCCCCTTTGCGTTATTTCTCTCCCCTAAGCTCTCCCTTCTCCTACTTGAGCCTTCCTTTTCTTTCTCCCCTATTTTTTTGTGCCACTCCTTTTCTTTCTCTCGCACTTTCTCCCCTATTTTTTTGTGCCACCCTTAACCGCTGTCTCCACCACCTAACAATTCACCACACAAAATCTCATTCCCCCTACTTCCTCCTTGCACCACCCTAAGCAGCCACTGCATGCCACCTATAGCCAACTCCCCCGCTCTTTCCTTTTCTTCTCCTCTCAACCACATCCTTGTATGCCACCTTGAGTCACCCATCTCCCCTATTTTGCTGCCGCCACCAAAGCCACCCCTTAGCCACCTGACATCACCCCAACACCTCCCTACCTCACCTTACTTGAACTCCCCTACAACCCCTCCCTTTCTCCTCTTTCTTTTCCTTTCTTCATCTTCTTCCCCCCTTCTTTGCACCCTCTTTTCAGCAACCATCTCCGTCACCCTAAGCCACCACTCCATGACCACCAACCACCACCTACACCCTATTATCCCCTACACATAACAACCACCTCAACTCCCCCCCCCCGGTCATCCCCTCAACCCACCTTAACTGAGACCATTTTCCCCTTCTTCTAAAATTTCCTTCCACCCCATTTCACCCCTTTCATGCCATACAAAATCACATTGCCCATGAAGCATGAGTGGTGCTACATAATTTTGAGGTTATTTAGCTAATTTTGAGGTATAATCTTGTTTAGTAATAATATGTATTTAATAAGTATAATTTATAAAAATCATTCTTTTAATTATCTACTAATAATATGTTACTTGTGACATTATTTTTAGGTATAATTTTTACTAATCAAAGCTTAAGCTTTTAAACTGGGATACTAGTAAAGTTTGGTTTTCGATAGAAATAAGGTAACTGTTACCATACTAAATGTATGGATGTATGCATGTTAGCATATTAGGGTTTTGGTATGTGTTTTGTGTGAAAATGATGTGTTGTTATCAAACTCGTGATTATTATGATATCTTTTTATGGTGTAAAATGTGTGAAAAGGAGAACTAAGAAAAGGGGAGATATTGGTAATAAGCATATGTGCATATACATGTCATGGTAAGTAAATATGGACACTTGTAGTCCGAAATAATGCTAATACGAGCTCTAGGAGAATTTTGGTCATTTGGACATATCATAATGTTTAAACCTAAATAAGATGCTTAATGAGTTATATTTGATGCTAAAAATGAATATGGAAGTTTGGTCAAGTATAAGTATAAGTGTTAATATATATATATATATATATATATATATATATATGGCCTAGGAGAAATTTGGTAATTTCTATGTATGATGTTGATTATTTTAATGAAAATGCATGCTAAGTGTTGTGGGATGTTGAAAATGATGATACGAGTTTGTAGCATTAAAAATAATTATTGCATCATGAAATATATTATTTTACATTCTAGGGGTATTTTAGTAATTTCACATGTTCATAGGGAGTGACCTAAATAAATGTGTATGGTAGGTAATAATAGGTGTTAATAATAATAAGGTTTTTGTGGTGTTAAATGATGCAAGTGGGTCATGGATGTTAATATTTTATGTGCTAAGGGTATTTTGGTAACTTTACAAGTAAGAAGGGTGTTTTGGTAATTTTACAAGTAAAAAGGGTAATTTAGTAATTTTATAAGTAAGAAGGGTATGTTGGTAATTTTGCAAGTAAGAAGGGTGTTATAGTAATTTTATAAATAAGAAGGGCATTTTAGTAGTTCGTTAAGTAAGAAGGGCATTTTAGTAATTTTATAAGTAAGGAGGGCATTTTGGTAACATTTTAGTAAATTGTAACTAAGAAGGGTATTTTATCAATTTCATAAGTAAGAAGGGTATTTTCATAATTTTATAAGTAAGAAGATATAATTAGGTAATTTTGCATATAATATGGCAATTAGTTTAATGAACCTTCATATTAGGTAAAAAGTGAAGCTAAATAAGAAATAGGGGTTCATGGCCTTAGTGTCACCTGTTTAAGCATAATCATTAATATTATAAAGCCTAGGAGTATTTTGGTAAATTGGAGTATATCATAAAGAATATGCATGGTTTAGGATTAAAGGGGTAAATTGGGGTGTGTTATAATGTTATTTCCATAAACATGCAAGCGGTGTCTTAATTGCTTATTATGCCTAAGATTGGGTGCTTGTTGTTCTAGAAGTGCATGCTTGGGTTAACATGTAAAATGATCCTTTGGTGTAAGGCTCCTTTTATGGGTCCATGCCTATTCAATGGGTAGTGTCCTTTATAGATTAGCCCACAAGAGTTACCCAGGGTTAATTTTGGATTAAGAGCATAAGACTATCCGAGAAGTTTTAGGGTTTTCCTTTAAACTTTTATTTTTCCCTGTTCAATGATTTTATTCTGTAACCACTAATAGTAGATTTTATTCTTTTAATTTAATTATCGCACTACTCTGTTTTAATTTTGTAATCTTAGATTTATGTGAAGTATATTTTCAGCTTTAGCACTTGGTACCGGAGTGGTGGAAGAAAACCGATCTAGTAATAAGTGTGATAGTAACATCCTCGAAATTGACCGTTTTTGCTTCCACTAAAGTTTTAAAAATGAAAATTTTTGATAGTAAATTTTAGGGGTGTTACACAAAGTCATGGAGAGAAAGAGGGAGGCAATAACACTTGTTTCCGTTGTAAAAAGGGGATTTTGGTGGTGGGATGACAAGCACGGTTGTGCACAATGAGAAAATCAAAGGCACAGTAATATGGTGTAGCTGTAGCCGACACGCAATTTAAACCTTCTTGTTAATAATTGTAGTATTGGTAAATAAATGTGTTGTTCTATACTAAGGATTGAGAGGGTTCACCTCTATTTAACTAGCTCAAAAATAATAAAAATAAAAACTCTAAATCATATAAAATAAATAAAAAAACACTAATGAGGGTTTAAAAAATAGAAAATAATAAAAGGAATAAAGAAAACAAAATAATATCAATAATATAAGTAATAGATAACTTCAAGTATGATAAATATGCTAGAGAAATCAAAATTCACCACTATATTAGGTCAAAATATGATAATAATTTCTAAGTCATCATTTAATCATGAGAAAGAGACTGACGAAGTTGTACATCAAAACCAGGTCTATATACCTTATATTACTTCCCAAAAATAATTAGTACGACAAAGTGCCAATATTAATCCTATTAAATACTAGCAGTATAGTAGCAATAAACAAATCCTATATTTAACTAGAATTAATGCATTAAGTACAATTAGAAGGATGTCAATCTAAGTACCAAAACTAGTACACTATGCACATCTAGCTGTATTTTTCTTCTTTGACCCACACGTATCTAAACGTTTCAACACTCCCGTTAGAATCACAAAACTATGAGGTGAATTGTTATCTAACCTAGCTGCAATTTATACATATAAATCCTAGCATATTTATATGGTCACCTAATAGGTAAATAATCCTACATACTGTTACTATGTAGAAACCAGAACAAGGCATGCATTATATAAATTATATTTGATATATATATATATACAATAACAATTAAAAAAGAGTTAAAGAAAAATCTCACAAAATAAATAAAAAAATCATATTTCAAACCATAATCTAGGGTTTTAGTCTATTCCCTAGTTATAAATAATCAACAAGTCATAATGATCAAATTAATTATACAAAAATATATATCCAAAAATATAAATTAAAAATAGAGAAAGAAATAATCAAAATTAATTATGGATGAAAGATAAAAAAATTATGCCGATGAAAAGGTGTTAAATTTCATCTAAAATAAATTTCTCCAGGTATAATTTTCTCTTTCTTTTTCTCTCGATAGCCTTGATTTCACTACAGGAATTTTCTTTTTCTCTTTTTCTTTTTTTTCTCGACACAACCTCCTTTCTTCTTTGTGTCATTAGTACTCCTCAATTTCTATGCTTCTATGCATGACTTTTGATCTACTTCTCTGACTCTCCTCACTGACAACTACTCTTCTCTTTTTCTTTTCTTTTTTCCTCTATAGCACTCTGCTGCGTCTTCTCTGTCGCTGCTGTCCTTCTACTTCTTCTTTTATTTCTATGCTCGTTTTTTTTTCTATGCTGATGGTTACCCTTCCTCTGCACCATTTCTTCTCTTTCTTTCTTTTGTGCAACCCCTAATTCTCGTGGTCGACTGCTGTTGACTCTTGCACTACAATCCTTCTTTTCAGCCACCAGCCCTTCTCCTTATTTATTTCTTCCTTGGTTCCCTTTCATGCTGCCTCTTAATTTTTGTTGTTCCTAGGCCTTTGGGACTTTGGTTCTTGGGCCAAATGTCTAACCTTTTTTATATTTATTTATGCTTTACCTACAAAATAAAATTAAAAATAATCTTATAATCTAAATGTATTTAATTTATATTAATTTAGCTTAAATAATAAAATTTATACAATTATTATTATTTAAGCATAAAATTATAATTATTCACATATATTACTCAAATAAAATACTCAAAATTAAGATTATAAGGGTATAAAATATATAAAAATATGAATTTATCATAATGCATGCAAATTATATAAGGTAAAGAGCAAGGATTGCTCACGAGCATGGTGTGCGAGGTGCACACGAGCATGAGTGGAAAAATAAGGAGAGGAATGTAGAGGCTATACGAGGATTTTGTATGTCGTATGACAGGAGCATGATTGGGGTGTGTGAGGATACATGGTCGTGAACCTCAACAAAAGTTGAGACAAAGCACTATAGGGATAGAAAAACATAGTACCTTGGGTTGATGATGGTTTGTGACATCAAGGGGAACAATGGGGAGGTGGTGATCGTGGTTTACAAAGGAAAATCGTGGTGTTTAGTAGTTCTTAGTGGCGAGGTGATGCGCTAATGGTTTATGATGGTGGGGTGACATTGGTTCACATGAAACAAGAGCAAGGAGAATGAAGAAGAAAATAAGAAGGGAAAGAAGGTGGTCAGTTCAGCTTAATCTAGAACACCAAAACAAGGGGAGTAAGGGGACTTAGATGTTTGTTGGCATGTGAATGGAGCAAGGTTGACATGGATGAGAAAAACGCACATGAAGAGAAAATAGGTAGAGGTATGGGTGAGCATCGGAGGATGGAACACCCGCATTTTTTACTACATAAAAAATTCATTTTGTAGATGTATTAATTACCAAATGACTGGTTGTTACTGCCACAATTAGCATAAGTTCGGTTCCTTTACCTTTATTATGTCAAGTGATAAGGCTAAAACAAACCATAGTGAAATTAATTTGGCAAAAAATAGAATATCATACATAGGTAGTATTTACGAATAAATATTATCAGTATAATAGGATAACTGAAATACAACAACCAACATAAGAGTATAGTGGAAAACTGATCATAACCAAAAATTATCACCTTTGGGTATGATATCAATTTGTCTAATCTCTCAGAACCAAAGGTCCACTTTGAAAATGGGACCTCTTCTCAAGGGCTCCACTTATCATTCCCACTCTTATACGCTTCAATCCATTCCATGGCATTTAAATAGTGTTCTACAAAAGTAGTATTTGTCGTACTAAGTAAATCACAATACCTCACAAGATATAGCATACTCATATTACACATAATCATGTCAGATTTAAAAGCATACTTGAGAACAAGGAATATACTATAACCACATACCACAATTATGGAATAACATGAATAACATCAAGTCTCAGGTCCAACAATAAAATATAATGCCTCGCTTTACATTATCTCAAGGTATAATAGACATATTGGATTAGTTGAATAGATTCCAAATACCAAGGTAGGGCAATGATGCAACTACCGAACCAAAAAAATCCAAAACAATAACAAATACCAAGGTAGGACACTAAGGCAACTACTGAACCAAAAAATCCGAAACAATAACAAGGTAGAGCACTAAGGCAACTATAGGACCAACACATCCAAAACAATGTCAAGGTAGGGCACTGAGGCAACTACCTAATCAACAAAACCAAAAGATTCCTTTTTATTTTCTTACACAACATGTACTTCCATTTTACATTACTTGATGGGGATGCAATCAACTTAGGAACATTAAGGTACACCCAATCATATTACCTTTACTTTCAAACCCAAAGACACAACAGTACACTTAGTCATACCAGTGCATAAAGGGAATATAATATCCTCCAACCTTATTCACCTAGTCCTTAAGAATCGATACACCCTATAATGCCCGTAGGTAACCAATAGATTAGAATATAGCCTTACTAGGGAGCAGCAACATACTAGGAAACCAAAATAAATGAGGGATAACACCTCATTTCTAAGTAAACTAATCCTAGAGAGTAACCATTCCTAATTCGAGGTCTTTCACTTTAAGTATTAATGTTTTATGAGGTGATAAAAAATATCACATATTATAAAACAATTTCCATTTCCATGCTTAGCCCTTTTTCTTTTTATTTCCAATTATTAGGTGAACCCTAAGATTATTGGTCTATTTCAAGCCTAGTATACATCAAGGTTAACTTATAAAAAGTATAAGGTCATCCTAACATTCAATTATTCGTAAAAATCTATATTAGGTCAAAAATACCAAAATGCCCTTCAAAACCCTATTTTTATCATTTTATTAATTTTCAAATGAAACATTATTATTACGAGAAATTTTTCATGAAAAGGTTTAAAAGGAAATATTTCAAATTATTTTAGCACATAGGCAATCTTTGCATTTGGACAATTAAATTTATTTTTCACTTTTCATGCATTTAGTGGGTTGCACCAACAAAATCCTATTTATGAAACTCTCTTGTATCACATCTTCTATGTAGCATGTACATACATATTTAATATATACTAAATCATTTAAACAAGGAAATTATCATCACAATACATGTAGGGAAATATTATTAACCCTAGGTCATTTGAACAAAAATTATCATAAGCTAATCCTAATCACATGTATAAGCTTCCATGCGAATCATTGTAACCCCGCATTAGAAATCATGAGACATTTATCATGGAATTTAAATTACTACTTGATAAGAATGAAAATCCTAACAAAATCCCAGACATGCGAACATAAATCATACAATATCTTAACATGCATATAGCTTAACTTTTAACAATTGTACATATCATCCATTCAACATGTTATTATTTTATCAGGCATGTCATAATACTTGAAAAGTATAAAACCCTAACATGATTATAGGTATACAGAATCCTAGCATGCTCACACATAAATTATACCATCTTATAAGTGATTAGATTTACCTAATCCAAGCTCATATAAAAAGTCTTCTCCAAAATTTTCAAGAATTACTTAGGAATTTAACACACAAACACATACGTATTAGTATTTTAATATCACACAACAATAACCCAAAAAATTCCTAAAATAACTCAAGGATTACTAACTATTTGAAGTAAGGAAAAATAAGCCAAATAAAACTCAAGCAACAAAAGAGGAGGACTCAGTGGAATTTGCCAAGAAAGAAAAGAGGAGCAATGGCAGCTTTGGTCAAAGCTTAGGGGTGTCTTTGATAGGAATGGTAGGTGCAAGGGAGGGGAGAATGATAAGGAAATCTATAGAAAATGGAGAAGAAAAAGGTGGCACAAAAGACTGAAGGTAGAGGGAAGGGCTTTGGTGGATAATAGTGCATCAAAGGGGGTGAGCTTCGACAAACTTAGCCAAAGGAGGAGAGGGACTTTGATGATTTTGGCTAGTGGTTAAGGGTGAGGTGCAGTGGTTTTGGATGAAGGAGATGAGGGCGGAAGGACAGGGATGGCTAGTGGTGTGGTGGTGGTTTCAGTGGAAACGAATGAAGCTAAGGGGAAGAAGAAGTTTTATGTGGTTGGATGAGGGAAGTGGCTTGGTTTTGGTGAGGTTGTGCATTGGTGTTAGGGTGCTTTTGATAGGAGTTACCGGTGTATGGGTGAGGGATTGATTGTAGTGGCCGGTGGCAAGGAAAAAGGCTAATGGTGGAGTGTGTTGTAAATAACATAGTGAGGATGAAGGTGCAACAACAGAGCAATGAATAGGGTTCTTGGACACAAGAACTCTCGGGGTTAAGGCACGACACAAAAGGGAGAGAAGAACGGGTTAAAAAGATGATGGCATGAGGGAAAATGTGGAGCAAAATAGGGAGAGGTAAACATGGGGGAAAGGGAGGTAAGGTGCAAGTATGGTGTAGGGAAGAAAAATTGTGCGAGAAGAATATGAGTAGGGTGAGGTAAGAAAATTTAGCCCACGGTAGAGGAAAGTTTAGGATAATTTATATAGGTGAATAGCTAGGTAGAAATATCCGGATAAAATTATCACATTACCAGAATTAGGGTTTACTCAATGTAACAAGTACCGATTAAGATCCAACATAGGTTTAAATTTTAATACGCATTCTCTAGAAAATTTTAACCTGATTAAATTTTATACCTAATAAGTCATAATAATAATAAACATATTAACAATATATTTATTACCAACTATCATAAAATAATTATTACAACTAATACAGATTATTATCGATTTATAATTAGGGTTTTTAGAAAAGGGGTATTACAGTTACACTAGGGAAAGTGGGATATAGAGCAAACTATTCACAATAAGGTAGGGGTGCTGAGGAAAAGCATCCGGTTAGCATAATTAGGATTTCTCTGTAAAATGGATACAGACCGGTCTAAGGTTAAAACTAATAACCCAAATTCTATCCAAATTTTACCCTATTAAATTTATATCTAATATAGGACATCCTAAAATAATTATTATAACTAATCACACATGATTTTCAGTTTATAATAAGGGTTTCTATAAATGGGATATTACAATTTAAGTCAAGATTCTTATTCGACAAATACACTAAGGTCTAACACAACAATTAAATCAATAAGGACCACAAGGGTCATCACACTCATTACCATGACAACATAGGTTTAGGCATTACGCCATAGCTTAAACAATTGTTTTTACATATTATGATTCAATCCTTCATTAACCAATTATTCCAAATAATTCCAAGGCTAGCCCTAAGGTTAACTATGTAGAAGTCAAAGGTAATCTTTGTAGTCAACTAGGGATGAACTAAATCCAACATATTCCAATTATTTATGCTAGGCCCATTTTTAGTCACAAATGACCAAAATGTGTTTTAAAATCCTGATCGTCACATTTTATTAGATTTAACACCAAAATTTATTATAATTAATGTTCTCGTGAAAAGTCTAAAATAGAATAACTTAAATCACTTTAGCGTGGAATTAAATTTTAAGATATGGCACATGACTATTTTACTCCTATATATGAACTAAGCATGTTAAACATATAAAGTCTTGAGCATTGATATCTAATGTAGCATTAATTTAATGATAATTATGCATAAGAATTTTAGGCATATATTTGGCCCTCATGGAGAAAATAAAGCATGACATAAAATAAAATATAAGTATATTCATAGACCACACAAATATAAAATCATACAAAACTAACTCTAATCATGTTATATATCAAAATTTAACTAAAACGTCAAGGAATATAATGGAGTGTTTAACATGGCAATATAATGGCTTGGCAAGGCAACCGTGCCTTAATCAAAAGCCTAACCCTAAAATGTAACATTATCTAGCATCATTTTACCTATGATCATATACATATAATTTCATATTTTAAGAACCATAAAAGTATACATAATAATTAACTACCAACATGCTAACAAATTATATTTCATAAATCATATATTATACATAATATCTCATGCTTTTCATTTTTCTCACATAAAATTACAGTCTTGCATTAAAATGAAACCTGGCATGATTCTAGCCTCAAAAGACCTATCATGCTCACATAAAAAAATTGTATTATCTCTGAAATAATTGGATTTAATTCCAAGGTACACGAAAATGCACAACAAAATGACTCCTTCAAGACCACCTAAGAAAATAACACTCAATAACATATATTGGCACTAATACGATACAAATATCAATTAACAAGAACTAAATAAGAACAATCGAAAGAAAACCAAAGAAAAGAAATTGGGTGAGATTGGAATGGATGTAAGGAAGCACCAAAGCAAGCAATTCACGCTGCCAATGCCCAGCAGCGTAAGGTCCGCATGCAGTGAAGGGGATTATTATATTTTGATTAATAGTAATAATAGAAGTAATATTAATTTTAATAATAATATTATTAATAATGTTATTGTTGGTAATATTAATAAAATATTATTTATTTATTTCTCTTATTATTTTTTAAAATATTAATAATATCATTAATATTAATTTCTTAATAATAATAATAATAATATTGTTATTGTCCGTAATATTAACATTATTATAATTATTATTAAAGGAAATAGTAATTATACTAAAATTACTTTTGCTGTCATTATTATTACTAATAATATTAATATAATAGTAATATTATTATTATTATGATTGATTTTATTAGTAGCATTAATAATAATAATTTTTTTAAATGAAAAACATGAAGAAAACAAATGCATATATTTGTATAAAAAACTTAGAAAATATATTACAATTTATTTTTTAATTTTTTAACAAAGTTGAAAATTTTTATTTTTCAAATTTATATTATAAAAAATATTTAAAAAAATTATAGACGCGTTTTCTAATTTTCTAAAAAAAAAGAGGAAAACATGTTTTTTTATAAAAAAAAGTTAAAAACAACATAATTTTCGACAGCTAAACACACCTAAATTTTCTTTGCCTCAAAAATTATTAATTACTCGTCATCCGTCCAAAATGCCGGCCGACGCACGGTAATTAGGGTCAATATGTTGGCAAAACCTGAAGCAAAGCGAAACCCAGTAATTGTACAAGGAGGTAAAGAAGCGATGGAGTAAATGCCGACAATTCAATGGCCAGAATCCCAGCTGCCCAATGAATGGTCTAGACTCCTAGCTGATTCATCAAGTCACTCCCGCATTATACTACTATCAAACAATATACTGTAATCATTAATCAGAGTGCCACACACACAAAGGGTATAATTATATCGATCGCTCTTGCATAAAATCTGTTGATTTGAAAGTTACGTTAATCAGCGGGGTCACTAGTATAAGGGCATTATTATTGGTGCCTGTATTAATTTGACAAAGGGTACGTGCCTCGTGCCCTGAATTAATCTGCACTCTGCCAGCTTCTTGACAGTTGATTTAAGTAATTTGTTGCCATAATTGAATAAGAAGCAAGAAGTACACCACGATAACTTGCAGCAATCAAATAAAGCCACGCAACGTACCCTATTTGCGTACGTAATCAACAAAACAAAAGCAAAACTCTGCATGTGTGTTCGGGCCTTGGATTCAGCTAATAATGCCACTATCTAGTTTACATTTTTCCTGCGTTAGAAGGAAATGCAACGATTGATACCTACCTCATATTTCGTCGCCCTAAATGTTCCAGTTAAGTTCAGATCTCGCTTCCTAAATGAATGAGCGTTGAAATATAATGCTAAAAACGGTGCAAAGTTCTAGCTCGCAACACCTGATTTTTGTGTTTAAAAGTAAAATGAAATACAATGCTAAAACGTAGATTTAACAAAAATGTACGACTAGGAGCTATTAGCCTATTACAAATGCACTATCACATGATATACAGTTGCAAATCATGCGGAAAAAGCTGCCCACAATTTGAAATATATAATTACATTTGTTAAAATAAAATAATGCATGTGTATTTGTTTTTAAATGTGTACATTTCTCTCTTATATTTGTGTAAAAAATGAATGTGTATGTGTATCATATATTTATGTCCTAAAATGCATGCATTCTTATCTCAAAAGAAGTATATTCTTGTATTGGAATAATATATTTCTATATATATATACAGATACATTCATGTCCTAAAAATTATGTATTCTTATCATATAAGATGTGCATTATTGTATTTAAAGTACTATATTATAGTACTAGTAGATCTCTAATTTCAAGTAAGCAAAGTATTGTCACAAAAAAATTTACATTCTTATTGTAAAAGTTGTGTATTATTATCCTAGGAGATGCACACTCTTATATTCCCCCCCCCAAAGATATTTATTTATATGATTATATCTTAAAAGATATATATTCATGTCCTAGAAGGTGTATATTTTTGTAAAAATATGTTTTCTTCTTCTTAAGAATGTATACTATTGTTATGAAAGATGTGTATATATTTTAAGACATTTATTTTGCCTTTACAATTGTAAAAAAATGGGTGTGTATTTATGTCCTAGATGATGTATATTTATATGCTGAAAAATATTTATATTTATACATGAAAAATGTATATTTATATCTTGAATGTTGTGTATTGAAATCCTAGAAAAATGTGTATTATGGATATGGAAAATGTGCATTATTGATCTAGAAAATGTGCATTTTTGTTATAGAAGATGTATAATTATAAGACATGTATTTGTTTTTAGGCTTGTATATTCCTTTACTCATATTTATATAAATAAAAGATATGAATAATTATCTTCGGTGGTATATATGTAATGTAATGTTAGAATATATATTTTATTTGAGACGTGTAATTCTCCCTTACGCTTGTATAAATAGACTGGTGTATATTTCTTTTCCTTAAATATGTGTATTTATATCTTGAGAAATATATATTATTGTTCTAGATGATGTGTATTCATATTATAAAAGATGTGTATTTATAACATAGAATATGTGTGATATAATCTTGAAAAATGTGTATATTTATCCAAAAAGATGTATATTTTTATTTTAAAAGATGTGTATTTTATTTAGGAATAAATGTATTCCTCTAGCATATGTAATATTTTTATAAAGAAAAATATGAAGAAAATGTTGGTGTATATATTTAATTTTTTATTGATCAAAAGTTAAAATAATTAATTTTAAATCTTTGTAAAAGATGGTAACCACTATTATATTATCATATACACCATAATAGAAATAGCTAATTAGGAATAAAAAAATTAGCTTATAATTAGTAATCATGGAACATAAGTTAAGGATATTAGTTGTGTGTATTCAAGTTTAAATTATTGCGTCATTCACAAACATGGGTGATAGATTTTTTTAGTTCAAATTAAGGACAAACATATTTTGCATTAAACTTGTAGATGTGTATTAGACCATATTCACCATGCATCAGGGAAACATCTCCACGGTGCAAATTGCCAATGATAAAGGATCGATGAAGGGAAAGAATGGTGACCTCATCAAATAATTTTTCTTAGTATGAAAATATGGGAGACAATTCATGTTAGTGGTATTCCCTATTAATCAATTTTGGTGATAATTATATCTTACCGGTTGAGATTAAAGTTGTGTCGGACATTTGTCATTCACGCAACTAGGTTAGTTGCACATCAAAATGAGCTAGATTTAATATAACCGAATTAAGATGCCTGGTATCATCTATACTTGCTAAAATTGTCTAATACTAGATTGAATTGAGCACCTTAGCAAGCTCATCTTTTTTGTTAATAGAGGATTAAGCTACTAGAAATATATAGAGAAGTCAGTTAAGGATATACAACAATCAGTTTAAAGCAAAAAAAAATTAAACCATATTAGCACATTATTTTGGGTTATTATTCGAGACGAGGCATGATATACCAATCTTCGGTCTAGGTTTCAGTCCTAAGGTGAAAAAAGGTCAGTCCATAATTGAGTTTCAATTCTATTGGATCTGATCCAAATCAAACCTCTCTTTTCAATCTAAATTGAAAAATCTTAAACATTTTATGTAAACAAATAAATAAATATTACAATTTTGATCTTAACCAACCTAAGGATAGCTATTTCAACTCGATCTTTAGTATTCATTTTAGAAATACCCAATCTATAATTTAGACCCAATTTTAATTCAGTTTTGGAACCCAATTTTGGAGCGGAGCACCCCAAAAGCAATATTAAGCTTATTTATGTGGATACTAGTAGAGGTATGACATCTAGCGTGCACATTCTGACATGATTTCTTGATATTGTTGCTAAATAACTTGTTTTTTCTATTCAATCACCATATCACCAAACAATGAATAGGAATAATAATATAGATAATGAAAACGACAATCAAATTGGCTTAGAATATGGATTTTATTTATGAAATAGAGGAATTCAAAAAATTATAAAGTGATTTCAATCTAAAATTTAAAATCCTCTATCCTCTCTTTTCATGCAAAATTATCCAACTAGGGTTTACTAAACATTATTATTTAACTTTAGAGAACAAAACATGTAAAAATTGAATTGTGGTTGGAGTTTATATATATAAACTGTTTGACTAAAACATGGGGACCCATATTAAGTTTTAGAATTTTGACCTTAACCCAAAAAAATAACCATAATAACCATCCAAGAAATGCTAGTCATGTTAAACAACATGAGAGCTACATGTTTTATCCTTTACATTTGATCAACACTTAAATCATCTAGCACCTAGTTCATGCACATGGGGATCCTCCACAATATTCATACACCATGACTCTTATATTTTCAAGATCCACCATGCAACAATATGCTACTTTGAGAATGGAAAAAAAAATTTGTTCATACACAACCATAGTTTATCAGTGTTAACAAGATTGATTAAGATACTAGAAAGATTTTGGGAACCCAATACCTTCTCTATTCTTAGCGCTTTATCTTCCACAAGACTACAAATGAAGTGATACCTCCTCTTAATATTCTTCATTCTTGTATGAAAAACTAGATTTTGCACAAGTTGAATCACACTATGACTATAACAATAGAGAATAACATTATCCTGCTTGTAGCCAATCTCTTCTAGAAATATGGATAACCACACCATCTCCTTACCATCCTCTAACATAACCACATAATCAACTACTGTTATAAACAAAGAGATAAATTTTAGTGGTTAGACATTTGGCTAATTGTAGTAGTGCCCACAATAGAGATATATCCAAAAGTACTCTTGACGATATCCATACCCCTACTAAAGTCAACATCAATGAAACCTTCTAGCTTAACATCACTTTTACTGAACATAAGAACTATATATGAGGTGCCCTTCATATATTGTAGGAGACACTAAACTACCTCCTAATGAGTCTTCATAAGTGTAATACCCCAACTATTTGTGAAGTATATTGAATTACAATTTATGGTATTTATTAAGATTTGATAATGTTTGATTTTGATTTGAAACTATAATTGAGTTTGAGGAAAATTTAGATTTGAATAATTTTGCAAATGGAATAAAATGAGGTTTGAGGGGGACTAATCGATTAGTAAGTTTTTTCAGCTAAAAGGTTTTTCTCGATCGAACTAATTGACTAGTTGGAAAACCGATCTATTGGTTGGTAGAATAGTCAACTGGTATGCTAAATCGATCGCTAGTTTGTTGAGATGAGTATATTTTTAAAACTTGATTTTTATGGGATACCTTATTATACCAAAATGGAACCTTGATAATCCCATTCTAAATTTTATTTAAAGATTATTAGCCTTTCTTATCATGCATTTGGCCTAAACTTCTGCCTTGAATTGATTCTAGGGTTCGGTTTAAACAATTGAGGGGGAGGTTGGCTTCAGCTTTATCTTCTTCCACCTCTCTCCTCTATACATTTTCAGATCATTGCTTTGATTCCCATACCTAACTCTACTTAGCTGGGAGATTTCTTCTACAATGATTGTTCATTTTCTCTCTTATATTTGACCTCTTTGGGCGAATTCGACCTACAATTTTCAAAAATATTATTTCAGCACTGGATGGAGGTTAGCCTATTTTTGATGAAATCCACCTATTCAACTCAAATTCTTATGGTAGAAATTAGGGTTTCTTGATTTGCCACTAACCACACTCATTCTTGCACCATTTTGATGGCTAGAAATATCCCTAATCACCGTTTCCTTTCACTCTTCTTTCAGCCACTTAAATATTCCAGCTCTCTCTAACCTCATTTTCTTTTCTCTCCAACTCGAGCTTAGTTTCAATGTCTTTCCACACTTTCAATCCTTTCTCTTTCTCTTCTTGTTTATCTTTAATTAAGGGAGGGTTAGATTTAGGAGGAAGCTAAGTCTCTCTTTCAACATAAATTCTCTTTATTTATTTATTTTTAGGTTTCGTAATTCTTTTTTCTGGTAATTTGAATTTTAATTTATCAAAAATCATTCATTAAATTTATAAAGGTTTAGCTTATCCCTCTTCTAAGGTTTGGAAATGGAAAATCTCTAGGTTCACTACTATGGAAACAGGAAATAATAACGGGGCATTAATAACAGTGGTTCGAAAACCGTCATCAAGTGCGTGAAAATTAATGCGCGGGAAGTTTTAATAACGGTTTTAAGTAATAACCGTTATTAAAAGTTTCAATAACGGTTCAAACAAGAACCGTTATCAAAATTGGCCAGGTTTTAATAACGGTTCCTGTAATAACCGTTATTAAATCATGTTTTAATAACGGTTCTTACAGGAACCGTTATTAAAAGTTCCTTTTAGTTCGTTCGATCTTCTCTTTCGTGCCAAATATTTCAGACTCTACCGCTTCCCTCTCGTACTCTCTTTCTCTTGCGAACCCTTGCACCACTGCTCCCGCTCCTCTGAATTAAGGGAAACCGTCTCACCGCCATCTCTCCACCACCCGTCTGCCATTCTTGCAAACGTAGCCAGCATTTGTACCTTCGTCGTTGCCGTTCTCAACTTGTACGCCGTAGCTCCCTTTACGTATGTGTTTTTCTTCCTTCATTGCTTAATTTGTCTCTACTGATATGTATATATATATACATCCATGCCTGTTGCACCGAAGAGGTTGTGTTTGATGTGTTGTTCAAAAATCTGTTGTTTGATGTGTTGGTGAAAAATTTTGCTGTGGCCTTTTTTGATTGTGGCCGGCCGAGACCTTAATTTATATATATATATATGTGTGTGTGTGTGTGTGTGTGTGTGTGTGTGTGTGTGTGTGTGTGTGTGTGTGTGTGTGTGTGTTTATAAGTTATTTTATAAAAATATGTATTATTATTTTAAGAGAATCTACAAGTCTAAAATATATATTATTATCATAAGATATGTACGTTCTAAGTATAAAATTAAGGTGTATATATTTTTTTTAGCTAGCACTCACATTATTATGCAGATAATGTGTATTTATATGCTTTTTTTAATATATATTTTGTAAGACGTGTATTTATATTCCGTAAAATGTGTGTTTATATGTGTTCTATTATATGTATATATATTTATAATATTTTTATATATAAGATGTGTATATATAATCTAAAATAATTGTGGTTAGGGTTAGGGTTAGGGTTGGGGTTAGGGGGAGGGTTAGGGTTAGGGTTAGGGTTAGGTTTAGGATCATTATTTTATGAGGTTTAGTGTTATTTTTTATTATAATTTATTAGGGTTAATTATTGTTAGGGTTACAGCTGTATATTATGACCGACCGAAGATTACTATTATACAAATTAACGCCACATTTCATTCACCGTCGGTCTCGAAAAGGCGGAACTAATGGAGAGTTTGAGTCGGAATCCGCGGATTCGTATCTGAATACGAGGAAGTGCCCAATGGCAATGGAATTGTGTGTGACGAAATCTTCCCATCCGTTTTGAAACCAGACTCTGCCTTCTTCCTTAACTAGTTGTACTGGCCATTTTGCTGCGTTCGGGACGTTGAGGTATGCATGAGTGGGGAGACCCTTGCCATGGTTCTTCACGAATTTTTCTGGAAGTGCCTGTGATCACAAATGCAAGGCAGAGATTCCACGCACCGTTCAGTTTCCAAAAGTTTACTATAGGATCCTTTCGGTATGATTTCTTCCAAAATTTTCTAACAAAAATCAAAATAACATTTTTATTGCTTAAAATTTATTCCATACCATCTTTTTAAGCAATAAAAATGTTATTTTGATTTTTGTTAGAAAATTTTGGAAGAAATCATAATTTAAAGTAAAAAAAATAATGTCATTTTTAGCCCAATTTATTTTTTTCCTTTTACTTGAAACTTTCCAAAAACATACCGAAAGGAGCCTATAGTAAACTTTTGGAAACTGAACGGTGTGTGGAATCTCTACCTTGCATTTGTGATCACATGCACTTCCAGAAAAATTCGTGAAGAACCATGGCAAGGGTCTCCCCACTCATGCATACCTCAACGTCCCGAACGGAGCAAAATGGCCAGTACAACTAGTTAAGGAAGAAGGCAGAGTCTGGTTTCAAAACGGATGGAAGATTTCGTCGCACACAATTCCATCGCCATCGGGCACTTCCTCGTATTCAGATACGAATCCGCGGATTCCGACTCGAACTCTCTATTAGTTCCGCCTTTTCGAGACCGACGGTGAATGAAATGTGGCATTTGTATAATATTGGTACATTATGGAAGAAGGCTAGAGCAACAAAACATGGATATATTAATGAAGATGTAGATGTTGCAGCGACAAAAATTGTAAGTTTGTAGATATTTGAAACCCTGCTTACTTTTCTTTTAGAAAACTATTATATTATGCTTATTCATGTAAGCTAATTTTACATATATTATATACATTACAGGACGAACTTCAAGCGTCAGATGGTGAGGAGGGGGTAGACCAATATAACATTGTATCACATGCTATAGGAATTGTAGAACACCCTGGAAGACACAGGGGTCTCGGATTAGGTGTTACGAAAACGAGCGTACGTGGTCGATCTTGTAGTTCTCGTAACGGTTTTAATAACAGTATTAGGTAGCGATCTATTTATTCTACATGCATTTTCAGGTTTGTATTTCGTCTACATCTTTCGGTCTTCCAGCCTAGATTTGTGAACTCTTTACTTTGGGGTGTAGAGCTACCAAGTTGTGGTATGCCCACTAATTTTTATTCCTAAGTATAGTTGGTGTATTGAGACATTGGTACACTTATAGATTGATTGAAATTATGGTGTGATTGCAGATTTAGTATGAATTGATGTTGTTTTACATTGCAGATTTGGTAATTGTTTGAACATACAACTGTGTATGTGGGCAGGAACAAAAGAGAAAAATTTAAAAAAAAAAACATATAGTTTTGATAACGGTTCTATGAAAACCGTTATTAAAGCATAGGTTTTAATAACGGTTTCCCATAGAACCGTTATTAAAAAATGAGGCTTTAACAACGGTTTTCATAGAACCGTTATCAAAAATTTAGGTTTTAACAACGGTTTCTCATAGAACCGTTATTAAAAACTGAGGTTTTAATAACAGTTTTGTTTAAGAACCGTTATGAAAAGCTCCTTTTTAATAACGGTTTTTAGTTAAAAACCGTTATTAAATATTAAATTTACGCACATATGCGCGGGTTTTTGTGTATTTTTCATGACGGTTATGAACCGTTATTAAAGATTTAATAACGGGCGATTCAATAACGGTTGAAAACAGTTATTAAAACTATAAAATAACCGTTATTAAAACCCCTTTCCGTGGTAGTGGTTGAGTTTCCCTATTTGTGGAAAAAAAATTTCTTGTACCAAGTAAGTCATTTTTACTTTTGAAAGGTAACTTAGTTAAGCATGTGTTGGGGGTGAATTCTTTAAACTCCTGGGTTATAAGTTGGCATGAGAATATTATTTTAAATTGATGCATGTTGATTAACTTATAAATTTTGAGAAACATGTATGATTTTAGGGAAATTAGGTCAATTCAATTAATTATGAAGCATGCCTTAGTTTATGAGCTAAAAAGGTGTTGGGATGATGCCACAATATGTTTTAGTTGAATGTGGCAGGAATTTTAAGGATTATTTTAATGAAAAATGTTTGTGTTAGGTTGCTTAAGGGCAAACTAATTACTTAGTCTTTTAAAATGATCGATTGGTCGACCCAACCCATTGATTGGTAGGTCTGTGGTGACCTTGGTTTGCTCTGTGCTTAAACCTATTGACTAGTTTGGTAGAATAAATCAGTTATTCCTAGAACAATTGACTAGTTTAGCCAAAATGATCAATTCATTTAAGGGAACCATGGGTTTGGCTAAGCAAAACCAATCATCTGGTTAGCCTAAATTAACCAATTAATTGGCTCAACTAATCGAATGGTTCGGTCAACTTATGTGATTTTGATCATTTAACTTGGTGTAACACCCTAAAATTCATTATCTTTTTTTTTTACAGAAACACTTAAATTAAAACCCGTGAATTTTAGGGGTGTTATCGCCACACTTAGTACCAGACCGATTCACTCCTACCATTCTAGTACCAAGTGCTAAGGATAAGAAAAGATTTTCATCAAACTCATATTAATACTTAAACCAAAAGTTTATAACATAGAAATCAGAGTACGCATAAAAGTTTACATAATCCAAAGTATAAAATAAAAGTTCATGGGAAGGAAATAATGTCTACAAACTTTAAGTTTGAATCTGGAAAATTCAATACATAGGAGAAATGATAGAAAGGAATAGTAATATCATAAGCCTAGAAACCGGCCACGCCACTTCGATAATCAATCTAGCCCATGATCATCACTCAACCTCACCTGATGCCTCATGGAAATCAATGGCATCAAAATAGGCATTGCCCACCTGCACAAAGTCAGAAGGGCCTCCTCCTCATGGGAATGAGCAGCACCCATAAAAGGGGTGGTCAGTACGCTACGTACTGAGTAAGGTAATAATGCACTAAGGCCAACACATATAAGCACATAATTCAAACCAGATAATAATAAAACAACATGCGATCACTTTAGAGAAATAATAATCAAAGGCTATTTATAGTCCGAATTAATTAATTAATTAATTAATTAATCTCTTATAGATACTCATTTCACACCATGCTCTTTATCAAGTCCATACAAGTACGGGAACCCCACTATTTTAGCTGGTAGATCGGTCTCTAGGGCACTCCGGCACCTGACCACTATTATAGTCGGTGGATCGGTCACTTATAGGGTAACATATCCTAACCGCTATTATATGCAGATGGATCGGTCTAGCCCATGCTCGCATGGTGTTCCACTGTAAGTATTAGTATTTTACGTGTCTTAACAAACTTTAGGGTTTGGTTTATTGAGCTCGGGATCCCCCACTATTATAATTGGTAGATCGGTCATACATAGGGAAACATGCCCTAACCACTATTATATGCCCGTGGATTGGTCTCCAGGGCACCTCGCTACATGGCCACTATTATATCGGTGGATTGGTCTGGACTCAACTCAATAATCTTTCACTTTACATGATTAATGTCTTATGTGTCTTATTCATAAATTAACCCTAGACATGCATGACTAATTCCCTCTATGCTTATCCTCCAATTGACCGGCACCATATCATGAAAACCCTACACCTCCTAACTTTCCCAACAACCTTTCCTCTATACTCTAACTCATATTAGAAGTCCAACTTCAGTATATATGTGTCAAGGCCCACTACTGTACTCCTCCAATCCGCTCATTACCTTACTCTAAGATTTTTCCTCAGAAACCCTAATTTAGGCCTAAGTGGCCCATCCTACTCAATCTTACACATCTCAAATCATTTTAACACTCCACACATCACAACCATATATTCCACCCTCATCCTCACACTCCAATCACCAAGTACATGTGTGACTACAAAAATCCTAAGTAGCCACACCAAACCCTAATTGGCCACACTAAACCCTAGCTCGGTCTCCTATGTAACCTTATACAATCCCATGTACTATTTTTCATTCAAAGCATTCCAACACTCAAACAACGCCTCCATTACCTTCCCCCCACCTCATATCAACTTTCCATACATAAACTTTACCCCCATACAGACTTTATACCCCCATGCAACCCTTCGAACTTGTTCATGCAAAATCCTAAAACTTCCACGTGAAACCCTATATTCCTCCATCTAACCCTAGATTGTAACACCCCCATTTTTACCACTTGAAAATTTATTTAAAAGAGTTGATTGCGGAAGCTAAGCCAATAAAAAAAAACGTAGGGTGTTACCGCCACACTTAGTATAAGTCCGGTTCCTCTACCATTCTTACACTAAGTGTTAAGGCTAAAATATTTATCCACTTAAATTAAGAATAACAATGGATAAGAAGAAGAGAAAGGTTTCATTATAATATTAAATTTTTCTAATAACACATGATTAAACAAAAGAGTTACAATTGACAAAGGAAAGAAATACATAAGGGGACATAAGAGTCCAAAAGAAATCCAGATCAAAAGATGACAGAATGGACACCGGATAGTCCTAACTCTCAAACCCCACCAAAAGCCATCATTTTGTACCCTCAAAGTACTCCTGCAAGGTAAAGACTGCCCTTTGAATAGGCAGGGGACCATAAAACGGAACCCATCAGTACAACGGTACTGAGTAAACCAATATACAATACTAAACATGTAAATATCACATGGGGCACATAGAAAGTAACACAAAGTATCATGTCATAACATATTAACTAGTACATACCATAGCAAAGTGCCACATTCATACCATAACTCATATCATGCCACATGCCACATGTCCATCACAACAAACTTAACCATATTACAAATATTTCATTAATCCAACTATACCGAGGGTGTTCCACCAAAAGAAAAACACCCAAACCATAATTAAGGTCTTTCACAATAACCACATCTATTTCACTTATAACATGATAAGGAAATCACCGAGATAATTACCAACCAATGTGCCAAATCCAAATAGTGCACGAATGCAACTATCAAACCAACATACCAAAACCAAGTAGTGCACGAGGGCAACTACCAAATTGACAAATCACAACAATACATTTACATCCTTATACAACAATTTTTCATATTTTATTTACTCGAGGGGATACAAATAATAACTCGGAGACATAAAAGTACACCGGTCATACCGGCGCATTAAAGCAACACAGTATCCTCCCAACTTGTAACCCAGAGACATAAAAGTACTCTGGTCATATTGGTGCAATAAAGCAACGCAATATCCTCCCATCCTTGGACACCTAATCCTTAAGTATTGATACTCCCTATAGGGCTCGTAGGTCACCTATAGAGTAGACTAGGGCCTTACTATGGCACAACCGGCACACCAGAAAACCAAACAAATCAAGGACTCCTACCTCGTCTTTAGGGTAGCTACCCCTAGAGAGAAACCATTCCCAAATCTCGAGGTCTTCCACTTTAAGTATTAATATCTTAATAAGGTGATCATAAAATATCACATAATGCACAATGATTCCAATTTCATTCTTAACCTTTTTTTTTTATTTTATTTCCAATTATTCCTATCATACATATATTTAAAATGCATAAATTTAACATACCATTGCATAAAAATATATGGTCACAAACTTAGAGAAATTAATAACAATACATGATGCATGCATACCTTTTTTTTTATGAGATTATAAGAAAGCATAAATCACACTTAAGCATAACATAAGAAACTTTAAACATGTTATCACATGATTTTTATATATTTAGTAGCAGCATATGGGTTACCTCTTTCCAAGCACAAGTAGTAAAATAACACAAAGAATTCCCAAAAGAATATCAACACCTTCAAAAGATGGAGACACAAGAGGAGAAGATAAAGGATAGCAACTTCACAACTTAACCAAAAATCTAACCTTCTTTACTTATTTAAAAATAAATAAAGGCTAGATAGAAGGAAATTTAGAAGTGAAGAAAAGAGACTAAGGATAAATAGAGGAGGATGGGTCTTAGTTATAAGCTCAACAAAGCTTAAGAATACTTAGCAAAATAACCAAAATGAAGAGAAAGGTGGGAGCAACCAAGAGGAGAAAGTGAGAGAAATGATGAATGAAAATAAATAGAGACAAATGGGGTATAATTATATGATGGAGAGACCAAAAATATGCATCCACAAGAGGGGGGGATAGCTTGTTCAACACTTGAATGATAAAGGACAAGATGGTTGAGTGTGTAAGGTGGTGGATTGTAGTTAGGTTTAAATAAAGTTATGAAAACCAATCAATCAATCAAGGGATGGGGTAGGTGATGGTTTGCAGGTCCAAAGTCATCTTTAATCATGGGGAATGCAAGTGAAGAAGGTTGAGTGCAAGAAAAGCCAAAGTGACACAACAAGTAAAGGTAGAAAGTGTAAGAAAGTAACTTTAACTCAAAATTTGGTTGAATGAATAAGACAATGATCAACTAGATACACAATCTAATCATGGAAGTATAAAGAAGTAATTTCGTGCATGAACAGTAATTTTAGGATTTATAAATTATTTTTAGTGGTGGAAAGATCAATAAAAAGGATAAAATTAATAAAAAATAGCAAATAAGCTCATAAAATTACGAAACTTTGTAAAAGCCCTTGAAATAATATTTTAAACTCACTTGTAAAATTTTATGAATTGAAAACAAGATTTGATATATAAAATATTGAACTTACGGTTAATTAACAAGCTTATAAGGTAATTACTAACATAAATACCAAAATTATTCCGAAAATCATGAAACTTTCCAGATAATCCTATTTAATCATTTAAAACCTAAATATAAATTTTCATAATTTTTGACACACATATGATATGATATTTAGCTAGTATACCGTGATTATATATTTTGCATATAAAATTCAAAAGGGATAACAAACACAAATAAAATTAAACCAAAATTTCCAGATTTACATTTAAGAACATTTAGGACTTGAATAAAATTTTATAAGAATATTTTACAAATTTTAAACATAAAAGTACACATATATAAATAGTATTTTATAAACAAAGTACGTTTAGCCGTAAAATCGCAATTACTACCGAATCACTTAAAATAATATTGAGGCTATAAAATGTTCTACAATAATTTATGTAATTAAGTTACACATAATTATAACTAGTTAAAAATGGGGTATTACATAGATTCCTCCATACAACCCTAGATTCCTCCACTCATGATCATGCAACACCTAGGTCAACTCCACCTCATTTCACTCCATATCAATATGTTACATAACTTGCATGCATATCTTATGGGCCCCATCATTACACATTAAGAACACAACTTATACATATGAAACACATTCCATAAAATATCACAAGGACATACCTCCACTTTAAGCCATACTAGATGTAAATTAGCTATAACAATACACATAAAATACATCATATAACATGACACGTGGCATACAAGGCATGTAAAAACACATTACATACAAGCGGTCTTAGCTACACCCTTACCTAAAATGACACCGGTCTTGGAGTACACTCCTATGCCTCCTTAGGACTTTGATTGGTTTCACCTATATAAGGGAAAAGCTAAAGATTAGATTTCCTCCTACCAAAAATACTATTATTCACTAATTTATTCTATGACTAGGTTTTTGATAAAATAATAACATATTAATAATAATGACATTAACTAATTACTAATTTTGCTAAATATATAAGAAAGAATAGTAATATCGTAAAAGTTAATAATATAATGTTTGAAGACTTTACCCTAATAATAATAATAGTGATATTTAAAATAATAATAATAATAATGATAATATTAATAATAGTAAAATAATAATAATAATAATAATGATGATAATGCTGAAAATGCTATTACTAATAATAATATGATTTGAAATAATCGGTGGGATAAGGGCTTCGACCCTTCACCAAAATAATACTACTAATGATATTAGTAACATCAATAATAAAAATAGTAATAATAATAATAATAATAATGGAAAAGTAGTAGTAGTAGTAGTAGTAGTAGTAGTAGTAGTAGTAGTAGTAGTAGTAGTAGTAAAGCATAATACTACTACTAATAATAATAATAATAATTGAAATAAAATAGAATAGGGCTTCGGCCCTCAATATAAATGATGATGATGATGATGATGATATGATCGAAATAAGTGAAATAAAATGAAATAAATAAGGCTTGTATAAATAGTAAAAAATGGTTGAGAGGGTTTAGGGTTCTCCCTTAGGCTGGTGGTGACAGGCAGCACCGGCGGTAGTACACGGCGGCAGCGGCGGTGGCCGGAAAAAGAGAAGAAATGGAAAAAAGTTGAGGGTTGGTAAAAGTTGAGGGCTGAGAAAAAGAGGGGGAGAATGAGGGTGGAAGTAGGGGTGTTTGGGACTGCCTAGATGGAGATGAGTAGAATGAGGGTGGCGACACACGACAGTGGTAGTGGTGGCTGAAAAGGAAAGAAGAAGAGAAAGAGAGAAGGAGAGGGATGAAGAGGAGAGAAGAGTAGGGAAAGATAGAGGAGGGTCTGCAGGAGTTTTTGGGAGGTATAGGAGGCAGTGGTAGCGGCGGAAGTGGTGGTGGACGGTGGTGCGAAGGGTGGCAGGGGCGGAGAAGTGGCTGATTAAGAAGGAAACTTTGCACGGCAGGGGTGGCTATTGCAGGAAGAATCGAGGAAGAAGGGCGGTGTAGTTAGTTAGAGGGCAGTGCATAGAGTATGGAGGTGGGTAGAGTGGGCGATGAAGTTGGCCAGTGGCGGTGGATGAAGCATATAAAGTGGTGGTGGCACACGAGAGTGAATTTCAGGGTTTCAGGAAAAAGCTTCAAGTTCAAGTTAGTGAGGGGTATTTATAGAGCTTTGAGAAGAGGGTATGGTCTATAGGATGACGAGAGAGTAGGGTAGGTAGGGTTAGGGTTCACTGGCGGCATCATCTGACCGGTAAAATTTAAATCATGGCAGAGGTGATCGTGCAGGAAAAGGAGGCTCGTGCTCGAGGAGGAAGGGAGGTGGGTTGGGTCATATTGACTAGCGAGTTAGGAGGAGAGAAAAGAAAGAAAATGGCCGGTCAAAACGGGTGTAACTGGCGGCATCAATCTCGGACGCATTGCAAGTCGACGACAGAGGAAGGAAGAAGAAGCAGGAGGACCGGCCGGCTGGGGAAAGAAAGGAAAGAAAAGAAAAGGGAAGAACTGGGCCGATCAACACGATGATGGGGTATTTTAAACCGAACGCAGCGTTTCAGCCCTGGGACACTCCAAAGGAAGAAAAAGAAAGGTGATGGGCTGCGGAAACTAGGCCTAGTTCAGGGAAAGAAGAGGAAAATAAAAGGAAAAAGGAAGAAAAGAAAGAAAAGAACGAAAAAGGAAGAAAGAAAAGGAAAAAGGGGAAAAGGGGAAAAAATAAAAATAGGTGGGTTGGGTATTTAAATTAGTTTGGATATTTTGGATATTTAAAAATAATAATATTTAAATAAAATAATATTTAATTTCCTTTTTAGGCTAATTTAGGATTTTTAAAAGATTTTTCCTAAATTTCATTTTAATTAGCAAAACCCCCTAATTTTTCCTTAATAAAATGTTTATAAATTTCTCCTTAATTTGCCCTAATTAATTTTTTTCTTTTAATAAAAAATATTTTATTTAATTAATTTTCCTAATAAATCCTTATTTAACTAAAATTCTTAAAAATTAGGCGTTGGGGCATTTCACTTGGATATGCCTTGAGACCATGCCTAATGATGCTATATAATTGTTTAACGAGTGAAATACCTCTATTGACATAAATGGATAACCTACTATATGGATTAAACAAATCATAATTTATAGCATATTCAATGGGCGTTATGAAGGCCTTAATGGGTAAACCTAAAGAAGTATTAGATGGCTTTAAATGGGTAATGTAATCTAGACTTTGGGCTGAAATAGATTAATCTAAAGGATTTGGTTAATATTGAGTAAGCATTAATAGAAATCCCACACATGTGAATGTCTTGGTTGCATATTGTATCGGCCTTATATGATCGCATAACCTTGAGAATAATGTACTAAACACTTAAAGCAAAAGATGATTGACTTGTGTATGGGTATAATCCTTGATTAGCTATTAGGGGTTATTCTACTTTCAAGCATTTATTGGTGCCTTCGAGCGGGATTCTGGTAGATCCCATTGTCTTACCTACTCTAGACACTAATGATGTACTAGAAGGTATTAATACTAAAAGGTCTGGTTACTTAGATGGTTTTAGTTTCGGCTTGGACTTATGTCCATTGGTAGTTACTTGACTTGGCCTATACTTTATGTCCTTTGGTTTTGATAAACTTTCATCATATGTGAAACCATGGGGTGGTGCACAATCCATTGCTATATTATAGCTTGAACATGTATTTGTATAATAATTTGAGTGAGTAGTTAGATAAAAAGTTCAAATAGGAGTAGCTAAAGAGAAAGGTAAAAGAAAAAAAAGGAAAGAATGGTAAAGGGGATAATGGCATAAATATATATATAAATTACCTAATGAACTAGAGATGTGGCAATGGCCTATGGTGAAATTATGTGCTTAGATGAATGAAGCCTTACTATTAGTTGGACATTTTATCTATAGCTTGTATGTTGTCAGCTATGATGTAGTACTATAGTGTCAAGATTCATGTATGGTATGTGACTATGATAGTGCATGTATCCTATTTATATGAAATGTGCATGAAATATGTTAGTATGACCTTCATATCATCTTGGAATCTTGTGTGTCAGTGACTCCATTAATGAAGTAATTGGGCTTACTCAGTACGATGCATACTAATATGCCCATTTGTTTAGTCGCATGCTCATATCCGCAAGAAGAGGGGCATGTGCAAGTTTTCGGAGATGGTTTATAGTTAGCCAACCTCGTGTGGGACATGGGTTTTGAGAGCATGGACATCCAAATACTTTTGAGCAGTCCTTCATGAACCTATGTTTAGGGTTACGCCCTACTTTTTTTCTATAACTTGAGACCATGTACTTGAGTTTGATTCCTCATGTATTAGAACAATATATGCGGGTTGTTAAGGTCCTATATTTATATAATATGCTTTCTTTTAGTATTTAGATAATATGTTTTAGTGCACTCTACACTGATTTTGGTTGGTTTAGTCCCAATCCTTATATCTAACATGGGAGGGGTGCATGGTGCCTATCCTATATTAGGTGCAGCGGTAACACCCCATTTTTCCTAAGTGCTTATTAGTTTTTTGCTTCCATATGGTTTTTAAAATAAAATTTTTAAGTAATGAAAAATAGATGTGTTACAATAGGTCAGACATAAACTTGTTGATCGCTTCAACAACATGAGCAATATGAAGCCTGGTGCACACTATAACATACATAAAACTTTCAACTACACGTGCATAAGGAAAACTCTCCATGTACTCTTACTCGTTAACTATCTTAGGTGGCCGCGCCTTTGAAAATTTGAGATGACTTCCTAGTGGAATGTTCCTTGAATTAGTGCTATAAGTGGTAAACCTACAAAGCACCTTCTCATTGTAATCACTTTGAGAAAATTTTAAGGTCACTTCTAAAATAGGATTGTAAATAAGCTTAGTCGAGCTAGGGTCGGCTTGGGCTTGGCTTATTTAATAAATGAGCATAAAATAAGGCTTAAGCTCAGCTCATTTATAAATGAGCCTAGCTTTTAACTAGATGAGTCAAGCTAACTCATAGCTTTTATGGTAACTGAGACGAGCTTATGAGCGTTTGCACTGCAAATGAGCACGATCCCAAATTCTTCATGCTCAAGCTCACCTTATTTATCAAATGAGCCAATCTTGATTCTTACTTTTAAGCTTGTTTAGCTAAATAAATGAGCTAAGCCAAGCTAAAAAAGCTCGTGAGCTAGCTTTGTGTGTTTACATCCTTATTCGGAAATGTCCCTTGAAATCCTCATGACAAATATCCACTTTGTAAGACCCAACTCCTTTATTTCAAATCTATGATACAATATCAACTTCAAGTATCAGATATCTTTCATGCTAGTACTTGCAATCATCATGTCATTTATATAAATTAATAAGATAAAAAAATATCCATTAGACTTCCTAAAGTAACAACAATGGGCATGCTCACCCTGTCTAAAACTGCTCTCATGCATAAACACATCAAACTTGAGGTACCATTGTCTCAAAGCCTATTTAAGTCCATAAGAGTTCTTCTTGAGCTTATAAACTAAGACCTCATGACTTGGAATGCTATATCCATATGATTATTACATGTATAGCTCCTCATCCAAATCACCATGTAAGAACTCATTCTTTACATCCATCGAATTTGAATGCATATTCTCATAAGCCACAATACTCAAAAACATCCAAATCCTAGTCATCTCCACCATATAACCAAAGATCTCATTATAGTCAATGCCTTTCCTGTATAAGAAACCATTAACTACCATTCTCGCATTGTACCTCTTGGTAGCTTCAAAGTCTTATTTTTGAAACAACCATATGTTGAGTAATGTTTTCTTCCCAGTTGGTAGTCTAGCCAATTCTCATGTTTCATTTTTCTCCAAGGATCCCATCTCATCATCCATATCTTCCTCCCACTTGAATGAACCCTCCACTTACACAACTTCCTTATACAACCCTGGCTCACCCACATCATTTAATGACAAATAATGTAACGTAGGGTACCTAAAAGGGGGTTAGTCTGTAGTACTCCTAGTTGACATTCTCAATGCTATAGTTAGGACAATAGGATCAACAACTACACCTCTTAGAGACTTCCCACCATCAACTATAGGCTTCTCAAGATCATTAGTAGTCATTTAAAAATCAGGTAGCTCAACTTAAATCCCACCTTAAACATCCTTCTTATCCTTAAACAACACATATTCATCAAACATAACATTATAGTGTTTGATCACCCTCCTATTTACATCATCCCCTTATTGATATCCAAACTCTCTAGTACCATAGCCAACAAAATAACATTTAATTACCTTAGAATCAAGCTTATCATGACTGTTAGGATCAACACGTACATATGACACGCGACTAAAGTTTCTCATGTGAGAATAATGTACCTTCTTATCTGACTAAACCTTCTTTAGTATATTATAAACAAGTGGTATTACAAAGCCTTTATTGATTAGATAGATAGATATTAACAACATTAGCCTAGAAATGCCTTAGTAATCCCAAGTGCAACCCCATACTCCTTACATTTTCATTTAGAGTATTGTTCATTCTCTACACAAACCTATTATATCGCGGCTTTCTAGAAACAATCTTCTCCCACTTGATGCCATTATCAAGAGAAAATTTATAAAAATTAAAACTACAATACTCACCTCTATTATCTAACCTAAGTTACTTGAGCTTCAAACCCATTTCATTTTCAACTTCAGCCTTCCACATCTTGTGAAAATATTATATTCCCACTTCAAGAAGTATACCCACACCTTCCTATTGGAATCATCAATGAAAGTGAAATAATACTTGAATCCTCTAATTGATGGTATTAGTGTCAGCCCTCGCACAACTATGTGCACTAGATTAGACCTCTTTGCCTTAGGCTTTTTCCTTGTCTTAGTGAAGTTGACCTTCTTTTTTTCCTAAAAACACAACTTTCACAAAGAACTGATTCAAAACCTTTAAAATCGAGCAAAACACCCTTTATAGATAGAATTTTCATATCTTCTTCACTCACGTCGAAAACCTATAATTCCACAAATTACAATGAACTAGGTCATCGATCACAAAAACTACATTTGTTAACCCAATTGTGGAGTATAACATCCTTATCATTGAGCCTTATGCTATAGCCATAGCACCATTCTCTATCTTCTAGGACCTCTCCTTAAACATAGTCTTATGACCTGAGCCATCTAATTAACTTACTGATATCATATTCTTTTTCAACTCAGATATTAATCTAACATCCTTTAGCTCCCACTTACACCTAATAGGACTCTTACTACCACATATCCCTTTCCAACAATTTCCAAGCACTTATTATCAACGCAATACACTTTTCCAAATTTACTTCAAGAGAAGCTCTAAAATAACCCATTGCATCCAGTGGAGTGAAATGATGCACAAGAATCCAAGATCCATGAATCTAGTGGGTCCTCCACACTTAATAACAAAGCATTAGGCACACCAACATAATAAGTAGAATCATCACTATCGTCATCATAGTGTTGATGCTTCTTTTTCATGGGCTTCTTACAATCCCTCTTGAGATGCTCTTCTTTCACCATAGTTCTAACAAGCCACTTAACCATGACTCTTAGACTTGCCCTTGGACTTTAATCTACCATGATTCTCAAATCCTTTCTTGCTACCCTATCCTATACCATCAACATTCAAAGCATTTCCATTAGAACCAGTCCCCACCTCATTTCCATGAATGATTTCACTAAGGATTAGATCCCATACTTTATCAAACTTCAAATTTGATTGTCTATGGGAAATGCTAATAGTAGCAACACTATTGTCCCAACTCTTTGGTAGAGATGGAAAAAAAATCAAGTCCCTAAATTCATATTCAAATGAGATATCAATTAAACTCCATTGAATACCACATGAAACTCATTTATGTGGTCCACAATAGATAAACTATCAGAATTCTCAAGATTGAACAAATATCTCATAAAATACCATGTTCATTGATGAGATTTTTTATTACATATTAGCAAGCTCTTTCATCACACATGTTGTTATTTTTGGATTCATGATATTGAATGCCATGTTCCGAGTAAAGAGCATCCAAACTACGCTTAAAGCATTCATGTTTAATGCATCCCACTTGGCATCTTCTATATCCATGGGATTATCTCCATATAAGGGTTGATAGAGATCCATGGAATAAAAATAATCCTCAATTTGCATCTTCTAAAATGTAAAATCAAAACCATCAAATTTCTTTACCTTAATATTTTTGAAATGCATTACTCAAACCAAGATTTGATATACCCTAATTTAATCAATCAAGCTTTGTTGCCAACTTTTTGCAATTTAATCAACAAATCACTAATGAAAACAACAATTTAATTGGCTTGGAATAGGGATTTTATAGATAAAATCAATAGGAATTACAAGAGTGATTCAATATCAATTTTAATAATCTCTTCTTTCTCATCTTGTGGAGTTTTCCAATTAGAGTTTACTAAATAATATTATTTATACTTCAATGAGAAAAGCATGTGAAAAATAAATTGTGGCTTGAGTTTAGGAAAAAACATAGACCATGTAACTAAAACATAGGGCCCCATGTTAATTTTTTAAATATTTACCTCAAGCTAAAAAAAAACAACTAGAAAAATCAAATAAGAAACATAGGGCGTGTTACAACACAATGCCCTCATGTTTTATTCTAGTTATTTTGATCAAACTAAAAGCATTTAGAACTTATTCCACCCACATGGGGATCCTCCAAAATCTCTATACATCATGAATCTTGTGTTTCCAGTTCCATCATATAACAAAAGATTGCAACTTGTGTGATTAATCTTAATAGGCCTCTAAGCTTATTTGGAGTCTTATTCTCAAGATGAAAAAATGATTATTCTAAGATAAATGCACTTTTTAGATCATATATATGGATATAAACCATTAAGCAAAAGAAGTCATTAGTGGCATGGGACAATGGAACAAAGCTTCTCAACGGATACTTTTATGGGGGTTAGTCGAGATGAAAATTTTCCTCTTGGTAAAATGGATACACTCTTATTACATTAAAGGCAAATACTTGTGGTTTACAAAAATCCCCTTTATTTTCTCATGGATATTGAAAATTTTACTAAACTTGAGTACAAAATTCAATCATCTCTAAGCAAGCCCTCATACAATAGACAGATGCACCAAAGTAGGTGCTTATAAAATTTCAAAGATGTATTGTTATATCCATATTTGATTTAATATACTAGTCCTCTTTCAAAGACAGATGTTTAATTTGATTTAATATACTAGTCCTCTTTCTATCATTGGTGTGGTAATTAATGTTAAAAAGGCAAGTCCATATTTGAACATAAGAGATGAGAAAGTTGAGTTTAATATGTATAATGCTAATAATTTTCCTATTTTGAGCACTACTTGTGATACGGTTGCTTCAAGAAATCAAATAAAAGATAACTTGGGAAGATCATACAGGGAATATTATATGAATATAATAATAAGCCAAGTGATAGTAAAGGAGACACATTTGTCAAAGATGAGCATTGTGAATAACAAAAGTGGCAAAGATGTTGTAAATGAATATTTCAGCGAATGGGTGTTCATCTCCAAACTGACATTGGTTCATCTTAAGGGAAAAAGCTCATGAAAAAAATCAAGCACTTCTTGGGAGGTAGCCCAAGTCTTTGCGCAATTGTTAGTTCTTTTCTTTTAACATCTTTTTATTTTGATTATTTTTTACAATGCATTGGTAGGAATAGTTATAGTGGAAGAGCTATTTATAGAAGATACAATAGGAGGATGGATTATAGAATGAGAAAAAGTAAATCTGAAAAAAGATAGGAGAAGAGGAGATGACATGACCTTCGTATGAGTAGAGGTGCGACCTCTACAGGAAGTAATTTTAGCCAAAATGCTGAGAGGACGGAACACGCATGACCTAGCTCATGCCCGATAAGCATGTCGATTCCTATTTTCAACTAAGAAGACAGAATGTGCATGGCTTGTTGTAATACCCCCAAAATTTACTACTGACAAATTTCATTTTATTAAAAGAAATAGCGGAAGCAAAATATAAAACGGTGACTTTTGGGGATATTACCGCCACACTTAGTAACAGACCGGTTCACTTATACCGTTTCAGTACCAAGTGCTGAGGCTAAAGAGAAAAATATCAATTACTAGAAATTCAAACCATTTTTAAATCAGAGTAGCACAAATAAACATTTTATAATAATAGATTCCACCAATGGCGGTTACGAGAACAAGGAATACAATTAAACCAGAAAGTAAAGGCAAAGGGTGAACCCTAAGAGTCCGGATAATCCTTACACTCTTTTCCGTTGCCTGCTTGAATAGCACCTGAAAAGACCTACAAGGGACACTGCCCATTGAATAGGCAGGGGCCCTACGAAGGGAACACTTCAGTACTATGGTACTGAGTAACCCTTTAAAACACACTTAAAAGCAAGACCGTAATGTCACACATGATACAAAGCTATATACATATATAACAAGATGTGTACATATAACATTCACATAATTAACAATCACATCAGATATCAATAGGCCGTTATGAACAATCAATACCTTCGGGCCTTAAGCCATGTCATAGTGCAAAATCAATACATTCGGGCCTTAAGCCATTAGTCCATCATTATTCAATCAACTCCCATATTTTATATCCATGTGAGTGTGGGAACCCCACTATTATAGCCGGTGGATCGTTCACTTATAGGGTAGAACGCACCTAACCACTATTATATGCCAGTGGACCAGTCTCTAGGGCAAAACACTCCTGGCCACTATTATTCGCCGGTGGACTGGTCTGGCCTCAATTCACATGGTGTTCCACTATAAGTGATTAGTATTTTTCCATAACTTTATTCACATCCATGACTGATTTTATTGAGCTCGGGACCCCCACTATTATTACCGGTGGATTGGAATATATATCAACATCATCTAGGGCAACACGCTCCTGGGCCACTATTATGTCTGGTGGATCGGTACTCATAATCACTTGCCAGGGCAACACGCTCCTAGGCCACTATTATATCCAGTGGATCGGTACTCAATATCATAAGTCATCTAGGCCCGACTCATTAATCTTTCACTTTCATTATTAGTATTTTTCCTTTCTTTAATCAGCACAACAATTCCATTTATTTGCCTCGGATGGGAGATCAAGAACTCGGGACACAAAGGTGCACCGGTCGTACCGGTGCATACAAGCTACTCGGTACCCTTCAACCACGAACCCAGGGACGCAAAGGTACCCTGGTCGTACTAGTGCATAAAGCTACTCAGTGCCCTACCGATAAGGACACCTAATCCATAAGTATGCATACCCCCTAAATAGGTCCGTAGAACTAGATAGAGTAAGATATAGGGCATGGCTGGGGCACAAAGGCACACCAGCAAATACCAGAATAATCGTGGGCTAAACCACGTCTTTAGGGTTGTGACCCCTAAAGAGCCACCATTCCCGATCTCAGGGTCTTTCACTTTAAGTATTAGTGTCTTAATTAAAGTGATCACGAAAAGCACCATAATCAGATACTTATTCACTTTCAATCGTTATGATATCATTAGTCATTTCTTATTCAGACGGTTATCCAAGAATACACAGAGAAATCATTAAGGCCATCATAATCTCATCTAATTCCGAATTAGGATTCGTTCTCGTGATACTAATTATCAAATACTCTTACCTTAATAATCAGCATTGTTTGAGTCATATTATGAAATTTCAAAATCACAACGACATGTTAGACACAGATTACTCATTTACCCCTTGCTTATATAATTGCTAAGTCATCCCTTCCTTACTTGACAAATTACCCTATTACCCTTCAGGTTGCATATTTACTAAATTACCCCTTACTCGATTTAGGTTACCAAGTTATCTCCTACGATTTTTAGATCACCATTCACCCCTCATACTTGCTACACTTATCATATTTCCCATTTGGTTAGTTAGATTACTGCATTGCCTTCTCCTTTGTTATAATTACTAAATTGCCCTTGAGTTGGATAAATTTCCAAATTACCCTTCTTCATTATCAGGATTACCAACTTGCTCCTTTAGTTGGTTAAATAATTACCAATTTACCCTTTAGTCGGTTAAATTACCAAATTGCCCTTCTTCATTATCATAATTACCATTTTACCCCTCTCAATTATTATAATTGCCATTTTACCCTTTTCAATTATTATAAATCCCAAATGACCCTTCTTCATAATTACAATTATTAATTTACCCTTCTCTATAATTATAGCTACCAATTTACCCTTTTCTATTATTATAATTATATATTGCCATTTTCCATTAATAAAATTACCATAATGCCCTTTTATTGGTTAATTTACCAAATTACCCTTCTCTGTTATCATAATTATCCAATTGCCCTTTTATAATCATAATTCAATTACCAAATTATCCTTCGTTGTTATCATAATTACCAAGTTACCTCTTACTCCCAAGTTTGCCATAAATATCCTTTTAATTTATAAAATTACCCTTCTACCCCTTACTTCCAAATTACCATAATATCCTTTTATTTACAAAATTACCACAATACCCTTTTACTCATAAAATTACCATAATACCCATTTTGCTTTACAATTTACTATTTTACCCTTTTACCTCCAAACTTACCATTTTTATCTTTTCTTATAAAATTACCATTTTGCCCTTCTTTTCCAAAATTACCATATTACCCTTTTCTCCCAAAATTACCATAATACCCTTTACTTATAAAATTACCCTTTTGCCATCTACTTATAAAATTACCATATTGCCCTTTTGCCTTCAAAATTAACACTTTACCCCATTTATTACACTACTCTTATTAAATTAACATTACCATATGGAATAATAATATTAATACTCCATTAACAATATCCAACGACACCGACCATTATATTTTAATATAATACTTATTAGCACCTACATATATCAGGCCATAATCTAACACAAGGAATATTACTAAAATGCCCCTAGGGCTCACAATAATATTATTGATGCATAAATGGTCACAATAACATAAAATAACAAGGACAAGTACTTAACACTTTCATTAATAGCCAAACTCTTTCCCTAAGCAATGTTTCCACACATAGCACATAAACTAGCATACTTTCCTTTTATTAATCAACACAAGCAAATATATATATTATCAAAACCACAAATATCAAGCATAATAACATATTAAAAATCCTAATGTGCTAACATACGTTTATCCATGCATTTAAGTGGGGCTTAACGATTACCTTAATTCCCGCAAAATTGAATCTTACCGGTATTTCGGTTAAAGATTCAATATTTGATTAGCAAAACTAATACCTAAAAATAATATCAATATTTATTATATTAGAAATAAAAAAACAAAATATAAGACTTTATAAATTTTACTTAAGGAAATAATTAATTTTTTAACAAAAATGGCCAACAAATGCAGAAACTCATGCTACATATGCAACATGAGTTGCATGTAAAAATGAGGGTGGAAGGGTCGAAGGTTGCATGAAAAAGAGGGTGGAAGGGGTGTTTTCAGGTTGGGGGTCTTTAGGCTAGAAAAGAGGGTAGGTGGGGGAGGATTTAGGGCAAGGGAATGGTGTAGGAGTGAAGAGAGGGTGTAGGTGGTTGTCAGGGATGGGTTCGTGGTGGCCAAGGGTAGTGGCGGCGATGGCAGCAAGGCGGCGAAGATGGCTGCCGAGGTAGGTTGAGGTGGAGGGGCTGAGAAGGGAAAAATGAAGGGGTTTGGGGGCTTTTTTTGGCCAAAAAATGTATGGGGGTTGTAGAGGAGGTTGCAGGGAGTTGAATGGTGGGTTGGGTGGCGATAGAGGCAGCCAGAAGGTGACGAACGGTTGGGTTGCAGGTGGGCTACTAAGAAGGGGGAAAATGGAGAGAAAAATAGGTGGGGAGGAAGAAGGGGTTGTAAGGTGGCTTGAGGGGTGGTGTGGTGGTTTAGGGCGGTAGCAGGTAGTGGTAGAAAGTGATGCCGATGGTTGGTTAGGCAAAGGAAGCGACGGAGGAGGTGGTGTTGCAAAAACAAGGGTGGAAATGGGAGAAGAAGAAAATGAGAGAAGGAGGTCGGGGAAGGAGGAGAAGGGTTGAAAATATGGGGCATGAAGGGCTAGTGAGGGTAAGAAAAAGAAGTGGGAGGATAGGGGTGCAGCTGGCCGGCCGGTGGAAGCGCGTAGGGTGGCAGGGAGGGGAGACAAAGAAGGGAAAAAAATAGGGCGTGGGGGCTGGTTTGCAGGGGTGGCCGGGTCCAAGAATGGGAAGAAAATGACGGGAGAGAGGGCTGCAAGGGTGGCAGGTGGTGGTAGTGAGGGGTTGTACGTTTCTCGGTGGTTGGGCATGGCGTTTGGGGTGGCAGTTCTAGGTGATGAAGACTGGTCGGGTGTAGAGGTCGAAGAAGAAAGAAAGAAGGGAAAGGGAGGGAGAGCAAACCGGACTGGCGTAGGGAAAAGGAAAAAAAAAAGAGTTAGGCTGGCCTAGGGTGAAGGGAAGAAAGAAAAAAGAGGAAGGGGTCTGGGATGGGTCGAGGTGCGCGGGAGAGACGAGGGGAAAGAGATGGAGGGGGAGATGGGCCAGCGGCCCAAGCGCAAGGGAGAGGCTAGCCTGGTGCGGCAGCCCGATGGAAAAAAAGGAAAAGAAAAGAAAGAAGAAAAAGGAGAAAAAGGAGAAGGAAAAGAAAAAGGAAAAAAAGAAAATGGGAAAATAGGGAAGAATAATTTAATTTAATTTAGAAAATAACAAAATGTAATATTTTTAATAAATTATTTAATTTAATAATTTAATTCAATATAATTTAATATATTTGTTCAAAAAGGATAATTTTAGTAAAATATTAGTTTGACAGTTTATTTAAATAAAAATAATATGATAAAATAACAAAATATTTATTTTTAATTTATTAAATACTCCTATCCAAATTTATATACTCAAAAATCCATAAAAATAATTAAACTAAATAATTTTAAAAAACTAATTTATTTCAAATAAAACTATTTATTAAATTATAAGTTTTCTAAAATTTTGAGGGATTACACTTGTGCTGTTCCCACTACACATGCCCATGCCAATTCCCCTCCCCTTTCAAAAATCCACTACACGCACACCTATCCCCTTACTATTCATTACGCCTTTAACCCTCCATATTGATAGCCCTACCCCCTTCTTTTCTTGCCTCTACACTACTATAGCACCAGTGCATGACCATCTACACATAAACACCCAACAAAAATATTGCAGCACCACTTCACGCCCAACAACACCACCATAACACCACTATACACCCATCTACACCTATATGCTCAACACCGCCACTACACCCCTACACGCACACATGCACAACTTCCTTCATGTGTTAGTTTTCCATTACCATTTCTATTGCATTTCTTTATCTTATTTTCTTTTAGTTTCTTTTGTTTTTAGTGTGTCCATTTCTTATTGTTAGTGTGCTTTACTTTGTGTTGTTTTCTTTTCTTTTCTTTTGGTGTGTTCTTTACTTGTTGATTTTCTTTCGATATGTTTTTAATGTATTATTTTATTATCTTCTTTTCTTTTCTTTTGATGTGTTTCCTTCTTATTACCTTTCTTTTAGTGTTTTTTTAGTTTGTTGTTTTCTTTTCTTTTGTTTTGGCGTGCTTTCTTTCTAATTGATTTTCTTGTTAAAAAAATGATGGAAACGATAGATAAATGATGAAATATGATAGGATTCTCTACATATCTTAATAAGACATTAGTAGGACTTATAGATTTCAAGCTATTATAAGAAAAAAAACCTTTAAAATGTTTTTAAGCATGAACTTTCCAATTGATAGACTTTCAAACCACTTATTATTCTATTACTCTATTAGCTCATCGTCGATAGTTTACTCATCAAGACCAAGACTTAGGAAATAGAGTTGATAGCATTGGAACCAATGTGACATTAAGCATTACAAATTATTCATCTTTTTATATAGTCGCATTCTTTTTTATTTGTGTGTATTCTCTTCCAATGTGTGAAACTATAAATTACATTATTTCTCTTTAAGGCCACATATGACTTATGCATATATTAACATGATTAAGGCACGTGCTTTCTTTTCATAGCTACATTAGCCAAATTACCTACCAAATGATATTTATTTCCTCTTCCTTAACCCATTTGAGCTTAAGATCTACTCTTTTTTTAATTAAAAAACCTACATTTTAATTGTCTAATCCCGATTTATTACTTTCCCCTTGTCCAAAACTGGGAAGTGATAACTCTTAAATGTATTTAGTGTAGGTATACTAAAAATAAGCATGGGGATGTGATGAAAATATGTTTGGTAAATCTTGTATTGTAAAAATGATCTAGTTTTAAGTTGTTTATCTTTCTATATATATATATATATATACATATAAAGAGGGGTAGTGGCAAAAAGTCTTGATTAATGTTTCTGGAGTGTGTTATCTTATTGTTAATATCAAATTTTGAGATAAATCCTTGAAGTTGAAAAAATCTTTTGAAAGTAACTTTGCACCATATGTGTAATGTCTTTCTCTTCCACCTACCATCTACCCTCATCATTGACGAGCTTGCTAATTTTGTCTGTTTTTCACCATGCCGAGGCTTTATGATGAAATTAGTTAGTATTGTAGTCTCCCACTTTGATCTCTAGATTTCTAGACCTTAGCTTCCTCATTTATTTTTCATATGTTTAGAGATACCCTAGTTCCCCTATTAACCTTCTTCTCTCCTCTAGCTCTCTATCTATTAGTATATGATCATCAAAGTGCTTTAATTGATATTTTGTATCTTTGACCTTTGATTGAATGTATCTAAATATTTCCTTATCCCAAGTCGTAAGCTTGCACACAGAAGTTTATAACTTTGACATTATTAGGAAGCTAATTGTATTAGCTTCACCCCTAAAAATTCCAAAAACACCTTTCATAGTCAAGGTGTGAGGCCTACATTAGCTCAAATCTAAATGGGCATTTGTGATGCTAATTGGTTTGTTGTGAGAGGGTAGTGAGAATAGGGGCATGATTGGACCAAATTCTATGCATATGAGTGACACTATGGTTAGGGAATTCTCCGAGCCACGCTATATTTGCAACCATTTTATCTAATATACATTTCACATTGGAGTCTCCACCCCTATCATTGTCATAGGTGAAGTCATAGCCAGTGACGCCCGAGTCGAGTAGGCCACACTCTTCAAGATCTTTCTAAAACATTCTCATCAACCTTTCTTCAATATTGAGTCCTCTAAGTTTCTCAAATTTTTAGAGACCGTCATTAAAGTCCTCTCTAATAAGTCCCAGGGAGGTTGGAATGCCCATGGAAAAACTACTGAAGGTCCTACTATAAGTATCGTTTATGAGTTTCTAGCTAGCCATAAAAGCCCATAAATCTCTATTGTAAGCTATTAAATATGGTATCTATTTCCACATCTAACCGATGCTTAGATATTGAATTAGGATAACTTTAGGCTATACCATCACTCCTACCAATACTATCCATATACATGCATGCCATCTTAACCGGCTAAAAGGGTTTTTATTTTATGAAACTCATAACATGATAGTTTAATTTACATATGATCATGGAGTAACCATTTCACGGATTTGAATGTCTTGCATGGTTAGATGTGCGTCATTCTTGCTCTTGGTATTATTCCACATGGTTGTTCCATCCTTGCACAACCATATCGTGCATCATTCATGCTCTTAACATTATTCTGCATGGTTGTGACATCCTTGCACAACCATACCATGAGTTAATTTATCTCATAATTGTTCCACACAGTTGTGACATCCATCCATAGCCAGAGCATGCATTACATTGTTGCTTGTTGAGAATTTATGCATGGTTTTACCTTATCTGGTGTATGGTTGTTCCTTGTCTGGTGCATTGGACAACTTTTGGAAATATGCTCATAACTTCTTTGTTCGAATTCGAAATAATGTGATCTTAAATACATTGAAAATATGAGAAGAAGATCTATAACTTTTGCTCTTTTCATTTCTCCAATCTGAGATTGAATTAAAGGAAAAATTATTTACCTTTTCAATCAAGTTTAATTATCTCTTAAATTAATAAGGCCATATACATGCTAGGCTCTTTACAATTCCTACACAAATACTTCTTACTGACTCGTCTTAGCCTTGAATTCATCAATTAAGTGTACCTACAAAATAAAATACTAAAGGACACAGTATCCACAAATCTAATAGAACAAATAAAAAGCTCCATTAATGTAACTCAAAATTTCCTCATTAATTCTTAGATTTAGTTCTAGTTTTCAATGTTTTATACACTATTTCCATCATATTCCAGCACTTATCTATGTTTTCATCTTTATATCCCTCTTTTGTTATTTATTATGTCTAATATTATTTATATTTTTGCATTTTACTAATTAAAATTTACTTTAATTATGAGTGAATAGCTTTATTTTCTAGGATTGGATATATTCTAAATTGTTAATTAATGATAACTTAGTTTAATTTCCATCCTGATTAATTGAATTCTTAAATTTAATTGTTAGTTCTTCATTTAAGTTTGAGTTACTTGATCATCGACTTGACTAAGCATAAATATTTAATCGAAGACATGAATGGTGAAGATTAATGATAGGAAATATAATAATTGAATGGGAGAATCACACTACAAAAGTAGGTTAGAGTCTCTTGATGGATTTAATTTGATTTAATATGAGTGTAATTTTGACATATCCAATTTCTCATCCATATAAACAAGTTAAATATGAGTATAATTTTAACATGAACACTAATATGTACTAAAATTTATACTACTTGGGATGGTGTGATTATCCTAACTATTTATAATAACTCATTTTTCAAAATCCTAATTATAAACTGGCCATCACCTATAATTACTTATAATAATTATTAAGAATGTTTTATATTAAATGTGTTGTTATTATGTGTATTATTATGATGATTTATATATAAATTTAATTAGGTTAAAATTTGATAGAATTAGGATTATTAATTTGAGCTCTAATTGAAACCCTAACCAATATCTATTTTACCCTAAAACCCTAATTTGGATAACCAGATGTTTTTACCCTGGGCTGTGTTTCCTAAATTATCACTATACCCTAATAATATTTTTTAGTCACATCCTAACCCTTATCCTAATGCTTTTCTCTCCTGCACGTTGTCCTCTCTTTACACACTCCATACTATAGCCTGTATCCCCTTCATCCTTGTTTTGCTCTTGTGTGTCTTGCTTGACTTTTCCCATTCATGTCATCATCCATTCAACCCATTCATCTTCTCAATTATGTCGTGAACTACACTAAAAGTAAAGCTATTCTTCTCCTCCATCACTTCAAGCTCCATTTAGCAAAAAACCTCATCATACTTGTTGTTGGTCCTCCATTATCACTAAATTTTTGGTCAAAAATCATCACCTTACTCATAGCAACATCCTCCACCACTGTACCTTCCCTTAGATACGACCAACATCATCGCAATTATCTCCTTAGATATACCCAAAACCGTAGCTCCCCCTTGCTACACCCAAAATCGTCATAGCTCCCCTTTGGTTGCACCCAAAATGTTGAAGCTCGCCTCATTGCAACAGCAACAAGTGCCATTGCCCTCCTCCTTCCTTCCATGACTTTGCTCCATTTTTCCTTGCCTCGTGTAGCTTCTATGGTCCAGTTATTTTCTAACCCTCTTTCTTAAGTTGATTTCAGTTAATTTTAATAATTTTTATGTTGTATTAGATGCTAATATATGTGTTGGTTGTATTGATGTAAGAAGTTCGAAGAGATTGAGTGGAGACTAGTTGGGTGAATCTTACTTTATTTCTTTCACTTAGATAAGAGGTAGCCTTACCCTTCTTCTAAGATGTGAATTATGTGGTGACACATAAAGGTTGTTATGTTTCTTAGGGCATTATTTATGCATGGGTTTGTGAAGGGATGTACATATGTGTTATACGCTGAAAGTTTTACAATAGGTATGTAAGTGTCATAAATAGGTGTGAGCGTGAAAGTATGATATTAAATAATTAACATGTATTTGATGTGTGATAAAGTGAATATTTTCTCTATTTTTTCCTTGCTTTTCCTTCATTTTAAGACTTTATTTAGTCTATAATATGTATTTTATTGTGGTTTAAATCTATAGTTCACGCTACTGTTCTCTTGGTATTTCTTTTTCAGAGACTTGCATAATAACGCACAAATCCAAGGAAGTAGTACATGTTTTTAGAGCAAAAGACCCAGTACAAAAGGCATTGAAGAAAGATAAATCAAAGAGCCAAAAATAAGTTAAGAAGGTCAAAAGAAGTAAGGAGATGGTGTTGCATAGCCAGTTGCATACCCAGCTACATAACCATGAAGCACTGATGCAGTAAGTTCAAAGTAGAGAAGGCTGCATGGCCAGGTTGAGTATATCTTGTATGGCTGTGCGGGAGCTGACTGAATTAGGTCGAGGCCAATGATTCCTCACGGTCAGGTTATGCATATCTTACACAAATATGTAGAAGCTGTATCCACTAGTTTGGGAGCCAGAATGCTGCATCGTCGTGCAACAGTAGTTACCCCACGATCTTCTTGTGCAACATAGCCTGTGCTATAGGTTGTTTTTAAGTGATTCTTTGGAGACTTATTGGGGACATTTTTAGGTAGATTTTAGAGGACTTTTTCCTCTCTTTTCCCAATCAAAAACTTCATGTAATATTCCTTGATTTTTTTATTTTAATTTCCAGGAGTTAAGTGTAAGTTCGTGTATGATCAACTTGGAATTAACTCTATTCTTCTCCTACTTACGATTAATTTAATCCAATTTCTCTTCTCTATAAATTTTTATACTGTCATTATTTTTGTTATAAAGTTTACATCTGTTATATTTCTTGTAATCATGAGTGAGTAATCATTTTTGCTAGAATTGAATTAGGTCCGTTTTGGTATTAATATGATGAATTAAAGTACACGTTGTATGTTTAGTTCATATGTGTTGTTTTATGTGTTAGGATTGATCATTGTAAGTCAAAGTTGATGGAATCTGACCTTTTAGATATTCTTTGCAACTGAAAGGTTGACATCATTATCGAAAATTAGCATATGAACGGGAATTCAAATGATCACGAAAGTAGGTGTTTAGTTCTTAGGGGCTATAGAATCAGTTTAATTTAATTTGTTAGTCATGAAAGTAGTTAGAAATTAGATTAAATACATTCTTAGACCTTGAAAGAGGTAATGAGTATATTTAGGCCGATTTTTCATAGCCATTGAATTAAACTACTATATAGTGTTATTTCATTTTTAAGTACCAATTTAGAGATCAAAGTTCAATCCTATGCTTCATATTTATCATTTTAGAGTTTACATTTAGTTAGTCGTTATATTTATTTTCACTACCCACCTACATATTCTCACTCCATAATGATCTAGATAGCTAAAATGATGAAGTTTGGTACTCAATTGCGAAGTTCGTGTGGGATACGACCTTGAAGTACTACAACAAATTTATGCGTTTGCGGATTGGCACCATAAATGTGTTATTTAATATGAGATATATGCATGTGTATTTTGTTGAATGGTTAATGTGTACATGTCTAGGATTTTGTTAAGGATTGTAATTTAGTAGAGTTATGATGTAATTTCTATGATAAATGTAATATGATTATCATTACATGGTAGCTAAGGTTGATACAATAGTATAAAAGTATATACGCATGATTAGGGTTAGAATATGACAATTATTATTTGCATGTTCTAGGGTTAGAAATGCTTCCCTACATGCACCATGTTAATAATTGCCCAATTTAAATGCCATGTTATGCTATAGATATGTATGTATGTGTTACATGGAATATCAACTATGCCTCAGCATTACATCGGAACGTGCACAATTGTGCCTTAGACAAACATGTGGTTTTTTATCCTCTTTTTGACTCCTTATCTTTTCTCCTCTTCCTCTATGCATGGGTGATTGGTTCATCTTTCTTTAATTCTATCAATGGATAACCCTTACTCCAAATCCATGGTCTACTTCCTTGGTTTTGTACATTTTTGTACAAGTTGCTAAAAAGAAAATACCAAAAGAGCAATCTTGAACTGTATGAAAAAAAAATTCATAAAATGGAGGAAAAATAAGGTGAAAATGTAGAAAGTAACTAATTTATCATCTACTTCAAGGCCAACCAATATTGATGAGGCCTTGTAGGGAACAACACTAAGGGTTATCAAGAACATAACCTCTATTTTGTTGGAGCAATATATAGGTGCAAAGATCTATGATGCTTTATGTCAAATGCACCCCACATTCTTAGTTATTATCCTTAAGACCAAATAGCCAAAGGCTATGATAAATTTGAGACAATTAGCCTATGCAATGTGGAAGACAAGATAATTTTTAAGGTCTTGGAAAACATGCTCAAGAATATCCTTTTAGACATAATTTTCTAGTCCTAAAGTGTCGTTATTCTAGTGAGAATTATCATCTGTAACATTTTCAAGGTATTTCATTTCATGAAAAATAAGTGTTGGGGTAAAAAAGGTAGCATGGCACTCAATATTGATATGAGTAAGGCTTACAATAAGATCAAATGGGATTCCCTAGATGGGGTGCATAGGATGAGGTTCAATGCAAGGTGGGTATATGTAGTGATGACCTTTGTCAAATGTATATCTTTCTTTGCCCTACTTAATGACTCATGGGGAGTAATATTTAGATCCAAAATGGGTCTTTGTCGAGGAGACCCTATCTCCCCTCATCTATTTATTTTATGTGCTAAGGTTTTGTCTAACCTTATTATCCACGGTGTTGAGGCTGAAAGGTTACATAGAACTAAGGTTTGTTATGCAGACCCTTAGATGTTGCACTTATTCTTCATTGATGACACCATTCTTTTTGCCAAGGTAACAAGGGAATATATCCTTCACTAGAAACATATATTAGAGACTTACAATGTCACCTCAAGTCAGGAAGTCAACTTGGTTAAATAAAAGATTATCTTTAGCCCAAATGTCACCCATGAGTGAACTTAAGAGTTGTAAAGTGAATTACGGGTGACTGAAGCGCAACGCTAAAACAAATAACTTAGCTTACTAACCCTTATAAGATGTTCTAAAAAATAGATTATCATTGTCCTTAAGGAGAGAATTTGCCAAAATTTGATGAGTTAGAAGAATAACCTCTCATCTTAAGTTGAGAAGGAGATATTAACCAAGGTTGTCCTAAAAAGGATACCAACCCACAATATGAGTGTGTTCAAATTCCCCGCTTCTCTTTGTGATAAGCTGCAACACGTGAAGGCAAGTTTTTGGTGGAGTAAAAAGTAGAAAAAGAAGGGAACTTACTGTATTAGATGGGAAAAACTTTTTGAACCAAAGATTTCAAGTGGTATGAGGTTTTGAAATCTATCCATGTTTAACTTTTTCCTTTTATTAGCTTTGGCAGATTACTACTAATGATACCTCTCTTATTGCTAGAATTTGGAAAGCAAAGTAATTTTCGAGATGTAACCTCTTAGATGCTCCATTAGGATTAAAGCCTAGCTATAAATGGTGGAGTATTTAGGAAACTAAGTGGGCATTATAAGCAGGACTTCAGCAGGAAGCCGATAATGGGAAAGTATCAATGTTTGGAAGGATAAGTAGATCCCGAAACCCCACTTCTTTGGTGTTGTCATGTTATACATAGAGGCCCACTTAGATATGCAAGTCTTTGACCTAATTCTCGAGGGTAATAATGCATAAGATGTTAAAAGAATCATCTCAACCTTTTTTCCTGTAGATGATAATAGTATTTTGCATCTCCCTACCAACAGGCATAAGTCGAATGATAGGATGATATGGCACCACTCCAATGATGACATCTTTTTTGGTTAATAGTGCTTACAATCTTTTAAGTAATTGGGCTATAACAGATAATCCAAATGGCTCGACATAGAATAGTATGATAGTATGACACTTTATAAAGAGGGCCAAGACCCTCCCACGAGTGAAGTCATTTGCTTGGGGCTGCTGTCTAGATATTCTTCCCGCTTAGGAAATGCTTTAGCTTAAAGGCATTCAAGTGCCCAAAATCTATCATAGATGTAGTAAGATGGAATACATTATGTATGCCCTCATAGAATACCCTCATGCTAAGGAGCTCTAGAGATCATGACCTAATGAGATGGATTTGTAGCCTTATGGTTGATCATATAATGAATGGCTAGAACAAATAGACAAACAGGATCACATTCCAATAGCTTGGATTCTCACCTATGCATGGTCAGTATGGTGGAGCATAAATGATCTAGTATCAGAGGAAAAAATCACGGATCCAAAGGCTATTCGGGTTTGATTGAATATAAATTAATCTATTTTTTGGGAGAAGCAACCTAAGCATGGTGGGCCAAGCCAAAAGATACAAGATGGAGTGTTCTACTAGTGGATAAAGCAAAGTTTAACATGTATGCCAAGAATGTAAAGAGAGGTAATTGGGTTATATTTGTAGTTTGTTAATACTCTATAGGGAACATTCGATGGGTATACATGAGACTAACGATTGGAGTTTGGTTGGTGGAGGAGGTCAAGGGGCAAGCCATGCTTCTTGGATTGAACAAGACAAGTTTTGGGAGGAGAAAAATGTCATTCTTGAGTTAGATTCTGATGGCTTAATTTGTAAGTTGAAGGCGTGAAAAAGCATGAGGTTGAGACTTGGCTTTACTATTGACCATGTCTTACACCTAGTTGTTGGATTTGAATATGTGGAATGGTCTTTTACTCGTAGATTTGGTAATTGTCTCACTCATGACATCATTAAGTTTATGACGTGTAATGATAACCACTACTGGATAGATGTTTTACCTAGATGCCTTGATGATGTGGCTTTAAATGATATAGGTGAATACATTTCCTAGCTTGATTTTGGGCACCCTTGGTCTAAAAAAAATGTAGAAGTTATCCTTCTATTTTTAGTCTCTTGTATATTATATTCATTACAACCATTGACAAACATTTTGTACACCAATATTGGCATAGGGATTATGCGTTTTTGTAGTAACAATAAACCATGCAAGCCTACTAAAGCTTTAAATGCTTGTACAAAGTATTTAGTGTGATTACCCAAAGCTTGAAAACTTGACAAATAATGAATCTAAAACCATAGTTATAGAAATAAGAAATAAATTCATATAAAAAAACAATAATAATATTTAAGACAAAAGTAGTAGTAATAATAGTATTTGAGATAATAAAATAATGATAATTATACTATTTGATATTTAAAAAAAATTAACAACAACAACATTAGCAACAATAATGAAGCTAACAATTTATGCCACTTATAACAACGAGACTAATTTTTAAATTTTTAAATGGATCGTATGGTAGATAATGGTAACTAAGGGTAAAGAATTTTCAAAATTCTTAGAGATATTATAGGATTATCAAATCAAGAAAAATAATTCTTTATATATAAATCTCTCTTTTTAAACAATATTTTTCTATGGTAAAAAAATCATTTAAAAATTATATTAAAAATCCAATAGGTTAAGCACCGTTAATAAAGTGGAAAAAATGTGCCAATCAATACTTCAAAACAAAGATGGTGTTATTTTGTTTCTAGGAGGTGCAAAAATGATGTGTTACCTACACACGTTTATGTTTTTTCTTTAACTCTTCTTTTGGGTCTATCGATATTGGTTTGTTATTTTTATATCTTGTATTTGGTTATTCAAAAATAATTATTAAAAATAATATTGATCAACTATAATTATGACTACTCTTACGGTTCATTTAGATTGAAATTACCTAAAGTTAAATTAAGTTAGATAAGTATATCTATATTAGGTAAAACTATGTGAATTCTTTAAAATATTATTTACTTAATTATTAAACTAACCAAAATAAATAAGTTATAATATTATTTGGATTGAGATAACGAAAATAAATATGCAAAAATTATTAAAATATTAACCTCGTCATACTTTAACCATCAATAAGTTATAACATTATGTTAAATTTTAACCCAATATAACTTAGATTAAGCCTACAATTTTTTTGACAAATACAGTTAATATTTTTTTTAATCTTATATAACTTAGATTAACTTAAAAACAAGCAGCCTAGAAAGTTACCTGCAAGAGGCCTTCGGATCGCCTGCCTTGTTCAAAGCCCATGATGATTTTGGTCCTACTTCTGGATACTTTACTGCCTGGTGGTCCATGGACTATTGCCTGTCGCAAAAGAAAAAAGAAAAGAAAAGAAAAGGAAAGGAAAATGGAACAGAATTTGTCATTCATCTTCCGGAACTTCTTTCTCTCTCTCCTGTAGGGTTTCTACGAATCCCTTAATCTTCCCAGCCGTCGCCCATCTCACAATTCACCAATGGAGCTGGAGATAGTAGGTCGCCATGCGCTCTTGTTTGACGATGACGGCATGTCGAATTTCGTAAATTCGAAAGATGCTCTTGTTGAATGGAACAACTTATCCATCGATCGATACGATGTTCGTCATCTCCTCTCTGATCTCCCTTCTCGAAAACATCGCCACCAGTCGACAAGTTTAGCTTCTTCGGAAGATTTGCAGCTGGAAGTTGAGCTCGACCTCGAGCGTTTTGCTGACCTGCCAACTTCGTCATGTAATGAACCAGGTATCATTTTCTTATCTAACGTCTATTATATTTCCTTCAGCTCATTATTTTATTTCTATTTTGAATTTTTTTTACCGCTTATGCATTAGCTATATTTGTTTGATCAATTTTACGGCATATACTATTTACCCCGCTGGTTGTGTGGTTCATTCTGTGAACTTACAGTTACTTCAAATTTAAACACACCAAAGAGTATAACTTCTAGGCTTCATTTGAGAAATTTAAATGATCAGATGATGATTTTGTGAAGATTTAGCGAAGCTGAAGATGGCTGACTGGGTCAGTTAATTGCAATGAGAAGCGGTTTTGAAGGAAGTGTATCTGGATTCATTTGGGCATGTTTGAACAGAACTTGCGTCCAGAATAGCTAACCTGATGAAAGACTGAGAAGTCCTGGAGCTTCTTGTTTGCGTTCTTGATTTGGTACTATGATGTGAAGCAATTATTTAGTTTGTGGGACTTTGTGCACTGTGCAGTCAGCCTGCGTTATAATTGATTAGTCTGCTTTTGTATGTGGACTCACAATTGGAGTTTTCTGGACGATGAGTTGAATGGTTGCCTATGTCACCTTTTGACGGATAGATAGTTGGCACCAGTTCATCTGGACTAACTGACTGAACGTTACTTCACTCTTGGCTCAACGTTTTACTGTTATTCTTCGTGTTTGAGTTGTTGCAAGTCGTTATATTATGAGGCTGATTGAAAACCGTGACCCTTCGTGTAGCAGAAGTTTTAGTTGGAAGTCATGCAAGTAGGATATTCCTACATATAGTTTCTCACTTGCAGGAGTTCTAGTTTGCTACTGTTGCGCATCTCAAAGTTACAAAGTAAGGTTATTGATCTCCTCCAATTTCTTTTTCTGTTGCAAATGGTATGTGTTGTTTGTGTTAGCCTCGTCTTTTTTATTTAAAAAAAAATGGTTATGAAGTGGGTAGATTAAACTTATGCTGAATTTTATTCTTCTTGCTAGAAGTGGAGGAAGATGTAGAGGCTACAGAGGCTGGAAGATATCAGGCTGTTCCTTTTGCATACAGAAACACTGTTGATTCCACTGACCAGAAGAATAACGAGATGGATATGCAAAATGCTTGTTTTTATCCTCCCTTTCCTGTGCCTGAAAGCCTGCTTCAAAACCTGGTAAGCCTGTTTAAATTTATATATTCCCTGAGTGAAATTTATCTTATAATACTCTATTTCAATCTGACCTCATGTGCCCAAAAGTATTTCTCTGAGGTGTCTGTATTTCTAAGGCGTATTATGTCTAAGTTTTCAGATGCTCGGAGCAGGATGGAGTTCTTGTGACCTAAAGTTGCCATCATGGGCACCTTGTTTCCTTTTGATGTCATGACAGATGAGCTGTGCAGGTGGGATTAGGAATGATAGAGTTTTATTCCTTTATCAGGGAGAGTTATCATGTTGATCATCACCGTCATCATCATCATTATCACTTTGGAGCATTTTTGATGAAATGTTACCTGTATAGTTTTATTGTATTGATATTTTTAAGTTAATCAAGTTACGTGTGAGATTAAGTTAATTTATGTTTTCCTTCTCCTTTCTCTGTCTGTTTTTAAACCTTTTTCAGTCTTATCGGTACATCAAAGATAATTCAATATGCTGGATACCAATCCTTCTTCATCTGTCCTCTGTTTCCAGCCATCCACAGAAAAGATACATCAGATCATTGCAAGGACTGCTTTGTTTGTCAGCAAGCATGGTGGGCAATCTGAAATTGTTTTGAGAGTCAAACAAGGTGACAATCCAACGTTTGGGTTCCTGATGCCCGACAACAAACTCCATCCATATTTCAGATATCTTGTTGATAATCAAGAACTTCTTAAGGCTGATTCTGATGGCAAAGCTATGGAGGAAAAGGTTTCTAACGATCAGGCTGGTAATGTCAAAAATGGAGGGGCACTTTCCTTGCTTGGTTCTGTATATGGTTCTGGTGATGATGAGGAAGCTGTAGCTGAAGGTGCTCAAGGATCTAAATGCATGAATGCAGCTGATTCATCAACTGCTGCTAATATGACCAATTGTCCTCTAGAGCTGGCAAAAACTTCTGAAAGTACAAGACGAGATATTACCATTCCAAAACATTCCCATTTTTTTAAAGAGAAAGCAGCTGTGTCCATTAAAAATGGCACTAGTATTGCTGTTAAGTCAAAAGGTGCGAGTAGTGCAGAGAACAAACAGAGTTTAGTATCCTCCAGCAGGACTGCAGACAAGTCAAAAGCTCTCAATGTGTCCTCCATGTCCAAGTCTGAAGCATTGATCATAGAACCCCCATCAGAGCTGAAAAGATTGGTTGCTCAGATAGTTGAGATCATTCAGAAGAAAGGGAAAGATTTTGAGGAAGTATTAATTGAGCAAGACACACAACATGAGAGGTTCCCATTCCTTGTGCCATCAAATCCCTATCATCCTTACTATCTAAAGGCTTTGAAGAAGGGGCAGAAGGTGTGTCATATAATAAGCTTTATTTTCTATTTTCTGATTTGATTAAGATAACGGATGTTGATTTTATTTTAGTATGAGGCATCTTGTGTTAAATGTTCCATAATAGTTTACTCTCTTTTGTATTCCAGTTGCTGTTGTATTTGATTGTGTTTATTCTTGACAGGCAAAATCGAGTGGCAAGAGCTTTGGCCCTGAACGGAAGGAAGTTGATTCTATCTCTCTATCAGCCAGCGATGATTTGCTACCTGAGTATGACAGGAAAGAGAGATTTAAGATGGTATTTGGGAAATCAAAGATGGAGATGCAGGACGAACTTTCTAAAGCAACCAGTGAACAATGTGGAGTAGGTCTTGATGCTGCTGCTGCTATTCTCCAGGCTGCAACAAGAGGCATTAAGAAACCGAATTTGGATTTTTTGTCCAAGAGATCATTAAATGGGACAAGTGATGGTCCCAGCTGGGAAGGTGGTGGCACCTCAAGTTTTGGTAGTCAGGAAGCATCTCGACCTCAAAGCTCAAGCCAGAAGGAAAAAAAGGGTGTCCAGCTGAATGTTGCAGTTCCTGTTGCAAAAGAGATAGCAAAAACTGCTGCTTTTGCAGCAGCTAACGAGGCCGACTCGTCTGAAGCAGGGTTGACGACAGCACAGAAGTTGAAGGCTGAGAGACTGAAACGAGCTAAGATGTTTACAGCATTGCTTAAGAGTGGAGCTGCACCACTAGGAAAAGATCCACTGCGGGGCGTATCAGCAGAACCAACTGGATCTGGGATCTCTGGATGTGGCACTGAGGTCTTAAATCATGATGGAAAAGAAAAAGAAGGAAGCACAGTCCCAGCTGATGTTGGCACTGCATGTAAAACAGATATGTCAGAAAAGGTAATTCTTGATGATGTAATTGAAGAAAAGAGATCATTTGATGATGAACTTGAAGAAAAAAGATCAAAGAGAAGGCGCCATTATCGGTCTAGAAGACCTGAAGAACATGGAGAGCAAGAAGAGGAGGAGGAGGAGGAGGAGGTTGAGTTTGGGGAAGATAAAGATAAAAGAGATCATAGGCACTCAAGGAAGAAGCACCGGTCTCATCATTCTTCACGACAGCATAGAAATCACAGCAAGGACAGACATAAGCACCGGAAAAGGCATTCCTCCAGTAAAAAGGAGTCTAGACGTCATCGTGAGCATGAATATACTTCTGAAGGTGATGAAAGTAATCATGAACACCAGTATGACAGCTCTTTTGATTATGAGACTAGACGACATCACCATAGGCATAACCATGCTTCTGAAGATGATAGTTTGTCTGATGATGAGCGTAGGGGCACTAAACATAAGCATGGTGTTTCCTCGAAAGATGAGCGCAGGCACAGTAAACATAAGCACGACGAGTCCTCTCAAGATGAGCGCAGACACAAGAAGCATAGACACGATGACAGCTTGGAAGACGGGCGTAGTTATAGGAAACATAAACGCGATCACCCGCAAAAAGCTGAAGATAGGCATCAAAAGAAATCAAGGAAGCATAAGAGAAAATCGAATTCAGAGGATGGGGAATTGGAAGAAGGTGAGATAAGAACTAAATCCTCTGACAAATCGCTATCAAGCATGGGTGATGGTGCTGGTGTAGAAGTGTCTGTAGATAAATTGAATGCTAGCCAGAAGGAGCCTACTGCTCCTCAGCCAACTCCTGCTGAAACCACTGAGGTCTCTGATGATCTTAGAGCCAAGATTCGAGCAATGTTACTGGCAACATTGTAGTCGTATGTAAATCACTGTACTTTCACTGCCCATCGTAGTGATATATGAATATCTATTAAGCCCCGCTTGGGCCTCTTCCATGCTCAGTCTTGCGGTTTGTCCCTTTTTTTTTTCCCTGAAATTTAATTTCCAAACAAGGGGTTTCCCTTCCGCCTCTTTGGGTTAGGACTAAATTCGGTCTCATTTGTTAGTAGCATATGAGATGAGAAGTACTATTGATCTTATATGAGTGCTTTGTTCTTTCATAAGGGAAAAATTTCCAAAATGAAAAAGGAAAAAAAAATCAGATGATGACACTAGATGGTGCCTGATTCTTATGATTAAGAAGTCTGCTCCGGTTCGAATTATGTGTTGGTTCATGACAGAAGATGCTCTCTGAAAGATTTATATTCAGAACAAATACGAGGATATGCCCAGGATGTTTTTGGACTGGAGAGATTTTCCGTCATTTTATGCAAAAACAAAGTCGGCGTCGTATAATGAGAACTGAAGTCGAGGAGTTCAAACGGAAGGTCAGACGCCGTTTACTGCAAGTTAGGGCCACTAAAGTCCGTCAGAGTAGTTTAACAGCTCAAGCACTGTATTCCAGCTATCAAGAAATAACAATTGTTCGAGAACACAATTCCAAGAATTTACGTCATATATTAGCAAAAGTAGACTTGAGTCGATACATGAATATAGGGAATGCATTTTAATACGTGGCGGTCATTCTAATAAAAACTCCCCCCACCTCCATTTCACTGTGCTCTCTTTGCTTTACGTCTGACTACCATTACCGGTCGTCTGTCTTTGGTGGTTTCTTTTATTTGCACTCTTCATTTTCTTCATCTGCTCTTCATCAGATTTGATTGCAAGCATTATCTAATTTAATGGTATTTTTTCAGGGCAGCGATAGCAATGAGGCATAATCTGAAATAGTATCTCCATGCTCAAATCTGAATAAAATACCCATATCTATCTCCAAATCTATCTCTATTCCCAATTAAGGTTAACAGTAAATTTCCACCCTCGATTTTCATCGGGACTTATTCCCCATCTTTGTCCCAATCCCAATCCCATCCTCATCCTCCACCCTTGGCTCCAAAATATGTAGCAATTTTCTAACAATCATAAACTTGATTACGTGAGGCATACAATAGAGTACTATAAGGCTCATAGAGTATTTATATACAAGCCCGTACATGATTCATCAAAGTACTTAAAAAAAACATGCAACCAAATGTCCAAATCCAAAACAAAGATCAAATAAACAACCAAATTAGATGATGATGTATCCACATTGTCTTCTTCGAGCATTCAAAATCAAAATATCAAATTGTTTGAAAAATTTCAAGTTACAAGTCATAACAATCTAATACTCTCCACAATGTTACTCTTTGTGATGTATGGCTCGGGCTCCTATAAAACAATAAAATCATATAAATGTTTAATGTAGAGAATCATTTTTCACAATAAAAGCAAAAGCCAGAATATATAATACTTTATTCAAGCTCAAGAATTTCAAGCTATATATGTATTTACGCAAAATGATGTTCAAAATTAGTATTTTTTAAAGCCCTTTTACATATGTGCTAACTTGAAAAATTTACCATAAATCCCTAGATTTTATTTATGGGTGAAAAATTATCTATTTATAAAGCTTAAGATGTCTAGTTTTCAACAAAAATACGATACTCAAATTCAAGCTATTAAGCTCAATTTATAGTATTTTTTTCCAGGGGTGCAAAGCTAGTTAGACCAAATAAGTTGACTGCTCATAGCACCAACCATTCAGTTAGTTCAATCAATCAAATGGTCCAATGAGACCAGTTAACTGGTTTACAAAAGTAAAAAATGGCTCTCGACTTGTAACCTAGTGACTCTAAACTGCCCCAAATACTAGTCATTTGGTTAGTTTCTTGAATAATTTTTCTAACTAATTTGACCCATTTCAATCTTGATTTAACTAGAATCAGTCCATAGGGTTTAGAATAGGCAATTGGTATTCCATGACCAGTCAATAATCCCCTTCAATGGCTAATTTAAATTCTTCTAATGATAAATTTTTTATTGGAAAATTTTGGGTACCAGTTAATTAGTTTTTAACACTAGTCTACTGATATGTCCATTGTTTGTTCATTTTATACATTTAATGCCATCGACAACTATATCTTTTGAGAGGGATATAAATTAGCTGATTTTAAATTTCCCATAAGAAATTTGAGCTCATTCATTATACGCATTGATTTCTCTCATCTACTTCATTAAACTTCTTAAGCATTGAATTCTTATTCACTTTCACACTCTTTTTCTTGAGAAAATCATCATGCTCCAAGATCATACACTAAAGCTAAAGTGTGTTACACTTGTAAATTCTTTTAGTCTCTAGCTTGATTACTCCTCAAATTTTTCTTTCATTTTTATATGTTGTAATTTGCGAGGAAACATTTTCATTACCACAACATTCTTACAAACTCATTATCAAGAGGTTGTGTGTGTCCAACATTCCTAAGAGAGGTCTTTGATAATATAGGTTCATAAAATTAGGGATTATTGCAAGCTCATAAATCTAAAATAGTGATCATAGTTATCTCACAATAAAGAAAGATTTTAAAATGCAAAAGGAAAAACCTTTTAGTAGTGGATATAGAGGCGCATTTGGCCCTTGAACCATTGTAAATTATTGTGCAAATTTTTAACTTGTCATTGTATTTCATTCTACCTTATCAAAGTAAGGTAGCTTACAAAGGATCTATCAATCCAAACTTAAAGACTAAGTGTTGACTAGAAACACACTATTATCTAATAATGATACATTCAACTTTTGAAAGTACAAGATGATGTACTTTTAAAGAGCCCTAGATTTCAGTGTGTAATCCATCATTACAAATGGACCTATTAAGATCACCAAAGTGGTAAATGGTCAAATTATTTAGAAAAGTGAAGATGCGATGATCGAGATTGAGAATAGAAAACTCACATTAAATGATAGTTATCATGATAATTCATTGTGGTTTAAGAGAAAGAAAATTATCATTGGATCCAATCAAGCAACATGACTATAGAAATATAAGATATACTTATGATTACCCTTGAAGGCACTCCACAAATAAAAACTTCAATAATAACTCATTACACAAGAGAGTATGAATTGTTTGTTATAATCCAAGTAAGCCAATTATTGAATTAATCAATCAATTCAAAAAAAAAGTGTACATCACTTGGGATCTCTTAGAAAAGTGATCACAAAAGAAAATCAAGTAAGAAATATTCTTCAATATATTTCCAAAGAATGGAGGGGGAAAATAACTACAATTGAGGAAGTAAGGGATCTCACCAAAATAACATCCGATTTATTTCTTAAAAATCTCTTGGTGCACGAGTCCAAGGTTGAAGATAAGGAGAAGAAGACAACTACTGCCTTGAAGGCTTCATCATATAGAGCTAATAAGTCCACATAAGAAGATGATAAAATAAGAGAAGATGAAAGTTAAGAGATGGATAATGAGGAAATTGATCTTATTACAATTCAATTTAAGAGATTTCATGTAATAACATTTTTTCTAACCTTAATTACATGATGTACTTAAGATCATAAATCATTTCTAAATATTTTAATATTGATTTCATTCCATTTGTTTCGAATTTAGATTTTCCACTATTCGTTCTGTTCACTTATAGTAAAACATATTTACACAATTTATTTCTTTCACCAATTTTAATTTGTTTTTTGGCTTCAAACCAATTTTGATATTAAGTATTTTGACACATTTTGGTTTCTAAAGTTTTTTCACTCCTTTCCGAAATTTCTCATAACTTTTAGGATTCATTTGTTATTTTCCCAATAATTGCCCATTGTTTGATTTTCTTTAGAAGTTAGTTACCACAATTAATTTTAACCAACCTTCCAACTATCTTTTGGATCATAATTGACCATCCAAACTGAAACAAATTAGATTTCCAATCTATTTGCTTCACTCAACAAAAGGTATAGCTATAAGCACACCTATCATTCTTTTTTATCATAAAGTTCTACACTCAACCTCCTACCCATTACTTCTATCCTTCATTCAATTGATAACCCAAGTTCACTCCCCCCTAATCAGTTAACTAGATGATTCTACACCCCTCATACATTTTATTTATTTATTTTAGAACACACACACACACACACACACACACACAATCTCCATTTATTTATTCTTTTCTAACCTTTTCCAAAACAATCAAGTTGGATTGTTATGACCATATTCTATGTGTAATACTACAACACCCCCATTTTTAGGATTTATTTTTTTTAAATATTTAATTGTGAGAGATAAGATGGTAAAAACATAGGGTGTTACCATTGCACTTGGTGCAAGTTTCGTTTCCTCTACCATTTTTATACTAAGTACCAAGGCTAAGAATATTACTCCATTTAAATTAATAACATAGTTATAAGAATCAGATTTGGAAGAACAAGGTAGATATAGATCATTGTGAATAAAACAAACAATTGGCAGTTATAAAATTCAATGAAAGGAAAATATATAAGGACATGAGAGTATAAGAACATCCGGATTAAAAGATAATGGACAGGACCCTGGATGACCCTACCTCTCAACCTACAATACTAGCTTTAATTAATCTCATGAGCTAACCTACAAAGATCACTTTCCTTTGAATAAGCAACAACCTATGAAGAAAAACCCATCAGTAGAATATACTGGGTAACTTATTATACAAGACTAATATAAAAAGCCTGCATGAAACACATTAAAGACACCACAATAAGACATGATATAAAATATTAAAACATATATGCAATGATAAAAATAAGATAATTAGATCAAATAAACAATATCATCAAATCCACATACTACTCATATACATTTATTTATAACATATAGAAAATTACCAACCAAATATTCAAGAGATGCTCTCTAAAGTAATAATTAGAACTAATCTCAACACAATAACCACGGCCTTCACCATATACTTCATATCTCAATATCAACATTAATAATATCTATAACACCATGGGTAGGGCTCAAAGACACAATACTAATGAAATCCACAACACTACAGGTAGGGATCAAAGATAACTAACGAACACAGGTATGTACAAAGGCTACTACCGAGCTATAAGTAAACATAAAGGCTTCTACAAAACCACAAGTAAGCACAAAGACTGCTACCAAATGAATCCAATAATCAATTTAATTCAACAAAAATTGTTTCCGTTTTTATTGTACTCAAGGGAAGATTATATCAACTTGGAGACACTAAGGTACTTTGATCATATTGACGTACCAAGACAGCACAATATCCTACTAACTATCAACTCAAGAAAATTAAGGTATGTTGGTTGCATTGGCACACAAAAGTAGTACAGTATCCTACTGACAAGGATACCTAATCCATAAGTAAGACATAAGACTTAGTTGGGACACTAAGGCATACCAATAACAATCCATAATCAATCATTACTTAAACCACTTATTTAAGGTAGCTAACCCTAAAGAGCAACTATTTCTGATCCTAAGGTCTTTCACTTTAAATATTAGTATTTTATTAAGATTACTACAACACCTCACAATATACATATAGATCCAATTTCCATACTTAACCATTTTTACTCATTTTCAAATATTTAAGACAACCATAAACAAAGTAAATACTAATGTCAACATGATAATATACCAATGCCATCTTAGGATCAATTATTCACTTATAGACACGCTAGGCTGAAAATGACTAAAATACCCTTGAGACCATAATTACTACATTATCAAAAAAATTTAAATATTAATATTATTTTATTTATTAATTTATCATGAAAAGGAATAAATACAATAATTAAATTATTTATCATGCAATTAAATTACCAGAAACATCAAATGACCATTTTGTCCTTGCATATGATATAACATGTAAAACTCTAATATGCGTATCTTATTCATCCAAAATCACATATTCCCATGTTCAATAATAAATACTCTCCCCCCATTGAAAAGGAAGTCATTCTGTCATCAAATTTTTGTATACAGAATAAATTTATTTTAGAAAAGTCAAAGTATATTTTTTATTTTTACCCTTAATTTTTTAAATTATATATGCATTAAGTACTTTGTTATTTTTCAATGAAGGGTGTCAGTATAATTTTAAAACTACTTTTATTGCTTTCTTAAAAAGTGTGAAAATGACATAATTACTTTTTTTTATACGGAGGGAGTAATACATATTAAACATGCTTATTGCCATAAATAACATGATATGCTTAAATAGACCAAATTACCCCTAGGACATAAAATAATAATAAGAATAACAACAACAACAACAACAACAACAATAATAATAATCATGTTAATATATGTTTCTAAAACATCAAATCATATACCTCCATACTTAATAATAAATAAGACATATTAGGAATTTTATTTGGATTGAATATCAAGATATGCTTAAAAAAACCAAAATTTTCCTAGGGCACACAACAACAACAATAATAGTAATAATAATAATAATAATAATAATAATAATAATAACAATAATGCTGTAAATACATCCAAGCATGCTCAGCTTATCATATTGGACATACATAACATAAATAATTTATTTTCGGCATTAAATCCATTTTAGAATACCTTTCTACACATAATACTTTATAAAAATCAACATGCTCCATTTTAATAATTTTCATACTAACATTACCAAGAAAATAATTATAACACAAAAATTAATGTTTAACATAATTTATTCTTCATAACCCTAATGTGCTATCTAATATTTTATTATAGTATAGTAATTACCTAATTTTCTGCAAAAACACAAATATAAGCAGCCTACTAAAATTTATTAGACTCCACTATTCAACCTCTTCCACCTAAAAATAATAAGACATTAACCATATTAATATTCAACCCATAATATAAAAAAAATTATTTAAAAATATTTATTAAGGTAGAGATTACTAAAATAACCCTAAAAATCCTTAAGCTAAGAAATACGACACTCACGCACAAGGGAGAGGTGTTGGAGAAGGCTTTGATGGTGCTAAAGGTGGTGGTCTAGGAAGAGGTGCACAAAAAGGGAGAGATGGCTAGGTTGTGGTGATGTTGGGAAAGTCTGGTGGTGTTGGGTAATGCTTTGGTGGTGGTGATGGTTGTTGGAAGCAAGGGACGATGGTTAGGAAGGGATAAGGAGAGAAGAAATAGGGGATTATCTAGGTGGGGTAAAAATGTTGCATAGGGTAGGTTGCGTGGGTAACTTAGGCTATAAGAGTAGTATAAACAGTCGATGTTGAGAGCGGGATAAAGGAGTAGATGGGAGACGCTAAAGGGGTATGGTGCGAGGACGAGGAGGAGGAGGAGGAGGAGGAGGAGGAGAAGGAGAAGGAGAAGAAGAAGAAGAAGAAGAAGAAGAAGAAGAAGAAGAAGAAGAAGAAGAAGAAGAAGAAGAAGAAGAAGAAGAAGAAGAAGAAGAAGAAGAAGAAGAAGAAGAAGAAGAAGAAGAAGAAGAAGAAGAAGAAGAAGAAGAAGAAGAAGAAGAAGAAGAAGAAGAAGAAGAAGAAGAAGAAGAAGAAGAAGAAGAAGAAGAAGGAGAAGAAGAAGAAGAAGAAGGAGAAGAAGAAGAAGAAGAAGGAGAAGAAGAAGAAGAAGAAGGAGAAGGAGAAGAAGAAGGAGAAGGAGAAGAAGAAGAAGAAGGAGAAGAAGAAGAAGAAGGAGAAGAAGAAGAAGAAGAAGAAGAAGAAGAAGAAGAAGAAGAAGAAATTCATAGGCTTTATTGGGGAAAACCATATGGTAAATGAAGAGGGAGAAAGAAGCTATTTGGGTGCGAAAACTAGATGAACAAAGGGAGTGGGTAGGGGAAGCTTTATGGTCGGTTGGTAATGGTCAGGGAGAGATGGAAATCGATAGGCTTGGCGTGCTCAGATTTAGGTGTGATTGGATAGGTAGGAGTGTGCTGACTTAGCATGGGTGAAGGATGACACAGGTTAGGAAGGGTGTAGGGTCAAAAGATGGTAGACGAATTAGCAGTGTATAGGGGGAGGATGGTGTGTGCATGGATATGAGGGGGAAAGGAGGGAAACATGCAGCATGGTGGGAGGGGTGTGTTTGGATTAAAGGAGAGATAAAGACAACCACGGGGTATGTTTGGATGGACAAGGGTGTAGTCAACGGAGAAGGACAAGATAAAGAAAAAAGAAAAGAAAAAAAGGGAGAAAGGAAGAAAAAGGGGAAATATATAAAAAAAGAAAAAAGAAAATAAATTTAGGGTCAGGATTAGAATTAGCTTTAGATTTAGAATGAGGGTAAATTTAATTTACCTGATTTAGGGTATCCAATTGGAAAAAATAATTCGAAAAAAACTTATCGATTTAGGGTGGTTTTAAATAAAAATAAAAAAGATAAAAATAATTAGGATAAATTTATTTAAGAATTTATCTAGGTACTATGTAAAAGTTAAGAAAATAATTAAGTTAACATTTAATGGTTAGTTTTTAAATAAAAGGATAAGCTCTCAAAAATAAGATTATAAAATTTTAGGGTGTTACATCATTACCCCCATAAAAATAAATTTCATCCCTGAAATCCATGCCACACTACTCGATATGTTCACAAGGCACCCAAGGGAACACCTACCCCTTTAAAATAGAAAACTCTACTAATAAGAGAACACCCATGAAAAAATGCAATACACAGAAGCCAACAACTCTGATTAAGCAAGAATGAGACGATAACATACCTAAAGAAGAACCATCAGGATCTAGCATTTAATCATTTGCTTCTACTTAACTGGCTAATCAAATTGCTCTAAACATCGAATCCTACTAGACTAACTATTTCTGGTGGATTGGCTCCAAAGGCTACACCTAAGACCTATAAATTCATTATGGGGCATATTGTAGCACTCTCTTGTGCCTGAGTTGACTGCAGTTGTGGCATTGAATCAATTTTCCCATACAATCCTTACCTGGATGGTCTTGTGTATAATTATGATAATGGTATTATTGTGTTATCCTCTTACTACCTCTACTATATAAACTACTCTAAATACCCTAGTGTGGACCACCAGTCCGATGTTGAACACTCAAAACTCTATTACCATGATGTTGAATTTTCCTTTAGGATTTGGCACTTCAAACTTCCTCTTACCCGAAATTGAGGTATTCTCCTAGACCATAGTGAGTGCAACACCCACTCGCTTATACAATTTAGCCAATTTATAAAAAATAATTGCACCTATCATCTTCCAAATGCTAAAGTGAAGTCCTTACTTGAACTAGAAGAGAATTGTAGCCTTGTTAGCAATTATACTTAGGTCAAACATCAACAATTATATAAACTATACATGATACTCTTGCACTATTAGAATTCCTTAAGTCGACTACATGAATTCCTTGATTTTTTCCTTATTGAGTATGTTTTGAGTATTTTTGATATCATGCATGAGTTTTGTGAATTTAAGCATGCTATTGTTGAGTATCAATTCCTACCATGCTTAATGTAATACATATAAGGAGTATGTATTTTTTATGTGTTATGACATAGAAGTGTGATAGGATTAAATTGGAAAATTTTGGTGATTTTCTACTAAGTGTGGATCTAAGGTCTGGGAGTTGTTGTGCCTAGACTAGTCAATAGGTTTGTTAGATTGATTGACTGGTTGTATGGTTATTTGCCTAGTTTGGAGGTCGTATTCAATTGGTTGGCCAATTAGTTTTCCAAACCCATCAACTAGTTTTTTTTATGACCATAGTGGTTTGGCCTTGTCTTAGACACATCAATTGGTCTATATGAATAGTCAATTATTTGGACCAATCAATCCACTAATTTTGTCGTGTGTTATCTTTCCTCAGTTTTGGTGCATCCTAACCAATCAAATAGTCATAGCGATCGATAGATTGATTCCGCTTGAGTTCACCATGCTTATTTGTTATTTGATTATCTTTGAGACTTATGTCATAATCTATCTATTTAATATCAACATATACATAATAATCTTGCTCTTGCATAAGTGGAATTAAAGGAAATCAAAAGAATAAAATTGTGGTGCTTTGTTTGGTTGTGTTTGATGTTAACAATTAAAACATCCAATTGGTTTAATCTTGGAATTGGACAATGGAATCTTATAGGCCTTCCTCGTATGCGTACATAGGGTTTGGTTATCTTGTTTCTACCCTATAGAAGAACAAATGTGGTGGATGTTGAAGACCCCTAATAAAACCCATTGTCACTATTATTAGTGTGGTGGGTGAGACGTGCTCAAAATTAAACATATAACCCTTCCTTAGGGTACCAAGTATGGTGAATGTTGAAGATCCTTGGAAAAATCCCCTTAGTACTCATGTGCGATGGTGGTGAGAGTTGCAGTCTTACACTAGTTCCATCATGAACTATTGACATTATGTGGTTTTACCTTTATGTGGCTTGCTCTAGAAACTTGTGAATGTATGGATGTATGTGCTCTAAATGCCTTTCCATTTCATATATGTTATCCATGATCTTACGTGTCATTTTTCCTAATTATGTCACATAACATGTTATTGTGTGACCTTAATGTTCAACATGAGACCTTACCATATTTTAGATAGTTTATTTTATCAGTACTTCACTGTACTGATACTATATTTGTGTGGTCACTGTGATGATCCAACTTCTATTCTCATGAGTAGAGGACTCTATGTAGAGTTACAACTCTCAGCTTGAGTATATTGATGGTGATGTTGTGGGCCAGTAGCTAGCCATTGTTTAGAGATTGAGAGTTATATTTCCATTTTGTTAAGATTTACACTAATCAACTTAGATGTATTTTGCCCACAGTGTTAGGATACTTTTGTTCTTTTTAGTTATTTAAACTCTTGGATTTGGCTTCTATATTTGGATTTTATAACCCTCATTCTTATCTATATCATTCTCATCTTTATTACTATTGTTGTTGTGTTGAGCATATACTATTTTGTTCATTGTTCTGTTTTTTCTTCATCAAATATGTGTTAGGTGATTATCACACCTCTCTCATGGTTGATGTGGAGGTAATATTTCCTTTTTTTTCTTAATAAGCTTTCACATTGTCTTGAAAATAATTTTTTTTAATTTAATATTTGGGGGTGTTAAGATATGTCCCATCCTCTCTAGTTTTTCTTATTATTTTTGGTTAAATTTGTTCCTTGCATACTTTTTTTTAATTAACATCCTTTACCTTTGATTTTCCTTGGTTTTTAGGTGGTGTTTAGACACTAAAATTTTTGCTTCTCTCCATTTACTACCACATACTTGCTGTTGCTTTAATATCATGCATTTATCTTCTTTTTTGCTTGGGCTTAAACCTCCCAACAACTTAACTTTTTTCCCTCATGTTTATGGGTTGTACGTGGTAGTTTTAGTGAGGATTTTTGGAGTGGTTCCCCCCTTCTTCTTTTCCTTTTTGTTATTGGAATTCAGCAACTCTTCCTTTTCTTTTCCCATATTGTTTTGGCTTTTGTTCCCCTATTTTATTTTTAGCTAAAATCCTAATTTTTTTTTTCCAATTTTAGGAATTAAGTATTAGAGAAAGATGAAATTATACAGTTATCTTCCTTGGTGAAATAGGTTGTTAAAGTTAGGAGTATTTTTGCTAAAATATTTGCCAACCTAGGTAATATAACTCTTCTCTCTAGATATATAACCTATTTTATCTTGCATGTTTATGTTTCAATATCTTTTTAAGCATACTTTATTGTGATTTAATGTTTATCCAAGCATGTATAAGGTTATATATGAAATATATTTATGTCATTCCATGAAACTATATGTATGACTAAGATTTATTATGCACATGAGGTATAAAAAAGAAAGAATAGGATTTCTAGTTTACCTTTAATTTTTTAGATCACGGTTTATTTTAGTACATATGTAAAAAGTTATGATTGAAATAGCACAAGAAAGTCTATAAAAATATTGAAACCTACTGCAATGTTTTGAGCCTCAGGAGTATTTTTATTCCTATGATGCAAATTATTGAGTTCTAAGTTTATAATAATGTTCCTCATCATTTTTACTTAAACGTTAGTACATAATTCATCTTGATTTGGAGATGTTTAAAATTAGTTATGATTTTTGTAGGTTTAGAAGCTTTTCTAGGTGTTTAAGGGGCATTTGTGTCATTTCATATGATTTATAGGATTTTTAAAAGTATGATTTACCATTTCATATATTTGTTATATTATATTATGCATGATGAGTTTGTAGATTATGGTATGCTATCTATGTATGATTAGGGTCTTAATGCATTAAATGGGCTTTAAGTATAATATAGATAATTTAGGTAATAATGGTACTTTCTTCATTTCATATTAACCTAAATTTTTTACAAAATTAATAAGATTATCTAATATGCCTAATTGAGTGTGTTTATACTTTTTTAAGTATCCTTTGATCATAAAATGATTAGGAATTAAAATGGCATACAATGCGTATAGAAAATCTTAGGGGTTAAGTTGTTATTTATGTACTTAAATTTTAGTTTTAACTTTTTTTTGTCTTATCCATTCCTAATATGAAGTGTTTGCGTGAGTTTGGTAAATAAACAAGCTTAATTGGTGAAATTATGACACAAATGAGAATTATGATTTTATAAGGGCATGTTAGTCTTTTCACAAGTTCTATAATCTTCTTAGTTCTCATTTGGAGTTAAGATAACCTTAAGGGTTTTCTAAATTTATTTATGATATTTATATGTGTATTTTAATAATTGGATTTTGGTTTTTAGAAGGCCTTTAATTTTTATTATGATTGTGGCAAGTTTGGATTAATTACCTTTAGTGTAATTCTAGTCATATGTTTATTATTTAAGTGTAAGTGCATTTCATACGTAATACATAATTGATATTGTGAAGTGTTTTAATTTGATTATGATAGTGGTTATAATTATCTTAAAATATCAAGTGTCAAAGTGGTTTGTAATGGCAAGTGATAAGTGGCTTTTTAAGTAGAAGTGAATCATAAGCAAAGTGGTTAAGTGTATAATGCTATGATATGTGATAAATGTTATGTTTTTCTTTTAGTGGTTGAATAAAATATTGATAAGTAAAGTGGAATAGCAGATGGTTCAGGATAGAGAAAGAGATTGTGAGTTTTTCAAGTGTTAGTGACGTTATTCCATTAGAACTAGAGAACCCGAATCTACTCTATACAGTTATGAACCACCGATTAGTAGGTGTATGCATACTTACTGATTAGTGATTTAATAGTGCTATCAGGAGTTATATGCCCTACATTGAATCTTATCTCCTATTTCCATGGAAAAGAAGAGTGATAGTGAAAGTGAAAGTGAAATCCGACTCTCATCTTCCATCTAAGGGGGAAAGAGGAATGAAAGTAAAAATAAGGTTCCTAGTCTCAATATGATTAAGTAACTAATATAGTATGATTACTTAGTAAAAATTTACAACAATTTTCTTTGATTTGTCCTTTTTTATGAATAGTGATCACATGTAAAGTAATTTTTATTAATGACATGCTTTATATTGTTGTATGGTGTGCATGATCTTATGTGCTACCATGCATTCTCCTTAAAGTGCTTATGTTTCTTGTATATCACATGATCGCATGTTGTCATTATTATATGTGTATCATTATGTGATTACCATTCCTTATGTTTAAGTGAAACATATGATGTATCATGAGTGATTATATTTATCAGTACATTTTTTATTGACTATCATGTTATAGTAACTACCATTCAAACAAAAAAGTACCCCTTATTGTTTCATAGTTGTTATTGATCTTAGTGATTATGTGTTTTTGATGTGATATCTATAGTGAGTGTTATCATTGGGTTAGGAGTAGTGTTATGGTTATCTGAATATCTTCTCTAGACTTTTATTCTCTTGTATCTCTTAATTATCTTTTTTAGGTCCTATTTTGTAATTTTGTATCATATGGGATTAATTCCTTCTCACACTTGATTACAATGTATAAATTTGTTTTTAATCTTTCACTTGACATGGATTGGATATATGGAGTACATTTTCTATGTTGAATGTGGTGGTAACACCCTGCATTTTTTTCTTTAGTAAATCCTTTTTAAAATAAAATTTCTAGTTCATAAAAATGGGGGTGACATTTCTCAAATCCACAAGAGGAGGTGGAGGAAGGTCAAGCAAATCAAAGGAATTTCATGATTCTTTACTAAGGAAATAAATACTCTCAAGTTTCAACATTGCTAAAAAAAGGTTACTTTATTAGTGATTGCTTTGCATTTTGAGAGAAAATAGGTCAATCAATTCTCTAAGAATGAAGAAAGAAGGGAATATTATACAAGCAAATAATAGTCATATATGATAATAATTATGAGGAAAATGAAGATGAATGGGCTGTGGAATTTTGCTTCATGGATCTTAGTGATAAATCCCAGCTCTTTCTCTAGATTAAATGATGATGAGGATCAACAAGAGGTAGTACAATCTTCTTTTTCATACGATGAATTGTTATGTATGTTACATGATACCCTATGTGATAATGATAAAGCTGCAAAAGAAATAGATAACATGATAAAATAGATTGACTTCCCGAATGAAGAACATAAACATATTTTAATTGAAAATGTTACTCTTAAATCTTGTGTTGATCTACTCAAGATAGATTGTGAATAAAAAGTGAATGAAATTGAGTTTTTTAAAGAATATATTTCTCTTAGTCACAATATGAAGATAAATCAACTTGAAAGAAATATAGCTGGTCTTCAAATGAAGTGTGATAAACTCATTAAGATAATGTATACCTTAATAGAAGGTCAATGAGGGTTAGACATGTTGCTTGGGTGTAAAATATATAACAAGAATCATGAAGGTATTTCTTATAGAGAAAAGAGAGTTACGAATTATATAACTCTCCACAAAATCTATATTAAATCCCCTAAGGCTCATCTATTGTCTCCTTCTTCACCCATTGGTTGTGATAAGTTTGATTAAATTAGCCATATTGTTTCATATTGTATAATTGTTAGATTTTATAAAAAGTCCAAGGTGGTATGGCTGACCAAAAGAAACATCATTAAAAGACATGTCTTTGAGCCCAAGGACTCAAGAAAATTTAGGTACTTAGAGTACTTGGTTAAATATATTTCTAAGGGACAAAAAGAGGAGGAGGAGGAGGAGGAGGAGGAAGAAGAAGAAGAAGAAGAAGAATAAGAGCATATGTTTGTTACAAATGGGAACACAAAGCTCACTCTTTACTCCTTGATACTTTGGAAAGAGACGTATACAATAATGTGTTGTGTCAAGTTGGCCTTTCTATTAATAAAACTTCTTTATTAATGTAAATTTAGACTAAATGTATGATTTAATGTGGCTTAATTTTAAATTAAATGATGACATGTTTCATGATTACATATTATTATTTATGTTTCTTAGGATCTTATAATTTATTGATGACTTATGCCTTAATATTCTATGCATTAGTCTTATCTCATGTTGTTACTCACACAAATTTGATTACTCATATATTTACTTTTGATGCTTATGTTGTTTGAGATGATGGTGTTATATACCCTAATTTTTTATAACTCTAATTATTCTTATAATTATCCCAGTAATCCACTTCTAAAATTATTAATATGGATTTCCAAGTCATTCATACTAAATTTAAATCTTCCACAATTCTTTTTCATCATTTGCAAAAGTGACGTTTCAACAAATTATCCAATTTTGTTGTTTTCACTCTTTTTCCATTCATCAAGTTTCAAACTAACTCCAATATCCAATATTTTTATATAATTATGTTTACAAAATTATTTATACCTTCCCAAAAATTTTTATTATTTTTATATATGTTTGCCATTTTTTTTCTAAAAATATCTATATGGGCTTTCTTTACAATTTATTATTAAACTAACTATAACTAAACTCTTAACTATTCTTTTTTATTCTAAAAAACTTTAACAAGTCCTAAACACAAATCCTACCTAGTTTACTTCATTCAACCAAAAGCCTAGATAAAAGTACAATAATCAACTTCTTATGGCATACACTCACTCATTCATCTACTCTTTATTCAAGTGTTAAGCAAGCACGTTCACCCAACCCATGCCTTTTAAATTCATATCAAACCTAGAAGCTATGGAACCCCTCTATTGTGCCCCTTCACCACCCCAAACAAAACCTCACCTTTTCATTTCATAAAACCCACACAATTCCATGCATCAAACCATTTTTTCCTTTATCTCTAGTTGACCCTCTTTAGCCCTAGCATGCCTTCTTTCCTTTAGTTTTTCTCCAAAGTTTTGGAGGCATGTAATTAATAGCCATAGGTGTGTGTTTTATCCTCCATTTGTGTAACCTTTTCATACATCCTCCCTCCTTATGTGTCCTCTAATCACGCTCCTTACCATCCACCTACGTGAGCCCCTCAAGCATCATCCTTCCGCCTACAACATATCCTCACGTAGCCACCCTTCACCTCCATTTTCTCCCCATCCTTTGAAAACACTCAATTTGATTATGCCAACACCATATAATTAAATATAACAGGGCTACTATAACGTATTAGTCATTATTTAGCGGGTTATGAGTTGACCATGGCACAAAATTAATGATATGCTATAATTTTAAAATTTTGCAATTTATCGACCAATAAATTGCTAGTAAATCATTGAAAAATAAAAAATATGACTGATATATAAGAAAATATGGTCGATAAATCATCAATTTATCAAGAATTATTAAATCTATTGACAAAATCATGCATGATAATTTCTTTTTGTTAGTTATATATATATATATATTATACCAAGTTACTATTAAATTATTATAAAATATTATTATTTGTTGCCTTCACAACTACCACTAAAAGGCAAATTTAGAATTATTAAGATAAATTAACATGTACTGACTCATTTAAATGCTTCTAATATAATATAAACACTAGTTTATTTAAAACTTAAATTCAAATGATAAATAAATAATAATTAGATCATATGGTGAAATTAAAAAAAATCATGTCGTGATGATTATGGAACATAATTTATCATTCATGATACTCTGATATTGCAACATCACGATTATATTGCTTGGATAACACCCAACGTAACCCTTCTCTTCCTTTTTTATTGGATGGTTGTTGGTGTCCTTGTGGTGTGTTGTGGGGGTGATTTTCTTGGTGGTTTGGTGGTTCTTGTTGCTGTTGCATCTAGCCAAATTTCACCACTCCTTCATCCTTCCCTACCTTGGTTTTACACCATTATTCTCCCTCACTTCCCTTACCTTTTCTTTACTAATTTTCATGCCTTTATAACATCTTATTTTTATGGTTGTTTAAGTGATCTTAAGGTGTTGAAGAAGAGTGCTTAGGAGTAGTTATTATTTCTAAGATATCGGTGTAGCTTTGGTGATGATAGATATCTCTATTTTGCTTTTTTTTATGATGTATGTTTTTTTAAGTAAATTTCCATTATAGTATGCCTTGTAAAATCATGCTTTTATAATTTTATAAGGTCATATTTAATTCTTGTTGTGAAATTCATGAAAACATGAATTTTATGACTATGAAGAAATATCATGTTTAAGGCATTGCTAGACTTGTTCTAAATGTTTCAAGCTTGATGATATAATTTTTAGTTTTTAGTAAGCATATTGTTAAATGTTATTCATCATAAGATTAAGTGTCTTGAGGAGTTATATGATAAGGCTTGTTTTTGTAAATCTTAAGCCTATGTATATCTCAGCCTTAAGGCTTTTATGGAATTTTGAATTATTTTAATCACATATTTACGTGTTTAATATTATATGGGAGTTTATGGGTGAATTTGGTTAAGTTTGGTGGAAGTTGAAATTTGGGTAATTTTTGATCAAAGGGCGTTTTGGTCAAATAAGTGAGTTTTTTAGGGAATTAAGTAAATCATTGTATTTGTTGAGTTTTTTTACACAAATTTTTATGTATAACATAATAGAGTTTTGTTGAATATGAATTAAGTTATTTTGATAAGGAGTTTTGAGGTGTTTAAGGAAATTGAGGCAAAGTGGTTATTTTTTGTTAAAAAATGGAAATTTGAGGTTTATGTTATTTGGGTTAAATATGATAAATATGTTAGATAAAGTGTTTGGTCCATATGTGAGTAGTATAAGTATTAATTTTATGTGGAATTGATGTAAAATGGGATAAGTGGCCCTAAAGGGTATGATTCGTACTTAATATGATTAAGTATTAAGTATTGTGTTAAATTTAGTGAGTTGGTGAGTATTATGAGTTGGTTGCAAATTAGTGTTGTAAGAGAATTATGGTATTTTTCAATTATGTAATGCCTCCTACCATACTTGTTGTATTTTCTTATGCTTTATTGTTATTATTTTATGTGATTATAGCATGTTTGATTCGATTAAACACAATATAATTCTAAGTGTTTTAAATAATGAAAATTGTTGAAATGGATTTAGTGATAAAAGTTAACAAGTGGTAGGTAGAAATGATGTTAATGAAAGTAAATCAAGTGGTGCATAACTAAGTGATAAGTGTATGGATAATGATCTAATAAAAAATTAATCTAATAAGACAAGAGTTATAAATAAAGTGATTCCAACTATTAATGTGAAAATTATTTTTCAATGAAATTGGTTTGGATATGTCAAAACTAGAATACCCTATATCTAACCTATATTTATTTGGTCCACTAGCATATAGGGGTACATGTACTTATGGATTACAAGTTTACCATTGGCTATTAGGCATGTTTTACCATGGTTTGACCCTTATCTTCCATCTATAGGGGAAAGATGATTGGTAGTAATATAGGTGGGTTCTAGGTCTTAATGTGACTAAAAAATTAGAAATGTGTTATCATGTAACTATAAATTCTAAGATAATGTTCTCTTAAGTCTTATCATATCATGAGTAGTTCATGCATGTATAGTATCTATTGTGGAATATAATAGCATTAATTTTATACTAATAATACTTGATTTGAACAATTATTAGAACTAACAAGATAATTGAACCAATTGAGAATTCAATCACAAGATATAACAATAATGAAAAAAAAATCAGATATCCGTATTCGTGCAATTGTGTAATTGCAAGAGAATTGAATAAATCATTCAATGAATCACACAATCAATAATTCTTTAAAACAAAGAGAGCATAATAGAGGAGGAGAATATTTAAATTTTAGACTTGACAGATAGTGTTTTTTTTTATCACAACTCTTTTATATCATATAAAATCCTATAGGGTAAAATAACGTATTTTGTAGTAGATTTGAAAAAACACTATCCGTATTTAGGAATATGGGCCCCTGTGTTATTTCATTTTCTCTTAACACCTGTTGGAAAATTAACCCAAAAAATTATGTGGACCTACACGTTCTATGTTAGTAAACACGGAGCTCTCGAGTTTGTCACAAAATACACATGCTAAGTTAAACACTTCTCCAGCAACCTACATGAACTAAAACTCTATGATGTGCACCAAATGCCCAGTTAAAGCTCACAATTCTCCACATTGATGTAGTCTTTGTGATGCATTACATGGAAATACCTCTGTAAACTACCCCTGACCATATAAAGGGACACATGGCCTATGAACACTGATTAAGTTTGATAAACACTCAAAGCTGTCCATAGTTAGTTACTTCATTAGCATATCAGCTGGATTATCCAAATTACCCACTTTCTCCAACATAACTTTGCCAACAACAATAATACCTTGGATAAAGTGATACTTGATGTCGATAAGATTCATTTGAAGATGGAAAGAATTTTCATTATTCAATAAATAGATTAGCACTATGGCTGCCACCTTGAATGAATCAATCACACGACCAAACCCTAGCTCACATACTAAACCACCAATCCTGAAAAGCCTTAGCCATATCCATGTACTTTACCTCGGTAGTGGACAAGGTCATCACCTCCTATAAGGAATACCTCCATCTAACGGTTGAAACACCACGATAAAAGAATAAAAAATAAATAAAATATATCCACTAATGGACCTATTATCAAGGTCTCTATCATAATCAGAGTCCATGAGCTCAACTAGCATGTAAGCCAAACTTCTATACTCTAAAAAAGTGATGTCATACCCTTCTAATACCTCATAATTCACTTCATTGCTTGCTAGTGAGCATTCCCTAGATATTTTGTATATCAACTCACAACACTAACATGTTGAGAAATATCATTCCGGGTAGTCACCATAACATGTATGATACAACCAACATCATTAAAATAGGGGACAATAACCACAAACTCCTCTTCATCTTTAGATTTGGGGTAATCCAAACCTGTTAATTTGAAGTGATTAGCCACAAAGGGCTCACCCACTTTACATCCATCATATGACACCTCTCAAGGACCTTGTTCACATAGGACTATTGTGACAAGTATAAAAGTTTCTACTCATAGTCTTGCATGATCTCTATAACAAGGATCCTCTTTGTAGTTGTAAGATCCTACATCTCAAACTCACTCTTTAGCATTGTCTTCACCTTATCAATATCATACATATCTTTTGTTGTCACAAGCATGTCATCAGCGTATAATAAAAGAAACACAAAGGTGCCACCCTCCATCTCTTTCAAGTACACACATCCATCATACTCACTCCTAGAGAAATCATGCTCATGCATAAACTCATCAAACCATTTATACTATTATCTAGGAGACTGATGTAAATTCTATAACAAATTCTTCAATAGACACGCATGGTTACACATCCCCTCAATAATAAACCCATCATGCTAACATATGTAAATCTCCTCCTTGATCTCACCATGCAAAGATATAGCTTTAACATCCAACTCCTCCAACTCTAAATTATTCATAGCCACAAGCATAAGTAAAGTATGAATAGAATCATGTATAACTATAGGAGAAAATACCTCATTATGGTCCACATCTAGAATCTAATTGAATCTATATGTAACTAAACATGCCTTATACCTTGGTCTCTCAACCTCTAGGGCTGCCTTTTTGAACTTTTACACCTACTTGCAGTCAACTATATTCTTCTTCCCATGTGTCTTCACAAGTTCTCATGTCTGATTCATCACTAAAGGCTACATATCCTCTTCTGTAGCAACATAGTACTCGGTAGAGTTAGATGTAACAATAAGCTTTGACAATGATGCCGGCTCATGCATAGCAACAACTATTTATGCAGTCAATAAGACATAACTAACCAATTCCTCAAAACCATACCTGATCGAAGGCTTAACAATCCTCTGTGATCCATTTGGAGCAATACCCCTTTGCTCCATCTAATATTTGGATCCCCTACTTTAAGAATGGTGAGTCTATCAAACGGGTCTCTATCATCCAAGCCAACCTCAACCTCCATCTGGATTGAAGCATTATCTTGCTCCACCTCCTTAGACGCGCCATCACTAGACTCAATTTTCTGGGGGAATATAAACTCATTGAAGGTAACATCCTTGCTAGTCAATAATTTGGATGTAGTTGGGTTCCATCACTTATACCCCTTCATTCTAGATGTAAACCCAGGAAAGACACGTTTCTTGGCTCTCAGCTTAAGATTATCATCATTCACATAAGCATAAGTAGGTCAACAAAAGACATGTAAATTAGAGTAATCAACTGGCTTAGCAGAACACAAACTAAAGTGTCTTCAACTCAATGGATCAGTTGGGTGACCTATTCACCAGCTATGCTACCATGTGAATTGTCTTACCCCAAAACTTTCTGTCAGACCCACCCTGTGATAAAATACAATGAGCCTTATCCAATAGGGTCTTATTCATCTACTCAATGAACCCATTTTATTTTGGTCTCCCAACATAAGCCGATGTATTGCTATCCCATGGTTATGGAAGATATCAGTCAAAATCTACTCAATAAACTCAAGACCATTATCTATTCCAAGATACTTAACTTGCTTCCCGATCAGTTTCTCTAGCAAGGTCTTCTGATATTAGAAAACACCAAACACATCATTCTTATACTTTAATAAAGACACCTATACCTTTCTGGAGAAGTCATCAATAAATGTGAATAAGTATCGTGAAACTCCTTTTAAAATCACTCTAGCTAGACCCCATAAAACTGAATGGATATACTCAACAGGTGCCCTCATACTATGCTTATCTATCGAAAAGCTAACTCACTTCTTCTTACCAAACACATAGTGTGTGTAGAATCCTATAGTACTTATACTTTGTCCATCTAGTAGCCCCCTCTTAGAGACCTCAGTCACAACCCTGTCACTCATGTGCTAAAGTCTTATAACATTACAATACGCTAGCCTCGTCATTAATTCATTTGCTACTTCTCGCAATACTTTGTTGTACAAGCATAGTTGCATGATAAAGAGGGCCTTAATATCTAAATTCTCAAATATATCATTCCCATTAATTATGGCTTATTTGAATGATCAGATAAAGCTTTATTTAACTTTTTTAAACAAAATCGCCCGCATATTCAATTTTCATTATATGAAATTAACAAATCGATTGAACTTCTCAATATCAAATCTTGTGGCCATCCCGAACACCAAATATATTTAGAAACCAAGCTTTGATACCAATTTTTTATGAGATAATGCTAATTAAATTTTAATAAGACTATATTTGAATAATTATCAAAACTAACAAGATAATTGAACCCATTGAGAATTCAATCACAAGATATACCAATAAGGGGAAAATCATATATCTTTATTCGTGCAATTGTGTAATTACAAGTAATTCTCTAAAACATAGAGAACATAATAGAGAATAAGATTATTCACAATTTTGACTTGATGGATAGGATTTCATCACAACTATTTTTATATCAGGTAAAACCCTACTTGGAAAAATAACTTGTTTTGTAGAAGACCTAAAAAACACAATTTGTATTTAGGAAAGATAAGTCCCCTATGTTATTTTTTTTATTCTTGGCATTTGCCCAAAAATCAATCTAAACCATTTTATGAAAAAAGGCAGTCTGTGTTAGTAAGCACAAGGCCCTCATCTTTATCATGGAATGCACATGCTAAGCTATACAATTCTCTAGCAACTTGCACAAACTAAAATATTGTTATGTTGTGTACCAAATAACTAGTTAAAGCTCACAGTATCTATCTTGTTACATGATTGTATGTGATACACATGCCTTATTCTATTAATATGTGATATTGCCTTACTTAATACGTAGCATATTGATTTTTTTTTCATTTTTTTTTATCATTCCCATGAGTATGTACCGCTTGATATCTTACAGAAATGGTTGATTATTGCAGCAATATTTTACTTGGGGTGATTGATTGGTGGTTTGGTGCTAGTGTGGCTATTCATATTTATATCTCTTTGTTAGATTTTTAAATCCTTTATTTTCATTATATATATATATTCCTTTCTATGTTGTAATCTTGTATCATCATGGGATTAAGTGTTTCTCACACTTGATATATGATTTACTTTTAGCCTTTTACTTGATATAAATTGGGTATAGAAAGTAATTTTTTTATGTCATATGCATCATAACACCCCATGTTTTTCTTTTTGGAATCTCCAAAATCTTTCTTTCTTTTGAAAAAACCTATATTTTATAAAAATTGAGGTATTACAAGTGTATTGGTAATTCTCATTGTGATATTGATCTTAGTATAGCTATATGCATAATTTAGGGGGCACATACTTACCTCTTAATCATTTGACATTAGATCCTAGGCATTTAATAAGATGGAGATATTGTCATATCTATTTCAAACCTCATATAAATTAATGATATTGAATGTGAATGGGCTCCTTGTGTTTTTATTGAAAATATGCATATTTTGAGGGAAAGCTTCACTCCTTATGCATTTAATTCCTTATACATTCGTCTTTCTATTGGAGATAATTTTTTCTAAACCCCTTTCCTTTGGTCAATTACAATAGGGGAGAAAGGGTGAAAAGATATTGTATCATTTGCATGAAACTTGTGTGCTTTCACTAAACAATGGCAATTGTATGAATTAATAAAATTTATTGAATTTTACTTTCACATCTTCTTTTTGTTTGTTATCATAAAAAAGGATGATATTATTTTGACCTTATAGATCAATCAACCTTTTATGATATCAAACTTAAGTATGAATTTTATTTGTCTTGTTAAGTGTGCATGTGTATCAAAGCAAAGACTAATGTATTCAACACTTAACTAAGTCAATAATTTCTAAGGATAACAAGTTTCCAATCATATCTCAAGCACAAGTTAAAGATTAACCAAGGCTTCAAGCTTATAGTGATACATCTAAGCCTTAGGTTTTTGTTGTGATGTGTTGATTTGATGAGAACTTATGTTTCTCAATATTTGAAATTCTTAATCATCTCTAGAATATTATTTTCAAATGTCTTTAAAAAGTTTTTTAACCATCAAAATTTTTTTTACGTATCTACGTAAAAGATGCTCAAAATCAATCATTTTAAGCCCTTTTACATATGATTTTACTTGAAAGTTTTACCATAAATTCGCTGCATTATTTTTTGGGTGAATAATATATTTTAGAAAAAATTAAGATGTCTAATTTATGACAAAAAAGACAACACTTAAATCAAAGCATTGTATCTCAAGTTATAGTCTTTTTTTTTGTATCAATATATGCAATGTTGATTTGGCTAAATAAGTCAACTACTCATAGTGCCAACCACTTGAATGGTTCAACCAATCAATTTGCCTAAAAAATTCAAATTTTGGTTATTATCTTGTGACTTGAAAACTTTGAACTATCTTAGGTACTTATCAACTAGTATATGTTGGTCAATTCCTTGAATAAATTTTCTAGTTTTTTTTAGACCATTTGAATCCTAATTTACCTAGAACCTATTCATAGGTTTTAGAACAATCTAGTATTTAATGACTATCCAACTAGTCCCTACAAAGACTGATTTAAATTCTTCCAATAATAAATTTTTTTACAAAGTAAATTTAGACACTATTCAATTGATCATTTAACACTAGTCGATTGATATATATAGCTAAGAAAAATATCCATTGGTTGTCCATTTTGAGCATTTAATTCCACCAACAATTATGTCTTTTAAGAGAGTTATAAAAGAGCTTGTTTTCAGATATTTGATTGGAACTTTAAACACATTCATTATAATCATTGATTTATTTCATTTAATTTATTAAACCTTTCAAACATTGAATTCTTATTCAATTTTACTCTTACATTTTCTTGAAAATTTGTTGTGCTCAAAGAGCATACACTAAAGACAAAGTGTGCTACACTGGTAAATTATTTTAGTCTCTAGCTAGATTAATTCTCATGTTATTATTTATTTTCTGTTCACATTTTGTAATTTGTGAGGAAATATTTTAATCACCCCAACACTAAAAAATGTATATTATTAAGAGGTTGTGTATGTATAGAATTTCTAAGAAAGGTCATTGATATTGTAAAAACCTAAACCTAGAGAGGATAACTAGGCTAATATGTAAATCATCTCTTAGAGAGGTCATTAAGATTGTAGATTTATAAACCAAAAAGGGTTATCATCATCAACACACAATAAAGATAGATTTCAAAATTCAAAAGAGAAAAGCTTTTGATAGAGGATGTAGAAGTGCATTAGATACTTGAACTAATATCAATCATTGTGTAAATGTTAAATTTACAATTGTATTTTATTAAAACCTATTCACCCCCTCTAGGATGTTTTTCATCTTTAGAGAGGAATAACCTTGTGAACCAATAAAACATGAAATATTTTAGATCTTTCCTTATATTCTTCAATTACGGCTTTCAAAATCTACTTCATATCTTCTACCGTCAATAAAGGTAAATCATGGTAGACAAAAAAGATAATAAAATTTAACCATCCTCATCTTATACCTTGAGGCCAAAATACATCAAATTGCAAGTACATGGTTCATCTTGTCCTATTACTTGTTAAACTTCAACTACATATTAGGTGCCATTTCTTTTTCACATTCATAACCATAAACTCAAGCCATTTAGCAATATCCAAATTGATATCACGCAGAGTAGAGGAACAAAATTACTTTTGGTGTAGTACGTGGTTCCCAAAAACAATAGTGTGAGATTATTAAAAAAAACTCCAAATTTAAAGTAATCTCCATAATTTGTACACACTATTCCTTGGTAGGTACATTTTTATACAAAATTTCATGATGTTTCAAGTGAGCAAATAAATCTTTGTATTCCATTACAGTGTTATGTATTATTGAATACGTAGAATTTAGCCAGGTTTTGCTCTATTAATGGATATTTTAATGAGAATTAAATTTTGACTACAAGTAGGAGAGGGATTTTAGACATTCAATGCGTATATTAATTAATAGGTTCATGAATTTGATTGGCCTTTCAATTATCTTTTCCAAAAATCTGCTCGTTAAAGTTAAATAATGTAAAGTCACATTTAGTTTTTTAAGGCTCTTAAACTACATGTAAACACCATAACCATATGTTATTATATATATAAATATTAAAATTTTCTGATTAGAGACCAAAAATCTACTGTCACTTTCACTCCTCTTCCCCTTATATCTAGCTCTGTCGCTCTGTCATATGTTCTATTAAGTTTACTGGGATAATTTTGTCTAATATATTTCTATTTGCTACTATATATTTCAATCCAATATTTCCTGCATATATACATATATATTACAATGCACTACTACTACTGATATTGTATTTTTTTCTTTTAATGTCAGACCTAGTGTCACAACCCATGTTAGGACTTGTGGTGAGGTTCCATGGAGTTATAAAATAATATATAATGTTCTAATGTAATCTAGATAAGTGTAGAGAGATGTATAAGATTTTACACTCTCCTAGATGGTTATAGAGAGGTATGTCTCTAAAGATGAATGAGGTTATTAGGAGGTAAATCTAAATGATAAACCATGGATCCCACCTTAGCTACAACTTTGTAGGGTTCACAATACATTGAATTAAGCTTAAGATGCCCTCTTAATGACATTGAGATGTGCTTGTATGGTTAAATTTTAAGGAACACCAAATCACCTTCCTAAAATTCACATTCAAATCTATTTTTATTAGCGAAAAATTTCATGTGCTCTTAGGTTTTGAGTAGTTGATATTAAAGTAATTTATTTGGCTGTACATGATCATGAGAAAATATCAAAGTAGTTAGCACATTACTGAGAGTATTTGTATCTGAACAGACTTGGGGAGGCACATAATATAACACCCCTAAAAAATTTTGTTTAAAAAAAATATATTCGGAAGAAAAAATAGAAAATGGAGAATGTTACCATCATTCCTAACATAAGATAAATATCCATCATATATCTTATACTCAATTCAAGATTAAAACATTTCAAACTAAAATTCAAAAACTATCTATACCGAGAGGATAAATTCCCATAAGTATATATCCAATGATAGATAAAAGCAAACATTTCCACTGATCAAAATCATTGCTGATCAAATTAACGAAAAACCTGTGAAATAGTATTGGATTTTTAAAACATTAACAAAGCAATGGGAAGCTATAATTCAATTACAACACCATTAAAATTTTAATACAACACTTGAAAATTTTCCAAAAGTAGATATAAATAAATAAATACAAATCCTTGAGGGATAAAACTTTGGGTATCTTACTCTCTCATAGCCCAATTCTTCAACCAATAATAATAATCGATCTCAAACCTTCATAAGAAGTCTGCTCCCCACCATCTGTGGATTGTCATAAGACCCTTTCAACTAAGGTAGTATTAGTATGGGTCTAGTACTGAGTAAATCACAACTACCTAACTCATGGGAGGAAAGATGACACACATAAGACATGGTAATCTTTATCTTATAATACTCATGCTCATTTATACATGTGATACAAAACCATTTCACTCATACAATAACTCATACATTTTAATGAAGTATATAATAGATTATTAATTGCCTGCTCAATAAGTATTAAGGAAAGTTATACATAAAATGACAAGAGCAAGACACAAATGTGATAGCTAAAGTAAGGCATGTCCATATGAAATATCTTAGTCATAATTATTAATGGTACACGTGCGTACATGTGGTAGTAGGAGAGGACATATGAAATATGCAATGACATAAGATAAAACATGTGGTCATGGATTCATGTTTATAAATATATGACAAGACATGGCAACACATAGGGTATAAGCGTATAAGGAATCATGAATGCATATTGAATAACACAAATACCCTAGAAAATAAAATTATGCACATAAGGCCCACATGTAGTTTAAATAATAGATCATGTGATTATAGGGTAGGAACAAGCGTCATATAGTAGCACTATTATAAGAAAGACAACTAAGAGACATGCATAGGATAATGAAATATAAAGTCCATGAATGGACGAGAATAATCAATTATTCTATTCTAATATTGTGATAATATCTATTTGATTATTTTAACTTGAGGATGGAGACTCAAAGAAATCATAACAACTAATATAGTACTCGAATGGTACTAGCCCTAGCTAGCTAGCCCAGAAATGTAACTAGACCACCAATAAATAAGAAACCTAATCACTTAAGGATGCATACCCCCTATAGGGCCGAAATATATTGAGACACCTATAGAATAGAAGAGGGCCTCTCTAGACCTTGTAAGGAACCCGAGATGAAAGAAGAGAAACAGTAGAATGGTATTAAGTTAATACCAAACCCAACTTGGATAGCTACCCCAAGTGGTACAAGTCCCAATTCAAGATCTTTCACTTTAAGTAATTAATATTTTATTTAAAATTCAACCAAGTATAAATCAGGCCCACATAACAAAACTTAAACCACTTCCATCAACACAATGAATTTCCATTATTATATCCATTCCAAGTGGCATTAAAGGTAATCAATTTCAAGTGGCATTAAAGCCAATCCAATCCAAGTAGCTTTAAAGCCAAACTAATCTACGTGACATTAAAGCTGATCAATTTCAAGTGGTATTAATGCCAATCCAATCCAAGTGGCATTAAAGGCGATAAATCCAAGTGATATTAAAGCTTATCAATTTCAAGTGGCATTGAAGTTGATCCAATCCAAGTGGCATTAAATTCAAATAATTCCAAGTGGCATTAAAACCAAATAATTTCAATTGGCATTAAAGCCAAATAACTCTATGGCATAAAAATCCAAGATAAGGTGTCACATAATTTCAACCCATATTTAACCAATGATGCGATTTTCCAGTCCAATTATAATTGAGGCACATTATAACATACTCTAAAATCACCAAATATTTCATAATTAGTTAAACAAGGTAACCACATAATCATGCTCAACCCTTCACATACTCAAACATGTTATCATTGAAGTTATAAAATCATAAATACATAGGATTACCACTCAAAAACATAGTATACGCTTGATATACTCAAATAATATAAATCATACTCATCACCTTCCACTTCAAGAAGGCATACATTCCATGATTCCACCATAAGGTAAGTAATGACTTACCTAAATCCGAAGCTAGCTAAGAAAATTGAGAAAGAAAGAGAGATATTGAGCAACTCAACAATCTACAAGAATGTTTTCCTAGATCACTGATAGAAATTGTAAGACTAGGTTAGAAACTACCTTATCGATCAACAATTTAAATATTACATTTTAATCAAAAAAAAAAGACATAGACGATCTTTCTTAGAAAACGTGTCCAAAACCTAAAACTCACAAATGTAGCTCCATTAAGATTTAAAATTAAGTATTAACCAAATTGATTTCAAAACATATCACTTAGGGCATTTTATATTAATTTAGAAAACCAGGGAAGAATAATAGAGGTTAAGTTAATTTTATCAAAATGACTTACTAGATTGTTTTCACAAATAAAAAGATAAACAAACCAATTTCAAAGAAATAATCTACACCGATAAGATAAAAGTACAATTCAAATGATTTTAAATTAAAACTAGTAATCTACTACATGAAAGAAGCATAAGCAAATTATTTTCGTAAAACTATCTCTAAAAATTTGGATTTCTAAGCTCGAAATAAAAATAAACCAATTAAATTCAATTATCTTAAATTGATAGCTTAAAAATACAATTAAACTAACTTTAGATAAATATGGATAATTAATTTTAACAAAATAATCTTACGAGTAGACAATTTAAAATAATTTCCCCCCAAACATTAGGGTTTTAAAGCCCAAGACACATACTCGGACAATTCAAATAAATTAATCCCAATTAAAGGTGTTAGAATATAATTAAGGACAATATCAACTATTTCTATAAATTTAATTTAAAAAAATAATTATAAAAATGACAAATTTCATAATTTCATTTAAAATCTAAGGTTTTAAGCCTAAAAATATCATTTGATTGAATTTTATCAATTTATTTAAATTGAATGTTTAGAAATACAAAAAGACATATTTTATAACATATTATATAATTAGTTGATAAAAAATAAAATAAATACCTAATTTAACACAATTAGGGTTTTCGAGTTCGGAATACTAATTTGATTAATTCTCATTAAAATATTTAAATTGATGGTTTAGAATTGCAAGTAGGCGTGTTCTAATGTAAATTGTATAATTAATTGAATAAAATAACTTGATTACATAATATAATTTAGATTTGAAAGAACGTTGGCCTAAAAATCTAATTCCATCGATTTCATGCAATATTTCCAACTTGACACTTCCAACATAAAATTAAATATATTTCAAATCATATTATAACATTAATTGAATAAAAAAACTCAATTATGTAATTTAATTTTTATACGCAAGAATTTTAACCTAGAAATCTAATTCCAATTAATTCCACTCAAATTTATCAAATTAATAGGTCCAACATAAAATTAGATACATTTTAAAGTATATTGTAAAATCAATTTATCAAAAATAGCTTAATTGGGTGATTCCACGATATTCGGACATAATTGGGTTAAAATTCTGATTTCTACAAATCAGCCACATACACTACAATCAATCATTCCAAATCACTCATACAACACATACATACATAACTAAACAAATAATTTAGCTTATCATAATCCAATTAATACCAAATTACTTGAATTTAGAAGTTAATTTTTTTGAAAATTTATACCAAACAAACATTGCAAATCAGAGCCTGTGAAGGCTGAAGGAGCTCCACCAGAGGTCAGGGATAGATCGTTGGGAGTTGCCTAGGCTCCTGGTGGCCGAATGGTGTGCCACTGATGATGTGCTACTATTGCGACACTGCTACTAGTGTTAACAACAATGATGAGAGGAGAGAAAATCGGCATTAGTGGTGCAGTGGTGGTCGAGTGGCGGTGAGCTGGTGTTGGGTTGATAAAGGAAAGAGGGAAGCAGGTCAGCACTCAGTTGCATGTAGGAGGGAGGTAATGGGAAGAGAAAGAAGAGAAAAGGAAAGAGGGAGAGAGAATAAGAAAAGTGGGAGGGGAGACCGATTGGGTTTCACTTTTTTTTTTATTTCTTTATAAATACGCATTTACATAATAGAGTATAAAATATCTGAAAAAATTTTACTAATAAATTTTATTTGAAATTCATTTAATAAAAATCCTTTCATAAGGATTTGAATGTGTAAAATTAATATAAAAGCTATTCAATGAATATTAGAAATTTTTTTGAAAGAAAATAACAACAAGCGCTAAAATTCGTATTATTTATGAAAGCACATAATACGGTCTCAAAAAATATTTAAAACTATCTAGAAATATTTAAACAATATTCTAAGAAACCGAGATTAATTTAAATGATTTTTGAAAAATTTTGCAAACATAAAAAGATAAAAATGGGAAAAAAATAATTTTAGAAAGAAAAGCATAAATAAGTTAAAAAAATCTTTTTAATTTAAATTTTTTTTAAGATCTCAAGGACCTTAGAAAAATATAAAATTCAAGATTAGAAATATTTTCTACAAATAAAATTATTCAAATAATTTTACTATTTTAAAGGAAATTTTATAATTGATATAATTTATTTCTTTAGCAAAATATAGCCCCAAAATAAAGTTATAATCACACGAAGAAGTTATAATCTAAATAAAATAAAATATTAAAAATTAAAACACTATAAATAATGAAAATATATATTTTTTAAATGAAAATATAAGTCATATGAATATAATAAAATCAAGGTTGTGAAAAAATTTATCTAAAATAATCCACAATAACAATAATTAATTAAATTCTAATATGGATTTGAAATCATTGATAAAGCCATAAAATAAATTAAAATTAAAATAATTAAACATTTTCATCAAATTACTCTAATAAAATCATTAAGCTTAATAAAATTGATTTTTTTTAAAAAAAAATGGGGTGTTACACATATATATATAAAAACGGAGTTGTCTGGCAGACAATATACAAACAAATTTTCCCGCCTAAACTATATTCATTATTACTAATCATAAATTACTTCTGTCATATATTATTGCTAATTAATAAGATGGAATAATTAATATAACTATTTATTAATATAATGTGATTATTCATCTCTTATGTGCATTAAATGCATATAACTATTTATTTGCTGTACATTTATCGAACACCTAATTTTAATAAAATATTAATCAAATATTTTCTTAATTAATTATCTAAACATATGCAGAAAACTATGCAACTATTTATATCCTATGTGTAGTAAATACATATAACTAATTTTAATGAAGTATTAATTAAGTATTTTCTTAATTAATTACCTAAACATATGCAGCCAACTATTCATCTCCTACGTATTAATTGAGTTGTCAAACTCTTTATCTTCTACATATTAATAAATAAATAATATAAATAATTAATACACTATATAAAGTGCCATATATTATTGCTAATTAATAAAATGGAATAATTAATATAAATATTTATTAATATAATGCGACTTCATCTCCTATGTGCATTCAATATATATAACTATTTATTTGGTGTACATATGTCGAACAACTAATTTTAATAAAGTATTAATTAAATATTTTCTAATCAAATATTTTATTAATTAGTTATCTGAACATATGTAGAAAACTATTCATTTCCTGTGTATTAATTGAATTGTTACACATTTGAAAACTATTCATTAATATAATGCAACTATTCATTTCCTATGTGCATTAAATGCATATAACTATTCATTTGCTGCACATTTATCAAGCAACTAATTTTAATAAAATATTAATCAAATATTTTCTTATTAATTATCTAAACATATGTAGAAAACTATGCAACTATTTATATCCTATGTGTAGTAAATGCATATAACTAATTTTAATGAAGTATTAATTAAGTATTTTCTTAATTAATTACGTAGATTACAATTAAGTATTAATCTATGCAATTATGACCCTTCGTAAGGTGACAATAATGAAGGATAATCGACTATTGATGATTTTGTTGAGCAATTGAACACAACATAGTACAAGCGACACACTACCTTCTCGAGCCTCTAGCTCCCGAAGAACAAAGGGCACACTTCCTTCTTCTCCCTTATTTTAATCAACAAAATTTGGATAATAATAAAATAAATATAAAATTCATAATAATAATAATAATAATAATAATAATAATTATCATAATAATATTATTATTAATGATAACAATAGTGATAATATTAATAGGAAAAATGTTAATTATGAGTCTATGACATTAATAATAGTAAAAATACTAAATGAAAATTTATTAAACTTCATATCATATTAGATCAACAAAAGTAAGTTGAGGTGTATATACCCAAAGTCATAAATGTTGGTCCGAAGAGAACAACACAAGAAAGGTCAAAATCATTAAGGCCCTATAAATGGCACGCTTACCGTCCAACAAAAGAAGAGGACCGAAGATGAAATTATAAATTTAAAGCTACTTTCAATGAAGTTGGTCAACTTAAGAATTTTTTTTAAGAGTAATTGTATGAAGCCAGTGGTTGTTTTATGTTTAAAGCAACTGATTTTAGCGGTATTTTTAATAACAATTATTCACAACTAAATGTCATAAAAAAATTGCAACATCATTTGTTTGCAAAATTAATATTTTCCCTATGTTACAGGTACAGTGAAAGTACATAATACTTTTCATATCAGTAAACTACTAATTATTTTATACAATGATAATAAATAAAATTCACGGTCAATCAAAATCCCATGTTGAATTACTATTGAAAAAACTAATATTTGGCCACGGTCAGTTTTACGTTATAGTGTCAAGAGTTACACATCGTAATAGACTAAAAATATTGATATGTGACAATGAAAGAAAAGAAAGTACATCCACAACAAATGTTGTCTTCAATGAATTGTTCCAAAATATCTAGCTACATTATGTATTTTCTTCTTCAATTATTTGCTCCATATACTTCATATTTGTCATTTCTATATATAATGTAATACTTTATTATTTCATATTTCTCCCAATATCTTATCCTTTATATTAACTATGATTTCTTATAATAATTTTATTACTTCTTATAATATTTTTTATTCTTATTATTTTAAAATTTATTATTACAATGTCTAAAATTCTACCCGTGCATCGCACGGGAAAATGTAACTAGTAGAATGAAAAGGGTGTGATGTTAATGGCTAAGTGATATGAAGTGTTATACGACCAATTTGAGAGGGAGAGACATTGGTATTACTTGTAAGAGAATTGAAAACTCATGCATTTAAGGTAGTGTTTAACACATTGATTTAATCTTTCATACTACTCGTCAATTTAAGGGTGATAAGTCGAGCTCATGTAAAGCTGAGTGCCCACCCTTTTGAAATGAGATTGCCAAAATAGGATAGTAAAGATTCTATCTTGATTAGAAAAAATGGTAGTGGGAATTCCATATAGCTTATACATATGGTCAAGGAATGGCTGCGCTACTTGAGGAGCAGTGAAAAGATGGATAAGTGGTAACAAATGAGAAAATTTAGTTAGCTTATCAATGACCATTCAAATCCATAGAAGGAGTTTCTCATCCATGGGAGGAAATTAGGAGAGGTTGTAGTAACCCCGGATAGGGAATATGTTGGATTTTGTTTCTCTGGTAATTTTCACAATAATGCACATGGTAGACAACATTCTTATACAACCTTTGCAAAATAAGGTTGCTTCCACTCCATTATTGGTAGAATCAATATCGGAGTGACCTTCTATGGGAGAATCATGCATATCTTGAAATACCTTACTCCATAGATTCCTACTAGACCCAATGTACAACCTCCTTTCATACCTCAACAAGTTTTGCTACCGATTGAAATTTGGCTTAGATTGTGAGTCAATGGCCAATGTTGCAATTAAGTCTTGAGCCTTTATTCCACCTTGATTAATGGACTCCACCTCTAAAACACATAAAGGTACAATAGTGTAAATGGCTAATCATTGTGTACTATCAGTGACACCTTCTCTTCTAAACTTCAGCAACTGTGTTTAATGCCCCACATTTGTATTGAATATGGTCTAGTAAACCCAAGAGCTTAGTAAGTCCTTTCTATTGAATATTTTTGGTCAGTTTTTTCTATAATATATGTGCCAGACTTTTCTTACCTATCTTAATCATAAATGTACTTACCTTTAGTTAATGTCTCTACTTCTCTATAGCTACAAGTATAGCAAAAAATTATTAATTACAAATATAAAGGTCCCGGTGCCTTGCACCAAGGTCTTTGATAAGAAAAGTTATAGGTCTCCCTTCATATGATAGAACATCCTCTACTCTTGTTCCATAATAATATCTATCTAATATGAAAGGAAGGGTAAACTAGGGCAGTGCCAAAACTAAGGTTATAAACATGATTTTTAAATTTTTTTTTATAAAAGCCTCATCTACTTTAGAATTACAACAAAAATTGTTTTTATTTAGCTTGTAAGTAATGGTTTTACTAATAAACCCTTATTAAATTTCTATAATAACCTATCAAATCTAAGAACCCTCAAAGAGACTTGAGGGTAGAGGGCTTCGACCAATGCACCATTGCTTCCATATTATATTGGTTGGTCCTTAATTCCTCATTGGATATGATGTGTCCCAAATACTCAACCTATTATTTCCCAAATTAAAACTTCTTCCTCTTTAAAAATAGTTGATCTTGTCTCAATATACCTAAGGTAAGGTTTAAATAGTCATAGTGTGAAGGTAGGTTTGGGTTATAGATGAGGATGCCATCAAAAAGGCTAAGATAAACTTTCTTAGGGACTGAGAAAAAATGATTCATAAAGGATTAAAAGATAGCAAGTGAATTATTAAGCTCAAAGGGCATAACCTTAAATTCATAATATCCCTAATATATCATAAAGGCAATTTTGTGTGTATCCTCAGGATGAACCCTAATATGGTGGTGTCCTACTCTTAAGTCCATTCTGGAAAAGTAGTGAGATCCATGGATTTCATCTAGGAGGTAATCTATGATGGGAATAGGGTACTTATTTTTTATGGCTAAATTGTTGAGTTGTTTATAGTTAACACATAGCCACCAAGAACAATCATTTTCCTTGACTAAGAGGTATGAAGAGGTAAAACAAACTTTGATTGGGAGTAATAGTAGAGTTGGTTAGCATATATGTGATTTGTTTCTTAATTTCTTATTTTTTATGTTTTAGAAATCACTATGGTCTTAGGTTTATAGGCTTTAATCCAAGAATTAGAGGAATCTTGTGGTCATATGATCTAATGAGAGGTAACCTACAAGGATCTTGAAACACAAAACTAAATGCATCAAGTAAAGGAAGATTTATTAAAGGTATAGTTATCTCTAGCTAAGTATCTTCTCCTGAGGTTGACATGAATATATGGCCCACAAAATCTTCATGGTGCTAATGTTTTGCTAGCTCATTTCCTAGTACCAGTTGTGGTTGCCCTTGGTCATTACCTTCTTTTAATTAAAATTTCTCCCCATCTTTCTAAAATGCTAAGGATAAGTGTTGAAAATCAAACAATATTGTATTATACTCCTTTAATCAGTATGTCCCCAAAATAAGATTACTCCTTCTATAAGAAAGTAATTTAAGGTCAGAATTGAAATGGCGACCTTTCACCACCCATCTAAATCTATTGCAATTATGCTAATTATACATCTTGTCCCCTTTATTTACTATAATAAATATTGGATTAGTAGGTTGAATCTCATACTTCCACCCTTGAATTATCATGAGGTTGATAAAACTATGAGTGCTTCCACTTTTAATGCGAACCACTATAATCTAACCTATTATTGACCCCTTGATGTGGATAGTATTATGGTCATGCCCCCTAGTAATGGCATGTAAGGATATTACTATCTCATTCTCCTCATGGACCTCATCCCCCAAGTCACCTTGTAACTCCCCTTCCTATTTCACTTTTGAATTAATATCCTCTATCTCCATACTATGCAATTGTTTAAGATTACATAAATGGCCATGACTATATTTCTCTCCACATTTAAAAAAAAATCTAATGCACACTATTGTTCCATTATTAAGTTCCTGTTGTTGAATCTTGTATCTACAGGCGGATAATACTTAGTGTTGGTTTTAAGAAAATTTGTATGAGGTTTAGCTACAATGTACTTAGGCAAGAGAGCAATTTAAGCTAGCATGTGAGAGTTCCTTGCACCTAGCTAACTCCATCTTGATAAAGGTTGGTGGGTCTAAAAATCTAAACCTCATTCTTAAGTTCATCTTTCAACCCACTAAGAAAGCTAAACACAAATTAATCCTCGGAGAGGTGAAAGTTATATTATAGAATCAACCCTTTTAGTTCCTCACACTATGTATAATACTCATCTATAGACCCTCCCTGTTTTAGTGTATTTAATTGGTTAATGATTCAAGCAAAATGTAAGTCACCAAATTAGGCATAGATAGCTTGAAAAAGGTAATCCTATGATATAAATTTAGTGGCATGTTGGTTCTCAAACCAATGCACATAACTACTGATCAAGTGAAGGAATGTTAACTAGAATTTTTAAGCTTCACCAATTTTTAATAGATGAAAACATTTCAAATATTTGTTAATCCAACTATGGGGGTTAGCTCCATTAAATTAGGGGAAATCTAATTTTAAGTTATTCATAGAAGCACCATAGGCCCCAACTACTTCTGGAGGAGGGTGAGTGAGGAGGTCAACAAATGGTTGAGAAACTGGTTTAGAAAGGATACCTTTAACATTAAGCTAATAAAAAGATGGAGGATAAGGTGGGGCTAAACACACTTGTGGAGCTTGAGTTGAAGCATCTAAACCATCCCTTGGAATAAATTTTCCTCTCACATGTAATTGTAATGTCTCTATGATATAACTAAGGCCAACCTCCAATTGTCTCTCCATTGTGTTTTCATGATTAATAAGTGTTTTCTATATAGATAAAAGCATTTGTTGAGTGGATTTGGTCTGAAATTGTAGCTGTTGAATCTGGGAAGACATAGTGTCCCTTCTAGTCATATTTGTCATCTTGCTTTTGGAGTTAACCAGCTTGATTGATAGATTTTATACCAATTATCAACACATGGAATTAAAATAAGGAATAATAACTTAACACAAAAGAATAAAAGCAAATCAAATGAAGAAGTAAGAAAAGGGGAGAAGATGATAGGATTAGGATAGGGGTAATCACTTCTCTAATCTTCATGTCTATTTTTCAATCATTATAAGTTAAGTGCCCCTAAAATAATTGGAAATCATTTGCATAACAACCTAAAATGAAACTAAAAAATTATAACTACCCACGCCGGCTGAGAAGGAAGGTGCCAACATCCTAGAACCTCTCTCCTCCACCTCGACCCCCAGTCTACATATTTTTGAATCAAAATTCTCTCTTCTTGGTCTACATTGTGATTCAATTATTTTAGAAAAAAGAAACTATGAAACTAATACCCTCAAGGTTAAGGTAAGAAGCTATGATGTATGTTAATTTATATATTTATGATGCCATTCTTATAGCTTCTCGCAATTTGGAAAGAACCAAGGGACCAAAAAGTTACTAGTTATGTGTTTGGATAATCATTTGAGCTAATTATCTTATTTGACTAAGAAAACTATTTTGATAAATTTCAGAAGCATTTAGATAAAAAATTATTTTTAATTTAAAAGCTATCATTTGATAATTTTGATAGAGTAGCTTACAAAATAAGATTAGACTTCTGGCTTTTATATTGTAGCCTTCATCTTTTTTTGGATTTAAGCTAGTTATGTTAAACATATATTTACAATTTTAAAAGTGTTTGGAGAACACATTTTGTTAATCTTAAAAGCACCGCTACAGAAAAAATCATACACAACAATTAAAAAATTGGTATACACGATGGTTTATAACTTTCGCTTAATCAATTGCCATATATAATATATAAGGCATTGCTAAAAAATGTTATATAATTATTTAAATTTGGATCAAAAAATAGTTGGCACTATATTTTATACGAAAATTCAATTAAAAACACAGGCTTGTATATTAAGTGTACACGATGGTTATAAATCAAACACCCTATGTATACTATAAAAAAACTCCATTGAAAGGGAGAATATATGGCGGTTATACATAAAAAATCGTCGTGTATACCCTTAACTTCCCCCAACCAGCAAGACAAAGAATACATGGTGGTAGGAACTTATAACTGCAGTGTACATATAAAATACATGGTGGTTAGAACTTAGAACCGGCGTATATTCCTTATTTTTTTTAAAAGAATATTTTGATCATTGCCCTACCACGTTTGTTTTCCTAAAAAAAATCATGCACATGTTTCCATGATGCTTTCACTAGCATCATAAGTATTTGTCTCATCTAAAATAGCAAGCAACCAGAATAAACAATTGTATACTATGCATACAAAGTATTATAAAAAATTATTTTTCATTCATATTTACACTATGTACAAAAAATTAAAGCTGAACATGATTCTACACATAATCATCATAAAAACTTGTATTAAAATCTTGCATTAATCTTTCCTAACTTGTATTATATACTAAATATTAAGTATTAAGGTTATGATGTTACTAGACCTACAAAATATGGAAAAGACCATGTCAGTATTAAAGTATATAAATAAACATAATTAATATGAACTAAAAAAAGTAAATACATACTTCTCCTTGTCCCGTCCAATGTTTGAAAATGATTACCTTCATGAATATCATGACGTAGTATCCACAACTTTTATTATCTCGTTGCCATGGAAACTAAAATACAAAATATTAACTACATTATCTTATTAGTTTCTTATACTAAATACTTAATATTAAATGAAAATGATTCTTAAATGACATAAGAACTACAAACCTTATTTTTTTTACAAGACATATAGAGTGGTGGTACCATTCCCTTCTTTTGTGAGGCAAATAAGTCTTGAAGTACCTAATTAATATAGTATTCATATATTTAATATATACATATATATAGAGTGTGTGTGTGTGTCTGTATAATTCTAATTAGTATCATTATATATATGAAGATGTAAATTTACACAATCAATTTTGGATCATAATGAGGATTTATATCAATTGAATACATCCAATATATGGTCATTGAATATAGTTGCAATATCACTAGTACCCAATGCATGTCAATCAAAGGAAAATGGAGCAAACAAGAGAGACTCTGGAGCCATCGTTATTGAGTAACCATATATGGAACACGTTCAATATTATCATTTTCATTAAAAATCGTGTCTAAGCATAGAAATCTATATACATCAAACTTGTCTAAAACATCAGATAATAAATTATCTTCCAAGAACCTATCACCACAACACCACATTCCTGCTAATAATTAAAATAAGATAAAATGAGAAAGGATTTAAATTACCTTATATATGCAATTATATGTTGACATTGTAACATTTCACCTTGTAGCAAATGTAGGATGTCCACTATCCTAATCCAAATATTTACATCTTCTAATTCCATATGTAAATCAGCTAGAAAAAGAATTCTAATAGAATTGTCATCCAATGATAGTGTTGTGTCCAACTACAACCTAAATGGATGTGATAGGTCACGATGCTTAATTATTTTGTTCATTCCCAAATTTTTTTAGGCTTTCGCATACTTCATATCTTTTTTCCCTCTTACAAATATTTTTGCGATAATATGAGCGTCCTAAGTCAAAATGGAGGATGAAATAAATATTAGATTGTATATTATCACTTAAGTAACAAGAATGTAATATAAAATTGAAATATTTTGGATTACCTCAACCTTAATAATTACAAGGTTACTCAGCCATCTAACAAATTGTCCAACTAGTAAGCACAGTACGGGAATATCCTCTTCTTCGTAATTATATGCCTCATCAAGTGGCATTGGCTCTATTAAATATGCCTTAAGGATATTATGGATTGATATCTAAATATTATCAACCCCCAATGGTAGAGTATGAAGGGTTGAGGCCCATCCTCTATAACTTGTAAGTCATAAGGATACTGACCCTATAATTAGTAGTCAAAAGATTCACTTTATGGGAAAAAAATTAAAAATATTCAATTACATAGAGTGTAGTGTAGTATATTACCCTATTAAGTTCTAAAAAGGGTCTACAGACACTAGATGTGGAGGTTTGAACTGAATATTGTAAATATGAGGAAAAACTATCCAACCTTCTAAGGATTACCTCTTATGATTCCCTTAACACCACAATTTCTTTCTCCATATGTTCATATTTTTCTTTTTAAGGGCGGGAATTAGGGCGACATCAAAATACCTTAGATAGGTTAAACCCGTATTTATATGTCCTACATCGACCACCATACGAATGAGTACCTAAGGCATGTGTTAAAATGTCATTTGGAAATTCTTTATAAAATGCATCGTCCAGATAGTTCTTTCTCAAACTCAAATATTTAAATTCAGAAAAAATAGTTAGAGATAAGTAATATATTAAACCAAGTAGAGGTAAATATTGTGTGTCTTACAATTTTCTCAACCATCTATTGAGTTGGTTCATTAGCAAGCTTTTCATTCTTTACCCTACTATATATCCAAATATCGGATTGCTCTGGGGTACATATGGGGTCTGGGTTTGCTCTGATACCTCCCGCAGTTGTTTCTCCTATTGCATTAAGTAAAAATATTTAGCAACAGTGTTTAATTATAAAAGAATGGCATCAAGTAAAAATACTTAGTAATTATATTAGATCATAAAAATACTTGCTTTCATACCAAGGCTTCTCTAGCTGCCTTATTACCTCTGTGCCATGTCTTGTGAGCTTAAATGTTTTTCTCTGTATTGGATATGTTTTTAGTGATTTTTGCCTGTCACAAACAAAATAGTAGTTAGTTTGAAATGTAACTTAAGTACACACTAGTTATATTAAAAGGTTAATAATAATATATTAGTATGTACTTCATATTCCTTTGAAGTCCTCCATAAACAAAACTCCCTCCATTTGTCTAGGGTGATCACATCCCTGTAGATATCTAGGCATGTGGACATGATAGTATGATTAACTGCATATATATGGTTTTTGGCCATCCACGACTTCCGATCTGTCCAGGCCTTTACAACTCAATTCATAAAAAGTTTTTTATGCTATTATACAATATTAAATCCTTGCTACAATCACAAAAATAAAATATTTAGTATGCACAATTATCATATGGTAATAAAAAAAAGTCATATTTATTAAATACTATAGCATCATCCCACATCCTATCCTTCAACTCTCTTGGTACATCCCTCCAAGTCCGATAAGTGATGGGGATGTGCACATAAGCCCTATAATTACAATAATCAATGAAAAAATTCCTATTCTCACCCACTAGATACCCCGATTCATCAAAATCAACATTAATCAAAGTGCCCCTTTTTCTATATCTAGCAATTTGTATCAATCTGATTCTCCCCCTTCTCTTTATTTTTCCAACCTCCTAAGCATATGTATCTTCAAGTGGATCTATACCTGGAACATTGAATGAAAAATATATATTAGGAAGCAATTAATATGTGATGTGATATAGTCATTATATAAAAAATAAACCTTTATGCGAAAAATAAAACAAAAAAACTCATACGAAGTAATTAAACCTTTCATCTATAATGCTTTAATCTATGACGTGTGCCCTTTTTATGTACAAACTCTAATTAAAGTACATAGAATCCTTCTTTGTGATCATCTCACACATAGAGGTCATCGGTAACATCATCATGGTTGGACAAAAAAGGTAAGTCAGTATTCAAAATATTCTTTCCTTATATGTTATCTTCCCATCTTTTGCATTCAATTCAATAGACCATTGTTTATCAGTTGAATCAATAATGTAGAATACCTATTTTTCTTATGAGGATAATATAAATAGGCCTTGCTTATGACCAAGCCTTGAAAGATCCACCCTTGTAAATCCATCTTCCTTAGTACAAACCCCATTTTAATTATCAACCCATTTCCATCTAAAAGGAGTTTAATCCAATAGCCATATTTACTCTATCACCCCATAGTATGTCATTGATTCATAAACAAGGTTTTTGTCTCTGACACTTGATATATTCAAAGTTTCTATTATTATACTCACACCAATATTTTTCATATTAATCTTGTCATACTACTCCTCTAAGTAGGAAATACAACCATTGATCTTATATGAGTTGTATAACATCACTTTCCTATGAAGTGAGTGTGACAACCAATACAAATTAGTATCAAATTCAGATGATTGAGATGACAACCACCTCGAACAAGAGTTATTGTGTCAATATCATATCCATTTCTCGCTCCTAGTTGGATTTGAAGTCCTCAAATTATCCATGTGTTGATCCACATATGGCTTAGCATCATCTCTATTGTGAAGGACATAGAGGTGAGCTTGTGAAAACATTTGATCATCATCAATGATGACCATGAAAAATCCTTTGCACCATTTCCCTTTTTCTTCTATACCTGATTACCATTGTTTAGGAAGGTATATCGTATCAACATTGGCTAAGAATTCACAACAAAATTCTGTCACCTCATCCACTAGATAATTCTCAGTAAGGCAACCTTTTAAGAATTTCATATACCTTACAAATGGGTACATCCAATACAAATGAATTGGCCCATGTAATCTAACCTCCTTAACTAAGTGAATCGATAAATGAATCATGATTACAAAGAATGAAGGAGGAAAATACATCTCAATCTAGCATAATATAGTCACAATCTCACTCCATAATTTTTCCAACCTTGCAAGGTTAATAAAATTACTACATAGTTCCTTGAAAAAGAAATAAAATCTGGTAAGAACAATTTAAACCCAATTTGATAAGATAGAATGTATAATAATCATCAACAAGTCTTGAATGAGAATATGATAATCATGAGATTTTATACCCACTAACTTTAAATATTTTATTGAAACAAGTGTCTTGACGTTTGATGAATATCCTTCGGGAACCTTCATTCTGTGCAAACACTCACAAAAATCAATCTTATCTTTTTTGGAAAGCGTATAACATGTAGGAGGTAAATAAGTTCTATTTTCCACCTTCTACGAATGTAATTCTATTCTTATACCCATGTCAACCAAGTCTAATCAAGCATTGATACCATCTTTTGTCCTTTTTGGAACATTCAAAAGTGTACATATTAGACAATAAGATACATTTTTTTCGATATGCATCAAATAAAGACAATTTCATATGTGCGACTTCTTCCAATATGGACGGTTAAATAAGATTGACCTCTTCTTCCACTCGCTTGAATGGACTGTTTTATTTTTTCTTTTTTCCAAAGACATATTTAAGTATTTTACTTTGTCAAATACTTAAAATTCCATGAGAGGATTCAAAGATTTTTTTTCCTTCAACTTTTCTATTAAAATCTTTTATTTACCTACGATAATGATGATTCGTAGACAAGAATATATGATGTCTAAGATAAGTAGTCTTCCTACTCTTCAGTAGCTGGAGAAAGTTTGTGTTATCTTCACAAATAGGACATGCATAATATCCATGCACACCATAAATGGAAATATTACCAAAAGAAGGAAAAGTATTTATAGTACAAAATAACATCACTCTCAAGTTAAAAAGACTCTTAGCTTCGTGCATCTACTACTTCAACTCCTTGATCCCACATGTCCTATAATTCGTTAATAAGGGGAGTCAAATAAATATCAATATCATTACCTGCCTGATTTGGACAAGATATAAGTAAGGGTAGCATCATCCATTTTCTCTTCATGCATAATGATGGGGGAAGATTGTAGATCATTATAATAACAAGCCATAAACTATAGTTGGTGTTTCCATTAAAATGGTTCATTTCTTTCGAACAATGTGCAACCCATAGGTTTCTAGCTTTACTATCAAATTTAGGATATACAAAATTGATCATTTTCCATTGAGGAAAATCTATCAGATGTCTAAGATTTTCATCAGAAATCCTTCCTTTCACATGCCATATAAGGTTCTCTATGTTTTCCTCATTACGAAACATGCGTCAAAATCATGGTATAGTTGGAAAGTACCACAAAACCTTATTTGAAACCTTAGCCCTACTGTATCATGACATTCAAAACTGATGACAACTATCTAACGACGCATATTTATTACGATACAAAATGCAATCGTTAGGACAAGCATGAATCTTTTCATAATTCAAACCCATAGAGCACATAATATTTTTAGCTTCATAAGTATGGGGAGGAAGAACATTCTCCTCCGAAAGCATCACTTTCAAGAGATTAAGAAGAGAAATGAAGCTTTTATCGCTCCATCCATTACCTACCTCCAAATTTTACATTAGTAACACAACTAATATTTTTTTTTAATTTAGTATAACCAGTGTACAAAGGTGTCTCCGAATCATTAACCAACTTTTTAAATATTTTTCGTTTGTCTCTAAAATTATCTTCAATATTATTGGCCAGATCCTCCATGTAAGCAAAATCATCTGCAACTTTAACATTATCATGGTCAACCACAGTAGGTTTATTAAGAAGTGGCTCTCCATACCATATCCACCTAGTATAACTCTTGTAAATTTCACGAATAATGAGATGATCTCATATCTCATTTACCCCTCTTCTCATCATATTTCCACAATATACACATGGCCAAGATATCCCCAAATGATCTTTTTAATGTTCAACAACTAACTTAATAAAGTCTTGAACATTGTCTATATATTCTCTAAACAACCTGCTTTCATATATCCACTTACAATCCATAATGAGAAATAAGTATAGTTTGACCCCTAAATTACAATAAAAAAAAATGGTGAATCTGAAAATATTGGCCAAGTCAAGCAAGAAAAACTAGCAACATACCCGGAATACATATATACTACAACAACATTTGCATTGGTAATAATATTATGATTCCTACAGAGTACTATCTATTAATCCTTATACTCTATTTTTTTAAATATATAGTTTGATAATATATCTTCACAAAACATATCAACACAAAAACTAACAACAAATAGTATACAAATATACACCACAACATCATATATAATGCAATGAACGAAGAATAATGAAATACACAACATAAATGTTCGAATAAGAAATAACACAAGAAAAATTTAGAAATAAAGAGAACACAATGCTTAAAATTCAAAGAAAAGGAAAAAGTGAATAATGAACATACTGTGATAAGAGAGAGAAAGACAACAGCAGTGAACTATAGAGGAACAAAAATGAGCAAGAAATCTGATAAAGAGAAGAGAGGAAGCTAACAACGGTTGTAGAGATTCATCACTTTGAACGACACTGTCTAGATATCAAGAGGTAAAGTGAAAAAATTTTCGATGGTTCTAGGTTAAAAAATGACAAAATAAAAAAAATGGGGGAAAAGGGAATACGCGGTGTTTGTACGTTAAAACCGTCATGTATACCCTAATAGTACAGAAGGGAATACACAACGATTATAAAGTAAAATCGTTATGTATTCTCTCAACGAGAGATGTAAATATAGGTTAAGGGAATACACAACGGTTTTATCTTATAAACACAATATATTCCTTTCCATACTATTAGAGTATATGCGGCGGTTTTAACTTTTAACACACGTTTATCCCCTTAACCATTATTTACCTCTCGTTAAGGGTATACACAACGATTATAAGTTAAAACCGTCGTATATACATCTTGCTTAAAATGGAAAAATGCTCCCTCTATGTTGATTCTTCCTGGGCAATGGACCAGGCAACGACTTAATTTAAAACCACCTTATACTAATCGCTAATTAATCCAATTCTTGTACCACTAAAGCTATTTCTGGACAATTCTCTTAGGGTAACTTTTGAAATACTATATCCGTATGACAAAGAAAACTATTATATCATTAAATTTTTATATATAAAAAAATGATATTGTTAAAAGTGAAAACTTATTTTTTATTTTTATCCTCACTTTTTTTAATTATATATGTATTAAATAATTTATTATTTTTGAATAAATAGTATAAAGATAATTTTAAGACTATTTTTATTAATTTATTTTAAAAAATTAAAAAAATTATTCAAATGAGTTATTTTTTTAAAAATGGAGTGAGTAAGATATTTTATCTATGTAGGTTATCAGTTTTGTTTTCTATTGTATGGCTTTCTTACAAGATGTTGCAGAAGCTGATGCTCCCTTAAAGATCCATATCTAGAACCAATACAAGATGGATGCCCAAGATAATTTTGGAGTGAAGAAACAGAGCCAACTTCGAATAACTAAAGTCAAAGAGTTCAAATGGAAGGTCAAACGCCGTTCACAGGAAGTTACAGAGCCACTAAAGCCATGGTCAAAGCAGTTCTCAACTCAAGCATTGTGCTAACGATCAAGAAATGACAGTTACACAAGAACACACTATTCTAAGACCCTACTTCTCTTGTTAGCAAAATTAGACTTTGAATCGATGAAAGAATATTTACAGTTGATGAGAAGTGTGAACATTTGCTTCATACGCGGTCATTCTAAACACTCTTTTTTATCCCTCCCTCTGTTTCACTCTCTTCTATTTCCTTTATGCCTCACTACCATTACCGGTCGCCCATCTTTCATGCTTTCCTCTGTCTGCTATCTTCATTTGCTTCCTCTGCTCTTCATCGGGTAGATTGCAAGCATTATCCAATATAACAGTAAATTTTTCTCAAAAATGACACAAGAGGACCAATTATTTGGCCAAGATTCTGGAGATATGCCTCAACATGTATATGCATCTGCTAAACCTTCCTCATCGTCGATGCCATCAGGATCAAGATCCCCATATTAGGCAATGGATATTTTGGGTACAAGTAGTAATATAGAATATGGTATGAAGGTATTATCTGATGTTAAATATACCTACATTTTGTACTTAAGGATAATTAAGTTTGAAATAGTCATACTAGCCGTTAATCGGCCCTTGACTATTTCTTATTGTTAGGCTGATTATTAGGTAGTTATAAGAGCATATTTCAGGATGTTAGAAAAGATAGGAAAAAGCATGTACACAGGTGGTGTGTAGCCTGAGATTCCTATGATTCTTTGTGCATAAATAAGGTAGGCATGTTTAATTGTAATAATCAATCACAGCTATTAAAATTCCTTTAGTGTTTCAGTTCGAAATATTTTCTGAGTTGCTTTCTTCTTATGCTGTTTCCTTTTGCTAGTTCCTCAGCTTTCTTCTAACTAGTCTTAATTCAAGATTTCCTCTTTTCTACACAAGATTACTTAGTGTGTTGCATATATAGATTAAGAGAGAATTATTCTTTTCTGTTTCTAATCAAAGAGTGGTGAGTTCTTGAGGGATAAAGGTGCTATCTTGATCAGCATTGTTAACTCTGAATATCCTCAACATTTGATGCAAGAGATGTTGTCAGGCTTGATAATGGAAACGGTGAGGGTGACAGTAGTAGTGATAAAGAGAAGGAATTGGTTGCAGTGGATCTTAATCTCTGTATCAAAGTACAGTATTATGTTATGCATATTCCATATAACTATATAGGAATGAATGAATTAAAAAACTCTTTTGGATATTACGATTTGATATTTTGCGGTACAATAAATAACTAGAGTGATCTAAATCTTCAAACGTCAAGATCAGATAGGGAGAAACTTTTGGCAACAGAAGAGTCATCAAAACAAGAAGACAAGCGTACTTCTGAACAGGTACTTTAAATAGTCGTGTATAATATTTTTACGGAGAATTATTAGATGGATCACATCCGTTGCATCTCATTGTGATTTCTCTCACAAACACGCAAATTTTTTAGATACAGATAAAGATGTTATGGTCACAAATCAAGCGTGTGGCAAAGGAGAATCATCGGTTGAGGAATATGCTTAATCAAGTTGCTCAGAACTCTGACGCCCTACAGAGCAATCTCCTCCCGGTCCTTCAACATGCTCAAGTGTCCTAGATGCCTTAAGGTACGTACCATACATATATATAGCCGCATACGCTCTCACAAATGTCTTGCTCTGGCCTTGAAAATCTTGGTTTGAAACTAAATGTAGGTACGGATACATGATATATATGTTGTCTCTATCTGTTTGTTCATTAGATGGCCTAGGAAAAACTAAGGGAAGTAGTTAATAAGCAAAAAGGACCAACAAGACCATTTTTAGAATGTGAACAAATTCCTGCTTCTGACGTTGCTGTAACAACTACACCTGAGGGTGGCTCAAGATCACCACGAGATCATGATCAAGTAGTACCGTAGGAATAACTAGGACTGAACCTGAACACGGACAAGATGCCAAGGCCTTCAACCTATACGGAGCTACGTGATCATGTTATAAGTAAATTCAGTAAAGAGAAGCTGAAGAAACTTAAGGTCACCATTCGAGCTCCATCCGAGGCACCGGTAAGTAAAATTCCTACTAGTTAGTTGCTTGTCAACGCAGCAAAGTCCGCAGCGGTCTGTCCTACTCAATCATGCATCAAGATCAATGGACGTTTACGTCGATACATATACACTGTCATCATCTAGCAATTAATTGACCACACACACGTTTGATTCTTTGCATGCATACATTTACGCAGGTTGCTGATGGATGCTGTTGGAGGAAATATAAGCAAACCATGATGAAAGGAAATCCATGTCCAAGAACTGAATACAAATGCTACATGGAAGCTTCCTGTCCTATTCGCAAACATGTAAACAAATCCCCAGCATATTCGCTTATAGGGACGAAGCCAATTCAGAGCACATGGGGTCGCCTGACCCCATGGATTTTTTAAAATTATATATTATACATACAATATAAATGACGAAAAGCATTTATGGAGTAGTGGTTAAAGATTGGTAAATAATATTAACTGAAGCCCAGGGTGCTAAGTTTGATCCCCGATTTTGTCAAACTTTATTTTTTCCCTCTATATTTTTTCAACTTTTATTTTTCTTGTAAATAGTAAAAGTGTGTGCAGTGACAGCAATGTGCTTTGTCCGTTCTTTGCTACTCCCTCCCGCCTGACCCCATCCCTCTAAGTCCAGGCTCCAGCCTCCAGCTACTCTTCAATTCCTATTCGGATTTCGGAATAAGTTAACCCTGCCCCGTCGGCCGCCGTGCCCAGGACTGCTAGCCTCCAGGCGCCCACCGTCGCTCCTCGGCTTCTCCCCACGATAGCCTTTTGGCCACCATTGTCCTCTCAGAAGTCGCTGGCCGTCCCCGCTGCCGCTTGCACACCTCTCTGTCGCTGGCCTGTTAGATGCCCTGCCCAACACAGCTACAGCCTACACGGTGCATCCTAGCTACCGCCCGCCAGCCATCCCTGTTTGTCTCAACAGGTAGCACGCAACAAGTCAACAATTGAGAGCCAGAGAGATTGAGTGTAACACCCCCAAAATTCAATCCTGAATTTTTTTTAAAAAAATAAAGCAGAAGCTAAAATAGAATTTGGGGAATGTTACCGCCACATCTAGCACAAGATAAATGTCTACCATCTATCTCATACTAGATGCAAGGCTAAACTTGTCAAACAAAATTTCAAACATCTATGCCAAGAGGATAAACTCCCACAAGGAGAAATCCACAAGCAGATGACAAGTGAATATTTTCATTGAATAAAAGCATCGCTAAATGAATCAACGAAACCTGTGAAATAAATCCAAATTTTAAAAGCTTATCGGAGTATGAGGAATTAAAATTCAATTACAACACCCGTCAAACTTTAAATACAACACTTGAAACTTCCAAAAATAAATACAATCAAACAAGACAATTTCCGATGGATCAAATTCTGGATTGCCTACTCTCTCAAACCAAGTCTTCCACCCAATTACCATATCCGATCTCTAACCTGCACAAGAGGTATGCTCCCCACCATCAGTAGATCATCACATGACCCATTCAACCAAGGTAGCATCAATACGGGTCCAATACTGAGTAAGTCCCTCTACCCTATCTTACGGGAGAGACATAAACTATAACATCAAGTGCATATTGAATCATGGTACATTACGTTGATACAATATTATGCATACTCAAAACCCACATCATAAGTCCTACCATACACATATAATAACATGTGAAACATATGTAACATCTTATACCAATAAGAGATTCAGATAACCCAACTAGGCATTTTTGGACAACGCCTAAACCAAACCAAGCCGAATCGAGCATTTATCAAGCGGGCATTTCTGGGCAATGCCAAACCAAACCAATCGAGCATTTAGCCCCATGGACATTACTTAGGGACATGTCCAGCCCCAGTCGAGTAGACTCATACTTTAGATCACTAGTAAATATAGTCGATTCACATCATAGTCTTTATCAATTCATGTGAGTGCGGGAACCCCACTATTATAGCCGGTGGATCGGTCATGCAGGGCAAAACGCGCCTGGCAACTATTATAGCCGGTGGACCGGTCATGCAGGGCAAAACACTCCTAATCACTATTATTCGCCGGTGGACCGGTCTAGTCCCGACTCACATGATGTTTCACTATAATTACTTTGTGTGTTTCCCATATCTTATCATTATTACGTTCGGTTTGTTGAGCACACAATCCTCCACTATTATAGCCGGTGGACCGGTCATGTAGGGCACCCTGACCCTAGCCACTATTATAGCCGGTGAACCGGTCATGTAGGGCACCCCGGCCCTAGCCACTGTTATTCGCCGGTGGACCGGTCTGGGTCCGGCTCAACATCTTCCTCTTTAAGTGATTAGTGTCTTAACATATCTTATTTGAAAGTATTTACCCTTAACATGCATGGCTAACTATATCCACACTTATCCTCCTAGGAGGGCCCGTCCCATATCTTGGGACTCTTGCGCCCCTTATCACACCTCGATATCCATTCCCCTTTACACTTACATATAATGAAAACCAACTCTTAAGGGTGTGGGTTAAGGCACAACACCTCATGACATCAAACTCCACCCGCTATTAGCCTCTAGAGTTTCCCTTGAAACCCTAATTGAACCTATGTGACCCAACTTCCTCTCACCTTACTACCATTAATTCATTTATCGTCCAACACCTCATCTCATTTAAATTCAACCCCAAATCATATCACTTTACTCATTGATTTCGCACGTGACCGAAAAACCCTAGCTGGCTACTCCAAACCCTAGCACATTTCTTCCCCCACAAATAATCTCTCTACTTTCCACCTAACATTACTTACTTCCCATGGCACCCATACTCATCCCTCATATATTAAATTTCCACTCTTAACCCATTATTCCACTCCTCCTTAATTGTTCTTACTTCCACATTTTCCCCCATATTAGGGTTTCCTCCCAACCCAAATCAAAGTCTCCCATACACCTTACACCAACCTACGTACTATTTCTCATCCAAAGTTTCCAATCACTCCACAATTCTCCCCTTAGTTTATTTACACCCTAATACAACTTTTCTCACGTAAAGATCTTTCCCATGCAAGATTTATCCACTCCATACAAACTCTTAAAGTCCCCATACAAATTTTAAGGCTCCCATGCATGGTTCCCATCTCTCATTCATTTTGGCCATTCCTCCCTCTTTAATTTCCTCTCATGGATCATGAGGTATTTTGGTCAACCTCATATCCCCCTTAGTCAACTCACTTTGCATTTCCCCTTTTTATCCTTTCACCTCATCTCATATTATTAATGTCCTAGCATGCATGTCTTAGAGGGTCATGTCATAAAATATCATAAATACAACAGAACAATCATTATACACATGTCATAAGGAATTCATATAAGCATACCTCAACTCCAAGCTGCGCTACAAGTAATTAGTCATTAAAATCATATGGTACACAACATGGCATAACACATGGCACACAAGGCACATAACACACATATAATTGATCCTAGCCACATCCTTACCTAATACAACACCAGTCTTGGAGCACGTTCCTATGCGTCCTCCGGGTTTCGACTTGATTCGCCTATAAGAGGGAAAACTATGGATTAACTTCCCTCTAATCAAAACACCATTCTTTATACCTTACCCTTATCACAACTCACCATTAGGGCTAAAATAATGATGTTACCTTTATAAGTAAAAGTAGGGTTATTATTCTTAAGGTAGCTAATCGTGCTACTACTAATCAAAGATAGGTCTTGATAGTTACAACAATTAAAGTAATTATAATAATACTTATATTATTAAAGGTATTAGTTTTAATGTTACTAATAATGATAATAATAGTAGTGATAGTAAGGTTAGTAATATACTAATCTTAGTAACAGTAATAATACTAACAACAATGGTAAGAATAATACTAATACTAATAGTAGTAATAATACTAATAATAATAATAACAATAATACTAGTAATAATGACAATAATTATGTTAAAATGGAATACTAAAGTCATAGGCCATTAATAATGATAATAACATTCATAACCATTTTGAAATTGGTTAGATAGCAGAGATAATAATAATAATAATAATAATAATAATAATAATAATAATAATAATAATAATAATAATAATAATAATAATAATAATAGTAATAGTAATAATAATAATAATAATAATAATAACAATAATAATAATACTAATAATATAGCATACTACTAATAACACTACTAAAAATAGCTAGCATTAGTATAAGAGGGTTTAGGGGCTAGGGAGTTCAGAGGACCACCTAGGGGTGCTGGTGGCACAGGTGGCGGCGCACAGCGCACGACGGCGGCGGTGATGGGGGAGAAGAGAGGTGGAGAAGTGGTGGAGGGAGAAGAAAGGAAGAGGAGAGGCTGGCAGGGAAAAAAGAAGGTATGGGGAGGTAGAGGAAGCTCCCCTGGTTGTTTTGGAAGGCAGGGGGTGTTGGAAGTGGCGGCACCGGCAGAGGGCGGTGGTGCGAAGGGCGGCAAGGTTCGATGGAGTGCTGATCGGGGAAGGGACTTTGCACAGCCGAGGTGGCTCGTGCAGAGTAAACCGAGGGATGAGGGAGGCTTAGGTTGGTGGAGGGTGATGCAAGGGAGGGTTTCGTGGGTGGATCGGGCGGCGGCGACTGGGTGTCTGTCTGAACTAGGGATGGCGCTAGGTGGGCTTTCTGGGCTGCGAAAAGAAATCTCGACTCAAGCTACTAATGGGGGGCATTTATAGGCCGATTGGGGGGAAAACGACGAAGAAGGGAGAGGGCACAGGGGGCAGGTGAGGCAAGACCACCGGCCGGCGGTGGCAGGCGGTGCAGTCCTGCCATGGCAGGTTAGGTCGGGGAGGGGGAGAGAAAAAGGAAAGAGATGGGCACGCAGGGAGGGGAGAGATGGGGCTGGTTGGGGTCGAAAAAAGGAAGAAAACGATGGGGAGGGGAAGAGAGGACAGGTCGGACGGCGTGCGGTTGTGGCCGGCAAAAGGGGGGCTACAAGTCGAGTTATAGGTTTGCAGGTCAGGGAAGAAGAAGGAAAAGGAAAAAGGGAGGACTGGTCGGTCCAGGGGAGAAAAGAAAAAAAGAAGAAGAAGGAGGACGGTTCGGCTGGCTGGGGAACGAGTGACGAAGGAGGGCTAGGGCGGATTGGGCCGCACGAACCGGGGAAGGGAAAGGGATCTGAGCCGACGGGCTGGCCCAAACCGGGGGGAAGGTGGAAAATAAGTAAAGGAGGAAGAAAGAAAAAGGAAAAGAAAGGAGAAAAGGAAAATGGAAAATGGAAAATGGAAAATTGATAAAATGGTTGGCTTGGGGTATTTGGTCTTTATTTGTTTATATATTTAATTTAGATATTTAATTTTAATAATAATTATTTTAAGTATAATAATTAATTTCATTTTTAAATTAATTAGGCTATTTTGGATAATTTGTCCTTAACTCCCATTTTAATTAGTAAAATGTCCAAAATTTTCTAAATAATTTATTTATTGATTTATCTTTATTTTCCTCAATTAATTTCCTCTTTATTTAATAAAATAATTTATTTTCTTTATTTTCCTAATAAATCATTATTCTGCCATAATTATTAAATTAGGATTTTTGGGGTAGATAAACAAATTTTAATAATTTAACTTAATATATTTTAATATATTGGTTTAAAAGGTAAATTTTAGAAAATATTGGTTTGAAACGTTATTTAAATAGGATAGGTATGATAAAATAACAATTTATTTATTTTAATTTATTAAATATTACATCTAATTTTTCTATACTTAAAATCCACAAAATAATTAAGTTAAATAAAATTAAAAAGACAAAATCCTCAACATAATTAAATTAAATAAGTTTAAGAGCTAAATTATCCCTAATAAAAGTGATTTATTAAATTATAGGCTTTTAAAATTTTTGGGGGATTACATTGAGAGGGTGAGTTTTTTTTTCTTGAGTTTGTGCCTCAAATCTAACAGTTATTAAAGTCTTTAATGTGAAGTTGAAGTAATCGAAGAGTTTTAATTAGTAGTATTTACTACCATCAATGAAGAGTTTAAAACCCGAGGTTATAGAAGACTTAAATATGAAGCTAAAGTAACCGAAGAATTTACTACTAAATTAGTTGGTAGTATTAACTGCCATCAATGGAGAGTTACAGTTTTTAATCTCCATCAATTAGCAGTTTTTTAGGGTTTTCTTTTGAAGACTATATATATGTAGTCTCTGGCCCTTTTTCAACACATGATTCACAATATCCATCATAGTTCTACACACATTTTACTATTCTCTTTGAGAGTTAGAATAATTGAGAGTGATAGCTCTCTACAATCCTCTATTTAATTGAGGATTTCTTGTATTCTTTCTCTACATAGTAAAATTAGCCTTGCTCGTCGCCGTTTGTGGACGTAGCCCACATTGGGTGAACCACGTAAAATTGGTTGTTCTTTTATTTTTCGCATTATTTGTATTTTTCACCTTACAAGTGGTATCAGAGCTTTAGATTCATGATGTCTACCAAATTCGAGATCGAGAAGTTTGATGGCAAGATTAGTTTTAGTATCTGGAAGGTCCAGATGAAAGTAGTATTGACCCAGAATGGATTAAAGAAGGCTCTAGATGGTAAATCTAAGAAGCCCGAGACTATGATGGATGAGCAATGGGAAAAATTGGATGAGAAGGCGCTATCAACAATCCAATTATCTCTATATAAGGAGGTTCTTCATGAGGTTGTTTATGAGACTACTACATCTATCTTATGGCTCAAGCTTGAATCGCTTCATATGACAAAGAGTCTAGCGAACAAGCTTCGTCTCAAAGAACATTTATATACTCTACGTATGGTTGAAGGTAATCCTATTCAATCTCATCTAGATGAACTTAATTCAATTATTATTGATCTTGAGAATCTAGATGTGAAAATTGATGATGAGGATAAAGCTGTTTTATTGGTCGCCTCTTTACCATCTACCTTTAAACACTTCATGGAAATTATGTTATATGGTAATTCTAATACGCTTACATTTGAGGATGTTAAATCCAATTTTCTCTCAAAAGAGAAATTTGATCTTGAAGTTTGTTCTGATGATAAAGCTGAAGGCTTATCTATTAGAGATAGATCAAATGACCGTGGTAGTAAAAACAAGAAAAAATCCCAGTCTAAATCTAGAGGACGTAGTTCCAATGTGACTTGTAGATATTGTAAGAAATTTGGGCATGAGATTTCTGACTGCTGTAAATTGAAAAATAAGAAAAATAAGGAGGATAAAGGTAAACCACTGAAAAATTATAGTAATGCTAAAGCTGATATAGTTGTTGAAAATGATTATGAGGGTGATGTATTGTTGGCTACATTTGATGATAAAAGGAGCCGGTCTGAATGGGTTCTAGATTCTAGTTGTATCTATCATATGTGTCCCAATAGGGATTGGTTCGGTACTTATGAGTAGGTTGATCGTGGTATTTTCTTAATGGAAAATGATGCCCAGTGCAAGGTTATTGGCATAGGTAGTGTGCAAATCAAGGCCCATGACAGATGTATTAAGACATTGACCAATGTTAGGCATATTCCTAATTTAAAGTATAATTTGATCTCTTTGGGCACCCTTGAGTCTCTTGGTTGCAGGTATTCACCTGAAGGTGGAGTTCTAAAGGTCTCCAAAGGTGCTCTTATCCTAATGAAGGGAAACAGACATGGAAGTCTCTATATCTTGCAGGGTTCTACAGTTACAGGTTCAGTTGTTGTATCCACATCTATGTTTGATGAAGGCCTCACTCAATTATGGCATATGCGTCTTGGTCATATGAGTGAGAAAGGTATAAATCTTTTGAGCAAGTATAGTCATCTTGGTAATGGTATGGGAAAGTTAGAGTTTTGTGAGCATTGTGTTTTAGGGAAAAAGACAAAGGTCAGATTCTCTACTGCAACACACTATACTAAGGATATTCTAGATTATATCCATTCTGATTTATGGGGACCATCCAAAGTTTCTTCCTTTGGAGGTAGGTGCTATATGATGACTCTAATTGATGACTTCTCCCAGAAGGTTTGGGTTTATTTTCTACACCACAAGAATAAATCCTTTCCTACTTTCAAGAAGTGGAAAGCTCTTGTTGAAAACAAGATAGGGAAGAAGGTAAAGAAGCTCAGGACAGATAATGGGTTAGAGTTCTTTGAGACAAATTTTAATGATTTCTGTTCAGATCATGGTATTGCTAGACATAAGAATTTGGTTGGGAAGCCTCAACAAAATGGAGTTGCAGAACGCATTAATCGGACTCTACTTGAGAGGGTAAGGTGTATACTCTTTAATGCTGGATTATGGAACAAACGTGAGTTTTGGGTTGAAGTTATTTCTATAGCTTGTTACATCATCAATAGATCTCGACATACATCTATTGATTTCAGGATTCCAAAGGAAGTTTGGTCAAGTAATCCTGTTGATTACTCTATTCTTAGAGTTTTTGGATTTCCTACATATATTCATGTTAATCATGGTAAATTAGCTCCTAGAGCTGTTAAATGCATTTTCTTAGGCTATGCTTCTGAGTCCAAGGGGTATAGGTTTTGGTGTCCCGACTCTAAAAAAATTATTCTGAGTAGATATGTAACTTTTAATGAGAATGCATTACTATCTTCAGGAAAAGAATATACTATTTCCTCGCATGGTACAAGTGATCAACAGGGTACTAGCGAGAAGGTGGAGTTAGAAGTGATGCCCGTTAATTCAGATCATAGTGCTCCCTCTTCCTCATCCACACAGTCTAGCAGTGATGTTGATGGTATTAACCATCTAGCTCATACCACTAGTCCCATCCAACAGCAATAGGTGGATGGTTATTCTATTGCTCGTGATAAGCCAAGGAGAAATTTTTGAAGGCCCGCTAGATATGCAGATGGAGATGATGATGGCTTGATTGCTTATGCTCTAGCAGTTGCTGAAGAGATTACCAAAGGTATTGAACCTTCTTCTTATTCTGAGGCCATATCTAGCCCTGATTCTTCTAAGTGGCTAGTTGCCATGAATAAAGAAATTGAGAGTTTGCACAATAATGGAACTTGGGAGTTAGTTGCGTTACCTAAGGGTCGAAGAGCAATGAGCTGCAAATGGATCTTTAAAGGGAAGGAAGGCATACCTAGGGTTGAAGATGCTAGATGGAAGGCACGCCTCGTTGTTAGAGGTTTCAGTCAGAAGGAAGGTATTGACTTTAATGAGGTATTCTCACCAGTTGTTCTTCATACCTCCATTCAAGTTCTCCTTGCTTTTGTTGCTCTATTTGATCTTGAGTTAGAGCAGTTAGATGTCAATATAGCTTTCCTCCATGGAGAGTTGGAAGAGGAGATTTATATGCATCAACCTAAAGGTTTTGTTGCTTCTGATAAGGAGAATTATGTCCATCGGTTGAAGAGGTCCTTGTATGGTTTAAAGCAAGCTCCAAGACAATGGTATATGAGATTTGACTCTTTTATGATTGGGCAAGGCTACATAAGAAGCAAGTTTGATAGTTGTGTTTATTTTAAAGAGTTTGAAGGTGGCTCCTTTGTTTATCTATTTCTTTATGTTGATGATATGTTGATTACTTCTAAGGATAAGTCCTTAATCAACAGGTTGAAATCACAACTTAACAAGGAGTTCGAGATGAAAGATCTTGGTGTAGCTAAGAAGATTCTCGGCATAGAGATTATCGGAGATCGAAAGGCTAGTAAGTTATTTCTTTCACAACAGAAGTATATTAAGAAGGTGTTAGACAAATTCAATATGGGTAATTGTAAACCTGTGTCTACACCTCTAGCTGCTCACTTTAGACTATCATCAAAGCTTTGTCTAGAGTCTGAGGAAGAGAAGGAGCTAACGTCTAGCACTCCCTATTCTAGTGCAGTTGGTAGTTTGATGTACGCTATAGTCTGCACTAGACCCGATCTAGCTTATGCTGTGAGTATGGTAAGCCGGTTTATGCACAACCCTAGTAAGGGTCCTTGGAATGCAATCAAGTGGATTTTGTATTATTTGAAGGGTTCCTCTGATATTGGTTTGGTGTTCGATAGGAATAGAGCACAAACTACTGATATTGTTGGTTTCATTGATTCTGATTATGCTGTTGACTTGGATAAACGTAGGTCTATTTCTGGTTATATCTTCACACTATCTTCTGGTGCTATTAGTTGGAAAGCATCGTTACAATCTATTGCTGCCTTGTCTACTACAGAATCAGAATATGTTGTAGCTACTGAAGGTGTGAAGGAGGTCATTTGGTAGCGAGGTCTCATTCTTGAGCTTGGTGTTGCACAAGGTACTACTGTTGTGTTCTTAGATAGTCAGAGTGCTATTTGTTTAACCAAGAACGATTCTTATCATTCGAAGACCAAACACATTGATGTCAGGTTCCATTTTATCAGAGACATTATTGTTGTAGGAGATGTTATGATGAAGAAAGTTCACACATCGGATAATCCAGCATACATACTTACGAAGCCACTACCTACTGCTAAGCTCAAGCATTGCTTAGACTTAGTTGGTACTTGCAGCATATGATTTGAAATGCCCCGAAAATTATAATTTTATTATTTATTATTAAATAAGATTTTATTTTGAAAATTAATTAAAAATTTTAATTTTAATAAATAAAAGGAAATTAATTAGGGCAAATCAAGAAGAAATTTATAAGTGTTTTAAATAGGAGGAATTTTGGTATTTTAAGCTAATTAAGGATTTTATTTTATAAATAAATTATTTTATTTAAAGTAAGAAGGATAAAATAGTTTCAAATTATTATAAAAGTTATAAATAATTTAATTGGAGAAAATTAGAGTGTTTTGTTAATTTAAAATGGAGTTTAAGAAAATTCTTTCAAAAATCCCTAAATTAACCTAAAAAGAGAATTTAATTATTATTTTAATATTTATATTTTATTAAACATCCCAAATTACCCAAATTATATTAATTAAGCCAACCACCATTTTCCCTTCTTTTCCTTTTTCTTTTTTTCCTTTTTCCCCCTCTTTTTCCTTTTTCCTTCCTTCCTTCTCTTCCTTTTTTCTATTTTTCCCCCGACCTGGGTCGGCCCGTTGGCCCAACTCCCCCATCCCCCTGCGCGGCCCAGCTCCCGTGCCTCTCCTCTCCCCCTCTCCTGGCCGGTTCAGCCTTTCTTTTCCTTCTTTTTCTTTTCTCCTTGACTGCCAGTCCACTGCTGCACTCACGGTCTGCACACGCAGACCTGCACCGGCCACTCTCGCCGAACAACAGCCATAACCCTACCCCCTACTCTCCCATGCATCCTTGTCGTTTTCCCTTCCCGATTGGCCTATAAATAGCCTCGAAGGCTACCTTAATCGGATTTGGAATTTGGAGCCCAGAAAAAACCAAATCGTGCGCCACCTCTACTTCAACCAACCATTACTCCGCCATTGGCCGCCCTTGCCGCCTGCTCCGGCCACCAAAATTCTCCCTGCACCGCCCTCTACACCACCAAACCACCAGCCTCCCCTGCCTTGACCTGCACAAGCCACCCCGGTCGTGCGAAACTGCCTCCCCAAACAGCACCATTCGACCCCCGCGCCACCTTCACGCCGCTGGTTGATGCCTATACCGTCACCTGCAGCGCCACCCCTACCCCCAAAACAACTAGGGGATCCTGCCCTACCACCCTACACCTCCATTTTCCCCTACTTCCCTCTCCCCTAGCCTCCACATCCACCTCTCTCATTTCTTCCTTCCTCCACCGCCGTCGCCGCCACCGCCGTGCCGCCGTAGGCACCACCGCCTAGCCAGGTTGCCCCCAACTCCTTGAACCCTAAACCCTGAATAATAAAAGTGTTAATGATTTTTAATATTATTAACTATTATTATTAGTGTTATTAGGATTATTATTAACATTATTATTATTAGTACCATTATTATTATTACTATTATTACTACCACTATAATTACTATTAGGTCCTAACATTTATCCCTAAGAACTTCTAATTAATGGTATTAATTAATACTAAAACCTTGTTATGTTATTATTATTATTATTACTATTACTATTACTAATATTACTATTATTATTATTATTATTATTATTATTATTATTATTATATTTACTATATTTATTACTTTAACTATTATTACCATCATTATTATCCTTATTATCATTATTATTTAATATTATTACTTTTAGTATTCTTATTATGATTAGTATTGCCACTATTATTATTATTATTATTGTTGTTGTTGTTGTTGTTGTTGTTGTTGTTGTTGTTGTTATCATTATTGTTATCATTATTGTTATTATTATTATTATTATTACTATCGTTATCACTATCATCATCATCATTATTATTATTATTATTATTATTATTATTATTATTATTATTATTATTATTATTATTATTATTATTATTAGTATGTCTATTATTCTAACTGTTATTATCATTGTTATTATCTCTGTTATTATTATTTTTAGTATTCTTATTGCTATTTGCATTATTATTATTGTTGTTGTTGTTGTTGTTGTTGTTGTTGTTGTTGTTGTTGTTGTTGTTGTTGTTGTCATGATTATGGTTGTTGTTGTTATTATTATTATCATTAATATTATTATTATTGATACTACTACGATTTCAATTATTATTATCATCATTATTATCATTATAACCATTCTTATTATTATTAGTAGTATTCTTATTCTTATTATTAGTATTATTAATAATATTATTAGTAGTAATATTGAAACCCTTACTTTAATACTATGGATTTTACTAAGACTTTCTTTGAATAGTGGTGATTCATTTAACTATCTTGGGAATAATAATAACCCTATCTTTTAATTATAAACTACTACTATTAATATTAGCCTTAATATTAGGCCATGATAGGGGTACGATAGGAAAATTATGGTAATTCCGGTAGAGGGAGATTAACCCTTAGTATTTCCCTCTTATAGGTGAACCGGGTCAAAACCTCCAGGAGGCGTAGGAGCGTGCTCTAAGCCCGACGCCAATTTAGGTAAGGATGTAACTAAGGCCGCCTGTGTGTTGCGTGTTTTACTTTCTTTGGATGCCTTGTATGATTTATATGTTGTGTTCTATATGTTATCTGTTTTTATTGTATAGCGCAACTTGGAACCGAGGTATATTCTCGTGCCCTTGTCCGGTATGTGTTAATATGGATATGCTACAAATATGATGTGATGTGATGTGACCCTTAGGACATGCATGCTAGGTTATTTGATGAGGTGTTGTGGAATGGGGGCATGAAAGAGAAAAATGAGAAATTAAGATAACCAAGGAGAAGTAAGTTGGCTAACGTAGGTAAGGATGACCTAAGGTAATCTGTGATCCATAAATGGATGAGAAAAAGGGGAATTAAATAAAATGGAAGAGTGGGAGAAACTAAGGTTACATGGGAGAACTAGGGTTTGCATGGAAATAATAGGGTTTGGCATGGTGGAGATCAAGGGGTTTGCATGGGGAGGTTAAGGTCCGCATGGGGGCGAACCTTACAAATGGAAAGTTACTTTGGGACGTGGGGAAGGCAATGAAAGGTCTGGGTGGGAGTCTAGAGGCTCGAGGTGAAAAATAGTACATAGGATAATATAAGGGTACCTAGGGACTGGCTAGGGTTTGGGGAGGAAACCTTAATTTGAGGAGGTGGAAAAAAAAGAAAAAGAAAATAATAAAAATAAACAAGGAGGAGCGAGGTATGAGGGGGGAGTTGAGTCTGAGGGTCATGACACGTGGGGCGTTATAATAGTGTGGGTTGTGGGAGGTAGAGAAGGAAGGGCCACATAGGCCCAGATTAGGGTTTCTGGTGAAAACCCTAAGGTAAGGTGGTGGGTAGACCTTGGGGTATAAGGTGGTGGGCCCTGACCCACACACTTAGAAGTTGGGTTCCCGATGTGAGAAAGTGGGTTATGGGAAGGATGTTGAGGCAAGGTACGAGGTGCAGAAGTCTCAAGATATGGGGCAGGCCCTCCTGGGAGGATAAGTGTGGGTATAGTTAGATATGCATGTCAAGGGTGATATTCTTTCGAACTTTCGAATAAGATACGTTAAGACACTAATCACTTACAGAGAAAGATGTTGAGCCGGACCCAGACCGGTCCACCGGCGAATAATAGTGGCAAGGTATGTTACCTCGTGACCGTTCCACCGGCTATAATAGTGGGGGATTCCGTGCTCAGCAAACCAATCATAATAATGATAAGACATGGGAAAGATACGAATATTTACAGTGGAACACCTTGTGAGTCGGGGCCAGACTGGTCCACCGGCAAATAATAGTGGCAGGGTATGTTACACTCGTGATAGGTCCACTGGCTAAAATAGTGGCAGGGTATGACCCTCGTGACAGTTCCACCGGCTATAATAGTGGGGTTCCCACACTCACATAGATTGATAAAGACTATGATGTGAATCAATTATAATTATCAGAGATCTAATGAAAACGTTATCTGGTTCATAACCGGTATTGTTTATCTGTGTTATTGCATGCTATCTACGTAATTATGCCATGTTTGCTATATGTAATGTATCTCTGTGTATGTTAGCCTTAGTGCGTCTGTTACCTTACTCAGTACGTAGCGTACTGATCACCCATTTCATGGGTGCTGCTCATTCTCACGAGCAGAAGTCCCATCTGAGTTTGTGTAGGTAGGGGCGATGTCTTCGATGCCTACGATGCTTATGAGGCATCGGGCAGGGTTGAGAGTTGAGCCTGGACCTAGCTTGGGGGTCGAGAGTGACGTGGCGGGATTTCATCCTCCATTTTTTTTCCCTGTATTATCATAATTCGTTTTATTTTGCTGTATTACGTCCTCTAACATTTGGTACTTTATAACTGTACTTTCGGATTGTAGCTTTTGATTTTCGCAATCTGATTCTGTATAACTTGTGTTTGCTAATGACCAGTGTTTCATTAACGATTTGTACTTGACGATCAATCTTGTTTAGCCTTAGCACTTAGTATCAGGTTGGTAGGAGTGAACCGATCTGGTACTAAGTATGGCGGTAATGCCCCTGAATTTACAGTTTTATCTGTTCGTTTCCGCTAAACTCTTTTAAATTAAACGAAATTTTTCAGTAGTAAATTTGGGGGTGCTACATGATTACCTTTCGAGGTTTATGACGACGATGAGTATTGTGGATTTGAGCCAAGGTGGAGATTGTTGAGTTTGTGCCTCAAATCTAACAGTTATGAAAGTCTTTAATGTGAAGTTAAAGTAACCGAAGAGTTTTAATTAGTAGTATTTACTACCATCAATGAAGAGTTTAAAACCCGAGGTTATGGAAGACTTAAATATGAAGCTAAAGTAACCGAAGAATTTACTACTAAATTAGTTGGTAGTATTAACTGCCATCAATGGAGAGTTACAGTTTTTAATCTCCATCAATTAGCAGTTTTTTAGGGTTTTCTTTTGAAGACTATATATATGTAGTCTCTGGCCCTTTCTCAAAATATGACTCACAATATCCATCATAGTTCTACACACACTTTACTATTCTCTTTGAGAGTTAGAATAATTGAGAGTGATAGATCTCTACAATCCTCTATTCAATTAAGGATTTCTTGTATTCTTTCTCTACATAGTAAAATTATCCTTGCTCGTCGCCATCCGTGGACGTAACCCACATTGGGTGAACTACGTAAAATTGTGTGTTCTTTTATTTTTCGCATTATTTGTGTTTTTCTCCTTACATTTTTTTAAGATGAAATCTAATTTATTTCTTGTTAATTGAATTAATTTGTATTTTTATTTCTGATTTTATTGTGAATATGTGAATTTGGTATGGTTTGTATGTTAATTAGTTGATTATTATATATTTTTGAATTAGGTTATGTTAATTTCGAATTACTATGGTATGAAATTCTATGAATTAGTTTAGCTATAAGAATTAGTTCATTATTGTGTAATTTTGATTTAGTTGAGTTTGAGTATTTTTGTTAATTGAAATAGTTTGTATTTTTATTTTTGATTTTATTGTGAATATGTGAATTTGGAAATTTCTTGTTATTTTTATGTCAATTGTAAAATAATCTTAAATTAGGGTGGATGATATTTTTGGCATAGGATATGTTAATTTTCATGAATTAGTTGATTATTGTATATTATTTAATTAGGTTATGTTAATTTCGAATTAGTATGATATGAATTAATTTGGCTATAGGAATTAGTTCATTATTATTTAATTTGATTTAGTTGAGTATTTTTGTTAATTGAAATAGTTTGTATTTTTATTTCTGATTTTATTGTGAATATGTGAATTTGGAAATTTTTATTTTTATTTAATTTGGAAATAGTTTGTATTGATAATTTGGAAATATGTGAATATGTGAATTAGTATTTTTATTTAATTTGGAAATAGTTTGGCTATAAGTATTTCTGAAATAGTTTGTATTGATAATTACAAATTTTATTTTGTCAAATTAACATGTGGAAATATCTTAAAAAGCAGCCTAAAAATAAAGAACGGCCTAATGGAAACAATTATAATCGAGTTCCTACTACAATTTATGAACAAGTTTCTTCGTATCTTCATTAAGTTCAAGCTACACAACGCAATTAGGTGGATTTAAATTCTCTAGAACTTGATCCAGGTCTGACAAAAAAAAATTTAGATTTCCATCCAAATCAATAAGACAAAGTAAGGAGAGCTTATTATTATCATTATTATTATTATTATTATTAGTTTATATTTAGATATATGTTTATTATCTATTGGAATCCCATAAACTTTATATCCTGACTTCGTCCTTGATAGCTTATCTCATTTATAGTTTTAGGAGCTCGGTTGGTTATAACAAAGACTAAGGAGGTACTCCAATCAATTTGTAACAGGTACAAAGATGCTCGGAAGACATAGCTGTCATAGTAACGACTTACCAAGGCGTACACAACCATACGCTTCCACCACAAGCAACGGAAGCGACATCAACAACATTATCCGCTGCTACATCGTCGTTTGCAGGGCTGATGCAGCAAAGTGCGGATGGATCGATGATTAACTACCAGAACAACTTCTCTCAAATATCGCTACATGGATTAACGGCTGTAGCAACAATCTCAACATCCGACCCATACACCGTTATAGCAGATTTTACTACTAACAAATATCCTCCACCAAATACTATCAGCCTCCCTTCACAGTCAAGCAGCGGCGCACTACTATATGGACAACAACTGCAACAAGGAGGGGTCGGCACTAATTTGGGGGCGACGCAATTTGGAATGCCTAATCCTATGGCTAGCGGGGGATTTGCGTTACAACAGTATTCGGGTCATATGAATGCATATGTTGCTGCTGGGGTTGGTGGGATCGGACAAAAAATGGGGGTGGAAGCGATCAAGAATCTGGCGATGTCTGATTTTATAAGTTGGTGAAGGCTGTCATTGCTGCGGATCCGAGCCTTACCGCAGCTATCTCCTCTGAATCTGGAAATAAGGACTACCATAATAATGAAGGTGGTGGTGGTGATACTGATGATGGCACTCATGCCGCTAGCTGCTAGCAAACATACACGTACACATATGAACTCAATTCTCTTGTTTTTTTTTCTCCTATGTGATTTCAGCCCTTGTCTCTGTTTACGATTTGAAGAGTACTATATACATAAAAGTAAGGTTTTGGTCATGACTGGCCCTAGGTCCATTAAATTTTTTTGTTTGTATAAGATCAAAATAAACATATGTAAAATAACCAACCTTAAAATGTATGCGATTTCGGTTTCAGACTCGGAATGTTTGAGGGGAGCGATGATGCTGGCTATAGAGTAATGAAGGTCAAAAGGTTCGCCAATCATTAATGTAAGAAGCATTCAATAAGATTTATAAGTACTATATATAAATGCTTACAGATGCACAAGGTTTTCGTTCTTGTGTTTGTTTTTTTATTTTTTATTGGCTAGCGACATACGTACGTAACTTGTACATATTCGTTCATCATAACCTCTTAACCAAGCACAATCTATATTACTAGACAACAGCCTAATTAGATATGCTTAAAGATATTTTTAGGTGCTATCGCCTAATCGTTGCCCGTTGTCTCATGAGTTGGTGTTGTTTTGTCACCGAAGGCTTGGGATTCTTTGTGTTCGCTTCTTATTGCATTCAGGTGGTGCTGGGAATCCAACTTTTTCCTCAAGTTCTGAATGTCTCTTATGTAGTAATGTAGCCTGTCAATGATAAGCCCAAGGAAGAGAGAGAACCCTACAATGCACCATCAACACCATATTAAGCATGATCGATAAAGCTTACTATTATTATGTTGGACTTGAGGACAATAGGGCATTGGTTCATGATCAAGGAAATGATGTTTCGAGCTGTTCGTCTATGCTAAGATGGTTCTGACTACATCAGTTCAGATTTATTTATTTTTTAATCAATATTATAAATATATATATATATATATATATAGACACACACACCATAAAATAAATAGAGCTTCAAATTTGAGCCTGGATGGATAACTTTTACCTAGAAGAGACACTTCTAGAAGTTGGTAGGCCATGAGAACCTCGTCAGTTTGATTAAGACCACCTCCCTGCGATGCCAGTTTTCGGACCTCAGTCAGACCATATAAGCTCGAGACGAAGACCACAACTAATGTCCCTGCTAAAGTATTTGCCACCACTATACCCCTACCATACTTTAGATGGTCTAAACCTTTGACGAGAAATACCCTGATGGGAGTCTTGAATGACAGGGTCAAAACAAGAGCCATTTCGGCAAAAATTAGGGGATACAGCAGTAGAATTATCATTTTCGCCTCTTATTCAACAGTTCTGATTGCAAGCTCCTCTTGAGTGTTTGATCAAGGGTTTTAGCGGTGAGCTAAGATAAGAGGGATCAATAGGTCTAATCTTGCATAAGGTATCATATTAATAACTATTTTTGGGATACGGCAAACCCTTTAATCTGATCAAGGTATATACTTGGCAGTGGCGACAGCAAGCAACATGGCATAACCCGGCTTGCAGGTTCGGCAATGACCACCATCCCGAAAAGCTTTTTACCTTGCTAGCAGTCATCGAATCTATTCCGGGATTGAAGTAAAGATCAAACAAGAAAGGGGACTCTGGGAAAAGCGCCTCCGAGAATCAAACGAGTGGACCAAATGAGAAAAACAACACGACACACTGGTATGCCCCGCTCCAGAATTAAACAGATCTCTAACGAAGCAAACCATGGGTCCATCTACGACCGTTCAGTGAACATAGGTTACGCACGAACCGAAATTGGAAATCCGGACTTCACAAGGAGACCGGGGTAGAAAACATTCACTTTTTTTCTGCTTAATTTATCCAAATGGGGCAAAACCGAGATGAATAATACAAATTATGATTCTCACACAGATGGCGTATACACCTGCTTAATTTATCAAACTATTTTTTATTTTTTTTATTTTTATTTTTTGTCAAATAGTCATGTTGCAAATGTCGTCCCAGAAGAAATATGTACCCTGACAAGTTTCCCATTTCCAAAACTCAATCTGGCCGCAACAGCAAATACTGCTCAAGGGGCAAAACAACAAATGAAGGCCCCCTAAAAAACGCTTCCATCTGCCTTATTCAGCTTAAATCAAATTTGAGGGCCACTCGTTTCGAGGAGAATCAGCCTCCCAGCCGCACATATACCAAATATTAGAATAACATTACGAAAGCAGCTGCCTTCATACATCGAGGAGCAGCCTGCGGGGATCTTCCACTATATCTTTGACGCGCCGCAAGAAGAGAACAGCCTCTCTCCCATCAATGAGCCTGTGATCGTATGTCAGGGCAACATACATCATCGGCCTGGGCAAAATGTTTCCGCCTACCACCATAGGTCTGCTCACTATCGAGTGCATTCCTAGGATTGCCGACTGAAAAGCAAAAAAAATAAAAATTGAAGGTGAGGACGCCCTTTACTTGGGATATACAATTTATAAGGATCAAGCAATGTCAAAGGCTCCACATTGTCAAACCCCAGGAATGGCTAGGTGAATGTAACTTTATATGCTAAATAAACTACAGGCCACATGCTTCATTTTTTCTTTTCTTTTTTTCCCCTACTATTGATCCTTTCGGGAAGAGGGATGTCAGGTGGTGAAACAAAGCCCGCTCATATGGGATATTGAGGTTGTGGTAAAATGTGTCCCAAATATCGTGTAAAACACCAGTTCTCAGACAATATTTCAGAAAAGATCAAGCAAGAAAAAATCCCTTAAATAGGCTAAGGCTACTTAAATGGTTAGCTAGATGATTTCTGTCCAAAAGCCGAAGCCCACCAACCCACAAAAGCAGCAAATTACCGTAAATCAACCAAACAAGAAAATCTGCTCAATCAGAATACTTTTTACCTGTGGAGGGTTGATAATAGGAGTACTTAAAAGACTCCCGTAAACACCGCCATTTGATATAGTGAATGTACCACCAGCCATTTCATCAATTGAAATGGATCCATCACTTGCTTTCTTTGCAAGGGTGTTGATCTCCCTCTCTATCTCAGCAAAATTCATCTTCTCCGCACCTCGGACAACAGGAACAACTAGACCCTATGAAATCATGAACCTTTCAGAGGAAGACAGAAGACAACTTTCTATTATAACAACTTCTAATAGAAACTATAAGCTCCAATTCCCCCCCCCCCCTTTCTACAGATGGTCTAATAGGCTAGAAACACCATCATGCAATGGAAGTCCCAAGTCCCAACTATTCCTAGTAGGGATGGCAATGGGTCTCGGACCCGACCCTGACCCACTACACCCATCTTATTTTTAGCGGTATGGGTTCATGATTTTTGGAGCCGATGGGTCTGGGTCCATATATATCTTAACGGGTCTGAATCTAAGTCTGAGTCCAGTAATTCTAAATCCAGACCCGACCCACCAGACCCGTTTAGTATATGTGTGTGTGTGTGTGTCTATAAATACATACTAATATTATATTTGTCATTATTGTCAAAATCTTATCTGAGCTCCTTATTCTTTTATTTTTAATTTTATTTTTATATATTTACTTCATAAGCAATATATACAATATTGTATTCTAAAAGCATTAAAACACCATTTGAAAAGTCAACGTAACTATTTGAATATATTTATTTTTTCACTTGAAGGATTTTTTTAACAAAAAATACATATTAAGTTATATAAAACATAAATGTATTTGTATTTACATAGATTATTTTTTTTTTTAAATAGCCGGACCCATTTAGGACCTGTTTACCCGCTAGATCCAGTGGATCTGGGTCTGAGTCTGAACTTTTAAGACCCGATAGGTCTAGATCTCGGTAATATAAATGGGCCCAACTTTGGGTCTGGCTGGACCCGACCCATTGCCATCCTTAATTCCCGGAACCCATACAAACAGGGTTTTCCCAGAACCCATACAAACAGGGTTTTCCCGGAACAAAGAGGCATGCACAGCAACTAGTTCCAACTACTTGCAAGTTTGAACAAGGCAGTAGCTGTAAAGATCAGAAAGTTTGATAATCATAACAAACCTTGGGAGTACCAACAGCTATACTGATATCAACATAATCTCTGTAAATAATATCATCACCATCAATTACAGCATTGACTACAGGCTGATCCTGAAGTGCAGTAATGGCAGCCTGAAAAATACAGAATAATTACCAATCAAAAATAACCATCAGAAATATAAACACCTAGACTGACAGACGCATATGAATCTTCTTTATCAAGTTTGAAAAGCTTTCAATAGCAATGGATATAATCTCCACCTTAACAAATCCAGACATAAACCCCAGTTTCACACCATGCTTCTGAACAAATGCATCTTTGTAATCAGAGCGAAGCTTCATCAAATTAGTCCTACAGAATATGAGGCACATAATTCCATCAACACGTCTATGAAATGGGAGCTACACATTAAAAATGCCTTGAGATAATTATGTGAGCTAAAAATGCAGCATGCAAAATATATGATCAACTACCCCCCGCAGGTCTACAATCTTAACCCCATTTGTACAATCAAAACTCTTCTTTGACAACAAACTTGAACCTGCAGGAGTAAACATTATGGAAAAAATTTCACACAATTTGCTCACAGCCTTCAAATTTCCATGCTGGCTAAATTTAAAAAAAAAAAAAAAAAAAGGGGGTGGGGGGTAAATTAATTAGCCTCAGCTGAATTCAAGGCTACTGCAATTCTGAACATGGTCAGTTCAGCATCATTCTCAGCCACAAAACATAATAATGAGTATCTAGTGGATCAAAGAAACTTTAAGCATTCACAGAACAATCTTATACTAGAAATGCTTAGCCTGAACATGTGCATAAGTTGAGGAACTGCAGCAAAAACTATAATAATCTACTTACATATCAATTTCATTGAAGGTTGTGAGCAGAGCAAAAGTGTTCTGGGAATCTTTCAACCGTGTTGCAACACGTTTCCTAAGCCTTGTCATTGGAATCTGTCAAAAGCATTGGTTCAGATTTAATCAAAATACTTTTCCTGTCTCAGATGCAGTAAACAGATAACTCTCCAACACCCAGTTTACGGAAACATGTACTTACACGTCTCTCCCTTTCCTTTGGAGGAAGTTGAGGCTCTGAAGGAGTGTGTTTGGGAGGAGGTGGAGGTGAAGCCGTAGATGCAGGTTTAGGCTTTTCAACAACAGGAGTAGGTTCAACCTTAGGGGCTGCTGCCTCACTCCTTTTCTCAGAAGAAGAGGATGTTTCAGTTGCAGCTTTCCCAGATGGAGCAGTTTTGTCTATCCCTTCACCACTTGTAGAAATAATAGCAACTTTGGTACCAGGTTCCACTGTATCCCCTTCTTTAGCTATAAACTATCAAATATCCACCATTGACTTCAGAATCGTCTTCAAGTGATTCAAGACAGGGAGTTAATTGCTAATAATGCTAGAATAGCTTACCTTTTGGATATATCCTGTTTCAGGGCTCGCAATATCAATTGTCACCTGTTAGGGGAGGCAAAACATAACATTATCATCCCCGCCCCTTTTTTCTAACCATGAAGAAATAAAGAACATTGTCAAGAGTGCATACTTTATCTGTTTCAACTTGAGCAATTGGCTCATCAGCCTCAACTCTGTCACCAACATCTGCAAAATATGCAACAAGATTAAGTACAAATTTGAAGTAACATTAACTGCAGAAGAAGAGGACTGAAGAGCTCAGAAACTAACTCTTCAAGAAATTAGCCAAAGTGCCATCAGTAACAGATTCGCCCATATGTGGAACAACTGCCTCCACCAGGTCACCCCCTTCAAAAGATGGAAGGAAAAAAGCAGAAATTTAAATTTGTATAAGTCACAAAAGCATGGAGATATGTATCTAGATAAATCACCCGGAATGGATGCCCCACCACTATCTGAAGAAAATGGCTTCTCGAAACTGCACTTGGCCAAATCAGATTGAAGTCTACCAATATCTCTGCAAAGAGAGTAATAAGCATGGTTTTAGATTCCCCTAAAAAAGAACCATTTAATAGTTTCAAAGTTTTAGTTTCAATAACGGTACAAAAATACTATTAGCAATTAAACATGTCTGGTTAATAACAGTTTAATTCATCATGACATGTCAACTACTTCTAAATTAAAAATTAAGGCCTTAAGGCAAATCCCAACCCTATTTTGGGCAGAACATACAAATGAAGATTTCATTTAGTTAGTTGCTACCAATTAGCCAAGTCTAACTCACCTCATTGGCCCTAAGCAAGATGAATGACCTGCATTAATAAGAATTCATTTAAAAATTGCACAAGAAATCACACTCGAGATCACATTCATCAATTAAAAGCAGAATCCCCTTGCTGTACCTGAAGAAATGAGATGACATAGACTTCGTGACTGGCCAATCCCATTTGTAAAATGTGTTATCTGTTCAATTGCTTCAAGAGTTAAAACAGTGAGATGAACTAAAGTAAAAAAGGTGCACAATGCTCAAGGGTTGAACAATTGTATACACAAGGCACAGCATAAAGAAGGCAATTATCGATTTATGACACCACCCACAGTTAACTTACATCGGGAAAGAAACCTAAGTAGATCTATATATTACACTAATCAAGTTTAAGTGATAGAAACATACAATTAAATATCGGTCTCGATATGCAATATTTATATATTTATTAGATTTTGAGCCAGTCGACACACGACTGTATCAAAATTTTACATATTTATCAATGTTATATTAGATCAATATTGGGGGGGGACACTGCAACAACCACAATATATAAAATATCGTTTGCGATACCCCAATACCGTAACCACAACTACAGTTTTATTGCCTAGATAAAAGAAATGCCAATCATGAACAATAGACTCAACGTAAAACTATACCACTCAACTTCTTTGAAGTATGGTTAGCCAGTACTAGAAAAGAATGCCTAATATTCTCACTCTTCCTGTTTTAAGTGTATGTATACATGCATGAACAAACACATTATATAAACTAAAATAACAGCGAGGCTGGGCAATAAAATTGCAATTGCATTGTGGTATCGTCATTATGAAGTATCACTGTATCGCATGTAATAAATAATATGTTGTGGTAATCACGGTATGATTTTTATATATTTTCACAAAAATACTAGTTTACATCAAAGATCTAATGTCCTATAGTTTTATGGTATACTAGATTCTATATAATTATTGATTAGTTATGAGCTAATTTTTTACAATTACAAATTCTTAGAAGGAAAATAAAACTAATTTGTCTCTTATATTTTCACAAGGAAATCAATTTGATAGCAGAAATATTGGATGTAATATCAAATGATATCTGATGCATTGCTCATACATCTGTGCACAGGCGTAAAATAATTTGTATGTCTCATATCACCAATAATAGGCTGACCCAAAAATCGATACCTATGGTCAATAAATTGATGTATAAGTCAATAGTTGTTTCCTTGAGTGAGAGTAACAGCTAGTTGGCTGTTTCCCAGCTACATGGGGTTGGTCATCAACTGCCTCTCAAAACAGTGTAACTTTCTGTCCTTCATGTCAGATCAAAGTTTGGGGCAGGGATGAGGATATGGGGAAAATTTGGATAGAATATGAACGAACAAGTTCCTCATTACTTTAACAACAGAAACAATCCCCTTGGCTGTCTATGTTTCACCTAGTTTCAATACTCATCTTAAACAGGGCACAGAAGGGAGAAACCACTCAGCACATCAGTACACCTTCAATCATAATTTGAAACTGATAGGGGCTTCATCATATTTACTTATGCTAGGCATCAAAGGGGAAGGGTAGAGTCAAAAAATGAGGAAGCTCGGGCAGAGGGAACTGAGGCATAACTGTGGCCCCGCTAGTAGGGTATAATAGCAGCTGAGATCAAGGAAAAGTATGTTAGGAGTTATATCTTTGGCTGAGTCTGCAGAGTGAAGGAAGGGAAGCACCATTAGATGGAAATCTCTTAATACATTAGGAATAAATATAGAAAGGGAGGACCTGGTTAGTCAGGGAATGAGTGGCTTAAGGAGGGAGGCACGAGGTCCTCGTACTGCCTAGATTGTATCACTCTCACTGACATCCATTATCATCAATGTCACCTTCTTTCATCCATTATTATCCCGTTTCTGTTCCTTTGTTCCTTGTAGTTTCTGTTGTTTCAGGCTAAGTATCGCAGATCCTACTAGAAACATTTATGTCTCTGGGAGAAAGAAAAATTGATGGGCCCAAAAAGATCGTGATAGAATGCTGACGGGGATAAATTAAAGGGTTGTTGAGCAAGAAGTTAACCGCAAGCAAGTTCCGCATTTGGTGAGTTTTTCACAAATGTAACACTTAAGACCAGGCTATATAACTGTAGTTGCGGTTGAGATTAAGATGTTGGGCCATCAAAGCAACATGAACCATAAATAATATTGCATTTATAATGAAATAACTTTTATTTTATATCTAGTGTTAATGTCAACAAATATTGACAAATATCAGTAAACATATTTTGCTTTGGCATCAAGTATCAAACTTTTTGTGTTTGCAAGCAAAATTCAGATAACAAAAAAAGGGGGGTTAACAAAAGAAATTGTGATTAAATTGTATTTAAGATAGCATGGACTTGATGATTTGCAATGCTTCATCAAAGGGCAAGAAAAAAGGGCTGACAAAATGCTAAGGTTCAATGATCAAGAGACATGACATGGAACACATCGTCTACAACTAACCCTAGTGAAAAGCAGTGTTTGAAAAGGCCTAAAGCGCACCTAGACAATAGGGGTCTTGGAGTTTAGACGGTAAGGGCAAGGCGCAGGCACATGCCTAGGCAAAGTCAAGCGACAAAATTTCTAAAAAAAGCTAAAAATGATTTAAATTTTCAAAAAAATAAGAAAAATACATTACAAAAATAGCAACCTTTGAGTTTATAACTACTAATACTAGCAAGATACTCAAAATTATCATCTTTCTATAAGTGCTTGAATGTTGTCACTGCTGTCACATTGAGATTATTTTCCTTCTTTCTCTTTTTTTAACACTTTTGATCTCCCAATAAATTTTTTTTCCCCTATTAAATATTTTCCTTTCCAAAAAAAAATACCTATTAGCCTTTCCATAATCCTTTTTCTCTCCTCCCTTCCTTCCCAACTAAAGATTTAATTACCTTATTAATTGTAAATAAATAAATAACGAATGAAATCAAAACACTACTAATAACCTAGAAATAGAAGTTGTGCACCTTAGCGCCTCATGCATTTCAACTATGCCTTAGTCATGGTGGCTCACCTTAGACCAAAGAAGTGCCGATCCCCAATAGTGTCATATGCACCTTTACAAACACCGGTGAAAAGTAGAAACAAAGACCACAAAAAGGCGAAAGTACATATGTATGCTCCAATATAGGGAACAACATTAGGAGAAGGTGAATGGTAAAGTCTTGCTACAATGTGGCCATAAAATGATGAGCTCAAATCAAGAAAATGGTTTTCATGCAATACATGGCTAAGATTACAGAAGTCAATAATGAAGTCAAAAGGAAGAAAGGTGGGACATCCATCACCCTTGTGGATTTTGTAAATCAACTAAGCTTGTGGTTCTTTCAATCCTTCTCTTCTCTATATTGGGATCCAAAATTGAAGATCCTAAGCCAAAACTCAACAATATCAAATTACATAAGAATGCATCAATGAAACAAAAATTTCTAGTTCTACCAATTTTAACAAAACCGAATCTCTCTCTATCTCTCTCTCTCATCCTTTTCTGATTGAATGGATAAACTGGAAGACAATAATATTTAAATTTTAAAGGCTTGCTAAGTGATGCACCTTAAAATAAAGTATTAGAAATCCCCTCTCGCAGTTTGAAAAAGAATTCAAAAGTAACTTGTAAAATTTGACAACTAAGAGGTAGAAATGGTGATTAATAAAAGTGAGTAGGTAATCAGTGTTGAAGTGTTTGCACCATTTCATCTCTATTGACCTTTTTCCTTCCTCAGGCACATCCTCCCACCTCCCCATTCTCTCCCGCTCCCATTGTTCTTTGCTCTCCTCCTTCCTTCCCTCTTCATTAAGTCAGTATTACAGCCACCACCCACAATGAAGCTGAGCCCTTCTTCTTTCTCTAACCCTCTAAGTGTCTCTCTTTTATCCTCCTTCCCCTGATCCTATGATCCCAGTCCAACTTTTCATAAACTTTAAGATTAAACAGGGTATATACCAGTGTTTGAAAAAGTGCACCTAAGGCACGCCTAAGACGCAAGGCAGTGGGGGGGGGGACTTTTCTGGTGCTAGGTGAGGTGATGTGAGTGAGGTGCATGTAAGGCGGCTGAGGCACACCTAAGGCGCAGAGGCGCACGCCTTTGAGCAAAATATCCTTTCAGCAGAAAAATTAAAATAAAATAAAATAATAAATAAATAAATAAAAATCACACAGGGAGCCTGAGACTTAGGGGAGAGGAGTAGACTTTTTTGGAAAAAGAGAAGCCTATTTATAGTTTTGATTGGGGAGAGCAATAGTGGTTTTAGAAATATCAAGTAGGGACTTAGGGGAAAGGAGTAGACGTGCTCATGCCTTTCAGCAAGAAAACAAAAATGCAGGGAGCTAGGTACTTAGGGGAGAGGAGTAGGCATGCACATGCTTTTCAATAGAAAAAAAATCATGCCGGGAGCCAGGGACTTGGGAGAGGAGTAGACATTGTTTGGAAAATGGGAAGCCCATTATAGTTTTGATTGGGGATAGCAATAGTTGTTTTCGCATATTCTGCAATCAACACAGGATGCAAGCCTACAAGTAGAGTTAGGGTCCTCAAGGAAATACAAAAAAGAGAGTAAACTTCATTTTTTAAACACATAGGTAGTATTAAACTCATATAAAAAAATAAAAAAAGTCAAAGACAAAAAGATAGATTCTAGAGAGCTGAGAACCAGAGACAGCAAGAAGAAATGGTCCATAATCGTTGTTATTTTTCTAAGTATTTTCTTGCTAAGGCATACTTTTTTCTGAAAACTTAGTCATTTAATCATTTTCTAGCTTTTTTGAATAATTTTGGCATCTCACATCACCTAGGTGTGTGCCTTGCACCTTCGCTCTAGGACTCCTATTGCCTAGGTGCGCCTAAGGCCATTTCAAACACTGGTAGATACAGAAATTCATAATCTTTGCTTAGGTTGACAAAAAATTTAGGAGGTGCATCTACTTTGATGGTAAGAAACAAAGATTCTCCAAGATTGAGATTTGCATGATGCATAATGGTGGAGATACTACACAGAAGAGAGAGCAGATCATTTGAGTTCAACCAGGTTAGAAAACGAAATAATTAAGCATGCTTAAATCCATACCAATAACAATGAGAATTTGGCAGGTTTTTTATAACGACTCACTGTTGGACAATGGCAAAACAAAATATTAGTTTTTTGCTACTGTTGGGAGTATTTCACAAGTCCCACACAAGCAATAAAATTGCGGTCGCGGTTGCGATTGCGTTTGCGTTCGCGGTGTCGCGGTATCGGAGCGTCGCGAATGATATTTTATATGTCGCGGTGTGATTTTTTACTTTTTTTTCACAATAAATATCAGCAAATACCAGTAAATATCGGCAAATATCGGTAAATATCGGTAAAATATCGGCAAATATCGGTCGATAACCGATATATCGCCGATAAATACGTGAAATTCTAAATCCATCGCGTATCACCAATTTCGCGTATCGGCTGACCCAAAATCCGATAAATATCGGCCGATATTGCGTATCGGAACCGATATTTAATTGTATGGTCCCACATCGGTGGGATGGATGGCTTTTATTCAGTTTATATATCCTCTCTGCTCTACCCTTTTTGAGTTAAAAGCTTGATTTTTGGTGGAAGCTATGCACTGTAGGCTGGGTTGGGCTGGACCACACACGTGTGCATGATGCCACCGCTGTCCAGCTGGGTCTTTGAGCGTGGGTGTGGATCCAGACAGGTATGTTGATTCTTTTTGGGAAAATTTTTTGTAGGGGGAGAGAGTCTTCAAAGGATAGGATTGAAACAGTTTTTTTTTTTTTCTATGATTCTTCTATAAAGGAAAACCTGAGCTTCAATTTTTAGAAACATACACCCGACCATGCTTTTTTGCTTTTCTCTCTCTCGGTTTTGTTTCACCAAAGTTGGTGGGCACTGTTCTGAAAATCTCCATAGCTTTCGGCATTGAGTGTATAACACCGGAGCTTGTTGTGTTAACCATGAAGACAACACCGGCAAGAGGATTGCACCACAGTCCGGCTGAAATTTAGCTTCGGGGCAGCGATTAATTTTGTGGCACAACGTATACAATAAGTCTGATTTCTCTGCTCATTTTGTCTCATATTGTTGTCGCGTATATTGTTTTAAATTTACTACACTCACTGTTATACAGCAGCCGCAATATAAACCCAGAAACCAATTATCCATAGAACCTAATGCTTATACACTGGGGCCCCAGAAAGGAACCAATCCACAATAATCTGCCACTTGGTTCCATTAACATTCATGAACGAAACTGACAAACCACGGATAATCAACCTCTTTTGTGACAGAAGTCTGAAATTCAGCTAGCTTGCACTAAAATCTTTGGATGTCTATTGTCTATATTCAATCATTGAACATACATACATACAACATACATACATACATACATATATATATATAAATGCGACTGCCAAGGCACATACACCAGGGTCAAAATCTAGAATTACTAAGTACATCTACACATCCGGAACAAATACTAATCATTGAGAATACCGGTGTTACCTCTTTCGTTGCAGCGCAAACTTGCGATGCTGAAACGAAGCGGCGATTGGCCTGAATTGACTGCCGTAAAATCTGATTTGATTTAACAAAACAAAAAAGTCAGCATATGGTTCGAAGGTTTATTATAATCATTTAAGAGATAAATACAATAAAAATTTTAACAGGCTTCGTTCAAAATTTTAATAGTAACAAACAAAGAAGTTGCGATATCCAGATGAGATTAACTCACCGACGATGCCAATCCACGACGGGCAACTCTTCTACTCAGAGCACCCAACATCGCTAACTTGATTTCTTACTACTACACCAAAATTGAGAAATCACCGTCAGAAAATTTGAAGCGCAAAAATAAGAACGTCAATGGGACAGAAGCGAAGAGGCGGTATGGACCATGCTACATAAAGCTAACAAATCAGAATAACTATAACCTGGTACAAGTAGTTGCGGAAGAAAGATTAAGGTTCAGGGTTAGACAAGGCTCTCCAGTTTTGAGGAGAGAGAAAACGAGAGAAGAAGAGGCAAGGGAGGAGGAGGACTTTCGAGCGATGTACTGATGTTCGACTTTGCTTTCCGTGTGAGGGTGGGTCGTCGCAGACGAGGGCACCACTGCACACCTGAGGCGTAAGACAGCTGGAGAAAGAAGATTGGTGCTTGCGCCGAATTTATTACTAGTTCATTTACCGGGCGACGTCGTTTTTGTTGTTCGAACCAAAGAGAGTCACTGATTTGAGAGACTCATTCTCAGGTTGCAAATTTTATTTTATTTAGAAAATAAATTTGGTAAACCAAGTATAATAAATGTTCGGATGTATATGTAATATTCAGTTATTATGTGTATTATTTTTAATTATTATTATTATTGGGTATTTGTATTAAATATGTTATTGATATATACATATCATTATTATGATATATTAGATAAAAAATTTAATTAAGTTAAAATATATTAGAGAGATGGTTATTAAATATAAATTATAAATTAGACCTTAATTGATATATTTTATATCGAATAACCCTAATTTTAGTAATCAAATATTCTATCCCAGTTCTCCATTTAAATAATTAGGCTAACCTCTGGCCCTAACCTACTAGATTTTCTTTAGTTTTGTCCCCCGTTCCTCTCCCAACATAATATCCTCCTGCACCATACCTCCTTCTCTTTCATGGTTTCCTTCCCTTGTTTTGCTTGAAGGTGCCCTACATGTCATCGTCTTCTTAAACCCTTCATCCTCTCATTTTCTTTCTCCCTTTGTATCATGCATTCATCCCCAAACATATGTAGCATGCTTTACCGCCTCCTTCTCCCGAGCTCCCTCAAGCAAAAGAAGCCTCGTTGATTTCCATTAGTGTCCTACATTTCCATCATTTTCTTCTCTACAATGCACACCACCACCAACCATATTTTCTCACCTTCAGCAACTCCTGCTGAAACCATCCCACAACCTCACCAAAACACCCCAACTCTATTGTCCAAACTCACCAAAGCACCTCCCACCATCTTTGACCAAAGGCACCAAGCACCACCCTTCTGCTTTGGCCAAAATAATCGATCCTCCCCGCCTTGTTACACCATTATCCACCGCAACCCCTTCCTTGTTTTGGCCATTTCAACCATTCCCCCGAGTTGTGGTCTTTAGCACTGTTGCTCATTCCCCTCTTCTTAATAATATCCACCAATTCCTCCTTCCTTTGTTTTGTGAGTTTTGGTTGGTTTCTTTGCTGCTTTGCTTCGACAAGTTAGTTGTTCTTGAGTTGGTTTGGTTAATTTTGGGCTATATTAAATGCTAATATTTGTTAATGTGTGTTAATTTCTTAGGTAACCCTTGAGGATCTTAGAGAAGGTAATTTTGTACTTTTATGTGTAAGCTTGGATTTACATAAATCCAATAGCTCATAAGAAGGTAGAATTTATTTGCGAGCATGCTAGGATTGTTTAGACCTAGAACTATGCTAGAGTTTTATATTTTTCAAGTATTATGACATGCATAATAAAATGATAACATGTTGAACAAATGATATGTTCAATTATTGTAAGTTAAGTTAAATGCATGAGTAATATGTTGCATGATTTGTGTATGGGTGTCTAGGGTTTTGTCATTCTTTTCAAGTTATAATTTAAATGCCATGATAAATATCTCTTGATTAATATTGCATGGTAGCTATGATTGTTATAAATAGTATGGAACATGCAAGCATGATTAGGGTTAGAATATGATAGTTGATATTCGCATGTTCTAGGGATAAACATATTTTCCTACATGTACCATAATGTTAATTACCGTAATAAATATTGTACTATGCTTTAAATATGTACGTACATGTTGCATGAAATATGTGGTATGTTAGAGTAGCATGATTAGGGTTTTGTGGGTGTAAACCACCAAATGCATGAAAAGTAAAAAAAAAATACAATCAATTGTTAAATCAAAAAGATTACCTCCATGCTAAAGTAATGTGAATTATTATTTTTTATCCGTTTCATGAAAATTTTCTCATATTAACAATGTTTGGTACAAAAAGGAATAAAATAGAAAAATTGGGGGTTTTAAGGGTATTTTGATAATTTTGACCTAATGTATCCTTTGTGAATGAATGGATATTAGGATGGCATCGGACTTTGATAGGTTGACCTTAGTGCTAACTTGGCTTAATATAAACCAATGACCTTAGGCTTTACTTTAATAATTAAAAATAAAAGGAAAATAGTTAAGTATGGAAATAAAAATTATTATGTAGTATGTGATATTTGTAATCACTTCATAAGATATATATAATTAATTAAAGTGAAAGACCTCAAGTTGAGAATGGTTGCTCTCTAGGATTAGCTACCCTAAAGATGAGGTATTAGCCCTCATTTGGGTTGGTTTACTAGTGTGTTGTTGTGTCTACGTAAGAACCTAGTTTACTCTATAGGTGACTTACGGGCTTTATGGAGGGTATCGATATTTAAGGAGTAGGTGAATGAGGTTGGAGGGTATTGTATTACATTTGTGTGCAGGTATGACCGAACGTACCGCTGTGTCCTTGGATTTTAGTGTAAGGGTATTGTGTTGCCTTTAGGTGCTAATGTGACTGGGTATACCTCAGTATCCGTGGGTTGATTGTATCCCATTTGAGTAATTAAAAATGAAAGCAACTATTGTGAAAGAAAATAAAAGGGATTTGATTTGGATTTTTTTTTTGTTGCCTTAGTACCCTACCTTAGTATTTGGAATTGGATGTGTTGGTTCAGTAGTTTCCTTAGTGCCCTACCTTAGTATTTAGAATTAATTTGGATGTGTTGATTTGATAGTTGCCTCAATGCTCTACCTTAGTATTTGGAATTTATTTGGTTAACCAGATATGTCTTTTGTACCTTGAGATGATGCGAAGTGAACTAGTATGTGTTACTGATGAGCTTAAGACATGATGTTATACATATTATCCCATAATTATTGCATGTGGTTATGGTACATGCTCCAATATGATTTTTTGGATTCTTTTGTGACTATGTGCAATGTGGATATGCTACCTCTTGTAAGATATTGTGATTTACTTAGTACAAGGAAGTTGTAATGATACTACTTTTGTCGATGATTATGTAAAGGATATGGAGTGGCTCAAGGCATATTATAGTGACAAGGAAAAGAGTCTTTGGGAAGAGATCCTATTTTCAAAATGAGATTTTGGGTCTAAGATTTAAAACAAACCAGTGTTGTACCTTTAATATATCTGTTTTGATGTAATCGATTTTCCTTTAGACTCTTATATCCCTTGGTATTTTTTATTTCCATTGTTGTATGAAGTATATTATCTATAACTTTATTTATGTATTATCTCTCATTTACATTGTTTTATTATTTTTATGATTTATTTTAGCCTTAGCACTTGGGATAAGACAAGTGAGGGAGTCAAAGTTATGTTAAATACGGTAGTAATACCCATTAATTTGGTAATTAATGCTTCCATAAAATAAAAAATTTAAGTTGTAAAAATGAGGGTGTTACAATATATATTTTTAGACATCATAAAGGGAGTAAATTTATCTCAAAGACACATTATGTATTCGATGAATTTGAATAAATTATTTTAGTTTTTCTTTCTTATGTCTACCATTATTTCATTAGTAAGGTATGTTATCATTATTGTTATGTTTATCATATCTACCACTATTATTGTTTGTTATTAATATTGTAGTTTTTTTTTTAAATTTTGTAGATTTTCTATACTATAGTTAGTTAAATCATCCTATAATCTTAAGATAATTTTTTTCCTTCGCTATTTGTTATAGTATAAATTGTTGGTATTATTTAAATTGTTATACCTCATCTCCTTCAACTCCTCCTTTATTTGTCGATCTTCTATTTTTGTAACAAACATGACTTCATCTATAAATATTGTTGCAAATCCTATAAACAATGTGGGTGTTGGTGAGAAATTGCCAAAATTCCATAGGTCAAATTTTTAACATTGGCAACAAAAAATACTATTTTTGGCTGACTACACTGAATTTGACTAAGTATTTAAGTGAAAACTCGCTTAAGCTTAAGGAAACTGAGATTGATGTAGTCAAAGTGGTTGTGGTTGATGCATAGAATCATATAGATTTTTTTTATATAGATACTATATCCTCAATGAACTATAAGGCATGTTATATAATGTATATTCCAGCACTAAAATAGCAAAAGGGGTATGAGATTTGTTAGATTTCAAGTATATGATGGAGGATGACAGAATAAATAAGTTTATTGTAAGTCATTTTTTGGATTAAAAAATAGTAGATACCATGTCTATTATATTTCAAGTGAAGGATATTCAAGTTATTATCCATTATTTTCATGTTAGAGGTGTATCTCTTAGCAAATCATTTTAAGTGGTTGCAATAATTGAAAATTTATCACCACTTTGAAAAGATTTTAAGAATTATCTTGATCACAAGTGTAAGAAGATGAAACTTAAATACCTTATTATTTGGTTGATAATCAAGGAAGAAAACCACAAGTGTAGAGGCTCAAGTCCTAGAGTATATAGAGCCAATGGGGTGGGAAACAAATCAAAGAAAAGAAAGGAAATAAAGCACATTGAAGATTGTTTCAACGTAGGACCTAATGTATCTAAGAAATTGAAGGTTATTTGTAATGCCCCAAAGTTTTATAAAATTTTAAACTCAATATATTAACATTTTAACCTAATCTAAATTATAAAATCTGATGTGATTTTATTTTATTTTAGCATAACCCAACCTTAGGGGGAAAAATCAGTTAAATAAAATCTTATATGAACTCTCCAAAATTTAAACCTAAACCCAAATTCAAACTCTAAACCCAATAATTTTCTTTTCCTTTCATTTTCTCTCCTTTTTCATTTCCTTTTTTTCCTTCTTCTCCCCTTCTTGGGTTGTGTCGACTGGCCCAATCCACCTTTCTTTTTTTTTTCTTATTCACCCTCGTTCTTTCGTCCTACCTGTCTCCCAGCCTATGCCACCCCAATCAAACTAGCTCTCTTTCTTTTCTATTTTTCCTTCCCTCTCGCATCACTTGTCTTCTTCACCCTCTCCTCATCCCCTTTACTCTTCTAGCTCAAACAGGGCCTTACCCATTCCATGTGTGTCACCTTCCTTTCCTTTCTCAGCCATGCAATGCCACCCTACAACCTGCAACTAACAACCTTGCATAGACCCTGCATCCCTGCCCTGATACCACTATGACATCAAGCCCCTACCTTTCCCCCCTTATCACCCCTTCTCCCTCCTAATCATCCCTTTACACACACACATACACAACACTCCCAAAAATTACGGATGAAAATTTTTGTTTAATTAAAACAAACACGAGTATAGGGGGTGCTACTGCGTGATCATCACAAGTCTGGCCCCCAACCAGTCTCATACCAACCACAAGTTTAAATAATAAATTCTCACAATTATTAAGCACACTTACGACAGAGCAATGTAGAAATTCGAAATACTCATAAAAGGGAAATTAGTGTGTGAAATTGAAGCGTTTATACAGAATTAAAATCTGATACAAAGTCAAACCCCCGGGGGAAAAAGTGATACAGCAATAAAGTAAAATTAGATAAAAGTAGAGAGTTTGGTCGGCACTTGCTCTCGGCCCCAAGTAAGTCCAACGATAATCACACATTTCCACCCTACACATATAGTATGTCATAGGAATTGAACACGCTACCTCCTACCTGCACAAACTCAGAAGGGGCATTTGCTCGTGAGAATGAGCAACACCTATGAAATGGGTGATCAATACACTATGTACTAAGAAAGGTAACCATATGAGTAAGGCCATGCAAGAAAATAGGCAAGTAAGGCATACAAAACATAATTCAGGTTCATATCATCACTCCAGACTTAGACTAATATTTCTATCTTACACAATTCTCATTTTAATTTTGCGTGAGTACGGGGACCCCACTATCATAGCTTGTTGATCGGAAACACTCCACAAGGTAGAACGCAGACCACTATTATAGTCGGTCGACCAAAATCACTCCATAGGAAAAAACGCACCTGATCACTATTATAGCTGGTGGATTGAAAAATCAACCTCACTAGCCCCGACTCATGAGGTGTTCCAATGTAAGTAATTAGTATCTTTTTATGTCTTATTACCATGTAAAGTTTAGTTTATCAAGCCCGGAATCCCCCACTATTATAGCTAGTAGACCGGAAACACTCCATAGGACATAATACACCTAACCATCATTATAGCCAGTGGACAAAAAATCACTCTACAGGGTAAAATGTATCTGACCACTATTATAACTGATGGGTTAGAAAAATAGATCCTCACTAGGTCCTGGCTCAATAATCTTTCACTTTAAGTGTTTAGTATTTTATTTGTATCTTATTCCACACACAACCCTGACTAGACATGCATGGCCCACTAGACTTCCCATGCTCACCCTTTTATTCTCAGCTTCCCGAAAACCCTGTCCTATATCTTGTGACTTCTACACCCTCTAGTACATCTAGACATCTTTTCCCCCTTATCCTCATTACCATAAATACCCAACTCCTATGTGCGTGGGTCGAGGCCCACTTTCTATATCTCTAATTTAACTCACTATCACTCTCTAGGGTTTTCCACCAAAAAACCCTAATTTGGCCTATATAGCCCAACCTTCATCTATCCCACACAACTCATGCTCCTTTGCCACCAACTCATCATCTCACTTTATTTATCACCAAACATCCCACTTTACTTCCCATTTTGCACATGTGGCCACAAAACCCTAGTTGGCCATCCCAGAGCTCTAACTCCTCTCTTTCCTCATACAATGTTATCCCTTCATCACTCTCACTTACCATCCCCTCTTCCACATGACACACATCCAACACAACCTATGACCCCAAGACTTCCTCCCCATCTTTTCCCACTCACCATGAGAACCCCAAACTCTTTTGCACATAGTTCAAGGCTCACTCCTCACAAATCTAGCTCAACTCATCTTTACTCTCTAAGGATTCCCTCTGAAACCCTAATCTGGTTTATGTGGCCTCATTTCCCCTAATCCTACACAACACATACTTTTCTTTGCTACCAAACCATCACTTCCCTCGAACCACACCTGACATCACAAGCTCACTACCCAACTCCCACATGTAATCATAGAAACCCTAGTTTGCTCCCTAAAACCCTAATACTTCTCCTTTCCTTTATGCCACCCCCTCTACACCCAAATACCCTTTTCTCACTTGGCTCATCTTTTCTCCATGTGACACCCCTTTCATTATTTATTCTTGATCCTAACCATTTCCAGTAGTTTTTCCTTCCTTGAACACTTCTCTCATATAGGGTTTCCTCCCAAAACCCTAGTCAAGTCCCCTATGCATCCTTACACCAACCCACATACTATTTTTCACATATGGTCTCCAATCATCCTAACAAGTCTTCCCTTACCTTACTTAACCCTCAAGTCAATTTTTTCCACGTAAAGTCCATCCCCATGTAAAGGCTAACCATCTCATGCAAACCCTAGACTCCCCATGCATGTTTTGGTCCATTCCCTTAATTTATTCCTATTATTCCTCCTTTGTCCACCCATAGGTCATAAGATATTTAGGCCATCCTTACCATCCTCCAGTCAACTCACTTTCCTCACTCTTTTCCATTTCTCTCACAAACACATCACACTATTTAGGGCTTCTTATCATGCATGTCATGAGGGACAATATTACATAAGTACAATCCAAGTACAAGTAACAATACCATATTACACATGTTATAAAATACATATAACTTACCTTAACTCCATGCTTAGCAAGCTGCGCTACAAGAGCATAATCCATAATATATAAATCACACACATCAAATCAACACACATAACACATTTTTCACAGACATTAGGCCTTAACCATATCCTTACCTAAAACGACACCGGACTTTGAGCATGCTCCTATGCCTATTTAGGGTTTGGACTTGATTCACCTATAAGAGGGAAATAATAGGGTTAACTTCCCTCTTACCAACATTATCATTATTTCCTACTTACCTTTATCATAACATAGCATTAGAGATATTAATAATGATAGTAGCTTTATTAATAAAAATAAGGGTATTATCCTTAAAATGGTTAATCATGTTATTATTAGTCAAAATAGGTTTAGGTAGTTATATTGGTCAATGATAATGTATTATTGACAATATTATTCATAATAAAGATAATAACTTCAATAATAATAATACGAATACGAGTAACAAAAATAGTAGTAAAGATAATGATAATAATAATAGTAGCAGTAATAACAACAACAACGATGATGATGATGATGATGATGATGATGATGATGATGATGATGATGATGATGATGATGATGATGATGATGATGATGATGATGATAATAATAATAATAATAATAATAATAATGGTTTGAATAATAATAATAATAATAATAATAGTAATAATAATGCTAGCAACGATAATAATAATAATAATAATAATAATAATAATAATAATAATAATAATTACACTAATTATACTTAAAGGCTAGGAAGGTTAGAGCACAACCTAGTGGTGGTGACAGCTAGGCGACAGTGGTGGAGGAAGTGGGGGGGGGTTGGAGAGGTGACCTTTTGGGGCTAGAAGAGGGAGAGTGAGAGGGTGGTTGTGGCAGTGGTGGATTCTCTGGGTTGAAAGGGTTGGAGTGGTGGTGGCGGCGGCGTAGGTGGTGGTTGTTATGGTGGCCGAGGGTGGTGGAGGAGGAGGAAGGGTAAAGGAGAGGGAGGCAGGGAAAGAGGAAGGCAGGGGGAGGTAGGGGAGGCTCTATTGAATGGATTAGAGCAAGAGAGGTCGTGATTACTATAGAGAAGGTGGAGCACGACGGCAAGAGGGGCAGCGATGGGTGAAAGTGGCAGGTCGATCAACCAACTTTGCACGATTAGGGTGGCTCGTGTAGGGGAAACTAGGGGTGGTGAGTGGTATGGTTTGGTGGAGGGTAATGTAGGGAAGATTTTGGGCTGTGTTTCGAGCGGTAGTGTCGGGCAATGGCAACGTGAAAGGCTGAAATACCCCAAAACCCTAATTTAGGAAATTATAGCAAAATAAGGATTTATTAGAAAAATTAATTAAATAAATTATTTTATTAAAATAAAAAGGAATTAATTAAGTCAAATCAAGGAGAAATTAATAAATAATTTAATTAGAAAATTTTGAATGTTTTGATAATTAAAATGAAATTTAGGAAAAATCTTTTAAAAATGCTAAATTAACCTTAAAAGAGATTTTAATTATTATTTTATTTAAAATACTATTATTTTTTAATATCCCAAAATACCAAGATATTTTAAATACCCCCAAATCACCTATTTTTCTTTTCTTTCTTTCTTTTTTCCCTTTTCTTTTTCCTCTTTCCTCTTTCCTTTTCTTTCCTTCCTCTTCTTTCTATTTTTCTTTCTTCCCCTCCCCTTCCCTGACCTGGGCCAGCCAACTTGCTGCCCAATCCCCCTTTTTTTTCCATCCCACACAGCCTAAGGCCCTCGTCCCCCTTCTTTTTTCCCTTAGGTGATCGTCGGTTCCCCCTCCCCTTTTCTTTCTTTCCTTTCCTCCTAGACCACCCGATCCAGCCTCCTTCTTCTTCCTCCCCGATGTGTAACCTGCAACTCCCCCGACCCGCGGCTTGATTTCCACCAGCAACCATGCCCTGCTGACCAGCCATCCCTTCCCTCTCTTCCCCTTCAATGTTCCTATCTTCTTAACCTGATCGACCATCTTCTCTCCTCACGTGTGCCTACCTTCTTCTCCCCGACCCAATCGTGACCCTGCAATGGTAGACCTGCACCGACCTACCACCGCTGGCCAGTGTGCCTATCCCACTTTCCCTCATTTTCCCACTTTCCTCTGTCATTTTCCCCTCCATTTGATCTATAAATACCCCATAGGCAGCCTCAAAATTGGATTTTCTTTTGTAGCCTAGAAAATCCCATCCCTTGCGCCACTGCCTGATTAGACGATTGCCCCGTCGCTGCCACCTAAGACACCCATATAATTACCCCTGCATTTCCCTCTACCCAATTGCGCCTCTCTCCACCTTTGATTTGCCTTGCACAAGCCACCCTGGCCATGCAAAGTACCCTTCTCGATTAGCCACACCTCCACCCCCTGCTACCCTTCGCACCACCGTTCACCACCACTCTTGTCGCAACCACCACCCCTTACACCTCCCATAATCACTCGTATACCTTCCTCTACCTTTTCATACCCTCCCTTTCCCCTTCCTCCCTCTCCTCCTCCCTTCCTCCCTTTCCACTACTCTCGTCCACCACAGCGTTGCCGCCTACACTACCGCCTTTGGCTGCGCCACCACCCCCATTCCAACCCTCTCAACTTGGGCAACCTCAACCACCCCAACTTTCACCCTCATTACCCCTCTCCTATTCCCAACACTCAACTATTCCCTTTTTTCTCTCTCTTTTCCCACTGCCGCCACCGGTGCCGTCAGTCACCACTAACCCTAGGCGGTACCCTAACCCCTCTCAACCCTTAAACCCTAATTATGTAAGCCTTAACCATTTTAATTGTATTTATATTGGTATTATTATTATTATTATTATTATTATTATTATTTATCATGTTTATTATTATCCCCAAAATAATAATATTATTATTATTGAGGGGTCAAAACCCTATTTTACTATTATTTCGATTATTATTATTATTGATACTAGATTTGGGATGATATCATTTTATTGCTATAAAAGAAGGATACAAAAAATTAATAATAATATTATTATTATTATTATTATTATTATTATCTATTATTCAAATATTGCTAATATTATTCCTAATGCCCTTATTATTGTCATTGTTACTATAGTATTATTATTATTATTATTATTATTATTATTATTATTATTATTATGGTAAAAATATTCAAATCCTTATATTATCATTATTTAAAATATTAATACTATTATTAATATTAGTATTTTGTTAGTATTACTATTATTAAATTATTATTTTATCCCTAATCCTATTATTAGCATTAGCCTTAAAAATACTAGGGTTTCTATTACTATTATTATTAATATCGCTATTTTTGCTATAAATTAGAAGAAATAAAGCTATTAGATTTAATAATATAAATATGTCTATAAATGTTAACATAAACCTATTTTGGTTAGTAATAATCTAGTAGGCTAACTTGAGGATAAAAACCCTATTTTTCACTTGTAAAGTTTCCTTTCATAATAGTAACCCTAATCTTAGAATAAAATAGGAAATAAAATTATTTTTAGTAGGAGGGAAACTAATCCTTAGTCTTTCCCTCTTATAGGTGAAACTAGTCAAAATCTTAAGGAGGCGTAGGAGCGTGCTTCAAGACTAGTGACGTGCTAGGTAAGTATACTATCTTGAATTTTTAAAAGCCTATATTTTAATAAATAAATTTTTTTTTGGATAAATTAGCTTTTAAATATTTTTTAACTTAATTATTTTATGGATTTTGAGCTTATAAAATTTATTATAAATATTTAATAAGTTAAAATAAATATTTTGTTATTTTATTATACTCTTATTATTTAAATAAATTTTCAAACCCTTATTTTACTAAAATTATCCATTTTAAACCCTTATATTTTAATTAAATTGTTAAATAAATTTATTACCCAAAATATTGTAATCTATCATTTATAAATAAATTATTTTAATTAAAACCAATTTTCCCTTTTCTTTTTCCCTTTTTCCTTCTTTTCCCTTTTCTTTCTTTTTCTCTTTCTTTCTCTTTTCTTCTTTGGGCCGCCAACCTGCTTCGGCCTGCCCGTCACCCCCCTCCTGCGCCTTGGGCCGTTGGCCCACTTCTCCCCTCCTCCCTCCTTCCTTTTCTCCTTTCCTAGCCCGACTCCTTTCTCCCGTGCATCGAGCTGGCCGCCCCTCCCCCTTTCTCTTCTTTCTCTCCCAACCGGGTCGGCTTGTTTCTTCGGCCGGTCTACTGTCACACGCAACGCCCAGCAACCAATACCTAGCCCTTGATCCTTCTTCTTCTTCTCCTCCACTCCCTACCATGGCCACTCCCTGCAACTCCCATTCCCTACAACACCCTCTCCCCTATTGACCTCCCTAACCCTCTCTCTCTCTCTCTCTCCCACCATTCCTTGCCCCATACCGAGACCTTCCCCACTCCCGGCCATCACCCCATTCCTTCCCCCTCTCCCTGCAACCACCTATTTCCTTACCAATCTACAGCCAACCCTCGAGCCCTATCCCTTTCTTTCTCTTCCTCTTATATTTCTCCCTACTTTCCTGCCCATTCTGCATTTTTCCTGAGCCCTCCATGCACCCCAACTCTCCCTTTTCTTTCCTTCCTTGTCCTCCCCTCTCTTCCCCTGTTTTTGGTTTCGCCGCCCCTCTCCGCCACTGCCGCCGCCTCAACCACCACCTGCGCCACCTTCTGCCACCCTCTACCTCACCCTCGAGCCATCACAGCCTCCATCAAGCCACCCCGCAGCCCATTCTTCCTCCTCCCTTCTTTTTTCCCTTCCTTCCCCCCTTATCGGCAACAACCCTGCAACACCTTGTCCCGCCGCCGTCCCATCGCTTCCGCCACCACTTGAGACACCCTATTACTCCCTGCAACCCCCTCTACAATTCCCAATCCTCCTTTGGTCGAAACCATCACCCGAAATCCTCCATTCCCCATTTTCCTTCCTCGCAAGCCTGCATCTTGACCCCTTCCCGGTAGCCCCTCTTTGCAGCCTCTTTGCTGCCGCTTCCGCCACCTTTAGCCACCTCTGACGCATCCCCGACCACCGATTACACACCCTCTCCACCTCTGTACCATCCCCTTGCCCTAAATCCTCCCCTCACCCCCTCCTTTCTTAGCCCCAAACTGCCAACCCGAAATTACCCATTTCTCCCCCCTTTACCACCTTCGAGCCCCCTCTTCCAACTTTCCTTGCATGCAGCTCATGCTGCATGAGCAGCATGAGCTGCTGCCCTTGTTAAATTATTTGAGTAAAAATTTTGAGGTATAATAATATTTTGATTTAATTATTTGATTAATTAAGCATTATAATGTTTTATGACTTGATTTTATTATTTCTAATGTAATAATCTTTATATTATTTTTAGGTATTGGTTTTTATAATCAAAGCTTGGACCTTTAACCGGAATACCGGTAAGGTTCATTTTTACGAAAAATGAGGTAATCGTTAAATCCCGCTTAAATGCATGGATTAACGCATGTTAGCACATTAGGCATTTTAATGTGTATTATGATTGATATATGTTGCTTAGCATATTATATGTGGTTATTTTATTTATTGATGAAAAGGAAGCATGATAGATTGTTGATATGTATGGGGATAATATTTAAGGTAATAATTTGGTGGTTAAGGAAAATGTTAATTATTATCCATGTTGTTATATGCTATTGTGAAATTTAATACATGTTTAATATTTTGTGAGCATTAGGGGATTTTATTAATGTATATTGTACAAGAGTATGGCCTAGTACATATATATATGTGCTAATAAGCATTATATTAATTATAAGAGTTATGGATGAGGCATTAAAGTTAATATTTTATGTAGTATTAATAGTAATCTAATAATAATGGTGTATTAAGAGTAAAATGGTGATTCTTGATTAAAAGGATAAGTTGGTAAATTTGGAGGCAAGGGTAAAATGGTAAATTTGTTAATAAAAGGTGAAAATGGTAATTTCGGAAGTAAGGGGGTGAATTGATCATTTTGGAAGTAAGGGGATAAAATTTTAATTTTGTGAATAAAGGGTGAAATAGTAATTTTGTAAAAAAAAAAAGGGAAATCTAGTAATTTTGTAATAAAATGGCAATTTAGTAATTTTGGAATAAAAGGGTAAAGTTGTAAATTTAAAAATTAAAGGGTAAAATAGTAATTTTGTGATTAACGGGCATAATGGTAATTTGGAAATTAAAGGAGGTAAGATAGTAATTTTATAATTAAGGATAAATGGAAAATTTTATAAGTAAAAGGGCGATGTGGTAATTTTGGGAGTTAAGGGGGTAAAATGGTAAGTTTGAAGGTAGAGGGGTAAAATGGTAATTTTGTAAATCAAAGGGGTAAAAGTGGAAATTGAAAAGGAGTAAATTGGTAATCATAATAATTGAGAAGGATAAAATAGTAATTTAAATAACTAAAGGGTAATTTAATAATGGAGAAGGGTAAAATGGTAAATATGATAAATGTGAGGGGTAATTTGGTAATTTAACCAACTAGAGGGTATTTTGGTAATTTTAATAATGGAGTAGGGTAGTTTGGTAATCATGACAATTAAGAAGGGCGATTTGGTAATTTAAATGACCAAGGGGTAATTTGGTAAATTTGATGAAGGAGAAGGGTAGTTTGGTAATTATGATCATATAAAAGGGTAATTTGGTAATTTAACCAACCAGGGGCATTTTGGTAATTTTGACAATGAAGAAGGGTAGTTGATCATTGATAATAGAGGACGGTAATTGGGTATTTAACTAAATAAAGGGGTTAATTTGGTAATTAGGATAAGGAGGAAGGGTAATTTGGTAATTTGACCAACTCAAGGATAATCTATTAATTATAATAAAGGAAAAGGGCCAAGTGTTAATCTAACCAACTAAATGGAAAGCATATTAAGTGTAACAATTATTAAGGGGGATTAGTGACCTAATAAGTATGAGTAATAACTTGGTAACCTAAATTGAATAAGGGGTAACTTGGTAATTTGTAACAAGGAGGGTAATATGGTAATTTGTCAAGTAAGGAAGGGATGGCTTAATAATTTTATAAATAAGGGGTAAATGAGTAGTTTGTATCTAATATCTCGTTGTGATTATGGAATTCGTAATATGATTCTAATAATGTTGATTAACGATGTAGGAGTATTTGATGATTAGTAAGTATCACAAGCACAAATACTAATTTGAAATTAGATGAGTTAGGATGGCCTTAATGACTCCTCTGTGTTCCCTTGGACAATTATTTGAATAAGAAATTTCTGATGATATCTGAACGATTAAAAGTGGATAATTATCTGATTGTTGTGCTTTTGTGATCACCATTAATTAAGACACTAATACTTAAAGTGAAAGACCTCGAGATCGGGAATGGTGGCTCTTTAGGAGTCGCTACCCTAAAGACGTGGTTTAGCCCAAGATTATTTGGTATTTGCTGGTGTGCCTTTGTGCCCCAGCCAGGCCCTATATCTACTCTATCTAGCTCTACGGACCTAGTTAGGGGGTATGTATACTTAAGGATTAGGTGTCCTTGTCGGTAGGGTACTGAGTTAGCTTTATGCACCAGTACGACCAGGGTACCTTTGTGTCCCTGAGTTACTAGTTGAAGGGTACTGAGTTGCTTTTATACACCAGTGTGACCGGTGTACCTTTGTGTTCCGGGTTCTTAATCTCCCTATCGAGGCAAATAAATGGAATTGTTGTGTTGAATAAAAAGGGAAAATACTAATTGTTAAAGTGAAAGATTAACAAGCCAGGACCAGTTGATTTATATGATGAGTACCGATCCACTGGAAATAATAGTGGCCTAGGATGTTTTGCCTTGGTTGATGTTCATGAGTATTGATCCACCAGATATAATGGTGGCCCAGGATGTTTTTACCCTAGATGATATATATATATATATATATATATATATATATATATATATATATATATATATATATATATATATATATATATGTATGTATTCCAACCCACCGGCCAAAATAGTGGAGGTCCCGAGCTCAATAAAATTTATTTTGGATGTGAATAAGTTATGGAAAAATACTAGTGATTGAGACGATTGATTAATGATGGACTAATGGCCTCAAGGCCCAAAAAATATATCGATTACCCAAAAAATATATCGATTACGTATACGCTATTAATGTAAGATTGAATTATTGGATGTACAAATAAATGGATCTGAATATCATGTTTATACCTATGGTTATATATGAATGTAGTAGTATCATGTGTAACATAGCGTGCCTATATTTTAAGTGCGTTTTTAAAGGGTTACTCAGTACCGTAGTACTGAAGGGTTCCCTTCGTGGGGCCCCTGCCTATTTAATGGGCAGTACACCTTGCAGGTTGTATTCAGGTGATATTCAAGTGGGCTCTCGGGAAAGAGCGTAAGGTACTGTCCGGAAATTGTAGGGTTTTACTTGTCTCTTTTAAATTCAATGTATTTGTTATTTTATAACCACCGGTGTTGAATCTTTCTCTTGTAAAGTGTTTACTGCACCTCTCTGATTTTTAAGTGCTTAAGTTTATTGTAAAATGATATTTTACTCTTTTAGCCTTAGCACTTAGTACTGGAACGGTATGAGTGAACCGGTCTGGTACTAAGTGTGGCAGTAATACTCCCAAAGTTCACTGATTATTAATTGCTTCCGCAAAGTTTCTTTTAATTAAACGTAATTTTTCAGTAGTGAATTTTGGGGGTGTTATAGTAAGGGTGTAGCTAAGGTCTTATGTGTGTTATGTGTCTTATATGCCTTAGATGCCATGTATAAGGGCATGTTGTGCATCTTGTGCTATTGTTATAACTATTTTATATATAACACAACTTGGAGTTGAGGTATGCCCATGTGCTTTCTTATGGCATATGTTTAATATGTATATGCGGTGAACTGTGATGTGATGTGATATGGCCCTTTAGAACATGCATGCAAGGATATTTAATGTAGTATTGTGGGATGGAAAGATGAAAAAGAAAAATGAGTAAGTAAGATGACCAAGGGGAAGTAGGTTGGCTAACGTAGGTGGGGTTGACCTAAATATTCCATGATTCATGAGTGGATGAATAAAATGGGACTTTAAATAAAATGAAAAAGTGGGTGAACTTTTTAGGGGAGAATCTCAGGTTTGCATGGGAATTTTAGGGTTTTGTATGGAAACTTTGAGGGTTTGTATAGAATGGATGGAGTCAGCATGGGGATGAACTTTATGTATGGAAAGTTGCCTTGGGGTGTGAGAAAAGTAATGGAAGAGTTGTTTGGGTGATTGGAGGCTTTGGGTGAAAAATAGTATGTGGGACAATATAAGGGTGTATAGGAGATCACGCTAGGGTTTGGGAAGAAACCCTAATTTGAGAAGGTGGAAAAAGAAAAAATAAATAAGGGTGAGTGGAGTATGAGATGAGGATGGAGAATTATTATGTGAGGGACGAGCATGGGTATCATGAGAAAGCAAGAGTGGAAGGTGAGATATGGAGGGGTGACATGTGGTTAGGAGGGTGCTAAGGTGTCCACCTAGGGTTTCAGGGTCACACGTGTATTTGGGGCAGTAACGCGAGATGATGCGGGATGAATCTAAGGGTTGTGATGTGTGGGGTGTTAAAACCAATTGAGTTGTGTGAGGCAAAGAAGGATGGGCCACATAGGCCTAAATTAGGGTTTTAAGAGAAAACCCTAGGAAAGATTGTAATGGCCTTAGTGGTGTTAGGTAGTGGGCTCTGACCCGCAAATCTAGGAGTTGGGCCTCCAATGTGAGTAGTAGAATAAGGAAAGGATGTTAGGGCAGTTAGGAGGTGTAAGAGTCTCAAGATATGGGACGGGTCCTCTCAGAAAGATCGGTATAGATGGAGTTGGTCATGCATGTCTATGGTGAAACTTGTTGAATAAGACACGGTAAAATGTTAATCATGTAAAGTGGAAGATTGTTGAGCCAGGCCATGACTGATCCACCGGCATAATTGTGGCTAGGTGCCAAGGTACCCTAGAGACCGATCCACTGGTATATAATAGTGGTCAGATGCGTTCTGCCCTGTAGGTGACCGATCCACCAGTTATAATAGTAGGGGATCTCGAGCTCAATAAACCAAACCCTAATTTTGATAAGACATCTAAAAGACACTAAGTACTTACAATGGAACACCATGAGAGTCAGGGCCAGATCGATCTACTAGCATAATAGTGGCTAGGAGCATCTTGCCCTAGAGACCGATCCACCGGCATATAATAGTGGTCAAGTGAGTTTTGCTCTGTACCGATCCACCGCCTATAATAGTGGGGTTTCCATACTCGCATGGATTGATAAAAAGTATGGTGTAAAATGAGTACTGATCATAGATTAAATAATCAAGTTTATTCGGATTGTAGCTTAGCCTTTATTTATTTGAAAGATTATATGTTGTCATGTTATCGTGCTTATATTATGTGCCCTTATGTGTTGGCCTTAGCGTATGGTTACCTTACTCAGTACGTAGCATAATGACCACCTGTTTCATGAGTGTTGCTCATTCCCACAAATAGAAGGCCCCTCTGACTTTATGTAGGTCGGTGATACTATTTTTGATGCTTTTGATGCTTACGAGGCATCAGGTGGGGCTGAGTGTTGAGCATGGAGATCTAGAGTGGCATGGCCGACTTCCTCTTTATGTTCTTGTATTTTTTATTGGATTTCCCTAACTTAACCTTATTCCTTTTAAGGAACTTTAGCTATGTATTCGGGATTGTAACTTTTTTCACGCACTCTGATTTTCTATCTTATGATTGCTTTACTGCTTTATTGAAGTCTTGCTTTGAGTTTGAATTATGATGGCTGTTAAATTTTCGTTAACCTTATGGTTAGTATAGGAACAACCAGGGGCCGAGCTTGTACTAATCACTGCGGTAACATCCCTGAAATATACACGTTTTGATTTAATTACTTCTGCTAAATCTTAAATAATAAAAAAAAATTTAGTAGTAAATTTTGGAGTGTTACATAGGTGTCTGAAACGGTGGTGGCGTAAGGAGGTTAGATTTTCTAGGTAGAGGGAAGGGGGTGAATGGGATTAATTAGGGGTATTTATAGGCCATTGGGGGGAGGATAAGACAAAGGGGGAAGAGGATAAAAGGGCAAGTGAGGCAGAGCTCGTCGACTAGCAATGGCAGGCCGATACAAGCCTGCAAAATGGCAGCTACAGGTTTGGTCAAGGAGGAGAAAAGGAAAGGGAGGGGGCACGCGTAAGAGGAGGTATAGGGCTGGTTGGGGCCAGAAAAGGAAAGGGACGGGACGGGAGAGAGAAGAGAGGTGGTGGGTTGGCGGCGCAAAGTTGCAGGTTTGACCTGCAATGCATGGAAGAAGGGAGGAAGAAGAAGAGGGGAGTTGATCGACCGGTTTGGGGGATAAGAAAAGAAAGAAAAAGAAGGGGAAACCGGGTGGCTGAGGGGAGAAAAAAATGATGGTGGTATGGGCCGCAGGGAAAGAAAAGAGGGAGAGGGGAGTTGGGCTGCGAGGGGGAGAGCAAGGCCAAACCGGGGAATAAGGGAAAAAAGAAAAAGAGAAAGGAGAAAAAGAGGAACTAAAAAGGAAAAATGAAGGAAAAAGGAAAAAAGGAAAAATTGGTTGGTTGGGGTATTTAGAATATTTTAGTATGTTTAAATATTTCAAAATAATAAAAATTAGTAAAATAATAATTAAATTCCTTTTTATATTAATTTAGGATAATTTGGGAAACTTTTTCCTAAATTCTATTTAATTAGCAAAATACCCTAATCTTCCCTAATTAATTTTTTTTATTATTTTCCTCTTGTTTCTGTCTTAAATTCTCCCCTTATTTTAATAAAATAATATTTTAATTAATTTTTCTTAATAAATCCCTATTTTATCACAATTTCCTAAATTAGAGTTTTTATGGTATTTCACGTATGCCTACACCATGTACACTTCCCTCCCTTGCTTTTCTTCCACATTTCACTCCCTTCACAACACACCCCAGTACTCTATTTGTTTTTTCCTCACTACCACCACCCATCATCGCTAGAAACACTACCCTTATAGTCACTCATCACCTTAGTTGAGCTCCCTTTCTTTTTCCTCCTCCCCTATCAATCGATCCCACACTATCCCCACTACACCAAGTTCCTCCCCTTATTCCCTCCTCTCCTTCTCAGCGACCATTTTTCCCTTTTGACCCACATAATCATTGAACACCACTTCCAACATTGGTCACCGCCTGCAGACCACCACCACTGCCCTATCGTCACTCCATCAGCTCCACACTACGCCCCTGCTATCAACCTTCCTTACCCACCAACCACCTACCCCTAAGTTGCCATCACCATTAGCCATCCACCTTTGTTGCCGGCCACCATCACCAGCACCACTCCTTACCACCAATTTCTATAGGTCCAACACCACTACCACCTCAACCCTTGCTAGTAATCCTCACTTCATCCTCAATTGTCCACCACCACCACCTTAGCCACCACACTGCCACCGTGACCACCACTGCGCACCACTATGCTCAAGCCGTCCACTTTCGGTTATTTCTATTTTCTTCCCTCTCCCTTGTCTTAGTTTTATTTAGGTTAAATTCTTAATTCTGAATGGTGTACATTTTTATTCTAGGTGATACCTCGGTAGCAGTGAAGGAGGAAGCGTGGGTCTTACATGCTTAGCAACCGAAACCACTTCGGTAAGGATACTTGATGTAGCCTAGGAATTTTAGTTGCTAAGGGTTATGTATGTTTTTGTGGTATACTATGTTATTGTTATCATGTGATTTAATGTGTTATTGTTAATGGTATAATGCGAAATTGATATTATATGATAGAAAATGAGTAAGTAAAGATTATGTAGTACCGTTATTATATATGGAAAATCCTTAGTATGATATATGGTTATAACAGGGGTTTATTAAGGTATGATGAGTGTGAAATGAGTATAATAAGGTATATGGAGATAAATGGAGGATTTGGAAATAAAGTTGCCAAACATATAAGATTTGCATGAAATAAATGTTTTATTATCAGCAAAGCCATTTTGATCAATATGGGTTTAATATGATAATCATGGTATTTTAAGGTGCTATATCTTCTAAAATATGCTAAGAAATAGAGTAGTTGTGAATGAATTAAGTTTACTAAAGTATGAAAAGGGGTTGATTTGGGAATAGTAACCCTTAAATGAGAAGGTTATTAATTATCACATGTGCAAAACAATAGAGTTAGACCACAAAATTTTAATATTTTGTTAACATTAGAGTTTTGGGGATGTATATTAAATTTGGTAGTGTTGCACAGGGTGGGGAAATGGTGATGGAAAGAAATTCGAAAACGCTATTTCTTAAAAATTTAGGAAATGGGGATGGTAGGAAATGTAAAAAAAAATTATGCATATATATTTTAAAATATATTAAATCTACTAAATTTAAAAGAGAAAAATAAAAAAAATCTAAAATTATTACCTATATTAGTTAATTTTAATCATTAATAAATTTTTAAATAAAAATATTAATTAAATAATTTTAATATAAATTCCAACACCGAAATATTTTCGGAGGAGGAAATATTTTTGAGACGGGGAACGGCACCATCTCCGAGCATCACTAGAATTTGGTATTTGTTTGAGAATTATAGAAAAAGTTATGATGAATTTGTAAAATTAGGGTTTATAAGCCTCGAAAGTCATAACTCTTGAGATAGGGTTATTATCGCATATGTAAGACCTTAGGGTTAATACTTGTAATTAAATTATATAGATAATAATAATAATAATAATAATAATAATAATAATAATAATAATAATATTTGGGAAAAGGGTACTAAGATTGGTGGATAAAAGAATAAAAGACGAAGAGTTACGACCAAAATGGAAAATTAGGGTTTTTGAGGAATAGAAGGGTCTTAAAACTAGAGAATGGCCTTAGGATCTTCATGATGTGCTTTATCTGCTTTAAATGTATTATGTACTTTTCAAATCAATCATGAATAATACATTAATCATTTAAAGTGAAATATCACACGACTCGAGCCGAGGTGTTTTATGTGCCCTTTCCACTAAATGATAATAGTGGCTAGGGAGTGTTTTGTCCTAATAAGTGCATCAGCTTGTTCCACTGGATTAATAATAGTGGGATCCTAAACCCAACATGAAAAAAATAATAAGATTTGAGATAAGTAACCCAATGTACAAGATATTAATAATTTAAAGGGGAAGAGTACGTGAATTAAGACTGAGGTGTTTTATGGGTCTAATCCATTGGAAAATAATAGTGGCTTAGGAGTTGTGTCTCTGAGAGGTGCTTCAAACCGTTTCACCAGTTTAAAAATAATAGCTTAGGAGCATTTTGCCTTGAGAGGTGTGGGGTATGTTCCACCAAACGATAATAGTAACTTAGGTGTGTTGTCCCATAGAAGTGCTTCGGATCATTTTATCGATTTAAGAATAGTGGAGGTCCCTGGACTTATCATAAACCAAAGAATAAAATTATTATATTTAATAAAGAGGCATGGAACTGAACCCACTTTGTGATATTATTTGTGTTCCGCATGTGTGCTGATTACTCATCATGAATATATGTATTTAACTATATCATTTAACTCGATAGTATTATTGCCTTACTCAGTACGTAGCATACTAATAACCCTTTTTTTTTATAGGTGATGCTCATTCACATGGGGAGAGGACCCATATGAGTTTATGTAGTTCATTAAGGACCTACTGGACAATGTTGTTGCTTATGATGACTTGTATGGGGTGAAGTGATTATATCATGTTTAGGGTTTAGGTTTCAGAGGTTTATGTTATTTGATCCTTGTTTTGAACCTAGATGTTCTTTGATTTTTCTTTTCTAGGATATTTACTTATGTATTTGGATCTCGTATTCAGAGTTAGCCTCCAAAACTCTTATTATGTTTATGAAATTTTCCCACTCTATGTTTATTATGGTTGTGTTTCTAAATTGTTTTGCCTTGTAGTTGATATAAGAATATCATATAAGCTAGATTTATATCAATTACGGTAGTAACATTCGGTATGTTGGTTATAAGATTCCATTGTAAGGTAATCAGTTTTAGTAGTAAAATTTTGGGGTGTTACATTATTAATGTTGCAAACAATGACATCATGCGAAGGATAGTCGTAATCCGAATAAGCATAAGGAAGAAAATGTCATAGAGATAGAAAATATATATGAATATTTTGATGATATCAACCTCTTAGTAGTGTTGTCATTAGAGGTGTGCAAAATCGAATATTCGTATCCGTTCGGATATTTTTTTTAGAGAAAGATTTAAATCTCGGATATCCAAAAAATACGAGTCAAATATGGGCTAGATTCGAATATATCCAATATCCATATGAAAATACCATTTAATTAATTTTAATAGAAGAATATTTGTAAAAATATTGATAAGTTTTCATATCTAAATTCATATAAGTATCTTATTTTTATAAAAAAAATATGAAAATATTGTTATAAAAGTTTAAAATATAAAATTAAATAAAATTTAAATATGTAAAAGTAAAAAAATATATTATTATGTATTGTTGAAATAATTAACAAAATATCGAATATTTTTTGGATTAGATAATCTATTTAAAAATCAGATATGTGAAATATAGGATTTTTTTTACTAAAATTAGTTCAAATAGTCTAAATTTTGGATAAATTTTTTTCTATATCAAACTGAATTTTGGGATCCTAAATTTTTTACTAAACCCTAATTATCACCGCACAACCTCCTTAGATATGCTAGTTGATTGGGATGACTAAGCTTATGCAACTATGGGATTATTTATGGGGCCGTTAATGGGGTTCGTTGTCTTGCTTTTAGGAAGACTATTTTATTTATAAAAAAAAAATTGACTTTGTTTTAGTTCTGAAACAGGGTCGAGAAGAAAATAGAATCATGAAACTTAAATTATTATCTCATTAATAAAGTATGTAGTAACATTTTTTTTTGAGGCGGTATGTTGTAACATTTTAGTACTTAAATTATTATCATAAACTTAAACTTATGTCAGTGTATTAATATAATTTAACTTAAACAGAGGTCCCATAAATACTATGTATCTTGAACTAAGTGTGATGTTAGTGTATCGATATTCAGTAATTTTTTGGCTCATGCGCAAACTTTATCACCGCATCATCTTTTACGTAGTTTTTAAGTTTAAGCTAAGTAATCCGTGATCACTCAATAAATTATGTTAGAACTTAATCAAGGAAGATGATGTAGCTTGAAGCGTACGTACTTGAGGGCACATTTCAACTAGTTAAAAACCTTTTTAGTAACAAAATTTTAGTTCATTAAGATTTAGATAAGAAGATTAAAAGCTCTTAGAATAAGTTTAAGTTTTCAATTAATATTTAATTGATTTTAGCAAATATAGCCTTATTGTCGACGAGGTCTTTGATCTCTCACACATATAGGATACGGCTCCATACATAGAACGTCATAATAGCTGTGTCTAAGGTAAGCTTATCGCGGTCACAGTGCACATCAGTTTTTACTGCTCTAAAAGAAAGAAAAAAAAAACCTTGCGTCTTTTTTTATTAACGCAAATTAATATTTCATAACAGAAAGCGACACCACGCATGCACGTACATAGTAGTAGACATAACATGGAGAGAAATTCTTAGACCCACCCGATAATGCAGATGGCTGGTGATTATACAGCCTGCCAATAAGCTTAGCTCAGGTTACGATCACATGCAATCATATCCTTACTTTGACGCACCACCAGAACCAGCACCCATTCCCATGCCGGTGCCACTGCCACCCATTCCCATGCCGGTGCCACTGCCGCCGCCCATACCCATCCCTGCTCCAAGGCCTGCAGAACCGCTGATTCCGCCTGTCCCAATTGATCCACCTCCTCCAGCTCCAAGGCCACCCTCAATACCAGTCGATCCACTCATGCCCGGAGCAGCACCTACACCGCCCGGAAATCCCCCCGGCACCACCACCTATACCACCACCAGCACCAATGCTTGCTCCAACACCTGGGCTACCTCCGATGCTACCGCCTAAACCACCTCCAGCTCCAACTCCCGGACCGCCGCCAGAACCACGTCCAATACCTACACCACCGGGTGCACCTCCAACACCAACACCGCCAAAACCACTACCAGAACCACCAAATACAGCAGGAGGAGGCGATGTGGAGGTAGGTTGGGGTAGAGTGCTAATAAGTGGGGTAGTTCCAGGTCCAAAACCACCGGACGCACCTTCAGGGCCACCTTCAATGCTACCACCGGCACTACCAACAACGCCATCACCTAAACCACCTACTATGCTACCGCCTGCACCCGCAGCACCGGGGGTTCCTCCTAAAGAGCCACTTGTGCCAAAGGTGACACCAGTTTCGTCCGGGATACCACCAAATCCAACTCGTCCAACGGCATCATCGAGTTCGCCACCAACTCTAGTAGAGTACTTCTGCTCATCCTTGAAAAAGGAACCCTCGGTCACTTTCCTAGCGCCGGTGCTAGCGGTGCAAACAAGAAGGCAAAGGAAGACAGGGAAGATTACTTTCTGTTGCATGGTTGGCCAGAAATAAAAATATATATTATGGCGGTAGAGTAACTGGTAGCTAGTGGTGTGACAAATTAAGAGAGAAGATAGAACTTTGGATAGAGAGTCTCTAGGACGTTGAAGGAAGAGGGTGGGCTTATATAGAGATAGACTCATGAAGTAGATTTGGCAAGCATGCATATGCCATGCCATGCGTCCACTCCTGCCTGATATGGTCGAGGGCAGTTATAAATGCTTCGGCCTCGATTGATTCATGCAGTTTGACATCTCACATAGCTGTGTGCTGTTGCAGTACTACTTAAATGTACTTCATGACCATGAATTGTCTGCATCAAAATCAGCAACTTCAGCCATGCATGCATGCATTCTCCCCAGCTGCTTACATCGTATTTCGCCTCCCCATGCATTAGATCGACGGATTATAACACTGCTCCTACATAGTATTGAAGAGATTGGAGTTACGGACCGATCGAGATGGCAACGTCAAAAGTTCCTTGCCCGGACTGGACACATTACTTGATGTGGATACACTCATACAAGTCTAGGCCTGGGTCAAAAGCCTTCTAAAACCCGGCCTAGATAGTCAATGGGTCCGATTCTAAAAAACTCATGAATATTCGTACGAATTTATAGACTCGATTATTTTTTTTTAATTTATTATTAACATATTTATTAATAAAAATATAATAACTAATATTTGGTACTATTTATTCTTCTTATGATGATTTATTTTTAAAATTACTTTTAAAATAATATTTTTTTTAAACTTGTCACTTTTAGACTATATTTACTAGTACAAAAATTATTTTAGACAACGTATAAAGGATAACGGTTTATAGTTAGTATTGTTGTGAAGTATATTTAACAACGGTTAATATTATATTATTGTTGTGAAATATCTAAAAAATAGAAGCGCAGTTATCAAGCTAGATCTTATAATGGTAAAGTAGAGAAATGACAACGGATCCATATTCCAATATAGATAAATTAAACAACCATAGGTAAAGAGTTTAAAGACAACGGGTATACAACCATTGTAAATTAATATATAAAATAATGGGTAAATTAGATAATGACAAGAGTTTTATACCCATTGTAAAATATGCTCAAGAACAACGAATAAATTAGAAAACAACAATGCATATAAAACCGTTGGAAAAATATGTTCAACAACGACTGGTTAAAGAAATAAGCACAACGGTTCTTCAATTGTTGAAGAATCTGTTCTAAGTATTATATATATATATAGGGGAGGGGTCATATACAAACTATAATTAATATACAAACATAAGAACTAATCTCATCCATTGGATCAAAATTTAATCACATTCAAGATTTTATTAATACCAAACCAAAAAACTAATCCAAACCTATATCCAAACCAAATATCCAAACCTCTAAACCTTAAACCCTAAACCCCAAACCCTCTAAACCCTAAACCCTCTAAACCCTAAACCCTAAACCCTATAAACCCTAAACCCTAAACCCCAAACCCCAAACCCCAAACCCCAAACCCTAAACCCTAACCCATCTTGTGCACAAACTTGTGGGTGAACTGTCTTTGCATAAGCACCAATTCCTTGCAGAGGAGTCACGTAATGGCATGCAATTCCTAAACCCAGGCCAACAAACAAAAGAAATAAGTGACAACATTAGCCATATAATAATACCAACCCAAAGATAAATCAGCAAAGATACAACCACTAGAAAAAATACAAAATTATTAATCAGACTAACATACAGCCAAGTATTGACAATACAACAACAACAGAAAACGATCAACAAACATAAGGAAGAATTAAATTAGGCAATGAAGAGTATATGAATGGAGTATATGACTCCATTTCTAGCCCAATTCTATGTATGAACTCTTTCTGTGAGATTTGGAAAGATTTGGAGGAAACTGATGGTACCCGCATTAGTATCCCTGAACTCTCACCACAGAATAGAAAATAAGGAAGAATTAAATTAGACAATGAAGAGTATGAAGGAGTTGTATTGATTTCAGCAGTGTGGGATGTGGACAACCAAGTATTTGAGGCCCTAGCACCTCCCTCTAACAGACTTCCTAGCAATCCATCCCCCTGCCCTCTCACGCCCGAACCCTATTTATCCATTTCCCCGCCCCCATGTCACTAATAGAAAAGATACTAAGAGACAACCAATAACTGAAAAGAATAACCCCATGAGCAAATCACTCGGCACAAAAAAAAAATCAAGCTGATGCTCGATGTTGTTGATAATGGAGATTATCAAACAAGAAACAAATATTCAGACATAAATCGGTAATACAACACCACACTATCATATACTATGCAAAATATACAACAAATTGACAACAATCACTTCCAAATACCAGACCAATCAACATAGAAATTAAATCCAAAATTAACAAAATCAGTCGGTAATACCAGAACAATCAGCACAAAAATCAAATTAAAAATGAACAACCGCACAAGAAAAGCCAAATAACGCAAATAAACTTACGAATTAGATGAGAGAGGTCGGAATTATACCGACGGTGTGCACTGAGGTGGCGGTCGCGGAGGTTGCGCTTGACTGCTACGTTAGTTGTTCTAGCTGCAGCAACGGTGGAGCTCGTACTCAGGTCGTGTTGCCGTTGTGCTGCGCCATTGGTGGTGCTTGTCTGCGCGGTTGAAGTCAAGAGGGGTAGAGGAAGGTTAAGAACGAAGAAGGTCAGGTCTGGTCGAATTGAACAGGGGCAGAAATGGCGATAGAGAGAGGGTGACGAGTGGCGCGATGGAGAGATGGAGAAGGGAGGTGCGATGGAGAGAGGGTGCGATGGAGAGAGGGAGATGGGAGGTGCGATGGAGAGAGGGAGACGGGAGCTGAGAGGGGGGTCGGGTGCGGGATAGAGGCAGACAGGGGAGCGGGATGGGGAACATGATGAAGAGGCAACGCGTTCGTTTTCAACCATCGGATATTTTAGATCCAACGGTTGAAAAACGTTCCTACATTTGTACAGAAAATTGGTTCGCATGTGATACCTTTTCTATATATATATATATATCCAAACAATATATAAAATTTCACAATTATATCTTTACTACGGTAGACATTGATCAACATTTTTCTCTTATTTTCCTCATGTGCATTGTGACTGTCATCAAAGTCCTCTATATTGCGTGCAACATTCGACCCAGGACGTTGTTGCCACAACACCTATCGTCATCCTGACCACCACCACTGCTACAAACCCAAGCCACCAACCCCATTCTAACTATTCTGTCATTGTGCTTCCCCTCACTCCATCATCCTCAACCAAGCTTTATTGTCCTATGGTGATTTTAGTTCTTGGTTAATTTTGGTTAAAATTCTTTCTTGTTTAAAGGTAATTATCTCGTACTCCATTGTATTCTTAATTTATTTTGTCAGATTAATTAGTTAAGGTTTAATTTAAGTTGATAGTTAGGTTTGATTTATTTTAAAATTTTAGGGTGTTACACAAGAACATCTTCAAAAGATACTATTCACCGAGCTCCCAAAACCTTAATTTTACCGGTAAGTCATAGCTCCTTCTATAAGACTTATATAATTACCAAATTTAATATACATCCTTTAAATACCAATATTAACAACATATTCAAAATTCGTGGTCTAACTCTAACATTTACACATGTAATAATAACATTATAGTTTTAAGGTCACTATTTCGTAATTAGGTCGTTATCTCATTTTGAGAAATCCAAGACATTCAATAATCACTCCAAACATTTCTCATAATATTGTTATCATATTTTAATGCACATAACAAGTTTAAATACCAAAATTCTAATATTAAACCATATTGACCAAAATGCCCTTAAAGATAATTGATAGCCCTTATTTTATAAAAATCTTATATCTTCAATAATCATTATTTTTCAATCCTCCATTTATGATCACACCTCTTAGCTATGATTTTTTCCCATTTATCATAATTTATTTGGCCCATATTACTCTTCTACAAAATACTACTAATTAGCATAACAACCTTATATCAGCACATCTTTCACCACTCTTACTCTCTTTCTATCATATAATCCATATTATCATAACTCAACATTAACAACATACATTTAACAATATAAAAACAATAACATGCTGAAACACATAGCCATTCAGGCATTCAACACAAAACCCTAAACATCGACTAGTATTCTTACCAAGAAGTACAACGGACTCTAAGCACATAAATCCTAAACTACCTCCTCCTAGATCATCAAAATGTCACCTATGAAAAAATGATAATATTCGATTAGGTTCAAAGATTAAAATTGAGGAAAAAGTTAAGGTAAAGGAGGGTAAAAATGGAAATAACCAGAGTCAAAGGAAGCTTGAGTAGTGTAGAAGTGTGGTGGAAAGTATAGTGGTGCTATGGTAGAGTTATGGTGGTGTTTGGGTGAGGTTTATGTGTGTAAAAAGGGGTACATGGAAGAGAAAGGCAGGTTGCGCAGGCATACGGTAGGTTGTGCACATACAGACTGTGAGCTAGGAAATCGTATGGGTAGGCTATGCAAAGAAAACATAGTCGTGCGCATGCAACATACACATAGGGTATAAAGAATAGTGGACGCAAGGGCATGCACGAGCTTGTGCATTGCCTGTGCAGCCATGCACGAGCAAACTATGCGAGCATGCACAAGCATGTTATACTAGTGCACAGTTGTGTGCGAGTCATGTGCCTCACAAAAATGTGGCAGACACAAAAGAAAAGAAGGTGAAAATGGCAATGATAGACGACGACAGTGAGGGGGAATGATTTGCAGTCGCGGTGGTTGATCCACCAAGCACAAGGTAGCGCTTGGTGGCTGTGGTGTTATGTGGATGGTGATGGTGGTAGCCCAAGTGCTGAAAACAAAGCAAGAGGAGAAGAAGCAGAAGAATAAGAAGAAGAAGAAAAAGAAGAAGAAGAAGAAGAAGAAGAAGAAGAAGAAGAAGAAGAAGAAGAAGAAGAAGAAGAAGAAGAAGAAGAAGAAGAAGAAGAAGAAGAAGAAGAAGAAGAAGAAGAAGAAGAAGAAGAAGAAGAAGAAGAAGAAGAAGAAGAAAGGCTTGGGTAGGGCTATTAGCTGGACAGAAAATGAAAAAAAAGGCAAACAAGTGAGGGAGGAAGAGAGATGGATGATATATATATCTACATATGTATGTGGTGTGTGATGGGGAAAAAATGCCAGAGGATCGAGGGTGATAGTGATTAGCATGGTAAAGCACGAAGGAGTGATAACAGAGTGATGGTTAAGATGAGAGTTATGTGTTACAGGAGTTAAGAGAAACACATGCAAGATAAGAGAAGGAGAAGAAGAAATCGACGTAGGAGGAAAGAAAAAGGAGTAAGAAAGGAAAAAAGGGAAACGTATTAAGTTAGGATTTAAATTAAATTTTGATTAGCTAAAATAGGAAAGATTAAAGATTTAAATCTATCAGGATTAAGGTCAGGTTAAGAAATATAAATTACCTGGGTCAAATATTAGGATTAGGTTAAAATTTTAAGATTAAGGAATTAGGGTAAGAGTAGAATAAAATTTTCTTGAGGTTAGAATTAGATTAAGGTATTAATTATATAGGATTAGTTTTAGTAAAACTTTAGGGTATTCCACCACTATTCTTAAACTGGTAGAACCGTCTAAAGCACCTGCTTAAGGATGACACACTTGAGCCACTATTATCATCCAATAGAATGGATATGAAAATATCACCTTCTTACGATAAAAAGTTCACGAGCCACTATTATCATCCGGTGGAACGAATATAAAAACATCACCTTAGTCCTAATACACATACTATTTCACTTCAAATCATTATTGTTTTATCTGTAAGGTTACTCAATTCATGTTCTTATTCACGATGAGCATATGCCCCACTATTCTTAATTTGGTGGAACAAAATAAAGCACCTTCTCAGGGATAAAACACTTGAGCCACTATTATCATTTGGTGGATCAGATTTAAAAATATCACCTTCGGAAGGAAAAATGCTTCTGAGCCACTATTATTATTTGGTGGAACGAATATGAAAACATTACATTATCTCGACTCACGTGACCTTTCACTTCAAATGATCAATGTCTTATTCATGATTGATTTATAGGTACATAATACATTAAGGTATATAAGCACATAATTATTGATCACATAGGTACATAACATTACCTAGGTCATAAGGCCGTTATCTAGAGTTAAGATCCTTATTTTTCAAAACCCTAATTTTATAATTTAGTCATAACGTCTCCCATATTGATCATTTACCCACTAAATTTAGTGTATATTCCTCAAATATTATTATCAATAATATATCTGAAATTAGGGTCTAACTACCATGTCTTACATATGTGATAACAACCCTATGCCAAAAGCTACTATTCCTAGGACTTATAAGCCCTGGTTTCATAATTCTATGATAACTTTTCACGTAGATCTCAAACACTTAATAAATTTAATGTAAATTTTTAAAACACTAATATTAACAACATATTTGAGTTTCATGGTCTAAATATATAGTTTCACGCATATGATAATAGCCTCTTTAGTTTAAGGTTATTATTCCCAAATCAACCTAATTTCATACTTTATTAAACTTAGGTCATTCACAACTACTCTAAACATTTCACATAGGTTACTTAGAACATTTTGGATGATATAAAACCTTAGAATACCATGATTCCTATATTTCACCCATCTTGAAAAAAATATCCTTATTGATAACCTAACCTTTATTTCATGCAAGTTTCATGTGTTTAGTAACATTATTCTCAAATCCACATTTTTCTCTAAATAACTTGCCATAATAATTTCACATTCATCATACCATAATTAAAACCCATGATACAACCATATTTCATACCAAAGGTTTTTCCACATAAAACAATGATATTGCATGAACCCTACTTAATATTTACTATCATATAATACCAACTACATATCATATTGTAAATACTCATTTTTTATTTCATATAATCATAATAACATGTTACAACATAAAAATCATATATAGCTCTTAGCAAAGAATCCTATACTACAATAAGTGTCTTTACTAATGCGATTCCAATCTTTAAGCTTGCTCTCTTACTCCGCTTCTTCTGGGACCTTTAGAGTATCATTTAAGAATAAATAACAAAACATAATTAGAATTAATGATATAATTAATAAGAGGTTAAAAAAATGGAAGGGTAAAAGAGTGAAAAAAAAAAGCAAACCAAATAAGGTGATGTTTGGGGAAAAACTTGCACAACTAAACAAAAGGAGGAAAATGGTGGTTCAAGGAATAATAGATGAGCAACGACACAACCTTTTGTAGCTAAGGGGTTGTGGAGGCTAATCAAGGGAGCTAGTATTTGGTGGTGGGGGTCGAAGGGTGGTGGTGTGGTGAGGTTGGAGATGTCGAAGGTGGATGATGGCCTTTGGTTGTAGCTGCCGAAGGATAGAAGGAGGGATACAGTCAAGGCTGCAGAAGTGGAGGGGGAGTGCAAGTTAAAGTTGCCACAACCAAAGAGAAGGGATATTATGTGTTAGGTTGAAAGTGGAGGGGGTGTTTGGTGGAGATGGATGAAAGGCAATGGAGCACCGACTGTTGGTGTTGTAGCCAAGGAAGGAAAAAAAGGGATCAAAGGGGAAAGGGGGAGCACAGGTGGGTTTGGTTGGTGGCTAGGGGTAGGTTATGGTGGCTTTAACTAATCTTAGTGAGGGAGAAATGGTAGGGGTTTGTAACACCCCCAAATATACTACTGAAAAATTTTGTTTAATTAAAAGGGTTTAGCAAAAGCACAAAGATAAAATTGTAAAATTGGGGGCATTATCGCCACACTTAGTACCAGATCGGTTCACTCATACTGTTCCAGTACTTAGTGCTAAGGCTAAATAAAGTTAACATTAAACACGAATCATTAATGAAACACAAGTCATATAGAAATCAGAGTGCGATTTAGGGTTACAAACCAAAGAGTACGTGACTAGATTTTTTCAAAATATACAGAATAGTATGATAACACAACTAAATATGCTAATACAAGGTTAAATAAAGGAAACAGAGTCCGGCCGAGTCGCTCTCAATCCCCAAGTCAGGTTTAGGCTCATCGCTCAGCCCCATCCGATGCCTTGTAAGCACTACCACGGAAAGGGGTTTTAATAACGGTTATTTTATAGTTTTAATAACGGTTTTCAACCGTTATTGAATCGCCCGTTATTAAATCTTTAATAACGGTTCATAACCGTTATGAAAAATACACAAAAACCCGCGAATATGTGCGAAAACTAGAGTTTTAATAACGGTTATGATGAAAACCGTTATTAAAAACAGGATTTTTAATAACGGTTCTTATGAAAACCGTTATTAAAACAAAGTTTTAATAACGGTTTTCATAAGAACCGTTATTAAAACTCCTGTTTTTTCGCAGTTTTTGTAGTTTTGTTCCTGCCCACATACGCATTTGTATGTTCAAATAATTACCAAATCTGCATTGTAAAACAACATCAATTGATAAAAAATCTGCAATCACACCATAATTTCAATCAATCCCTTGTTAATACACCGGACATATATACTCAAGAATCAAAATTAGTAGGCATACCACAACTTGGTAGCTCTACACCCCAAAGCAAAATGTTTTAAGGTTTTCAAAGAAGACTTAAAGACATAGACAAAATACAAACATGTAGCTCGTCTTCTTCACTCGAACCCTTAAAAATTGGAATTTCATCATCATCATCTAAGTATCTTTGTCTTGAAAATCTGGTTCTAGTAGCTCTTTGGAGGTACCTAATTACACGGAATTGGCATAATTACAGTAAGAAAAGGCCCTAAAAATAAGAAACATAACAAAAAAACCTCAATTTAGAAGCCAAAATAGCCTTTTTTAGGCTCCGATATTGCCCAAACCGGCTCCGCCGCTTTGCCATGTTGTAGATCTCAAAAAAATACCCAAAATAGCCTCCTAGATCACCTAAATCCGAGGTCCCATGAAAAAGTTATGACCATCCAAAGTTACGAGAGGTGAATCTAGCTCTAAATAGCCTCAATAATGTCTTCTCTTTTGCTTATTATGGTTGTAGCTCTAAATAATGTTGAATCTATATTCTCCATACAAACAAATACAACAATAATATGTAAAGGTCTCGGCTAACACATGCATTTGTTAATATATAACAACAACGCAACAAATTCAACAACAAACAACAAAATTTTCAGCCAACACATTCAACAACACATTTTCGAACGAAACCCTGGCGACATGAATTTATATAAGTAGATAAAAAGTTACGAGAGGAATAACAAACACATACATAAAGTGAGCTAGCTACAAACATGACGGTGAGAATGTTGAGAGAGGCAAGGGATTCAAACACGACGGTGCAAGTGCCAGCTAGCTTCGGAACAATGGCAGAGGCGTGGTGGAGAGTTGGCGGTGCGAGGGTTTGCAAGGAGAAGGAGAGAAAGTGAACGAAGGTGCAGAGAATCTGAAAATTTTGGCATGAAACAGAACTGAATTGAATGAAATATAAGTTTGATTTTGGGGTTTTAATAACGGTTCCTGAAAGAACCATTATTAAAACATCTTTTAATAACGGTTCTCTCAGGAACCGTTATTAAAACTTTCAGACTTTTAATAATGGTTCCTGAAAGAACCGTTATTAAAACCTCTTTTAATAACGGTTCTTGAAAGAACCGTTATTAAAACATCCGTGTAAATTTTAACATTGCCCTTTTAATAACGGTTTTTACTATAACCGTTATCAAAACTATCCCGCCCATAAATTTTCACGCATTTGACAACGGTTTTCGAACTACCGTTATTAATGTCCCGTTATTATTTCCCGTTTTTGTAGTAGTGAAGTGTCGTAGGCATCGAAGACATTGTCCCCTACCTGCACGAGCTCAAACGGGTCTTCTACTCGTGGGAATGAGCAGCACCCATGAAACGGGTGACCAGTACGCTATGTACTGAGTAAGGTAACAGACGCACTAAGGCCCACATAAACAAAGATACATAACATAGCAAACATGGCATAATTACGTAGATAGCATGCAATAACACAGATAAACAATACCGGTTATGAACCAAATAACTTTTTCATCAGATCTCTGATAATTATAATCGATTCACATCATAGTATTTATCTATCCATGTGAGTGCGGGAACCCCACTATTATAGCCGGTGGAATGGTCACGAGGGCCATGCCCTGCCACTATTATAGCCGGTGGACCGGTCACGAGGGTAACATACCCTGCCACTATTATTTGCCGGTGGACTGGTCTGGGTTTGGCTCAACATCTTCCACTTTACGTGATTAATGTCGTAAGTATCTTATTCAAAAGCTCTCACCATGGACATGTACAAATCATTCTCTTTATACTTCACACCTCACAAATAATAAAATTCCACAATCATAATTACACTTTAATCAATAAATACACATGATAACAAAAAAACTCTAAGCAGCCTTAACCAACCCTAATTGTCCACACCAAACCATGGTTAACCACTCCAAACCCTATTTTACCATAACAACCATAATTAGACATTCCAAACCTTAATTAACCACAACAAATCACAATTAGCTACTCCAACCTATTTAATCACAACGACCTAGAGTTAATCACTCCAAACCCTAATTTTGTCTCCTTCATAACCTTATAATACTCCACGTACTATTTTCCGTCCAAAATAGTTCAAACACCCAAATAATACTTGCATTACCTTCCTTACATCCCAAATCAACCTTTCATACATAAATTTTGCCCCCATGCAAACTTTACACATCCCATGCAACCTCTCAAACTTTTCACACAAACCCTAAATCCCATACAATCATTAACTCCCATGCAAACCCTAACTCTACCATGCAAACCCTAATACCACCATACAACCATTAATACCACCATATAAACCATAATACCACCATACAAACCCTAATACCACCATACAACCATTAATACCACCATGCAACCATTAATACCACTATACAAACCTTAATACCACCATGCAAACCCTGGATTTCATCACACAAACCCCTAAATTCAATCCACACACAACCAAAGATCCATCCATACCAAACCCTAGATTCAAACCATATAAAACCCAAAGATTTGTCCATATAATACAATTGATTAGATTCCCCCATTCATAACCACAAATTAGATTCTTCCATACAAGATCATGAGATAGATTCTTCCAAATAAAATCATAATTTAGAATCTCCCATATAAACCATAAATTAGATTATCCCATGTAACATCGTATATTACATTCTCCCATACAAAATCATCCAAACCATAAATTAGATTCTCTCATACAAAACCATAAATTAAACTCTCCGACACAAAAACCATAAAAATCATAATCAGATTCTCCCACATGAACAATAGAATTCTCCATTTTATTCTTCCACTCATGAATCATTAAAATAATTAGGTCAACTCACCTCCCTTGGTCAATCTCTTTCCCCATCCTCCTTTTTAATCCTTTATCCCACACAAAACACATCAACTCCCTCACATGCATGTCTTACAGGATCACGACACATATTATCACATATACATAATACACATGCCATGTAAACACACCACACACACTTCAACTCCATGTCATGCACACACAACATAATTAATAATGATAAACATAGGGTACGTAGCATGCGAAGCACATAATACATATAGACACACAAAAGGCCTTAGTTAAGTCCTTACCTAAAGCGATGCCGAGTTTGGAGCACGCTCCTACAACTCCTTAGGGTTTTGGTTTGATTCACCTATAAAAGGAAAAATACTAAGGATTAGTTTCCCTCCTACCAAAAGTACCATTAATCCTTATTTTAGTCTAAGATTAGGATTGTAATTATTAAAGGGAGTGTTATACGTGAAAACTAGGGTTTTTATCTTCAAGTTAGCCCACTAGATATTACTAGCCAAAATATGCTTATCTTAAATATTTAATGCCATACTTATAGTATTAAACCTAATAGCTTTATTCTTATAATAATAGTATTAATACTAGTTATAGCAAAATAATGACAATAATAATAATAATAGTAATGCTAATGCTTATAGTGATAGAAACCCTAGCATTTTTAAGGCTAAGTCTAATAATAGTATTAGGGTTAAAATAATAATATAATAATTATGATACCAACAAAGTACAAATATTCCTAAAGATAATAATGATAAAAGTTGTATTTTGAATAATGATAATATAAGGGTTCAAATGTTTTTGTCACAATAATAGTAATAAAATAATAATAATAATAATAATAATAATAATAATAATAATTAATAATGATACCATAGTAATAATGTTAGTGATAAAGGCATTAGGAATAATATTAAATCGTAAGGTACTAAGGTTTAAGTATTCTTCTTATTTAACAACAAAATGATAGTACACCAACTTCGGGTTAAATAACATTAATAATAATAAAAGTAGTAGTAATAATAACAATAATGATAAAGATGTTAAGTATAACAACAAAAACAACAACAACAACAACAACAACAATAATAATAATAATAATAATAATAATAATAGTAACCAAAATGATAATAATAATAATAATATAAGGGTCTAAATATTTATATTAATATATAAAAGTGATGATGGAAAAAAGTTGTTTTAACAATATTAGCAAGGAAATAATGATAATGATAACAGTAATACTAATAGTAATAATAACAATAATAATAAAATAAAGTTAGGTTAAGTAGTAGTAGTAGTAATAATAATAATAATAATAATAATAATAATAATAATAACAACACAACATTAATAATAATAATAATAATAATAGTAATAATACGAATAATAATAATAATAATAATAACAACACAACATTAATAATAATAATAATAATAATAATAATAATAATAATAATAATAATAATAATAATAATGGTAACACTATTAATATTACTAAAAAGTGTTAACACTTATATAAAAAGGGTTTCTAAAGTTAGATTAACTAATGATGAAGATAATAATAATAATAATAATAATAATAATAATAATAATAATAATAATAATAATAATAATACCAACCATAATAATAATAATAATAACATTAATAATAATAATAATACCCTTAATATTAGTCAAAATTATTAATCATTTTTGCTAAAAAGGTTTAAGGGTTGAAGAGGTTAGAGCAGCGGCCAAATGTGGTGGAAGGTGGTGGAAGATGGAGAAGGTAGAAGGAGAGGGAGGCAGGGGGAGATGATGGTATGGGAAGGTTCCCTGGGTGTTTTGGAGGGTGGAGGAGGTGCTGGTGGCGGCTGGATTGGCGGCGGAAGGCGGCGCGAGGGGCGGCGAAGGGTTGGTGAGGGCTGATTGAGGTGGCGACTTTGCATGGCTGGGGCGGCACGTGCAGGGCGAGGTAAGGGGTGGTGGTGCTCTGGTTTTGTAGAGGGAAGTGCAGGGATGGTTTTGGTGGGCGGCGTTTGTTGCGGAGGTCGCCGGCGGTGGCGAAATAAGAGACTAATTAGGCGGCGGCGAGCGATTGGAGTTTTCTGGGCTGCGAAAAGGGAGCTCAACCCAGGCTGCTAATGGGGGGTATTTATAGGATAATTGAGGGAGAAAAGGACAAGTAGGGAAGGTGTGGCAGGACCACCGGCCGGCGGTGGCAGGCGGTGCAGTCCTGTGAATTGCAGGTTAGGTCGGGGGAGAGAAAATGGAAAGGGAGGGGCACGTGTGAGGGAGCTGTGAGGTTTGTCAGGGTCGAAAGAGGGAAAGAAAACGACAAGGAGAGGGGCAGGGAAGGAAAACCGGCGGTGCAGAGGTGGCCGACGTGCGTAGAGGAGCAAGTCGGGCTGTAGTTGCGCAGGGAAGAAGAAGGAAAGGGAAAAAGGGGAGGACCGGGCGGTCCAGGGGAGGAAAAGAAAAAAAAGAAAAGGACCGGTCGGCGGTTCAGGCAAAGGCAGTAGGTAATGCGGCTTGGGCCGCATGAGACGGGGGGGAGAAGGTGATCTGGGCCGGCGGCTGGCCTAGTCGGGTGAAAATGGGGAAGGAAGGAAAAATAAGTAAAGGAGGAAGAAAGAAAAAGGAAAAGAAAGGAGAAAAAGGAAAAAGGAAAATGATAAAATGATTGGGTTGGGGTATTTGGTCTTTATTTATTTATATATTTAATTTAGATATTTAATTTTAATAATAATTATTTTAAGTATCATAATTAAATTCATTTTTAAATTAATTAGGCTATTTTAGATAAATTTTCCTTAAATTCCATTTTAATTAATAAAATGTCCAAAATTTTCTAAATAATTTATTTGTTAATTTATCTTTATTTTCCTCAATTATTTTCCTCTTTATTTAATAAAATAGTTTATTTTCTTAATTTTTCTAATAAATCATTATTCTGCCATAATTCTTAAATTAGGATTTTTGGGGTAGATAAACAAATTGTAATAATTTAACTTAATATATTTTGATAAGTTGGTTTAAAAGGTAAATTTAAGAAAATATTGGTTTGAAACGTTATTTAAATATAATGGGTATGATAAAATAACAATTTATTTATTTTAATTTATTAAGTATCCACATCTAATTTTATATACACAAAAAATCCACAAAATATTTAAATTAAACAAATTAAAAAGGTAAAATCTTCAAAATAAATAATTAAATTAAGTAAGTTTAAAACCTAAGTTATCCCAAATAAAAGTAATTTATTAAATTATAGACTTTCAAAATTTTGGGGGATTACAGGGTTGCTAGTGGGGGTGTGGATGCTTTGCTTTCCCTAACTAGTGGGAGCTTTTCATAATGGTTTTTGGGACAATAAGCAGCAGAAAGGAAGGAGGGGGAATGCTACATTAGGTGTGGAATATTTTGAAAGAAAAAAGAAGGGGGAATGAGGTAGGGGGTAGATGCAAGCATTAAATGTGCCTTATATATGCATATGTATATAGGAAAAAGGAGAGGATATGTGAGGTGATGGGGAAACAAAATTCAACCCCTTGACCCTAGAAATAAGGAAGGGCGAGTTGATGGGGGTAGCAGGATAGGATTGGCAGGAGAAGACGTGCATGCAAGAAAAAGAGAAGAGAAAGGGGAGGATCAACAGATGTGGAATTAAAATAAAATAAACCAGAAAAGAAGGAGGAAAGAAAAAGGAAAAGGAAAAAGAAAAAGTGTGTTTTTAGATTTAGGTTTACATTAAAATAAATTAGGTTAAGGTAATAGGATAATTAATTTAATTGAATATTCAAGATTAATTTTAAAAGATATTAATAGCCCAAAATAAAATTTAGGTTAGGCTATAATTTAGAATTAGGGGGTTAGGGTAAGATAAAGATATTAATTTTTTGATATTTAAATTGAGCTACAATATTAATTACTTGGGATTAGGGTTAGCTAAAATTCGGGGTATTATATAAACCTATTTCTAAGGCATCAAAGGGCCAGTCTAAGCCACAATCCACAAGTTGTAACACTTTGGAAAAAAAGAAAAAAAAGGTGCATCAACTTGAGGATGTTGAAAGGTTATGCTGATGAAATGGAATTTGTAGATTTAATTTTGATTCCATGTCTTAAAGCGTTTATGTTACATGAATATGATATTATGATTGATTGTGAATGTATTAATATAGTTAATAATAGAGGCAAAGTTGAAAACTCAATTATGACAACATATAACAAGTGAGTATCATCAATTGATTGTATATAATTCAATATGTTTAATTATATATGTATTGCCACAAGTTAATATGTGTGTGTGTGTGTGTATTTCCATACAAGATAATGTTGAAAGGTGCAAGCGTGATGAGATATCTACTGTTAGGCTATTATGTCCTAATATAACTTTGAGTTATAATGACAAACTGCAAGATCAAGCACAGTATTTAGCAATTTTTTTTGTCCACATCCACAAAAGAAAATTTTTTTCTCTATAAGTTCAAAAGTAAGAATTCAAATTTATATATCATATTAATAACAAAAAAAATATCGTATAACTGAACATGTAATTGATTGAATTGCAGGAATCATTGGATACTTTTTATAGTTTATCCTACATGCCAAATGTATTATTGGCTTGACTCTATGCATGATCTTGTATATGATGAAGTCATAAAAATTGTGAATATTTAAGATGTTCAAAATTCCAAGTGGTTACTCATGTGTGTGTGTGTATATATATATATATATATGCATTTATGTTTTATATAAATCACATTTCATATAATATACTATTCTTTTATATTGGAGCAGGGCTATAAGAACGTATCAAGCTAATAAAAGGTTCAGGGAAACAAGTGTCATTAAGGGGGAAATAATTGATGAGGTATAAACTAATAAGAGTTTAAAGCAATATATTATTCCTATTATGGAAATTATATCATATTATGCAAGTTTCTTATACTCTAATGTATCTAATTTCAACTGATAGTGTCCTAACCAGTTGAATGGGATAGGTTATGGATATTATGTCATGAGGTTTACGAAAGAGATTGTATCAAAGATGAAAACCCAACCTCAAATTCCAAAGAGAGTAAGTTAAAATTTTTAAGACTTAAAGAAATATTGCTCATGGATAATAACTAACAAAAATATGAATTAATTTTGCAATATTTTTTGTTATATAGTTGTCAATGTTACGCCAATGAATAAATTGATGAAGTTCGAGAGGAATGAGCCTCCATGGTTACTACTCATTTGAATACTATTAGGTAAAAATATGGCTGGAACCTTGAGTCTTGACACAATTCTACTTTAATGGTGTGATACAAGATCATCATTATTATTGTAAGTAATAATCTTTTCATCTTCGTATTATTACCATTATATTAATTAATAGTTATAAATTGAAATCATATATTCTTTCTATATCTATTACACTTGTATTTGTTTTTCTTTCCTATTGATAATGTTGTCTAGATGACTTATTGAGTAGAATATTAATTTGGTGTTGATTCGTGATCATTTTGTATACCCTTATTTGATTATGATTAGTCATCTGGCTTCTTTTATTGTTTTTGAAGTTCTACTTTTATATCATGTGTAAATGTGGTATCTTGTTATTCTTGAGTTTTGTGAGCTTTTAATTGTAGTGAGATATTCGAATTTATTATTTTGATCCATTATTACTATCATTTTTATTGTGATTAATACTTTGAGGTATTAGTTTTTTTATTGTGTTTACCTTATTTGTAACCAAAATAATTGTATTGCTCATGTTAATTTCTTGTGATTTGTGTGGTTGTCCCGCTCATAGCTAGGAGGAGAAACTATGGACAACTATTGTTCAAACATTTTGTTAAGCATAAGAAGAAGGTTAACGTTGGTTGTTTTTATCGTAAGCTAATGTGACGACTTTTTAGATTTCATTTATTGTAGTGATTTTTTGTATTAATATTACTAGGGAAAAAATAATTCTGAACTATCTTGTTAACTCTGTGTATATATAGCGAGTTCAAGTTGTATATATAATTGATTGTGTATATAGCAGGTTTGGGTTATATGTATAACTGATTGTGTGTATAATAGGTTTAGGTTGTATATATAACCGATTGTGTATATAGTAAGTTTAGGTTGTATATATAACTGATTGTGTATAGCAGGTTTTAGATATAGTATGGATTGTGAATATCATGTTGTGGATATAGTATGGATTGTGTATATAGCAGGATGTAAGATGAATTCATAAATTTTTTACGATGATAATGGTTGAACATGTGCATTATATATGATAGTTAGACAATGGGTAAATAGTATATATCTACAACAAGTATTTAACCATTATAAATTAATTCACACATCACTTAATTGTTTAATTCACAATGATTAAACAACTGTTGTAAAACAACTGGTATATAGATCGGTTGTGTAAATAGTATATTAGAATTATTATATATAGTTATTATAATTTTATATTTTTCTACTCATAAAAGATATTAAAAATAGTCAATTAAAAAATAATTAAATAAAAAATAAAAAATCTAAGTCCAATGGGTCAACCTGACTTGACCTAGTCAAAGTCCACTAACAAATAACTTATCTGACCTATAACCCATGGGGTTGTAAACAAGGTGAGTCGAGCCAAGTCGGGATGAGTCTGGATTCGACTCGTTTAATAAACGAGCTTAAAAATGTGGCTTGAGCTAGGCTTGTTTATAAACAAGCCGAGTTTTAAATTAGTCGAGCCGAGCTTGCTCGCGAGTTTTTATCATAAACAAGCCGAGTTCATAAACTTTTATACTATAAATGAGTTCGAGCCCAATATTTTCATGACGAACCAAGACGAACTTTTAACCATTCGAGCCCAAAAAACTCGTAAACTAGCTCCGTTCATTTACGGTTCTAATAACCCAACCTACTCCCGGTCTAATCTAAACCCGTCGTAACTCGGTCTGAGTATGTCCGATGGCTAGGTCTAGATACAACAAGAGACGAATGTGAAGTGTCGGTCGTCCGGGTGGATATTTGTGGAGACAAACCAAAGCTTATGTTAAAGCTCGGTCCTTTAATGCAAACGGTGCATTTCAGCTTGGTCCAAGCTTGAAGATTTTTAGCGTCAAGTTTTCGTTCTTACATTCTAGGACATGATTTTAGAAAATCCAATTCTGTGTCGGATGGGTTGGTTCATATAAGGCACTCTTTAGATTTAAGGGTGCATATTTTTGAAGCACTCCCCAATAGATTTGGAATATTGTCTTCTTTGATTGTATTAGAAGTATAACGTCTTGTTTTTGTACGAACACCTTGTAGCGACTGTATTATGGATCTTTATCCTTATTGAGTCAAAATAATAAAAATAATTATTAATACGCCAACGTTAAGTAAAAAATATTTTGGCTACTTAAAGCCTATACCAAGTGACAAATGCATGATTGATTCGTGCGTTAGGCTTGCTGCAATTGTAAATCATATCCACAGACCATCGAAATCCGTAGATAGTAAAGTCTTAATCACTGAAATTATTAAAGATCATAGCCCGAAATATTTGTAAATTTTCTGAATTCGAAATCCACCAACATTTCGGACCAATGCCAGGAGTTGCGAGAATTGATTGCCCGGATCTCTCGGAAGCTAATTTGGGACCATGGAAGTCAGCTCTTAATAAATAATAATTGCCTGTGCATGTCCGCGGAAAGTGGTTAAATTAATTGAATCATTTACTATTTCATTTCCACTTTGTAACAGCAATACAATTACAGACCGATTGATTAATCAACGCTCCACGCAGATTTATGTTGCGTAGATCGGATGAGGTTCGGCCCGTTAATAAAAATCAGCTATTGGATATCAAATATCTTATGTTTAAATTTCTTCATCTCTTTTTTAGCATCGTAGCATTTTTATATTATCATTACTTATACAATAAATTATAATTGACTTTACGATCTTTTGAGAATAAAAAAATATATATTTAGTAGAAATTAGACAATTCTTATGCATGGATGTTCGATTCATTAAACTTTGTCAAGTTCCCTAGTAGCTAGCATTATTTCGGTTGTCGGGCAGTATATAACCCTGCCTTGAGCTAGTTTTTCTTTTCCGTGGCTTTCTCGTGCAGCGAGTAAAATACAGAGCAAGCTATAGGTGTATTAGTACTTTTTTTTCCTTGCATTTTGAAACTTCAATGTTCCGTGGATCTCATCTGTTGAGTTATGGGCCCCAAACCCTGAGGTCAGGAAGGTGCAAATATAAAAAGTTCGGCTTGTCCCTCTCCTTGTGCCCGACCCCCTCCATGGCGATGGAGCACAAGCAGTGACACCATTGTTCTGTCGAGCTTTGAGCTTCAGCTCTACTCTTAGTTCTTATTCTTCCCTCCCTCCTTCCTGCTCACTCTGTCTTCTGTCTTGATGTTTCTTGAGTTATGGGGAACAAAAGGAGGATCCCCCGAGGTCGAGTAATAGGAAAAACTCCTGTTTGTGATCTTCCTAGTCCAAAGAAGGGTGCACGCCTTATTGAACCATCTTCTGAAGCTTCGAGCTCAGCTTCCCCTAGTAAGTACTCTTCAGATGATTCCCCTGGTTTGACTTCTAAGGAAAGTGCTTATGCCCTGAAGAATCGAGTGGAAGAGGCTCTGACCACTGTCCCAGACTCGAATTTGGAGGTGGTTCCTGCACCCATGCTGCCAAAACAGACTGATTTGAGCTGCCAAGTAGATGCTTGCAGAGCAAGTGCTAAGGAGCAATTGAATTTAAGGGGTGAGAAACCCCCTTTGACTTAGGCTGCAGTGCACTCGCATGAACCAACAGTGAAGTTGGCTGGTCAAGACCCCTTGTCTTCAATGCCTGGCCTCCTTTCTGATTCAGATGCTGAAGTAAATGAGGTGGAAGGCTCTTCTCCTGCCAATGTGGTTGGCCATCTAGATGATGCCTTGTGTGAAGACATTGAGTTGAACTGTGATCGAGCTGCACATCACCAGGTGCCCCCCAGGTCAGAAATCTTTTGCTGAGCTTTTTCCTAGCATTGCTAGTAAGAAATGTGAATTTGTTCCCCCTAAGAGAGATGCTGTGTGTGTGTCCAAGAAAAAAATTCATCCTGTGGATGAGTCTTAGGGGGCATGTTTGCTGGGGTGCTTTGTTGGGGTCAAACCTGACAGATACCACATGGGTATTGCTAAGCATGTGATCAAACTGCCCTTTAAATACATAAGGCATAGCTCTGGATGGGTGATACTAAGGTTTGATGACCAGTTTGACAGGAATAAAGCTTTGGAAGGGGGACCTTATATCATCAGAGGCAAGGTCTTTGTACTCAAGGAAATCCCCAGGTTATTTTCCTTTGGCAAGGAAGAGATCACTAGGGTTCCTGTCTGGGTCAGACTTGTGAATCTCCCCATGGAGATGTGGAATTTTGGAGCAATCAGTGAAATTGCCTCCTTTATAGGCAAGCTAATACTGATTGATGACTTCACACAGCAAAAATCCAAAATTGAATATGGGCGACTCATGTTTGATATTGATGTCAAAGGGAAGCTACCTTCTAAGATCAAATTCAGAACAGAAGAGGATGAGTTCCTCCAATGTATAGAATATGAAGACCTTCCCCTGGTTTGTGGCTATTGTGGAACTCTGGGTCATCTGGAGAGTAAATGCCTGCTGAACAAGGATAGGACAAGGGAGAACATTGTGAACCATGTTTCCTCTAGCTTCCAGCCCACTCAGGCCCCTGAGGAACCTCTGCCAGCCAGGAAGGATCCTAAGGAGAACAATGTTAACTCTATACCCCCCTAGCAGGTCTGATAGAGCTTCTAATCACATTGAGGATGGTCTTGCTGTGAAACAACATTGCCCTGGGGTGACAGAGGAGATCCCTGATTTGCCCTCTCCTAGGAAGGTGGCTCCAGAACCCCATTTGGATGATTTGAGGCAGAGGAAAGGTAAGGGACCACAACTAAACCTGGAATCTAGCTCTGATCCTAAGGCCCCCCCAAGCAAAACTGTGGTAGTCTGGCTGGTACTTCTGAAACACCTGGGGATCAAGGTCCAGTGGAAGTTAGTGGTTGGCAGTAGGTAGTATCCAAAGCTACTAAGAGGAAGAAAAAAAGCCCAGCCATAAAGCAGTATAGAAGGGGACCCTTGAGGAGACCCACTAAACCTGCAAAGGTTTCATGAAAATGCTTGTTTGGAATATAAGGGGAGGGGGTTCTCCCCTGAAACAAAAAACCCTGGAAAAAATATGTAAGGAAAATTCTTGTTCGAATATAGGCCTGCTTGAAACAAATTTAGACAATATAAAAATGCAACTGATGAAAGAGAACCACTTCAGAAGGTGGCAACATCATGATAACTTTCTAAACCATCCAAATGGTAGAATACTCTTGCTGTGGAACCCTGATCTAATCAGATTCCAGCTGGTAGAGGTCTCTCCTCAATTACTGACTGGGGATGTTGTTGACATCAAAACTGGCACATCCTTTACTTTGACTGTGGTGTATGGTTTGTATAGTATAAAAGACAGAAAAAGTCTATGGGAATCCCTCATGATGAGGTCCAGAATCATAAAAGGGGCCTGGATTGTTGCAGGGGACTTCAATTGTCCTCTCAATACCTTTGACAGGTGTGGCATTAGACCTGTTACAGACTATGAAACGGCAGATTTCAAAACTTGTTGCTTGGTTTCCCAACTTTCTGACATCCCATCCATTGGCTGCTATCACACCTTTGTTGGGCATAATGTCAAATGCAAGCTGGATCGAGCTCTTATGAAATCTGATGGGTTTGCCTCTGGTCTTAAGGTGCAAGCTCACTTCCTGGCTCCTGGTAGCTTATCTGACCACTCCCCCTGTATTATGGCCCTTGGATCTCTGCAACCAAGACAGAAGCCTTTCCAATTCTTTAATATGTGGTGTGAGCACCCAAGGTTCTATGAAGTGGTCAATAGCTTTTGGAGCTTCTCCGATTGTGGTACCAGTCAATTTATCCTTTGTAATAAACTCTCCTTGTTGAAACATGAGTTAAGAAAGTTGAATGTGCATGATTTTTCACACATTATTGCTAGAGCTAACCTTGCAGAATCTCAACTTAAGGAAGCCCAGGAGAAGTTCATGACAGAACAGCACTCTGCAGATTGGGAAACTCTGAATGGCCTAAAGAAGAAGGCTAAATTCCTGAGAAAAGCTACAGCTAGCTTTATATCCCAGATCAATAAGAACAGGTTCTTATTTGGTATGGATCAGAACACCAGGTTTTTCTTTGATATACTGAGGGCAAGGCAAGAAAAAAATAGAATTGTCCAGATTATTAAGAGGGATGGTACCCCTACTACCTCTGATCAAGAAATGGAAACTGAGTACCTGGACTTCTATAAGTCCCTGCTTCGGACTGAAAACAAACGCACTCCCTTGGACAGTGGTATTATCCTCCAGGGACCTGTTATTTCTGAGGAACAACAGCAGGCCCTAATCAGACCTGTCATGAATGCTGAAATCAAGTCTGCTCTCTTCTCCTTAGGGGATCATAAAGCCCCTGGCCCAGATGGTTACTCTGAAAAATTCTTCAAAGCTACTTGGGAGACCACAGGGGAGGATCTCTATGCAGCAGTCTAGGAGTTTTTTAATAGCAGACAGCTGCTTAAACGTGTGAATCATGCTGCCTTGGTATTAATTCCCAAAAGCCCACAGGCCACCTCAGTCTCTGATTTTAGACCAATTGCATGCTGCAACAATGTGTACAAAGTTATTGCCAAGCTCCTAGCAAGCAGACTTGCTAAAAGTCTTAAAAAACTGATCAGTCCAGAACAAGGGGCATTTGTCAAGGGGAGGCTCATAACAGAGAATATCCACCTTGTCCAGGAGCTTTTGAAATAATATAATAGAAAAAGAACCTCCCCTAAGTGTATGATTGAAATTGATATCAGAAAGGCCTATGACACTCTCTCCTGGAGCTTCCTGGAACAGATTTTGCAGGCCTTCAAGTTCCCCCATGAGTTCACCTCCATGATCATGGAATGTGTTACTACCACAAGTTACTCTCTCAAGCTGAATGGCAACCTGTTTAGCTTTTTCAAAGGAGCTAGATGGTTGCGTCAAGGGGATCCTCTATCCCCTTATCTTTTTGTGCTGTGCATGGAGTATTTCAGTAGACTGCTGAAGAAGCTCTCCAGAGATCAAAGCTTCTCTTTTCACCCTAAATGTAAAAAGATTGGGCTCACCCACCTTGCTTTTGTTGATGACTTAATTCTTTTCTACAGAAGTGACATACCCTCAGTCAAGATCCTATCCCAGGGGCTGGATATCTTCAGTAAATGCTCTGGGCTCACTGTTAACCCTCTGAAGTCCCATCTGTTTATGGCTAGGGTCAATCCCCATATTCAAGCTGAGCTCCTCTCCTTGACAGGCATGCCTAAAGGAACTTTTCCTTTCAGATATCTGGGTGTGCCCCTGAACCCCTACAAACTAAGAGCAATGGATTATGAGCAGCTCATTAACTCTTTGTGTGATCAATTGAAAATGTGGAGGGCTAGCTCACTATCCTTTGCAGGCAGGCTGGAAATCATCAACTCTATAGCTCAAGGGCTTATGGGGTTCTGGCTGTCTATATTTGCTATCCCTAAAGTGGTGCTCCAGAGATTTTTATCCCTCTGCAGGAATTTTCTATGGCAGGGTATACCTCCTCCTATGGCATGGACTAAGCTTTGCCTCCCAAAAAAAGAAGGAGGACCTGGTATCAAAAACCTCCATGCTTGGAACTTGGCTTTTCTCAGCAAATATATCTGGGCCTTACAAGAGGAAAAGGAATCACTCTGGACAAAGTGGATTCATACCCACTATCTGCACTCACAGGGCTTGGAGAATTTCACCCCTAAGTATGACACCTCCCACTTTTTGAGAACTATCAGCAACTTACTCTCCTCTCTGATTCAAGAACAGGGTGATTATGATCAAGCTAAAATTCTGCTGAAATCTTGGGTGACTGATAAAGGCTTCTCTACTCAGCTAGCCTACACGTTTTTTCGAGAGAAAGCTTTGAAATGGAAACGCCACAAGGCAGTTTGGTTAATGAACATAACAAAAAGACATTCTTTCCTTCTTTGGCTAGCCCTCCAGCACAGGCTCTATACTAGAGACAGGCTTAATGTTTGGGAGGGGCCTAAAGAATGTCCATTCTGCCAGCAGGTAAGGGAATCACATGATCACTTGTTTTTTGACTTCTATGAAATCAAGAAGATTTGGTACCCTCTAAGAAGTTGGCTGAGTATATCCAGAGGGTCCACAACTCTGTCAAGTGCAATGAGAACCCTTCACAGGAACTGCCATAGACACCACAAGATTTGGAGAGCTCGAGCCCTCACTGTGGCTGCACTGGTCTATTTCATATGGAGGAGCAGAAATGCTCTAATTTTTTAGAACAAAGTTGTTGATCACAGGAATATCATTGTACAAGTTCAGAAACATGTATATAGTGCTCTAATTTTTGACAAGTCTAATTGAGGAGTGTAAAAATGATGTAACTGTAGACACCCCAAGGAGTGCTATGTACCTTGTAATTTTGGTTTCTGATCTCCAGGGCTAGGTATGTAACACCCCCATTTTTAATGCTAAAAATTTTCGTTTTGCGGAAGCGATAATTACAAAATCCATGGGTGTTACCGCCACACTCAGTATAAGTCTGGCATCCTCTACCGTTCTTATACTGAGTGCTAAGGCTAAAACATTACTTTACTTAAATAATATTAAAAACAGAGGCAGGATAGAATTTCATTACAAATTACATTGTCCTGACTAGATACAAAAAGATCAGGCAAGAGTTGTAATGTGACCAAAGAGAAATAGCAGGGGACTTAAGAGTCCAAGAAATATCCGGACCAAAAGAAGTCGAGGCGAACACCGGATAGTCCTAACTCTCAACCCTCTATTTGAAGTCGTCAGACCTTACCCTCAAAGTAATCCTGCAAAGTAGCGACTGCCCGTGGAATAGGCAGGGGACCATGAAACGGAACCCGTCAGTACTACGGTACTGAATAACCCTTTATACCAAACTAATATGAAAAACTAGCATGGAACACATACAAGGCATACGACTAACAGGTACAAGACATTTAAGTATTCATACGAGGATTGATAAACAATAATCATTTAGACAATCAATTTCTATTAAAGCTACATGCTACTCATTTTTATTTGTCTAAAACAACCGACAGCTTACCAGACTAACATGTCAAAGGTATTCTCAGAAGTAATGATTAGAACCTAAACTCCAGCATAACAATTATAACATCAGCAGCATGACTCATATCTCAGCATAACTCCCAACCAAATTTATAACATCACAAGTGTATTAACAGGTAAGCTATAACATAATCCACAACATCAAAAGTATACTTACAGGTAGAATATGATAAAATACATAATATCACTTGGGTACTTACAGACACAGAATAATAATATCCGTAATCCCACAGGTACACTTACAGGTATAGTAAATTAAAATACAAAACATCAACGTATATTTACAGATATAGTATAATAATATACATAACATCACAGACATACTCATAGACATAATACCCACACAGGTAGGCCCGCAGGCTACTACTTAGACCACAGGTAGGCACAGCGGCCACTACCAAACCAATCCAATATCCAATAATAATCCTTCAAATCAAATCACATTATTTCCATTTTTTATTTATTTACTCGAGGGGGATACAAGAATAACCCGGAGACATAACAGTACACCGGTCATACCGGCGCACAAGGCAACACGATACCCTCCAACCATCCAACCCAGAGGCATAACAGCACTCTGGTCATACTGACGCACAAGGCACACAGTACCCTCCTCACCTCGGACACCTAATCCTTAAGTATCGATACCCCCTATAGGGCCCGTAGGTCACCTATAGAGTAGACTAGGGCCTTACTGGGGCACAACCGGCACACCAGAAACCCAACAAATCGAGGACTCCTACCTCGTCTCTAGGATAGCTACCCCTAGAGAGAAACCATTCCCAAACTCGAGGTCTTTCACTTTACGTATTAGTGTTTTTATAAAGTGATCACAGATAACACACATTATACAATTATTCTTATTTCCATACTTATTCATTTTCCCTTTTATTTCCAATTATCCAAGTCAACCTTACGGTCAACGGTAAAAAGAAAAGTCAAATCAATACTAAGGTCAACCTACCAAAATTCTAAGGCCATCCTATATCCAATTATTCACATTTGGGCGTTAGGCCGAAAATGACCAAAATGCCCTTGAAGCTAATAATTATCAGATTAGTATCCATTTAAATACTAAGTCTATCTTATTTATTAATCTATCATGAAAAGGCTAAAATGAACAATCTAATTATTTATTATATAATTTAAATCATTGATCATGTCAAAAGACCATTTTGCCCCTACATAGATTTCGGCATATAAACTCTATCATAAACTTTTGAAACGTACAAAACACATACTCATAAAATCAACAACAGATAATGCATGTTTAGACATGATTTTCAGGATAAATATCATATCACATAACAAAGACTAAATTACCCCTAGGGCACACATCCATAATAATTCTTGCATAATTATATCTAAACGTGCTAAACTAATAATTATATGCATAATCATCATACCAAACATTCTCCCGTCATTAGGATTATTTTTAAGTCATACTTTAATACCCGAAATATTTTATATCAGATAACATGCCCGTTTTTATCATTTTTCATAATAATAATAATTAACACATAATTATATTGGAATAAATCATGATAAACATATTTCATACACCAAAAACCCTAATGTATTATCATGCAATTTTTATCATTTTAGTAGAGTATAACGGTTACCTGAAATCCAGCAAAAACGTAAAATTAGCGGTATCCACTAAAATGTATTAGGTCCTGCAAATTAAACTTTCGTACCTAAAAATAATACCACAAATACAGAATTAATATCTATCAGATAAAATAATAATTATAGTATAAAAATATTTATTTTTCTAAAATTACCAAAATACCCTTACAGTTAATATTAGCACCAAAATTTTTATTTAACCACTACGCAACTCACGCTGCATGCAGCGTGAGTCACGCTCGAGGGGAAAATGGGGCACGGCAGAATGGCGAGAGGGTCGGCTGGGCAAGGCAGGGGAAGGGAGAGGGTGGCAGTGGCGGTGGCTGGCCGGCGGTGGCCGGTGGAGACTGGCGGCTGGTTGGCTACGGTGGTGGTTGGCGCTGCGTGGAGGCTGGGCTAGTTGTGGCTGCAGGAGAAAGAGAAAGAAAAAGGAGGGACGGGTGGAGAAGGTGGGGTGGCCCGGTGGTGGATGCAGGGCTGGTAGAAGTGCAGGGGGATGATGGTGGAGGTGCTGCGGTGGTGTTTGGGTGGGAGGAAAAATCGAACAAAAGAGGGGGAGCGACGGGGGCTGGTGCTGCGAGGTGGCTGCGGGAGAGGGTGCTGCGGTCGGGGAAGGGCGCAAGGTCTGGGCGACGGGTTGGACGCTGCAGGCTTGGGCGACGGGGTGGTGGGCTGCTGGGATGAAGGGAGGAGGTGGCAGGGCTGTGTTCTGCGACGGGGAGGGGTGATGGAAATGGAGGGGAGCTGCGATGGCTGTGGGTGCTGGTGGGCTGGCGGGCTGCGTTGGAAACAAACGGGGCAGGGAGGGGAGTGGACGACGGGCTTCGTGGCTGGGGTGGCGAGCTGCTGGTTTGGTTGTGCTGGACGGGAGAGGGTGGCTGCATGGGTTGTTTGGTTGGAGAAGTTGGGCAGAGAAGAGAGGGAAGGAGGATGGAAAGGGCTGGGAAAAATGGACGACGGGAATGGTTGAGTGTCGAAGGAAAAATAAGAGGGAGCTGGGATGAATAGTGTTGTGTGTGTTGCGTGTGTTTTGTCTTCGGCCGATAGTGTGTGCGGGAAAAAGAGAACTGTTTGGGTAGAGTGTGCGATAGGTGTGGCGTGTATATATGTATATAAATGCAGAAGGTTCAGGACACAGGGGAGATATGACGGAGAAGGGACCGAAAAAGGCAGAAGGAGAGAGAGAAGATAAGTAATATATTTATCTATATACATATATATTTTATATTAAATTTAGTCCGGATAAATTAAAATATCGGATAGAAAAATAATTCGATTTAAGGTAGATTTAAATAAGACGAAAAAGATAAATATACTCAAGAATAATTTTTAGGAAATTATTTTTGGTTACGGATAAAAAGATTATTAATAAAATAATTTAAAATAAGATTTACGGGTAAAACTAGGATTAAAATGAAGAATCGGTTTCTGTTAACTTTTTAGCCTAATTAATTTCATATCTAAGTCATTGAAATAATAATAATAATAATACGTTTAATACTAAACCTCCTAAATTAATAATTATAACTAATCATACGTAATTATTAATTTTAATTAAGATTTCCTAAAAACGGGGTATTACAAGGTATGTTAGCCTCTGGTCACCAGGGTATGCCCTGTGTAGTTGTACAGGTTCTTTTTGTTTTTATATATTTACCTCATTTACTAGGGAAGGTGCAAATATGTCTAACCGAGGAGAACACGGGCCTATGGTGGAGAGAAACACTCTCCATGTTAAATTCTCAAATATAAAAAACGGGCGAAGACGACTTTCAAGAGGTGACCGTTACCCCTATTGACGGGCAAGACCCGGGTTGAGCTACGTGTTTTATTCCTCTTTCCGTAAGTTTAAAAATTTGATGAAAAAAATAATAATTTTGTTTATTTTGAAACTTTCATCTGCAGGTACTATCTTTGTGTATAAATTTGTTACAAGATTTTAAGTTGCAACATTTTAACGTCTTTCAATTTCAATAATATTTAATGTTCCATTTGATTCACAGAAAGTTTTTTTAAAAAAAGATAAAAATAGTTTTTTTTTTGTATTTTATTTACATAAAATAATAAAATAGAAAAAAAATAAGGAATAAAATTGCTAAAGATCAACTATTTAAGAAAATTTTGAAAGAAAGTATTTTAATTTTAATTTTCTTTTCCTTAAACTTTCTTAAAATTAAATAAAAACTAACTCTCTAATCTTTGCTTCTTTAATCTTAAATTCTTCATTTTTTAGTATGTTAATCCTTCCACACACACACTCGCACACACACACAATAATTAAGTTCAAATTTGCATAAGTTCTTTTCCATTTGTTATATTTTGCATACACACATACATAATAATGTATAGGAGGAGGTTATTTTAAATCACCTAGCCGAAGACTATATGACTTGGGGGCTCAATTCTTCAATTTCCCCCCCCCCACAAAATTGGCATAACTACTAATCCAACAAGATGATACAACTACATCCACTACAATAGATAATGATGGCTCTACACCAACCTTAACAACAAAATGTTAAAAAAAATCTATGCAAATTAAAATTTTCATATATGCCAAATTATAAATTATATGATACATACCTCCCTCCATTGATCAAGAGAATTTCTTCGAAATATTGCAGTTTTATGCCAAAATTACAAAATACAAATGAATAGTTTTATACACTCTTCTCCTCTACATGACATTGTGTGCACTTACGAAAAGAACAGGGACATACAACTTTCTTGATTTTCCTCACCCAAATTTATTTAATTTTTATGGAGGAACAATTTAGTTTTAATCTCTCTTTTCCCCTCCCTTATGCGTGTGTTTTATATGGAGATGAAGACTCTTCTACATAAAAAAATAGTTATATAAAGTTCACAGCACATAACTGTCTATATATGTTTCACAACGGTACACCAAGTATTCAACTTTTCAAATTCAAATAATAATAATAATAATCAAGTAACAAGGTAATTAAGAACTACATATTAAATACCTTCTCGTGCCTCGATCAAGAGTAGAAATGTAAATGGGGCAGAATATATCCGAAACCCGACAGATAGTTAAACGGATATGAATAAACAAATATGGATATAGAGGATGGAAAAATCGGATTTAGATACGCATACGGGTATGGGATATCCATACTCGTATCCATTTTCGTACCCATTTATCCAATACATAATTATTATTTTATTCTTAATTTTAAAATAAATATAGTATAAATCAAGGTTAAAATTATCATTTGGCTTAACTCTGAATGAGTTTATCCATCGAATAACGGATTTATCTACTAGGTAAACAGATAATCCGTCGGGTAATAGATATCAAACGGATACGGATATAGATGTGTTAGTGGATACCCGTTCAAATATAGGTACATATTCGGGTATGAATTTTCTTATCGGGTACAGATACAGGTATGGGTATACCCACCCCAAACCTGCCCTATTTACATTCGTAATCAAGAGCCAAGCACATGTCAATACAAACAAACACACTTAACCCCAATTCTACTATCAAGAATTAAGAAAATAGATAATTAAACTAACCTATTAACATTAGACCATACTAAATAAATTTTATGATCAAATTTTATCTAATTTAATATTGACCATAATTTTGAGTTAATATATCTATTTTTATAAAATACTTAATATACATATAAATAGTAATTACATTCTCCCATTTATTTCGTATAAATTAGATTTTTTGTTTGAATGAACGTTATAATGAAAATAATGAATGGGTAGTGGTGACATTCCCTCACCATTTTTGAGAGTTATCTTCCATGTATTTCAATGCACTAATTTTACCTTCAACTTTAACTTCATAAATAAGCCCAACACTTATTTTAGGTCCAACATGCAATGTGAAACTTCTCAACAAACCATATGTATACAAATCACCAAATGAGAAAAAATCACAACACATTTTATTACAATCAAACAATCATGTATTATGTAATACAAACACAAAATGGGTCCAACGCCCATATTACACACATGATCCTTAAATTTACAAAGTGGCATGCCCTTAGTCAAAGGATCAACTAACGTAGAATCAGTCCCTATGTGTTCTATGATCACTTTACCCTAAGAAACATATTCCTTTATCTTCAAATACATAATGCCAATATCATTGGAATGGCTACCACTCTTATTATTCCTTGAGATAAATACAATAACTGAATTATCACATTCAAGCCTCAATGACCTAGAAATAGAGGCAACTAATCTAAGACCAGAGATAAATTTCTCAACCACACACCATGTTTTGTAGATTTAAATGATGAAATGAGTTCAACTTCCATGATAGAAGTAGAGATATAATTATGTTTCTTACTCTTCCAAGAAATAGCTTAATCAGCTAACATGAATATAAAATCTGATGTAGACTTACGTGAATCTACGCAATCAACAAAGTCCAAATTTTTGAGTAGCTGACTAATTCCAAATGCTTAGTTTTATGATATATAAACATGTAATATCTTGTGCCCTTCAAGTAACGCATCACTTTCTTTGTAGCCTTGCGATGTTAAACTCACGTGTTACTTTAGAATCATCCCAATACCCTAATTACATATGTAATTTTAGGTCTTATTGAAATGTTCCAAAAATTTTTTATTTTAAAAATTATAGATAAATAATATTTTATTAGGAAAATATTTTAATAAATTATTTTTATTAAAATAAAAGGAAATTTATTTGGGAAAATTAATAAGAAATTTTAGAAATATTTTAATTAGAGAAAATTTGGGTATTTTAACTAATTAAAGATTTTAAATTGGAAATTAATTAAATAACTTAATTTATTCAAAATAAGAAGGAGAAAATAGCCTTAAAATAATATGATGAGGTGGGGAGGAGCTAAAAGAAATAAAGAGGGTGGAGTGATTATGAAAAAGTGAAAAAAAGCCTAAGTGCCTTATGATTCATGGGTGAAAAAAATAAAAGGATAATAGAAATAAAATGAAAGGTTGGAGTAAATCTTTGCATAGGAAAAGGTGATTTAAGAGTTAAGCATGGTGAGGGAAGAGTATTTTAGGTGATTGGAGTCCATAGGTGAAAAATAGTATACGGGTTAGTAGACATGTGCATGGGAGGCTTATCTAAGGTTTGTAGGAAAAGCCCTAAGTGGGGAAAGTGTGTGGAGAGGGTGATGGTGAGTGGTTGGAGTAAAGATTGAGACTAGGAGGGTGTTTTATGAAGGGGGATGAGTCAAGTGGAAAGAAGGGTGGAGTGTGTGGATGAAGGGATGGTGTAAAAGAAAGGAGAAGTAATAGGGTTTGGGGTGGCCAACTAGGGTTTTCATTATCACATCTGAAAGATGGGAAGTAAGGTTGTGATATTTGGGTGTGGGTTGAGTAGAGTGATAGTGTTGAAAATGAAGGGAACATGGGTTATGTATGATGAGGAAAGGTTAGGGCTACATAGGCCAGATTAAGGTTTCTAAGGAAAAATCCTAGTGGATGATGGTGAGCTAAGGTGGAGAGATGAAAAAGTGGGCCTAGACTCACATGTATGGGGGATTGGATCTCATGGTGAGTAGGGGAAAATGGTATAAGAGGCCTTGGAGTTCTGAGGAGTGTAGAGGTCCCAAGATATGGAATCGGGTCATTCAGGAAGTCTAGGATGTGAGTCAGAAGTACTTGGAGGGTATGTATCTTTGGGTGGGGTTACATGTGGAATAAGACACGAGTACAACGCTAATTACTTAAAGTGAAAGATTACCGAACTAGACCCAGGTTAGAGTGTTTTCCAGTCCACCCGCTATAATAGTGGCCAGGAGCCTTCTTGCCCTATGGTGTATTCTAGTTCACTGGCTATAATAGTAGCCAGGCACGTTTTATCCTAAAGTATCATTTCCGGTCCACTGGCTATAATAGTAGGGGTTTTGAGCTTGATAAACCAAATTTTATATGGTAATAAATTATAGAAAAGACACTAACTACTTACAGTGGAACATCACATAAGTCGGGGACAGGTTGGGATGATTTTTGGTTCACCGAATATAATAGTGGCCAAACGCGTTTTGCCTTTGAATATCATTTTCAGTCCACCGGCTATAATAGCGGGATCCCCATACTCACGTGGGTATAATTTGAGAGATGTGTAAAGACAAAATTAGCCTATGTATTAATAATGATAGTGAATATGAATAAAATACTGTATGCATCATCTACCTTTTTTGTGTTTACATGGTATTAACCATACTCAATACGTAGCGTATTAATCACCCCTTTCATGGGTGTTACTCATTCCCATGAGCAATGGCTCTTCCAAAGTTTGTATAGGTAGGAGACGATGCCTGTGATAACTTTGATGCTTACAATGCCTTAGGTGTGACTAAGTGATGGCCTGATGTACTTGTTATGGGGTCCGAGAGGGTGTTGTCCAAACTTACCCTTATCTGAGTTTCCTATTGTTTTATTTACCATTTTAAATCCCCCATAGGGGGCGTTATTGCATTCGCTTTCCATTTCTATATCAACTTTAACATTTGCGCACTTTGTTTTATTTATAAAATGTTGGAACTATTGTGGTTTTACTTATTACTCATATTAATATCTTTAAATTTTCTATCCTTATAGTTGGTATGAGATTTACCAGGGATCAATCTTGTGTCAATCATGGTGGAAGCACCTTTTGTTTTAGTGTATGATTTTCTACATAAACAAAAATTTTTAACTTTGAATTTTGAAGGTGTTACACGGTTAGCTCGAACTAAATATAATTTAGGTTCCAAATTATTCTACTATTTAAAGAAAACATTCCAAGTAAGTAAAAGATATAAAGTTGGTTCCTTAAGGGACAAATTCTTATGTTATTATTGTTGTTTTGGCCCATGAAATTTTAAGTCTAAATATCAAAGAAATGAGTCAAAGTTGTGCACTATAGTAAGACTCATTTTAGAAATTCTTCTTCTTCTTCTTATTGTTATTTAAATTTTATAAAATCAAAGTTTATTAAACACAATTAAGGGTGTTACACCTTTCCACTTTTTCAATGATGGGATAATGTATGCTTGTTTTAAATGCAAGTGTGATAGTTGAGCAACAATATGCTTCTGAGTTTAAATCGTATTAAGTGTAGTGAGTTGACGTATGTATAATCTTAAAAAGTGATTTCATAGCCCTTTGGAGGCATGTTTGAGTGAAGGGTTGTGTGTTGCTTAGTGTTGATTTTATTGGATTGTGGAAATGACATATGTATTCTAAAAATTATTACTAATTTTTGTGTATGTATGAAATAAATATTTAGACAAATAGCTTCAAGATGTCTTCTAAAATAAGATTTAAAATGGATATATTCTTGTTTATTATGTGATTGTATTATCACCAAACAACAATATCTAGCATCCTCAACTATTTATTTCCTAGTGAATAGGTTCAAGCAGGGTTTAATCCCTCAATAAGTAATAATATTATAAAAACCAAACAATACCTAAGTCTACAGGTAGATTTTTTTTATTAGAAAACATGGTCTAGATAAATTTGAATGTATTTTGAACCGTAAGCTAATTATATTATATATTTTAAATTTAAATTTTTTATTATAATTATAAAACTAATATAAACTATTACTTCGATGAGTAAGATTATTGGTCAGATCAGTAAATCTGTTGTAAGGCTGGTTCTATCAACGGCCTGACTTTTAAAAGTACGTTCTAAACTATCAAAGTGGCTAGTTAGCCTACGCAGTGGAAGCGAAGTGTACCTATCACTATCAGCTAACTAACACTCTTTCCGTGGACTGAAGTGTCAAACATCACAGAGCCGGCCGTTGAGGAGTCGATCGAGATTATTCAGTGAGACCGACTCCGAAGTCCGAACACTGAGATCACAGGCAGAGAGAGAGAGTGCCTTGAAACAAGCTAGCAGTTCCGTCGAGCCGGCAGTTTCTGTCTTCTACCACATCTAAGTAGCTAGCTTGTGACTAATTAGTAGCAGTATTGATCTCTATAAATTAACAACGGAGGATTGAGCGCCGAGTAATTTTAGCACATATATGGAAGACGTCGGAGACCATCAAAAGCCTCTGTTGCAATCGCCATTGGTTCCATCCATCAAGAGAAGAGGTACGTACGCTAAGCTTCTCACTCTATCGACTGATGGTTGTCTTCCGTTTTCTCTCTTGTATATGTGAATAATGGATCAGTAGTTCAGTACCACCAACCACTGGTAAATCGTCCTTAGAATTGATCGACCATCAGTGGATAATTACCTTTTTTTTGCCCTTTTTTTAAATTTCCTTAAAGATAATTCCTGGTAAGTTCGGCCTTTTCCTTTGGGGATTGAAGATGAATCGCAAATTTGCGATTGTGAAGCTTATAAAATTTTATTTAGTTATTTCTTAGATCTTTGTGGCTTATAAGATAGAAAACTGCATTCGCGCACAGATGAAGAGACGGAGTACATATCAGTACCACAATGGTTTCCGTCCGAAATGCCGTGTCCATAAAAATAAATATTTAGGTTGGGGAAATCCAGGTAAATTTCATAGTAAATTACAAATTATTATTTTTTTACTATTTTTTTATTCTATTAAGGTTAGGTATATTTTTTTATACATATTAAGTCAAATTTTAGATTAATTTTTCTCTTATACCTTTTTTACTATGACAAATTCTATTTTACTTTATCTTTTCATATTATCCTCACCAAATAAATTCCTCCCTCTATAATAATAATAATAATGCATAATACTATCATAAAAAAATATTTTAATTATTCTTAAACAATGGATGTAGAATCTTTGACGAATTAGTAGTGTCGTGTATATAATTTGAGTGGACAAGAAGTACTTTGCCGATTTCAACCTTTTTACCCTTAATTTTCCATTATTCCAAACAAAGAGAGACTAAGGAAAAAATTATTATGTCTTGAAAAAAAAAGTAAAAGATATAAAAATAAAAATTAGTCTTTAATTTTCTAGGAGAACAATATTTTTTTAATAAAAAAAAAGTGTTAAGGGTCTTTCGTTGAATGGTGATGAAAGCTTGAAATAATATTTTCGTTTGGTGACTTATAGAAGTAATTAGACAATGCATATGAACGTTCTTTTGACTTGCATTCAGCACCTTCTTCTTATTTATTTATTTATTATTAAAATAGCATATTTAACAAATTTTAAAAAGGTTAAAGTGAGGAATTGTTACGCGCAGACACAAAAAGATCATGAACGCAGTACGAGAGGCATTTGGACCTCGGATCTTTAGGCACCCGTCATTCAGTCTTTAATCCCTTACGTTCATATATCCTACTTTAAAAAAAAAAAAAACTAATACCTCTTTGGCTGTCTTAATTTATGAACACTATATAATAAATTATGATAAAACTTTTTCTGTTATTAAAATATTATAAGTTTCGTCACACACACAGAGATGACCGTTTATGTTATCCGATATCTATTTATTTGATCTGATATCCAAAACGATCCGATCCGAAAAAGTAAATAATCTATTCGATTTGTTTTTTTTTTTCAAATCAAACATCCGATCCGGTCAACGAAAATTCAAACAAACTAAATATTTGATCCAAAAAATACAGATAACATTTGATCTCAAGAAAAATATTTATACATTTTTTTTATAATTTTTTTATTTTATATATCACTGTATATAAATAAATTTAGATGTGTGTGTGTATATAATTTTTACTTACTTTATTTATTATTTGAGGCAAAATTTAATTTAGTTGAATTTATATTTTTAATATAATCTCTTTTTAGATATTTATAACAAAAAAAAATACTTTATGTGTCGATAGACTCCACCCATCCCTTCCTTATTTTAGTTTTAATATCAGATATTTGTTGATCAAGTTGGATATTTGCTCAGCAAATTAGATAATATTAAATATGTTTGTGATGTAGTGGTTTTTTTATATTTGAAATTTTATTCGAATAATATCGGTTATATTTGATATCTGATCCGAAAATTCGGATATCCGAAGTTTCAAATTAAATATCAAATATTATTTTCAAATATCAGAAATATAGGATATCCGATAACCAAATATTCGAAATATAGGATATTTGAACCGTAAACAACCCTACACACATATATATTATTGAATAATTTGATGGAGTTATCTTTTTAAATAATTATGATGAATTAAATAATCTACATGAATAAAGTAATAAATTCTTGTGCATGTTTTAGATTTAAATATTTATTTTTTAATTATAAATTTATTTATAAAATATAATAAAATAATTGATAACCGACCGTTAATATTCCTTCAAACACATACTATATTTGTCAAGAGAACCAGAGTAGTACACTAAACATAGCTTCTACCTTCTACTGGTAAACAAATTAATTATTTCCTCTCAGGGAGAAAAATAAATACAAACAACAAATATTTCGCCGTCGATATCAATTTTATTCGACTATTCGTCATGTGGCGCACGGATGGTCTACAACCACAATCCACAAGTGCGAATAGGTTGGAATGTTGGCTGCTCCAACATGTAAAGCCAACGCAGCTAGACGCCCTGGCTGGCCGCGGAAGGCCGTTAGGTTGGATATGGGCGGCAAAGTCAACTCAAAATTCTTGGTGCCACCGGAACCCTTTATAGCGAATAACCAAACTTTCGTTCTTTTTAGTTCTATTATTGGCTAATAAAAGGTTTTCCTTTTCGCTATACATTATTGTTTTAAAAAAAGGACCAATCATCGAACTTATATCATGATTTATTTAATAATTTAGTGGTCAAATCAATAATATATATTAGATAAAAAGTTATAAAAATATATAAAATATTAAATTGCATATAAATTTAATTGACTTCGAATAAGTTTTTTAATCGTTTTGCCTAACCTATTTTTAAATTGATTCACAAACTTTTACTGGTTCGATTGATTCATTATGAATTTAATCATTTCTGTACTCCTAAAAATTGATATATAATATCTAACTAGTAGCTTAATCAATTTATTAGTTGGACCGTCAAATCCGATCCAAAATTTTAAATTATGGCATAAACCATCCAATATTTAGTAGAAGCAAATGGCTCCAATTATTTTGAATTAATTAAAGTTAAGACAAAGCACAAATGCACTAAAGATGACAAAAATGTGATTAGTGGAGGTAAGCTTTAAATAAATATCAACCATCATTCAAAGATGGCAAAAATGTGATTAGTGGAGGTAGCCCAAAAAGTTACCAATCCCTTTAAGTGTCCAAGAGAAGGAGGATGAAAGGCATTTTCAGATTCAAATCGGCGCAGAAGGCCTAGGGATAGGGGGTGTTGACCAAGGAATGGAGGTGACGGTGACCGATAGTGAGGGATTTTCTTGTCGATAATGGAGGTGGCGGAGACCTGATAAAATTAAATTTAATATTAATTAGTTATGATAATAATAAAAAAATATACATGTCTTATTAGTTTTTAAAAATTTTTAAAAATATATTATTGTTTAAATTTTACTTATTTTTTCTTATTTTTATTGTAAACTTAATTATTCACCAAAATTATTATAATTTTGCATATTTTTTCTTGTAAAAATACAACATTAAAAAGGCATATAAAGAAATAATAATTAAAATTACATTATTAATCACATACTTACATGAATTTAAATTTAATACTTGCTTAAGAAGTTAATGAGTGAGATTAATTTGGGTAGTCAATATTTGATTTAACCTAAATTCAAAGTGATTCGATCTAGGATTAACTTGGCCTGAATCTAACCTAACCCATCAAAATCTAAAAATACCTGATTCGTCAAGTTAACCAAAATCTGACCCATTAAATTAACTTGAACACAAAATCACTTACTTCGGTCTAAACCTAACCTAATAGGGAAACGTAATAGGTTTAGGGCTAGTACGCCTAATCCCATACCAAATAATGAAAACCATACCTAATTTGTACATGTATCCCGAATAGATGTCCGCGTCCATATCTATATCTATTGGATATCTGTTATCTGATAGATAATCAGTTTACCTGTTAATAGATATTATCCAACATATACACCCAATTAAAGTTAAACCAGATGACAATTTTAACCTTAATTTATACTATATTTATTTTAAAATTAAGGATAAAGAGGTAATTATATATTTGGGTATGGGATGAAAAAAATTAAAGTTACTATATTATCTATCACGTTCGAGTACGAATACGGGTATAGTAATTATACTATACGGATGATGAAAAGATGTTACACTAATAGTAGTGAGACCCCAGATCAAATATTTGGGTATAACAAGTCTCCCTTTCAAGAAGAGATATCACAAAGGGTAATCTTCGCGGGATTGAATTTTAGAACATTAAGTCAGGAAGATACAATAAGATTGGTTAGCACGGTAAATAAACAGAGTTGACTCGTGAACTTTTTGAGCTCGACTTGTTCATTTAACTAAATGAGCCTAGCTCGATATTTATTTTAAGATTTTTTAATAGATAAGTCCAAACTTATGCATGAATTATTTAGGTTTAAGCTCATTTATAGTACAAAACCTTGTAAATTTGATTTGCTTACCACAAAATCTCACCAACTAGCATGGTTTGGCTTGATTCATTTACAATCCAAGGATTGTTTGCCCCTTTCTTTGAGTAGAAGACTCATGAGGCAGCGATGGACAATGTGAATAGCAAGGCACCTGACCAGGAATTTTTAACTTTTTGTTCTTAAAGAAGGTGCGGCCTTTAGCTCAAGCTAATATTTTATAATTATTTCAAGAGTTTTAGGACTCCGATTGTTTCCCCTAATAACTGAATGCAACGTTTATGAGTATGATTCTAAATGTCCCTTAATTGTGTTAGTTGAAAGAGTTCCGGCCTATTAGCATGGTGGGATGTTTGTATAAGGTGTTAGTAGGTTGACTTAAAGGTATAATGAGTGAGATAATTGGGCGATCCCAATCCAATTTTGTGAAAAAAATATATTATGGACAATGTTTTATTGGCCAACAAGACGCTAGATTTGTGCAAGAGGTTGAGGCAAGGGTCGATCATTTTCGACCTAAATATTCACAAAGCTTATGATAGTCTCAACTGTAGGTTCTTGTACTGCATCTACCTTAGTGCTCATAAATGGGTCATCGACTATGATATTTCAATTTCAGTGCGTCAAATACCCATTGTCGCCATTCCTTTTCAACTTCATGTCTAAAATCTTGAACTTAGTTGTTGAGTAGGCAATGGGGCTAGGTTTGTGGAGCAGGATCAAGGTGGGTTGGTATAATTTTTAGTTTAGCCTTATTAGTATGTAAACGATACTATTTTGTTTTCCCTTACAGCAGAGGTGTTTTTTTCCTTTTACCATTATTAAGGCAACTCTTATTCCTTTTAATATTGCGTCGGGGCTCAAGGTCAATTTCAATAAGAGTTTGATCATTAGTATTGAAATAAATTTCAATTGGAATCTGGTGTAAATCCCTTCACGGTAGGCTCACCCCCAAGGTTGACACAACTCCTTCGATCCCGTGCACTCGAAATTGAAGGAATGAAATTCGTAAAAACAATGCCCAGATCTATTGAATTTTGAAGAGAGTTCGGGTGTTTAGGTCTTGGTAAAGCTTTGGTTTTTTTTTACACAAAAATTTCCACTGGAAACCAAAAAGTAATTTTTATATTAATAATAAAATCGAGAAAGTGGAAGAGTGGAACATTTCCCACTCTTCACACGACCATTCAAAATTTCGGAAAAAAGAAAAGATCGGGCCTGTTTGGACACCCACACCCAGCCCGGACTGGACGGGCGGTGGCGTGTGCTTGTGTATGGTATATAGTCCAGCCCACTGCCCATACAAAACAGCTCAAACTCAATACTCAAACAAGCCAATGGGTATGGGGATATAAAACCAGCATAAATTTACTATTCACCACCAATGTGGGACAAGAAAAAGGCAACAACAACATTTAGCAATGCTGAATAATTTGCCATTGTACCAACAGGTATAAACATGGAAATTAGATGGGTAGAGGAGACATCAAAACGGTTTCATTGTAGAGTGGGAACCCTTTCTTTTGTTTATCTTGGTGTTCCGATAGGGGGAAACGCGTCAAGGATGGAATTATGGGAGACAATTATCAAGAGGATTAGGAACATAATTGCTAGTTGGATTATTATTTGTTGGCGGGAGATTAATGTTTATCAAGGTAGTTCTTTCAAGCATCCATGTTTATTAATTGTCTATTTTTTGTATTTCAGTAATCGTTGCTTAATAAATGAAAATATTGATGAGAGGGTGCCTTCTCAGTGGTGGAGCGTACTTATAAAGAAATAAGAACCCAATAAGTTGGTCCCTGGTGACCTTGGCAATAAAAGATGGTGGGTTGGGGTTGTCAATCTCACCGGCAAGAACCAAGCACTACTAATAAGGTGGATTTGGAGATTCATGAAAGACAAAATAGAAATGTGGTGTCATTGATTTGAGCGAAGTATACAGTAGGAAATTCAAACTTCCTACTAGAATGGGAGGTACCATGACAAGGGGTACTTAGAAACATATATGTTAGTATACATATGATAATAATGAATTTCAGGCTCTAGTTGGAGACATTTTTTGAATGCATGTAGGATCAAGTGCCCTTACATAGTGTTGGTTCGATCTATGGATCGAAAACAAGCCATTGAAGGACCTTTCTCCAAGGTTAGTTACTATAGCTAAAAATAAGTGATGCACGATTGAGAACATGGCCATGTGACAGGACAATGGATGCCGCTAGTCTTTTACGTAGCATCGACCATTATTTGCTTGGGAAGAAGATTTAAAGCATTAACTCCTAGTTTCTTGGAAAGAGTACAGTTGAATCCTAAGCACAGGGATACGATTGTATGGGTACATAATAAAAGAGGTAAGTTCTTGTCAAAGTTTGCTGCACTAGTTCTTATTGGTATGGTAAGAGAGCAAGTATGTGAAGCTCGGAGAATGGTATATGGTGAAACCTGATGCCTTATTATATTGTAATATTCTCTTAGTAGGCAGTATTGGATAGGGTTAGGACTTGTAAGAACCTGGTCTTGCACAGGATTCTCAGAACTTTAGAGGCATACTAATATCTTTGTGATGATGAAGTGAATGATTCTACTCACCTGTTTTTGCATTGCCCCTATGCACATAATATTTGGTCAAGATGGTTAAATTTGTGCTTAGTCAGTTGGGTATTCCCTAAGTTTGTGGCTGAAATAGGTATGGAAACGGGGTGGGTCGGGAACGGGGACCCCATCCCCATCCCCGAACCGGACCCGATCCCCGTTATTTTTTTATCGGGGATTCCCCATACCCGACCCGATCCCCGATCTATTTTCCATCCCCGATTTTTTTTTGATAGTTTAGCAGTTAGACAAAAGCATCAAACACAGCTATGAGGTTTGAGATAAGGTAAAAAGACTCGAAAGTCCACACAACCACCCATAAAAGAGAAAAGCTCCGAAGGAGATCAAACTACAGGACGATCAAGATCAAATAAAGCCAACGTCGAGTGATCCTATACTCAGCCTAGGCATTGCAACTGATGTACAATATCATCGACCCTATAGTCACCCATATGTTGACCGTCTTTTAACCATAAAGCCACCCTAGTCTTGACCAACATTGAAATCCAGTTCAGGCAAATATTTGCATTGTCAAACACCGCTTTATTTCCAACTCCCAAATGGTTCCAACAACTGCAAAAAAGGCCGCAACCCAGATTTTCCCTTTTATACCTTTCCATCTCACTCTTAGCCATGCTGTGAAGGCCATATGAGTGTTTTCCGGCATTACCCAATTGAATCCCATCCAGCAGCAAATGTCATTCCATAGTCTCCCCGTGAGCCTGCAGTGCAGAAATAAATGCGAGACAGTTTCCACTTCTGATCCACAGAAAGGGCATAACGCATCCCTAGTCGTGATGAGCTGTAACTTTGCGAGTTTATCCTTTGTGTTTAGCTTTTGTTGAATCACGAACCAGGTCAACAGTTCAATCCTTGGTGGCGCTATACCGATCCAGACTTTTCGACCGTTTTCCTTTATTTCTACCTCCCCTACATTTCCTCTGAAGTGGGCTTCACAAAAGGATTTGACTGTATACACCCCACTGTTGTCATGATCCTGTAGGATGTTATCTCTCTTATGCTCTTGTTCCTCTTCCCATACAAACAGTCTTCTTCTCCAAATGATACTCCAGTTCCAGAACGCTCCGTCCCAAACTCCCATGTTTGCCACTTTTTCGTTTTGCTGACAGGAAATAGAGAAAAGCCTTGGGAACCTTTCACGCAAGTTGCCATGCCCCGCCCAATTGTCATGCCAGAAACTAATCTTTCCCCCATCCCCTAATCTTATCTTGATGCCTTCCACAAGAAGCTTGCTATCACGGCCTCGATTGACGATGTCCCCCCCAAGTAGTCTTGCCTCTGTCAATCCCCGGGACTTCTATTATTCCATTCTGAACCTTTGGATACACCGCCTCGATAACTTGTTTCCATAAGGCTCCCTCATCGGTAAAGAAACGCCACCACCATTTTCCATCCCCGATTTATTCCTCGTTCTTAAAACCCGACCCGATCCCCGAAACCCGACTTTATACCCAATCCCCGATCTCATCCCCGATCCTCAAACTATTTTTTTATATTATATTTTTAATTTATATTCTATAAAAAAATTATATATATATATTATATATATATAATTATATAAAAATATATATATATAAAATTTCGGGGCGGGTTCGGGGATGGGGACCCCAAACCCGTCCCCGCCCCGTCCCCGAAAAAATCTCCGTTAAGAATCCTCGAATCCGAACCCGATCCCCGAATTCTCTTCCCGAACCTGAACCCGAACGGGGAATCCCCGACGGAGCCCCGAACCCGCGGGGAAAATTGCCATCCCTAGGCTGAAAGCTTGGTCTAATGATCTTATAGGGCACATGAATCAACTATAAAAAGATATGGCTTGCTGCTTTCTTCATAATATTCTGGTTGGTATGGAAAGAACGAAATGCAAGATTTTGAGATCATACTACATCAACACCGGAAAAGTTTTCACCATGGTCTTGTTATGCCTCGGGTGGTGGATTAAGAGTTGGGAGCCAACATTTTTGCACAAAGCAAACAAAGTATCGAGGACGCTTATTTGCTGCTTAATTTTAAACATGTTAGAGGAGATATTTTGTCCGAACCTTGGGAACTGCCGCATGTCAGGAGCATTAAGTGGAACGTATAGGAGGAGTGCTATAGGATTGACACGGGCAGTTTAAGTGTCGATTTTCAATCTCTGTGGATCAATCAAAGATTAATGTTGCAGAGGTAGCAACCATCTATCAAGCAGTTTTAGTACACAAGGAGTGGCTTCGCCATGTTAAGATTGAAATAGAATATGATTATGAGAATGTAGTGAAGTGGTGTTCAGACCCATCCAATGGACCATGGCAGGTTAATATTTGGCTAAATTTCATTAGTCATCGAAGAGTAATATTGCAACATAGGTTTAAAATCCAACAAAACAGAACTAAAAAAATAAGGAAAAAGAAATTATCGAATCGTCTCTGTTGTGCTGTGGAAGACCACTGCCTTGAAGCAAAATTCCAGTAGGACCGAGGTGTAATCCCTTTTCCATCTCTCCTCCAAGGTTAAAGAAAACGAACTTTCGATACTTGCACTCAAAACCGAAAGATATGGAAATCAAATAAACAATTGCCTAGATTCTTGAAAATAATGTTCAAAAGAGGAGGCTGTAATCAGAACAATTTTTTTGTATCAAAACCGAACCCAAAAACCTCTTATATATATGGTATAATAACCCAAAACAACAACCATGATCCCAAAAGAATAGCTCCACTAATTGAACATTTCAAAGCACGTTCGATCTTCCTAGAAAAAATTGCAACAAAATATGAAGAAGTTAGATAAGGAGAAATTGGTTTAAAAAAAAAATCCCGCAAAAGATATAAGATAGTCAGAGCTGTCTAAATTAATGACCCACACCCCCACAAGCCTGGACCAGACCAGCGGGCACACGTGTAGTTCATGGTCTAGTCCAAACTCAACACACAAAACCAATACAAACTTTTATCTCAAACAAGTCATTATGAGTGTGGGAATATAAACCTTCCCAAAACCAATTCTTCCACCAATGTGGGATATTGCAAAAGGCAATAACTTCAATTTGCCATTGCCTTCAACAGTTATTGGGGACACACTCGGTAGAATGTGAAGATCACATATAGAAGACACGATTCTAATGGAATATCAGATGGTATTGTGAAACATGGCATTTTTCGGGTGCACCCCTTCATTGCATGGTTTTAATATAGGCATCTTCCAACACTGTCATGGAGGGATGCTGGCATAGGGAGGTTTGAATTGCTTTGTTGGGGGAGGACGGGATGTTTTCAAGTTGGAGTGGGTGTGGGAGATGTACTCAGCTTCAGAAGGGAAGAATGCCTGATGTGGCTAGCAAAGGCCACAAATGCATCTACATACATAGTTGTTCAGTGTATGGAAGCCGAGCGATTGAAGTTTCATTTGCCGCTGATAATCTATCTTTTTTAGTAGGCATTTTCATGTTTCCATGGCCAAGTAGCGGTGGCTAATTTATTTTTACCTGTCACCTGTATGCCCCCTGTATCATGGGAGTCAATAGTTTGTCTTGGCAGAAGGGGTGGTGATGTAGTGGGCTAACCGGGTGGGAGACTATTTGCTAGCATGTTTATTTGAATTTTGCCGAAGCAAATGATTAGTGGCTCTTTTATACCCTTCCTAAATGGTAATGGAAGAGGTTGGGACGATGCTCGTGGGGCAAAATTTTTCCTAGTTAATAATATTTCTACTTATCAAACAAATTGTTGAAAGCATTTGTGTGTGTCACTATATATATATATACCTTTAATAACTCAAATCGTTTGCTTCATTGTGTCTTTTTTTTTTATTCTCACTTCACCGAGTTTTTTTTCCTTCAAAGATTAATGTGTCAATTTTAATGAGATTAACATCATTAATAAGTCAAAGAGCTTCCTAACATTATATTTGATCATTCGTTTCTATAGTTATATACTAATGGACATTCTTAATGTTAAAATTGTGGGTGATTTTTCACATTTATTATAAAGAATACTAGAATTAACACTCAAGTGGATTGGGTCAATATAGGGTTTATGTGGGTTGAATTTGGAACTACTCAATCTTTTATCCTTTTAGGTTAGATTTGGGTTAATGTTGTTACATTTCTGATTATTTAAACCTCTCGAGTTGGATTGTATTTAAGTTAAATGATTTTGGATTTATATATTTTTAGGTAATTTTACCTCTCATATCCAATTCAATTCAAGTTCGAATTATTTTATGCTTCAACATTCTCATAACATATATATATTTTCATATTAAATTCTAATTCTAATAAGCTTGGATTATTCTATTGTTCAATCTGCGTTCGATTTAAGTCACAATCATACCATTTTAGAGGGTGATCAAGTTAAGTTATTTTGAATTATAGTTACTTACATCTTTTTGCTTTTATATAAGTTCAAGTTTGTTTGAATGTCAATTTATCCACGTTCAATCATTTACTTTCTATGTCATTGTTTTATCTTTCTTTGCTAATGATGGGTCAAGTGATTAAGCTATTTTAAATTTTTTAGAAGTGTGTTTACTTTTGTAAAAGTATTTTTATTTTATATATCTAATTTTTAATGAAGAATGTTGAAATAGTTTTCCATTAAAAATTGAGATAATGTTGATTTATTCATATAATGAAACTATGTTTAAATTAAAAAAGTTAAAAGAATATATATCTATCTTGACATTAGAAGTAATAATGGTGCTGATTAGAAACAATGATCATGATAATGGTGACAACAAACAACAGTAATAAGAAAAAAATTAATGACAAAGTTAATAATAATAATAATAATAATAATAATAGTAATAGTAATAACATATCATTAGTAATATAATAATAATAATAATAATAATAATAATAATAATAATAATAATAATGATGATGATAGTAATTATAATAATATTTGTAGTAGTAGGAGGAGGTGAAATAATATTTGTAATAATAATACCAATTGTCATTCCAGACACTCGGTGTATTTCTTGATAATAGTAATTATAATATTTATACTTTTAATAATATTAATAATAGGAGTCATTAAAAAGGAAAAATAGTAATAATACTTGTAGTAATAATAATAGCAGTAAAATAATAGTAATGATGATGATGATACATGTAGCATTAGGAAGAGAAGGATTATAGTTATAGTAATAGGAATAGTAGGAGAATGAGGAGTACTTGCAATAAGTATATAATAACAGCAAAAATAACCTTTTAAATGATAATAGTAGCAGTATTGGTAATAGTAATGACTAGTAACAATAATAATAATTCTATGTTTATTCTAAATATCAAGTCTCGGATATTTATTGAATTGAGTTCAATATACTTCAAATTTATATTATTTTAGATTGTATAATAAATCTTAAATAGATTTATATTTTTTTATATTATGATACTAAATTTTGGATAAGTATCGGATATACAAATGTCGGATTGTACTTTTTAATTTGAATTGGATTAATTTTTTGATCAATCAAGTCAATTTTAATTTATATCGGATTAAATTTTATTAGTTCTAAAAACTAATGGCCTAAAGATTGTCAATTTTAGTTATATTAGATTAAATGCACTTGTTATACGTAATATATTGTATTGGAGTGGTTTTAGAAAATACAAATATATTTTTATCGTATAAAAGATATCATTAAATTTTTATATAAAAAAATTATTTAAAAAAATTAAAGTCTACTTTCTAATTTTATTCTTATTTTTTAATCCTATATATATATATATATTAAATATTTTATTATTTTGTAATAAAAGATATAATTATAATTTTAAAAATACTTTTAATACTTTATTAAAAAAATATAAATTAATAAAATATTTTTTTAGTGCGGACGAAGTAATATTTTTTCTTGCCGCTCTCTCATTTTAGATTGATCAAATACAAATAAACTATTGAACTCCCAATATCTCCCGTTAATTATGATTATCGAGCGAAGAATACCTATCTCAGGTCATGTCATATATTTTCTTTCCTTGGTACCTTTTTTGTCAACCATACGAGAGGTAGATTATTGCATTTAAGGGCCTGTTTGGTATGGGAGGAATATGATGGAAAAAATTACTTCCTATTTTGTATCTTTTATATTAAGTATTTCATAATAATAAATATATTTTTAATAAAATACTCATTTTAGATCAAATTAAGATCTAAAATGGGTATTCATTAGAATAAAAATATTTAATTTTAACTAAATTATATAAGATATATAAAATATAGGGATAATTTTTCTACCCCAATTATCCCCTAACCAAAGAAGCACTAGATGAATTATTCTTCTTTCTTCTGTTATGTACTACGAATGACTGCAAATAACTCAGCTCGTAAAATGTAGAGACATATGAACATTAAAGTTTAATAAGAATATTTAAACAAATAGTATCAACAGTCACAAATTAAAACAAATATATGCAAAATATAAAAAATATATTAATATTCACTTTTTTCTGACAAAGCTTTATGAAAATTACCCGAAACAATACTACTTAATGAAGATCTAAACTTGAAATATAAACACTCATGTTAATTCGTACATAAAACCGTAGATATGATATTACAAAGAGGTCTAAGAATTTAATCATGGGGAGCTACATGAACTATCAAATTAATTCACATATTATCCTACTTCCTTTGTATAATAATTCCTTTTTTTATAATGATTTCTTTTTAATTTTGAAATAATAGTATTTAACTTAACAAAAGATATTAAATTCGTTCCATATGTTGCATTTCCGAACAAACCATTCAACATTTGGAGATGGTAACACAATGTGATATATGTGTTAAACTAAATTTATGACATGAATTATAATCAAATTAATATATATATATATAATTCATGCACACTCCATACAAAAATGTGTGAAATCCTAATACATATTATAAGCATTAAATATGAGAAATTTAATTGTACAATACTTATTACGGATCTTTAGAAAAGTACCTCCAACTCCCTTTTTTTTCATCAAAACTAATGGTGCGTACTTATAACGAAGAACTAGAATAGCGATATTCTTTATATTTCTTTGTTTTATTAGATTTCACACATAAATTACTAGAAAAATTGAAGAGACTAACCTCTTTCGGTCTCTCTAATAGATGCATGTACGTATATGCTTGAGAAGGGACTTTTGTTTATACAGAAAAGAGAAGAAAATGCACCATCCCATTGTCTACACTAAAAGCGACCGTGCAAAGTGTGTGTAGTTAGTTATGGTATCCAACTCTCATTTTTCCTCTTAATTTCAAATTCAGAATTTGAGATAATTAATTATTTCTTTAATTAAATTATCTCTTTTATTTTTCTCTTCACATGACACACACACATACTTGTATCCAATAATAGCTTAATTCTAATTCTACCATCAAGAATTAGATAAAGAGATATAGATTTGAAAGAATTGTTCGACCTGGTTCTCATTTAGTTGTAGTGGATTATATACAACGTTATCTGAGAAGCTGTAGGCTATAATTATGGCTATATATCTGCTTGACTAAATCAAGAGAATATGCTAACTACTAATGAGTAAAAGTAACAGATTATTTACATTTTGACGTAGTCTAATACGCCCCCATAGTCGAAACGGGAGGATGAACGTTGAGACTATCGCGAAAATCATCAAATAGCTGCAGCGGAAGACCCTTAGTGAAAATGTCAGCGATTTGATATCGTGAAGGGACATGTAGAACGCGGACTTGACCACGAGCAACTTTCTCACGTACAAAATGTATATCCATTTCTATATGTTTAGTTCGTTGATGGTGGATGGGGTTACCAGAGAGATACACCGCACTGACATTGTCACAATATACAAGTGTAGCTTTGGAAACAGGACAATGGAGCTCCAAAAGTAAGTTGCTAAGCCAGCAAGATTCAGAGACGACATTGGCTACGCCACGATATTCTGCTTCAGCGCTAGATCGAGATAAAGTAGGTTGATGTTTGGCGGACCACGAAATCAAGTTATCCCCAAGATATACACAGTAACCAGAAGTAGATCGTCTGGTGTCCGGACAACCTCCCCAGTCGGCATCTGTATATGAGATGAGTGTGCGAATGGAAGATGGATAAAGATGGAGACCAAAATCGAGAGTGCCCTGTATGTAGCGAATGATGCGCTTCAAAGCAGACATGTGTTGAGTACGAGGATCATGCATAAATAAGCAGACTTGTTGAACAGCATAGCATATATCGGGTCGCGTAAAAGTGAGATATTGGAGCGCACCAGCAAGACTGCGATATTCAGTAGGATTATGATATGGATTACCGGAGGAGGCACTAAGCTTGGCTTTAGTATCCACTGGTGTAGGAGATGACTTGCAGGATGACATGCCTGCACGCTCAATAATTTCCTGAGCATATTTCTTTTGGGAGAGAAAAAGACCAGCTGAGTGTCGTGTAACAGAGATACCTAAGAAATAACTCAGAGGACCTAAGTCCTTCATAGCGAATTCAGAACTGATTTTAGACATGATAGATTGACGAAGAGCATCAGAGGAGGTGGCAAGAATGATATCATCAACATATAAAAGAAGATAAGCCATGTCAGTGCCCTTCCGATAGATGAATAAGGAGTGATCAGAGATACTGTGTGAGAAGCCCAATGTAGCTACATAATCAGCAAAACGTTGATACCACGCACGAGGTGCTTGCTTGAGACCATATAAAGATTTTTTAAGCAAGCAGACATAATCAGGATGTTGAGGATCTCGAAAACCAGGAGGTTGATGCATATAGACAGTTTCATTGAGATTCCCATGCAGAAAGGCATTTTTAACGTCTAACTGATGAAGACTCCAAGATTTAGAAAGAGCAATGCTGAGGACGATACGAATAGTAGCTGGTTTGACTACCGGACTAAAGGTCTCACCACAATCAATACCAGTCTGCTGACCGGCACCATCACCGACAAGGCGAGCCTTATGTCACTCAAATGAGCCATCAGATTTCTTCTTATGCCTGAAAATCCATAAACTTCGAATGACATTAGCATTAGAAGGACGGGGCACCAAGTCCCACGTCTTATTTGCAATAAGAGCATCATATTCGTCTTTCATGGCCAGTATCCAATTTTGGTCATGTAAAGCTTTAAGAGGATTGGTAGGTAAGGGAGAAATGGATGGTGGAGAAGCAGTATGAAGATTGAAAAGCTTTTTAGGCTTAATAATCCCATGTTGGGCTAGAGTAGTCATTTGAGGGGATGGAGGTGTGGGTGCAACAAGATGGGGTGGAGTAGGGACGCTCTGGGGAGAAATGCGTGGTTGAGGTGACGGGGGGAAAGATGTGGATGGTTGGAGGGAATCAAGTGAGGTCCGAATGGGAGACAAAATAGGAGAGACAGGAGTGGGATTGGGTTGGGCCTGCGCGGAAATGGGCGAGTGGTTGGGAAGGGTGCGGACTGGCGCAGAAGGAGGTAGAGGTTTGGGATGGGCTACGTTATCAGCTCGAGGAGAAGAGGCTGCTAGGGTAGGGGATGTGGGCTGGACAGGAAATAAAAATGGTGAGAAGCTATTGTCCAAAAAATCATAAGGAGGAGAAGAAGGAGAATGCATGTGGGAGAAAGGAAAAGAATGCTCATCAAAAAGGACATGGCGAGAAATAATAAGTTTTCGACTGGATATATCATAACACTTGTAACCTCTGTGATTCGAAGGATATCCCAAAAATACACAAGGGGTTGATCGAGCTTGTAATTTATTTCGAGAAGTAGATGGAATAAGAGGATAGCATAGGCACCCAAAAATGCGAAGATGGGAGTAAGAAGGGTTGGTATGATAGAGAAGTGTTGTGGGTGGTTGGTAAGCAAGGGTTTTGGTTGGAAGTATATTCAAGAGATAAGTGGCCATTTGAAGTGCATGGTGCCAAAATGAAGGGGGCACGGAGGCATGAGTAAGGAGAGTGCGAATGATATTATTGATAGTCCGTATTTTCCTTTCAGCTTTTCCATTTTGAGGGGAAGTATAAGGACAGGAGAAGCGAAGTTGAATGCCATTAGTAGCACAAAACTGACGAAGAAGCGCATTGTCATATTCCTTCCCATTATCACATTGCAAGCATTTGATTTTTCTCTCAAATTGAGTTTGAATATGAGCATGGAAATTTTGAAAGATAGAATATACTTGAGATTTAGTGGCAACGGGAAAAGTCCATAGAAAATTGGAAAAATCATCAAGAAACAAAATATAATAGCGATGACCACCCGAACTAAGAGTAGGAGATGTCCAAATATCACTGTGCACAAGATCAAAAGGCAAAGAAGTAGATGATAAAGAATCATGAAAGGGTAATTTAATTTGTTTACCAAGAGGACAAGAGGGGCAAAAAAAATCATCCTGAAATTTATTACATGAGATAAAATGATTTTGACGAAGGGAGTGTAGGACAGGGGCTCCCGGATGTCCTAAACGGCTATGCCATAATGCAGGAGATAAAGCAGCAAAAGTAGATGCTGAAGGGGGGCCAATTTGAGGTCTTGTGGAAATCGGATAAAGATCACCCAAGCTGTTACACCTCATTAAAAGCATCCCGGTCGGAAAATCCTTCACAGAAAAACCGAAAGGATCAAATTCAACAGAGACACTATTGTCGACAGTAAATTTGCGCACAGAAATAAGGTTTTTAATTAACTTTGGAGCATGTAAGACATTTTGTAAAGCTAAAGGCGGATGGGGGACGGGTAAAGTAGCATTTCCATAACCAACAATGGGAATAGTATGGCCATTTCCAACAGTAATATTACGGTTGGTGCTCATATTGAAATAAGACGTAAGAGTACCTTCATTGGCAGTCATATGTGAGGTGGCTCCGGTATCCATATACCATTGATCGTCCGGAGGTGTAATAGAGAGAGTATGCATAGCCTCCTGAATATCGGTGGGAGCATATATTGAAGGAGGTGACGTGGGCTTGCTGTGGACGGGGGCCCAAGATGCTGGGCTGTTGCCGAGAAGGAGGCGGCTATCTGGGCCATCCAGTGGTAGGGTAGGGGCATGGAGGTTGAGCCCACTGCTGCCACGGGAACCAAAATTGTGGAGGAGGCTGCGGAAACGGAAATGGGGCAGCATGAGTTTGGGACTGCGGCGGAACTTGATGCCCACGACCACCGCCGGACTGATTTCCACGACCACCCTTACCTTTGCCACCACGTCCACTGTGTTTGCCACCACGGTTGTTGTCGCTGCGGTTAAGATGACGGTGGCTGCGAGTTGGAGAGTAGGAAGGAGAAGAAGTTGCACCGGAATTTTGTTCGTCAGTTGTCACCAAAAGAGCAGACGATTCTGAATGTTGCGCAGCCTATTTTGCTCGAGCAGTTTCCTCCAAAACAAGCATGGATCGTGCTTTATAAAAAGGAGGAAGGGATTCGCCATGGCGTATTTGCGTGCCTACAGTGGAGTACGCAGTCGTTAACCTAGAAACGAGTTGAAGAACCAACCTGTCATTCGTCACCGGTGCACCAACATTTGAGAGTTGATCCGCAAGCGATTTGAGGTGTTGGCAGTAGGAGGAAGCGTCAGTAAAATTCTCCATTTGGACGTTGGAGAATTCCTGTTCCAGGTAGAGAGCCCTAGAGTTTTTGTTGTCTGAGAAAATGTCCCTCAATCTATTCCATGCATCGGCGGCAGTGGAATCACGTTCGAGAATTGTGTGGAGGAGATCTTCAGATATGGTGCCATAGATCCATTGTAAAACTACGGCGTCAACACGTGACCAGAGGTCGGGATCGGTGTCTTGTAAGGAAGGGCTGGACTTGACAGTCTCTGGAGAGGGAGGGAGGATATGATCCAGAACTTGATAGGCTCTAGCGTGGATCTTAAACAATTCCGACCAGGTAATATATTGACCCTTTTCGATGTCTAATGTGACCTTGATGAAGTTGTTGATGTTTGAGACAACAAGAGCAGGATGAAGAGGGGTAGAAGAAGAAGGTTTTGGGTCACGTTGATGGCCAGTCATGGTGAACGAATGAAGAATGGGTTTTGACAGCTAGGGCAGAAGAAGCTCTGATACCATGAAAGAATTGTTCGACCTGGTTCTCATTTAGTTGTAGTGGATTATATACAACGTTATCCGAGAAGCTGTAGGCTACAATTATGGCTATATATCTGCTTGACTAAATCAAGAGAATATGCTAACTACTAATGAGTAAAAGTAACAGATTATTTACATTTTGACGTAGTCTAATAGATTATTAATATATTACCATACAATATGAGCTTTATGGCTAAACTTTATATCTAATTTAATATGGACTACACTAAGTATTAATATATATAAAATATAATATAATATAAAATACTTTATTTATAAAATAATAACAATAATTGTATAAAGACAAAAAATATATATTAACAATATGTCTCGTTCTTAGAATGTACGATGCATGTCTGTGAAAAGTGTGAATATGACTCGATAAATGAACGGTTGCTTCGTACCCTAATTTTGATACAAAGCTAATGTTGTCTTCTGTCACTTTGTATGAATCTACAGGCAACATAGGGACAGCAGTCGCACATATAATAACCGGAGTGATTGGGTCAGGGGTGTTGTCCTTGGCATGGTGCATGGCTCAGCTAGGATGGGTTGCGGGTCCATTGTGTATGCTATTGTTTGCAATGGTCACTCTTGTATCAGCTTTCCTCCTTTGTGATAGCTACATGTACCCGGACCCTGAATTAGGGCCTAATCGAAATTGTTCCTACGTCGAGGCTGTTCAACTCAATCTAGGTGAGTTTTAGATTTTGAAGTGTATCTGTCAAAATACTAGCTTACATAATAATGACTGCATAGAATACTTGTTTGCATCCTCCTTTCCGAATTAATATGATTCTACTGAAACTCCAGGAGACAAGAATGGACGGGTTTGTGGCCTATTTATTTATGCAAATCTATACGGATTAGGAGTCGCATATACCATCACCTCTGCTATCAGCATGAGGTATGTCCTGATGTTAATTTATTATTAATCTCCTTGGCAATTAAGGATGGTTAGGTGCGGTCTGATTTGGTTCGATTTTAATTGCAAACAAAAAAATTCATATTTTTATATTTTGGAAAACTCTTAAACCAAACAAGATTATTTTCTGAATGATTCAAACCAACACATATTAGTATTTTACGGTGCAATACAATATGGTTCAATTTACGGTCTATGCATTTTAAATATGAAAAAAATAATTACTTAAATTTGCTTTAAATTCATACGAGAATTAAAATTAATGAACAATCAATACTAAATTTTAATTGAGAAATATTATTTTTTATTATAATATCTCATGAATTATATATATGGATGTATGTATGTATCGATGTGCTAATTGTACAATATTTATCAATCAACTCTTTAACTACTATAGGAATATAAATGACAAGAAGGAAAAAAAGTAAGCATGGGTACTTTGTGAGATATAATTAAGACAAAAATCTTAATATAGAAAAGGAATACTTAAAATACACATACCTACAATATAGCTCGGCAAGGATTATGACGAATAATATCCCATTTGACGGTGATATTACCATATATAAGTTTATGAACTATAATTTAATTTTTTTAATTCATAACCATATAGTTTTCAATAATTCTAAATCGTGTATATCCAAGCCTAAATCATAAATTATAGTTTGGTTTGGTTCATTTTATGAATTGAACCAAGTTACATTCGCCCTATTTGCAATAGACTTGTTTTTAGAAGCCAAGAAACTAACTTTATGACTATTGAATGATAAAGAATAATTAGTATTCAATAGATGAAAGGAAAAGGATAATGGTAAAAATTTAAAACTTATTGTTATAATACCGCAAGTTATGTGATAAATGACTGAGGCTTAAAAAGGATTACTATGACTATAATACCTCCATTTTTTTACTATCAAAAAATATTATTTTAAAAACATTGCGAAAATAGAAAGCTAATAAATACTTAGGAAAAATAGGGTATAACCGTTGTACCTAACATAGGATAGGTGTTAGCTACTCGTCCCATGCTAGACACAAGGCTAAGAAAAAAACAAACAAACTTATAGCAGAGTGCGCTAAAATTGGTTAGATGATATAAAAAGAAAACTTCCAAGTACAAGACCTCAGCAGTCTGCAATATTCAAGTATACGAGAAAGAAAAATTAACTAGAATATTGGGTTGAAATTATAGAAAACCAAAATACAGTGAAACCCTATACTCTGGGCCATCAATGACCTTTCAGAATCTTCGGATGTCCACGCTTTTAAAACCCATGCCCCACACGAGATTAACCAACTACTGGCCCTTCCAAAAACTTATACATGGCCCTCTACTCGTGGAAATGAGTAGATGATTGAGCAAATGGGCACGTAAGTACACTTTATACCGAGTAAGCCAAGTACCGCCTCAATAGATCTACCAACACACAAGATACTCATACATATAAGACATATGAACAGTTTATGCATACTTCATAAAAACAAGATACATGTTCTTTCTTGATCACATTGGGCATATAAGGTTCGTACCACATACGACTAATCATGCTCAACACCCTAGTACTACATCATGGACGTCGGTATGTATGCTTCAAGTAGAATGATTTGATTAATAGTAAGGTTACATTCATTCGGAAAACAAGTTCTCTATAGGCCATCTTTCACATTAATGTTTCTTTTCTTCTACTCTAAATTTCTCTTTAACCACCATTTTATTTGAAATACTTACTCCAATTATTATCCAAATACTCATTCTAATGTTTATCATTATCATTGAGAGATGGATTGTGCACCATCCTATGGTATTACATATCATGGAAGCCTATCCAAACCAAGGGACAAAAAGTCCAGGCCGAAGCCAAGTAACCACCAATGGACATAAGTCCAGGCTAAATCCAATAACCACATAGGTAACCCGACCCTTTAGTATCGATAACCTCTAGTACATCATCAGTATTTGGAGTAAGTAAGGCACTAGGATCTACTAGAATCCTACCCAAAGGCAAAGCCTGAAGACTCCAATAGCGCCCGAAAGAAGACTAATCCCTAGCAGCTAATCGAGGATTGGGTAACTCAGACTCATACATAGCTCGATTTGTCTTTCACTTTACATAATTACTACATTATTCTTAAGGTTATGTGTTCACACAAGACCCACACAATATACAAACGACATCTATATGCTCATTCCATATTAACCCTTACTATTCCCAACTATGTGTGGAATTTACATTAATGCTTACTAAAAAATAATCAATTTCATGAGATTAATCCAGTCAATGGATTTCCTTTCCCTTTTTCGAGCCATCAAATATATTCTTGGGTTTACCCATCAAGACTTTTACAATGACCATTAAGTATATCATGAGTCATGATTCATTTAATCTTTCTATTAGATTGTTAATTCATGTCAACAAATGTATTTTACCTATTAAATAGTCAAATAATAGTGTTAGGCACAATCTCAAAGCATATCTAAGTCAAGAAACCAAGATCACATAAGCTAGTCGAACTAGTTGATCGGTTGTACCAACTGATTGATCGGTTTGGGTCGATTAGTTAATTGGTTTGGCTCGGCCAAGCTTAGGGTTCTCTCAAACTGGTCGATCAGTTTGGACAAAACAATCAATTATTCATAGACTAGTTGATCAATTACGCCAAACCGACGATGGATAGAGAGTAAGACCAAGGTCACCACAAACTTACTAGTCGATGGGTTGGGTCGACGAGTCAACTACTCTAAGGACTATTCGATTGGTTGGACCTAACCAGTCGATCGATTTGTCATCAAATAAAATAGAACAGGCATTTTCATGCATATCATACTTAAAAAACCCTACCATACCAAATTGAAGCATGGGCCAGCATCACATTAACACTTTCTAGCTTACAATAGTTGCATATTTCACAATTAGTCAAAACAACCTGGTTTTCCCTTAAAATCATGCATTCGTCTCAAAATTTATAACTTAATCCTCCAGTACCAAATCTAAAAAACAAATACGTATGCCAACATGTAAAATCATGACTTTAAAGATTTCAAAGCACACATGCTTAACCAATTCACATTTTAGAAGTAATAATGACTTACTTGATGCAAACAAAACTTCCTTCAATTAAGAAAACTCAACCTGTAAAAATCCTAAACTTTCAAAACCTTAAAAACAGAGTCAAATCTTCATAATTTCAATGCATACTTTCATAAATCGAAGCTCAAATTAGAAGAAGAAAATGCCTTACTAAGATAAGAAAAAATAGAGGGGATCTCGTCTAAAAAAGTGCATAAACTCTCTCTTAAATCTAACATTCCCTTGTTCAAAGATAAATAAGAAGGAGCAATTGAAAGGATTTGAAAAGTGGAAGAGAACCAATTAAGACTTGAATTTTAAGAAAAATATCACACAGTCAGAGGGAGTTGGACTATTTCAGTGGCTAAAAGAAAGGTTAATAGAAGGGGAAATTAGGGCTATTTATAGCCAACAAATCAATACAATCATGAGTGTGGTCAAGTACAAATCAAAAAACCCTAATTCTTACCATTCAAATTTGAGTTAAACAGGAAGATTTTGTCCCATATATGCCAACCTCTCTTCCAAAGCTAAAATGGTGATTATCGAGAGGTGCATGTCGATTTAGCCTAGAAATTTCAAACACAAGAGGGAAAATAAAAAATTAGTGTGGAAGGAATATCCCAACTAAGCAGAAATAGGCCTGAAATTAAAGCAATGATTCTAGAAGTGTGCAGAGGAGAGAGATGGAAGATGATAAAGTTGAGGTTACCTTCGTCCTCAATTATCCCAATTGAACTTCTTAGATTAGTTTGAGGCAGATGCATGATAAGAAAGGCTAAAAATATTTAAGAATAATTTGGAATGGGGTTATCAAGGTTCTATTTTAGTATAAGAAATTTTTCAAAAAAATGAGTTTTAAAAATATACTTAACTCAAAAAACTAGTTAATCGGTTCCCCCTAACTAATCGATTGGTTTGATCGAGTAAAACTATTTGGCTAGAATGACGAATGAATCAATCGGTCTGCCTAAAACTCAAGTTATAAAATTTTCAAAGCTTATTCAAATCCAAATTTTCTCAAAATTCAATTATAGCCCCAAATCAAAATCAACCTCAATAAATGCCATAATTTCTCATTCGACAAATTCACAAAAAAGATGGGGTATCACAATGAATGCCTATATTAACATGATGCACCTTATTTTTAGGAAGTTTGTCCTTGGAAAACTCCACTAGTTAAGCATGTGAGTATAGATAAAGCATGGTAATAAAGATTTATGTTGACCTTTAGAGTCAATCATCAATGCCAAAAGAATTCTAAGTAACTACCTACAACTAGTGTAAGGTTGGGGTGTTAAAAATAGTATATAAGCAAAACTACAACCGCAAGATGAACTTGAATAAGCTAGTAAGCTGCCTATCAGGACAATTTTAGAGATTTACAATAATAAGATAGCTGGTGGTTAAAGCACAACGAGGATGCTATGCTCTTTGAGTGGGGTTGTATGTAATACTCAAAGTAGGGATGCCAACGGATCAAGTATCACAACGAGGATGCTATGCTCTTTGAGTGGGGTTGTATGTAATACTCAAAGTAGGGATGCCAACAGATCAAGTATCCCCTATCCATTACCCAAACTCAATAAGAAAACCTATACCCATATCCGTTTCCAAATCTAGTGGGCATTTTTTCCATCTTCTATATCCATATCCATATCCATTTTCGGGTAAAATCTATCAAGCTTAAAATAAAAACCATTCATTGTTAGAATGATATACTTAGATTGTTAGAGTTTAATTATATTTTTACTTTTAGTCTTAGAAAATATATTAAAGGTTATATAAATGAAGGTTAAAACTGTAATTTCATATTGGGTAAATGAATGCTGCTACGAGTATGGATTTGGGGTCCCTTACCCATATCCATACTCAAATCCAATGGATATTTCTCTCCTTCCTCTATATCCGTTTATCCATATCTATTTATATATCCAATGAATAAAACCCATATGACTTCAGGTAAAACTCGTCTGATTGACATCCCTAACTCCAAGTTATGATAAATAAACGAGGCTTAAAAAGAGTGATATGAATACCTATATTAATAAGGTGCAACTTATTTTAAAAACAATATGTCACTAGAGAACTCCATAATTAAGCGTATTTAGCTTTGAATGGTTTAATGATGAGCGACCTCCCCAAAAGTTTTTTGAAAAGTTGTGAGAGAAGATAAAACATGCTCAAAAGGGCTTATGTTGATTTGTGGGATGAGTTATTGATTCTAGAAGTACTTCAAGTAACCGCCGATAAATAATATTGGGTCAGGATGTTACTGTTGTGATTTTTTGTCTTTGAAAGAGTCGTCTACACTCTTAATGAGAATCAAACCCCAATAATCTATATGTGCCCCTAGCATCAATGTTATCTCATCAAAATTCCTTTTGTGCAATATGGCTCTCTTGAAACAACCCTTTTTTTCTAAAACAAAATAATAAGGCTAATGTGTAAGAATACAAGCCTGAGTCTCATCTTTAGGTGGCATGGAACAAAAAAATGAGTGAAAACTCATCTTTAGTATTATTTTTATTATTAAATGATTATTAATTATGTAATTTGGTTGTTATTTAGACTTATTAAAATGTACTATTAATTTAGATCAATTTTTTCATTCACAAATTAGGCCTCCATATTTATACACATACTTCTATATATAAATAACTCTTAAGGTCTAAGGTATAGCCCCACTTTCCTATGGAAGTAGGACTATAAGGAAACCAAGACTCACTAGCTCATAGAAAAAATGATAGACCGAGTTTGTAACACCCCAATTTTATATACTTAACTTTTTTTTTAAAAAAAAGAGTTAATTGTAGAAGCTAAATTGTTAAAGATGTAGGGTATTAATATCACACTTAGTATAAGTCTTGTTCATTTACTTTTATTATACTAAGTGTTAAGGAGAAAAAAATTATCTTCTTATATTAAGAACAACAATGGGTAAGAAGTAGATAGAGATTTTATTACAATATTAAATTATTATGATAGCAAAAGATCAAGCATATGAGTTACAACTGATAAGATAAAGAAATACAGAAAGGGACATAAAAGTCTAAGGGATATCTGGATTAAAAGATGCTAGAGTAGACACCAAATAGTCCTAACTATTAGCCTATACCAAAATCTATTAAATCATATCTTCAAAGTGCTCATGCAAGGTAAAAATTCTCCATTGAATAGGTAGGGGACTAAAAAATAGAATCCATCAGTATAATAATACTGAGTAAACTACTACACAACACTAAGCATATAAATATCGCAATAAGCATATAGAGGGTAACACAAAGTATCATGGCATAACATATCAAATAGTACATACCATAATGAAGAGCCAAATTCATGCCAAAATGCAAATCATACTATATGCCACAGTCTCATCACATCAAACTTCACCATATTACAACTATTTCATTAATCTCATTATACTAAGAGTATCCCATGAAAGAAAAACACCACACCATTATTAAGGTAATTTTCAATAACCACCTCTATACCACTTATAACATGAGAATAAAATACTAAGACAATTACCAACCAATATGTCAAATCTAAATAGTGTATAAAGGTAACTAATAACCTAACATACCAAAATCAAGTAGTACATGAAGGCAACTATCAAACCAACCAACTACAACAATACATTTAAATCATTATATAATAGATACTTCTATTTTTAATTATTCTATGGGATTCAATAACAAACTAGAGATATATAAAATGCACCGATCATACCAGCTCACCTAGATAATATAGTATCCTCCTAGCTTCTAACCTAGAGGTGTATAAATACTTCGGTCATACTAGCGTAATAAGATAACATGGTATCTTCCCATCCTAGGACACCTAATCCTTAAGTATTAACACCTCCTATAGGATCTGTAGGTCATCTATAGAGTATATTAGGGTCTTAGTTAGAATGTCGAGGCATTTTCCGAAACCATTAAAGAAAATCAAGGGATCCTACCTCGTCTCTAAGGTAGATAACCCTAAAGAGAAACCATTATCAAATCTTGATATCTTCCAATTTAAATATTAATATCTTAATAATATGATCACAAAATATCACATAATGCACAATGATTTCAATTACATACTTAACACTTTTTTTAATTATTCAAGGCAACCCTAAGTTCAAAAATCCAAGAAAAATTTAAAATCAACACTGAGTTGTACCTAGGAACTCATTAAGGTCATCCTAGTCTAATTATTCACAATTATAGGCATTACATGTTGTAAATGACCAGAATGTCCTTATATGTTATTTACACAATAGTTCTCCACTTTAATACCAATTGTTATTAGAATTGAGAAAAACTCATCGTATGAATAAATAAAATTAAAATAGTCAGTTTAATATAAAATTACAATTCTAGAAAATTTTATAAGAGAAAAAATTATCATTTTACCCCTAAAATGCAAATAAGCCTATTTAGTACATAAAAACTTAATCATGCACAACTAGTATACCCTTTTTCACATGCTTCTCATGCTCGACATAATATAACATATAGTAGACACACATGCTGAAAAATTATAGATTTCAAATGAAAATACAAAAATACCCCTAGAACATACAAAATTTAAATAATTTATAGTTATATCTAAACATGGTCAAATCTTAATATATCATGAATTAACATTTAAGAAAAACAAGTGAGGAATCTAATGGTAGGCTCAAAAATACAAGATAATGTATTATCAAGGATAATAATGCCCTTGGCTAAGCTACCCCAATAAGACATTTATAATTAATTTGCTAGAGACAACCCTAATCTAACATATTATCATACATATATTAAACCACATAAATTTTACATGCTCTTACATAAAAATCACGTAGTCACATATTTATAGAAATTAATAATAATGTATGATGCATGCATATTTTTCATGAAATTACAAGGACACATAAATTACACTTAAGTGAAACTCCAAATATATTATCACATGATTTTTACATATTTAGTAGGATCATATGGGTTACTCATTCTCAAGGAAAATAGAAAAAAATAAAATAAAGAAGCACCACAAGCCCTAGCTCCCAAATATTATTCCCTCTCCTTAAAAACCCAAAACCCAAATGGGGTATAACAAGGGGACGGACTAACTAAAAAAAATATGTAGCCAAGAGAAGGGGAGAGGTAACTTGTTATACACTTGAATGATAAAGTACAAGATGGTTGAGTGTGTAAGGTGGTAGGGTATATTTAGGTTGAATGAAGTTATAAAAACCAAGAAATTAGCAAAGGCATAGAGGAGGTGATGACTTGTAGGTCCAAGGTTATGTTTAAGTATGGGGAAGGCAAGTGAAGAAAGGTGGATGATGAAGTGACTTTGGCACAAATTATGGTTGAATGAATGAGACAAAGGTCAAATTGATGCAAAATCTAATTATGGAAGTATAAGGAAGGAATTCCATGGGTAAATAGTAATTTTATGATTTATAGATTATTTTTAGTGGTGGAAAGATTAATAAAGAGGCTAAAATTTTAAAAAATATAACAAAGAAGCTCATAAAATTATAAAAATTTATGGAAACACTTAACATTATATTAAAGTCACATTTAAAATTTAATGAATTTAAAAAATGGTTGATATATAAAATATTGACCTAACTGTGAACTAACAAGCTTACAAGGTAATTATAAAACGTAAATATCAAAACTATTCCAAAAATCATGAAAATTTCCATATCCTCATATTTACTCCTTTACAAACTAAATTTATTTTGTTTAGAATTTTTAGCACATATTTGACAAGATTTTCATCTAGTATACGTTAATTACATATTTTTCATATAAAATTCAAATTGGATAACACACATACACACATACACACAAAAAATACTATATTTACATTTCTACCCATTTAAAACCCACATAAAATTTCACAAGAATATCTTTCAAGGTGTAACTTAAAAGTTGAGAGATAAAAATATTCTTTTAAAAATAAAGCGTGTCTAACTGCAAAATTGCAAATACTACTGAATCACTTCAAAAAAATTTAAAGACATAAACTATCCTACAATATTGTATGTAATTAATTACACATATAATAATATAATTTCACATTATTACACATAATTAGGCCTAGTTAGGAACATGGTGTTAAAGAGTTGGTTCATTTATTAAATGAGCCTAATATTAACGTTTAAGTTTTTCCTAGTTAAGTGATTAAAACAAGTTGATTCATCTCAATTTGGTTATGAAAAAATAAATAAATAAAATCAAACCTAATTGTATAATAGACTCTCTTTGTACCTTGATTACTCTCAATTCGATAACATATAACACAATACTTAGTTGAAACTAGTAGTTGTAAATCAATGTATAAACATTAGCTTGTAAATGAATGGAATAAATCTCACAGGGCTTGAGCTTAACTCATTTAATAAACAAACCTAAAAGACAGGCTTGGACTCAACTCATTTAACTAAATAAATTATTCAAGTTAAATCTTTATCAGATTGATCAAAACAAGTAAACTCTAATCTCAATACCACCATTGGATCTTCCGTGTTTTTTCCCTTTTGAATATGGAGTTTCTATAAGGCTTCAATTAGATGATTTTTTTTTTACAAATGATAATATTTTAAAAATAATGAAATTTCAAAATCAATTCACTTTTGAAATTCTATATATACAAATCTATTGTTTTGAAATACAATTTGATGAATTATTTTTTTGGATATTTTTTTTACATGGAAATTGGATAGAGTATTCATAATAATTTCTTATTTATACTAATGAGACTATGTGAACACACTATAAAATCATTTATTGAAATTCTAACATGAATATTCAAAACTTTTGAATAGTATCTACATTATATTTTAAGATACCCAAAAAAAAGAACTGAGATATTGCACCATATACCATCATATTTTTGTAAAATTACACCATATGCCCTTTTCCTTTTTTGTTATATGCCTTGTATTTACAAACATTAACATTTAATATCCTAACAAAAAGGGATAAGGGTACCTAGTGTAATTTCATCAAAATACTAGGGTATATGGTGCAATATCATCATATTTAGATCAGAAGAATTTATAAATCCTTTTTAATATAAAATTTCTCCTAGAAGTCATTAATCCAAACAAAACCTAAGTGATTATCAATACTTAATGTACAGTAGCTCCATTCTATTAGACAAAATACTATAAATATCTATGTATATCTTTGTTGCAGAGCAATTCAACAATCTAATTGTTACCATGACAAAGGCCATGATGCTGCATGTGATTATGGAGATACATTATACATGTTGCTATTTGGAGCCGTTCAACTAATAGTCTCTCAAACACCAAATTTTCATAACATGGATTGGTTATCAATAGTTGCTGCAAGTATGTCTTTCACATATTCTTTCATTGGATTGGCACTAGGGATTGCAAAAGTCATAGGTAGGTATTTACCAATATTTATTTGACTATATTTTGCAAGAAATATATTCATATTCTTATGTTACGTTTATAGATGTTACATTTATAGACAATAAGCTTATATATGTGGACCATGATAAATTATGCTAAATAACTATACTACTAATTTTTTATATGCAGTGTGATATTGCCTTGTGTCAACTATTGGCTCATATCCATACTTAATTTACTAGGCTTCAAGACCTGGTAAGTCTCAAAGAAGAATATACAGCCATAATCTTATTTTGATTTTAGGAAATGGTGGGATACAAGGTAGCATCAAAGGAGTTGCAACTAGTTCAGTAATTGAGAAAGTATGGCTGGTGTCTCAAGCACTTGGAGATATTGCTTTTGCTTATCCCTACTCAATAATTCTCATTGAGATCCAGGTAACTACAGACTATTAAATCTTTTACATTAATTCGATCATAAATTGATCGGAATGATGCTAATTTCTATATATATGTACATATAGGATACATTGAAGTCACCTCCATCTGAAAGGGAAACCATGAAGAAGGCGTCAACAACAGCAGTTGTCATAACAACGTTGTTTTATCTTTTATGCGGAGGGTTTGGTTATGCTGCCTTTGGTGATGATACACCGGGGAACCTCCTGACAGGATTTGGATTCTATGAGCCATATTGGCTCATTGATCTTGCTAATGCCTGCATTGTCTTGCATTTAGTAGGAAGTTACCAGGTCAGGCCAACTTTAATCATCAATAATATGATTATTGCCATATCATATCACTCATTCATATAACATCCACCGATCCACCTTTATTCAGTAACTGTTCTTCCTTTCAGATATTCAGCCAGCCATTGTTTGCTTCCGTAGATAAATGGTTTGCTACGAAGTTTCCAAACAGTAGGTTCATCAATCATCACTATTATGTCAGAATTCCCCTATTACCAGGCTTTGGCTTGAATCTTTTCAGGTTGTGTTTTCGTACCGTATATGTTGTTTCTACGACCGGCATCTCCATGTCCTTCCCTTACTTCAATCAAGTTATCGGTGTCATTGGGGCATTAAACTTCTGGCCATTAGCTATATACTTCCCTGTGCAGATGTACATGGTGCAGGGTGATATTAGAGCATGGACACAACAATGGGTTATTCTTCAGGCATTCAATATATTTTGTTTAGCTACCTCTATATTTGCATTTTGTGGCTCCATTGAAGGGCTTATAGCTGCAAAAGTTGATTGAACTAGACCTGTTGGGTTCAGTGAGTTAGTTTACATGTACATGGTTGGCAGCCGCTTAATAGTGAGGCTGCCCGACTAGGCGACTACACTATGTTGGCAAATCTTACTGTATTACAAAGTACGACTATTTCATATATTAAATTTTGTATTAGATATTATTAAAGAAACAAACATTTAGCGGTTTGATTTAATAATGAGTTAATGTTTTGTTTTTCATGAGCAAACACATGATGGGGCATCATATTCTTTTAGCACCTTTTTTTTTTCCGATTACTTTATCCAATGAGATATATATATGATTTATATCTAAGCTTGAAGCTAGAAATAATTCGTTGGCTTCTATTCATGGTGAATCACCCTTCACAACAAAAGAGTCCCACATTTATTATTATTATTATTATTACTATCCTTTTAATTTATCATAAAGGTATATTGTTATGCATAAAAAGGGACAGTGTCTCCTCTTGCATTGAAGACCTAAATATAGAACATGTTCAGAGCTTTAAGTCCCAACGCCATACAATTAAATAGCAGTTGCTATTTATTAATTTTTGGATCATCCGCAACACAAAAATATTATACGCTATAATTTTAAAATTTTACATTTATCAGCTAGTAAATCACTGATAAATCAAAAAATATCACCAATATATCAGGATAAATCAATAATTTATTAAGAATTCCTAAATCTATTAAAAAAAGAATGTATGATAATTATTTTTTATTTACTATATATATCTTGAACCAAGTTACTATTGAACAATAATACAGTATTATCATTTGTTACCTTTACACGTAATACTAAATAATATGTATTTTTTATTTTAAGGCAAATTAAGAATTATTAGGACAATTTAACATAAAATGACTCACTTAAATACTTATAATATAATATAAAATACTATTTTATTAAATATTTATATTGAAATGATTAATAAATAATAATTAGAGTATATAGTAAAATAAAAATAAAAATTCACATCAAGGCAATAATTTATTATTTGTGATACTACGATATTGTAATTGTGATGGCAGTCGCAATTTTATTGTTTGCCTAGTGCCTCTTGCGAAACTTTTATCGAATGTATAATACTGTTGGACACCACACGAAATAAGTTCACCATTCCATAATAACTGCAAAAACAAATGTGTAAAAGGAACATTGACTCATACATGATACATAATATCAATATTAATAAGTATCCGACTACCAAAACAACACCTATATTCCCATCGCTCATCGACGGTGACGGTATAGGCACAAATGGACGGCATTTTATCACAAAACATTGTGGGGTCCAACCAAGAAAAAATATAGAAATATCCTTCATCATCAAATCGGCAACTTATGAAGTCCTCTCCACTTCGGTATAGTAGGGTGGTACATTTTGTCCTCCCGAGTTTGAGGATCAAGCCCCAGTTCAGGAACTTGCAGAAGCTAGGAAGAGGATGAAGCTAAGGATGAGATCACTCGATTCACAATAGAAGCTGGATGGTGAATAAAATAATTAAAGTCAAAGGGTAATTGGGTATGCCAATGGGTGGACATGTCAGCCACTAAAATGCGAGCTTAGGTTGCTGAGATGTTGGATGTGGAGGAAAGAGAGTAAGTGGGCGCTCAAGGAACCTAAATCAAAGCTCTCATATCTGAGGCTTTTAATAGATCTGGTATATAAATGGAAGTGCTCTCTTGGAACGTCTGGGAAGTTTTCTCCAAGAAAAAAATAGGGAATCGTCAAAAAGATGGTTAGGAAGCATGAGCCAAATGTTCTATTCCTACAGTAGGCTACGGTAGAGGACAATATGGATATTGTTATGAAACCAATTTGGAAGGTTCATAATGTTAAGTGGATATCAAGCAAAGCATAGGGTAGATCAGGCGATACTACTTGCTTGGGATGAAAATGTATTTCTGGCTAGATGCACGACAATGTCCAAAAAATGGGATGAAAATGTATTTCTGGTTATGCACCGCCATTAAATCAAGGGCAATCATATCTTACATAACTATTCAAAAAATATTACCAAATGCCACAACAATATGTGGAAAAAGAAAACCTAAGCCACTTTCGATGAAAATTTTAGCTATAATCATTATGAAAAGTAGGATTTAATGAAGGTTTGAGCTTAAAACCATAATCTAAAAATGCATAATAAGGTATAAAAAAATCCTAAATCTAAAACAAATATGGTAGAATTGAAGGAATACGAGGGATTTGAAGCCTCAATAGTTCTTTGAGGAGAATTGTACCAATTCACTCTATTGTTATAAATAAGACTAAAAAATGTTAGAACTAAATTTAACTAAAAGAATGGACATATTTGAACCTTTGGACGTATGTCGAGACCAAATGAATTGATTTGGAAAGCTTAACCCAACTTTGATGCAACATAGGTCATGCTTACTTTTAAAAAAGGGATTTGTAAGAATATCTAACCCATTATCACCCATATGAACTTTCTGAAGACAGAGTTTTCTCTCTTTGAGCACATACCTTATCCAGTGATACCTGACCTATATATATTAGATATTGATTGAAAGCTAGAATTCTTACTAACATGGATAACACTCTGTGAGCTATCGAATATCAAAAAAATATCCTCCCTTAAGTTGATCTCCTTGAATAATCTCTTCATCCACATCATCTCATTGTAGCCTCTTGGTATAATGGTTATGTAGTTGGCCTCAGTTGAAGACAAATCTACACACTTCTTTAGCTGAAACTACCACGAGACAACTCCTTTACATAAGGTAAATAGGAATACTGACGTGGATCTTCTTATATTTACACATCTTACCACATCTAATTCGGTATAGGCCACCAAGTTTATCTCATCCTTACCAAAACAAAGTCTCATCCAAATTGTTCTTTATAGATACCTTAATATCTAGTTTCTGCTTCCCAATGATCTTTTCTAGGGTTGGATATAAATCAACTAACCATGTTGATAATAAATGTAATGTCTTACCTTATACACACCATTACACACAACAGACTTCTAATGGTTGGTGTATATGGAATATGGCTCGTCTCCTTTCTATTCTCATCCATCAAACATGATGCCTTGCTCAACTTGAACTCAGGAACAAGGGGATAGCTAATTGGCTTTGCCTAATCCATGTTGAATTTCTTGAGTGTATTATCTATGTACTTCTAATAATATGAACATATCTTACCTTGACCTCGATCATGCAAAAAGTAGAAGAATGAAATTGTTGGGTCAAAAAGTGGTTTGATGACATCTTTTTGTACCATTAGTCATCCATGAATGACTCAAAATTCATGTAATATTACCTCATTGCATATTTAAATCCATACAATTTCTTTAATATTTTACATACCATATCCTCTTTGCCCTTAACCTCAAACCATTATGATTGTTCTATGTAAACACCCTCCTGAGGTCTCCATGTATGAAATTTTTCTTAAAGTCAAGTTTCTCCATCTCTAAATCTAGAATAACAGATAGTTCCAAAATCCCATGGGTGGATTTCATCTTCACTCCTGGAGATAAAATCTCATCATAGCCAACCCCTTGTCTTTCACTTAATCTCTTAACCACTAACCTCACCTTGTGCCTCAACTTAGTTTTTTCCTCCTCATGCTTGATCTTGAAAACCCACTTGTTTTTCAACACCTTTCTTCCCTTTAGCCTCTCCATAAGACTTCAAGTGTTATTATTTTGAAATGATATTATATCTTCCTTCATTGAAACTGACCACTTCTTCTTGTGTGCATCGGTGAGAACCTCATCATAGCATAGAGCCTATCCATTATTTGAGAGTAACACATAGTATATTGTAGGGCACTTGTTGTTTAATCTTAGCCTTTTGGTGGATCTTTTCACTTCATGTGGAGGCTCATGTGTGTCAGACTCTTGGGGTTGAGTTTTCTCAAGCTCACAATAATCACTCTCCGCTACCTCACCTAAGTGCCTTGGCAAACCCACATCCGAACTAGAATGTGCATCCGTCATTCCTTCTAGATTAGCCTTTCTTATTAATCCTTCTACCTTGGAACCATCACTGGATTTCATAAGATCATTGATGTAGACCTCCAACCTCCTATCTTCCATGAAGTCTTTGATGTTTTGTTCCTCAAAGAACACAACATCTCTATTTGGATGGCGTTCTTGGCTATTAAGTCATATAACTTATAGTCAAACTTCTCTTCACTATATTCAATGAAAATGCTCTAATCATCCTTCTCATCTAGATTTGTCTTCTTTTCCCTTTGTATTTAGATAAATGCCTGATGGTTAAACACCCTTAGGTGATTTTAGCTCTCTTCCCTACTCGGCCATACTCCATTAGTCACATCATCGTTGAGAGGAATTGATGTAGATAAGTTGGTAAAATGACATCTTATTTTGAGAGCTTTGGACTAGATTGATCTTGGAAGATTGGCATGTGATAGCAAACACCTTACCCTTTCCATCAATGTGTGGTTCATCTATTCTATCACTCAATTATGCCAAGGGCTTTAAGAATGGTTTGTTCGTGTTAGATTACATGATACTTATAGTATTCATAAAAAAAGGTATTTATCTCTGTTTTCTGTTCAAATACACTTCAACTTCCTCCCAATCTTATGCTTCACTTTGGTATGAAAGAATTTGAATTTGATCAAAACTTGATCTTTGGTATTCATGGGATATACCCAAAGCTTTCTAGAGAATATACTAATGATCGTTACAAAGTATGATGACCCAACCAATGGCTTCATCTTGATCGGACCACAAATGTTTGAGAATACCCTATAGAGTTTCCCAGTTGACTATCTATTGACACCTTTGACAAAGTGGGCTCAATTTATAACATAGTGAGTGCATTAGATAACCTTATCCCCCTCAAACATCTAGCAAAGCTCCTCAGCTGCCAATAATATTTACCCCTTTCTAACTCATATGGTTGAGTCTATGATGCCATATGTCATAAGAGTCTTCCACATAGTTTACTTAAGATGATGGAAACACCTTTACTTGAGTCTGATATTGTAACACCCCGAGTTAATATGACCACGCAGAGGTTACCTTGGAGCGCTTTCGGATTGATCGGCTGGTTCCATAGATCAACACAAGTCCTTGTGCACTTTGTACTCACTCATGCACTTCTAAAAAAAATAAAAAAATTTTGAAACTTCTTGGGAGGGTCATCCATAAGAAAAATTGCTCTACAGCCAGTATGCTTAACTACGGAGTTCTTAGGACATAATCACTAAAAGGATGGTATACCATGTTGATATAAGTAGTCAGATCAATCCTTATAACACTCCACTCAATTTGGGGTATTACAAATATAGCAAGCAACACTTGCTCCCCTTTGTCAACTTTCATAAACTATTTCCAAATTGACTTAGGTAACCCACATCATCAAGCTTCCTAATTGAGATGAAATTCATTCTCCAGTTTGGAACATGTCTCACTTCCTTAAGATGTAAAGTACATCCTAAGCTTATCTATAATCAAATGCTCCCTATACCATCTATATTAGAGAAACCATCATTTCCCATCTGTACTTCACCAAAATTACTAGATGTGCAAGAGGAGAACACTTATGTGGGGTAACATGGTAGGACGCACTAGTGTCTACTACCCAATTAGCGTCAATACATGAGGTGCTTTTGCAAGCATTCAGATGCTCCGAGACAACCATTATTTATTCATTGGTAATGACTAACGTCTTCTCATACACCTTGCATTTTCCTTTCTCTCTCTTTCTCAACTCCCAATAATCCTTATTCTGGTGACTAAGATTCCCATAATGAAAGTACCGCCTGTCTTCTTTGAGTTTCTTGATCTAATCTTGAACCTTCCCTTTTGCATCATGCCCTTAGATCTCCCTCATCCCACTACAAGTGCCTCAGACCTTGATAATAAAGCCACACTACCTCCTCTTCTTGTATCTTCTCTAAGAAGTGATGATGTCAATGATTCCATTATGAGTTTTCTACCAGAGGCAGAACTACTGAAAGTGTAATACCCCGTATTTTAAAATTCAATTTTACTAAGGTTAATTATTTTATTAGCGTAATTTGATATAAACATTTAATTATTTTAATTTCGATTCGTTTTATGGATTTATCGACGATTTCGACTTCATAATTGAATTTAATTAATCGTTGTCGTTGCTGATGATTTTAGATAAATTTGTTCACGACCATGATTTTATTATATTCATATGATTTCGATTTTCGGCTAAAAATATGTATTTCCATTCTTTCTCGTATTTTGATTTTTAATATTTTAGACTCGCTTTTGATTATAACTTCGCCGTGTGATTACGACTTTGTTTTGGAGTTATATTTCGTTAATGATATATATATTATTTAAATTATAAAATTTCCATTTAAAATAGTCAAATTTATTTTAATAATTTTATCAGTGGAACATATTTCCGACATTGAATTTATTTGTTTCCGAAGTCATTAAGATCTTCGGAAAGTTTTAAATTAAATAGATTTTCAAAGCTTATTTATGGATTTCTTTCCAAAATTAATTTCCTTCCGTTTTACCTTTTTGGTTGCGGAAGATCAATTTCGGAAATTATTTAAATTAGTCTCGGTTTATTAGAATTTAATTTAAATATTTACTTATATGCTTTTAAATATTATTTCGAGGTCTTATAATGTATTTCCATAAATAATATTAATTTTTAGGTTCATTGGTAAATTCTTCCGAAAATACTTTTGAAATTCTGTATATAGCTTTTATATCGATTTTAAGCCTTCGGAACCTTACGAAATGATTTTTCATTAAATAAATTTTAGATAAATTTTTCCAACAATATTTTTAGATGTTAGTATTTATTTATATGTGTGTATATGCAAAAAAAAAAAAACAGAAATCCCGAAACCAGCCCCTTCCCTCTCTTCTTTTCCTTTCTCTTCTCTTCTCTCCCTTCTCATCTCCTTCCCTTTCCCGACCTGTCTCTGTTCTGCACCTAAAACAACAGCCCTCATCTCCTCCCTGCTCCTCCACGCTAGAAAACCTCCAACCACCGCAAATGTCGCAGCAACAACCGCTGCAAATGCCGCAACAACAGCCGCAACAAATGCCGCAAAAGTGTAGCAGCAGCGCAACAGCAACGGATGGAAGCAGGAGCAGCGAACGGGAGTGACAGCGCCACTGTCCGGTCACCGCCGACATCTCCCGACCACCGGCGAGTTGTCCTTGTCCTCTGGCGAAGCTTCTCCGGCCATCTCTTGTTCCGATTTGTTGGTTTTGTTTGGTATAAAATTCTAAAAACCCTAACTTTTGATTTGATTAATTGAGTATAAATTATCTTATGAAAAGCTAAATTGATTGTTTGATTATGTATATATATGTTGTATGATTGATTTGGAGTGGTTAATTGTAGTGTATTTGGTTGATTTGTGAAAATTGAATTTTTAGGCCGGGTTATGCCCGAATTTTCGGAATCGTCCGATTTAACTATTTTGGGTAAATTGATTTTACAATATGCTATGAAATGTATCTAATTTCATGTTGGAACTTTCAATTTAAGAAATTTATGCCGAATTAATCGGAATTGACCTTCTATGTCAAAATTCGTGTGTAATGAAATTGGGTTGCATAATTGAGTCATTTTACTCAATTGATTTTGTAATATCGTTTAAAATATATTTAATTTTATATCGGAAGTGTTGATTTGGGAAAATTGTATGAAATTGATCGGATTTGCGTTCCGGGCTTAAAAACTTTAATTGTGCTAAATTGGGTATTTCCTTTATTGGTTTTGATCAATTGATTATATGTTATGTTATAAAATATGTCTAATTGCATTTCAAAACATTCAATTTAATTAAATTTATATAATTTTACCGAATTGTATTTTCGGGCCTAAAACCTTAGATTTCAAGTAAAATTTTGGAATTGGCCATTTGTATGGTCGTTTTTCTAAATTTGAATTTATAGAAATAGTTGAAATGATCCTATATGCATTCTAATACCTTCGATTGTAATTAATTGGTTTGAATTATTTGAATTTATATCTTGGGCTTTGAAACCCTAATTTTCGTATATGAATTTGTAAAATTAATTATGCTATACTTCTTTTACCTAATCGATTGTCGGATTTGACTTTAAATCATTTGAATTATGTTTTTATCTCATCGGGTTAGATTTGGTTCTATGCAAAAGGTTGGTTGTCCTTTGGATTGTAAAACCTAGTGAATAAGTCATCTTTGATAAAATAGCTTATAATCTATTATTCTTTCCCTGACTTGCCAAATAAATTTGACATGTCCCAAGTGATAAGTGTTAATCTGATTTGGTTAATATTTGATTTTAAATCTTAATCGAGCTACGCTCGCAAGTCATAGGTTTTGGGCACGTTTTTCAAGAAAGGTTGTTTGTGTCTGTTTGTGTTGATTTTATTATAATTGAATTATTGATTGATATGATAGTTTCTAACCTAGTTCTGATTTCCATCGGTGATCTAGGAAAACTTTCTCGTGGATTATCGAGCTTTTGATAGCTCTCTCTTTCTCAATTTGCTTAGCTAGCTTTGGACTTAGGTAAGTCATTACTTACCTTTAGTTATGACGGATTCTCAATGTATGTCTGCTTGGAGTGAAAGGTGGTGATGATGATTATCGATTATTTAATTATGTCAAGCATATGCTATGTTCTATATGGCAATTGCATGAATATATGGATTTGTAGCCTCAATACAACGCGTGTTAATATGACGCTTGGATATTATACGTATGTAAGTGTGTGAAGGGCTGAGTATGGATTGAAATTGCATGATACCTTATGCTGTATTTTATGCCATGGACTCATTCGGCTTTAATGCTCCTAAATTTATTCGGCTTTAATGCCTTATGAATTGGATCGACTTTAATGCCTCTGGAATCGATCGGCTTTAATGCCACTTAAATTGGTTCGGCTTTAACGCCATTTGGATTGGTTCAGCTTTAACGCCGCTTGGATGGTTCGGCTTTAATGTCGCTTGGCTTTAATGCCATTTGAAATTGATATAATAATGGAATGTCATTGTGTTGATGGATGTGAGCTAAGTGCTGTTATGTGGGCCTGATTTATGATTGACTAAATTCTTGAATAAAATATTAATCACTTAAAGTGAAAGATCTTGAGTTGGGACTTGTATCACTCGGGGTAGCTATCCGAGTTAGGTTTGGTATTCACTTGGTACCATTCAGGTGTTTTTCTATTCTGTGATCCCGGGTGCCTTACGAGGTCCGGAGAGGCCCTCTTCTACTCTATAGGTGTCTCGATATATTTCGGCCCTATAGGGGGTATGCATACTTAAGTGATTAGGTGTCCTATTTATTGGTGGTCTGGTTACGTTTCTGGGCGGGCCAGCTAGGGCTAGTACCGTTCGAGTACTAGATTAGTTGTTACGATCTTTGAGTCTCCATCCTCAAGAAAATATAATTAAACAGTTGTGATTACAATAAAGGAATATAATAATCATGAATTAATCTCATTGGCTCTTGGACTTTATGTTCTATTTCCTATTCATGTCTCTTGATTCTATCTTACAATAATGTTTCCCTATGACAAACGTCCGCATTCAATTATCATATGATCTATTATTTAAAGCACATGTGAGACTTGTGTGTAGAATGATACCTTCTAGGGTAGTGTGTGATTCTTAGCATGTGATTATGATTTTCTTGTAAGCTTGTACCTTATGTATTGTTATGTGTAGTCATGTATTATAAGCGTGAGTCTGTGACTCCATGTTTTATGGTGTGTGTATCATATGTATGATCGAGCATGAATTATTGTATGAGTAGAATGACGTATGTATCGCATGTATAATTGAACATAAGTATTGTAAGCTGAATGTTGCCTTATCTTATATGTATTATATTTCTTTCCAAGAGTAGGGTAGTCTTGATTTACTCAGTACCGGACCCGTACTGATACTACCTTGATTGTTTGGGTCCTGTGATGATCCACTGATGGTGGGGAGCAGACCATTTGTGCAGGTTTAGTATTAAATATGTTATTGTTGGGAGGAATATTTTCCTTGGATTTTGAGAGTAGGTTATCCGGTGATTCGATTTGGCAAATAAAGTTGGCTCCACTGTTGGGATGCCCCTTGGTTCCCTTTTCAGATTTGATTGTATCTCAAATGTATTATTTTGGTGTATAAATCATTCATTTGATTTGTATTTAGTTGGTTTGTGATTTTGTGGGAGATGTATTTGGATTTAATATCCTTTATCTTTTTAAGTTTTAAAGTCCAGGATTATTTTACAGGTTTCAGTTGATTTATTCAACGATAATTTTATCCAGCGAAATTGTTCACTTCCCATCTGCATGTGGATATCTCCTTGTGGGAGTTTATCCTCACTGCATAGATGTTGGTTGAATTTTATTGGACAGGTTTTAGCCTTGCATCTAGCATGAGATATATGGTGGACATTTATCTTGTGTTAGGTGCTGGGGTAACATTCCCCAAATTGTGTTTTAGCTTCCGCATTATTCTTTTAAACTCGAAATTTTTCAGGAGTGAAATTTGGGGGTGTTACAGAAAGACACACAAAGAGTCTCATAGCTATTCAGTATAGATCCTAGCTAGGATTAATAGAGCTTGAACTTTATCCCCGAATGCTATTTTCATATTCTTCAACTGGATGAATATGTTATAAAACTCATTACGATATGCATCAATGGGCTCTCCATCTTCATACCTAAATTTTATAACTTCCTCATAAGTCACACTTTGTTTCTAGTTGTATTACTCACATAAAGTGAATCTAGCTTAGACCACTCTCCATAAGTTGTGGGTTCCTCCTCAACATGATAAATGATACTATCATCCAACCATTAAAAAAATATAACCATAAGCTCTTTTTATTGAGCTTCTTCCACTCCCCTTTTTTTCTTTGATTCTCTTAGGCATGACTCATTCATTCTTAATCAAATCAAACAACTCTTTCACATAGGTCATGCCTTCCATCTTATCTTCTAAGTCCTATAATTTGTGTTGTTCAACATCACCATAAATAGTTTACTAGCTACCATGACTGTAAACAAGGCTTTGATATCAGTTATTAATAATAATAATAAATCTCCCTCGATTAACTACATAATTATGAGAAAATGAAAGAGTAAATTACAAGTACGGAGAAATGAGAATTTATGAGACAAAGAAATTGTAGACTTTTATTGAGTATGAATAATGGGAGAACATTCGCGTATACCACAAGTGATCATTCAAAGGTCTTTTATACCTTATCTTATCCTTAGCCTAAACCTTAACTATCATTTGGGTGACATGTTTTGTAGAACTATTTATCTAACACTAGCTAGGATAAGGAAAGTGTACAAGTTATCCCCTAATAATTAACTCTTTGAGTTGACCCTTTTCAACTTATAGGTTTTCATGTTGATGAGTACCAAATCCTTTATATTAAGAAATTTCTTAACCATTCTCTGACCTCCTATTTTGGTCACATCTTTAGTTATAGCCACGAGACCTTACCAGCCAATTGATCCCATCGGTTGGTCTTTGGTCATTACCCTTGATTGGTCGGCGGACGTGCTCCTAGCTCAAACCCTTTAGCTCAAGCCTCTAACTATCGTCCTTGGCTTACACCGTTTGCAAATGGAACCTAGTTGGTGACCTTGGTTGTCTTTTACTGGCTGATAACTTCTTATTTTCTTCCAAGGTTGATGATCCTTTGTTGTTTGTCCATTGGCCGATGAATTAAGCTTTCTCCCTTTTCAAGGAAAACCCTAATGAAACTAGCCAAAGCTAATAGAAGAATATTTATGTTTTTTGAAAGTGTACATGTTTATATATATATATATAGAAAGTTGTTTTGTGTTCGAGATCCTTATGGTTCATTTATTTATTTTCTTTTTTTTACCCCTTGAATATACCGTAGGTAATTACTCATAATGGTAATAATCTAGGTGGAAACTAGTTTATTTCTTTGTTCTTCAACTTATAGATCATGACTCTTAGTATTGTTCTTAAATGTTCGGGCGGAGTTGACTAGAAATAGGAACAAAAATTTGGCTGCTGTTTTGATGCCTTGATTTATAAAGGAAAATGTAAATAGTTGCAAAATTTTATTAATACTTACATTGAAATGCATTTGTCCTTCTATGTTTTATCCAATTGCGAATTCTAGTTTGATGGCTCAAGTTTAGTTCCTGATTAGTATTATAAAGTTTCTGTTAAATTTTGATTCTTCTAGCTTCCACTGCTCCCAGTCTTAGGTTCCTATCCATGCTAAAGCGTTTTCTTCTACAGACTTAGGTGTCACCCAGTAATACCCTATCCACTCACAAATCTCATACCACACCTTTCCTGTCACAGAGCAATGTAACAACAAGTGGTTGATCGTCTCTTGATCGGTGTTGCACAAAGGACACATACCATCTCCTATGTCGATGATCCTTAGTCTGGCTAGTCTTTCTTTTGTTATGAGCTTCTGTTGAACCGCAAACCATGCAATGAGCTTAAATCTCGAAGGTGCTATACTACTCCACATAAGATTTACCGCTTCGGATATCCTTTCATTCCCGACAGAAAGCTGGTAGTGTGTCTGACAATACGATCTTACGAAGAACATCCTGTTGGCTTCATGCTCATAGCCTACTGAATCACACTCGTCCTTCCTCAAATAGCGCTAGTTAATCAGCTCCTGCATTTGCTTCACTTGATTTTCCTCCCATCCGAAAAGTCGTCTTCTCCATCTAAGGTTCCATACCCAGCTCAATCCATCCCACTTCCCCATCTCTGCCACCTTCTTCTCCTTCTGCTCTGAGATCGTAAATAGTCTAGGGAAAAGGTCCCTCAAAGGGCCTACCCTCATCCAATCATCGTGCCAAAACCTGACTCTATGGCCATCCCCAATAATGATCTTAATTCCCTAACTCAGCGCAGGGCTTTCTTTCCCTGCTCCAACTATATCAACCCACGGAGACCACCTTCTTCTTGAAGTAGTAATCTTAAACGACCCTGAACATGTTTAACACGACCTTGCCACAGTTTCTCTGTTCTCTGTGGGACGTGGGATATGCCCATCCAGATCAATATTGCCTTCTCTATTCTCTACTGAACATGTTTATGAAGTTTCAAGTATGTATCCTGCTGCTGCTCCTTTCTGATTTCCATTTGTTTCAAGGTTGGTCTGTCAATTGTCTTTGGGTTTTTAGCAAGTGAATGATGTTTTTCATTGTTTTATGTGAATCGATGGTGTCTCTGAAATGTATCTAGGCAATCTGTTGTCCAAGTTATCTATGCTTCTAGAATACGATGGAGAAAGGATGCCTGTGCTCACTGCTCCAACCCCCTTCTTCCAAGGGGCACATCTATCCGGAAAGGAAATAACACCGATTCTAGTTTTGAGCTTAAATTTATGTTTATCCCGATGCATTTGTTTGTTTTGTAAGCTAGATGTGGGGGTTCTCTTTTCGGTTTCTGTAGCTTGTGTAGTATAATGAGTGGACTTGCTTCCTTGCCGTGCTCTATGACTTTCCTTTGACTATATGGGTGGTATGTCGTCATTAAATTTACTCAAAGTGTCATCGTCGAATTCTATTTCATGTACATGTCCTAAATATAATCCATAATGTCGCCTTTTCAGTAATCTTCATCTTTCCTTTTAATTCTTCTAAGTAGTGGCGGAGCCAGGGCTTCCGCATGGTGTCCCGGGACACCACGGAGCCCTGGCTGAGAAGTAAAAATTTTACTTATTTTTTAAGTATTAGATATATATAATATTTGTAGGATACCATAACAAAGAATTAAAATGGATGAATGGTCAGGCAAGTAAGTTCCCGTGAATCGACATCCAAATGTCATAGGTTCGAGTCCCGGGGTCGTTTTGTTTTCAATTTTTTTCACACCATCAAAACGACGTCGTTTTGATGATCCACCCCAAACCCTTACCCTCCTGGCCTCCTCTTCGACCCTTGCTGCTTCAGTGCTTCGACCGTTGCTGCTTGCTTACTTGACTGCTTCGAGTCTTCGACCCTCTCGACCAGAAGCCTGGACGCACGCGGCACGCCGCCTGGACAACACACACTACCGGTGCCGGAGCTCGCCGTTTCTACCGCCGAACGCCGCCATTTCTTCTTCTTCCAGCCTGCTGTGGAGTGTGGACGACCTGTGTGTGGCAGACAGCTAATCTCCCCGCGTCGGCGCTAACTCTTCTGTCTCCAAGGAGGCTCTATTGGCCTAGAATCTAATAAACGGCTCGTATAATGCCCTCGGTCTCTGCTTCCTTTATTTTCTTTTAAATTATTATGCCTTTCAATTCTCTCGGTCTATCTTGCTGTTTGCTCATTATTTTATTTGTAGTGGATTATTACTTGCATTGATGCTTGCTTCCGCACCTTGGTCACGTATTCGATTGACCAGTAGGTGGAGTTTTGTTTTGTTTCGCAGTTTAAGGGAGACATTGTCTTGTTTATGAGACAAAAAGGACAATCTTTATGGAGAGATTACCGGCGGGCTGGGTTTATAGTGACTGGAATCGTTCTAATCACCACCGGAGCGAAGAACCAAGAGCAGAAGCTGCTAAGTCTGTTGTCTACTTGCCTTCAACCGAGCCACTCGGCCACAAGGTAAAATTTAGTTTGTTAATTTTTAGTTTGTTAAATTATTTATCATAAATTTATAAATTTGTAAAATTAGAATGTAGTTAATTTGTTTATATTTATTGTATTAATTGATTATATTTTTTAGTTTATAGAAATTTTAATTTATCTTATTAATGTAGAAAATAGAAATTGGCTTCTTAATTAGGTAGAAATCAAAATTAGTTTGTAGAAATCAAATTTTTTAGATTTATAGATTGAATTGTTTAATTTATTAGTTAGTTTTTGAATTAGTTCGTTATAAAATTATATTATCAATTAAGTTTTAGTAAATTCCTTAGTTAATTCATTAAATTGTTTGATAAGTGATTCTAGTAAATAAATTGATTAGTGATTCTAAATATTTGATATTGTTATCATTAAATATGGATATTTCCTTTATCATTTTTATAATATTTTTATTGTTTGATAAGTCGTTTGAGTTTTAATTGAAAGACACAAAATCAAGCTAATTATTTTAGTCACTAAATTGTATGAAATAAATTACCCCAATTATCGATAATTTTTTTAAGATCAAGGTATAAAATTTAATGAGAAATCGGTAAGTGAATATATTCTTATGATAATTACAAATACAATTGTATTTGATGTCATTTGCAGTAAAACTTATAGCTAATATGAACTTTTTTTTAAAAAAGATTATTAAAAAATATGTATTAATTTTGTGAGTTTATACATGATACTACGGGGACACCATGGGATTGAAAGTCTAGCTCCGCCACTGCTTCTAAGGTTCTCTTTCACATTAATGTATCCCATCGCTTTCATCTATTTAAGATCGAGAACATAACACTACACTTCATTAAACTTAAATCTAAAGACCAACTATTTTTCTAAAAAATTGTGTAAATTATTAAAATAAATTTATTTTTTCATACAAATAAAACATATGATTTCTCTTTGACATTAATATACTTTTAACTACTCTCTTAATTTCTGAAAGAAAGTTTTTTCTATAGATAAGTTAACTTATTTTTTTTATTTTATGCTCATTTTTCTTTTCTTTCCTATTCTCTGTATTAATTGTGATGTTATTTTTTAATAAATGGAAGAATTTTCATATTAAAAATATATTTATTATCTCCTACAAAAATATACTGGTTTAAGCGGTTGTCTGACATGAATCTAAGACCACACGGTGAGGCAAGCCCTTACACACGATCCTCAAAGTTGAAGGACTTGTAGACCACATGGGATTTTCATTAAAAATACGTGTACTATATATATCATAAGCAACAATATTTCAGTAAATAAAACATGGCACAGTGAAGTGTTAATGTTCAATAGTGAATGCAGGTCTTGGGTTTGAGTCTCAGTTGATTTATTATTATTATTTTTGTTTATATTTCTCTTATAGAAGATGGACTGATGGTACCTAGTTGTGTAATTTGAGCAAGGAACCGCGCTCATACATATTTGCCTTCTCATTTACTCCCTCCCTTGAGACTGTTGGTTTGATGATATATCTACCCCCAGTCCAGAAAGACGACACATTTAATTTCACCGTATGAATATTAAGTATATCACTCATTCAATATATACTTACCTTTCTTGGTCAAAACGTGGACCATATACACATATATAGATATATATATATATATATATATGTATGTATGTATGTATGTATGCATGCATGCATGCATTTATGTATACATACATACATTCATACATATATGTGTGCGTATATATATATATATGGGCATGGAGCTACGTAGCATGCAAGTTAATTTCCTCGATCTCACGAACCATGTTTATTTAGAGTTATAATATAATCCCAACCACCGAAACGAACTTCCGCCATCTGCAAATGGTTGCATGGAAGTTGGGGGTCGCAATGTACGTACAACTTCGATCAGTAGTATTCAAACCAGTCAAATTAATTCCATCGACGGTCCAATACTTCCTAGTTGATATATGGTATGTGCATGATGTTGCATGTGCTCATATATATATATACTTATCATCGACGGTCCATATGTGAGGATCATGACCATCTGCGTTGCGCCTTACATCCATAATAAGTAGCAAATCTAAGATGGTAAGAAGGGTCGAAATGCAAGTGTGCCAAATGGCAGCTTAAAATTAACTACCTTTTCTTCTTCTTCTGTGACGCTAAGTCACGTTAACCAATAGTCATGAGGATAAATATTCATGCAGCTGAAAGGAAAACAAATAAGAAGAAATTATTGATAATTCATGTACTAATAATTAACATTTCAACCATAAATTCAGGATCAGAATAGCATGCTCCGTTGTACTTCACACGACCAAGATAAAAAATAAAGTTCTTAAACTAGATAGTTTTTTTTTCCTCCTTTTAAAGGAACATTTTAATGATCGAACGGTACTAAAACACAAAACTTAAATGAAAATGTAGTACGTGCGTAGCTGGAACTACTTAACAGCAGTACTTTTAAAGCTCAAGGCAATTCACTCCCAAGCCCAACACCGGCACCTACACCAGCACCAAATCCGCCTCCAGCACCAGCTCCACCACCAAGGCCGCCACCACCTCCTCCTCCTCCTCCAAATCCACCTCCGCCACCTCCTCCAGCTCCTCCTCCTAAACCCCCTCCGGCTCCAGCTCCACCGCCAAATCCAGCACCGGCTCCTCCACCTGCTCCTCCACCCAGACCGCCACCGCCTCCTCCGCCAAATCCACCACCACCACCGGCACCTCCATCAAGTCCACCACCGGCTCCACCTCCAGCTCCTCCACCAAACCCAGCCCCACCATCTCCTCCAAGGCCAAGGCCAAGGCCAAGACCAAGACCATCTCCGGCTCCACCGCCACCACCTAGGCCTCCGCCGACAATAGGAAGATGATGGAAGAAAAACTTCTCATCCTGAACGGATGAATCCTGGCTGTCGGCTAGTTGCCTAGCGGCGGTGGTGCAAACAAATGCACCTAGAAGTAGAAAAACGAAAAGGTTAGTGGTCATGGTCAAAGTAAACTTGAAAGGGAAAACTGATTACGTTTGAGGAGTGTGAAAGGCTCTCAAGGACGGACGCGTGCTTATATAGAGGCTGGCGGAGGCCTGGGGGCGAGGGAATCGCCTTTTGGTAACAAGGGAAATGCATGGCTGAGCCTTTCTTTAAAGTTTGTCCGTAGTTTCATCTAAAAACCATGTTGGACTACTAAATGCACGCAACTGCCTACGGTTGAAAAAGCAATATTAACCCCCTGCCCCCCAACCAGCCCCCCTCATTATAGCTAAGCTAGATAAATATTACACTGCTACATTACGCTGGATAGATATTACACTATTACATTACGCTAGGTAGATAGGCCTCCTGAGAGACCCTACATCTTTTTCTTTTCATACTCATTGCTCTCTAACGTGATCACATGATATGGAAGTGGAATATCCACTTGATTGCGTTGATTTTATTGTGCAATAATAGAGTAATATTCCACACCCCCCCTCCCGATTCAATTACCCATATGTCTCTTTCGCATTGATATCCTGCAGCTCGCTTCCATTAATTTAATTAATTCTCTATAGCGTTATTAATTTCTTTATTTCTCGGTATTAATTAACAACATATATATATATATAAGTGGGAATAATAATAATAATATCATTATGTTGTATTGAATTTCTATTTTTCGATTTATAGTTTTACAAATTGGATCATATTGAATAGTCCGACTAGTAAACTAGTAAGATTCTATTTAATGGTTCTAAGAAGCCCACCTATCAACAACCAATCTAATTATTAAAAAATAGTGATTCGGTCAAAAAATTTAATATTTTATAACTTTGATTTAATATATATTATTGGATCGATCGCTTCAAACTATTGGACCACTAAACTAATAAACAATTACGGTATCGATTTAAATTTTAAAACTAGGTTTAGAACTTCCCATTATACTTATACGTACGAAATGGAAGCTAAGAATGTATACACACACACACACTTACGTCTGCAATAGAATGTAAGAAGAAGTAACAATGTGGGTCCATACATACAGTAGAAAGTCGGTCGGCACATTCTTGGGCTCACTCCCTCGCTCAATGCCACCAAGAATTGTGGCGCAATAACCCCATCACCTGACACGCACAGTAAAACTACTACGTACAGACGATCTAAACGCTTTGTATTGAATAATTGAACCTGACTCCCGAGTACCGATCGCCAGCTCAGTAATTTACTCTGCCAGAAGGAAAAATTCAATGGATCGTAGCAAGAATATCGGTGGGCACTTAAGTTTCGGAAAATACTCTGCCAGAAGAACGGCCGGTGGGCAAATCGGTCCGGGTGATGAAGAACCCTGCTCCCTCTACTTACTTGTGTTTGGACGCCCTTTCTCCGTACCGCCGGTTTTTTTATGAATCCATCCCAGCTCATGAGTTTATTATGCATATCATATGGATACAGAAACTTAGGCGTACATAACCTTTTTACTTATTCATGTTGACGGTTTCTTTCTACGGGTAAATGATGATGTAACCTCGAACATACTTAGGTTGCTTTTTTATTTTCATATTATTTCTGTTTAGTTGACAGAATCTTTATTTTTATTACTTATAAATTGTTTATATTTTTTATTATTTGCATTTATTTAAACATAAAATTTTAAATAATATTATATACATTTATTTTAGTTCATATTTAATCGATCGTCTAGGTAATCCTGAATGGAGCCTTACCATTAATATTCTTAATTGTTTATTGAATGGTAGCCAAAAGTTTTTACTGCCCTCATCCTTCCGACTCAATTCCGGAATAGTCTACCACAAAAAAGTTACTCCCTTGTGCATGTGGGGAAGGGAAAATATGTATATTAACAATTTACAGATTTTTTTTCTCAATGCTTAGAAAATTAGCCTTAATATATATTTCAATGATATCTTCTATTATTAATAATAAAACAATTAATACATAAAAGACAATAGCAATAAAAAAATTATACAGTATTTAACTTTTTAAAAAATAACTTCTTCTTTCTTTCTTTCTTTTTTTATGCAAAAATTTACACTAAAAAATAATATTAATACTTTTTAGTATTTGATACAAATGGAGTTCAGCCTTAAATCCTTAAACCACATACCTGAGTTTTTTGTATAATTAGCCTCCTATATATGGATTAGAATTGCCCTTATGGTTTAAAATGGCAGCATTTGGGTCTGGTTACCTTCCGGAAGTAGCAAATAATTACTCATCGCTATCACCTAACCCTTGTATATCTAGTAGTAATTAACATGTTCTAAGGTATCCAAAGTGCGAGTCAAAAAGCAAAAAGAAAAGTGTGCCAACCGTCGAGTAATTAACCCTGTACGTATGTAATAACTACAATAACACCATCAATGCTTCACCTGTGTCCTTACCATCTTTATATAATTAATTAAAGGATATCCCTACATTTCCCTCGAATTGAAGTAATGGTAGTTTTCTGGCTCAATACCTTCGGACTTAGTTTGGACAAATGACTTTTAGTATTGGAAGAATTTCATTTCAAAAGAGCATTTATAAAATTCTCACCTAAATAGTTTCTTTGGATACCTTAAAACAACATTTAGATGCTTCTTAGAAATAAATAAATAAATATATATATATATATAATGGAATAAGTTTACCTCGTGCGTGTGTGCATACATTCATGGGGTAAATAAAAAGGTGTTATAAATATTCTATGCAAATTTCATGTATAAAAATATCCAAATAAGAAAATTTAATAATTTTCTATTTAAAATCTCTATCTAAAAAATGGATTTGTAACTATAGAATTTAAAAAGCAAATTGCTTTTGAAATTCCATAATTTGTAATGTTTTCCATACAAACGAAGCCTTATATATTTCTATAATATTCCGTTTTAGAAACCTTAATTATAAAAGAATAATTATGTATAATTAGTTATAATAGTTATCTTAGGAGGTTTTGTACTAAATATGAGGTTAAAATGTTTATTATTATAACATATTAGATATCAATTTAATTAGGTTAAAATTTGATAGAAATAGAATTATTCAAGTTAATCCTAGTAATACCCTAACCTAAACTACCTTAACCTAAATCTAATTCTAAACCTGCATAATTTCTTTCTCCTTTTCTCCTTCCCCTTTTCCTTCCTTTTTTCTTTCACCTGCCACCCGTCTTTTTTTTCTTTCTTCTTCCTCTTCTCCTGCATGAGACATGTCCTGTCATGCTCCATCCCCCTACTCCCTACCTCCATCATCTCCCCCACCTCCTCCTACGCGTGAGGGCCTCCCTTGAAAAACCTTACCCAATCACCCATCCCCTTCCCGCTATCTACATGTAACCTACACACACACACGCACACATACACACAAACACACATATACTCACACATATGACACATTAAATTCCCCAACCAACCTCACTCCCTCCCTCCATTTTCTATCAAAACTTAGCACCACCAAAAGCAACCTTGTACCCCTCCCTCTCCCTCTTTTTCATTGTCATCAAACACGCTCACAACCACCACAACCCCTAGCAACGTTCATCTTCCCCATAACCCTTCCCCTCGTTGAGCACACTCCCACTAAAACCACACCACACCATCAACCATCCCTCCATTCCACCCCTTTGTTCTTCAGAAAAATATACCACACCTCTCCCTCCACCATCGACTAAAGTTACCACATCCCTCCCTTATTCTTTAGCAAAAACCCCTGTAGCCACCACCCTTAAGAAAATACAGTCAATTCCTAAATCGTAAATATTACCTAGTGCTAAAATATTGTAGATCTTTATGTTTTATTATTTTCATGACAAATCAACATAATGATAATGTATGGTACAAAATTTGGATAATAATTGTGTGGTTACGACTTTGTTTTGGAGTTATATTTCGTTAACGAAATAAATTAGTTAAATTACAAAATTTTCTTTGAAATAGTAAAATTATTTTAATGATTTTTATACATAGAAAATATTTTCATCTTTGAACTTATCTATTTTTTCAAGGTCATTAAGATCTTCATAAAGTTTTAAATTAAAAATATTTTTGTAACGTATTTATGATTTACTTTCTAAATTAATTTTTTTCCATTTTACCCTTCTTGGTTTGTGGAGGACCATTTTTGAAAATTATTCAAATTAATCTCAGTTTCTTAAAATATTTTTTTGAATAGTATAGTTTAAACACTTTTCGATGTTGTATTATATATTTTCATAAATAATATAAATCTATGTGTTTGTTAGTATTTTCTTTCGAAAGATTTTTGAATTTATTTTAATAGCTTTTATATGTATTTTATACCATCAGATATTTACGAAAGGATTTTTTTTAAATGATTTTCAAATAAAAATTATCTATAAATATTTTTTAAGTATTTTATACACTCTTATGTATATGTGTATTAGTAAAAAAACACCCAATCGATTGAATACCCCCCCTACACACACATTTCTTCTCTCTCCCTCTTTTCTTTCTCTCTCCCTGTTCGTTTTTCTACACCCCGATGCCCCTATCCCATCTCCTCTTCCCTGCTTCATTTCTCCACACCACCACTCTAGCCACATGTCACGCAACCACATCATCGACGATGTAAAGAATCAGCAGCAACAACAACAAGGAGAACCAATGACGAGCAATAGTAGTAATTACGGTGAGCAACATCAGCAATGACATTAGGTCACACCGCCTATCCAGACTCCATCTAGCCACTGTAAGCCCAACCCGACTGCCAACGAGCTATGGTTGAACTCCGATAAACCTCCACCAACCTTCAACCACCCAATTTATGTATTCCATTTGGTAAAATTTTACTCAAACCCTAACTACTAAATTCAATGAAATTTGTATAGATTGGGTTTAATTAAGTTAAATTAGTTTTTAAATTATATATATATATATATATATATATATATATGTTGAATGAGTGAATTATAATGATTAATTATGGTATATGTGGTTGATTTGTGAAAATAAAAAATTTGACTCGATTATGTTCGAATTTTTTAGATTTATCTGATTAAGTATTTTTGATAAATTGACTATACAATGTGTTGTAAAATATATATAATTTCATATTGGAATTGTAAATTTGAGAAATTTATGTGGAATTAATTGGAATTAGATTTCTAGGTAAAAATTAGAGTGTAACAAAATTGAATTTCATAATTCAGTTATTTTATTCAATTGATTTTACAATATGCTTTAAAATGTATGTAATTTTATGTTAAAAGTGTCAATTTGGGAAAATTATGTGCAATTGGTCACAATTGGATTTTTTGGCCAAAATTCTTATAGATCTATATTGGATTGTATTATTGAGTTATTTATTCAATTAATTATATAATTTACATTAGAATATATCTAATTGCAATCATGAACTATCATTTTAAATATTTTAACAAGTATTGACTGAATTATGATCCCAGACTCAAAAAGTCTAATTGTGCTAAATTAGGTATTTCTTTTTATTATTTTTGATTAATTGATTATATAATATGTTATAGAATATGTCTAATTAAACTTCTAATCATTTAATTTAAATAAATTAATAAAATTTAATTGATTTGCATTTTTGGTCCTAAAACCTTAGATTTCAAATGAAATTATGAAATTGGTCATTTGTATAGTTTGTTTTTTCTTTCTAAAATTGAATTTATAGAAATAGTTGAAACTACCTTAATTGCATTCTAACACTTTCAAATTGGATTAAGTGATTTGAATTTTATGAGTTTGTGTCTTGGGCTTCAAAATCCTAATTTTAAAAAACAATTATCATACTTATAAGATGATTTTGTTGACATTGATTACCTAAATTTATCTAAAATTATTTTAATTGTCTTTTAAAACTATCAATTTGAGGTAATAGAAGTGAATTGGCTGGTTCATAATTCAAGCATAAAAACCCTAATTTTTGGAGATTGTTTTATTAAAATAATCTACTTATGCTTCTTTCACCTAGTATATTACTAGCTTTACTTTTTACGTTATCAAGTTGGATTGGTTCTCTGAAAATGGTTGATTTGTCTCTTTAGTCGTAAAACCTAATTAGTAAGTTACTTATAATAAAATTAATTTATACTCTATTTTCCATTCTCTGGTTTTTCAAATCAATTTGAAAATGCCCTAAGTGAAATGTGTTAAACCTGATTTGGTTAATATTTAATGTAAGTCTTATTAGAGCTATGCTCGTGAGTCTTCAGTTTTAGACACGTTTTCTAAGAAAGATTGTATGTGTCTGTCTTTGTTGATTAAATTATAATAAGTAAATTATTGATCAATATGGTAGTTTCTAACCTAGTCTTACGATTTATATCGGCAATCTAAAAAATCATTCTTGTGGATTGTCGAGCTCTTGATATATCTCTCTCTTTCTTAATTTTCTTAGCTAGCTTCAGATTTAGCTAAGTCATTACTTACCTTTGCTTTTGGAAAAATCATGGGATGTATGTCTTTTTGAAGTGGAAGGTGATGAGTATGCTTTATGATTATTTAAGTATGCCAAGCACATACTATGTTTTTGTCTGGCAATTCTATATAACTATGAGTTTATAACTTCAATACAAACACGTGTTAGTATGCCTCTTAAATATTATATGTGCTTAAATATATGAAGGGTTGAGGAAGATTATGTGGTTAACATGTTCAACTAATTATGAAATGTTTGGTGATTTTAGAGTATGTGCTAATGTATCTAAATAATAATTGGTTTGAAAAATCATATCATTGGTTGAGTATGGATTAAAATTGTATGATACCTTGTGCTAGATGATGCTACGGAATTATTCAGCTCTAGTGCCCTTTGAAATTGATTAGCTTTAATGCCACCTAGATTAATTGACTTTAATGTCACTTGAATTGATCAATTTTAATGCCACCTGAATTGGATCAACTTTAATGCCATTTGAAATTGATCAGCTTTATTGCCACTTGGATTGGTTCAGCTTTAATGTTTCTTGGATTGGATCGGACTACAAAATAATTGACTTTTGCCAACAGAAACTTAGGCACAAATACATTTTCTGTTGGTAAAAGCAACTAATACCAACAGATAATTTTCTGTGGATCCAACAGAAATTTTTTATCTGTTGGTATTAATATGTTATGCCAACAGATGTTTTGCCCTTTCTGATATCTGTGGTTATTAGTAGCATTATACGAACAGAACTAATACCCAATTTTACATCTGTTGGTATTAGTGTTTATGAAATACAACAATAATATTTATTTTTTATATAATTTTAATAATGATTAATTTTATTCTTGTTAATATAATAATAATAATAATAATAATAATTAATTCATTAGTCATTATTAGAAAAAATAGTTTATATATATTATTATTAATTATTTTTTATTTCTAATTTTTTTATATTAATATTTTCCATAATGGTCTCTTTTAACAATTATAATGAAATAATATATATTATATCTACTACCAATTATCATTCAAATCTATATTATCTTAACAATAATAAATATTATCAATAATCATTCACATTATTAATAATATATCAATAATTATTAGATACTATTATTAATTTATTTAAAATAATGATTCATATTATTCTTATTAATATAATTCTTTATCAATTATTACTAAGAATAATTATTTTAGGATATTATTATTATTCTTTTTTAATAAAAAAATTTTATTACTAATGGTTGGAAATTATGATTAATATTTGAATTCTTCGCATTTATATTTATTTCCCATTATTAATTATTTTTAATAATTATTATTATTTTATTATAAATTATGATTAATATTTTCTTAATAATACATTATATAATATTAATTTTATATTAAATATTTTTAAATAATACTAATTACTATTTAAATTTATTATTTAATAATAATATTAGATAATTAATCATAATATTATTAGTAGCAATAAAATTAATTATATTATTTGTAAGAAAAAAATTATAATTATTATAGTCAATATTATAATAATTAATTATTATGAATAGAATTATTTTTTTAGGGCTTACAGATGGCTTTTTTGAAAATGTGTTAAATTATTTTTAATCGTTTAAACTATTATAAGAATATTTCTCGAATGTATTTGAAATATTATCTTTAATGTCATCTATTATAGAACCTTTTAATATCTTTATCCGTAGTAAATATTTTTATCTTTGAATTTTTTTTATTTTTATGAGGTCAATAAGATCTTAAAAAAATATTAAATTAAAGATTTTCACAATTTATTTATGTTTTTCTTTCCATTTTTTTTTCTATTTTGGCTTATGAATGAATTTTTGAAAATAATATAGATATTTTGGCTTATGAATGAATTTTTAGTTTTAGTCGCTCAAAAATTTATAAAAATATTTCTTTTGATTTATTTTAAATATTATTTTTTTATTGTATTTTTATTTTAATAAGAATTACAATTTATTTAAAATAAAAATATTTATTCAGATAAGTCTTTTATTTTTATCTAAAAACTATTTATAGTTTTTATGAGTGTATTTCTATTATAATTTATCTTAATTGAAAGTTTTCTAATTATATTTTTTTATAAATATTTTCTAAAGTTAAAAAGAAGATAATGTATTTTTGTAAATAATATAGATATTTACACTCGTTGGTAAATTTTTCCCAAAACATTTTCGAAATTCTTTATGTAGTTCTTATATCAATTTTAAGCCTTCAGATCCTTTTGAAATGATTTTTTGTTAAATAACTTTTAGATAAAATTTTCCAACAATATGTTTAGATATATAGTACTTATTTATATATGTGTATTTAAAAAAAAAACAAAAGACCCATACCCTCTTCCTTTTTTCTTTCTCTCTTCTTCTTTCCCTTCTCTTCTGTTATTTTTCCCGTCGGGCTCCCTGCCCTCTGCGCCCCATCTTGTTTCCTTCTCCCCAGCTCCTGCATTGTCAATAGTCGACCTTCGGCTACCATCAACGTCGCCATTCCAGCCACACGCCACTGTCATGCCTACCAGCTCCATGAGCAGCAGCAAAGGTCACTCCGCCATCCTCCGGCCATGGCGAGCCTCGCTGGTTGCCGGTGAGCAATCCTCGACCTCCGGCTCATCTTCTCCGCCCTTCACCATTCTGATTTGTTAGTTTCGTTTGGTATAAATTTCCAAAAACCCTAACCCTTATTTTGATTAATTGAGTATGAATTAGCTTATGATAAGCTAAATTGATTGTGTGTGTGTATAGATATATATATATGTTGTATGATTAATTTAGAGTGGTTAATTGTAGTGTATTTGGTTGATTTTTGAAAATCGGATTTTAGGTCGGGCTGTGCCTGAATTTTTCGGATTCATCCAATTAAGCTATTTTAGGCAAATTAATTTTACGTTATGCTTTAAAATGTATATAAGTTTATGTTGGCACCATCAATTTGAGAAATTTATGTGAAATTCATTGGAATTGACTTTCTAGGTCAAAATTCGTGTGTAATGGAATTGGATTACATAATTGAGTTGTTTCACTCAATTGATTTTACAATATCTTTTGAAATGTATTTAATTTCATATCGGAAGTGTTGATTTGGGAAAATTATGTGAAATTGGTTGGAATTGGATTTTTGAGTCAAAACTATTGCGGGTCTAAATTGGATTGTGTAATCAAGTTGTTTTATTCAATTGATTATATAAATTACATTAGAATACATTTAATTACAATTCCAAACCATCAATTTATATATTTTAACAAGAATTGACCGGATTTGAGTTTCGGGCTCAAAAACCCTAATTATGCTAAATTGGGTATTTCTTTTATTATTTTTGAGCAATTGATTATATGTTATGTTATGCTATAAAATATGTCTAATTGTATTTCTAAACATTCAATTTAAATAAATTAATAGAATTCAACCGAATTATATTTTCGGGCCTAAAATCCTAGATTTTAAGTGAAATTATGAAATTAGTCATTTGTATGGTTGTTTTTCTAAACTTGAATATATAGAAATAGTTGAAATGGTATTAATTGCATCCTAACACCTTTAATTGAAATTAATTGATTTGAATTATCCGAGTTTGTGTCTTGGGCTTTGAAACCCTAGTTTTGAAATCTAATAGTATTGAATTGGCTACTCAAAAGATTGTTTTATGGCATGCCCTACTTTGTATATGTTACATTAACTCTCTTAATCAAGAGATATATCATGGTATTGTACTCTACCTCAAGGTAGTACATTTGAATGTATGTAGCTTGACCAACCTAAGGAATGAATATCAAGAAATAGCATGATGAATCTTGGATGCCTTCATGCTAGATACACTGATGGCCAATAAAGTTTACTGCATAGTATATCCTATTATTTTACCTATTTCATTTATAGATTACCATAACAACAGCTTTGGGGTTTGATAGCTTCTTGGTCATGCGTTATGGAGCTATTCATTTTGGTTCTGCTCTTGAAGATTCTCATATATTATCTCTTGAGATGAGCAAGGTTTTATTGCATGGTGTCCATCCTCTCAAGTCATGAACCCAACTAAGGTAGGCCCCCTACTAGCCGTCCCCAAAAACCTACACTTGGCCCTCTACTTATGGGAATGAGCAAGTAACTGAGCAAATAGGCACATCAGTACTCTACGTATTAAGGAAGCCAAGTTGCTTCCTCAACGGGAACACAAGTATACAATTTCTATTGTACATGTTTATTTCGCAATCTCTCCCCCCTCAATTATCCCAATTACCCTTCAGATCAATCTAAGGTACTATTTCAGACTAAATGAATCATGAAAATGGTTAAGAATCTCTTAGGGACAATTTGGCATGGTTTAGAAAGGTTCCATTAAGTATAAGAAATTTTCTAAAAAATAAAGTTTGAAAATATGCCAAATTCGGTTCATGAATCCAGTCAAGAAAATCTATTTTACTAAAACAACAAACCAGTTGATTAGTTCATGAAACCAGCTGATCGATTGGTTTAGACCTACTAGTCAACTGTTCTACAAACCAATTGATTGGTTCTCCCAAAAAGTCGATCAGTTTAGTCGAGAAAACCCATTTTGCTAAAAGGATGAAGCAGTCGATTAGTTTAGTCAAGAAAATCTATTTTACTAAAACGACAAACCAGTTGATCGGTTCATGAAATCGGCAGATCGATTCACCTAGAAAACTCAATTAATCTCTTTGTTCAACCTTATTTTAAGTCAACTTTGCCTCAAACCAAATCATAACATTAAATCAAGATCAAATGGCCAAAATTTTGCATAATTCTCATTCCATATTTTACAAAAATATGGGATATTATACCTTGAGTCAATACCACCATATGAGGGTTGCCCTAGAGCAATTTTGGATTGATCTCCTAACCCCACAGATCAATATTAGTCATTTTGATGCACTTTGTCTTCACGCACGTACTTCCAAAGAAATTTTTGAAAATTTTCTAAAACTTCTCAAGAGAGTCACCCATCCTAAAAATTGCTCCACGGTCAACACACTTAACTGTAGAGTTCTTATGATGAAATCTCCAAAATAATGTTATACTATATTGATATAAGTAACATATCAATCCTTATTAGACTCCGCTAAATATGGGGTATTACACGAGATGTTAGCCCTCATTTAATATGGTTCATTGGTGTATCGATGTGCCTTAGTAAAGCCCTAGTCTACTCCACATGTGACCCACAGGCCCTATAAGGGATATTAATACTTAAGGATTAAGTGACCAAGGTTCGCGGATACTGTGTTGCCTTTATGTACCTATATGGCTAGGCATACCGTAGTGTTCCTAGGTTATAGAGTAAAGGTATTGGGTCACCTTTAGGTGTTAGTATGACCAGTTGTACCTCAATGTCCTTAGTTGATTGTATCCCCCCTTAAGTAATTAAAAATGGGGTGACTATTGTGAAAGAAAATAAAAAGGAATTGATTTAGATTTGTTCAGTTGTTGCCTCAATGTCATACTTTGGTATTTGAAATTGATTTGGTAGTTGTCTCAGTGATCTATCTTGGTATTTGGAATTTATTTGATTAATTGGATATGATCAATTGTAACTTGAGATAATGTGAAGGAAACTAGTATGTTTTATCGTTGAGCTTGAGACTTGATGTTATATATATTATCCCATAATTATTACATGTGGTTATGGTATGTGTTGTGGGATCCAGCATGATTTTTAAATTTGTGTGTGACTCTTTGCAATGTGAGTATGTTGTCTCTTGTGAGGTATTGTGATTTACTTAGTACAAGGAAGTTATATTGATACTACTTTTGCAGATGATTACATGAAGTGTATGAAGTAGCTCTAAGTGTATTATAATAATAAAGAGAAGAGTCATTGGGAAGATATCTCATTTTTAGAATGGGATTTTGGGTCTAAGAGATAAGACAAACCGGTGGTTTACCTTCTAGTGTCCAACAACAACAAACAACTACTACTACTACTACTACTACAACAACAACAACAACAACAACAATAATAATAATAATAATAATAATATATAACATAGCACCTATATGACATACATGCTTCTTAAACTTGATGCAAAAAAAAAACGTAGAATGCATGTAAAAAAGGCAAAGTTACCTTTAAGTCGTCAATTATTCACTTTTAAGCATAAAAATCCCCTAAGTTTACCGTAAGGTTTATAAAATGGAGTAAGCTTTTTTTTTTATTATAAATCTTATCTTATATCGGTGAGCAATTCGTGTCTAAAATTATCCTTTTAAGCTAATTTATAGAGAAAAAGGAAAAGAAAAGGATGCATTGAAAATAGCAACTAAAACAACTCCTTGGTACCAATAAATTGATAAAAATAAAGAAAGGAAACGTACAAGTGAGAGCACCGACGTTGTAGGGGAAACATCCAACACAATTGTCAATTTAGTGTACCTAAAATTATTATGTACTCATATGAAGTAGGGGGAAAAAGTGAAGGACCTCAAATTGAGGGCATTGTAAAATAATTGGCTGTTTCACCTCAAATTAATTTGTAAATTTATATTTAATTAAAAGTGATAATATAAAAATAGTAATTAGTACGTATAAATTAAAAGCTAAATAGCATAAAGTAAGAATAATTTGTGATATGATGTGTAAAACCAGTTTAGAGCTGTCATTTAGCATAGTTTTGATACAGAGTACAGGAATAAATTTTATATAAAGCGATAGATGTTGGAAGAAGATGATTGGATTTTAGGATTACATGCATGTAAATTTTATGTAGCTACGTGGACGCTCTCTTACGGCACTTCGGATAATATTGGATACTATAAAATCAGAAAACGAATTCAGAAACGAAGAATGTGGGTACAGAGTAGACTCCTTCAAGCAGCCAAGCTACTTTACCTTCTTCTTTTTTCTTATTAAAGATATATAGATTAGAATGAAAGAGAACGATTCGTGATCGTACTACATTCGTATAAAAGTCGAACGAAGCGGTGCAATCAGAATCAAATTAAATCCAAAGAATGCGACCGAATGAACGGCAAAACCAAGCCCTAGATCTGCTCCAGTAGATCAATCTTTTTGCCCCTCGTTTTCGATGTAAAGTTGTGTACCTTACCTGGTTACTGATCACTTTCGACCAAAAAAAAAAAGAGAAACAGAAAGCGAAGAATATTTCCCAAAAAAATAAAAAACCAACCCAACCCAATAAAGCCTTGCCTGGTTACTGATCACGTACGTAGACAATCCATTCTCGTACACGAACCTACAACAGTCAACAGATAGTTGTTTCTTGGTGTCAGTCCATCTGCTCCTAATCCAGAGTATTTTGGATTATTTATATTACTGATGTTACTTAGGGGAACAGAGATTAATTATTTGCACCGAAGAGACAAAATCAATATGTTTAGGAGTGTATGTGAAAAGGCCTCTTCAAGTAATACCAGGTGTACCGATACAAGGCAGCATCGGAAGTTATCGCTATTTATTGCCAAATGGTAGTGGTGGTAGTAGGTTTGACCTGGCAGAGTACGTACAAATTTAACTAACTGCCACTTAAAGTGTGGTTAATAGATTAGAGTTGAGAGCAAGAGAAGCAAAGCCGGAAAAAGAGGTTGGGTTTTAGAGTCGGGGCAGAGATAAGAGTTTGGTGGAGGACACTGATCTGGTCATGAAATATATACATACATATGGTAGTTTGGTGCTAGCTAGTACATATTAAAAAATATTGCATATTGTTAACGGATAAAAAATTACTTTAACAAAATACCATGCATTGACTAAGAATCAAAGTAAATTCAAGGGCAATGATCGATGAGAAATGCTTTGACTTTTTATTGTTTATAATTGTAGTCTTTGTATATAGTTTATATATTATATGAATAGTCTGACAAATAATGCACCGCTACAAAACTTTATTTGAATCACCCTCGGTAGACTACTGTTACCTAAAAAATGGTGTAACAAGTTTGATTTTTAGAGGGTGTCAATATGGGTGGCACTAAAAAAAATGCTAAATTTAGTTTTACATAACGGTTCTTAGGAAAATCATTAAGTAAAATTGTTAGACCCATGCACCATCTGAAACTTAATATTTAATTATGAGGATTTAGACACCGGTTTTTAGATAAAACCGTAATTTAAACCTTGATATTTAATTAAGAAGATGGCAGAGAAGTATGTGGTCGAAGATGGACTGGTATTGTATGATATGATGGCTAAAGGTTAGTACTAGCATGCATTTATAGCGACGGAGGAGGAGTCAGAGAAGTCGGTGAAACATAATCCTCTGTATTGTATACATTATTACTCAGAACTTTCGTTCAGTCTTTAGCCATGGGATTAAGTTACAGACAAAGAAAGAATTTTTGCACGCGTGCAAACAAACTTACAGGGAGTACTTGCACTTTAGTCAACATTCACTAGTATATAATGTATTGTGTGTGTGTGTGTGTGTGTGTGCTGATGCTAATGCTACTGCTACTGCTACTGCTAGTGTATATTGAACCCATATTTCTCATATTTTTGGATTATATATCCAAAGGTGAGCAATGATGGTTTGAAACGGATTTTGTGCCGTACGTGAAAGGTTACATGACCAGTTAAACCTCAAAGGGATGCGCGCTACACTAAAATAGCATTCAAGCGCTCACCAGCTAGATGAAAGGACTTGTTAATGGAAGTAAAAAAGCTAGTGTCGGTAGCCTTTTTTTTATGCTGAATCATTCGTGACAGGAGAAGGAAAAGATTGATCCTAGATTTAATATCGCAACCTATTGTTGTCCCTCCTTTTCATATTCGAGTACAAAGGTGGAGATGACAGGACCATTTTTAGGAGCAGTCATCCACCATGAGAGGAGAGACAACATAGTTGGATGGATGCACAAAGATGCCAAAAACTAGGAAAAAGCAATCTGTATAGATATATTTGGGGGGGGGGGAGAGATTTGATATGAATTATTCGATCCGTAATTTGATTTAGATTCGAAAATTTACATCCAATTTCAATGTGAAAATTCAAAATAATATGAATCAATTGGATCAACCTGAACTTAGCAAACCTAATGATAACTTATACCCGAATAATCCAAACCAAAATATTTCAATCTAAAAAATAGTCCAATTAAAAACCCGACTCATATCCAAATAGAAATTTTATAATGACTCGACCCAAACTTACCTAATCCAATATGATCCAACTCAAATCCAACTTATATCCAAACATAACTTCAAACTTGATTCAAATTAAAGTCAAATTTAATTAACATAGTTAACATTTTATATCATAAATTGCTACATAAACATTAATAAACTATCTTATTAATATAATAACCACATAAATATTAATAAACTATCTTATTAATAAATTTTTATGTGAAAATAATAATATGCAACCTATATAGCAACAAATGAAATAAAATTAATAAGACTTTATTCTCCTTACTTTGTTTTAATATTATATTAACATCGATTATATTAGATCATATAAATTTCTATTATTATTAGTATTACTACTACTGCTGCTGTTGTTACTGATGCTCCTACTACTACTATTATAAACATAAAAGTCATAATTATAATATATATTATTATAATGACAATAATAAAGTTTATATTTGTATTTCTAATAATATTAATTATTATTATATTTATAAAGATAATAATAATTCTTATTAATTATAATTATTATAACAGTCATAACAATCATTATAATTATGTATATGATATAATTTATAATTGTCTCCGTAAAAATAACTATAATTATACTAATAATAATAATAATAATAATAATTTATTATTATTATATATTTTCTTATAACAATTAGTTGTATCATTACATGTGTTATAATAATAAGAAAATACCATAATAAGCATAACAATAATAATAAATTATAAAATTTAATTTATTTATTATATAAAATTAATTAATAACAATTAATGTCAGTATAAATTTTGAATTGAATTAATCTGACCCAAATTTAATATGACCCGAAATTTATAGATCTAAATCAACCTTATCCAAATTAGATTCAACTTAAAGTTTGTAGATCCAAATCAAAAAAACTCGATATGATAGGCCCAAACTCAATCCGAAATGAACCGACCTAATATAGACCCAATCTGAATCATTTTTATCCAAATTTAACTCAAATCTAAAGGACATCGGAACTATATCCAAACCAACCCAATTGTATAGCGAACTCTATTTTAATCCAACCTAAATTGTCTAATCTGAATCCAATCTATATGATCCGTTCGCCACCTCTACACCCGTCCACACGAAGAAACAATTTATGAATTATAACTTTTACTACTTGAGGCGTCGAGACACTCCTATACTCCTCACGGCATTGTGAACGGATTAATTATGAGAGAGAAGGTACTAATTTCACTATTGGGTTCACTGATAGAATCAAATGTATTTAGTAGCAGCATTCCTAGCTTGAAAATTAATTGGGGCATCAGTTCGCTTGCTTGCCAATTTATTTTACTTACGCTAACGATTGTGGATTTCTTGACTCTACTGCAACAAGTATTGGCAAAGCATAAAGGTGTCATCGCGCTATCGTGCTCTTAAGAATGGTGGAAGACGAATTTTGGCCTAAAAAACAAGCCCTTTTATTCTACTTATTTCTCTTAAATTGATTTGGGTGGGTGCGTGAAAGATGGATATTAATACAGTATTTGCTGTGAAATTTGGACGATGGATAGATCAAGTCAGTAACAAGATGAATAGAAAGAGAGCGGGAAAATTTATTTTTGAAAATAGAATAAGTACACAAATGATATGGCATAATAGGATTAAAAAAAGTTAACATCATTTTTTGTATGTCTTATAAAGCTTATTTGAAATAAAATAATTTTTAACGAATATCTATTTTAGATATTAATATAAACTTTTCACTAAAAATATTTTTATTATTTTCAAATATTTGAGATAAAACATGTATAATTGGGGGGAGGGGGGAATTTTACCCCTATTAACTTCAGACCAAACAAATGAGCATAATTGAAAGCCTAAGATTGAATTTTGTTCTGCACATAAATTTTGTTGACTCTATTCTTTTCTGATTTGCTAAGCTTGGCTATAATGATTTTGATAAGGATAAATTCTACCTAGGTACCATGATATATGACCTAATTATGATTAGATATCTATATATTTTATATAATATGTTACATTAGTTTTTTAATTTATTTTAAAATATAAGTTCTATTAAAAAAATTATATATTTTATTATCTCTTTATTGAATAAAATAAATGATTGTTAGTCCTTTTAGGTATTACATATTAACAATTTAATTATTTTTTATTTGAGAGCATAAGCCAAATGTAATCTATATTATAAAATGGATGATGTATTTATAATATTACTATAAAGTTTATAATTGTGGGGGTTTTTTCTTAGCCATTTTCACCTACTAATGTATATTTTATAGTCATTTATTTTTAATGTACCATACATTTTCTAAATTACAAATAATTTTTTTATAGCTTATAGAAGTTAATTTAAGAAACTAACTTACACCAATGATATTCTTTTTCACCTGACAATAATAGTATTAGATGGAAAAAAAATTTCCTTTTTTATTACTAGTAAATTTATTTGGTACTCCAAGCCATAATGATAATACCACTACCAGACGCATTTACCAAAAATACCACTTTAATTTCATGATTTTAAAAGTTGAAGGGAAAGTTGATTTGTAGATTTTATTTTTTTATTTTTTTGATTGGTTAATGCTTGGAGATTTCTTAACCATAGTCGATGCCTAGACCTTACAAGAATCTTCCAATTTGATAGTGTCCTCATAGAACTAATAGAGAAGATGGAGAATGGTGCAAAAGGGAATCAAGGATGGAGCAAGGACAAATAACTAAGTGCACGCGTAATAGGACAGAGAACTAGATGTAATAGGATTTTTAAATAGCTTATATTTATTAGTTTTAAAGTTAATTAATAGTTTAACAAATAATATTATAATAAGATAAGGTAAATGGGTGATTTGGGAATAAAAAATGGTGACTAGAAGTATAACGCCCTTAAATTTTCTAATCTTAATCTTCAAGTGTTTAGCTTTTTTACCCTTCTTTAACTCTTAACCTTGATTTAATTATCTTATCTTAATATCTCCCCCTTAGCAACTCGTTTATCTTACGAGTTTGGTTAATTTCCAACTGTCTAATTTCCCGCTCAACCCCACTATTCATTCAAGTGCTAAACACTCCACTCAACCCATGTCCCTCTATTCCTTTTTCATGCCATCCCTCTACTACATTAGGAGTCCCTACCATACCTTACCCCAAGTCCCCGTTGTGATTCCTTTTCTTTTCACACAACCTCAACCCCATACATAAACTCCTCCTTCCTCCTCATCAGATTGTTTTCCTCTAATATTCTTTCCAAAACAACCCTACCTTTCTTCATCTTCTTTATCCCACTAGTTCCTCATTATTTTCTTCATGTTGCCTATTACTTTCCGGCATCATTCATAATGCATCCAACACTACATCCGTCAATCTCTAAGGCACCACATTCAACACCAAAACCTCATGCAATCACAACCCTACCTACATTAGCCTCTAATGCAACACACCCACTAACGCCACCATCTCACACTACACATAACCCACCAACACCTCTAACCCACATAGCAACCACCCCAACAATGCCACCCCTTGTAATACCCCAAATTTTTTGCTAAAACCAATCTTATATAATTAATACATTAATCTAATTCTAATATCAAGAAAATTTTATTTTAACCTTACCCTAATTCCTTAATTCCCAACTCTTAAACTAATCCTAATTTTTGACCTAGATAATTTATATTTCTTAAACTGAACTTAATCCTAATAGATTTATATCATTAATCTTATGTATTTTAGCTAATCAAAATTAAATCTAAATCCTAACTTAAGCTTTTTTCCCTTTTTCCTTTTCTTTCTCCTTTTTTCTTTTTCTTTTCTATTGTACCAATTTCTTCTTCTCCTCCTCCTATTTTGCGTGTGTTTTCCTCATCTTCTACAACACATGACTATCATCTCCCATCTCTCTCGTTGAATTTTGCTCCTCTACCTCATGCCTATGCTCACCCTTGTGCCTCTGTCAATCATCACCATCAACATCATCATCCTCTGCCACTCCCTATCGCACACCACCATATATATATACACACACACACTACTTTATCCTCTTTGCCTCCCTCATTTATTGCCCTATTTTTTCTATTAATCATCACCTTTCTTCTTTGTTTCCAATGCCCGATCCAACACCATCACCATCCACGCACCATCAGAGCCACGAAGTGTTGCTTTGTGCTTGGTGGATCAACCACCACAACCACTCCAGCACTCCTCCTCATTGTCGTCGTCCACTGCCGTCATCGTCGCCTTCTTTTCTAGTGTGTATGTCATCCTTTTGTAAAGTACAGGCTCACACATGGTCACTTGAATAGCTGTGCACCATCCTTTTTCCTTATCACATGCCTATGCATGCTCACATAGTTTGCTCTTACATACTCGCACAAGCAACTCACAACCTTGCACACGCCTGTGCGTCCCTAGTATTTCTTGCCTATGCATGTGTTTCATGAGTATGGTTGTGCCTCCTTCTCACAGCCTACCCATTCAGGTTCCTAACTAATGGCCTTGGTGAGCACAACTTGTTACATGCCCATGTAGCTGCATTTTTTCAGTCATATACCCCTTTTTACACATCCAAACCTCACCCAAACACCACCATAATTCCACCATATCACTACCATACCTTCCAACAGACTTTCATGTAACTCAAGCTTCCCTTTAACTCTGGTTATTTTCATTTTTACCCTTATAATCTTCAAACCTAATCATGTATTTTTCCTATTTTTGTAAGTGATATTTCAGTGATCTCAAAGGCGGTGGTTAAGGATTTATGTGCTTAGAGTCTGGTGTCCTTGTTTGTAAAGATACATGTCATAGCTAAAACTTTATGTGTATGTGTATGTGCTTTTATATTGGACATGGTATATTAATGATGTTATCTTAGGATATGATATCTTGAGAGTAATGAAAATTGAAACTATGCATTTGAGAATAATGTTGGATATATGGTATCTATGTATATAATTGATGATATATTTCTTGAAGGAATATTGGAGATTTGTACATATTAGTATTAGGATTTATAAAGCTTTGGGAGAATATGAGGATAATTTTATGTGCATTGAGTTTAGGGCCCTGTTATTCTTAATTCGATGGAATAAACTGAACCACCTCTCAGAAAAAGACGTGTTTGGCCACTATTATTTAGTCAGTGGAACAAACTCAACACGTCCCAAGGCAACATACTCTTGGACACTATTCTTAAATTGGTAGATTGGTTTAAAACACCTCCTAGACAAAATGCATACAAGCACTATTATTAAGCCGGTGGAATGGATTCAATACCTCGATCCTAACTTACGTGATCTTTAACTTAATTATTAATGTCTTATTCACTGTTATTAATATAAAGATCAACACGCCAACACACACATATATATGCAAGGCACATAATCCAACTTTGCATAATTATCCAAAACACATAAGACAAAACCACATGAAGACCAAAACATTCCCCTAAGGAAAGGGATCACATTTTCCCTAAGAAACCCTAATTTTACATTATAATCATAATTCCTTTCATAATACTCATTTATACACAAATTTTAGCACACATTCCTAGAATATTATTATTATCAACATACCCAAAAATCAAGGCCTAAATCCCACATCTAACACATGCAATAGCAACCCTATTTTTAGACTTACTATTTAAAACCCCTTAGAAATACTAACTTTATAAGTTAGGAACAACTTTTACTATACAACTCATATAATCAAAAATTAAATATAAATTTCTAAAATTTTAATATTCATAATATATCCAAAAATCAAGGTCTAACCAACGTTTTACCCATGCGATAATGAACTTGCCTCTAAGGTTACTATCCATAATTTAGGCTATTTTCTTATTTTACTATACTTAAGCAATTCATATTTACTCCATATATTTCATGTATCATGCTTATCATTTAGAATCAAAAAAATCCATATTTAACCTATAATAACCAAAATGCCATTATTTTATCGAAAGCCTCTAAATCTTATCTTAGTAACTTATGTCTTACTCGATCATTATTTGATCATATTACTTATAAAATAATTTATAAAACCCTAAAATATTATCATACCATGATTATTTTTGACGGTATTGTAAAATGATCAAAATAACTTTATGATAGCCAAAATACCCAAAATTTCACCAAAACCATATAAGTCTAATATCATTATTTTTTTTTACCCTCAATTTATTACATCGCCTTACGTCTTAACTAAAATAGTTTCTTATTTACCACATTTCATCAAATTCACATTAAAATACCATATATCATACTACCATATAAGTACATGCTTTCTCTTCTTACTCACCTTCCATCATATGATACCACATTATCACATCATAAAATTAAAAAAATACATTATGACCATAATAAAACCAAACATGTGATTTCACACAAGGTACAAATAACATGCCAAAAGTACTTAATTGTAACATGTATCCTTATCACAACATATCCGATCTTTAAGCACGTATAATCCTAAATTACCTCCTCTAAGACCACCAACTAAATCACTTAAGAGACAAAATAATACACAAGTAGAACTTAAGAATACAACCAAGGAAGATCTAAGGCAAATGAGGGTGGAGAATGAGTAAAATCGAATCAAAATGGTGCGAAACAAGGTGTGTATGCAACAATTGGAGAGTTGTGTGAGGATCTCTTGTAGCTAGGGTACTGCAACATGAGGTCCTCACATTAGGGGGTAAGTGCAGCTTGAAAAGGGCACGTTGGTGGGGTGTTGGTAGCGTGAAGTTGTGGGGTTTTGATGGATGGTGTAGTGTGAGGTTGGGGTGTAATTTGGGGTGGTGTAGGGTGATTTTGTGATGCTATAGGGAGTGAGAAGCATGAGAATTGCACATAGGTAAAGATGAGAAATGTGAAATGCCCACACTATAGTTACTTTGCAGCGTGAGGTAAGGGAAAATTTGCAAAGCTTTGGTGGGTGAAAATGGCAATAATCGATGGATGACATGCTTACAAGTTTAGGGAAGGGAAAGGGATTGTAAGGACAGGCTGGTAACGAATTAAATGAAATGAGGAAAGACAATGGAGGGGTATATATATAGAGAAGAGGTGATGCGAATGGTAAGAGTCAACAAAGAAGGTAAGGTGGGGGATGTGGGGGTAGAGGAGAGGTTCGGGGGATTTTGGGACAAAAATTTTCAACTTCCTATACCAAAGATTTAGGGAAATGATGGTGGTGGTGATGATTTTAGGATAGGTAAGTTGTAGGGGTGGAAGCTTGACGGAAGGAAAATGGTTGGGGAGGAGGAAAATAGGCAGGAGGAAGAAGGAGGTTGGGAAAAGAAGAGGAAAAGTAAAAATTAAAAGAAATTTAGAGTTAAGATTAAAATTAGGTTTTCAAACTTATATTACGAAATTAGGATAAAATTAATTTATCAACCAACCGGGTAGGTTGAAAATACTAATGACCATGAAAAAAGATATAGATTATGTTTTGATTTAAGATTAAGAAATTAGGATAAGATAAAAATATTTTTTTTATTGAGATTAGGATTAGGTTTAGATATTAATTATTTCGAATTAGGGTTAAACAACATTTGAGGTATTACACATATAAATAGAAAATTTTGAAATGTTTTAAAAAGAGAATAGTACCTATGCCATTTAAATAAATAAGTTGTGGTCAATCAACTAACTTGTTACCTTTTCATGTCTTTCGATGCGCAAGCAAAATGTTTTTAAAGCCATAAACATTTTTAAGTTTTTTGTAAAATTACAAGTGTTTAGACTTTGTTCCTAATAAGACATAAACGTTTTGAAAATGCAAACTTTAAGCCATAAATGTTTAAATTTTGTTTCCATTAAGGTATAAATGTTTATACTTTATTTCCATTAAGGCATAATTAAAATGGTCAAAATTACATAAAATTTAAAGTTTATAAGACCTTATATTTTAATGAGAACAAATTTTAAACATTTATGTCTTTATAGAAAACTAAAAGAGTTTATTTCTTTATAGGAAAAAAAACTCAAAATTGTTTATACATTTATACATACTTTTATCTACGATGCACCCTAAATGTTATCACATAGTACATTGCCTTATATTTACCTTACTCTCAAGCTTGGTAATTTTTTACCTCCTACTAATTGTTCTTTGCCTTCTCATCAAAATAAGATATTATGTAAAATAGTTGCCAGGTCCAGTGCATTTAAAGGTATAAACATTTAGAATTTATTTCGATAAAAATATAAAAAATTTTGAATTTTCTATAAAGGCATAAACATTGGGATTTTGTTTCCCTTAAGGCATAGATGTTTTAAAAATAAAAAAAGTTAAGCCATAAATGTTTGGCTTTAAATCTTGTTAAGGTATAAAACTTTAAACTTTATCTTTATGGAAAGATAAATAAAAAAATATTAGAATTATCTAAACTTTAATTATTTTTTTAAAAGTATTGTCTTATTAAGAAAAATATTTCAACATTTATATCTTTACGAAAAATTTAAAAATATTATACACTTAAATACATTTTTTTCATCTGAAACCTGCGGATGGAGAATTTTTTTTAACCTGATTGCTCTATCAAACAATGCCTTTCAATTTCTATGTAGAGTATTGTTATATAGAAAATAGGTTTTTATTCCGTGGAAAATAACTTCCGAAAGTAACCTTAACATCGACAATTTTTGTCGAAGCCACTCCCCCAACATCGGTAAAATATACCAAAGCAACACAATACGCTCGGTGATTTTAGCCAAAACAAGGCATGACATTCGGCAATTATTGCCGAAACTAACCAAGGCCATCGGCAATAATTGTCGATTCACTATTTTTTTTTACGATTTCGGCCAAAAGTTTGTAATTAAATAATTATTATTTATAATTAAAAAAAGTCAGAATTTATATAAATATTTGATACAAAAATATAAATTAACGTATTTACAATTAAAAAAATATATAATAAGTTTAGTTATATATATGTATTAATGTGGTTTGGTTCGGCATTTTCAACCGAATGTTACCTAAATCATCGGCAATAATTGCCGATGTATATCTCTGACAATTTTAAAATAATTATTATTTATAATTTAAAGAATTTATGTTTTGTACAAAATTTAAATTAACATATTTAAAATCACATAAAAAAATTCAATAAATAACTTTAATTAAAGTTATAAATTTATGTATATTATAGGAAGAGAAAAAAATATTAAAACAAAAAAATACCTCATATTTTCGGGAAAGATTGTTGAACATAATATAAATTGGCAATAATTGCCGATCCATCTCCATCATAAATAGTTGGCTCCACTTCATTTTTTTTTTCTTTCAACAATTTTGAAATAATTTTTATTTATAATTTAAAAAATTCATAATATAGATGTATAATATAAATATTTTGTACAAAAATATAAATTAACATAATTACAATCAAATAAAAAAATTCATTAAATAACTTTAATTAAACTTATAAATTTATGCATATTATAGGAAGAGAAAAAAAATATTTAAAAAATAAATAAATTACATCATATCTTCGGCAAAGATTGCCGAACATAATATAAATTGACAATAATGGCCGACCCATCTTCATCATGAATAGTTGGCGCCATCCTCAATAATTTCTATATATCGGCAATAATTGCTGATGGTATCACCCTAATTTTTTTTTCTTTTAGCAATTTTGAAATAATTTTTATTTTTAATTTAAAAAATTCATAATCTAGATGTATAATATAAATATTTTGTACAAAAATTTAAATTAACATATTTACAATCACATAAAAAATTTCAATAAATAACTTTAATTAAAGTTATAAATTTATGTATATTATAGGAAGAGAAAAACAAATATTAAAATAAAAAAATTAATTACCTCATATCTTCGGGAAATATTGTTGAACATAATATAAATCGGCAATAATTGCCGATCCATCTCCATCATGAATAGTTGGCTCCATTCTCAATAATTTCTATATATTGGCTATAATTGCCGATGCCTATCACTCCATTTTTTTTTCTTTCACCAATTTTGAAATAATTTTTATTTATAATTTAAAAAATTCATAATATAGATGTATAATATAAATATTTTGTACAAAAATATAAATTAACATAATTACAATCAAATAAAAAAATTCATTAAATAACTTTAATTAAACTTATAAATTTATGCATATTATAGGAAGAGATAAAGAATATTTTAAAAAAAATTAATTACCCCATATCTTCGGCAAAGATTATCGAACATAATATAAATTGGCAATAATGGCCGACCCATCTCCATCATGAATAATTGGCTCCATCCTCAATAATTTCTATATATCGGCTATAATTGCCGATGCTTATCACTCCTTTTTTTTTTCTTTCAGCAATTTTGAAATAATTTTTATTTATAATTTAAAAAATTCATAATCTAGATTTAAAATATAAATATTTTATACAAAAATATAAACTAACATATTTACAATAAAAAAATTCATTATATAAATTTTATGTAAAAAATTTTGAATTTTTCAAAAGAAGCCTTTAAATAAAATTGTATCGATAAAATTTGTTACCTTCTCATCGGTTAAAAATACCGATGTTAAATCTTAACTAATTTAAATTATTTAAAAATAAAAATAAATTTAATCAATATCTATTATAAATATATCTAAAATATATAAAGTATATATACTAATGAATATTATTAAATCAGTAATATATGATTTATTATGAAACAAATAAGTTTTTGTCAAAAGTAGCAATTATTTTAGTATTTTAATACTTATTGAATTAAATTTATACATGGAGGTTAGGACAAAATATGTTTTCCATGGAGTAAAATTTTGTATTCCAAATAACAAAAACTGTATACTATCATCTGATTCGAAAAGATTATAAACAGTAAAGTAATGAGTACTTCTGACAAAAAAAATATTTGCTTGACAATGAATCATATGGCAATTGATCTTGTTGTTGGTGTTTCGGCAAGTTTGGCCGATATTTATACTATTATATACAATGAAACATATGCTGGTGGGGATAGGCAATATTTGTGGCTTCTACAACACTGATAGTATTGTAGGACGGTACGTACAATAAATATACTGTTGCATATCTTTGTAAATGAAATTATTGTAGGATGGTATGTGGTTCTTGTGAAGTTAGGAACAGGAAAAAAATTTGTCAGATGGGTGTATAATTATTATAGTTTATGTTCGAATCCTTATATATAAAGGAACAGCTTATCATTCGTATTCTTCAACTCAATATTTCTATTCTGCAGAAACTTTGTTAGTTGAAGGTTGAGATATAATTTTTCAATATTTGTTAAACACTCACAATGAATAATGAATTTGGAAGTTCTTCAAACTACGAAGAGTTTGAAACTTCGATTAGGGTGCGATGAGTTCGGAAGTCCGATGAACTACGAAGATGGGGTCAGAACCCCATCGTATTACGATGATAGATTTACAATACCGAGAAACTATGGATATGCAGAAGATATACAAATGCATTCTCCCAATATTAATTACAACTTCAACGAAGAGGTAAAATATTATTTTTTAAGTATTGTAAATTGTGGTGACAAAATTAGTTACATGAAATTTATAGTTTTTTGTTATTATATTATTATGGTAAACTCTTTTTTTCAGGACATGGAGAATACATCTTTTACGAGTGAAAATTATCAGAGATTTTTTGTAACGGATGAAATTTTTCGGATCGAGATGAACTTGTGACATGGGTTAAGAAATGGGTAGAACTCATAAGATAATTTTGATTATCAAAGGTTCTAGAAAAGGAAATGGTATAGGGCCGGGTAGAGTCCCGATAAGATGTGAACAAAGTGGTACGTACGTCTGTACTAGGCCAACAGATACCGAAGGTGCACGTAATACTTGTTAAAAAAACGATTGTCCTTTTTTATTATTGGTGTTGAAAATAATAACGGTGGATGGCAAGTGGTAGTTAGGAACAGGGCACACAATCACGAATTGACTAATTATGATCAAGGACATGTTGTTCTTGGTAAGTTGACAGAAAATGAAGTTCAATTTGTTGATGAATTTATCACAGCTAACATAAAGCCATGGCAAATCATACCGCTTCTTTAAAAACAATTTGAAGGTAATGTGAGTATGAGAAGGCATATTTATAATGTTCGACAGAAGCTTAGGTCCGAAGAAATGGATGGTCAAACAATGTTACAACATGTTATGAGTATGTTGGTTGAGAATCATTATTTTCAGTGGCATCGAAGTGAGCCTCAATCAAACGTAATAAGTGAACATCTGTTCCCACATCCCGTATCTGTTAACATTTTACGTGCATTTCCTTTTGTTTTGCAAATGGATTGCACGTATAAGACAAATAGATACGGAATGCTCTTACTTGAAGTTGTCGGACTAACACCAACACAATTGAATTTCAACGTTGCATGTGCATACATGTCATCTGAGAAGGAGAAAAATTATTTCTAAGTACTTGAGAGATTAAAGAGCTTAACGGATCCATATATGCTTCCAACCACCATTATTACCGACCGAGAACTTGCTCTAATTTCAGTTGTGGAACATATTTTTCCTACTTCAAAACATTTATTATGTATATTTCATGTGAATAAGAATGTGGAGGAAAAATGTAAAAAACTCTATGATCGTTCATCGTTCGCATGTGGTTTTATGTCACAATGAAAAATTTTGATAGATGTCATGGACGAACAAACATATGAGGCACGATTGTTGTCAATGGAGGAAGATTGCAGAAGCATGCCCAGCCTAATTTCGTATCTAAAGACGAATTGGATGCAACCCTACAAACATAAAATTGTTGCAGCATTCTTTGGTGACGTGTTCCATATCCATCAACTTACAACGAATAGGTATGATTTATATTTTATTTCAACCGTGATAGCTAATTTAGCTTCTTTTATGTTGATAAAGTTAAGTAAATAAACTTTTGTTATGAACAGGGTTGAAGGAGCTCATGGATCTTTAAAAAGATTCCTGAAGACATCACGGGGCAGCTTTAATATAGTGCACAAAAAATGCACATGTTCCTCGAATTACAACATGATGAGATAAAAGCATCGCTGGAGAGGTCTCGGTTCAACACTCATCATTTTGCTACAAGTGATCTTTATGCCAATTTCAGGGGCCATGTTTCTTTATATGCAATGGAGTTGGTGAACAACGAGTGTCAGATACTTGAGCATGTAAGTACGAATGATGATTTATGCGGATTTTACATGCGTCGTACGCACGGGATACCATGTACGCATAAAATTAAAACATACATTCATAACTACATGTCAATCCCCTGTCGGCTATTCATCCGTTTTAGAAGAAACTCGACATAGATGGACCCATTACTCCACCGAGACCTGAAGAACCAGTAGATGTTGCATCTCACTTACTCTATATTTCCATGGAATCTGTTATATGCCAGCCACCAAAAATACAGAATCAGTTGGCCAGAGAGATATTTAATATTGCAGTTCCCCAGAAAACACCTCTCCACGAGCCACCAGTACGGCAGCACAGGGGTCGGCCAAGGAACTCCACTAGAAGGGAACAATCTAGTTGGGAGTATACAGAACAACAATTTTGTGGTCGTCCCAGATCAACTCAACGTCGGGGTCGGAGTCAGGGTCGAGGTCTGGTCGAGGACGGCAATCGGCATTTCTGTCATCAAGCCAATTTCAATTTCCATATGTGACTCAAATGAATCGACATATAGTTCCTTATATTAGTAGCTGGTGTAATGTTTTAGGAGATGGGAATTGTGGTTTCAGAGCATTGGCTTCTATTATACTAGGAGATGAAGAACGATGGGTTCATATTCGTACCGACTTATATCACGAGATATTGGGAGACGACAGTTGTACGAGAATGTGTTCGTATATGAAAGCGTTGATCAAGTTATTAATACTATTGTCCACTGGGAAGGGCCAGCTCCGATGGCACATTGGATGGAAATGCATAATATTGGTCATGTCATTGCAACCCGTTATTGTGTGTTGTTCGCATATTACTCATTGAATGCATGCAGCTCATTCCTACCTTTAGCGGCTATGAACGGAATTCAAGGTCCTGAAACTGAAGTCACTATATTTTTCTTGCAAGACATGAGTCACTACATATCGGTGAGCACTAAGTTTAATGAAGAATTTTTCCATTTCAATATGATATGAATGGCTAACATAATAATTTTTTTTCTACAGGTAAATCTTTTAGAAAGTTTTCCACTCCTACCAATACATACCAATTGGAATAGATATCGTGATAGCAGCGTTTCAACGTGGAATACCCAATATTCTTCAAGATTCGAACAATGGCGTGCATTGGTACATGATGACATACAAGACCCTCATCCTTTATCTTCGGACTGAACTTAAATGTAGAATTGTTGTAATTTTTTCTTCATTTATTTTTGTTAACATCCTTTGTAACATGTACGTGCTAATTTTATTAAATATATCATAATTTCTATCACGAAGATCTAAACTATGGATATATAATAAAACACTTGATATGGTGTTAATGAATAAGGATAGGAAGATATTTATTGATTAATAAAACACTTTATTCGAGTTGGAAAATACTGGACCTCATTATTTTTTCTTTAATTCTCAGCTAAATGCTGACTTTTGAAAACTAAGATTTTGTGAGCTCACATAATAACACGGTTGCCATTATTATGAAGCTCATTCCCACCATGTCTCTTATTCCTTCACTAACATATTGATGAAATTTGAACACAAATAGTCAATTCAAAAACGTATTTTAATGTTTTTACATCAATGGTAAAATAAAAACGACAAGTGGTATTAATTCTAACAAACATATTTTAATGTTTTTACATAACAATACGGTAATACATGAAGTTCATTACAATAGGTCACGCCGAGGTGGAGTAACTCCTAAATCACGCACAAGGGTTTCGATACATGAAACTAACTGCTCATAATTTAGAGCTAGCTCTCCCCTCCAATACAATCGACGAATAGTTTTACGTGCTTTGTTCAGACGTTTTTCGGCTGGTATATGATGATCATTGTCCGCATGTTCATCCAAATATTCTTCCATCGTAGCCAATATATTTATATGCGTTCTCGGAACATACCAATCCATATAATCATCAGCCACATCCCATGGGTATTCAACCGCTGGTCCAAAAACATCCGGGCCCAAAATATGTTCATACCTCAAGAACCATTGGTCGAGCATTTGTACTTCTTGAGGGAAGGACCTCTGTATGAGTTTCTAGTTGGCTTAATGGGCTCCTCAGGGATGACTTGTGTATAACCGAATTGCCGTATCACTCTATCTAGCATATGTGGTTCAACTTTCTCCAAACAGTGTATACAACCGTGATAGAATGCCATACGGCAATATCTATATGGATCAGCTACTCCGTACGGATCCCAATTGACCTTTCACGAAAATATTCAAGTAAATATGGATATCACAAATATAATATAGGAGGATCAAATAATATTTTTAGCATACCTTTGACGCAAACATAACATCAATATTTGCCCGAAATTACTCGAGCGTCTCCAATTTATTTTTGAATTTCTGGCCACAAGACCACCTCATACAATGAGGATGGTCTGGATCATACCTAGATCTTTCCACTCCAAACCCGGGAAAGTATTCATGTATCCACGTCTATCATAATATTCGATTGTTAGCCATCATGATGAATATAGAGTATGTAATATATGTATGTATATATATATATATATATATATATATATATATATATATTGATTATAAAATTACCTGTAATAGAGTCATGCATCTAGACATTTGAGCAGCGTCGGCTCTAGAAGCCATACCAAGTTGTCGATATAAAAAAGTAAGTGTAGCTGCACCCCATGCATAACCTTCAACCCGACTAAGATCTTGAAGAAAAATGATAAAGTATGGATTAACTTTATCAACCGTCTTATCGACAAATAACGATAAGTCGATCAACCATAATATATACCCGATCGCTTTTTCCTCGTCTCCTAACCAGTATGCAGCCATTTAAATGGAAGCCCGCCCTTTCGAGTGACTTCATTCACTTACATTTCCTCCATCCCAAATAAGGCACCCATTGCACCAATCATTTTCCCACGCGTATCCGCTATCATGTCCAAATGTAATGGATGACCATCAACTCGTAGCCCTAATATACGATGTACATCTAAAAGAGTGATTGTCATCTCCCTCCATGGCATATGAAAGCTATTAGTGTCTGGTTGTCATCGACCAATAAATGCTGAAATAAGCGGCACGTTCACATACTCAAATGTGCAGGATGGAAGGTGTGATAATATTGTTCATCATATCAAAGCGAACATCCTATCATTGACGCTTCCTAGAAAACTTATTAAAACCTCCTGCCTCGTGTGGATCTTAGGACAACCCCGATCCTGATCAATACAATAAGCAAATGTAATGCATATATATGATTGATTACATATAAAATAATAATTAAGAAATAATGAATATGTTAAACTTACATTTCCTAACCATAAACCTAAAGCTGTGTGACCGCCAAAGCTATGAATCAAATCAGGAATTATTGGACCTCCAGGACATGGCCCAAGCAAGTACCATTCATCCTTTAATTGTATACTCTCTTTATCTTCACTAGTGTCACCAGCATCCCTATCATGATGATCTCTATCCTCCTCCTCCTCCTCCTTCTCCTCCTCCTCATCATTATGCACAAAATTCGATGATGATGCTCCTCCTCCTCCTCCTCCTCCTCCTCCTCCCATAGCAGGTTGCGCCAGTGAGGTAAGAAAATCTATATATTCTGTAGGAAATGGAAAACCTCCTGACTCGGAACCTTCGTACCTTGAACCTCCAACCGTAGAACCTCCATACCCAGCACGGCAGCACCTCCAACCCCAGAACCTCCAACCGCATAACCTCCATACCCAGAACCTCTAACCCCAGAACCTCCATACCCAGAACCTCCAACCCTAGAACCTCCAAACCCCGGACCTCCTACCCCCAAACCTACGTACCCTCCAAACCCCATAGTGCCAACATCAGCCACAAATGATGGACGACCTGCATAGTCTGGAAATGATGGAAATTTATGACCTTGTTGACTAGACCTTGGTTCTTCGGGAACTTCTGCATATTCTTGTTGTTTTGATGCTTCTTCCGGTTCTTGTTCTTCAGATTTCTTACCTCGTCGTAATCCTTTGGTAATACTCCTGCCGAAATTTCTCAAACGAGCCATTGGCGCAGGTAGCTCAGTAGTAGTTCTGTTACGTCGTGCAGAAGCAGTCACATGACCACCATCGGTTCTATCTACTACATTGTCTTGTCTGCGACTCATCTGAATTTCAATAATAAATGCATAAAGTCAATTTTAATTATATATATGAATTGAAGGTAATACGTGATAACATAAATAAAACCTAATTACATACATGAAATTAATATCATTAATAAATATCAACCCATATTATGATAGCCAAAGAGATCTGTATACCCAACCATATAACTCAAATACAATCTCTTACATTAATCCTCTACTTTATTCATTAAATATATCAACAATATTTGTATTACTTACTAGTAGGAGTTTAGTATAATATAACAACTAAAGTATACTTAATTATGGTATGTCCTCATCTTTTTTTTAATAATCCAACCAGAGTTATCCAAATATATTCCATAAAAATTAGCAACATAATTAAATATAATTCAAATATAAACATATTTTATCTATTATAAATACATTTAACAAAAATATTAAACAAATCTAACCTATTATCCTATCAATATAATTAAAAACATTCACCAATAATCCCTATCACATAACGATATTTAACATATTTAATGAAAATATAAATAAATCTAATAAACATCTAATCATATATAGATAATACAATAACATAATTAACAAAATATTAACAAATATATAAACATAATAAACAAATTTAATCAACTTAACCATAATTAAAATCTATAATTAACAAATATCATTAATACACCTCAATTAATATATACAAATTACACTTCAAAGATATAGCCAATACCCTAGAATAGAGAGATAATTTACCAAACCTATATTTAATTAAATTATGAGAGCATAATTATTATAATTAATAAAACATAATTAATATAAATAATTACATATCCCAAAAATAGCCAATACCCTACAATAGAGAGATAATTTACCGAACCTATATTTAGTTAAAATATTAGTGCATAATCAATATAATTAATAAACCATAATTAATATATATAATTATATATCCTACAAATAACCAAAACTAAAGAATAAAGATATAATTTACCAAACCTATATTTAATTAGAATATTGGAGTACAATTAATATTATTAATAAACTATAATTATTATATATAATTTTACATCCTAAAAATAACTAAAATCCTATAATAGAAAGATAATTTACTAAAACCTAGATTTAATTCAAATATTATAGTATAATAAATCTAAAAATATATTTTCTAAAATTAATCAATTAACCATAATCAAAATATATTATTAAAATAAATTATAATTAACAAATTATTATTAAGCGAAACCCTAGCGAGGCTCGAATTCGTCCCGGGAATCGGCACGATTTGCCGAAGCAAGACCTCCGCATCGGCAAAAAAATACTGAATCCGCACCCTCACATCGGCAAAATTAGTCGAAACCCAGCCTACCTTCGGTTGATTTTGCCGAAAGCCCTCCCTCCCTTCGGTCCATTTTGCCGAAACCCGCCCCTTCTTTCGGTGCATTTTGCCAAAACCTACCAGATTTATTGATCTCAACAAAAAAATTTTACTTACCGGATCTAATTAATAAAAAAAATTATACTTACAGATAATTATATATTATAAATTATAAATTAAAATTAAAAAATTAAACTTACCTTGTTGTTGCTTGAAATCTCTTCTCTCAGAGGAGAGTTTGCACCAGAGAGACAGAGAGAAGATAGTGAGAGAGGAATTGTTGGTCAAAAAATAAATGAAGTGTCAGTCAAAAATAAGCCACCGACGGTCAACAATGATAAAGGATAAAATCAGTATTTACTACACAAATATTTTTTGCACAATAAATATAAGATCGCCAAATAACAGCTACTTTCTATGTATTGATAGGCTACTAGCGACAAACAAAGTCCGAATTTTCAGATATATAAGGGTCGTTAATGGATTTTGGGCTAAATGAACATTTTGGAGGCATTATAGGCAGACCAAAAAGAGCAATATAATATCTCAAAGCCGGCCCGCGCAATGTATATCAACCGCGCAGGCGGTTAAAAACCAAGGATATAATGATAACTTGCTGCTCCAATCCATCGTAGCCAAACAATATTAGACCTCCAAGTTTGCTGCATTATCTACTTTTCATTCGGGACACTGAACTCACAGCTGTCTCTCTAAATTCATTCTCCATGAAGTGCGTCGATTCCCAGTTTCCTGCTACTCACTCAATCTCGCCAAAACGGCACGGGCAACTGCATAGAGTTGAGCCGATTAACCTGTGTTGGCTCTCAGGAGGCTATAATGGAATCCACTACAATAAGTTTAAGCATAGGCATAATAATTTTATTATTTCACAACCACCTCTAAAGCCCAAGCCTATGGCGGCTATTCATAGTTCTTTGCTCCTTGGTGTCGCCAAACCAGCAGGCTCAGGAGATGTCACTGTCTTGCTTCAAACAGGGTTAGTCCCCCCCCCTCCTTACATCATTATTACGCCCTATTTGCTTGCTCTTGTTTTCCTGTATGATGCTAATCGGAAATTTCAAACGCATTGCCTCGTAAGCACTTACCCTTTTTCGCACCAGCATGATGGAATTTCTGTTTCTTGTTTTGCAGTGCATTAATGCTTCTATTTTACTGTTTAGCCAATTTTGTGGTACCACAAATTATTCTGAAAAATATGGAGCCCGATGATGAAGAGAATGAAGACCAAAAGGCCATTGGAGAGAAGGAGAAGGGGAGCGATCTCATTGCTGGGCGCGAACCAACTAACGGACGGGGCTTCAACAGTACTATCAGGCATAAATAAACAAAATAGCATCTTACACTCGCCCATGTAGCACCTGAATAGGACATCGGTCTATATTTTTCTCCCTACCAAGAGGATGCCCAGAAATTTAATCCGAATAGGAAATGTCTGATCCTTGAAAATGTGACCTCTTTTTCTCTTTTTTTTTTTTTTAATATCCATATTTTTCAGAGGCAGAAGAAACCTGTCCCAAGAGGCATGTCATGTATCGCAGACAGGTCCCATATCGTCGCACAATCTTCAAAGTTGGTTGTCAGATGAGAGGAGAGGACTCTAATAGAGAGGCAATAGTTTTAACCTTACGCATCGGTAAGTAGCCAAAAATAAATCTGCCATATAACGTCTTTCGAAAGAAAATAGTATTGAATAACTGATGCACTAAACATAGGGACATTCTAAGCTTTCTCATTTGTCTATGATTAAAAAAAAAAAACTATTGCACATTTTCCATGAATTTCCAAAATAATTATGCATAATTTACAATAGAGCTATTAAACATGAAACAATATCAAACGACTGTCCATTCACCATCATCTAGGCCGGATGGTTTGTCATTGCTGGGAATGAACTTTGGAGGCTTAGGCTTCTTTGAGAACATGGATGACTTACTATCGAAGAAATTGGAAAATGATTGGCGCCCTTGTTTCTGCTCTTCCAAGGTTTTATCCTCCTTTCGTGCAGATTCACTAGGTGCCCCACCTTTTCCGCCGAAAATCTGCCTCAGCCTCCTGAACCGTCGTTTTGGCTCATCAGCAGTTTGGCTTGCTTCATCAGGCTGCTGCCGTATCATCTTCATGACTTCCTCAGGGCGGACTAGCATGGTCTCAACGGACTCGTATACCTGTGCAAGGAATTACGCATAGTTAAGCAAATGCGTACAGAAGATGCAAAAATGTCAAATTCATATTTTTCTTTCCTAAAACGTCCTCAAAGGAACAATTTTATTCTCACTTAACAAATAGTCGATGGTTCTATTTGATCAAGAAAGATGTCAGTCAATGCAACATATAATCATGTAAGCAGACAGGCATGCCTATACGACTCCAGGCTATTTACCCATCAATCCCAAATCCTATGAGATTCAAGACTTCGGATGAATGACTTTTAGAAACAATTTCATTTCAGAAAAGAATTTATAAATTTTTCTAATCTGAATACTTTGTTTAGGTATTTTAAAATAAAAATTAAAATACTTTTCAGAAGTTTGAAAATTCACGTTAACACTCCTCTGAATAAAATCCCAGATTGAATTTACAGTGTATTTATATAATCTTATGGATAGAATAAGAAAAGTATTATAAACACTATTTTTAAATTCTGTGTAAAGATATCCAATAAATTAAATTTAAAAATTCTGTACCCAGACAATAGATTTATAACTGTCAAATTTTAAAAGTGAATCACTTTAAATTCTATCATTTTCAAAATTTCCTAGTTTGTAAAATTCTTCATCCAAACAAAGCCTTAGGTTACCAACACATCAAAGTTGATCATCTGTTACATCAATCTTGTAATACCTAGTCATATTATACATACCTGGCAAAGATCATCAAGTTTCTCATTCCAAGAGTCGGCTTGACACGTAGCAACTACGTACTCTTTACACTCGTTGAACAGCTTTGACAAATTATCATCCGCAGATAGCGTATTCTCAGCATGAGCAAATCCTAATCCAAGCTAGCAGACACAAAGTCTCACATTTAGCATACAATAAAATGGCCCAAATTATGTACAAATTCAAAGAAGTATCTTCAGTAACAAATCAAGGCTTGCAAATCGAGAATGGCTTCAGGATAGACATCAAGTTCAACAGCCAGGACAAAAGAACTAACATTAAGTTTGCACACAACATATATCCTGCAATTAAACCAACTTGAGCTCCTTTTTTAGAATGACAGTCAAACACACTGCTAATAACACATGAATTATACTTGACCTTCATAAAAAATTATGCAGGCCGACATTATATAAGCCCCAAAACAGATAAAACAGTCTTCAGACAGGAACAGCCTGCAGTACTTACCAATGAAAGGAAAAGCTGTTCAAATAGCTCAGAAGGTGGAATGTCATCCAGATAAGTCAAGATGCCCTCCCTACAAATGCATCATGCTGCCCTTTTTAAAATAGCTAATGATTACATCGACGATAGATTAAACATATGACTCAGACCACTTACACTGCCAAATCCTCATCAAAGAGTGGCGCTTGACGAACAGCAGGCACTGGCTTTGCAGTTTGCCACAGTTCCCGCCACAAATTACCTAGATAAGAATGATCAAATGTAAACAAAACAATCCCATGACAAATGATAGTCTACATCTTTGTTTTATGTAACTATTATGCTGGCAAGCCAGATGTCCATCATTCAAGAACATATAAGTAACAAAATTTCAGCTTCCATCACAAAGTTCACACTATCATAGTTCACTATCATGAAAGGCAACCTAATAATATCTAACTTCTTAAACTAAAAGAGAGACAGAACTTGGGCTATTCCAGTAGAAAGTGTCAGAAAACACTGTAAGCAGTAGCCCATTTGTAAGAAATAATAATAAAATACTAACTAAAAATAAGAAAATAAAAAACATAAAAATACAGAAAATCAAAATACTCAGCTATTTCCTTCTACAGGAGATTCTCCTGTATTATGCTCCAGTCACGACTGCATAGAAATCAAGCTAAGCCAAGCTCAGAACTGCCATTTGAATGCTTTCAAATAACAGCCTGACCAGGACCTCACACAGAAGGCATCTGGTTCACTTATTTGAAAATGCTGACTAGTGACAAAGAAATAAATATTGATCATGTATATGAAGGTCAAGAAAGTGACCTTCTTTTTGCATCCGAGTACTCAATCGACCTCTTGAAGACCCTTCACCTCTAACTAGACTGTCACTGGCTTCACAACTGGATTCGTCTTCAGTCCAATCAGGAGGAGAGTGCCATCTCACAAAATCTTCAAGGATACAACCAGGATTTGCTGCCTAGTTCGAAAACAAAACTTCAGCCCAATTAAATAAATAAAGGTGGTACTAGCTCATATGTTGCAGAATGAGGAATGAGCAACAAATTTCACAAATAAAAAGTTAAATCAGGCTGACCTTGAAAGCCTGCATGTCAGACAGAAGCTGACTGCACCCAGCAGCACAACTGCAGAAAAAGAAGACTTAAAAGAGAATAAGAAGAAACAATATTCAGACATAATCACTTAGGGATGCATATGAGCATCAAGGAAATGCTGGTCAGCTCATACTAGCTTCTAGCTTATCAGTAATAACATGCTATTGATATATTCTCAGCCAATATAAGACTCACTAACATTTCAAGTAAGGAGGGCAGGGTAGATAAGCCTATATTATGCACCATATTTTGCCGTGAATCTGCAGCACACTGTCTACTGTTGGACTAGTGCTATGTTCTATCCCAAATTTACTCTAAAATGAAAAGAGATCAAATAAGCACTGTAATCAGGCATGAGGAGTCACTAAAAAGACATGTGACAGATCTGCTAACCTTCCCGTTCGTAGCACATATTCCTCATTTTCTCTTATGAGATCTTCGGTAAGCAACAGTCCTTCCTACAAGTTACAAATGCAAAGGTATGAAACAACAGTATCAAACTCGAAACACCACCTTCTAACAGTTTGTATCTGTCAGACCTGTGTAACAGGAGTATAAATAGGTTCCCCAGTTTCTAACATTGTCAAATTGTCAGCCAGCTCATGGGCTCCCAACCGAAGAACAAATTCACCCATGCCTATTCTAGCATAAAGGACTGAGTTTGGATGCTTGGGCTCTTCAGAGGCACATGATCTATCAGCTTCCTTTAATATAGATTCCAGTAACTTGGTGGCTACAGCACGGCGCTTTTTCCTAGAAACACAACAATTCATAACCTGCATCTGCTGAAAAAGAAGGCAGAAATTCAGGTCTGGAATTTCATCAGCAGGAACTCCAGGGAGATATTGCTCTTCCAACCAAAGTCTTCTCAACTGCAATCATAGAAAAGCTTGTGCTAGTCAGAAGAATACTGAAGAAAAAAAAAATCCAACATCTACACTTGCCATGTTCTAACTTGTAATACAAAAAAAAATCCCTATTCGCCTTCCATCAGAAGGGTATTCCTTATGCCTAATATGATCAAGTGATCCCAATGAGAATATATGAGGAAATGGCATCAAACTTGAAAGGGACACAATCATTCTGACAAAAAGATGATTTTATGGACAATTTTTCATCACTTCATGCAAGTGAATTATCACCTCTTCATCCAGCTCTACGATAATTCAGTTTGACATGGTGCACTAGTTTACAGCCCTTTATGCATTATTATCATGCTGATTCTTCCCACTCAAGGCATTGTTTCCCTGCCTAGAACATCACCACTTTGTGCACTTGGCTTTTCTAGCATGCATATGATTCTCCTCTTTCAAATGCTACCTAGCATTCTGGTTACAATCCATTTTGTTCATAAAGGATTGGTGCAGACCTATCATAATATTGATGGTTCTCTACATAATCCTTTCCTCATAGACAAATTATTAGTTGATCAAGACTGCTAAATAAGCTTTCCTTCCTGCCTAGATGACAACAGTTCAGAGTCCTGTCATTGATCCTAAAACAAAATAATAATAACAACAACAACAATAATAGATAATAATAAGTATCACTGTAAAACAGAAACAGGTACAGAGGTTAATTCAGTATAATCATATAATGCACAGAATTTACAGATGCGCAATATCAAGAAATGCTACAGAACTAAGGGAGAAAAAATATTATTTTTATAAAGTTGGATATAAGCTTGAAATGGGCTACAGTAACTATCTCCATAACTATCCTGTAATCCTGATATTGAATGAGAATAGATCAGCTATGTTTCTTGTCTTGGGTGGCTTTTTCTCTGTATAGATTTCCTTCATTTCGGCAAATATAGTTTCGGTCATTACTTCAGCAATTGCCTAAAGTAACTATCTCCAGAACTATCCCTTAACGATGATATTGGATGATTGCCATGGTGATGGTTGGGCTTAAGGATAGAGCTGTTTGAGACACCTATTGGGCTTACTTCCAACTAGATCAGCTATGTATTATTTCTTGACTGGCTTTTGCCACTATGAATTTCCTCCATTTCAGCAATATAGTTTTGGTCAGTTACTTACTTCAACAACAACTCTGCACCAGAAAGTTGCCATCTTCCGGATGGTCTTGAAGCTTCCCATAACTTCAGAGAGCGTAGCAATAAAGGATTCAGGAGGTGTACCATGGATATCTCTTGGAAAGGTTGATCTGCAAGGTCGTCTCACCAGGATTGTGCACAATTTCCTACTGAGAGTAAGCCCTTCTGTGAATATCTTGCAGATGTTATGATGGAAGAAAGATCGCCAAAAGAAGATGGCAATCATAAAACCTAGATAAAATGGCCCTGATGGAAGAGGTAATTCAAAAGATGGAATATGCTCCTACCAGCATCAAGAACTGACTGAATAAAAGACAGAACTTCGTCATCACCAAACTGAGATGGAAATTTGTGTTCCTTCTCACGAAGCATCAATGACTTGACTGCAGAAAGGCTCAAGCTTGCCCTCTCCCTTACTGGTGACGAATTTCTGGACGAAGAGAGTAGATCCTTGATTGACTTAAAGTTTCTTCCAAACCTAGAAAAGACACAAAATGAATTGCATAACAAATTAAACTTCACATAATGTAAATTCAACATTAACTATTTTGGCATAGAAACAGAAATCTAAACTGTTATTGCAAGGTACAAAAAGACCACTGACAATCACATATATGCATCAACAAGAAACACAATTTTCAGGCCTTCCAAAAAAAAATATAAAGATAAGATGTATTAATTTCAATAAGAACTTCCCAGCATGTTCTCTTCTTCCATATAAGTTTACATATTATTATTGGCATAAAGGAATAACCAAACTAGGAGACCAAGTAGTAGTTGAAACTTACTCAAAAGCTATGGCCAGTTGCCTGAGCACAGCTGCTGGAGGAATAATGTCTTTGATGATAATGTCACCATAATCTGCTGAAGGAGCTCTCGCTGACTCCTGAAAATACCATACATCCAATTTAAAGCTTGAAGAGTTTAGCTGGTCTAACAAAAGCTGGAATGTTTTGCCAATCAAAATGAAGCGTTCAAACATAAACTAGCTAGGCCATCCTTGGATAGAGAAGGGGCAATAAATGATATATGTTGTTCAGTCTAGGCCTTTAAGCTTGAACTGCAGAATGTGACAGGAAAATGCCTAGTAGATGTCACCATGAACATCCACACACTCAAACGACTTTATGATTCCTCCGCAATTAGAAGGGATCGATCCAGTTAAAAACAATTCTCATCACTCTCTTGCTTTGTCCAACCATATTTCCTAGCCAGCACATGAGAAGGGGCTCCAAAAGTTGCTGTCTGGTCTGAACTATGTTTAAACCTCCAACTCAAAAGAACTGCCTTATATGCACCTCATGTGAAAAGATAAAATATGCTACTGGTTTCTTATTCCATCACTCATCTTATTTGATGGGCAGGAGAATATATGATAAAGGATAAATATAGATAAGGACCAAAGTAAAAATGATAGCATGTAGATAAGCATCCAAAATGAAAACAAAACTGCATTCAAACACGAGGCCAGCATCCTAGCACTAGAACACGTATGCCATTCCATATAACATCCTTGTGGCAAATTGTTAAGCCAAAATGCTTTCTTTTTAAGACCTGATAGTGCAATCTACATGTTTTTCAGCAGATGACAAATCATACCAAAAGGCCAACCACCCAATTTCAGCAAAGAAATAGTCACTTTGCAATGACTTGTATGAGGCAAAAAAACTGAAATTGGCTGCTAAAATCGAGTGTTTATCATCAAGCTCGTGTTCTCTTTTCACTGAAACAGATCCAAATAAACTAGCTGCATGGTAAGCCTATTTGAACAGCTTTATGAAGTAAAAATACCAAAACCCTCACATATGTTCCAACAGCAAGGTCTAGGCATCAAGTTCTCTGTCTCGGAAAAATGCAAGAAAATAATGCAAACACATAACAAGCAGTGAATAAATCAGACAGGATTGCTCACCTTTGTTTCATTGGCAACTATCTCATTGTAGATGCCAATATTTTCATCAAAAACAAGGAAAGACATTTCGGGGCTCTCAACCTTCTCAATATCTTCAGTGTTCTTCTTTCCCTTTGCTATATATTTTATCCTTTCTTGCCACTCCTGCTTTATTCCTATATTGGGGGGTACCCAACGGAATTGCTTTGCATCATTCAAATCCTATCAGAAAATGAAAAGGTGAGATAAAAGAATGTAACATTTATGCACATATTGCAACACGCAAGAAATACAAACGCAAAGCCATTACCCACTCAAACTTGAACCATCCTGCTGAGTAATAATCTTTATTCAAATCAAGGATTCTTTTTAAAGCATATATCAATATTGGATTCAGAACATCAGAATGACTGGGTCTGGAGAAGATTCTTGGAAATTTTGGTTTTCAGCTCTGGCAGATTTATGACCTGCCTATATAACATAAAAGGGGGGGAAAGCAGGGCAAACTAAGAGCAGGCAAATGAATATTCCAAAGCACAATTTTTAGACTTTGGCTTCTTGCTTAGGGTGTGGCGGCACTCTAATCTGGTGATGTGAACATGTTCTGCAGAACATCTATCGCCAGTTTTAACCATATTGAGGATAGAGATCCTTCAGTTTTCTTATGTCACTTCACAAAGAAGATAAAGAAAACATAAAGATTTTGTTATGAGATGCAGGAAACCTTAATGATGGAGATCAAATTCAGTGTACAGTTTTGGTAACAACAAAGGGAACCCTACGTGTTGACTTGTTGCTACTAGACCACATCTGGACGTACAATTACAGGATACTATCTTCACTAGAATCCTACACATTGTTAATCTTAGGCTGAGGCAAACACATTAATGCCCTGATGAATTCTTAAACAGTTACTGATTTTTCGATCAATTCAGTAAAGCATAGATAGTGAACATAACGCCATATGGCTCATATTACTAATTTACTGATGGATGATGGTCATTGGACACACTAGTCTGCGGAAATGAAAAAAGGAAGTACAAATAAGTGAATCATGGAAATCTAGAAACACTCGACTTTTTCTAGTCCCCTTTCTGTTTTCTTTTTCTTTACTTCTTTTTATTATAACCGGAAAGGCAAGTTAGCTCTATAGAAGCCAATTTTCTCTTCCAAGTCATATGACATTTAACAACTATCATATCTAAAGCACAGTTTTCGTTTCTATTACATTGTCACTCTACAATCCAAATCAACAAGAAAAGCACCTGTACAGCGCAAATAGAATCACAATAAACTATCACTTCTACCTTTCCAGTTTCAACAAACTATGCAGTCGCAAAATGATGAGATAACCAAACTAATCCTAGATATATATAAAAACGATACGATAATGCAATTCAAATCAAAATGTACCTTCAGTTCAGGCTCTCCAGGCGATTCACCATCCGGCTGTTGATTTCCCGAAATCTTAACCGATGCTTCATCTAAATCTATGAATTTCAAACAGCATTAATCAGAATATTGATTACCACCATTTTGATTGATCGATAAATTATCATAAATCCAAGAGAAACTAAATTTAGGGAGAGGATAGAGGATAAGGATACCTCGGTGATCGGGATTATTGATAAAATCGGATTTAATATCGATCAGAACTCTCTCCGCTTTAGCTGCAGCAGAATGGAAGGCCGTCCTCGCCTTTGAGACTATTGATGTATCTCCCTCCATCTCCTCGTTTTACTCTCTGCAACGGCGACACGCCACGGGTGCAAGTGACACTGATTATTCCGTAATCTTCGACGCAATTGGCGTCATTGTTGATAGAGGGAATAGGGCGATGGAAATTGAACCAAGTCAACAGAAGTTTTACCGTCTGCCTGAACAGATTTTCAATGGATGAATACCCTACACAGAGGGAGAAACTAGTGCATAGGAGTGTAGCGTTTAAAATTGGTTATTAGTGGTAGTTCGCCGTTTCGACTTTCGACTTCGTTCCGTTACACAAAAAATATGAATAAGTTACAGAGCGACTGCCCACTGGGGACCTGGGGAGAGGTGAGACGGCTATTTGTTTTTTCGGTGTCGATGATGTTTGCTGAATTTGATGGGTACTTTCCGTTCAAAAGCAGTCGGGTTAATTTAAAGTTATTTTAGATCATTTTATTATTTAGGTCAAGTTTAAATTATTATAAATTTAAATTATATATGATTATTTTATCAGGTTCAGTTAGATTCGGATTAAGTTAATTTAAGTTTGAGTTAATTACTTAATTTAATAAATAAGATCGGGTTTTGATTAAATTAGCTTACGCTTGGGTGATTTGGGATTTAAATCAGATTTGGGTTAATTTGATGGATTGAGTCTTTTTTCGTATTTTGATATGTCTTATTAGATTTGAACCGAGCTAATATCGAATCAAACCACTTCGGATTTAAATTAAATCGAAAAGTAATTACCAAAATTAATCAAATTCATTAACCTTGTAAGTATATATTATGTTTGACTCCATGTAAGCATGGAGTTAAAAATATGTTATTAAGTGCTGCTTATTTACTATAATAATTTTTTAATGTTGTGTTTTAATACAAAATAATCAATAAAATTATAATATCGTCGATAAAAAAATTATAAAAATAATATTTGTTTAAAAGCTTTAAAAAAAATATGTGTAATTTTTTTATTATCATAAGTGGTTAATATTGAATTTAATCAAATTTTTAAGCTAAAAGTATATCTACACACCTTATATTATTTTCTTAAAGTAAATCATACAACAAATCACCAATATTAATTCTTATTGAATTTTAGCAATACAATTGCAACAAGTGTCTTGTATATTTAACTAAACTCGAAGCATAAAGCATAATGTTTAAGGATGTTAATCTAAGTATCCAAACTAACACCTTAAGTGTATCTAGTTATATTTTCCACCTTTGATCCATGCATATCTAAACATTTTACTTGTTTAGTTAGAATTACAAAACTATTAGGTAAAGTTGAAGTCTTATCTAACCTAGTTGCAATTTATATATATGAACTTTAGTGTAATTATATAGCTACCTAACATGCATATAATCCAATTATACTGCTACTATAAGGAAATAAGAATAAGATATGCACCATGTAATTCACACTTGATAGAATCATAAATATAAATGATAATAATTAAATCAAAGTTAAAAGATAATCACACGATATATAGAAAGACAAAGAAATTATGATTAATATCTCAAACCATCATTTAGGATTTTAATCTCACCCTTAACAACAAGTATTTTAGTCACTCATCATAAAAAAATTAATTACAGAAATAAGATATAAAAGAAGGAAGAGAAAAAAAATGATGAAAGAATTGAGATGGTGGAATAAGCAAAATTAGTTGAACCAACAAGCAGGGTCAACCAACCAACAAATATGCTTGATTGTTGTCATCTACCTTGCGCAACAAGTTCTTCCCTTGGTTGAATGTTAGCTCAAATTGTGTAAATTGAAGCATGAGACTTGCAAATTAGAGAACAATGAAGATGGAATTACATAGTGGATTCAAGGAATTAATGATTAACAATGTAAGTAGATGAATGCCAAAACCTAACTCTTGAATCCTATGGTGGAGCTAAAGTGACAGACATAAATCATAAGTAGAGTGGATGATGAATTAGAGGAATCACAAAGTAATTGATGGAGTTGGAAAAAAGTTGATGGAATTATGAAGGTTGAAGATGATGAACCCTAACTCTTGATATGGAGGTTAGAGGTATAAATTTGTGAATGAGTTTTGGATATGGGTTAAGATTTTTTTTTATATAGAATTCTAGCTAAATATTGTGCATAAAGTCAATGAAAAGATATGACAGAGTTTAGGAATGATTTGGAAACATCTATATCATCATTTGACATCACCATAGAAGTTATAGGTATCTGTCAACCAAATTAGATAGTCAGTCAACTAATTGTGCTTGTCTTAGAATTTTATTATTTAATTTGATATCTTCAACTTTTGTCTTTATTTTAACCATGATCAATGCGGTTTAGAGAAGTGGTGGACATGAAAGTTATAAATTTTTCTCTTAGCGCAACTTGAATCACCTCATTTGGAGTCTAGATGAAAATGCTCAAAATATTGTATATCGTTTTTGTTATTTCATGTGAGTGTGTCAGTTGACCTTTTATTTATAAACCTCTCCAAAAACCTCATTTTAACTTCTATGATTAATACCAAATGAGTACTTATAGTCTACAAGGGGTTAAATTAACTTTTTCAAAAGAGAAATATGGATAAGTGAGAGGATTAAAGTCATAAAAGTAGGGGAATGGTAGAGGATTTACCATTCAGAAAATTATCAGATTTCCGTTCAATAGCGGGCCGATCAATTATTTGTCAGTTCATACTTTTATTCTCTTACTTCTTCATGCTCTCCCCCTTTCATAGCAAGGTCTTCTTCCATTTTAGCCATGAAACTTCCCATTTTAGCTGTGCAACCCTATTTTCACCCCAAATCTTGTCCAAACACCACCAAAATTTAACCATAGCTCCACCGCACATTCTTCTACACTTCCATACAATTCAAGCTTTTATTTGACTCCGGTAAATTATTTTTACCCTTCTCCACCATAACCTCCCTCTTAATTTTTAATCTCCGATCCTAGTCATATTTTATCTTGTTTTCATAGGTGATCTTCTGGTAATCTCGGAGGACGTATAGAATTTACGTGCATAGAGCCCTGTGTCCTTGTCGGTAAGGATATATGTCGTATTTAGGGATTTATGCGATGCTTGTATCTTTATATATGCTTGTGTGTTAAGTATCTTATATTAGATAATTTAATTATGGAACTGCTATGAAATGGTATTCTTAAGAGTAATGAAATTACATAAGTACATGTTGGGTATAATATTAGATAAAAAATATCTATAGAAAACTAAGGATACGTACTTTGGATAATGATTGAAAATGTATATATTTTGGGTTTTATAAAGGCTTTGGGATAATACGATTGTCTTGCATACCCTAAGGGTGTTATGGTCAATTGAGGATAATTATGTGGTCGTACTTATGTGTTTAATTATATGTCTTCAGTTTGGCATGATAATATACAATCAACTCTGAATAAGATACTAATAATTTAAAGTGAAAGAGCACTTGGGTCGCCTTGAGGTGTTTATATGGCTCCGTTCCACTGGATAATAATAGGGGTGTGTTGTCCCTAAGAGGTGCTTCAGTCCATTCCACCGGATTAAGAATAGTGGGGCCCCATACTCAATGTGAATGAAAATACAATTAAGAGTTAAAGTATAAATGGAAAGATATTAATCATTTAAAGTGAAGGAATACGTGAGTTAGGACCGAGGTGTTGAGTCTATCCACCGGACAATAATAGTGGCTCGAGTGTGTTGTCTCTGATAGGTGCTTCAGACCGTTCTATCGATTTAATAAATAGTGGCTTAGAAGTATTTTACTCTGAGAGGTGTTGGGTCCGTTCCACCATATAATAATAGTAGTGCGGGTGTATTGTCCTCAAGAGGTGTTTGAGACCATTCCACCGGTTTAAGAATAGTGGGGCCCCTGAACTCAACGTAAATAAAATATTGGAATATGGTATATTCAATGAATGACTTGGAATCAATAGTTATATGAAATTCTTTGATTTGTACATGTATGAATTGCTTATGATATTTCTTGTATTATGTGTAACCCTGCTTGACTATACCATTACCTTACTCAGTACGTAGCATACTGATCATCCGTTTTATGGGTGTTGCTCAATCCAACAAGTAGACAACCCCGATGGCTATGTGCAGGTCGATGAGGACCAGGTGGATGATTTCATAGCCTTTGATGCAATATATGTGGAGGAGTGATTTATTCATATCAGGGTTTGGACATAGAATCATGTTATTCGGATGATAGTTTTACCCAGATACATTTTTGGACTCTTAGTTTCATAGGATTTCTTTTTATTATATTTTGATATTGTAATCGGAGTTGATTTCTAAACACTTATTTGATGTTATTAAAAGTTGTCTCGTTTATTTCTTATCATGTTTTTAATTTTCTAATCGCTTTGCCTTGTTGTTGACGTAAGGATAGTGGGGGTAAGCCAGACTTATGTTAATTACGACAGTAACACCCAAATATTTGATTATATGCTTCCGCTTAAAAAAAATTCAGTAGTAAAATTAGGGGTGTTACACACACTTTTCATATTTTTGAGTCAACTTATTATCGCCCTCTAGGGTTTTCATCCGCTAAACCCTAATTTAGCCTATATGGCCCAACCTTCCTCTATCTCACACAACCTAAGATTTCTTTGCCCCTAACTTATCAACTCACTAGATTCATCCCCAAACATCCCATTTCGCACACGTGGCCATGAAACCCTAGTTGGCCATCCCAAACCCTAACACCTCTCTCTTCCCATATAATGTCCCACAATCACTCTCATTTGCCATTCCCTCTTCCACGTTACACACATTAACCCTCCATGTGAAATTCTTCCACTCTCATCCCATACTTCAATTCTCTCCATTATTTCACCCTTCCACAATCTCCTCTACTTAGGGGTTTCTTCCTAAACCCTAGCCAAGTCCTCACATGCACCGTTATACCAACCTACATACTATTTTTCACCCATGGACTCTAATCACCCCAACAACTCTTCCCTCACCTTACTTAACCCTCAAGTCAACTTTTTCCATGCAAGGATCATCCCCATGCAAAAGACCATCCATCCCATGAAAACCCTATACTCCCATGCAAGATTCATTCACTCTCTTATTTTATTCATGTTATCCTTTTATTTATCCACCTATAAGTCATGAGATATTTAGGTAATTCTTATTGTCCTCTAGTCAACTCACTTCCTTTACCCCTTTCATCTTTTCATCCCCACACCATATGTTTTAAAGTCTCCTAACATGTATGTCCTAAAGGGCCACATCACATAAGTACCACAAAGCATAATATACATTATCATATTACACATGCCGTAAAGAGAACACACACGCTTACCTAGCTTCACGCTGCGCTATAGGTAAGTAGTCATAATCACATAAGTTATACAAATATATCATCACACATAACATGCAAAGCACATAATACACATATTAGGCCCCGATGACATCCTTACCTAAAATGACACTGGACTTGGAGAATGTTCCTACACCTCCTTAGGGGTTGGACTTGGTTCACCTATAAGAGGAAAAATACTATGGTTAACTTCCATCTTATTAACATTTCATTAATTTATACTCACCTCTATTATAACCTAATATTAGGGATAATAATAATAAAAATAGTAGCTTTAGTAGTAAAAATAAGGATATGACTCTTAAAATGGTTAATCATGCTATTATTAGCCAAAATAGGTTTTAGATAGTTATATTGGTCAATGATAAGATATTATTAACAATATTAGCCATAATAAAGATAATAATAATAATAATAATAATAATAATAATAATAATAATAATAATAATAATAATAATAATAATAATAATAATAATAATAGCAATGATAATGATAACAACAACAACAACAACAACAATAATAATAATGGTGATAATAATGATAATGATAATGATAATGATAATAATAATAACAACAATAACAAAAACAACAACAACAACAACAACAATAATAATAATAAGGTTAGAACAATAATTTCACTAAATAAATTATACTTAAAGGCTAGAAAGGATTAGGGCACAACCTAGTGAAGGTGGCAGCTAAGCGGCGGTAGAGCAGTGTGCGGCGGTGGAAGTGGTGCTTTGGAGAAGGTGGCCTTTTAGGGCTGGAAAAGAGGGAGTGAGATGGTGGTTATGGTTGTGGTGGACTCTTGGGGATAAGAGGGTTGGAGTGGTGGCGGCGGCACATCAAGGGTGGCGACATAGGTGGTGGTGGTTGTGGTGGCCAAGGGTGGTGGAGAAGGAGGGAGGATGAAGGAGAGGGAGAACGGGAGAAAGGAAGATAGAGGAAGCCATAGGAGGCTCTATTGGGTTGATTAGGTGGCAAGGGGTGGTGATTGTTGTGGAGGAGGTGGTGCATAGAGGCGATGGGTGCACCGGGGCAGGTCGAGTAGCCAACTTTGCACGATTGGAGTGACTTGTGTAGGGGGAACTAGAGGTGGTGAGTGGCTCGATTTGGTGAGGGTAATGCAGGGAAAGGTTTGGATGGTGTTTCAGGTGGCGGTGTTGCGCGACAACGGCTGGGGCGACGTTTAAAGTGGTGGCGGCGCAAATACGTAGGAAAATTTTGGGCAGGGTAAATAGGACAAATGGGATCAATAGAGGGGCATTTATAGGCCAATGGAGTGAGGATAAGACAAATAGGGAAGATGACAATGGGGCAGGTGAGGCAGGGCTCACTGGTGGGCGGTGGTAGGCCGATATGAGCCTACAAAATTGTAGGGTGCATTCGTTAGGGGGAGAGAAAGGAAAGGGAAAGGGGCACGCGGGGAAGGAGGTACAAGGCAGGTTGGGCCGGAAAGGGAAAGGAAAAGGACGGGGGAGAGAGAGGAGGGGTGTAGGTTGGCAGTATAGGGGCAAAGGGGAGGACATCGACAGAGTTGCAGGCTGACCTACAACGCGAGGACGGGGAGAAGTTAGGTGGAAGAAAAAGGGTCGAGTCAGCCGGTCTGGGGGAAATGAAAAGAAGGAAAAAGAGGGAGAGAACTGGCAGGTGAGGGAGGAGAAAAAAAAAAGAGAAGCTAGCTGGGTTGCGTGGAAAGAGAAAGGAGGAGGGAAGAGTTGGGCTGCGTGGGGGGAGGGAAGCCCAATCCGGGGAGAGGAGAAAAAGAAAAGGAGAAAGGAGGAAAAGAAGGAAGAAAAAGGAAAAAGGAAGGGAAAAGGGAAAAAGAAAAAAGAAAAAAGAAAAATAAAAGGAAAGGAAAAAATAGGTTGGTTGGGGTGTTTAGGATATTTTGATATTTTTGAATATTTAAAAATAATAAAAATTAGCAAAATAATAATTAATTTTCTTTTTATATTAATTAAGGATATTTTGTGTAATTTTTCCTAAATTCTATTTTTAACTAGCAAAATTCTCTAATCTTCCCCAAATAAATTCTTTATTATTTCCCTTTTTTTGTCTTAAATACTCCCCTTATTCTAATAAAATAATATATTTAATTCATTTCCCTAATAAATCCCTATTTTATCATAATTTTCTAAATTAGGGTTTTGGGGTATTTCAATATTTGTCTAAGAAAGCACTTGCCAATTTGTCCCATGAGTATATCTACTCTATTGGTAGGTCATAAAGCCAGTCTTTCATGCCATCCATCAAGGCAAATGGAAATGCCTTGAACTTCGGGATTTGAAGGTCTGCCTCTTTGGGGCACATGGAGATGCATACAAATTAAAATTCCTTTATGAATTTATTTGGATCTTCGCTTAGGAGCCCATGGAATGTTATAAGACGATGAAGTGAAATGCCCCAAAAATTTATAATTTTAAAAACTATAGTTAAATAAGATTTTATTAGGAAAATTATTTAAATAATTATTTTTATTAAAATAAAAGGGAATTAATTAGGGCAAATTAAGAAGAAATTTATAAGTATTTTAATTAGGAGAAATTTGGGTATTTTAATTAATTAAGGATATTATTTCGGAAATTAATTAAATAAATCATTTTATTTAAAATAAGAAGGAGAAAGTAGTTTCAAATTAAAATTAATTTTATAAATAATTTAAGTGAAGAAAATGATTTGCTAATTAAAATGGAATTTATGGAAAATATTTTAAAAATCCTAAATTAGCCTAAAAAGGGATTTAAATATTATTATTTTTAAATATCCCAAAAATTCCAAATAATATAATTAACCTAACCCATTATTTTTCCTTTTTCCTTTCTTTTTCTTTCTTTTCTTTTCTTTTCTTTTCTCCTTACCCTCCCCAACCTAGGCCAGCCCAACGGCCCAAGTCCTCCCTCCCTCCTTCCTTTCCTTCGACGCGACCCAGCTTGCACAACCATCTCCTTCATTCTCCCTCGCCACGCTGCACCTTCTTTTTCTATCGAAACACCGTGTTTTGTTAAAAAATTTAGCCTGCGTCGCCTGGTCAGGTCCGTCTTTCTTTTCTTTCTTTTTCTCCTGAATCGCTAGTCCGCCCCCACCTTTTCTTTCTTCTTTCTTCTTCCCCTTCCTCCCGTCGACCAATAGTTATTACCATCGACGCCTACAACTCCGAAAATCTCATCGTCGATCCCACCATTTTTCCGACCGTTTCTCCCTTCTTTTCCCTGTCGTTCCGCCGGTCATGCTGACCCAAACCATTTTCTCCCTCTTCTAGCGCAATTCCTCCTTTTCCTGCGCATACCCTGCCCCGACTTTGAATTCCACCGGCCAACCTCGCCGCCGATAACCGTAACCATACTTGCCTATTCCCACGCTGACCCACAGAACCCTACCCTCTCATTTACACTCTAAAAATACCCCCATAATGAGCCTGGTATCGAGCTATTGATCCCCAACCCAGAAAACTCCTCTTGCACGCCGTCGCCCTTTCAGACTCCAACCCCACCGCTGTCGGCCAACCACGCCACAAACTCCACCCACCTAAGCATTCCCTGCACCGCCCTATAGCTAACCAAACCACCCATTCCCCTCGATTCTTCTTGCACAAGTCGCCCTGGCTGTGCGAACTTTCCTTCCCAATCAACCCTCTCTTCAACCTCCGCCGCCCTTCGAACCACCCTTAGCCACCACTTCCGCCACTTCTTTCACCTCCCATTCTCTTCTACAAACCACCCTCTACCTTCCCCGACCTCTCCTTTCCTCTTTCTCCCTCTCCTCCACTCTTTCTATTCTTCTCCTCCATTCGGCCACCACTACCACTACCGTGTGCCGCCACCTTTGGCTGCACCACCACCCTTATTCTGTTCCTCTCCTTCTGGGCAACTCTAAACACCTCTACTCCCACCTTCATTCTCCCTATTTTTTTTTCCAACCCTAAAATTTTATCATTTTCTTCTCTTTTTCCGGCCACCGCCGCCACCACCGGTGCTGCCCATCCTCGCTAGCCTGAGGTTGAACCCTAGACCCTCTCAACCCTTTTACTCTATTTGTACAAGCTTTAAATTATTTTATTTCAATTATTCGAATATATTATTATTATTATTATTTCTATTATTATTATTATTATTATTATTATTATTATTATTATTATTATTGATTTTATTATTACTTATATTGAGGGCTAAAGCCCTATTATATTTTTTATTTCAATTTTATCATTTTTATTCTTATTGTTGTTATTATCTTTATTATTAATATTAATATGTTGTTGTTATTATTATTATTATTATTATTATTATTATAATAATAATAATTATTATTATTACTATTTCGAAATTATTATTATCATTATTCCATTATTATTATTATAACTATTTTACTATTAGTTTTGCAATTATTATTATTATTGTTAAGTGATTATTATTAATATTATTATCATTATCATCATCATCATCATTGTTATTGTTGTTGTCGTTGTTGTTGTTGTTGTTGTCGTCGTCGTCGTCGTTGTTGTTGTTCTTATTATTATTATTATTATTATTATTATTATTATTATTATTATTATTTTCAATGTTAATATTATTATTCTATATAGGGCTGAAACCCTATTGTGCCTATTTTGAATTATAGTAATAGTATTATAGATATCAAGTCTTATTATTATTAATATTTTATCAATAGCATTTATTATTCTTATTAGTGTTATTTTTATTATTATTATTTAATAAGTTTAATATTATTCAATGTGGGGTAAAATCCTTCATTTTATCTTCAAATATTATCCTTACTATTATTACTATTATGATTATTATCACTTTTGCAATATTATTATGGTTTTTATCATTATTATTATTACTATTTCATTATTATTATTATTACTAAATTTTTTTATTTATTTTACTAATGGTATTACTAGTATTACTTTGGTAAAGGGGTTGAGGCCCTTATTTCACTTTGTTTTTGAATAATGCCCTTATTATTATTATTACTATTTTAATTATTCTTATTAATATTAATATTGATATTATTTTTATATTTTTGCTATTATTAGTTTAGTAATTTATCAAAAGCCTAGTCTTAGAATAAGTTAGTATTTAATAGTATTTTTGGTATGAGGAAATCTAATTTTAACTTTTCCCTCATATAGGTGAGACCAGTCAAAGCCCTAAGGAGGCGTAGGAGTGTGCTCCAAGATTGGTGTCGTTTTAGGTAAGGGTGTTACTAAGGCCTATTGTGTGTTGATGTGCATTATATGCGTTGTATGTTATGCATCCTATGTTTATGATTATATGGATTTCATGTGTGGTATGACGTGGAGTTAAAGTGTGTTCATGTGTTGTTATATGGCATGTGTACTATGTTTGCGTGATGGAATATTGTGGTATGTGATGATTGGTTTGTCACCCTTTAGACATGCATATAAGGATGTATAAAAGTGGTATTGTGTGGGAAAAGGATTGAAAATGGAAAATGGGAAATGTGTTGACCAAAGGGGAGTAAGTTGACTAAGTGCTTGTTTGGTATGGGGGTAATAGGGGTGGAAAAATTACTCCCATATTTTACATATCTTGTATAATTTATTTAAAATTAAATATTTTTATTATAATAAATACCCATTTTAGATCTTAATTTGATCTAAAATGGGTATTTTATTAAAAGTATATTTATTATTATTAAATACTTAATATAAAGTATATAAAATAGGGGGGAAATTTTTCCACCCCTATTACCCCCATACCAAACAAGCCCTAAAAGGGAAATGAGTTGACCATAGGATGTGAGTTGACATAAGTATTTTAATAATCCATGAGTGGAAGAATAAAATGAAAAATTTAGGGTTTCGTGTGAGAGAATATAATTTATGGTTTTGTATGGAAGAATCTAATTTATGGTTTTGCATGGTTTTGTGTGAGAGAATTTAATCTATGGCTTTGTATGGGAGAATATAATATATGGTTTTGTATGGGAGAATCTAATTTATGGTTTTATATGGGATAATCTAAATTATGGTTTTGTATGGGAGGATCTAATCTATGGTGTAACATGGGAGAATCTAATTTATAGTTTTGTATAGGAGAATTTAATCTACGGTGTAACATGGGAGAATCTAATTTATAGTTTTGTATGGGAGAATTTAATCTATGGTGTTGCATGGGAGAATCTAAACTAGGATTTTGTATGGATGGACTTATGGTTTTGCATGGAAGGATCTAATCTCAGGTTTGGTATAAATTGAATTTAAGGTTTTGTATGGATTGAATCTAGGGTTTTGTATGGTGGAATCTAGGGTTTTTCATGGATGGATCTAGGGTTTGCATGGTTGAATCTAGGGTTTCACGTGGGAGTTTTAGGGTTTCGCATGAAAATTTTGAATGGTTGCATGGGATGTATAAAGTCTGCATGGGAGTGAAATTTACGTTTGGAAAGTTGATTTGGGATGTGAGGAAGGTAATGTAAGTGTTGTTTGGGTGTTTGAAAACTTTGGATGAAAATAGTATGTGGAGCAATATAAGGGTACGTAGGAGACCGAGCTAGGGTTTGTGTGGACAATTAGGGTTTGGTGTGGCTGCTTAGGGTTTTTTGTGGTATCATGTGTATTTGATGATTAAAGGGTAATTACAAGGGTGGAACTTATGAGTTGTGATGTGTGAAGTGTTAAAATGATTTGGGTTGTGTGAGGTGGAGTAAGATGGGCCACTAAGGCCTAAATTAGGGTTTCTGGGGAAAACCCTAGAGTAAGGAAATAAGTGGGTTTGGAGGATAAGTGTAAAGGGAGTGATTCATGCATGTCTAGGGTTAAAATTTTCTGAATAATACACTTAATACATTAATCATTTAAAGTAGAAGATTGTTGAGTCGGGCCCAGACCGGTCCACCAGCGAATAATAGTGGTTAGGGTATGATGTCCTATGTGTAACAGGTCCACCGGTAATAATAGTGGTCAGGCTTTGTACCTGTGCGTTTCTAGTCCACCGGCTATAATAGTGGGGGATTCTGTGCTCAATAAAACCAAACATATTTGTGTCAAGCCATTGGAAATATACTAATTACTTACAGTGGAACACCGTGCGAGAAGGGGCCAGACCGGTCCACCGGCGAATAATAGTGGTCAAGAGCTTTATGCCTTGTGAGATTCTGGTCCACCGGCTATAATAGTGGTCAGGAGCTTTATGCCCTGTGTGTTTCTGGTCCACCGGCTATAATAGTGGAGTTCCCATACTCGTATGGATTTGATAAAAGGCATGGTGTGTATCGACTTCCAATAAAAGATTAATTAAATAATTAATCCAAATTATAAATGGGCCTTTATGTATCTTTCCCGAATGATTGTATGATATTATATTATGATGATGGATTATGCTCTTTTATTCCTTCTGCATTATTTGTATAATTTTGTGTGTTGGCCTTAATGCTCAGTTACCTTACTCAGTATGTAGCGTACTGATCACCCTTTTCATAGGTGCTACTCATTCCCATGAGTAGTAAGCCCTTCTGACTTTGTGTAGGTTGTCGAGACATCCGGTAGGGCTGAGTGTTGAGCTTGTGGTTGGCTCAAGTTCGAGAGTGTCGTGGCCATATTCATTATTTATGGGATTTATGTCCGTGTGTTATTTCTTTTGTACCTGATTTACCCTTTTTGATTCATTACTAGTATTGGGTATTTTAAATAAACCTTTTTCGATTGTAAGATTGTTCCCTTCGAGAAATTTTGACTTCGCATTCTGATTTCTATCTTATGATTGATTTTACTCTATTGGTTTGTAAACCTTTATTCATACTCTGATTTCTTTGTTATGATCTTTTAATTCATTTTATGAACTCTCAGTTTAAGTTTGAAAATAATATTTTAGCCTTAGCACTTGGTATTGGAACGGTCGGAGTGAACCAGTCTGGTAATAAGTGTGGCGGTAACATCCCTAGAATTCACATATTTTAAATTTTAAATTCTTTCGCTTTTGAAAAAAAAGATTTAGTGAATTTTGGGGTGTTACAATGAAGTAGGCTAGATTTTAACTTGAAGTCTTTTTGAAATGCCTTGAAAATTCTAATTTTAAAAATTATAGTTAAATAAGGTTTTATTAGGGAAATTAATTAAATAAATTATTTTTATTAAAATAAAAAGGAATTAGTTAGGGCAAATTAAGAAAGAAATTTATAAGTATTTTTAATTAGAAAAATTTTGGGTATTTTAGCTAATTAAGGATTTTGTTTTGGAAATTAATTAAATAAATTATTTTATTTAAATAAGAGGGAATAAATTAGGCCCTTTTGACTTTGTGCAGGTGGGCGTGACATCAGGCGGAGCTGTGTATTGAGCATTTTTGGCTCCAAGTTCGAGAGTGTCGTGGTCGTATATACTCTTGATGCGATTTATTCCTTCTGTATTTATTTTGTATCCTATTTACCCTTTTATGATTTATTACCTTGTATTGAGTATTTCAATTAAATCTTTTATCGATTGTAAGATTATTCCCTTCGAGGAATTTTGATTTTGCACTCTGATTTCTATCTTATTATTGATTATAAACTTTTTATGCGTACTTTGATTTCTATGTTATGATCTTTTTAATTCATTTTATGAACTCTCAATTTAAGTTTGAAAATAATCTTTTTAGCCTTAGCACTTGGTACTGGAACGGTCGGAGTGAATCGGTCTAGTACTAAGTGTGGTGGTAACATCTCCAAAATTCATTGTTTTTCATTTAATTGCTTCCGCTTAAAAAAAATAGTAAATTTTGGGGTGTTACACTTTCCCTTCCCATTAGCAGGCTGAGGGCAGCCTATGCACATAGGTACAGCTTCAGATATGTTATGGGTGGCTAGCTCCCGTAAACTCCTATTAGTTGCCATATGAGTGAAGTAGATGGGCTCTTTTGGTGATGATGTAAAACCAAAATGCTTTTCTTCGAGTTTTGGTGATGAAGAATAACTAGAAATTCTTAACTTTCCAATTGCTCGAATGGTTCTCTCTAACTCAAGATTCACCAGTATTAGCTCTCATTGTGGTTTTCCTCTCATATACATTCACCAGTGGAAACTTGAAATAAGAGAAACACTTTAACCGAGTAAACCGCACTAGATAAAAAGAAAACACACACAATACTAAAAAAAATGCTAGTAAAATATTGGCAAAGTTACCAATCCCCGACAACGCATGTAAAAAATTGGTGTTGCCGTAGTTGACACGCAAAATTACCAATTTCCGGCAATGGCATAAAAAATTGGTGTGACCGTAGTCGACAAGTAATTTAAACTCTCTCGTTGACAATTTTAGTACTGGTAAATAAGGGTATCATTCTATATCAAGGATTGAGAAGACTCACCCTTATTTAACTAACTTAAAAATAATAAAAATAAAAACTCTAAATTACACAAAATAAATAAATAAGAAAAACACTAATGGGGATTATAAAATTAGAAAATAATAAAGTAATAAAAGTAATAAATAAAATAATAATAATAATAATAATAATAATAATAATAATAATGGATAACCGCATATATGATAAATACGTTAGGAAAATCGAAATCCACCACTAGATTAGGTCAAAATATAATAATAATTTCTAAGTCATTATTTAATCATGAGAAAGAGATCTCCCAAGTTGTATATAAAAAACGGGTCTATACACTTTATATTACTTTCTTAAAATAATTAATATGACAAAGCATCAATATTAATCCTATTAAATATTAATAGTATAGTAGCAACAAATGACTCCTATATTTAACTATATTTAATGCATTAAGTATAATTGGAATGATGTCAATCTAAGTAGCCAGACTAGTACACTAAGCATGTATACCTGTATTTCTCTTATTTGACCTACATGTATCTAAATGTTTTACTACTTCGGCTAGAATCATAAAACTATTAGGTGAATTATTATCTAACCTAGCTGCAATTTATATATATAAATTCTAGTATATTTATATGGCCACATAGCAGGTAAATAATCCTACATATTGTTACTATGAGGAAACCAGAACAAGGTATGCGCTATATAAATTATACTTGAAAGAAATATATATATATATATAAACAATAGCAATTAAAATAAATTCAAAAAAAATCTCACGAAAAAAAAAAGGTAATAATAATATCAGTCTATTCTCCAACAATAAAAAATTACTCAGTCATAATTATCGAATTAAATACACATAAATATATAATCCAAATATAAATTAAAAATAGAGAAAGAAATAATTGAAATTAATTATAAATGAAAGATTAAAAATTTATTAAGATGAAAAAGTAATTAATTTCATATGAAATAAATTTTTTTGGATAAAATTTTCCTCTCTACTTCTCTCTCTGTTGGCCTTTGATTTCCGAGCAATTTCTTTTTTTCCTTTTAGGCCCTGATGCGCCACTACCGTCAGCCCTCATCGCTGGCTCTCTTTGTTTCTCGTTCTCCAACCCCACTAACTTTTCTGTGCAGCCTCTCCCTTTTTCATGATTTTTGTGCCTTGTGGCATTTTTTTCCTTGTTATCGTTCCTCTCTAACTTCTCTACAACGTTGATTCCTTCTGTTGCCCTTGTTTTCTATGATTTCGTGTAGTACCTGACGACTCTTATGCACGGAAACGACACTTCGGTGCTATCTCCGTCCTAAAAATATTTTTCCTTCTGAAAATTTTTTGGTATCAAAATTTATATTAAAATTAATTAATTAATTTTTTTATTAAAAAATATTAATGATTAAAATTAATTAATATATGTATTAATTTTAATTTTTTTTTAATTTCAGTAGATTCAATCTTTTTAAAAATATATATATAATGTATGTGTATACATACGTTTCATGCTGTTTTTATTTTCTAAATTTTTAAGAAATGATATTTTGACGTTTTTTTTCATGCACTGCCTGACAACTGTCCCATGTCACTGCTCGACTGTCCTTTTGCATCTTTAGTTCTTCTTTCTTTCAATCTTTGATGGCTCTCTTTCTTTCTTTATCGTTTCTCCACGTCAGCCCCTACTCCTCTCTGTTTTTGTGTGGCTGATTGACTGCTGCTCTTCTTTACTCTTTGATCACCTCTTTTTTTTTTTTTTCTTTTTCCACTTCTCCTTTTTTTCTTTCTTTTCCTCCCTCTGCGCTGGCTCTACGACTCCTTATACTGATGACTACTGCTTTTGTTTTTGGACCTTTGGGGCATCAGTCATTGGGTCATTAGTCCAAAGGTCCAAATTATTTACTTATTTATTCTTTTTATACTTTATTTATAAAATAAAATTATTAAAAGTTAATAAATAAAATTATACTATGTATATACTTAATTATTATCATTTTAGCTCAAATAATAATATTTATATAATTATTATCACTTAAGAATAAAATTATAATTATTTATCTATATTATTCAAATAATATAAGATTATAAGTATATGTTATATCAAAATATGATCTTATCAACGTATCACAAAAGTCGAAGAAAATTAATGTCACGTAGTAATGCTAAGTTTAATTATGGTCATAGGGAGATCATATGAATTTGAAATTTGCCAAACTCTATTGCTTCTCTTGTAGTACATGAATTTCAATAATAAAATTATGACGATTTTACCCCTAATTAAAGAAGGAAAAATTCGAAATTAGAAACAAAATTTTAAAGTATTAAATTGTTTAGACTAGCCAGTTGAGTTAAGTTTAATTTAATTAAGTATTTTATATTAACTTTTTGAGTTTGCCATATTGTTTAACATGGAAAAAATATTGGGATATTTATGAGCTTGTAGATCAAGATGATTTCTGTACTAGACGTGTAGTGTTAATGATTGAAGTATGATCTCATTAAATGCACGACCTTCTGGAAAAAAAGGTAAAAAAAAAAAAGAACATCGAGATGATTAAGCCGGTTCGAATTTCGGCCGGGTCGGTCGAATCATCAAGGTTGGATCTAGAGATGGCAATGGGTCCAGGACCCGGCCCAGACCCGAAGGACCCGACCCGTTAATATAGGGTCTGGATCTGCAATTTTTAGACCCGGCGGGTCTGGATCGGATCTGGATCTGGACCTGAATAAACGGGTCTGGATTTGGATCCTATCATTTTAGACCCAGACCCGCCCCAGACCCGTTTAATTTTTTTTTTTTATATTTATCATTAAACCCTAATATTATTACTTATTAGGTCTGGATGGAATTGGAACTTTGGAAGAATCCCGCCCCGCCCGCCGAAGAGTCGAAGACTGAAGACTGAACTGAAGAGTCTCTCACTCTCTCTGTGACTCTGTCTCTCAAGTCTCAAATCTCGATTCTCAAACTCTCAAATCACTCGGCGACATTCTGTATTTTGCGCCGTCGCCCATCAGCCGTGACTGACGCCGTCCATACTCCATCGACTTGAGTGGTTGGCTGGCTGTCGAGAGTCGAGACTCGAGTGTCGACCGTCGACCTCTTCAGTTCAAAGTTCCGCCGCTGCCAACTGCCAAGTGCTGCTGTGTGCTGCTGAGTGCTGGCCTGCTGGCTGCTGCTAAGTGCCGACTCCCCCCAGACGGCCATGCCGCGTAGCCGACTCGCCTCCAGTGCGCCACGCCCAGGCTCCTAGCTCCCACTTCTCAGGCTCCCAATCGTTCGAGTCGAGTGACTCGAGTCTTCGAAGTTCGACCGTCGCACTTCACAGGTAAATGGGTAATGTTCTTGTACATAAAATGTCTGGACCCGTTAAGGACCCGTTTAGGACCCGATTATCCGCCGGACCCGCCGGGTCTGGGTCTGGGTCTGAAATTTTGAGACCCGATGGGTCTGGACCGGGTCTGGATCTTCTAAAATAAACGGGTCTGGGTCTGGATCTCGCTGGACCCGATCCAGACCCGACCCATTGACGACTGACAAACTCGAGGCAACGATAATGATGATAGTCGGAGAGGGCTCGGTGATGAAGGGCGGGAGATTTGGGTCGTTATATAGGTTCTGACGCCATCGGTAAAATGTACCCATGCGGCCATGCCGCCTCATGCCCGGGCGAATTTTGTGCCGCGGAAATTTATTTGACATGATCCAACCTTGATGATTCGACCGACCCGGCCGAAATTCGAACCGGCTTAATCATCTCGATGTTCTTTTTTTTTTTTTACCTTTTTTTCCAGAAGGTCGTGCATTTAATGAGATCATACTTCAATCATTAACACTACACGTCTAGTACAGAAATCATCTTGATCTACAAGCTCATAAATATCCCAATATTTTTTCCATGTTAAACAATATGGCAAACTCAAAAAGTTAATATAAAATACTTAATTAAATTAAACTTAACTCAACTGGCTAGTCTAAACAATTTAATACTTTAAAATTTTGTTTCTAATTTCGAATTTTTCCTTCTTTAATTAGGGGTTCTCCTTTTTTTCTTTATTTTCCTCCCTCTGCGCTGGCTCTACGACTCCTTATACTGATGACTACTGCTTTTGTTTTTGGACCTTTGGGGCATCAGTCATTGGGTCATTAGTCCAAAGGTCCAAATTATTTACTTATTTATTCTTTTTATACTTTACTTATAAAATAAAATTATTAAAAGTTAATAAATAAAATTATACTATGTATATACTTAATTATTATCATTTTAGCTCAAATAATAATATTTATATAATTATTATCACTTAAGAATAAAATTATAATTATTTATCTATATTATTCAAATAAAATAAGATTATAAGTATATGTTATATCAAAATATGATCTTATCAACGTATCACAAAAGTCGAAGAAAATTAATGTCACGTAGTAATGCTAAGTTTAATTATGGTCATAGGGAGATCATATGAATTTGAAATTTGCCAAACTCTATTGCTTCTCTTGTAGTACATGAATTTCAATAATAAAATTATGACGATTTTACCCCTAATTAAAGAAGGAAAAATTCGAAATTAGAAACAAAATTTTAAAGTATTAAATTGTTTAGACTAGCCAGTTGAGTTAAGTTTAATTTAATTAAGTATTTTATATTAACTTTTTGAGTTTGCCATATTGTTTAACATGGAAAAAATATTGGGATATTTATGAGCTTGTAGATCAAGATGATTTCTGTACTAGACGTGTAGTGTTAATGATTGAAGTATGATCTCATTAAATGCACGACCTTCTGGAAAAAAAGGTAAAAAAAAAAAAAGAACATCGAGATGATTAAGCCGGTTCGAATTTCGGCCGGGTCGGTCGAATCATCAAGGTTGGATCATGTCAAATAAATTTCCGCGGCACAAAATTCGCCCGGGCATGAGGCGGCATGGCCGCATGGGTACATTTTACCGATGGCGTCAGAACCTATATAACGACCCAAATCTCCCGCCCTTCATCACCGAGCCCTCTCCGACTATCGTCATTATCGTTGCCTCGAGTTTGTCAGTCGTTTACTGCATCCGGTTGGTTCCATAGCGAACAAAACTCTCTCGCTCGCCGGTATGGCTTCGGAAATGATGGAGGAAGTCGATGAAACTGAAGCTGAACCTCAGGTTAATGTTCTTCGATATTCTTTAACATTATTCCTAATTCTGATAGTATACTCTAGCGTAGTAGTTTGCGTCTTATCCACCGAGATGATTAACGCATATCGTTGATTCGCTGTTGAGTTTTCAATATACTGAAGCTGTAGGTACGATTTTGGTCAGTTCTTCTACTGTCCTTGTCATTGATTTCTCTTTCAACACGAACGGTTAAAGACATTGAAGAACTTTTAATTTTGGATATCCATACTTTGGTGGTGATGGATTGAATTTTGGTCGCTGTTTGTATGCCGACAGAAATGTTGGGCGAGATGGCGATCTCTTTTGCCTCGGTAGTGTTGTCTGTAAATTTTACCGACGACTACAAATGCTCCAAAGTATTCAGAGAAATGACCCCCCCTTTTTCTGTTTTTGCTTTTGGTCTATTGGATAGATTAACGAGTTTAGGGAAACTGAAGAAATGAGCATATTGTTCATATAATCTCAAGACTTAATATGGGGTTCAGAGAAGTGATTGTACAGGATTTGCTTGGTTATGAAGTTGCGATTTCATCTTTCTAATTCCAAATCAATTTGGTAGTTGTGTACAATTCTGAGTTATCTTTTTGCCTTCTGGGTGCAGGTTTACATGGCTTGTGTCATGCATGGTCGTAGGTAATCCTCTTCATCTTAAATTTCCCTTGTTTTTTGGTCTCTTTCTTTATTTGTTTTGTTTTGGGGAAGGGTCAGCAGAAAATTTATCCAGTCGAGTCACAGTGTAGGGTTTATATTGAATGTATACCAGAAAAATTAGCCGTGCTCACCGTAGAGCTTGGATACAATGTTTAGTGATGACATTACTTTATTAATCTATAGAGTTGGAGTTTCATACTATGATACAAGCATACGACAGCTTCATGTTGTTGAACTCTGGGAGGATGGGACTGCCTATGACTCGATTGACTTAGGTATGAGCTTTTCAATTCATGTTGATATACTTGAGCATTGGACTCTCAATCAAATTATACAGTTCCTTTTCCATCATCCACTTTCCTTTGTTTATGCATGCTCCATTATTTCTCTCTTCCTGTATCTCGACCACTGTTTCAGTCAAATGCCAGGCAAAGCCTCTTATTATTTACGCAAGCACCAAAAGTGAAGAGTCATTCTTGTCTGCCCTTCAGAGAAGTGGTATGCCACTTCTATCCAAGTTTGACGTAGATAGTTATCAGAAATTATCACGTAATTATTTTTTCATACTATACAGATGATACAGAAGAGGCGGCTACGGTCAAACTTGTGAAGAGTTCAATATTCAGCTATGAGCAAGCTTGGCACAGGTGCTTGTTTCCGTTTAAATCTTCGTCTTACTCTTCCAAATCATGAGCTGTCATCATTACCAAAAGGGAAACCCCATTATATACTATGTTGAGATCAGGGGGTTTTATAAAGATGTCTATGCCCAACTGGTTCAATCACTTAGTAAAAGAGCATTGCCTATCATGTTATCTACTTTCCAGAACTTGAAAATTGCACTTTCAGTGTGAGAAGATGTTGCTTTAATGCTTGCTTGTTTGGTGATTTTTTGCCCACAATTGCTCCTCAACTAAAAATGCTAGTAGGAACCAAATCTGGTGCTTTATATATCACATCTAGGGCTGTTTATATTATCCGATATTTGCTCATTCGATTCGATATCCGAAGTGATCTAATCCGAAAAAAAAATAACCGATCCAATTTTTTTTTTCAAATCAAATATCCGATCTGATCAACGAAAAGTCAAACAAACTAGATATCTGATCCGATAAATACAAATAATATACGACCGGAAGAAAAATATTTATACATTTTTTTATAATTTTTTTTATTTTATATATAATTATATGTAAATAAATTTAGATGTGTGTGTGTATAATTTTTACTTAATTTATTATTTGGACCAAAATTTAATTTTGTTGAAATTATATTTTTAATATACTCCTCTTTTAGATATTTATACAAAAAAATTAAAAACACTTTGTGTGTCGATAAACCTACCCACCCAGTCACCCACCCCTTCCTTATTTTTTTCCCCTCCTCTCTCTCTTCCTTTCCCATTTTTTCTGTACGGTGCAAACTAATTTTGAAACCCCTAAGTCCCAGCTCCAATCTCCTGCTTCAGTGCTTCCTGCTCCCTGCGTGCTCCCACGTCTTCTCTTTATTTTTGATCTATCCATGCTACCGCCATACCACCTCGCCACTCGACCACAACACAGCAAACCACCACCGCTTCCACGCTCCAACACACCAGTAGACGATAGCGGATGGCAGTAGCTGATGACATACCACCTCACCTCGCCACCACCAGCTACCCCAGCTGCGTCTGCCACCTGCAAATGTTCTCCGACCTCCAGTGAAGCCCCACCTCCATTTACCGACTCTGTTTTGACCGATTTCAGTGGGTATATTTTTTTCCAAACCCTAACTCTTATTTTGATTATATTTCTATGAATAAGTTATGATAAGTTAAATTAATTGCTGAATTGGTGATGTAATATAGTTTAAAGAATTAGATTTAATAGAATCCAATTAAATATTGTGATGTATCATCTTTAATTTTAGTTTTAACATCGGATATTTGTTGAGCAAGTCGGATATTTTGCTGATCGGATCGGATATTTGCTCAGCAGATTGGATAATATCAAATATATTTGTGATTTGGTGTTTTTTTTTATATTTAAACTTTTATTCGGATAGTATCACTTATATTTGATATCCGATCCGAAAATTCGGATATTCGAAATTTCAAATCAAATATCAAATATCATTTTCAGATATCCGATTCCAAAATATCGGATATTTGAACCAGAAACAACCCTCACATCTATCATCCTCTTCTTCTGATTACTTCTTTGGAAATGTCAGGTTGATATACCTGAAAGTGGCAGGGATGGATGATGGGCTGAATGTGAAGGAAAGAATTTGTTTTGTAAGTTCAGTAACATCTCCCAGACACTTATTGATTTATTCCACCTCTTTCTCTCTTTTTCTCTTGCACTTGTATACACACCTACACCTACAAGCAATGTCCACAGCTACTTGTATGCAATTTGCACTGAGGCATAGAACCAATTTCAAGAATAACTCGATGGTACAGAATAACTATTTCCACAAATGCAATCGGTGATATATATTTTTTATTTATTTATTGAAAATCAAATTTAATAAAGGAAAGAGGATAGACAGCGGCAAACTGCCGCCCAATCCAACCTAAGCCAAAATGACATTACAACCATGCAACCGGTGGTTCAGATCTAGAAAGCCCCGACTTTGCCAGGCTTTCTGTGCCCTTGTAGACTATAGACACATTAGGATACAATGACAATACATTCCTAATAAATTTAAGACAAAATGCTGCCTCCCGAGGACTGCCCTCTGTTTGATGACACCAGGCAACTGCATTCCATGAATCAGATTCAATAACATACTCTATGGTTGAGAACCATTTTTTATTGCATAAGAGGTTGAGGGTGAAAAAAATCATAAACACCTCCATGACATTAATCACTATCAAGTGACGGGGGCTGGAGAAAACGCAGCAAAAGTTGTCGCTACTATCCCTTAACACTCCTTCTACGACACTCTTACCATAGTCTCTGATTAGAGCTGCATCAGTGTTCCATTTTTTACTGCCTTCCATTGGTGGTGACCATTGTTGCACCATTCCCTCAGCCAGTCTGTGCCGTCTGTCATGATATCTATTTAGGACTCCTATGGTCCTATAGGCCTGACTTGATCTATGCTGAACAGGAAGAAGTTTAACTACCCATGAACCCACCATCCCATACGTAGGAGGACCATAGTCTTTATCTGCACCACTCTATCATTCCCCTCCCGAAATACATGAGAGTTCCTAGCTTTCCACAAAGACCACAAAATGATAGAAAGAAGCCATCCAGAAGTAACCTACCACCGAGGAAAAAGTGACACTTCGCCATAATAAATAAAGATGCATTAGATGCCCCAGAATGCACCACACGATATTCCATATAACAGACCACCAACAACAAATCTCAGTTGCAAAATAATAGCGTACTAACAAGTGGAAAGTGTCTTCCAGGCTTGCGTCTTGCATTTATAAGCAAACATAATATGACCCAACTTGGAAGAAAAAATCCTTGACGCCTGAAATTTCCACACTATCATGTCCAGGTTACTATTGTAGGAATGACCCGATTCAACGCACCCAAGAGCCTTGCTTTGAGATCCTTTTCCCATTCAAGAGTCTGGCAACACCAATGAAAGTCCCATTTCCATTCATTTCCCTGCCAGCTTGCCATGTTGAAAATAGGATGCTCATGCTGTGTTGACAAGGAAAACATCCGCACAAAACAACCTTAAGGGGCTCATCTCCCAGCCAATGGTTAGACCAAAATTTGATGCTCTTGCCATCCTCTAATCTATACCGGATACCTTCTTGGAAGCACTCTAAAACAGCCTGGTTTCTCAACAAATTATCACAAAGAGTTGCCCATGGGCCTTTATCTCTAGGAGTCTGCCAATATTCTATTACTGAGGTGTGAGGATTCTGAAATTTATTAACAACAACCTGCTTCCATAAAGACAAATTTGATCCCAAGAATCTCCAGAACCAATTCATAGTATCATAATTAAACCATATATCATCTGTGCATTTGATTAATGAAACTTGCATGGCAATACTGGTATTCACATAAACTTGCATGACATCTTAAACTAGAAAAAGATGTGAAATCAGTATTGACACAACAAGTTCTTTTAAGAAATGCTATTCAAACCAACTTCAATATTCTGATTTTTTTTTTCCACCTCTATTCTATGTATTGACTTGATATTCGTGGATTACAGCTCAATTCAATGTTGGATATTGGAAGTGAGGTCAAAGTTCGTGCAAGTGGAGGCCTTCTTGCTATATTAGAGAGCGAAAGCATTATAGATACAGTTGAGCAAAATGAATGTGGGAATGCATCAATCACGATTGATTCTGTTGTGGAAGTTTCATTGTATCCTCTCACTATGTTACTATGTAGAGGGAAAGGGGAATTACCATTCATTTTACTATCTTCCTGTATGTTTACTGTGAACAATATTCTTCTTCTGGTGCATTCCTTTGAGATGTAGATTTGTTTCTCCAATGTTTGACTTTAAAAAGTATAGAAAAAATTTCCTCAAACTTGATGCTGCAGCACATGAAGCCTTGCAGATTTTTCAAATAGACAAACATCCCAGTCATATGGGGATTGGTAGATCAAAAGAAGGGTAAAAGCTGAATTCTTCTTTGTATCTTTGTTCCAAATATAGTTTTGTATGAGAACATTGTTTTATCTGCAGGTTTTCTGTTTTTGGGATGATGAACAAGGTATTAGAACTTCGTTCTGAATCCTGGATCTGCTGCATTTGTAGTCATTTGTCTGATCTGTTCTCTCCTTTCAGTGTCTGACACCAATGGGCAGACGTCTCTTGAGGTGAATTCAGGGCCTGGCTCACAGACTGTACTACCACTGCTCCTGCATTACAAATATTCATTGGTTCTGATGTGCTGAATGCTTGTAGGAGCTGGTTTCTCAAGCCGATTCTTGACCTGGATAGTTTGAACAATCGTTTTGGTGCAGTATCCTTCTATTAGCAACTTTATTGAACCTTAGTTTGCTATGTATTGCATTGGGCTGAAGTGAGTACTGATTGACATCTATCAGCCTGTTTTTCTGTCACCACTTGATATTCATTATATTGATGCAATAAATAAAAGCCCATGTCCCTCCCTCGTGCTCTCTAAAAGACATATATTATCATGAGAAAATTGTTATTGTCAGAAAGCTCATGTTCTGTCCATCGATTTTTCTGTTAAGTGGGGTAAATAATGCTACATGGAATTCATCCATTGTGGCTTTTGAGCTGGCAGTGTAGATTATGACTTATGACATGTGTAATTTTACTTGGTGATGCATTGTTAGGGGGGGAAATATAAGGAAAGGATAAATACCACTATGTGAGTGTGGCAACTCCAGAAAGAATTGGGGTGAAGGGGATCTTTAGACCAGGAGAAGGATTTTGGATTCAAAGGGAGCTTGCCCTCCCCCGTAGAAGCATCCATTGTTTTATAATTGTTCTTAGTACATAATGCCAATTCATAATAACAGAAAACATTCTAGAATGATGACAGCTATTCAGGACACTGCATCATCCAGTACACAGGTACTAACAGATCAAAATGGGATGATGGCAAATATATAGAGCAACAGATATTCTAATATTCTTCAGGACCAATCCTCTGTATTGGCAGCACCTTATTGAGGACATTATCTTGTAGATATCTGGGTAGCTGGGCTCTCCTCTTGGGTTGAGAATCATTCTGGGCTGGTGGTGTGGCATCTTGGGCCTGGGTTCGTATGTCATGCATACAAAATAAAGGTGATGTATAGCAGCGTGGCATGATAAATACAAATATGGCTTCCATGATCTAAAACAGGCTCGTTTTTTTCCTCCCTTCTTTCCAGGCTGAGTTAAGAACACCTAGAAACAGGAGAGAGAAGAATACACCAAGCTCAAAGTCTGGGACAGATTGATGACCATAGATTAAAATGAACATTTAGCATTCTCATACTATAGAATCAATGATGAAAGTTGACTTTTTCTTAACATGACCAAGATTTCCTTTTTCCTTGGTTCGGAAGAACTGATGGTTTCCTTACGTAAAACTTTGAATTCTGTGAAGGACATACCACACATACTAAAGGTGAGATTTATCTTCCATTTTGATGGAATACCCTTATGCATGTTGAATGGCTTGCTGTGTGGGGCTCCAAACCAAAGGGGGTTTACCTTTATATCTTCTGTGGTGCTGGTGCCGCTGCTGTGTGTCATGTCGCTGAGCTCCCACCACACTCTATCACAGCCACCTATGTTGCCGTGTTTCACTGCAAACCTCCCCTGAGTTTCTATTGAAAAAGTTTATTCTACTTTTCTGTGTTGAATTCAGCATTAAAAGCATTATCAAACTGAGTGATCCTGTGCATAATATAAAACCACTCGCTGTGAAAATTTTATTGGTAGAATTGATAAGAGACATTTTCCTGGTCAAATTCCTCCCCCCCCCCCTTTCATCTCCCCTGAAAGGTAATAGATAGTGTGGTATGTATTTTTGTGTTGTGTGGCCATCAGGGAAAACTGATTGATTCTATTCATGATAAAATAGTCTCATGTTTTCCATGGAGATTTTATTGCTACAATGGCAGGCAGCATATATCTTATCAGTTTTCTCCCCATTCATATGTTCATGGGATCTGATTTGGCAAATGTGGCAATTATGACATGCTTTTATTTGCTTCAGTATCAGAATGTTTGTTCACACTGATTGAGCTAAAATCTGTTTTTCTACAAGTCTATAACATGTTTAGTTTGTAATGAAGTTGTTTCATGTGAAGAAATTCAATTCTCCCAGCTCTTCATGCACAGCCAGCGATTGGGCATCCTTTTTGAAGGTAAAACTTACCACTAAGTTATGGCCTTTAATCTAGATGATAGGAAATGCTTGTTATTTTATGGCATATAAAGGTTAAGATTTGTCATATCTACGCTGAGGAAGGGATAGATAATTAAAAATCATCATTCACGTGAAAAGTATGTTAGCATGGATGTGTTACATAAACTAGGATAAAGTTCAGCATTACAGTAACTTCATGAGTTTATTTCTCCATTAACATAATTCGTATCCCTTTCCTGTCCTTGATATTATGTTTATTAATACTGTATATATTTCTAGAGTCTTTGTTCTCTTTTGCACTTGAACAAGATATTCGAAGTTGGCATTTCTGAGAGTCTCAGAGAGCAGATAAATGATTTAAATCTGGATATCATCAATAAGGTGCTCATTGATCTGACCTGCCTTTTCCATTTCACTGCAACTAAAATTTTGTGCTCGTCAACATATCTGTTCAACTTTTGCAGGCTGCTTCCTGCATTACAACTGAGCTTGCTTATGTCTATGAATTGGTTAGCCTATCACCTCCTGAAGATAATTACATGTGTCCACTGGAATACTGTATGTGCCTGTGCATTTCTCAAGGGTTTTTTATATATTTATGTCACGTCCATCTTGCAGGTTATGGGTGTAATTGATGTAACTAGAGTGAAAGAAAAGGATTATGTGACAATCGTAAAGGAGGGATTTTGTGAAGAGGTGATGCCTCCTATTGGTGAAATGTGCAGAGATTACTTGTCCTGTGAAATGCCATTCAATTCTGCCTTCAACTCCTGCTGTAGTTTCTGTGCTGCCTAATTTTGACATAAAAAGATTGCTGCTTTGCTGCCCTCTGTGTTATCATTGCTTTACTTATCTGGATTACCCTTTTCATAGTGTTTACCATTTAAGCTTCCTATGCTTAATCCTTCTATTTCATTGTTGGAATCTAGTTGGATGAGTTGAGGCAAATATATGACGAACTGCCAGAATTTTTGGAAGAGGTAGTGATTTCCTTCATTGCTGACAATGATATCAACTTTCAGAAATGAGGTCATATGTTTGATTTTGCAATGGCTTATTGAATCACCCCTCAGGTTTCATCATTGGAACTTGCCAGGCTTCCTTGTTTATATGCAAACAAGCAAGTTCCTTGTATAGCTTACATTCATCAAATAGGTCAGTCTATATTTCTGAATCACTTCTTCTCAGGCTTACAGCTTCTGTAAGAGTGAATAATATTACATCATCATAACTATGGGCACTGTTTAGTCTTTTTATTTTATTTTTTTTGTCATGCCAAAATCCAAGATCTATTTCCCCTGATATTTTGATATGGTGACAAATAAGATTGTTATAGTACTTTCAGTTGTTTTTTTTTTTTATCATTCCATGAGAACATCTTCCTTAATTCTTCAACTTTGCCCAGTGTAATATTTCCTGCACTTTGATTGAAAAAAGACATACTGCATGGTGCATCATAATAAATGAAGATTTCTCATGCTTATCTTTCTCACTGTCTAGGATACTTACTGTGCATTTTTGAAGAAAAGCTTGACGAGTCAGTTCTAGAAAAATTTGAAGACATTGAATTTGCAGTGAGTAATGTTTTGGCTTTTATGGACTTTAAGTTACTCAAAAAATTGATGGATTTAACTGATTTTTGAGGTTTCAATTAAATGTAGTTTTCTGATGGTGATCATGAGATGCAAAAGTTTTTCTATCATACTGCAAAGACACAAGAACTGGACAACCTTCTTGGAGACATATATCATAAAATTTTAGGTCAGTTTTCATAATTTGTGCCTTCTGGTAAAGTTCCTGGCCTGCTTGAAATACCTGCTTTCTGAGACTTCTCATTCTTAATTTCTGATACACATTATCATTTCGTTGGTCTGGATTCTTTCTCTGCCTCTCTATCAAAGAAGACATGGAAAGGGCAATTACAAGGGACTTGATTTCACATGTTCTCTTATTTTCAACACATATGTTCAAGGCTGTAAATTTTGCTGCTGAACTTGATTGGTAATTTTCTCTCATCACTATTTTCTTTTTTTTCTGTCTGTCTGTTTTTGATGTATGTATAAGGTTATGATCAAATATGTTGTATTTCATATGTTAGCCTCCTGTCCTTTGCATTGGTTGCTCGCCAAAACAATTTTGTGAGGCCTGTTTTGACATCAGAAAGCATACTCAACATACAGAACGGAAGGTTTGACTTTATAATGTGGCATTTTGTGGTAGATTGATGTATTTCCTGCTCCAAAGCTTCCATATCATGTATATTATTTTCTGGATGTTAACCAATGGTTCATTTACTTACCAGGCATGTTCTGCAGGAAATGACTGTAGATACATTTATACCAAATGACACAATGATAGCCGATGAAGGTGGATGCATTTCAGTAGCTTTTGTGCCATATTGGTCATCTCAGGCCGTCAAAAATTGTTTCTGAAAACAGTTCTTTGGTTTCAGGAAGAATTAATATCATTACTGGTCCTAACTATTCAGGAAAGAGTATATATATAAAGCAGGTAAGGACACCCTCTTCTAGCAGGTGCATGTTGATCTTTTTAGTTGGAGACTAGTGCAGTTGAATATATAAGAGCCTAGGAACTTTCTATCATAGGCATAGATGTTGACTCTCAACTTTTCTTGCCAATTTAATTGTGATCAGTGACATAATATAGGAAATGTGAGCTTGTCATTTAGTACTCATTCGGTGACCTCATTTTAAGTAATAATGTGACTAGAGTAATAATGTTTGGTAAACACATATTATTTATATATGAAAGTTGTTGAAGTAATAATAGTGTTTGACAACTTATCTAATTTGAAATAAATTGATATATATTGACAATTTTAGAAATTCTTTATTTTAACAAGATATATTCTCATAATATATTTTTATTATTCTATAGATTTAATTTTAATAAGATATATCAATTAATAATAATAGTAATAATTAATCTTCGTAAATAATAATATTTAATATTAATAATTAATAATAATGTAGTAATAGTCATATTATTAATATTTAATATAAATAATTAATGATGCCGATAATTAAATGTTATAGATAATTAATAATTATTATTCATAATATTAACAATAATAATAATTAATATGAATAATAGTAATTAAGCATAATGAGTAATAATTAATAATAATTACTGATTATTAATGTAATATTAATCATGAATAATAATTAATATTAATAAATAATTATTAATAAGATGAATAATTAATTAATATTAATAATTAATAATTACTGATATGAACAATAAATATTAATTAATAATAATCATAATGAAGCATAATAATAAGTCATAATTAAGATTAATAATATTCATAATTAATAATTATGAATAAAAAATAATGACAATAAATATTAATGTTAATTATTAATAGTTATTATGAAGTAATATTAATAAAAATTAATAAATCATAATTATTAATATTAGTTATTAATTAATAATAATTAATTAAAATGAATAATTTAAAATAACTATTAAGCATATTAATAAGTAATATTAATAAATAATACTCTTTTGTATAAAAAAAGAAGTCATTCTATCAATTTGCATACTTTTTAATAAAGTACTAAAAGTAGTGTTAAAATTACACTTATACCCTTCATTGAAAAATAAAAAAGCATTTAATGCATATATAATTAAAAAAAAAAGTTAGGGTAAAAATGAAGAGTAGACTTTAACTTTTCTAAAATGACTTTCTTTTTGATACGAATAGAATAATACTTAATAATTTATACTAAAATTATTAATGAATAATAATTATGATTAATAATTAATCATTAGTAATAATAAGTATTAATAATTAATAATTTTTAAATATGAATATTATTATGAATTATTAATAATATTCATTATTAATAATTGTGAAAAATTAATCTTCATTTTTTTAATAATTAAATTATAATGAATATGAATAAATAATAATAATAATTTATATTAATAATTGTAGGGATGTGATGGGTGGATATAATTAATAAGGAAATACGGGTAGAAATATAGGATAATTCAAATATTTTATAAAAGATAGTGAGACTCTATTTATGAAGTACTAATTTATTGCCGATAATATAGAAAATGAGGTTATGAAAGTAATGTGCAAAACAAACGATTTGAAGTAATAATATCCAAATAATATAAAAAAATATGAACCTACTGAATAGAGCTTTGATTCTTACATTTCTTATATTTGTTTCACTCCTTGACTACAAATTCATTGGGTATGTTGCTGAATTTTGGCCTGATCAATGGCAGTAGCTGTTATTTTCTTTTGGCTAACAACTAGGATTCTAATATCAGATCTAGCAAGAAGCATAGGACTTGTCTACATTTCCCTTGTCATTTTTGGATGTGCTAGTTTTATGCTTTCAGACCTTCTTGGCGGCCCCTTGATCGCCATATCTGCTAGATGTTCACATATCATCATCGAAAGTGACTGTACACTTTTCCTCTTTTTGAGATAATTTGTGCTTAATGCTTTTGTAGGTTGCATTGATTGTCTTCCTCTCTCACATTGGAAGTTTTGTCCCAGCAGATGCTGCTACTGTGGGATTAACTGACCGGTAGGAATTTCCAACTAGCAAAATTCATGAAACAGAGGTAGAATTCATTAAGCTTTAATATGTTGTAGGATATTTTGTGCTATGGGAAGCAGGTTTGTGACTTCTGAGCAGTCTACATTTATGATAGATCTGCATCAAGTGGGTATGATGCTAAGGTATTTTCAAATTATGCTTGGCATCCGGTTCTTGGTAAATTTGCTATTTGCAAAATGTTTGCATTAGCTACTTCAAGGTTTATTGGTCAATGAGAATAAGACTTCCAAACTAAAATTTTCTGGAACTATACGAGAACGCTGTTTTGGAGGTTAAGAAGCAGGAAAAATTTTCTGAGACTCATTTATCCAGTTGATTAAAGTTCTTGCTAGTGTTTTTGTAAAAATTTATGCAGACATGCTACTTCTCAATCACTATGTCTTATGGATGAGTTCGGTAAAGGCACTCTCACAGAAGGTTGGTGCTTTCATCATCACTTTGTCCTCTCTTATTTCCTGCTTCTTTTGTGAACTGTGAAGTCACAATCTCAGAACATGTAGACAGCTCTTATCCATCCATCCTCAAAGTTGTTCTGCATGCTCATTTCAGATGGCATTGGTCTGCTGGGTGGGATTATAGATTATTTTGCAACAGCTGATGATCCTCCAAAGGTCTGCCGCCTACAATCCTACCCTTCTGTCTGTCAAATCCTGTGTTGTCCATTGCAGGAAACTTCCCATTTTCAGTTCTAGCGTGAAACTTTGTCAGCATGGACATGATTTTTTTCTTTGTTCATCCTAGCATCATAGCTTCTTTCAACTCTAAGACCGGCCTGAGAAAGGTGATAGTTTCTTCTGTACATAGAATTGAACTTTTTTCAGTCACATCTGATGCTCAAACTGGAAAAGCATCTGTTTCTACTTTGTCTTTTTTGGGCTCATTTTGTTAGCCGGTCAGTTATTAGTAGGGCTGTTGAGTTGTGCCATTCAAGCTCCACTCATTTAATATAGAAGTCAAGCCAATTGGCTTAAACACAAGTCTAATATCAAAGTGCAAGCTCCTTGTTTAGAAAAAGAGCAGATTTGCTAGGAGGCTTGAGTAATCAAAATAAGTCGAGCCATCTTGATTCGTTCAATTATGAACTTGGCTAATGGCTTAACTCAATTATGCAAAAGTATTCGATAGGACCTAGTATTTTATTATGAAGATTCTTCCTATTAGCTTAATTATACTACACATGTTACTTTATATACGAAACGATTCTTAGTTGAAATTACTGTTGTAAATGAAGACCTAATACTTGTGTATAATTTGATAATTAATAAACAAGTCTTTAATGAGCTTATGAACGAACGGGCTCTTAAATAAATGAGCCCAACCTTCTGGACTCAAGCTAAACAAGTCTAAATTAAGGTTTGAGCTTGGCTCGTTCAATTAAACAAGTGAGTCAAGTAAAGCCTTTATCAAGCCAGCGCGGCTCACTTACAACCCTAGTTATGGACATGAAAACAACTAATTGATTCACATCCCCCCCCCCTCATTTCCTCAAAGAGAACTTCACTACTTGCTTTGGAAGTCCGATCCTTTCTTCTTTTTCAGCATGATGAGTCAATTACATATGTTTCTTTGCTTTTTGTGCCTGTGGTAAATTTCATAATCTATACTTCTTTGTTCTCTATGTGAGGGGTTTGTTGTATGTCTAAGCTCTTTGTCTTGAGCTTCCCATTTGACATCATTCAAGACAGTATAATCCTCTGAATTTTCATTGAAAACATTCAAGCGACTAAACCATCCTTTGCAGGTGCTTGTTTGCACTCACCTGACTGAGGTCCTTGATGAAAGTTTCTTGCCAAAGGTGTAACCCTGGCCCGATCTGCTAAAGTATCATGCATTGATTGTCGTTGCAATATTGCTGGCTAATACTTCATGTTTTGGCTTAACTTAGCGTCATAAAATCAAGTTTTACACCATGAGTGTGCTGAGACCTGAAGATAGCAGCTCGCAGATTGAGGACATTGTATTTCTCTATAGGTACCTGAAAAGAATTTCATTTTATTATGCAACTTCAGGCGATCTGACTGAAACTCTAGCCCATAATGTAGAATTGCATGTTCTATTCTTACGCTTGTACATATGGACTCTTTTTTCCTTTTACCTTTATCTTCTCATAGGCGTGTTTGTTTAATGCCTTTTCTATTGCTGTTATAATAGACTGAAATTGTATTGGAATATGCAAATTACTTGATTTGACTGCTTTATGAAATTAAATCATCAAAATCCATATGCTCCTTTCATTTCATCATCAGGTTTTGCTTCTGTATCTGCTAACTTTATTTAACTTACTGCAGACTAGTTCCAGGACAGGCGCTCCTTAGTTATGGTGAGTCTTTTCCTATTTGAACATTAGATGAAGACGATCCTTGACTTATATGAACTTTCTGGTGCTTTCAGGTCTGCATTGTGCTTTGCTTGCTGGTAAGTGCCAAATATGCATTAATTGAAATACTATGCATGCTGAAGAAGGCAGATGGGTTGGTGGTTTTTTGCTCCTTCGTTTGGATGCAAAAATCTTGATATATCCCTCATTTCTAGCACCCTTCTTTTTTTTTTTTTTTAAAAAAAAACGTGGATTCATATCTCGGTGATGTACTAATGAAATAGCTAAACAGAGATCTGGAGAAGTTGAGTCTCATGATGCATTTTATTTGTCATTGGAACCTTCGTATAAAGAATCACTAGCTCTGCAAAGAGCTTCTGTAGACTACAATGTGCAAGGGTTTACAGGCTGAAAAGCATGTCATTATTTAGATTCCCAGTATCTCATCCTATCAATATTCTCCTGTTTGAGCAGGCCTTTCAGAAGATGTCATTCATAGGGCAGCTACTATATTGGAGGCTGTTGGAAATAATGTGCATGTTGAGCGACTATGCAATGAGGAAATTGCAGCTCAGGATAAAAAATACAAGGTGTTATATTTGGAATTCATTCAAATAGGAGACATGACAGATGATCTAGCCTTTGTCATTAAATATGTAGTATTATTGGGCTCTCCTTTTTTTTTTTCAAAAAAAAAAATTGCAGCCAGAAATTTGCTTATATTTTAACCTTTTGGAGCAAAATGCAGGATGCAGTGGATAAAATGTTGGCATTTGATGTTCGCAATGGCAATCTTGATCTCTTCTTTGAAGCTGTTCTACAGATATCGTTACCTTTTGGTTAGCTCCCATTGGTGTCTTTATAAACAGTTTGTTCTTTGTGTTCTGTACTTCCTTTGAGACAAAAAGGTATCTGGTTCTTATTCCCCTCCAGAAGGATCTGAGATAGTTCAGTTCCTGTGTTCAGTGCTGTTTCCCATTTTATCTTATCAAGTGAGATACTGAATTTACTTGGTTTCTAAGATATGCAATTTGTTGGTCAGACGCCGCAACATCTGCCATCTGTATTGTGCTCAGTCTTTTTAAAGCTCCTTTGCTGCTTTACATTCCAGCGGCCAACTTTACTCAGACCTGCCCTGTACATGCACAGATCAGCGGAAATCATTTTTTTTTTGGGTGTGGGCTAACATGAAAATCAATTTGTCCCTCTGGAAATATTGCATATTTCTGTTTGTTATTCACTCGGGTTTACCTTTCAAAACTTCTTTGGCATATTTCTAAAGCTCCTGATTGCGAATTGGTGGACAATTATTGGTCGGACGAGAAAAAGAATAGCAATATAATTAAAGGGCTAAGAGGATGAAGTGGATACGTTAATTTTATAACTTTATAATATTGGTATTCCATCGACTTATGCATTTCTCGTGGATAAAATTGGTTTCCTCATCAGATTATACGATTGAATGTACTTTTTATGATGTCCTACATATTGCTCTCTTTCTGCGCAGATTTCAGAAAACAGGCAAATCTGCGGATCTGCCAATCTATGGCTCCTTTACATTCAATTTATTAGGAAAAAAATGAAAATTTGTTGACTGCCTTTTACAGTTTATAATGCGACTAGTTGCCTCACGTTCACCGGAAATGCATACTTGTTTGGACCATCGAAAGCAGTTTCAACTACCATGCGAGCAGCGGCTTCCGTCGGGTGGTAAAGATCCCAGAAAACGTGATCGCTTCTGTTATGACAATACGACGAAATGGGTAAGCAAGCTACTCTGGCATTCAGGTACCCCAGCCCACAACATGCAGCTTTCACCTCTTTGAATCCTGAAACAAACAATGTCATCCATCATTCAAGAAGAAAAGAATACGGTTCTCTTCTCTATATTGAAGCTTCTGCTCTTTTGTCCTTTCTCTTTGGTTGCCCAATTTACCCCCAGTTCCGGAGGATGAAAAATCTAACGTACCGTAGGATACTGGATTTTGGATGAAATTGAGCAAGACGTCATAGGTATCGAAGTAGGTGTAATGGAAGCCTTGAAGTTGAGATCCGAATTCTTCCAGCACAGATTTCAAGCCTTTGTTGTATTGAGAAACCCAGTAGTTAGTTTCTTCATCGCACTCCCCACTTTTGTTCTTGCTCCTCTGTGATGGACAACAACCGATCGCCCCTATTCCTATCATGACGAATTTGCGACCTCCAAGATCATATATTCCCTGCAGGAAATTAATAATTTAAGAAAATGCGAGCCAGATGACATGGAATATAATTATTAATGTCTGTACGTAGAATCTCTTGAACTTCGGATAGACGAGAAAGTACCTTCAATTGCCCTTTTATGGTGTCAACCATTGAATCTACAAGCTGTTGTGGCGCGACTTCCTTACTGGCGTTGGACTTTGACCCAAAGTAGCCCAGGATATCATTACTTCCAATAACAATCCCGAAAATGGCTTTCGATAACTCATCACCTGCACTAGACTGTCCAAGCTGCTTCACTAGTACTGCCTGTACTGCGGAGAAGTATTGCGATTGTCTGCTCATGGGAATTGCTTGACGCTGTAGAATCATTAGGTGAAAAAAAATGCAAATTGTTACATAATCCATGTAACTGTATAAGCCAGAGGAATCGTTAGGGGGAAAAATGACGTTGTAGACCGTTCGCAGTTTCTACCGTGTAACCATATTATCATAAGCATTGTGTATCCTGATGTTATGACGTCAACAATTTCTTTATAAGAAATGATTGGAATTTCTGAATATAATAATAATAATAAGTATATTATAATATTTTTAAGATTTTTTTCCATAAATAAATCCATATTGATATAATTTTGTCAAAAAATTAATATGATAAAAAATTGTGATTAAGTATAGCATAGTAGTAGTGAATCATAAAGATAATGCTAGTGAAATATGACAAATTATGTTTATCAGATAAATATGAAGGCAACAATGATAAAATATCAAACATATCATGATTAGATCCTAATTACATATCAAAGATGTATGGTGAAGAATAAAGATGGATCATAGTAAAATAATGACTGATATTGATTAGTCTATGGTAAAATATAAAATACATTATGGTAAAATACAATATATATTATGGTGAAACACCAAACGTATCGTAGTGAAATATAACAGTGAAGAAAAATATGATTATAGAATGCTGGACCATAATAAAAAGAATTAAGTATATCGTACTTAAACCAAAAAATATGTCATGATAAAATACAAAGTATGTCTTTATAAAACATCAAACATATGATGATGAAATATAAAATTAGTTTCATTTACACAATTAACAATTCACAAAAACTATCGTATAAATATTAATCATCTAATAATTGTTCCGTTATTTATTTACATGATACCATATACACTGTACACCTTGATCAAGGCTTATAATATTCACCATATACTAACTAATTGGGAATGGTTCATTTGGAAGAATATCAGGCCGACACGCTAAATGCATAACAATAAAAAAAACTGAGGAAAAGAAAAATGTTTTTGTCTTTACTTTTTCTTCGTCGTACTTTCGTACTAGTAACCTGTTGTGTGATAATTAGTGGATGGACACTATCTATTGTACTGGACTTTTACTTTGCTGGGCCTGTCCCATATGGCCATCCTGCTGCATTAACATGTACCAATTGAGCTTCAAGGATCCCGCGTGAATAGCTGGAATGGTGCTGAGTCATTATTCCTGCACGCCTATCTATTATTCCCTACCGCAAAAGGTGTAAAAGCGTCTGTACGCGCGTCATATAAACTGTACAGAACTACTGATCCTTACCCTTTGATGCAAAGGAAGGAAAGGAAGTGCTCTTGGTTCCGGTAGTCATATCATAATATCCTCCTCTTTGTTGGGTTAAAGTTTACTCGATTAGAACAAATCAAAATAAAAAAGTACGTGGCCAATGTTTGATACTTTGATTAGAAAGCCTAAATTTCTTTTACACACACAGACACAGAGAAAGAAAATGGGAAAAAAGAAGCCCAACTTTGATTATCTGACTAATGACAGAAAAAAGATGAAGAGTGATTTGATAGACAAACTAGTGACTGGGAGAAGCCGACGACTTACATAAAATTGGTCATTGCCATCAAATATGCCAGCACCTCCGGAGGCAAAATTTATGCCAGTGAGGGAGCTACTGATATTGGTCTTCCTTCTCAGCAAAGAAAGGTAAGGTGGCGGGGAGGGTAACCCGAGCATCTCCGCTACAAAAAGATAACAAAATGATTAAAAAAAATAGAGAGAGTGGAGGGGGGGGGAGATTGGATTTGCAAAGATTAAAAGGAAAAGATAAAGAATCTAGCTAGCTTCAGGGCCTTTGCGTGAAGGCTGACAGGGAAGAATAAAGACATCTTAGGAAGTGGGGGATGGATGCCACTCAAACCTGGAGAAGTTCTCTCGAAAAAAGCAACCATAACCACTCAAAAAAAAAAAAAAAAACTACGTACGTACAGTATGAAAATTAGAGAAAAGGAAGCAGCTGGCTAGGCTTATTTATGAAAATTGAAATTTGAAGCATGAAAATTACGTACGTACCAAGGAAATCAGCAGCATTCTTGCCATTGCTGAATCTACCGGTGGGCTTATGGGTGGTAAAATCAATGCCGTTGTGAGGGAAATCGGCTTTAGCAATCGATAATCTGAGATAGTTGTTGTTGCCCACATCAACCAATGAATCTCCGAACACGAATAAAGCGGGCGCTAGCCGTCGGCCGTCATCCGCCCTTGAAGCCTTCCAACAATAACCGCTAATTGTTATAAATAATATTAAGAGAGGAAGCTGCTGGAAGAAATTAGTAGTACGAGACAAATATGGTGCTGCTAATGCCATATCTCCCCGCAGTCTTCGATGACAGAATACTAGCCAGGCAAAGGCTACTTGGATCGACTCTCTGTGGAGATTATTATATATAGGCACGAGGATGAGCTAGCGTGGCTTGGGGAATATATATATATATATATAAACAATATAATTGTCTTAGGCAAATTTTATTCCGAACTAACTCGACATGTGTTTTAGAAGGGTCCGGGATGGAGGAAAGACGCGACATATATTTTAGACTTATAAAAAATATGTATTTATGGTTGTAGATATTTATAAAAAGTTAATTTTTAAATTAATGATTTTAATTACTAATAAAAATTATTCTTTTATATTATATTTATTTAAATTATTGTAGTTATTTTATCTTAAAAGATTCACATATTATCTTACTTTTAAGATATATATCGGAGACGGTATAATTTAAATCTAAAATTTTATAAAAAAAAAGTCAAAGTATTTTTACTAGACCAATAAAGAACCAATATATATATATATATAAGAGAGAGTGGGGGGCCGGGGGGAGAAACAAACAAACAAAGAGATAGACATATTTTGTTTATGTGGAGGACACCACACTCCCATCTCATGTGATTCCTGTGATTATAGTGTGTGAACGTATGACATTTGGATTATTTGCTGAATTCCTTTTATTATTATTATTATTATTATTATTATTATTATTATTATTATTATTATTTTACTCTTAGATCGTTTTCAAGGCGAGAATTTTGCGGCTGTTATTTAACTTGACACAGTATATATCGACATTGAAAGGTTATTAATGGAATCTGCAGGTTAATTAAAGGTCCCAAATTACACTTCAACATAGTTATCTAATGGTTAAAATTAAACTATACATGATTTAGGTGCCTTATATATTAATCTCAATTAGATTCAAATCTAATTCCATAATAATGTATAATTAAGTTAGGTCACCTACTGAACTCATCTTATTAACTTTGAAACCTTCTATACATAAATGGAGAATCATCTTATATATAGGATATTATTCTCAAACATATCCTTTTTTTAGCGTAATAACAATTCATGCAAAATAGATGAGAGGCATATATATGTAAATTTAAAAATTAAAAAAAAAAAAACCCTTTTCATTGCCTATCAATTTATGCATCCATCGAGTGCTGTTAATACTCAATCATTCCCCATAATATTAATACCTAACTTTATGTGATTTACGTGGTTGCTAATTTCAACTATCATCTTGAATTTGGAGTTCATATTATTGCTTCCATATTTGGCATTGGTTCATGTTTAATGATCTCATAGAAATCCTGTTATACATCCTTCATTGGATCAATCAATCATTCCTGGAAGGAATGGAATTGATACACCTGCCGCCTGCGAAGCACCTAGCTAAAAAGCAGTTTCGTAAAGTAGGCCCTGCCAACTATTATGGTGCTTGCTCATGGAAAAAAGACCTACGCACTGTTTTCCAGATAAGATGTTAAATATGTTACTAACCTCACCAAAAATAAAGGTAAGGATGTTGTTGCATGCGCACTCAAATTACAAAGTTTATATTTTTTCTTAATTTAACTTTTTTATTTGTGTACAATTCTTTTTAACACAATCTTTTTTTTTCACTTCTTTCAATTAATCACACAACATTTGTTTATTTTGAACATTGAATTCAATAAGTATAATAAAAGATAATAAATCTAACAATTTTTTTAGCCAAAATAAACTCAGCGATGTATTAATAAGATTTCCAAAAATTTTGGATATAATGGATAAGTTACTCATCATAACTCACATATGACAGACGATTTATTCAGGAGTGAGTAAGATTTTTTAAGTCATTTATTAGTTGATTTTAAACTTTAACGGGTAAATTACCCTTATTCTATAAATTTTTGTTATTTATTTTTATATTGATGTGTTTTTTTAATTTCATATTTTGAATATTAATTATATAATCAATATCCATTTGATACTAATTAGAGTGGATTATTTGCTACAAATGAGATTTTTAATGTTCGCGAGTCATTAATTGGGTGGATTACAGAAATCAGAAAACCACATAATATGATTTTAGGTATCAAAAGGTTAAACATAGGTAGAGTTCGAATACATTGTGAGCGAGGTGGTACTTATAGAAGATAACCTTCAGTGAATTTCAAAAGTGTTCAATCTACCGGGACCAAAAAGTTTGATTGTGAATTCAATATTCATGGAAGGAAAAATGTTTGTGGCAGTTGGAGACTAGTGATAGAATGTGGAATATATAATCATAGATTAGGTTAGTAATTACATGAGTATTCATTTTCTTGTTGATTATCTTCAAAATGATGTACGTTGGTGCACGAATTCATCCAAATAAATGTCAAACCAAGGAAGATTATCAATAAATTGAAATGGGATGATGGGAATAATATTGCAACATTTAGGACAATCTACATAACTTCAAGGTATAGTCTAATGGGGCACACAGTCATACAACAATTATTACACTTTATAGAAATCAATGAATATCGTTCATAGCAACTCCATTTTTCCGACTATGATGTGGTTAATGATATGGTATTTGCGCATCCGGTATCTATTGATTTATTACATGCGTTTTCATAAGTCATTTGTTTGGATTGCACATATAAAAATAATAAGTACAACCTTCCTTTCTTTGAAATTGTTGGTTGTGTGTCTAGTGTAAGAATTTTACCATTGCCTTTGCATTTATAACAAAGAAAAGGAAGGTAACTATGAATGTGTGCTTAATAAGGTAAAGAGATTGATGGAGCCTCATAAATCAAATGTATTGCTCACTAATAGGGAACTGAGACTCACACAGACAATGCCAAAAGTATTTTTTTTAAATGCAACACTCTTCTTGTATCAATGACACATTAATAAGAATATTCTCTCTCATGCTATAAAAAATTTAGGAAATATAGTAGTGGGAGAATGTTTCCTAGAAGATTGAAGGAAGATTGTACAAGCCACTACAATTGAGACATATGAGAACAAGCTTCCACTTATGGGTGACAAATGAGTCATATTTCCATATCTTTTATAATATGTACACGAGACCTTGTTGAATCCATAAAATGAGAGGTTTCTTTTAGTGTGGGTTGCCAAAAAATTTTATTTTGTCACTCACACGACCAACAGGTATATATATATATATATAGTTGGGTCGTGTCACTTCAAATCACTTTAATGTTCGAGTCGAGTGGGATTCAGATTCAGATCGCTACAGATTTTGGTTGTATTAGGTTAATTTACCAAGCTGGATCAAATTTGAGTTGAACTAGTTTAAATTTGGCTCAAGTTAGGGTTCATGTTATTTTAGGCTAGTTTGTCGGGTTAGGTTGGATTTGAGCCGATTAAGCTTGCATTCAAGTGATTTTGTGGTCAAGTTAATTTAATGAGTCAGGTTTAAATTAACTTAAACAATTGACTCTTTTTAGGTTTTAATAGATCGGATTGGGTTTGGGCCAAGCTAATCCTAGATAAAATTACTTTAGAATTAGGTCAAATCAAACATTTACCACTAATATTAATCTAACTCATTAACCTCATATACAAGTACAAAGTTTGACTTCATATAAACATATGATTAATAATGTGTTATTAATTATTATTTATTTATTATTATGACTTTTAATAATAAAAAGTTGATAAAATAATAATATCATTGGTGAATAAGTATGACGACAATAAAAGTAAGAAAAGTTAGTAAAATTTATAAATTAATATGTTTTTAAAAACTTAAAATAAATAATAAGTTATGTATAATTTTTAATTATCATAACTAGTTAATATCGAATTAAATTTTGTTAAGTTGGGTCGGGTTGATAATAGATCGGTTAAAATAGGTTATTGAGTTGATAGAGGGTCAGGTTACATGTTGGGTTTCAGTTGGATCACTTATATATAGGTCCATTTCGGGTCGGGTAAGGTTAATGAACTTTTTGATTTTTGTACGGGTTAGGTCGGGCCAACTATTTCCAACTCATGTTTACTTCAAATCAAATCAAATGACGGGAAAAGCATCATGTACACAACCCTGAATTGTTAATATCATACGCCAATTCTATTCTTTGATATTGTCGTCTTAGAGTTCTTCTCGCTTTATTTCTTCTCTGATTATTTTTTTTATTTCATTTTAGTCCTTCGTGTCTTATAAGTTCTTTCCATTGTGAGTTGTACTCAACAATTATTTTGTTGATTTTTGATTTCTCGGGCATGTTATTGTAGAATCGAAGCTTATATTTACTTTATTGATTTGCTTTGATTTATTATTTTGATGATTGAAGCTCCAATAGGTGTGGATGATGGAGAAGTTTGATCATGCGTCGACAATGGAGATGTATCGGTATTTGTTGATAATGGATAAGTTAAAATAGATTCATCTAGCTGTACATGCAAGTTTAACAAATGTTCAACAATTCCTGGATTAAAAATCATTGGCTTAAGCTCATAATATACTCATCAACAATTGCTGACTTATGTTTGAAATGTACTTTAACATAGGTTCAAAACAATTAATAATTAGGCTCACAATATTTAAGTATTAGGTTTATAATACTTAACAATTAGTTTAGCAAATGATAACTCACATAGAACCATCAAATAGGCAAATAAGTCCGAGAAAGAATTAAAATAGGTTCATCATGTTGTACACACATGTTCAACAAAGGTTTGTCATTTTGCACGTCAACAGTAGCTGACTTATATTCACAATGTACTTTTAGAACATGTATCAATTAGGTTCATAACAATTAACTACCAGGTTCACAACACTTAATTAACAACGAATTCACTAAATGATACTGACATAGATTCATTTTGTAACTAAATATGTATCAAAATTACTAAAATTGAACATGAACAAGTGAAATTGAAGGTAAAATTGATTATGTTTTCTAGCTTGTCAATAGATAAGATTTTTCATAAAAAATTAGTTTAGTTTTTTTTTTTCAAAAGGCAATTTTGCGAGCAGTTATACCATATATGAATTGCAAAGATTCATAACGTGTTGCAAGCCAGGGAGGTAACAAGTTGGTGGGTGGGTGTATTACCTATAAGTCAGACTCTTTTGTATGAAGTATATTGGTCAGTTTTAAGAGAAATAAATAAAATTTATCTAAAATATCAAATAGTTAAAAATTGTAACATATAATTTCAATAATTTGTTGTCCTTAATTATTATAAAACTACCTATATATATATATATATATTGTACAACAGATAAAATGATTGGAGCCAAAGCATGAGTATTAATTTATGGTAAAGTCTTGTTATACCGAGTTAAGAAAAGAATAAGTTGGTAGCTCTAATAGTAAATCTGATTTACAAATTTGAGTATAATTACTTTGTTAGATCCAATATATACAATTTATTTATTTGTTATCCATTTGATTTTTTGTCAATTTATGGACTCTATCTTTCTCTCTCTTTTTTTTAACATGTGTTCACATTTATTACTAGATGCTCCCTCTTAGATAGGAAATTTTGTTAAAAAAAAGGAAAACATTTGAGATTAGTTGATGCTTATTTTTTATTTATACCCTTATATTTTCTCTTTCTCTATGCATTAATTGTTATATTGTTATTCAATTAAGGGTGTAGTTCTAATATTAGAAGTATATTTATTGACTCCTAAAATAGTGTACAAATTGCTATAAAAAATTATAAAATGTATGGAGTATATATTTTTCTAACAGGTGCTCAACAATATGGAATAAGTGCTAAGAATAAAAATTAAAGTAATCATTCAATAATACTAGCCACTATATATATATATATATATATATATATATATGCAGTTCATTGTCTAATTATATTGTTTTCTAAGAATAAATAATCAATTAAAGGCTTCACAAGCACTCAATAACACGTAAGGCACATTCTCTTTATTTGAAACATATTAATTTGATATGATCCGGAGAAAAAAAATTATATTATTTTTATGATAATTATTGTAAATTTTATCATTTAAAATATAAGTTTATTTTTTAAATCCATCTAATCAGAAATAAGTTAAGGAAGACACAACGCGTTATCAGAAAACTGAGCAGACATAAAAATAAGGTTTGCAAGAATCCTGCAAAATATTACCAGCATTTACACCGCCGCCGCCCCGGGGGGGGGGGGGTTGGTAGAATGCAAATGGGAACCGAAAAGACGCAAGGATGAAAATGAATTCTGTGATGTATCCAAACAAAAAGGAAGCATTCGTGAACCATCGGCGATGTTTCAAATCCCCATCATAGCCACCTAGGAAGCGCATCTCAATGCCAAATTTATCCCACCACAAATGATGGAACCTTGAAGAAGATCGACGGGAACCAACGACAAAACCATCTTGTTCGCAATCAATAGTATGCACGCATATCATATCACAAGTCCGGTGGCGGCAGCAAGGTGGAGGGCGAGTTAGAGACTGCCGACAACTAAGGACGTCATGAACATGATGATCAGATTCGTAAAGCAACAGCCCAACAAACTCGTACAGGAAGAGAAAAACTCGTACTCGGTCGATACCATTCTATTTTGCATGTTATTTCTTTTTTACACCATCCTAAAATATTTATAAATTTTTTACTTATAAGGCATTTAAAATTTTATTTGTTTATATATCTTTATTAATCAAGTCCTTTTTTTTATACATTTTTAATGAAGAAACTCATTTATAACTATTTTTTTTTTATAAAATACCGTATAAGTAGGGTAGGTCTTTAAAATACTTGATATCCTAGGTAAAAATTTTAAAGGGACCCTTATATATATATATATTAAGCCTATTGAAAAAACTCTTTATAAATTAGTCTTATATATAGTAAAATGGTAAATATGTTTATAAAATTAATTTAATTAAATTGGTACAAATGTTCAGTAAATCAGCAAATTTTTTTATTTGATAATATAAACTCATAACTTTATTTATAATAGCCTATATTAGAGGCCTCAAGCTTTAAAAGTCTAAAAGTGTTAGAATAGAATTTCAAACCCGTGTCGCCGTGACAGCAAAATGTGTTTGTTGCTAATGCACTAAAAAAAGTAATCTATCTTTTTATCAATTCAGTTTTATAGGTTGGGACGTAACTGCATATAAGTGATCACAAATCATAATTACCATAATAAAGGTGTTACGATACAAAATTTAAAAAAAAAAGATTTAATTGCTCAACAAATATCAAATATTAAAATTAAAATTAAAGCAGCTACATCATAAGATTTAATTGGATTCTATCATATTTAAAAAGAGATTATATCAAAAATATAATTTCAACTAAATTCAATTTTAGCTCAAATACTAAATCAAGTAAGTAAAAATTATACACACACACACATCTAAATTTATTTATATATAATTATATATGAAATATAAAAATATAAAAAAAAACATAAATAATTTTCTTCGGAACGAATATCATTTGTATTTATTAGATTGGATATCTAGTTTATTTGACTTTTGGTTTATTGGATCGGATATTTAATTTTTTTTAAAAAAAATCAGATTAGTTATTTATTTTTTTGAATTGGATCGGATAAGTAGATATCGAATAACATCAACATTTCTAATTTCACGGATGTTAGGATGCTATCATCTAAATATTATTTTAAAATATTTACCTTAATTTAGCTTCATTTCTTTTGCTTACATTAATTTTTAATGTTTATTTTATTACAATTCTAGCTCCAAACAAACGTTAATGGCCCAAACTATCGAAAATTACTTGAGATGCCAAAACACTAGTGCGCCACTGGAGGGTTCTTCAATTACAACTCGAAGAAGGAAGTTATAAAAGTCCAAATTATTTTCAGCGGTGTGGAAATTTGTGCAATACTTCAATGAACACGAAATGGTTTTACACATGGCTAGCTGTTGGTCTCGATGAAATGATTTTGAGTGCACAATTCGATGAGTTGCAGCTATCAAAAATTCCTCATTTGTTTCGGCTTGGGCAAAACTACCAAATGTCAGGTCAATAATTCCGCTTATCCTCATTATCATCCCACTTTCTGCCCATGATGCAGTCCATAATTCAAACCCAATAAAACAGAAATGGAACTTTCAATTCAAACCTTCAACCATTTCCTGCGGATATTCTAAAGATTGAGGAAATTGACACAGCGCCATCAGGCACCAGCTGTGTACTAATAATCCTGAGTTTCCAAACTCGTAGCGCACAGATTTTGGTTGCAGATCCCGCGTGACTCTATGTGATCAAGAAACTCAGCTTAGTCAACTACCCAAATGTGAACAGGATTTCAAATGTCGTGCTTAAGGTTTGGATTCAGAAAGTATCGGCTACGTCGTTAGCTACTTGTGCTTAAGAATTACGCAAGCAAACTAGCGAAATTTTAAAGAGAAGAATTCCAAAATCTGCATAACATAATTGCCAGCAAGCAAGAGAGAACAGACAATATTAACCGAAGCTACTGCACAGAACAGATTACAGAATCATAGATATCTCATCATCATAGGCGTGTACGGATGTAGACTACTGATATGATATTAACCCGAGACTACACCACGTCTATGCGTGCGTGGCTCCGAATCTACGACATGACGATCCCATGCAAACATATGGCGTCTTCTACAAGATACAAATCCTAAACCACTATGGGGAAAACTCACTACTCAACCAATGAAGGTTGTGCTGCTTGTGCATTACCAAAAAGAAATGTGCAAGGGGGGAACGAAAAGGGCTAATCCTTTGCATATGGAGACTATCAATAATCAAAAATCCCTGAGGCTCCGGTAACTCTACTTCGTGCTTCAACTGTCTGTTCGACTGTTCCCTTGCCCGGAGAAAAGTAGAAAGACAAGGAACAAGAGGGTAGGGAGGAGGTCATCTCAAAGCATTCACTGAAGCCAGCAATGAATCAACATCCAGCTTTTCTGATTGAGTACGTGATGGTCTCCGGCGACTATTAGGCAGACACAAGTACGGTGGGGAAGCTCTTCAGCTGTAGCTCAGCTCACTCTCTGCAAATGATTTCAGATCACCATCGGCTCTCGAGTCTCGACTTCACAAAACTTTACACCGGTTTCAACAGGTGACTGGACAAGATGATATGCACCAGGAAAAAGTGGCCACAAGGCACATAAATAAAGCACAACAATCCAGGGCTCTCTGCGGTTGCTCAGTCTAGACATATTCTGAGCGAGAAAGTTCTCCCTGTTAAAGGGGTCAGCAACATTGCCGTTCCCATTAGCTAGGCCTGTACGAATATTCCTTTTGATAACCACGTTCTTCAGCCTTAGCATCCTCCCACCACCATCTTCATTTGCACCAAACAAAGTTGACGTTGCTTGTGTGTAATTAAGATAACGCAACTCATTTCCTTGCTCCCAGCATTTGTAGAAACTTCTTTAAAAAATATGATCCCAAATGGGCCTATTCTATATCCACCCAAATGCACTTAACTTCCCCAGAAAATATTATTGAGCAGAATGAGAAGATAAGCTTTTCAATGGTTGCTCCAATAATTCCTTTCCTTCAGTCCCCACTCTTCTTGTTGCTCACAGCGATCAAGTCTCGAACCTTAGTGCTTGTGCTCCAATATAGCTCACCGCATAAATATTTTCTTCAATTATTCTTGCCTTCCTCCAACCCACACCAACAGTAGTGGAGATCGGAAGGTAACTTGGGCCTAAAAGTGGATCTTCATGCAGCATAATATGGCCGATCAAAGTTCTCCAGGCAGTTTTTAATCCAATATGCAGATATGCTGAATCGTAGCAGTTCCCAACAATACTGTTGGTCCAACATCTTCCCGCTCTTTCTTCCAAAGCCTAATGAAAACTCTCCTTAGAAAACTGCATGAGTAGATCGCCGGTTTTAGTACCTCCAGAAGCATTGGTGAGTTTTGGAAGCTTGGCACACTAGGCCTCATCAGCTCAAATACTCAATTCGATCGCAAAAAAGTAGCAGTTCTGAAGTCAGATAACTTTGCATTAGTGTCCTTTGTCCACTTTTCCTCTTATTTTCTTTTATTTTCTTCCCTCCCCTTGCAGCTGCTTCTCGAAAATCCTATGTTGACAGTGGTGAAGTGAAACGTCCATGATGATCCTAGAACCGAACGTGAATTTATTCATGAGATTTGGCTACCAGATGTCTCGTCAAATTGAAAAGTCAATCCCCATAAATTTGGGTAGATAATAGCTAGGTAATAACAAACAATAAAACCACTTACATTCAAACACTGCTTCAACAATTTCAGGAAGCTTTCCTTTGAGCACTTTTCATGGCGCACAAACTCGAAGTGTGAACAAAGCACAAGAACATGATAAGGATCCAACTCTAAAAGAACATCCCGGCTTCGATCATAATCCTGCCACCACAAAAGCATTTGTACTTGGTCAGTTAAGGAAACAAAACTCATGGTACTTCCCATTACAATTTTCGAGTAAAAAATATACCCTAAGACTATAAGTGACAGGAGCCATAGTACAGAAACTTGTTCAGCAAGAAGCTTTATACAGACTGAATTTTCACAATTAACAAACTCAAGAAAGTCTGCAAATGAACGAACTATCTAAAAAACTTTGAATGATATCTGCCCACCTTTTCTGTCACAACAATGACTGGAAGCATTCCAATGCTCTTCCTGATCTTCATCATCCTCTCTTTGATCACTGAAACATCCTGCATAAGATAAAAGTGTTAAATACAAACTTCAAGGAAACGGGCGTTAGCAGGAAAATTATAGAAGAGCATAGTGGCTGAGAGCCATATAATGGCATCACCCACGTTGGTATACAACAGATACAGGAGACTTGGAAGTAATAGTACTAATATGAAATAAGTAATGCACCTTAGCTTCAAACGAATGATGGTCACTGAAGTCCATTCGATCAACATATAAGGGTCTTAGCTGTAGATATATGTTAACTTCAGTCAAAATGTGCTGCTATAATAATTCAAGATGAAACAAGAAGATAATCTGGAGGCACAGAAATACACAGACTACAGATCTGTGTCAACTGTGAAATAACAAGAAAAACATGATCAAATTAACCGGGCTAAACATAACCACCCTAGAAAAACTTGATGTGGTATTTACTGGAAAAAATGTGATAATACCCACCTTCTTAACACTCTTCACAAAGGCATCTGGATAACCGATAGCAGAAACACACAGTAAAGCTCGGTTTTTGACAGCCACCAAAGGCATGACAGTATGAATATCCTTGAGCACAAAGAAGTGCAAGGGAGACATTCTAGTGAAATAAATGGGAATACATTGTTTAGTTTCTAATATCAGGGACTCCAATGTGTTGAGATCTTGTTCTTCAACCTGCATAGTTTAACATTCCAAGATTAAGCTAGAGTTCCCCTACATACTCATCATATGATGACCAGTAACATATAACAGTGGTCAATATGAAGAACCCTGATAATTTTAAGGACAAGAAAGGCAGTGCCTGGAACAAGGATTTTCAAATAAAGCATCTCATCGAATAAAGAGGTCAGAGAGGCAGATAAAATACCAAATCTGCATTATGGATCACAACAATATCTGCCCTGCAAAGAGCAGTCAAAGGTTCCCTCAAAGGTCCAAGTGGAAGCAACCGAAAGTTTCCCCATGGCATCAGTGCATTTACCATCACAATCTCCACATCACGTGACAAGCTCAAGTGCTGTTTTCACATACATATTACCAAATAAGCATAAGGAAAGGGCTAAATCACAATTGAGTTATCCAACATAATATTAATATATCACCAAGTTCATCATAAATGCAAGAACAGAGCACATTTAAAAGATGATTAATTTGATATCGACAATTATGGGGCCCGGCCTGCACCTGACCTTTGGAAGAAAAAAGTGAAGTATTGATGAAATTACCTGCATTCCATCATCTAGAATAGCAATGCCAATTTTGTTTCCATCACATTGATTGATTGCTTTTATATCAGAATGCGGGCAAAGACTCTCAAAGCAACTGCTAGTGCGAAGATCCACATGGCCATAGCTTTGAAGAAACCTAGCAGCTGTTTCAGCCCTGTTTGCACCAACTCCAATCCTAGCAGATGCTCCCAGATGCCTTCTAAGCATTTTCACCTCATCACCACCTGCATAACCCTATCAAGAAAAGATCACACGTGTTTTATTTCCTCCAAAGAAGGTTCAGCAAGAGCTAAAGTCAAATTCGCTATCCAAATGACAGTGTTTGATCAACCAATCTATTAGTTGGAAAGACGTGGCCCGGATAGTACTGGCCCAGCTTCAACATCGGCTATCCGATGAAATACCTACTTTCTAATGTTTTAATGGTTCCAGCTGCTAGAAAGCTTCCCCGTTTTCTTTTATCGGATTTGATCACCATTCCAGCTCACAAAGCAATTAAATACCAAACCTTTTGAACTAGAGACAAGTAACACAATAATTTTTGAGAGCAAAACATGCAAGGGAACTCAAACTTTAGTACTTTACTTCAACTGCCATAGCCAATAAAAAAAATGTCTTTAGCTTTCAATCCATAAATAACAGTCTTGTCCTTCCAACGAAGCTTTGCTTGACTACCCCATAATCTAATAGTCTCGGTACAGGTATACATTTTACATTCAAGACATACAGAAAGTGAATAACAACAACATTTCCAAAATGAAGAAACACGGCAAATTCTCGAGCTGCAATGCAAACCATCATTCCAGAGACCATAGTCTACATTGGTGCAAAATCATCCTATACTTCCATATTACTATCACGACATATCTGCATCACATGTTATAATCTCCTCCGTTTAACTCTAAGCAGAACCAAAAAGGTATAGATGACTTAAAAATAGAACTAGCATCATAACATTGCTACTTCTCTGAAAAAAATCCTAAATGGTTCATCCCAACAGCCGGCTTTTGAGACTAAGATGGCAAAACATAAAACATCGAACGTCGAAATACTAATTCTTCAAAAATGAATCCAATGAGCTACAGTGTACGAGTTTTCGACATACTTTAACAGGTAGAAAGTTATCACAGTCGTCAAAAAGATAACATGGACACACATTTCGCGCTAGACTAGCTGAGACCAAAGTTACGAGATAGAGAAAGCGAAAGAAAGTACCCTGGAGAGAATAAGAGGAGAGATCCCAGAAGAAGAAAACCAACGGGATAGGAATTCGACCATAGGAGTCTTGCCATTCCCTCCCCACGTCAAATTCCCGACGCTTATCACTGAGACCGGCAACCTTCAGATTCAATTTATACATATGAATTAATCGACACCCAGAAGAAATCCCCATAGATATACATCTAGCAAAGAAAGAAACTAGCGGGAAATCGCCAATAGTCGGGATATCAGAAAGATCCAATCAACTCTTACCCGTATGTTCGAAGAAGACCGGAGCGGTACAAATGGTGGCGAGTGGAAAGCGCGAGCTTATAGACCCAAGATGAGAAGTATAAGAAAGGGAGTACGGAAAGATGGATTGAAGAAAGTTTAGAGAAATTACGGGCGTAAGCTATCTCATTCACGACTCGACTCAGTTTCTCCATCTCGGGGACGCGAGTACGCGAGCAAGAACGTAGCGAGGGAGGAAATAATCAAAGGCAGCAGCTATATGGTATATACGAGGGCCGTAAATGAGCTCAGTTAGTTGGGTATTCGGCTCGGTTCGTTAAAAGTTCGGTTCGACTCGTTTGTTTAATTAAACGAGCCTAAAAATGAGGTTCGGGCTTGGCTCGTTTAATAAACGAGCCGAGCTCAAATAGGAAAAAGCTCGGCTCGGTTCATTTTTTGGTTTTGGCTCGTGAGCTCGGCTCGCTAAAAGCTCGGTTCGGCTCGTTCGTTTAGTTAAACGAGCCGAGTCCAAACATTTTAGACTCGTTTAGTTAAATGAGCTGAACCCCAAACCTGGAGGTATTCGGCTCGGCTCGGCTCGTTTACAGCCCTAGTATATACAATGCCGTTACTATTGGATTATGAACACATAGTGTATTCATAATATCTTTATAATTTATTCTTTAATTAAAACTCCATATCAAAAATTATTACTCAATATAATTAATTATTTTTTAAAAAAATATCTAAAAAGTTCATAAAATAATTCAAAACTAACTCGTTCATTTATCTTTTATCGGTATTCCTACTTTTTCCTCACAAATCTTCTTTTTTCTTTATTACAGTTATTTTTCTTCTCTCAAGTCCCAACTTCTTCCTCTAACTTGGTATCAAGTCTATATCATCAAATGTCCACCTTAGTACAACAAGTAGCCCTCAAATCTATCAGCCAAACACAACTCAAATAACAATTGTGATCTTTTTTTTTCTTTCTAATTTTGAGATATGCTCATCATTTTTTAAGATTTGTTCATTGTTCCTTTAGGTTTGTTTTGTCATTCGCAAACCATGTATGCACCAACCCGTTATACAACTAACTAACATCAATGGTAGTGGCTCACACTATTGTGGCTTGTCAGATGTAGGTTTTCACATTCTGTGTTTGGTCAAAGATATGCATTCATGTTGGTAATGGCCTGCAATATTAGAGATTCACGTAGTGTAAGGTTTGGAGCGGTAGATTTAATCATTGCTCCTTCCCAATAGTGTATACATATAAATTTTTTAGTTGCATGTCGTTTCTAACTTTATATTATTTTGATTGTTGGTAATTAAAGTTGAATTGGATAATACTTTGATGCATTATACCTTAAAGTTTTTTCTTCCTTTCTATTACTTGTCATGATCTTTATGGAAATTTTTCTAAGAAATCATTCAAAATGTGAAACAATTAGTATTCAGCAAAATCCGTAAATGAAAAATATAGTTTGCTTTTTCTCTGCTGCACCAAGTTATGGACATAGGTAATGAGTCATATGAGGATTCCATACACTTGGCTACTTAAGTATTACCGAATACTAAAGCAAAACATATTGACTTGGCAATATTGATTTATTTGATATAAATATAAAGGTGAGTATGTTTGTCTACCTTTCATTACATGTGTGCCCCTTCATATTATAGGCACCCTTGATTTGATTAATTTAATTTATTGATCTACATGATTATAATTGAAATATTTTTCTTTATGAAATTTAAATTAGTCATAGGCAGAGAAAGGTACTAAATAAGACTGAGGGTTGTAGAGTTACCGCTTCGATATGATATAGAAATGAAATTGAACAAGCACTAAATCCGCCTCCAAAGAGTTTACTGAATATTACAAATTACTTTATTAGTGGGATACATGCAACGAAAAATGTACAGAATCAGCACATGAACAAACTACGGAACAAGTCCAAGAAGAAGCTCCACAACAAGCTAATCCTAATTATGAGTTGCCAACATTTGTGGACTATACAGTCATCCATTATTTATAATCAATGTAATTATTCCATGGGATACTGAAAAATCATCAACCCTTGTACATTATCCACCATCCGTAGATGAGAATTAGTGTTTGGATAAACTCAACTAAACTAATGCTTAATACTACCTAGTGTAAAGATGAGGTCAGTTTGCTTATTAATTTTGATTGGCAATATGCGGTTGTGTGAATACTTTGTATGTGTAGTGTTTGATGAGCAGTAAACTCTCATGTTCTTATTGGGACCCTACATGAGATACTCATGTTGTCTCAACGCTCTTGCATGAGAACCTCCCATTATTAAGTAAACTAAGTATACAGAAGAGGCTAAAAAAATGACAACTGTAACAAGGAGAACAAAAATGCCAAGTAACACAAATTCTCACCTTATTAACCACTTCACCAAGATAATAACATGTTAACCTCACTTCAACTAATAAATTCCTAAAAAAAAATTAAAAACTTTGTCTTTGTTATGTAAATATCCCTAAAATCAACCCACATAGAGCACAATAATTGAGCTATACCACATGAAATCATTCAAAATGTTGATGTATGGTGTTTGGTTAGCTAAAGTAGCTAAGCATGGATGAGATGGTGACATTAGGGGGGAGGAATTAAGTGAGAAAGTTACATTGAAGAAGGTGAGTTGTATAATAAGGATATGTTAGGAAGGGTACCTATATGATTTACTCATGTTAATTGTGGGAGGTTGTGCTAGCTCCTCACATTGGTAGAGAAGAGATGTGATAGCTCTTAAAATGGGTATAGGGTAGATGTGTAACTAGATTATGTTAGGCGCCAATGCCTCCATAAGCTATTTTCATTTCCTTATGTGTTTTCGGACAATGCACAACATATATACATCTTTTTCAATGTTAAAATTGATATGTGTTAAGTTGGTGTTCACACTATCTTCGTTGTTGATTGGATCCAGTTTTCTCTTGGTAGTAGTCATGAGGCTCCAATTTTATTTTTCTTGTTTCTCTGATTTCTATGGTTAGGTCGTGTGGGTGTAGAAGAAAGGAGTGAGTAAAGGAGGGAGGGAATGAAGACCTAAAGGGGAAGTGTGAGGTGAGTAATGCTAAAGGGAGGGTCATAAAGGTTGAGCAAGGGTAAATTATAAAAGTTAGGCCCTTTTTTCCTAAATAATAATCATTTGTTTTCTAAATAACAAGAACCAAAACTAATTATATATTATCCTCGCCTCAAGGTAGGACACACTGGTTGAATTTGGAGAAAATTATTGCATACACTTAGGCACCGTATTTTGTATTTATTTAAATTAAAATGTGTATTATATAGTATTTTATTAATTTTGGTGATTATGTTACAAAATTTAGTGATTATGGCTGTACTTACGATAATTTTATGCTACTTATAGTCACATCTATGCATGGTGTGATATATGATGTTATATTGTCTTTCTCTATTTTTATGTTTTAAGTTATACTATCGTTAATTGATATTATAAAATGAATAAATAAAATCGTATCATAATGACAGTGATATTTTTAATCCATAAATAGAGACCCATATTAATATACTTTCGATATAAAAAGATTGTGTTTTTATTTCACCATTTTTGTGCTAAAGTTTCACCATTTTCAAATATTATTATGTAATTTACTGTGGTGATTATATCGCCTAATATGGTGATTATGTATATCACTATATGATTGGTGAATACATATTTTGACATACTTTACACTCCTTTTATCTTAGTTTTTAGTATTTTATTTGAGTAATAATTAAGAATAATTATAATTTTATGCTTAAGTGATGATAATATTATATATTTTATTATTTGAGATAAAATACTAAAAATTAAATGAATTTAAAGTCTAAGATTATTTATTAATTTTTCTAATTTTATTTTGTAGGTAAAGTAAAAAAAATAGAGTTTGGGTTATAAAAGGAGAGAGTCAGTACTGTTAGAAAGAACCAATGAAGAAGAGATGATCAAGATCAGAAGTAGTCAAGAGTAAAGAAAAAAGAAGAAAGATGGACAAAAATAGAGAAAAAGAAAAGAGGTATGAGTCGCCTTACACCACAACAAGAGTGAAGAGGCAGAAGAAACAAGGATGAGAGAGAGAGAGGGACATCAGCAGTTGTCAAGAGAAAAGAAAAAAAAATAAAGGCATTGCAGACAAAAGGACTGAGTTGTTTGATGCGGCAATAGAAGGCAGAGAAGAAACTAAAGGAGGCACGAAAAATAGAAAAGCCAGTGAAGTATGGAGAGAGCCAACGAAAGAGAGAGGGAGATCGAACATGCAGCAGCATTCCACGGGGAAAGAATGAAATGCAAAAACGTTATTTCTTAAAAATTTGAGAAAACGGAGACGATAGGAAATGTTAAAATATATATATATGAGAGGGACATCAGCAGTTGTCAAAAGAAAAGAAAAGAAAGAAAAAAAAATAAAGGCACCGCAGACAAAAGGGTTGAGTTGTTTGATGCGGCAGTAGAAGGCAGAGAAGAAAATAAAGGAGGCACGAAAAATAGAAAAGCCAGTGAAGTAGGGAGAGAGCCAACAAAATAGAGAGGGAGATTGACTGTGCAGTAGCGTTGCACGGGGACGGAACGAAACGTGGAAACACCATTTCTTAAAAATTTAAGAAAACGGAGACAGTAGAAAACGTTAAAAAAATTATATATATATATATATATATATATATATATATATATTAAAATAGAGTTACTAAAATTAAAAGAGAAAAAAATTTTCTAAAATTATTACTTATATTAGTTAATTTTAATTATTAATAATTATTTTTAATAAAAAAATAATTAAATAATATTTTTAATAAAAATATTAATTAAATAATATTAATAAAAATTTTGACCCTAAAACCGACGGAAATGTTTCGGGGACGTTCGGAGACAGGGGACAGCATTTATATCTAATCCATTTATATCTTCTATTGATAGTAACATACGTATAGATGTAATTCTTGTAAATGGTGAATACATGTTGAAAAAATCAACATCTTCCCTTTACTTTTAGCCTTTAACTACAATTCTTACCTTGTATTTGTCAATTGAACCATATTCCTTTAATTTCTTCTTAATTATCCACTTACATCGTAAAGGTTTATTTCCAGGAGGTAAGTCCACCACTTCCCATGTGTGGTTTTACATGATGGATTCAATCTCACTATTTATTACTTCTTTCCAATAAGCAAATTCAGGAGAAGACATAGCTTCCTTGAATGTTTGAGGCTCATTTTCTAATGATTTTGAAATCTTAGTTGTCTTACTTCATCTAGGTTCACTTAGATCAAACTTTCTGTTCCCATTACCAATAGAGTCCCCTATCCTCTTTAATGAAAGTGGCTCACTATTTATTTAGTAGGGAAAATTATTTTTGAAAAAATACAGCATTCCTTGACTCTATAATGGTATTGACATGAATGTCGAGAAATTTTGATTTGTGAACAAGAAAATGATATGCACTATTATTATGTGCATAACCAATAAATACACACTCAATAGTTTTTGGTCCTAACTTGACCCTAGTTGCCTTTAGAACTGCTAATTTTGCCAAACACTTCCACACTTTTAATTATTTGTATTTAAGTTTGTGACCTTTCCATAACTCAGATGGAATATTGTGGGTTTTCTTATTATGCATCTTATTGAGAATATAATGTGTAGATAATAGTCCTTCCCCCCACAAGTTCTGTGGTAATCCAGAACTAATCAACATAGCATTCATCACGTCCTTCAAAGTTCTATTTTTTTACTCTACAATTCCATTAGATTGAGGCACATAAGGAGTGGTATTTTGGTGATTAATAACATTTTATGAACAAAGCCATTCAAAAGGGTATTCATAGTCACCTCTATCACTTCTTATTACCTTAATATTTCTAACAAGTTGATTCTCAGCTTCTACATTGTAGTGTTTAAATACTTGAATTGCGTCATCTTTGATTCATAAAAAATAAGCGTAGCATTTGAGTGTGCAATCATCTATAAAAGTAATGAAATACTTTTTACGACCTTTGGTTGGCATAAATTTTGAATCAAACACATCGGTGTGAATTAAATCTATAGGTTTCAATAGAATAAAAGGTTTTCTTACCATACCGGCCTCACACACATACTTGACATTTATGTTTAAGATCAAATTTATGTTTAGGTGAACAATCTAAATTCATTAATCTATGAATGGTATCATAATTAACAAGTCTTGATCATACATGCCAAATATTAAAGGACTCAAGCATATAAGAAGAAGAAACTCACTTATTATTAGTATTATTATTAATCGTTTTAGGTATAATAGTCATTACATTCATCTTAAGGAGTCCATCATTAAGATAACCCTTTCCTACAAACATTTCATTCTTAGTAAGTATAAACCAATCAGACGCAGAGACTAAATTGAAATGATTCCTACTAAGTAGAGATCTTGAAACCAAATTCTTTCGGATATCTAGCATATGAAGCATATCGTTCAAGGTAAGATTCTTTTTGTTTGTTAACTTGAGTATCAACTTTCCACAAACAATCACTTTATAGGATGAAACATTTCCCATAAGAGTTATTCTTCACTATATTCAATAGATTGATACTCAGAAAAAAACCCACTTGTTACCGCATAAATGGGGAGTGGCTCCAATATTTACCCACCATTCCTTAACATTATCAAAGAGGTTGCACTTTGACACTACTGCTAAGATATTAACAACAACGAGATCTTTAGATAATTTATCTATCTCTATGACATTTACTTGAACATTGCCTTTATTAGATTTCATTGGATTACGATAGTCCTTTGCGCGGTGTCCCCAATTGCCACATTGATAACACTTTTCCTTGAATTTCTTGGTGACATTAGGTTCTACAATAAAACCATCTCCATTGTGATTCCTTTTCTTACTTTTCTTTGACCCATCTTCCACCATGTTGGCTCTAGATACCATAGAATTTAATCCTCCAGACTTGTGGTTATCTTCCTAGATTTTCAAACAGACAATAAGGTCTTAAAGTCTCATCTCCTTAGGCTTGTGCTTAAGGTAGTTTTTGAAATCTTTCCAAAGTGGTGGTAATTTTTCAATTATCGCAACCACTTGAAATGATTCGTTAAAAGACATACCCTCAGCATGAATATCATAAATGATAACTTGAATTTCCTCCACTTGGGATATAATATAATTTTTATCCACTATTTTATAATCCACAAAGTGATCGACGATAATTTATTTATCCCGATGTCCTCCATTTTATATGTGGTATATAAATAATTCCAAAGTTTCTTTACCGTCTCAGCACTAGAGTACATATTATATAATGTGTCATCCAATCTGTTTAAGATGTAATTCATGCATAGGAAATCATAATGATTCCATGCACCCACCACATTCACGTCGAATACATCGGTGTCCCATTCACCAAGTTTAGGAGGGCTCTCATTGAGATACTTGATCAAATTTAATGTATTCAAATAGAAAAGTATTTTCTATTGTTTGAAATCTAACACATTAAATTTTGGTGGTTTTCACCAACACTTATGGTATTTATAGGATTTGCAACTAAGTTTGCAGATGATGCCATTTATGTTACAAAAATAGATATCTAATAAATAAAAGAAGAGAATAGAAGAAGACAAGGTATTACTATTTATTAAATAAATACCAATGTTCTATACTATAATAAATAGAGGAAAGTAATTATCAAAATTTTTCTTAAGATTGTTGGAAGTATAGTATAGAAATGGTATTAAAATAAATAAATAAATAAATTATTATTAACAAATGATAATAATAATAATAATAATAATAATAATAATAATAATAAGCATACCTTATGTGTCAAAATAATAACATAACATGAAAAATGGAAGACTGTAATTGATTTTAGCTGAACCCACCAAATTTTTGATGTATTATTAAGATAAATATGTTCCCTCGTACAGTGCCCAAGATTGTGAACAATTGTCTCTCTAGATAGAATAAATTTTCAGTTCCTATTAGAAGTATCACTCCAATCTAATAGGACCCCGGAAAGTCAATGTTATGCTATTATTTAACTAGAAAAGAGAGAGAGAAATCAAAATATCAAAATTGAAACTTATATAAAAAAATTACGATGGGGACTGTTTATAGACTTGTTTGAGTCCCCTTAAATAGCTACTAAACTTGTGAGCATACGTGCTCCTTGGTACACATGCCAACAATCGTAACTGTATATATTTAAATCAGGTTGAAAAGTGCACAACAATATTTAAATAAATAAACAATTAAATATACGGGTCACATATTTACTATTACAAATGTGTAGTTCCAATGTCCGTCACCCTCCGTGTTTCTTTTATTTTAAAGATATTACTTCTTCATTTCAAATACTAATATTTAAATAATTTGAACACATGCACGCTAAGCTAAAACTTTTACATACATTTCTTACATACGTTACATTTTTTTTAAAGTTAATTATACATGCACTATTAATGTAATAAATAATGTGTATTAATGTAATAAATAATTTGTGGGCATTTAATATAATTAACTAACTAATAATTAATTAAATTAAACATATTTCATTAAATAAATATTTTAATTAGTATATTACTAATTAAAATATTTAAATAATTAATTATCCTTTTATGTTATAATCTATATCAACATTTTTTTTACTGAAAAATAAAGGAGATTATAATGAGCTCCTGAGCCTTGCCTTCCCCTCACCACAGATTAAGCTTCTAACACCTTGTAATTTCAAAATTAATGCAGGGCCATACTTTTTGAATGAATTTTTAGAAGGAATAAGAAGAAGGCAATTATCAATCATTAACTACCAATAGAAAAATCTTTTGGGGCCCAATTACACCTTCACATATATAATGTCGATGACAGTTTGACAAAACAAAAATCAATGGATCTATATTGATGGGTCGCTAAATTATTGCCACCTTTCTAATTTACCTCTACTTATACGAATAAGAAGCATAATTTTGCTAGTCCTAATGGCTCTCTATCCTATAAATTAACACCCATATTGACATACGTTTAATTTAAAAAATAATTTGTATATAATTTTTATCATTATTATATTAATCTTTCATCACCCTAGTATTACTAAATATTTTATCACAACTATATATATCATACATTTAAGTATCTTTCACCATTATTAAATATATTTTTTACTATTTTTTTATAAAAAAAAACATCCACGATCTAAATCTCATGAATATGTTTCATCACAATTATTCATATATTTCACCACACAGCAAAGTATTTTTCCCCACTATTACACATATTTTCTAACACTATTTTTCTAAAAGATCGACACATGAACTAATTTTTCACCATCACTGAATCAATCTTTTACCAATAATATACTAATTTTTCGCCCACAAGTTGATCTTTTACCATTATTCTACTTAAAGATAATCTTTTGCCACTAATACACTAACATTTCACTATTAATATACTAATTTTTCACCATTGAGTTGAAATTTTACCATTATATTACTTAAAATCGACGGTCTTACCACTAATGCGCTATTATTATTTTTTTAAATATTCAAAATTAATATAGTTATATATCACTAATTTTGTATATATTTTTCATCACACACACACACACACATGTATATATATCACCAAAAATTTACCTATATTTTACCACACTACTTTTGTTCATCAAGAGTACAAATTCATACTAATCGAATCTAAACTAAATCCACTTAAAACATCTACATGGTCAATCACATCAAACGAAAACTTAAACCTAGTAATGATGTTGCCTTCCTGATACAATTCACCCAACTATTATATCTATAATGTTCTCCTAAAAATTCAAAATCAATCCACTTAAAGCATCTCCATCGTTTGCACGCAACTTCTAATGAAATTAAGATCGCTCATGGCCAATTGCTTCATCTTCAATAATTAAGCATCTCTCTCATCAATCATATCAAATGAAAATTCCAACTCAGTAATATCGTCGTCTATCGTGAATACTATGAGCATATTTTATAATTTTTTCATATCAACTGAGATACTCTATTTTTTCTAAGGACGGTGATTGAAAGAGCTAAGAGAATTTATTTTCCTTTACTTTGTTAGCTACTATTGAAATTGGTATTGTGTTATAATGAAATTGTTGGAGGAAGAAAATTAGATAAGAATGGAATAACAAAAATTGAAATTGGTTGAGGATCGAAGAAAATTTGTTCCTACATTGTCTTCTCAATTGGGTTTTCAATGAGACTTTTTTTGCCTTTATTTTGCTGATGTATTACGGGTCAACCAGTCGCCAAGTTGTAGAGAATAAATTTCCCACTACAAGTCTACAACCACGAGCCCTACTTAAAAATAAAACCTACATGACATGACTCTACATTTCTATTGTACCCAAAAAAAAAAAAAATTCAACAGCGAACAAAAGGTAAGATAAAATCATAATCGAACAAACAGTATAGAACAGAGTCCAACAAATGCCATTGAGTAATCGAATGCCAGCCAAGACTGTGGCAGCTCAATGTGTTCGTATTATGTAGATTGAACATGTCATAGACAACACTAATCTGAATATGTAAGAATCAATCAACACATAAATGTTGTTTAAAACTAAATGCAGGAATCCTCTATATATTAAATTCAAATATGAATACAACAAAAGGGAAGAACAACGAATCGCCACTAAAATTAGCAATCGATGAAATTGAGTAGGGATGAAGTCAGAATATATATGAGCTCCTTCTGATTTCTGAGTACAAAATTAGAAATGTAATTTTCTAATCCCAGAAATTGCCCAAAAATTTAAGTTACCTCATTTGAACCAAGAAAACATAAATGCAGGCTACAATTGCAGCCTCACATATCGCCATTTTACTTTTCCGCCTCTGTTTTTTAACCTTCGTGATCTGCTATGTGCCTCGTAAATTTTCATCTCATTAATTGTGCGGACTCAAGAGTATGCGATATACGCTAATCGATCACCCGCCGGGATTTCGATGTCGTTGTCGGCCAAGTTTATGCATCTGGAAATAATAATAACGAACAAGCAACTTGATGGGAACAGAGAAGATTAATTGCATTTGAGCAGCAGTGACGGTGGTGAGGAAAATGAGGAATGAAGCCTAGCCCTGCCGCACTATTTTTTACTATTAGATTAAGGCGGTGCGGAAGAAGGGAACGAAAATGAACAAATCCGCCGCTCAGGGTGATATAATTCCAGTTGTAACTTGTAAGTAGCTCCAACCATGTGCGAAAAAGACATAGACAGGATTAAATTTTATAATAGGGAAAATTTATTTGTAGTCTATTTAGATAAAATTAATTAGATAAAAATTAAAATGGTCTTAAAATATTTAGTTATAAGTATAAAATATTATATACATATAATTATTATAATATGTACACCTAATTATACATAAATATACGGATAATATTCTTTATATGTATATGTATATTGGGATATCAAAAAAAATAGACTAAATATTAAATAGATTGACTAACTTTAATTATTTTGATTCAAATGAACTACCAACTATTTTTTCCTTTAGAATATCTCTTTCTTTCATCCAATCAAATTCAAAATTAATCGATATCTATATATGTACGAGGAACAAAAATTACAAAATTTCCAAACTAAAACCTATCCTAATTGTTTGGGTAATATGATGTTATTTAAAAGACTTGCGCCCTATATTTGGAGAATAAAATTTAATTATTATTTTTTTAAATTAAAGATATTATAATATATAAATACAATGATTATACTAATATTAAAAAAATTGTAACATTATTTTTTTATTAATATATAGTAAAAAAATATTAATACTCAAACTTTACCCAAGATTTACAATACAAAGACAATTCTAAAAAAATAAATAATATATCCGTTTAGAGTTTGAATCTTCGCCTTCTAAATTAATAGTCAAGATTCGAGTTTTTTTTTTTAGTGTACAAGTGGGTCCCATATAAAAGATAAGTATATAGATAATGTGAGGTGTGGCAATGAGCTGTTATGATGTACATAAGATTATGAGACTTGAACTTGGACCATTAATTTAAAGGGAAAATTGCATACTAATAAACCATCTGATCCATCTTAATTGTGTTTGATTACTGAAACATCTTTTCAAATTAATTCTAAATTATAATATTGTTAGAAGAGAACGAGAAAGTTGGGGAGGAGAGATAATAATAAAAATGTACAATAATTATAGAAGTAAAAATAAATAAAAAATCCACCAATTTGGCCAAAACAACAGAGGTATGCTGTTGGTTGGCTTTTCTTTCCGATAGTTTGACTTTTGAATCTTGTTGAGATGTAAATAATGTTGGGTTAGGTCATGCACCTACTCAAATAGTTACACAAGTTGTATGAATTTAGCCTCTCTCTTTTTGTTTATGGATTTTTTGTACTATCTTGTTAATGATGAGCCATTTATAAAAAACCAAAAATATATATAGATTTTGATTATGATTAGTATTTTTTCATTAATGCTATATAATTAAATTTAAAATTCAAACTAAAATCTAAATTCTTCCTAGAGTGTATATATATATATAAATTAATTTTTTTAATAATTAAATAATAAAAATTAATAAGAATACAAAAGAAAAGAACATTATGGCATGCTATAGTACATTAAATTTATTATCATAATAATAATAAAAATGATGATGATGATGTTACAAATAATAGCAACAATAAATTAATTGTATTTTGTGTCAACCGTTTTTTTTTTTATTGTTTAGGATTTTATTACTTAATAATCAATAAACATAAATAAACTAAAGAGCTAATATATATATAAATTTTAAAAGAGTTTTATTTTAGTTTGGGTTTCCAATTTATATTCACATTATTATTGATGTATTTCTATTTGATGAAATGAAGGAAAAATACCCATTCTTATAGAGATTAATTAAATGTTGGCAATCAATGGTATTATAGTAATTAACACAATAGCTGTTGATCTTTTATTCACCTCTTGAACAAAAGCGTCGTCCACCTCTTGAAACGGTGCACTATGCCTCCTACAATTTACACGTCAGCTTTATATATAAAAGAATGCCAACTAAAAAGCATCGCACTTGCCAGTTTACTTAAGCAGTTAAGCATTCATCCGATGAGCTTTATTTACACAAAAGTATAAATAAATAAATTCCTAAATGGGGTTAAACCAAAAACGGATGTGAACTTGGATCTGTGCAATCATCTTTTTTGGTGACTTTTTGGATGTGAGCTTTGATACTCCCGTTGCATTAAATAAATATATATATATATATATATATATATATATATATATATATATTCTGATACAAATTTTTTATATGATATTTTACTTTAGAAAATTTAAAATTTATTTTTCACTTTTATCTTTATTTTTTATTACCTATGTACTAAATGTTTTATTATTTTTAATGAATGGTGTAAATAAAAGTTTAAAACTACTTTTGTTAGGTTTTGTTTAAAGTATACAAACTTTTAAAATAACTTTTTTTAATAGAAAAGGAGTACATGCTTCAATTAAATGGCTTAGACCATTCATAAGAAAGATTTTCCTTTTGAGATGACTTTTTCATGTGGAGCATGTTTGTTTTCTATATTAAGAAAAACACATGAACTTGATTTATGCAATCATGTATTTAGAAGCAAACCAAGTAACATGTCCATTGATATCATTATACCTTGAACTTCAAATTGGTATATGATTTTAGCTTTTTCAAACTAAGAGTATGAAATTAAAACATGTGGGTATTGTTTTAGGGAAAATGTTCATGTATTCATATTTTAAAATATATAATTGTTTTTTAAAGATATTTTACTATAAATTTATAATGAAAACATATAAGCAAATCACATAAGTTGAGCTTCGATAATTGTAATTGTCTTTCTAAGCCACTGTTAGATTTAGGATAGGAAACTATATGATTAATTATTATTATTTTAAATAACTTAGATTATATGTATAATAAATCATTATAAATAAGTGGAGAAAAAAAATGTTCATAGTCCATAGAATATGTATCTGGCATCATAAAGTGGTATAAAACTTCATAACATATTCAACTACCTATAGTTTATGTATTTTTTTTTCGCGATGGACCAGGGGATGAGGAAGCCTGAGAAACTAGGGGAAGGGGCCAATGCCCAGGGGTGGGTTCAACCTCACGATTTACATCATGTAAGGTGTTGTTCTTGACCATTGGACCACGAGAGAACACCTACATATAGTTTATGTTTAGTGACACAAGATACTTGTGGTTACGTAATACAAATAAAACCATTTTATGATTTTGTCAATAATCACACTACCATTTTATGATTCGTCTTGCACATATTTTCTTACCCAACAAACAGAAATTGGTGATTCTCAAATGTTATCCATTGTTCTAGAATCATGTTAACTTTCACTTATAGTGGTGCATCAACCTTCATTTGGATAATGTAGTTTTAAAAGAAATTATACTCTAAGAAAGAATTTATAATGTTTTTTTTTAAAGACCATAAATTTCTTCTCAACCATTTCATCCACATGAAGTCTTTCATTTTACCAAGACAGGCTTTTCACAACTTGATCTATATTGGGAAATTCTATAAAATTTTTATTATTTTGACTTAAAAAATTTCCACTAATAATTAAACAATATTGTCATAGCAAAGAAAATGATTTTTAATTAAAGATTCTTACTGTAAATTGGAATTTTGGCTTGATGTTGCTTCAAATGCATTGATAAGTAAGATTTTTCATTTGGAATATTTCATAATTTATTAAAATACGAATATTACTATCACACTAAAATCATGCATGACTCAAAGCTCACAAGAATTATTGTCTAGCTATAGAAATATTGTATCTTGGCTGATAGGTGTTCTTTGGATGGTTATGAAACTATTATGCCTTGTGAGGCTTTTAATTATGTTTTGTCGTTCTTTTTACTTTGTTCTTTTGTGAATTTTATTAAGAATGGCCATTAGGCCCTTTTGCTACCCTATCAACAAATTTTATATTTATTCTGTAAATGGCCTATAGCTTAAGCAAACAATTATTAGAGAACTTTTCTTTCTCTTAAATTATAGGATCCCTTCTTTATCCCAATTCTACTCTTGGATCTTGATCTCTACTCAAAAGAATTTTTTTATCATCATCCAATCTCTTACCTATAACAATTGGTGTTTTCATTGAGAGGTTAATGGTTTGAGATTTACATCTTGAAATTATATCACCTAAAAAACTCATTCCACCATCAATTCATCGTACTAGCTTATGTGAAATGAATATTAAATGGGAACATGACACTTATGTTTATTGTGATGAATAATACCTATCTACGCATAGCTGCAAATCAAAAAGAAGAATGGTGCTTGTGATTTTGGATGAGTGGATGAACTTCGATGTATTTGTTCATCTACCCAAGCTAAAATAAGATAAGTCTACCAAGCTTGCCGCTAAGCTTTCTTTGATCCACCACAACACATTCTTAAATGCCAAAGACAAGAAATCACAACCACCGCCTCTATTAAAAAATCACACTAAACATCCACCATTTTTATCTCCATTATCTCCATGTCCACTTAATAACCCCTGCCAATGTAGACCCTCGCCTCTCCCTTTCTAGTTATCTGATCTTGTTGAGATGATGTCACTTGGTGCTTTTGATCTTGACAAAATTAGATCACGTTGAGAAATTATGTTGTATAGCTCTAGTATGGGGAATAATGAAAAAAATTCATAAACCCCATGAATCATTGCCTCCACTACACCATTAACACCACTAAAAAACTCTACCTCACTCATAGGAAGAAAGTATAGACCCATCTCCACTAACACCGACCCTTTTGCCTCAAAAATCAGATTCACAACCTTTGATCCCTAATACATCTTTTATTTTGCTGCCTAACATACCTCAACTACATCCAAATAAATCCTTAGAAAGAATATCATTGAACATATGATGTATGACCCTTCATATTCAGGCATATATGGCATATAATACGCTAAGTCTAGTTGCCATGGATTATTGGAGTTTCTTTTATTCAGGTCATTGAAGACTAATCGACTCATGGACATCTCTTTTTGGTTCCAAGTGTTGCATATGCTATTTGCCAAAGAGATGGAGCAATTTCGACTTCATTTAATTATTGGTTGAAAAAGGAAAAGTGCATAGAATTTTTTAGCTGGTGGATATCACATGACATCTCATTTTTATCATATAAGCTATTATACCATTCACTTCACATGATTAGAGATGCATCATGTACTAGGCAAATTTGTGATGCATACATGTGGGATGAGGAGAAAATAGGAGAATTGGATTATTTGTTAGAATTATGGAGGGTGTATGATGTGATAATTATTGTGACTCAAAGACATATTCAAAACTCAAGGTATCAATTCATGAAATTATTTGGAGAAAGGATGCTCTTGGATTGCATAATTCACTACTAAAATCTATCTATATCTATATTAATTCTACACTTAAGATGTGTAATAGATTGCGTAATTCCTCGACACACTGGCCACAAGTAGTTACTTTTTGGAATTAATGACTAATCTCACAAATCTACATAAGCCTTTTCGACATGTTTTTTATCAACTTACATGCATCTTAGAAAACTTTATATGTGGTTATTCATCCTTAAATTGATCCAATCCAAACACACTTAATTGTTGAGTTTTTTAAAGATAAGTTTCCTAAAAAAAGGTATATATTGTTAATATAGGTAATCTTATCAATTCTTGTACACCATCACTATCCACAACTAATTTGGAGATATTATATACACCCCCACTCAAGTATGCAATGTCCTCGTTGTACCTTAACCACTGAGTGTCTCATTATAGTCTATCCTAAGAATTGTCCCATTAGACGACTGATTGACTCATCTAAGTTTATCTTGTGATCGCAATTTTGCTCTAATACCATTTGTAACTCCCTAACATACTAGTCACTGGTAGTTACATGGAGCGCTTTCAAATTTGATTATAACACCCCAAAATTTACTATTAAAATTTTTTATTTTGTGGAAACATAATATTAAGATAATTGAGTATTATTGTCGTACTCAACATGAGCCTGGATTACCATATCATTATCATATTAAATTCTAGGCAAACATTTACAACTTAAAATAAGATAAGAATAAAATGAGGAATTTTTTTTATAAATATTGTATAAGAGTTTTATTCTTATCTTTTAAACTCTGATTATAACATAAGACAAATATAACAAAAAGAAATCCAATAGAATTAAAGAGTTTAAAAGGTATCCAAACAAAAACTAGGTATTGGATAACTTTGAGAATCTATACCTAAACCCCAATATATAAAATCATTCATCCATAGGAATTGTAATATATGCAGAAAAATCATTAAGGCACTCCTCTATAACCTACACATCAAGACCTAAGTCATTTTTCTTGTGAATGAGCGGTACCCATAAAAGGAATTGTCAGTATTTATTTATTGAGTAAGGTAACAATACAGTCATAATAAAAAAACATACATAACACATAAGGTTGTCAGGAAGGATTAAATATGCCCATAAATTATAACATAAGATGACCCAAAAGAGGAACCAAAATAGAGTTTCATAGTTATGCTTATAATTCATCTTCCTATTTGCATTAAGTTCAGAGACCACCCCACTATTTGTAACTGGTGGAACGATATTAGTTAATACAAAAACCTAGACCATAACACTCCTAGGCACTATTTTTGTTTGGTGGAATGAACTGGTACAACCCTAGGGTAATAAGCTCCGACCACTATCCTTGTTTGGTGAATAGATTAGTACAACCATTTCTAACTCATAAATCTTTCACTTTAAACATTAACATCTTATTTGACTGTTTGATATCTCATTAATGTCATGAAAACTTTAGCATAGGACATAAGGTACATGAAACACAACCAAAAGTAATTTAGGTCATTCCCCAAAGGGAAGGGCCACAACGCTCCTCTAAAAATCTAATTCAAAAGACAAGCATAATGTGTGTTATACTCAATATACTCTCTATCATGTTACCTAAGAATCCAACTATAATATTCCCATTGGTTACCCTACAATATTTAATTCCCATAATATCTATAAAATAACCAAAAATACCCTCAAGATAGCAACCCAATCAAACATTGCACAAAATCCTACAAATCCCAACATTTTCAACTTTCAAAATATAACATATTGTGCCATGATAATACTTAATTGCCTTTACAAGAACGCTTCATATTTTATCAATACCCTAGATTATACCACATGTTTAGGGTTTCAAGAGAAATCTCTTAACATTGACCCCACATAAGCTCTTTAATGTACATAACAATCATACTCTCATATTATGATCCCACATGATAATTAAATAACACCATCAATATGATTTTAAGAAATAGAGATATAATAACATGATATTATATACAATTTACACAAACCATAAAAACCCATTTTAAGCATGTATCCTTACCCAAATAAACCACTGTCTTCTAAGCAAGCAAAAAGCCCTAAGCCTCCGACAAGACTGTCAGAGAATCACCAAAGGCCAAGAGAAAAATACACAATTAGGAGAGTAGGATAGGTAAGTGAAAATAGGTAAGTGAAAATAAGCAAAGAAAGAAAAAAAAAGGAAATAGATAGGATACAGAAACCAAGGGGTGGCTGAGAAGAATGGAGATGAACAATGTGCTCACTAAGGGAATGGTGACTAGCCGAAACCTAGGGAGAGTGAGCAAGTTTGACTGAGAGTCAAGGGAGATTAATTAAATGAACGAGGGTGAATAAGATCACTCTCAACTGGGAAAAACTTTCTTAGCGAGTTTAATTTGCTCAACAAGTCCATCCAAGATTGAGGGAAAAAAAATTGGCCGGGGAGAAGGGAGAGTAACACAACCAGTTGAGAGGAGTCTGGATGAGCTACTGAGTCAAAAATAGTGGTGGTGGTCACAACAGATGGATGACAAACAAAGGGTGGAGATTTTTGGGTGGTGGCGGAGAAATTCATCGGAAAAGCAAGGATATGAAATTCAGAGAAAAAAGAAAAGATTTGAATGGATACAATAAATGACTAGAAGTGAGACTAGGTTATATGGCTTGTTGCATGAGGAATGATGGGATGGAGAGTTGGGAAGTGAGGTTAGGTGCAAGTCTGGCATAGAACACCAGGAGCGAGGTGGGATTTTGCATGAAGATCACTCAAATAAAGGGAGTTAATAATGATGGAGTGAAATTTCAGTTATAGTTTGGAAAATATGTTTCATTAACCAAACTAAAATTGTTTGAGGAAAGGAGAGTCATGCGGGGAATAAGAATTAGGGAAAAAGAAAAGGAAAGTAAAGGAGAAAAAGGAAAAGGAAAAGAAAGGAGTTTAATGTTAGAGATAAGATCAATGAATTAGGGAAAATGGTTAAGATACTAATCATCCAATATTAGAATTAGTTTAAAATTTGGGGTATTACATTAATGGTTGACCCCATATATCAACATGAGTCTTTTCAAACATGTTTTTTTTATCAACTTACACGCATTCCATCAAATTTTACAATAGGTCATCCATCGTTAAGCTACTCCTAGTGAACTTGGGTCCAAAGGTATCTAAATCCATGAGAGAATACTATATGAACTAAAAAAATAAGACAATGGCATAAGTGGAAGTTTCCAAATGAGCATTTTTTATCCATAGAACTAATCCGAAATTTTTATTCCCCAAACAGTTAAACCCCTAATTTACCAAACCCAAGTCATAGTCAATGGAAAAAAAATATTCATATCATGGGTTATGTGTAGGGATGTTCATAACCGGATATATGTATTTATTAGATTTGATATTTGATCGATCCACATCCCTTAGATTAGATATTTAAATTTTCGGATCTCCAAAAATACATATCGGATATTAACCAAATATCATAGATATCCAATATTTGTATAAAAAATACTAGTTTAACTATTTTAATAAATTTTACAAGGAATTTATAACAATAAAGATCATATATCAATTAGTATTCATATCTATAACCATATGAGTTCCTTATTTTGTGTAAAAGGATTTTTAAAATTTTATTATTAAAGTTTAAATTATCAAAATAGATAAATTAAAACTATTGAACATTAAAAAAAATACAATATTATCATATATTGTTGAAATAATTATTTTAAATTTGATAATCTAGAAAAAAAAATGGATACTATAAAGGTCAAATATTCTTTTAACAAAAATTAGATTAAATATTATAAATATTAGATCGAATTTTTTAGCTAATAGATTGAATTTTTGGATCCAATTTTTTTGTTTTTTTTTTTCAAAACTCTAGTTATGCCATGTTTTGGTACATAGTAACTATATGGTTTTCAGACTTTATAAGATGATACTCATGTTATTTAATACACAATAATAAATGTGGAAGTTTAACACTTTATGATAAAAAGTAACACGATAAATAAAAGACGGTTCATATTACTTAACTCTATTTCATCAAAATTTTAAAATTATACAATTTGTCATAACGTATATTATATATATATATATAGGAGGGGTCACATACAAACTATAATTAATATACAAACATAGGAACTAATCTCATCCATTGGATCAAAATTTAATCACATTCAAGATTTTACTAATACCAAACCAAAAAACTAATCCAAACCAATAAACCCTAAACCCTAAACCCTCTAAACCCTAAACCCTAAACCATAAACCCTCTAAACCATAAACCATAAACCCTAAACCCTAAACCCTCTAAACCCTAAACCCTAAACCCTAAACCCTAAACCCTAAACCCTAAACCCTCTAAACCCTAAACCCTAAACCCTCTAAACCCTAAACCCTAAACCCTAAACCCTCTAAACCCTAAACCCTACACCCTACACCCTAAACCCTCTAAAACCTAAACCCTAAAACCTAAACCCTAAACCCTAAACCCTATAAACCCTAAACCCTCTAAACCCTAAACCCTAAACCCTAAACCCTAAACCTCTAAACCCTAAACCCTAAACCCTAAACCCTAAACCCTAACCCTCAAACCTCTAAACCCTAAACCCTCTAAACCCTAAACCCTAAACCCTCTAACCCCTAAACCCTAAACCCTCAAACCCTAAACCCTAAACCCTAAACCCTAAACCCTAAACCCTAAACCCTATAACCCTAAACCCTAAACCCTCTAAACCCTAAACCCTAAACCCTCTAAACCCTAAACCCTAAACCCTCTAAACCCTAAACCCTAAACCCTAAACCCTAAACCCTCTAAACCCTAAACCCTAAACCCTAAACCCTAAACCCTCTAAACCCTCTAAACCCTAAACCTAAACCCTAAACCCCCTAAACCCCCTAAACCCTAAACCCTAAACCCTAAACCCTAAACCCTAAACCCTAAACCCTAAACCCTAAACCCTAAACCCTAAACCCTAAACCCTCTAAACCCTAAACCCTAAACCCTCTAAACCCTAAACCCTAAACCCTCAACCCTCTAAACCCTAAACCCCAAACCCTCTAAACCCTAAACCCTAAACCCTCTAAACCCTAAACCCTAAACCCTAAACCCTAAACCCTAAACCCTAAACCTAATCCCCAAACCATACAAACCCAAACCCCAAACCCACTAAACCCTAAACCATCTAATTTCCATCCAAAGGCATGCATGTTTCAACAAACGAAAAAAAAAACATACTAATTAAATATACATTCATTTAATTATACAATATGATTCGAAATTTGACAATTCCTTAAAAGTAAACCTTACACAAGTCTGAAAAAAAAAACTTCCACTATCGTCTAAACGACAATGAAAATCATCAATGACCAATACCTTCATAAAGTTGAAAAAAAAATTACATCCAACTCTGGCCTTCCATTCCAAAATCTGCCGTTCACATATAAAAATTTACATTAGTGCTGAGAACAAACTAAGAACAGGATCTAAATGAACTACAAACATATGATATAAACAGATATGATTAATGAAATACCTTCAATAATCAACACTAATAAGAGTAACATTACTCTGATTATTAATCAAATAACAAATAGCCATCCTATTAAGATTAACACTACTCTGATTATCACTCTGATTAGTAATCAGATTAACATACAACCACCTAACAACACATAAATTACTCTGATTATTACTAATCAGAGTAATCAGACCACCACAGCAATCAAAATACGTACCAACATTGCCATCAAAAACAATTATCAGAAAAAAAACATATACGAATCAACAGAACATAATCAAAATTGACAAACCTGAATCTGTTTATCCTTGCCGAATCCAGCTGAAGGCCAATCTCGTGACTCTACTACTGCACATCGACACAACAATCAGAACAAAAATTTGAGATAAAAAATGAAGTAGTAGAGGGTTTAGCTGAGGTAGATCGAAAATGTAAAGAGGTAGATCTGAGTTACCAGATCTGAGTATCGACGAAACCAATTGTTTTTAGCTGAGGTAGATCGAAAATGTAAAGAGGCAGCTTCAACGGACATATATGACGACGATGGAGCGAGCGAGGCAGAGACTGGAGCGGGTTGTGGAGAAACGGCGATGGAGAGAGCGAGTTAGAGACGGCGCACGACGGAAATGGAGAAAACCGAGAGGTAGAAGACGAGCGGGTGAGGGTCGGGAGGCTGGAGTGGACGACTTTCAGCAGGTTAGGGTTAGTGACTCAGGGCTGGGGTAGTGGGCAGAGTGTCGGGGGAAAGCTAGAAGGAAAAGAATGTGGGCGACGGAGGGCGACAGCGGGGGCAACCGCGGGGGCGAACGGGCGGCGACCGAGGGGCGAACGAGCGGCGACGGGGAGCGATGGAGAGGGAGAGGCAGGTGCGGAGTGGTGTGGACGTGTGGTGGTCGGGTGCGAAACAGGAGGAGCGGGGCAGAGGAGCCTCTATTTCTCCGTTTCTAAATCTTCGACCGTTGGATCTAATTTAGATCCAACGGTCAGAAAACGTTCCTACATTTGTACATAATAAATGGGTGCGCATATGACCCTAAATCTATATATATATATATATATATAAAGTTAGAGAAGTGAGATTATCATAATCAACCAACAAGCCGTCGTAAGTGAATTTTGCTTCTGAACTTTGTAATGCGCTTGCTTAAGATGATAGAGCACGTATGTGTATATAATAGTAATAATGAGATAGGGATTCACCGAAAATGATCTGAGAGTGGTTTCCGTCGTTTGTCGGAATCTAAGCGGTCAACGTGTTGCGCTGAACTACTGGGTTAGGAAACATAGGATAATGCAATGCATTTATAGTTCTCTACATACGCTCGTTATAACTTGGGTAAACATCTAGGGTGAGGGAGCAATGCGTCATGTGGAGCAGCGGGCGTACATTTATTATATAAACAAATTTCACGCACAAAAGCTGACCCACGCAAACTATTAAAGCCGGAGGTTCTGTTATCATTTTCCCATGAGACTATTATAATCATAGGTTTTGTCCTTAATTAGTTACATTTTACCGTATACAAAGTAGTATATTAATTATTTATATATTATTATATAAGAGATAAATAATTTGACAACTCAATTAATACATAGGATATAAATAGTTGACTGTATATGTTTAAATAATTAATTAATAAAATATTTAATTAATATGTATTGTTCGACATATGTGCAGTAGATAAATAGTTATATGCATTTGTTATATGTAGGAGATAAATAGTTGTATTTTATTAATGGTAGAAGATAAATAGTTATATGAAGTTGCTATTATCAGGAGATGAATAGTTGTATTCATATGTTTATTATTTTGACAATTCAATTAATATGCTGGAGATGAATAGTTGGTTGCATATGTTCAAGTAATTAATTAAGAAAATACTTGATTAATATGTGTTGTTCGACATATGTGCAGTATATGAATAATTACATTTATATGTTCGGTAGTTTTACAACTCAATTAATACACAAGAGATTAATAATTGACTGCATATTTTTAGGTAATTAATTAAGAAAATTCTTGATTAATATATATTGTTCGACATATGTGCAATAGATGAATATCTCAATTAATACACAAGATATGAATGACATTTTGTTGTTATACAACGTAAGAGATGAATAAGTAGAAGATGAATAGTTTGACAAATTAATTAATACGCATGAGTATTTTATTATTTATTTGACCATATTAATTAGTAATAATATATAGCAGTGATAATATATGATTAGTAATAATAGGTATAATTTAGGCGAAAAAATTTGTTTGTATATTGTTTGCCAAACAACTCTATTTTTATATAATTATAGATTAAATCATATTTCCTCCGTTTCAAAGGTAAAATTATTATAATAATTTACATATTTTTTAAAAAGATATAAAAAAACATTAATTAATACTATAATATATTATACCCTTTTCAAAAAAATAATAAGGTGTTTAAAATATATAAACAATACTCCTTATGTTTCTAATAAAATATTTTTTTAGTAATTTATATATTATTTTAGAAAAATAATAAATATACCTTTAATAAGATGATCAAACCCTTTATTGAAAAATAATATGATAATTAATGTATAGAATAAGAAAGAAAGGAAGGAAAAACGTATGGATAAAAATAAAAAATAAGTATTAACTTTTATAAAAAACAACTTTTATTTTAAAACCAAAAATAATAGTTAAAATAGAAAATCCCTTTTTAAAAACGGATGGAGTACAATAGAAAAAATAGAAGTATCTAAAGTTAAATGTTGACTTTTTTATCTTAAAATGGATGAGGTTAAAAGATGAGAAAAAAAAATTCTCTAGATTTTTTAGTGATTTCACTATAACTAGTTACGTTATACAATTTCTTGGTAAAGTTTTACTTTATTTTTCTAATTTGCCCTCACCCTTATTAATATAAATAAAGTAAAGAGTAAAGAATAAGTTAATCATGAATTAAGAAAGACAATACTAACTACTAACTAGTGATATATTTATTAAATTCCTTTATTTCTTACTTAGTGCCCATACAGCTTAAAAAATACCTCTCGTTTTAAATTTCGTTAGTTTCATGAACGCTTCCGGAAGCAGAATGATTCATTCGATCCATAGATCGAATGATTGAATAAACTTTTAAGACTGTGAAAAAGACCTATTAGCACATTTGAGGTTGAGGAGCGAGCCGAGCCTCAAATACTTAAATCATTTAAAATGGATTTCGTTCCCACTTTCCCCTATCCGACCCCGACCCCAGCTGTGGCACAAAATGAGCGGCGGCAGGCAGGCCGGAAACTAAAATCGTAGTGGCCTCGCTACTGTTTTAATTATGCTGTCAAAAGTCAAAACGAGGGGGTAATTATTAATTCCAATCCTGCAACAATAAACGCGCCTGACCTACCCACTTGGATTAATATCTTCATACAGAGTCAACAATTGCGGGATGCCCCCTCCGGCCCTAGTGCTGCTCTGCTGGCAGATTAGCTGGCTGGACACGCAAATACATTAGAGGGCAATTCGGTCTGCCCGTCATTTTCGTCCGCCGCGTCTCATCCTGACAAACGTCGTGTTTTTCTCCAAGCGGCTTATACGAGCCATTTCATTTTTATTTTCTCTCTCCAACTCTCGATAAGTAATTTTATTTAACTTTCAAAGTAAACAATATATACCAAGCTGTAAACTCAACAGCATACACCCTTTCCATTAGTTGTAGAATTAAAAATCCATAAAATATTTAAAAATAAATGCTAGCTACCAAATTACCGAGACTCTACGTTCAATACATATACAATAAAATATCACTCATGCATTGGAAGTATACTAGAGTCGTCTAGGCAATCATCATCAACAACTAAAACATTTATTCATAGAGGTGACCGGCACCCATAAAAAAATAAATAATCGGTACAAAATGTAATAAGTAAGACGACCATCACATCGATAGATCAAGTAGTGCAAAACACACAAAATCACCTAAGGAAAAAAAAATACTATACATCATTTATGTTACAAACTAATTTAAGACAGATCATATTAGAATTTATATTTAGACAATCATATAATTCCATTTACTTAATCACACTGAATGTACAAACTCCGCTATTCATATTCAATAAGACGATATCATGACATAAAGATTCTTTTAAAAAAAAAAACGCACATGAAGACTATTATTGATGTTTGATTTTCATAATAATATTAAAGTGATTTTTAAGTTTAGTAATCAATTTTTGATATTTAATATGCAAAAACCGTAAACATAACCAATCCATAAAGTAGCTAATATAGTTTGGCTTTGATAATTTGAAAATTAGTTTGGTTTGGTTTGAAATTTTTTAAACCACGAAATTGTGGTTTTATTTGGTTTGATGCCAAATCCAAACCAAACCAAACTATATAATGTTCATCGCTAATCATAACTTGATCTATACTCAATCAAACCCTAGCATATAATATTTTAACATTTAAGTAAAAACATTAAAAAACATAATGGCATAGTAAAATTTCCCAAACATCACCGAAATAACCATAATACCCCTATAGACGATATTACCACTAAATTAAACATATTCCAAACTTCAACAAAATTTCACACAAACTTCCATACATTATTAGGCATCTCATGCTATAATTAAGATAAATTAAATCAGTCCAAAAGACCCACGAAGGCCCTATGGTCGAAACACCCAAAGCTTAAAAGCCACTCAAAAATCAACCCCAACACGAGGCTCTCTGACATCACTTAATCACATGATAATACACGTAAAAATATGCTTATTGAAAATAACATAGTATATCATCATGTTTGAAAAATTAGGGATAAGGCCTAACATGGGCTAATATGGTATATTTCCTAAAAAATCACATACTTACATGACATCACAAATAATCCATGAGTATAAGCTCGTATAATTTAGATCATGATTATGTACGATAAAGCATGCTAACATGGTAAAAAAAATAACACATAGCATAAAAAAATTGTAATGTAATGAGGTATATAGCCTTACATAAGAGCACTGTCTTTATGCAAAAAAAAAAAAATCCCTAAGCACCACCTTAGGATCACCTAAACAAAATAGTAATAAGAAATCAAGAATAGAAGGAGAAGAGTTAAACGGAGAAGGGAAAACCCCTTAATGCTACAAAAATGGGTGATTGAATGAGCTTGAGGGAATATCACAAATCTACAACTCTAAAACTTTAACCCTCTTTAATGTATTTATTGTACTTTTGAGTATTGTCTAATGTAAGTTTGTTATTATTCAGTATTCTAATTGATCAAAACGAGCATGCCTATATTATTAATACCATATGGTTTTCATTATTGTTATCACATAGGGCCTAAATTGTCTTCATCTAGTGTAACTAAAGGATAAAGCATCTACATTATTGTTCTCACTTGTCTTAGTCGTTCGGTACTGTTTAGTCAAGTTATTGCATATCTACTTCAATACAGAAAATACCATCTACATTACTGTCCTCACTTGTCCCGATCTTTAATAAAGGAAATAACATCTACATTATTATCCTCAATTGTCTTAGTTTGTCAATATTCAATCAAATTATTGCATATCTACTGTTGTAATACTCCAAATTTTTAGCCAACCCTAATATTCAGTAATTAATGTTGTAACCTAATCCTAATCTCAAAAAATAAATATTTTCACCTTATCCTAATTCTCTAACTCTAGAATTTAACCTAATCCCAATATATCAATAATTAATCTACCATATTATCCTAACCTAAATTATATTGATCTTGTTATAGCAAAAAACTAAAAATATTAACTCCTATTATTTTCCCTCTTTTCCTTTTTCTCTCATTTCCCTCTCGATCGACCCCTCTCTTCTTCTTTCCCCCCTTCTCCCTGCGTGGAACATTATCCACAAATAATGCTCACATGCCCATCACTCCCTATTACCTGCCAAGTCATCCCCTACTTCTATCAACTCCCACCTCCTACACATGAGGGTTGGGGTTGTTATTTTTTCCCTCTGCACCTCTCACTCATCTTTTTAGGTGCATGGACACACACACACACACACAAAAACACCCACCCACCCACACACACACACATATACGATCGACATTAAATGCTACCACCTCTTTTTGCTCCCTTTTATTTCTGCAACCAATGCAACACCATTTTCCTTCTTCACCACCTCTTTTCCGTCACAAAATAGCCCAAGAAGCCATCACCTGCAAGCTAAACCGAGACAACCACACCACCACCGACAACTTATGTCATTTCTCCCTCACCACCTTTGGCCACCCTTCCCGAACATCACCTCTACCACCAGCTAAAACAACTAAAGTTAACCCCTTCCCCCTTTGGCTAACTCCACTGCAACTTCTTCTTCCTTTTTCCCTTCCTTACTACAGCAACTTTCATTGCAGCCTAACCCACTCTCCTTCGACAACATTGGTTGAATCTTCCCCATCCATTTCAGCATCCACAATCGCAAGACTCTTCCTCTATTTCTGCACCTCCAACCTTACCACACCACCCCTTCTACTTCCACCACCTAAAGACCAACCCTCTTGTTGGGCATCCTCTACCGTTGCACCTTCCCTAGAAAATGACATGTTGTGTCGTTTCTCACCCTCCATTTCCCGTGTTATTCCCCCTTTGCTTGGTTATGCTAGTTCATCTCAAACAATACTCTTCTTAGTTCGATTTTCTTCCTTCCTTCACCATTTTATTTCCTTAAGTATTTCCTTACTTAGGTGGTTTAATCATAATGGTGTTTTATTATGTTTTGTTAGGTGATTTCCTCTTAGTTTTAGAAGAGACGGAATAAGTTTTGTAAGTTTAGAGACCGAAGATTTTTTGTGAAGATACTTGTCGTAGTCTAGGGTCTTTGATTGCTAAGTGTTATAAATGATTTTACTTTGTACCATGTTATTAGGATTATGTAAAATAATATATGATTATTGATACTATGATACGTGGTTGATATTATATGATAGGAAATGAGTAAGTAAAGTTCACGCAACAAAGCCTTTGGTGTGAAATATGGTTGTATCATGGGTTTATTAATGGTATGATGAATGTGAAATGATTATGACAAGGTATTTGGAGAAGAATTTGGATTTGGGAAATAATATTACTAGACACAAAAGATTCACATGAAATAAATATTATGTTACTGATAAGAGCATTTTACTCAATGTGGGTTAAATATAGGAATCATGGTATTTAAAGATATTATATCATCCAAATGTTCTAAGGAATTTATATGAAGTGTTTATACTAGTTGTGAATTACCTAAGTTTAAATAAATTATGCAAATGGTTTGATTTGAAAATAGTAACCCTAAAATGAGGAGGCTATTATCACCTGTGTGAAATAGTAGAGTTAGACCATGAAACTCAAATATGTTATTAATATCAGTGTTTTGAGAATGTATATTAAATATGGTAAGTTTTTGAGCCATACATTAAAATTTATGATTGAATTGTGAAATTAGGGTTTATAAGCCCTGTGAATAATAAATTTTGGGATAGGGTTATTAGCATACGTGCAATAACTTAGAGATAGGCCTTGAAATCATAATATGTTGATAATAATAATATTTGAGGAATAGGTACTGAGTTAGGTGGTTAAGAGAGTAATAGGAGAGAAGTTATGATAAAGGTATAAAATTAGGGTTTTGGGGAATATAAAGATCTTAACTCTGGAGAACAGTCTGACCTGCATAATGTTCTGACTTGATCTAATGTGTTTTGTACCTATGAATCAATCATGAATAAGACATTAATAATTTAAAGTGAAAGATCACGTGAGTCAGGCCAAGGTAATATTTTTTAGATCTATTCCACTGGATAATAATATTAGCTCTGGAGTATTTTTACCCTAAGAAGGTATTTTTATGGATCCATTCCACCGGATGATAATAGTAGCTCAAGTGTGTTGTCTCTAAGATGTGCTTTAGTCCATTCCACAAGATTAATAATAGAGGGACCCTATATTCATCGTGAATAAGAATATGATTTAAGATAAGTAATCTAATGGATAAGACATTAATGATTTAAAATAGAATAGTACACGAGTCAAGACCAAGGTGATGTTGTTCAGATTAGTTCAACCAGATAATAATAGTGGCTCGGGAGCGTTTTGCTATAGAAGGTATTTTATGAATATGTTCCATCGGCTGATAATAGTGGCTCAAGTGTATTGTCTTTGAGAGGTGTTTCATACCACTCTACCTGTTTAAGAATAGTGGGGTCCTTGAACTCAATGTAAATAAAAGAAGGAAAATGGTTATACCTAATAAAGACGTTTAGATTAGTATTTATCTTGTGATACCTTTTATAAATTATATATGTACTTATCATCTTCTATGAATATATATATTTATCTGTAACTCTAACTCGATAGTATGGTTACCTTGCTCGAACGTAGCGTATTAACTATCCTTTTTATGGGTGATGCCTATTCCCATGAGCAAATGATCCTAATATTTTTGTGTAGGTCTTTAAGGACCATCCGGATAATTTTGCTACCTTTGATACATTATGTGGGGATTTGTGACTTTTTATTTGTGCTAGGTGTTTGAGCGAAGAGTTATGTTATCTGGATAATGTTTTTACCCATTTACCTTTTGGATTCTTTGATCCATGATATCCCTTAGTTTGTAATATATTTTTGTACCTTTAAGTTCATCTTCAAACTTGTATTTGTATTTATAAAAGCTTCTCTCATTTCTAATTACCTTATTTTACTATGAATGATTTTAACTTTGTAATTGATGTAAGGATGGTAAGGTAAACCAGATTTATGTCGATTACAGCAGTAACACCTAATATTTTGATAAAGGAACGAGCATCTATACTATTGTTTACCACATGTTTATCCTCATATGGTTGTTATTATTGGATAACGGATACCCCCTATACTATTTCAAAGTCTATATATTAATGAACATCAAAACTTTATACAATCTAAAGCTAATTACCATTATCCATTCTTGTAATTATGAACAAACACAAAAAATACTCCAAAAATGTCTTAAAGTTCTTTGTTAAATAGTTTTTAAATGGATCCACATGAGGTAGAGTAAAAAACAATTAGTGAAGAGTTAAGAAATCAATCCATCAATCAAGAAGAAGCAATGAGAAAATGATCGATGGCAGTCTATCTATCACTAAAAAATTTCTAACCCAAATTCTAGAGTTAATCAAGTAGTCAACATCTTCTTTGGGGCCACAAAGAAGAGTGAGGCAACAAACTTACATAAATAGGGAATGCCAAGCCGGATACAATGACCTATATGCATATTATTTTTTGAGAAATCTATGCTCATAGATGGTTAATTACATTATAGATTTTAGATGAGAATACATGTTTTTCTCCGTAAAGTAAAATCTTTCGGTAACCACACTCCATAGTTCATGAGAAGAATCTTGGAAAATGGGAGGTGATACTTATCACCATTATAGAAGTACGTAGTTGCTATACAAATGTTAGCATATTGAAAGTATGTTGGTGCATGCGATACACATGTGCATATTGGCAAATATACAAGAATTGAGTGCGTTATTAAATTTGTTCAAAGTGTCATCACTATTTTAGGATATGAGTACACAAGAAGGCTAAATTTGACCATCTAACCAACTCAAATGATTACTTCATGCTAATGAACGAGGTGGATTTCCAAGTATGATTGTTAGCATCGACTGTATGTACCAAAATTAGAAGAGTTGTCTTGTAGCTTGACAAGGTCAATATACTCAAGGTCATGGGTCTCCCACAATTGTTCGTGAAGATGTTGCTTTATATGATATGTGGATATGATATGCATATTTTGGTACTCTTGTTATATATAATGAGCTTAAAGTCTTTGATAAATTTCCTATATTTGATGAAATATACAGCAATCAAGCTCCATCAGTATCATTTATGATTAATGACATCAATTATAATTCGGGATACTATGCCGCCTATGGTATGTATGCACTATGGTATACATTCATCAAATCTATACAACATACATAGGGTATGAAGAACAACTTTTTTTCTCAACATCAAGAGCCTATAAGGAAAAATACAAAGCGATCCTTTGGAGTTCTATAGGTGTGATTTGTGGTCATGAGATATTGATCGAGGTTCGGGAATCCATAAACTTGAGTAACGTAATGAAGGATTGCATCATATTACACAATATATGATCGTTAAAGACGAACATGGCATATACATGCTTGTTGCTAATGTTTAGGATTCTTATTAAAGTGTCTTGTACCAACCATTCTTTTGCAAGCGTATTATGGATCATGCTCAATATATTCAAAACATGATCAGAGTTTAAGATAGGGAAGCTCGTCATCGTTTGTTGATAGATTTGATAGAAAATATTTGACAACATTTTGGTAAAGGAAATAACTAACATATTATATATATATATACATAATCTCATCGGGGCTTGTGTGTTATTTTGCATGTTTAAACAAACTATTTTGTATGCATTATTTTTATTTTTTATATATTTTGTGTTGGATTTTTTTGCTTCTTTTTGAGTGTGTTGTATTTTATGATATTGTTATATCTTATTTATATGTCACTGAACTCTTATTAATAAGAACTTTGTACTTTTATTAAAACAACTATAATTTTTAGTATATCTAAAAATATATTTAAATAGATTAAATATTATTATTCTACATAAAATATTGATTTTAAATTGAATATTAAAATTGGTATTAGTTTGTAATATAATTCCAAAATCAATTATGGAAATTAATGTGCAATACATTATATTATTAATGTTAATAATAAAATTTTAATTTAATATTTTAATTCTAAAAATAAGTTTCAATTATAATTTTTATATTAATTTTATTATTATTTTAGTTTTTAAAATTAATTTAATTTTTTTAAATTAAAGTTATCACTAGTTTAATTTTGAACATAATTTTATCATTGATTTAATTGTTGAAATTAGTAATTTTATGAATATCATTCCAAAATTAATCTTTTTATTAATTTATAAACTCAAAACTTACATAAAAAATGAATAGAAATTATAAAAATAGTGAAGTTAGATAAAACTGATAAGGTTTAGATTGATTAGATTGTACATTTTAATATTATATTAAAGAATATTAATATAAAGATAAAATAGTTGAGATGTTTCATGAGATATTCTGTAGTATTTTAATATTATAATTATATGAGAGTTTGCGACGATAATCCAAATTGGAGTGTTCTATTCTATCCCACGTGTTTTAAGGAAGCTCAAGATGGCTATGACAGAAACAAGTGCGCTTAAGGCCACCTGCAGTAGATAAAATTTGGGGCGGTCTCCCAATTCCCGAACAACCCACACAGTAGCGGGAGTTTGGAGCTAGGGCAAAATTTTCGGAGTTACGAAGCTCCAACGAGCTCCCCACAAAAAAATAAATATAAAAATGGGGGAACTGATTGAGCGAGACAAAAAAGAGAAAAAAAAAAAATGGGGCGTGTGGTACCCACACAGGGGAAAGTAGATGGTAGAAGAAGGAAGAGTGAGGGACGTGGAAGGGAAAATAGAGTGGGGTTGGCGGGGGCCGGTGGGGCAGGGTTGGGTCGTTGGGGTAGCATTTTTATTTTATTTTATATTTTATCTTATTAATATTAGTTTTTACTTAATATATTAAACTATTTATGAATATTAATAATTTATAAAATATAACGTAATATTAGAAAGTGTTAGTTTTTAATGAAATATTAACATAAATATGTTTTGATTGAATAATCATTACATTTAATCAAATATAAAGTAAATTAAAACTAAAATCAATAATGATATTAATTTCAAAAATAATATTAATAATAAGTTTAATTTTTTAAATTAATATTTGTAAGATTTTTTTTTAAAATTTACTTAATAATAACAGTACTTATGAGATTAATATAAAATTAAATATTTGGATAAATTCTACTTGGATGCTTTAACATTTGACTTAATATTTCTTAAGTACTTTATATTTTTGATAATTCTATTTATAAAGTTTTATACTTCAATTTAACTTTAAATTAATATGTAAAAATTGAAATAAATCACTTTTTTTTTTTGCATTTTGGCACTTCAAAAAAATTAAATTAAAATACTAAGATATCAAAATAAAATTATAAAGAATATACAATACCTAAAAAACTATTAAGGTGCTTAAATGAAAATTATACTGAATATTTCTTTTTTGAAAAATTAATTAAAATCATTTTCAAAATAATTACCATTATCAATTTTTTTAAATAGCAATTTTTTATTTTAAAAATAAAAAATTAATATAAAAGGATAATTGGAATAAAAATAATAATTAAGTTTGATAAATTTGTGATATAGATTAATCGGATTATTTATTTTATTATTATATTTAGGAGTGTTAGTGTTGACGTAAAATAAAAATAAAAGCTAATATAACTAATTCTAAAACAAAAATAAAATAAACAAAATCAATGACCTAAATGGAATTACTTTTGTTTTCCTATTAACAATTCATCTTCAAGTTTTTGTAATTCTTTTTTTATGATCACATTTTTTAAACTCTTTATCTTCACGATTTTGATTCTCTAGATGTAGACATCCTTAAGATAATATATTATATTATATAAACTCTATTATAATTGAAAGAGAATCATATTATAATTATATTAAGCTTTTGCTAATCCACAAGCAATTCTTAAGAGAATCATATTAGATTATATAAACTCTATTATTATCATCACAATCACTATAATTAGCATAAAAATGATAGATGTAAATATAATAATTATAATATATATTATTATAATAATAATTGTGAATTTTATACTAATATTTCTACTAATACTAATGATTATTATATTTCTAAAGACGACGACGACAAGAACAACAATAACAATTATTATAATTAACATAACAATCATTATACTTATTTATATAATAATATTTATAATTCTATTTATAACAATAAATATAATAATTTATTATTATTATTATTACATATTTTATGATACCAATATATTATATAATTATATATATTATGATTAAAATTACTATAATAATCATAACAATAATACTAAATCACAAAATTTAATTTATTAATTATAATAAATTGATAACAATCGATACCAATATAAATTTTAAATTGAATTAACTTGTCTCAAACTCAATAATCTATCCAACTCGGAGTTTGTAGACTCGAATCCATCTAATTCAAATCTGATCCGTCACGGAGTCTATAGACTTAAATTAAACCCTAAGAAACTTAATTTGTTAGTTTTGGATCTGACCCGATATTTTCTTTACCCATCCTAATGCAAACCCAACTCAAATTATCGTCATCTAAATTCGATTCAAACCCAACCTGATTGCAAATTAATTTGATTTTAACCTAACCCAAACCCCCACCTTTATGACTTATTTGACACCTCTAAGAATTATTGAGTCTGCTAGTAGGATTGATTCAAGCAAGAAGTTATATTCTGCCGAGAAAGTATGTCGAATCCATCACTCTGTAGTAGACTTAATCATTGGGCAGGTTTGGGTTGGGTCAGGTCTAGGGTGGGCTTAGGTCGAGCTCAACATGGGATAGGTCATAGACTCATAGGTTAGTCAAGCCATTTATTAGTGGACATTGATTGGACCTAGGTCAACACTATGTCGGATTGGGTCTACCCATTGGCCTCGAGAATTTTTATATTTCATATTTATTTATTTTTTAGCTAGCTATTTTTAACATCTTTTACAAGTAAAAAATATATTAAATTAGGATAACTATACATATTAATTCTAATATTACATGAGCAAATATTTATTAAACAAATTTGCATAATATCGTAATCTATCAAATCATCACTTCTAAATAGCATATTAAAATAAAACTAGTTTTTATAGGGTAGATAATATCTATAAAGTTAATATTACATTTATCATCAATTTTCATATAAAAATACTTTGGCTTAGGATGAATTTAATATTAATTTATTTTTAACACTTCAATTGTAGTTCAAAGGAAAAAACGTAAAAGTTTTTATTTTTTTATTTTTTTATGTTCTATTATTTATCGCTACTTTATAATTATTAATATTTCCTATTGATGATACGTTTTTTTAAAAAAAATATTATTTTAAAAGTAATTTTTTAAATATGAGTACTAAGAAAGGGGATAAGTATTATCAAATCAAAGTTATTATATTTTTATTACTAGATAGATTAAAAATACATTAAGTAATAATCGGTTTGATAACAACTCATCGGTGCCCATAGGTTTATTAGGACAAATCCAAATTTAGTTGAGTAAAAAAAAATATCAACTCATACATATGGACGAGTTTTATTAGAATTTTGATTGAATCTAATTAGATGGGTGAAACAAATCTTTTATTAGTTAGTTAAAAGGGGTTAAAAAATAAAGAAACTCGAAGATGAAGCAAATCTTAATGGTCGAGAGGAAGACAAAACTAGTTTGTTTAGGTAAGCAATTTTTATTCTTATTTTAGGTTTGATTTGCTTGTATAATTTATTTCTACTTTTATTAGTCTTAATTCTCATTACCTTTAGCTATAATTCAAATTAATGATATACCAAGTAGTATAATCTACACAAATAAGGACAATACATAAGTTGCGTTATACATTATACAAAATAAATTATGAAAAAAAAATATTTTTGTATTTTGATGATTGAGTAGTAAAAATTTTCTTAAATTGAACAAACTTAAAAATTTATTCATCAGATAACAAATAAATAAAATAAATTTTTATTTGGAACAATCTCCAAACTTTTACTCGTTCGTTAATAATGATCTCTTAATGCATACAACTAACTTATATTCTAATGCTTAAAACATAAATTATTCCAAATGTCTCCTTACCTATATATTCAGTCACGATTCGTCGGCCAAAAAAAAATACAATCATCTAAGTCTTAAAATATAAATTAACAATAATCTTTAAAAGAAACGTAACTTAATTAGTATATACATCAAATAAGAAGGGCATGATAATCAAGTTTGATGCACCTCCTTTAGTATTCAGTTGTTTGACGCAACTCCTCTCTCCATTCGGGATCAACTAAGGGTTGATCTTGTTGGGGGAGCGAGGGTCCGTTGCATCCGTGGTTGATTTGCGCACTTCCACTTACTTTTTTTATTAATGTGTTCATTGTATATGAACGGTCATAATCACGTTTGATGAGGACCCATTCCAAAGGCAACAAAATATTACGGGCTCCTTTCATTGAAAGTAACTGGTTGAATAAGATAGTATTTTTTAACAAGCGATAATAGTTAAGTTATTTGATCGGATAGAGTAAAAAAATAGAGTAAACCATAATTTATTTTCGCTTTATTTTTTTTAGGAATTGACTTACTGAAATAAATCCAACTAAATTATATTTTATAAGTAGTCGTTTACTTTTTTATCTTTATTTTTATAAGTAAAAAATACTTATATTTATCTTTAAATAGTGCTATTATAATTTATATACTATATATTTAGTGGTATAACAATAAATCAAATATAAAATACTATTAATTTTCAAAAAGTAGATACACATACTAAATACAAAATTATATTAATAACGAATAAGACTTTTAAAAGATTCTACTTTCGTACTATATACTATTACTTTTTGAAAATTTTTAAAGGATTCTACCTTTTGGATGGTATAATATTAAACTAACTATAAAATATTATTACATTTAAAAAAATAGATATCTTTACTAAATATAAAATTATATTAATTTGACATTTTTTTCCAGTAAACTACTTTCATAAAAATGTAACTTAGGAAAGAAATATTTTATTTTGTACCGAACGACCCTATACCTAACAAAAGCCTATTTCAATTATTGTTCCTCAAACAAAATTCAATCACCTCACCTAAGTTTGAAATGATTGTTTATCATATACTTACATGACCGCTCACATTATGATTTATCAAACTAATACACGTACGCGAAAAGTAACCCAATATTTTCCTCTACAATGAATTTAAAAAAAAATAAAAATACAACCACCTCCCAAATCTACATGGAAGTAGACAATGGAGCTGGTGTACTATCTTAGTGTCGTAACATACGGGAAGGGAGAGTCAGAGAATACATGGTCTCTTCATGTATATGTTATTTTTTACTCGAATTGAGATTAAAATAGACATTAAAATTCTATTTAAGTGAAAAAATGGTGGTAAATTAAAATAAATATTTTAAAATATTATTTAAATAGTATTAACCTCAACATAATAAAATTTATTTTAGTCGTATTAAGATTAAAGTTAATTAGGATGAATAAAAATTATATTAGTTTAATTTTACTGTTCACCTCAATTCACTTTAAACCAAACAATCCTTAAGAGAAGATGTTCATAAAATATCATTGACATTAAACAAACCATACATCACTTGAAAGAAACTTTACTATTGAAAATTGCTTGTAAGTTTAGTACACTACATGTCCATGTAAACTATGTTCTCCAAAACATAAGATCATATATAAAAGTTGCAATAGATTTCTAACAAAAGCTTTAAAGTAAATCTACAAGTCACATGACTATCTTCATTATTGTATTATTTAAAAAAAAAACTAACTTTCAATTTTTCTCACCAATTATTATTATTATTATTATTATTATTATTATAATTATCATCATCATCATCATCAATTTATACATTGCACAATCATTGATTTCATAAAACACAAGAAGATAAAAGTTGATAAAAATTGAAAATTCTAGGAAGTTTTTTATTATATTTGCAATTTTTATTGAGATTTGTTATGATTCTTGAATTTATAAAATTTTCTGTAATATCCCATTTGTAGAAACTCTAATTATAAAACTAAAAATTATGTGTAATTAGTTATATAAATTATTTTTAGAATGTTATGTGTTAAATGTATTATTATCATATATTATATATTATATATTATGGTATGTTATATATAAATTTGATTAGGTTAAACTTTGGATAGAATTTATGTTATTAGTTTTAACCATAATTAAAACCCTAATATGTATTTATTTTACCGAAGAACCTTACTTCTACTAATCGTATATTTTTTCTCCTGTTCAGCTTTCCCAAGTAACACTCTATCCTATTGAGATTTTGTCATATGATACCCTTTTTCCCTAATGTGTATTTATCCTTCACACCACCCTTCTCCTTTATGCATGTTCTGTCCCATGTTCTCCTCATCCATATCTTGCTTGCCCTTAGTCAATTCACACATTACTAGCTATATAAGCCTCCATCTTCTCTTATTTGGTGTTTTTTTTATTCATACTACTATCCTCAACCATATTCTTGTCTCTTCATCTTCTTCTCCCTTCTTCTTGCCTCTAGTTTGTGTTTGAACCAACACAACCATCACTACAACCCCTCACCACCACCAACCACCACCAGTTCCTCTTACAACCCACGAGCACTACCACCCCATTGTTGAGACACACAGCTGTGCCCTCTCTCACACAACACGCACACAATGCACATGCAACCTGTGCACTTCTCTCCTCCCTTTCTTCTTACCTGACTGTGCACACTCTTCCTCATCGACCTTGTGCTTCATACATTACTGTACCCATCTATCTTTTCCTTAAGCACAACCATGCTTTTCCTGTGTGCAGTTCTTCATCTAACCCCCTTGTTGTGTGTCTTCATACTATTTGATAAGCCATTGTCTCATGTAACTTCCCTTACCCCTGTTATTTTCCAACCCTTTTTTCGGAGTTGGTTTTAGTTAATTTTGATTATTATTGTGTTGTATTAACTGCTAACATATGTGTTGTTGGGTGTTGACTACTTAGCTAATCCTTGAGGTAGTATGGAGAAGACAATCTTTTGTGCTTTTATGAAGCTTGAATTTAGCTAAATTTAATCACTCACGAGATGGTAGAATTCATGTGCGAGCATGATAGGTTTTTTAGATGTAGAATCATGCTAGGCTTTTTATATTATGTAAATGTTATGAAATACATGATAATATGATAATATGTTCTTGAATAATACATACATATGTTTGACTTACCATTAGTTATGAGTGATACACATAAGTAATTTGTTAAATGGTAGCATATACATGCCGAGGTTTTCTTAGAGTTTTTGAGCTTGCCAATGTATTATATTTATGTTATGTTAAGTTTTGCATAGAGTTGATATAAATAGCCTGGAAGTATTTACGCATGATTAGTGTAACATCCTAAATTTTACTATTGAATTTTTTTTATTTTACTAAGGAAACTTATAACTAAAATATCATGTGTTACCGCCATAATCGATGTAAGCCCGACTTACCATACCATCATTACATCAATCACAAGGCAAAACTCATAAATTTAAAATAAACTAAATGGAAATGAGAGTATCTTTATAAATGTAATTATGAGTTTGGAGATTAACTATGAGTACAATATCAAAATAAATACAACCAATATACCATGGAGCTAAGAATCCAAAAAGGTATATGGGTAAAAATTATAATCCTGATAACTCTACACCCAAAGCCCCGATACAAACATTATTCTAACCTATATAGAGCATCGTAAGTAGCAAAATTATCTTGTGGGTCCTCATCAACCTATACATAATCATTAGGGTTATCTGCTCGTGGGAATGAGTAACACCCATAAAAAAGATAATTAATACACTACATACTGAAAAGGTAACAATACTATCAAGTTAGGGATATAAATAAATATATATCTTCATAATAGAAATAAGTACACATGAGAAGAACATAAAAATACCATAAGGTAGCTACTGACACAGGCCTCATTATTAGATATAATAATTTACATTCTTTTATGTACATTGAGTTTAGGGACCCCACTATTTTTAAATCAGCATAATGGTCTGAAGTAATTCTCAAGGACAACACACTTGAGCCACTATTATAGTTTAATGGAATATACCCAACACTTCTCAAGGCAAAACATTGAAGCACTTCTTAAGGAAAACATACCCGAGCCACTATTATATTTTGGTGGAACAGACTCAACACCTCTCAAGGCAAAATACTCCTAATCCACTATTTTTAAACTGATGGAATGGTTTAAAATACCTCTTAGAGACAACATACCTGAGCCACTATTATCGTTTGGTGGAACGTATCCAACACCTCGGTCTTGACTCACCTATTCTTCCACTTTAAATCACTAATATCTAATCCATTATATTAATTATATTATAATTCACGTTGAGTTTAGGCCCCTATTGTTCTTAATTTGGTGTAATGGATTGATACATATCTTAGGAAAAAAATGCTCTTGATCCAAAATTATTGTTCGATGGAACATACCCATAAAACACCTCTCAAGACAAAATGCTCTTCATCCACTATTCTTAAAATGGTGTGACAGTTTAAAACACCTCTCAGGGACAACATGCCTGAGCCATTATTATCATCAAATGGAACAGATCTAACACATTTTAGGGAAGAATGATTTTGAGTCATTATTCCTAAACTAGTGGAACTATTTGAAGTACTTCTAAGGGACAACACACCTGAGCGACTATTATCATTCAGCGGAATAGATCTAACACCTCAGTCTTGACTCACGTATTCTTCCATTTTAAATTATTAGTATCTTATCCATTAGGTTACTTATCTCAATCATATTCTAATTCATGACGAGTACGGGGCTCCAATATTTTTAATTCGGCGGAACACACTAAAGCTATTATCATGTATAAAATCACCTAAGCCACTATTATCATTCAGTGGAACGAACTTATAAAATACCTCGGGCTAACTCACGTGATCTTTACATTTAAATTATGAATGTCTTATTCATGGTTTATTTGATGATTACATAACATTTTTAGAGTATTTAAGGCACATCACAAAATCATGAGGCTATTTCCAAGGGTTAAGATTCTTATATTCCCCAACACCCTAATTTTCCACTTTTATCATAACTTTTCTTCTATGACTCTTTTAACCACCAAAGTTAGTACATGTTCCTAAAATATTATCATTATCAACATGCTAAAATTTCAAGGCCTAAATCTAAGATCTTGTACATGCGATAATAATCTTATTTCAAAAATTACTATTTCTAGGATTATAAACCCTAATTTCACAGATTCATCATAATTTTTCCTATATGGCTCAAAAAATTACTAGATTTAATATGCGTTCCCAGAGTACTAATATTAACAACATATTAGGATTTCTTGGTCTAAATCTACCGTTTCACGCATGTGATAATAGACTTCTCGCTTTAGGGTTACTATTCCTAAAGTAACCGTTTTTCATATTTTATTGAAATTAGGTCATTCAAAACTACTTTAAGCACTTCATATAAATTCCATAGAATATTTTGGAGGATATAACACCTTAAAATACAATGATTCTCATCTTTAACCCACGTTGACCAAAATACTCTTATTGATAATAAAAACCCTTACTTCATACAAATCTTATATGTTTGGTAACATTATCCTCTTATCCAAACTTTTCTCTATAGGCCTTATCATAATTATTTCACATTCATCATATCATTAATAAACCCATAATACCACCATATTTCACACTGAGATTTTTTCTACATAAAATAACAATATTGCATAATCTTTACTTACTCCTTTTCTATCATATGATATCAAATGTATGTCATAGCATTAACACCATATATTAATTCACATAATAATATTACCATGTTATGATACAAAAATATGCATAACACTTATCAATCAAAGCCCAATACTAAAACTAGTATACTTACTAAAAATGGCTCTGGTCTCTAAACACACAAATCTTAATCCGCCTTTTTCAGAACCTCGAGAAAATTACCTAAGAAATCATAATAAAACATAATTAAGATTAAACCATATAGCTAAGGAATTTTAAGGAAAAAGGAAGGGAAAACAAAGGAGAACAAAAATAAAACAAATCGGGAAAACTTGAGCAACCAAAGATAGGAGGGATGCTAATTGTGCCGAGCCAAGGGGTGGTAGCAACAACAAAAGCCGCCATTGCTATAGGGTGATCAATGACTAATGGAGCTGAAGGTGGAGGGGAGGTAAAGGTGGGATAGGTTAAAGGATGGAGGTGGGCACTGATCATTTTTATCGAAGAAAGGTGGTGCTGGGTTGTGGTTGAAGTTGCTGCAACAAGGAGAAGGAAAAAAGAGAAGATGGTTGCGGTGGAAGAAACCAAAAAGGAGGTGTGGACTCTAGTTGCAGTTGCCGAATGTGAGGGGGGGGGGTTCACTAATATTTGGTTCCACAACCAAGGAAGAAAAATAAGGGGGGGGGGTTTGTGGTGTAAGATGCTGAAGAGGAGGGGGTTGCATTGGTGATTTTGCCTAGTAGCTAGGGGTGATCCTTGGCAAAGGCGATCGAAGGGGAGTGGGGTGATTCTGCTGGGCTTGCCAAAGGTGGGTATTTGTAATACCCAAAATTTTTAAATTCTAATATTTATTTATCAACAAATTAATTTAACTTATTTTATAAATTTTATTTTATTTAATGATCTTAAATTAATTATAGGCAAGTTATATTAATTTTATTTATTTATTATTACTAATCGAAAAATTTTACTTTAAAAATCTAACCTAAATCCCACACCCCAAAATTTTCTTTCCCCCTTTTTATTTTTCTTTTTCTTTTTCCTTATTTTCCTTTTTCTTCCTTTCTTTTTCCTCCTCCTTCTCCCTGGGTTGCGCCATCACGGCCCAAGCCCTCTTTTTTTCTCTTCCTACCTTCCCCTGTGTGGCTAAGTCTGTTTTTTTTCTCCCTTTCTTTTTCTTTCTTCCCATCTCCTTCCTAGTGTCACCTTCCCCTTCCATTTCTGCACCTGCCCTGCACATTCCACACCTCTCCATCCATCTCACATTTCCTCTCTTAGCCATGTAGTGTCATGCACTTCTCCCTCAACCTCTCCCCCGTCTATAAATACCCCCTCAATCTCTCCTTCCCCTCCTATCCCACTTGCACTCACCTCCCCTACTTTTCCTTACCCCTTGCCCCTGCCAGCTCCAGCATTGCTGCTACTGTCGATGCTAATCCAACCCCTACCACCTCTCTTATGTGCCTACACGTTGCGTTAGCCTATAGAGCCACCCTTCTCCCTTTTCTTCTCCCCTTTTTCCTTCTCATACACCTGCAATCGTAGTAGGCTACATTTCCACTGCCACCGTCTCTGATCTTTCTCCTCCCTCCTTTCCACCACCACACTGGAGTCACCCTAGCTTATGCAACGACCCCATCAAACCTCCTTTAGCCTCCTTTCTCCTCCCTTCTTATTTCTCCCTGGTTGTGTGCCACAATACACCACTGCTGGCCGCCAGCTCCACCACCACCAACTCCAGTTAGCCCTAGTGCCACTACCTCCTCAACCCTAAATTGCGAATTCTCACCCATTCCACCAAAATCAACCACCACCACCGCTGCACTGCCTATACTATTTTTCTCCCCTACTTTGGTCACCTCCATTTCCTTTCTCCCCATTTACATTTCCATAAGTTAATTTCTTTTTATTCCTTTTTTTTTAAAAAAAAAGAAGAAAGGAAAATCTAAACTATGTATATTTCCATTTCTAGGCAATATTCCGATGATAATGGAATAAGAAGCATAGGTCGTGCATACTTATATACCATATCTATTTTTTTATTATGCTTAATATATGTCCTTGCTATGTGTTATATGATGGCATGCATGAAATGATAATTAACTCTAGTGTTGTATATGCAAAATTGTCTTGGCAATAGCTAGAGGTAAGAAAGACGTGTGCTCATGACTGCATTGATTTCAAGTGTTCATATATATCCATATCTATGATATATGATATTGCATGTGTGGAAAGTTGGAGAGTATTTGTTTTGGATATCCTGTGGCTTAGGTAGGGTTTTTGAGACCTAGGGGCATTTTGGTCAATACTATGAAAAAGTGGCATGTATGGTACTTTAGGGTGTTAATTGATATAAAATAGGTTGGAGATACTACATGAAATAACTGGGGCAAAAATAAAGAGGTTTATGGTACGTATGGATGAGGAGAAAGACCATAAATGGGATGAGTAAAACCTAAGGGGAGTTATGATCATATATGAGTAGAGTGGGGGTTTGGTAATAGGGAGTGGATATGAGGTTGATGATGGCATTTTGGGTAGTCATGCATATTTGGGAATTCCTTTGAAAACTAGGGGAGGAGATGTGACCAAAAGGTGAAATTAGGGTTTTGGGAGGACAAGGCGCAAAACCTTAGGGGTAGGTTGTTATTGCATGTATGAGATGGTGGATTTAGACTAAAACCTTGGAGAATGATTTTAACCATAAAATCCTAGGAATGTGTACCGAATTTACTAGCCATGTGGGATGGGGGGAAATAGTTACGACCAAAAGGAGAAATTAGGGTTTTTGAAGGGGCTTAAATAGAAAGGGTATTATCACATGTGCAAAATGGGGGATTTATACCATTCTTTTTGAGTTGATGGTTAAAATTAGCATTATATTCATGGATATGGAATTTGAGGGCTAGATAGGCATTAGAGAAATAACTATGCCAACCAGGCGAACTTAGGGTTTTTTAGGGGTACCTTTTGAGTCTAGTTAATATCATGTGTGGAAAATATGGATAACATGCCATGACTCTTGACCATGGGTTTTCTAATGACGTGTTAAGATTTTTGGGTAGATTGGGGACTAAAAATAAAAAATAGAGTTGAGGATATGATAGGGTTTTGAAATTAGGGTTTCTAAGGGGAATAGGGTTGCTTCAATGTAATAGTTAGGATGGTGTCTTGCATGAGTGGGTGTGTATGTCTATGTTATGGCCCTAAAGTAAATAAAACATGAATAATACACTAATAAATTAAAGTGGAAGATCAATTGAGTCAAACCTAGTTGTACCTGCCAATCCATTGGTGAGAATAGTATCCAAGAGCGTCTCACCCTAGAAGTTGTACCATGTTACCGTTTCACCGGTGAGAATAGTGGGGTCCTGAACTCAAGTAAAATAAACCATTGGATGATAATAACCTATGGCAAGACACTAATTACTTATAGTAGAATACTATGTAGGTCGGGACCAGTTTTACCTTAATTACCGATCTATTGGTGAGAATAGTGGCTAAGAGTGTTTTACTCTAGGGTTGTACTTTGATTACTAATCCACTGGTGAGAATAGTGGCCAAAAGCATCTTGTCCTGAAACTTGTACTTGCTTGCCATTCCATCAGTTGAGAATAATAGGGTCCATGAGCCCAACATGATTAAAATCGTGAGATAATCACCATTATACTTATACCATATGTTTAGAATATATTAAATAAAGTCGGTGTGATTGAATGATGCATGTGTCATCTCTTATTGTGGTGTTATTGATTTTTGTGACCTTATTGATTGTATTATTACCTTATTCAATACGTAGTGTACTGATCATCCTTATTATAGATGTCACTCATTCTTATGAGCAACTACCCCTTCAAAGTCTGTGTAGGTAAATGAGGACTCATATTTATCACAGTTTGTGCTATGTTTTACCTTGCCTTGTAGTTGGTATAAGGATGGCCTATGTCCAGACTTACATTGATCACAATAGTAACACCTCTCTTATGTTTAAATGTTCTCCCAATTAAACAAAAAATTTGAATAGTAAATTTTGAGGGTTTCTACAAGTTATTATTAGAGCTTAAGTTTTGATAATCACGCATTATTTTTAGAAAAATTGGTTTCAAATGATTTTCCCTTCAAGTTTCTAATATTATTATTTTTTGGTATTTTGAAAACCTCAATCTCGGATTAACTTGTGAGGAAACAAAAACGGGTAGCCTAAGTGACCTCTAATTATGACCTGTGTGATAGATGTTCGTAAATAGGAAGGGTTTAACCTAACATGCCTTTTGTTTTGCAGCTAGCTGATCACAAGATTAACGGATGAGTAAGATGCCCGGAGGAGGCCTTTGAGGTCTTCATGTAATTTGTGTAATGCCAACCTCAGCCTCAGCTACCGCCCCACATCCACATCATCTTTAGGAGGGCATTGGGGAGGATTGACTCTAGAGAGTCATAAGACACCAATATCTACTCTATGCTGGTGAGGAGGACCCTATTATTAGGGAAGGGTGGATCCAAGATACGGACCGCATGTTTGAAGAGGTATATTACCCATTTGCTCGAAAGCTAAGTATCACAACATTCTTTCTCTGTGAAGTCACAGATGTCGGGTAGGTAGGCTATTGTACCCAGGACAGGCCGCAGATGTACCAGGAGGATTTTAAGATAATGATCCACTCTAAGTTCTACCTAGATAGCTTCAAGAAGGATAAATTGAAGGAATTCATGTGATTAAACCAAGGAGGCATGAAGTTGAGGCACTACTATGCCCGATTCACTAAGCTTCTGAGATTTTCACCCGACATAGCGGCCATCGAGCTAATAGTGGTCTATCAATTCGAGTAAGGGTTGCATTTTAACATCCACTGGATGATGTGTGAGGTGGCTTTCTATTATTTGGCTACCCTGTATGAGTAGGCATGTGTTACAACCACTATGATTAAGGAGTAAACATTTATTCTGGGGAAAAGAAACTTGAAGACGTAGGGTTCCGGAGGTAGGATTGAACCCAGAGGGGGTGGACCTTTAGGATTTCATCAAAGCAATCCCATTAGGAATGAGGTGTCATCGAAGGGTTTTACCTATCGATAGTGTGGCAGGATGTAACACCCCTAAATTTACTATTGAAAATTTTCATTTTAACCGGAAGCGTAAAATCAAATAGTTGGGTGTTACCACCGTAATTGACATAAGTCTGGCTTACCCCACCATCCTTATATCAACCACAAGGCAAAACGATTAAAAATTTAAAAAATTATTAGAAAGAGATGAGAAAACTTTTAATAAAATCAAATAAGTGTTTGGAGATCAAATCCAATTACAATATCAAAATATAACAAAAATGGATCACATGGAACTAAGAGTCCAAAAAGGTATTTGGGTAAAACTGTTATCCGGATAACATGACTCTACACCCAAATCCTGATATGAATGAATCGCTCCTCCACATATATCGCATTAAAGGCTACAAAATCATCCACCTAGTCCTCATCGACCTGCACATAAACATTTGGGTCTTCTACTCATTAGATTGAGCATTACCCATGAAACGGATGATCAGTACGCTACGTACTAAGTAAGGTAACGTTACAGTCAAGCAGGGTTACACATAATACAAGAATTCTCATAAGAAAATCATACATGCACAATTTCAAAGAATTCCATATAACTACTGATTCCAAGTCTTTCATTAGATATACCATATTCCAATCTTTTATTTACATTGAGTTTAGGGACCCCACTATTCTTAAACCGGTGGAATAGTCTGAAACACCTCTCGGAAAAAATACACCCGAGCCACTATTATTATCCAATGGAAAGGAGCCAACACCTTTTAGAGTAAGATACTCATGAGCCACTATTTATTAAATCGGTAAAACAATCAGAAACACCTATCGGGAATAACACACCTAAGCCACTATTATTATCCGGTAGAATGGACTCAACACCTCGATCCTGACTCACGTAGTCTTTCACTTTAAATGATTATTATCTTTCCATTTATACTTTAACGCTTAATTGCATTTTCATTCACATTGAGTATAGGGCCCACCGTTATTAACCGGTGGAACAGACTAAAGCACCTCTTGGAGACAACACACCTAAGCCACTATTATTATTTGGTGGAACGGAGTTAACACCTCTTAGAGTAAAATACTCCTGAGCCACTATTTATTAAACTGGTGGAATGGTCTGAAGCATATTTTGGGGACAACACACCCGAGCCATTATTATTATTATCTGATGGAACAGACTCAACACCTCGATCCTGACTCACGTAGTCTTTCACTTTAAATGATTAGTATCTTTCCATTTATACTTTAACTCTTAATTTTATTTTCATTCACATTGAGTATGGGGGCCCATTATTCTTAATCCTGTGGAACGGACTAAAACACCTCTTGGAGACAACACACCCGAGCCACTATTATTATCCGGTAGAACGGAGCCATATAAACACCTCGACTCTACTCTAGTGATCTTTTACTTTAAATGATTAGTATCTTATTTAGAGTTGATTATATATTATTATGCCGAACTTATATAAATGCAAGACATACAACTAAACCATATAAGTACGACCATGTAATTATCCTCAAATGACTATAATACCCTTAGGGTAGGCAAGACATTTGTATTCTCCCAAATGCTTTATGAAGCCCAATACTAATACATATAAATTTTGTATAACTATCTCAAGTACATATCCTCAATTTCCTATAGACATCTTATATCCAATATTATACCCAAATATGAACTTACATAATTTCATTACTCTCAATAATACCATTTCATAGCATTTCCATAATTAAATTATTCAATATAACATACTTAACATAAAAGCATATATAAAGAGACAAGTATCACATAAATCCCTAGCTACAACATGTATCCTTACCGACAAGGACATCAGACTCTATGCACATAAATCCTATACCTCCTCCATGATCACCTAAAGATCACCGGAGTCAAATAAAAGCTTGAATTATATGGAAGTGTAGAAGAATGTGTGGTGGAGCTATGGTTAAATTTTAGTGGCGTTTGGATAAGATTTGGAATGAAAATAGGGTTGCACGACTATAAAAAAAGTTGCACGACCAGATGGGGCAAGAGTTGCATGGCTGTGCAACAACAGTGGACAATAGGTCGAGGGAAGAAAAGACGCATGAGCAGGCGGTGTAAGAATTGCATGGCTGTACAGCATTGGGTCGAGAGAAAATAAAACACATGGCCAGACGGTGCAAGAGTTGTACGACTGTACAATAGGGGATCTGAGCGTTCCGTAGATGTGCACAAGTCGTGCACTCTAAAAATTTGCAACGAATGAGAGGAAGGAGAAGGAAAAAAAGATGGCGATCAACATCGATGGCTGGCGATGACAAGGGGGAAGGTTTGGCCAATCTTTGTGTCGGTCCACTGGCCAAAGGGTGACTAATGGTGGCTTAGTGGTGCTTGGTGGTGGATTGGGTGGTGCGGATGCTGAGAACAGAGAAGGAGGAGGAAGAAGAAGGAGAAAGGAGAAGGAAGAAGAGAAGAAGGTCGGGGAGCTGATGGATGGGAATAAAATGGTGGGATGTAGGGGTATATATACTAGTAAAATGGCGTGCCTTGGAGGAGGAAAATGGTAGAGGTGACGACGACGACGACGATGATCTTCTGAGAAGAAATAAAAGGATAGGGGGATGGTGATGGTTGAGATGGATGGGAGTTAGGTAAAGGCACGAGGGAGTGAAGATGAAGAAGAAAACGTGCACTGGAGGAGAAGGTAGGGAGAAGAACAAAGAAGAAGGAAGAAGAAGGGTGGTAGGGGAGTGATGGTTGCTGTAAAATAGAGCAGCAGCAGGGATAGGAGAGGAAGAAGAAGGTAGCATGAGGGATGATGATGATGGTCTGTGAGGGTGGCGGGTGATGGTGAGAGGAAGCATGTGGGAGGGCAAGTGGATGGTACATGGTGGAGAGGAGCCAACTCCTTCACGCCACAAGGAAAACAACGTAGGAGAAGAAGGAAAATGTAAAGAAAAGAAAAAGGAAGAAAAGGAAAGAAAGGAAAAAAAGAAAAGGAGAAAGAAAAGGAAAAGAGAGAAGTGTTAGGGAATTAGGATTAGACTAGGGAATTATAGATTAGCCAAATAATTTAGATTAGTGAAAATTTTAGCGGGTTTTGGTTTTAGTTTACAAATTTTGGTTTATCTGAATTAATGTTTCGAGATTAAGAAATTTAGTTAAGGATAACAATAAGATTTCTTGAGATTAGAATGAAATTAGGACACTAATAACACGGGATTAAGCTAAGTAAATTTTTGGAGTATTACACAGGAACCATCCAGGATGTGACTGTGAGGGAGACCTATGCATTGCTGACTCTATGGCAGACCAGGCCACCGACCTTTTGAGTGTCAGTATCAAAGGGGCATCTACCAACCTTAGGGAGGTCAGTTCTAGTAGAGGGCGCCTTTAGTGTCACAGTAGTAAGCCTACCAACAACATGCCTACCAAGCACTGCCTCTTTAGTTTCACCAGAGGGTGCCTTTCCCAGTCAGTACATAGAATATAGAGACTAAAGGGAGACCATAGGGACCTCACCCTTTTCCTTAGAGGGAAGGACATGATCAGGGTATCGAAGAATACTGAGGAGGTTATTAGGGAGGCCAGTTAGGTGGGATTCTGAATGTCATCATCCAGGCAGAGCCTAATCAATAACTGGATGTAGTCACGAGTATGTTCGCCATTCTTTTTCTACCAGTGCATGTATTGTTCGATTTGGGTGCTTCTTTGTCATTTGTGTCTACTATTTTTGTTGCTAGAGTTTCTCTATCACAATTTGCTAGTGTAACCATATTTGTGATGTTGCCCATGGGGGATAGACTAGATTGCACTAAGCTCTACTTGGGGGTGGCCTTAGTGATAGATAGGGTAAACTTCCTAGTGGACTTAGATGAGACGGACCTACATGATTTCGATGTCATACTGGAGATGAATATGTTAGGGAGACACCAGAAAATGATAGATTATGTGCAAGAACATATGGTGTTATGAGGTTCGCAGGATAATAGGGTTTTATATAGGAAATACAAACCTAAGCCCACAACCAAGTCTGTATCTACACACACACTGCACACATTGATGAGGAAGAGGTAGCAAATGTACTTGTGTAGTGTTCAATATCTGAATAGGGATTTGGCAGCGCAAAAAGAAATTCTTATGGTCAGGGACTTTCCCAAAGTGTTCCCAGAGAAAATAACAATTATTTCATTAGTACACAAGATTAACTTCACCATCGTCCTAGTGCTAGGGGTAGAACCTGTGTTAAGGGCCCCTTATCGGATGGAGCCGGTATAATTAAGGGAGACAAAGGCTCAACCAGAGGAGTTACTGGCTCATGGGTACATCTACCCAAGTGTGTCTTTATGGGGAGCACCAATCTTATCTGTGAAGAAGAAGGATGAGAGCCTCCATTTGTGTATTGACTATTGAGGGCTCAATCAGTTCATAATAAAGAATCTGTATCCTCTTCCAAGAATTAACAACATTTTTTACTAGCTTTGGGATGTAGTTGTCTTCTCAAAGATTGACCAAAGGTCCTACCACTAGTTGCACATGGCCAATGTAGACATTATGAAGATGATCTTTAGGACACGGTATAGGCATTATGAATTTAAGATGATACCTATTAGAATCACCAATAAAACTACCATTTTTATGGATCTAATGATGAGAATTTTCAAGTCATCCCTCGACCAGTTTGTAGTTATGTTCATCAATAATATCTTGGTGTACTCTCAGGGTAAGGAAGAGCGTGGGTAGCACTTACACGCCATCTTGTCCCTCCTTAGAGAGTATCATTTTTATGCTAAATTTTTTTCCAACCACAAGATTCTCAAATATCTATTCACTTAATATGAGTTGAATATGAGCAAGAGGAGATGGCTAGAGTTGGTAAAGGACTACGATATCAAGTTGACCTACCAGGAAGGTAAGGCCAATGTTGTTGCAGATGCTTTGAGTAGGAAGACATCACACTCTTTGGATTCTTGTGTTGTGGCTAATCGACTATTGGAGAAATTCAGTGAAATGGGGGCAGAGCTGATTGAACAAGGTGATCTTGAGGTTTATATTAGTTCCTTGTCAATTGCACATACATTGTTTGATGAGATTTGAGCCGGGAATCTTGGAGACATAAAGTTTAAGAGAATTTAAAAAAGGATATAGGAGGGTTAGCTAAAGGATTTTGGATATATGAGGTTGGTAGCATTTGCTACAAGGGGCGTTAGTGATTAATTCCATAAACATATTGAGGAATGACCGAAAAATCCTTGTCATGAAGTCCATAAAGATGATAGGCACATTTTAGAGTCTAAAAAGGCATCATCGTGAACTAGTAGTGTCCATACCATGTCCTAAAGGTTGTCTTCATTATGTCTTCCTTGGTGATGTGCAACTAATGATATCTTTACCTCAAGCTAATCTTTAAGAAGATCAAAGTTCCCCAAAGTTAGTTAAACAAGTCATCGATCATTGGAAGGGCATAGTGATTTATCACTGTTGGCTGGTTCAAACCCTGATAGTCGAAGCACAAATGAAGGTCCCCATCCTTCTTCTTCATAAATAGAATTGATGCTCCTTGCGAAGACACACTTGGCTGAATGTTCCTGTCCTTCAACCAAGCCTTCAGCTCCCTTAACTCTATAGCTGCCATCTCAAAATTAGCTAGGCCCTCAGTAGCAACTCAATAGTGAATTCTATCTCACATACTAGTGGTATACCTGAAATATCTTAGGGAAACACATCTAAAAACTCCTAGGCAACTGAAATATCCTCCAAAGGTAACACATCTTTTTTCAACTCTTGATCCTTACACAAATACATAGGGTAATCCCTCTGCACCAATGAATACAACATATGAGCAAATACGACCTTCGTCGTAGGCCTAGGCTTACATCTTTGATAGGAGACCCTAGTAACCTGAGGTCCCCGTAACACGACTTGATCTTGTGACTAATCTATCATTATCTTGTATCTCCCTACTTATACATCCCAAGGATAATGTCAAAATCTTGAAGGTCCATCTCTATCAGGTCTAATAGGAAGTCTACCTTACCTATCTCTAAGGCCACATTCAAGTAGAGCCTAGTATAGTCCAGTCTATCCCCAGAAGATAGCATCATAGAAATAAATATAGTAGAAGATAGAGAAAAAATTGCTCTAGCAATAAATGAAAAAGATACAAATGATAAAGAAGCCCTCGAATCAAATAACACATAAGCTGGTAGTGAGAGGATGGAGAATATACTAGTGACCACATTTAACTTTCAATCAGCCTCTGCCCAGCTAATGACATTCAGACACCCACTTGGCTTTCCTTTCTAGTATCCTCAATGATACCCTTCGGAACCCTGGGTCTGTCCTCCTCCTTAAGGAAATGGGCGAGGCCCTTGTGGTATCCCCTTAACTTCCTTAAGCCTACCACTGATTGGGGTAGGTTCCCTCTACTACTGTTGTTGTGGCTAATAGGCCTGTTGCTGGTATGCATATTGCTATGGCATTAGGGGTCCCTACTACATATACTAACCCTACTGACGTTGACATTTAAAAAACTAATGGCCTAATTGACTACACGTCTTACACTAAATAGAAGTACCCCTACAATCTCACCCCGGATGATCCCCACCTTAGAATCGATAGAGGAGGCACCTTGGCTGACCCAAAAATCCGCTTTGATCGCCCATCTGACCCTGGTGCTGGAACTGACCTCCTAAGGCTAGATCTGACCCCACTGTTGAAATCTAAGAGGTCCACCTCTTTGAAACTGAATTCTGCCTCCAGAACCCTGTGTCTTTGATTTCCTTTTGTCCAAAATGGAAGCCTTCTCTTGAACCTCTATTGCAGCTACACATGCTTGCTCATATAATGTGACCAAGTCTTAGAAAGCCACGCCATCCATCATCTTCCAGATGCTAAAATGGATCCCTTACTTAAATTGATAGACCATCGTGGACTCATTGACCACTATCCTTAGCGCAAACATAAACAACTTGGCAAACAGGGAGTGATATCACTCAGTTGCATGAACTCCTTCATCTTATCCTTCTTAAGACTCTTGGGGTAAAATTTAGTGTATATCTTTGCCTTGAAGTCCTCCTAAGACATCGAAATCCCTCCTAGAGCACACCAACTTACACAACAGGTGTTAGCGAATCCTCTGAAGAAGAAAGCTACAATGCTTGCCTTCAGAGTAGGTGGGCAGTTAACTGGCTCATATGTCATATCCATGTTCCGAATCCATCCCTCTGGGAAGACCGATTCCTCATCACTGGTGTAGGTCGGGGATGATGTTCCGTAACCCTCTATAATCGGTCCTTTTTGATACCATCCTATGAGTAATGTAGAGGAGATGGTGGCAGCTGAGGCTGAGGTGGGCATTTGACGAACTCAATGAACGCCTTAAAGGTCTCCTCTGGATAAGTAATGCGATTGTTAAGTACCATGTTGATTCAGCTACAAAATAAGAAACACATTAGGAAATACACTACTATCTTACTAACACATGATGCACATAATCACATCCAAGGGTTACCTAGGCTACTCATTATCAATTCCTTACAAGTTAATCCAAACTCTTGAAGAATCAAGTTTGAAAATACGAAATAGACCGATGAAATCATATGAGAGTTCATATAAAAATCAAATTTCAAAATGCGATAATGAGAACCGAAGTTCTAATATAAACTTATAACACCCAACATTTTACTATTGAAAAAATTTGATTTACAATAAAATAATATAATCAAAATATTAGGTATTATTGCTGTAATTGATGTAAGTATGGTTTACTATATTATCTTTACATTAATCATAAGTTTAAAACCATTCATAGTAAAATAAAGTAATTATAAATGAGAAAAGCTTTATAAATACAAATATTAATTTGAAGGTTAACTTCAAAATACAGTAACAAAATACAATAAGAGAGATATCATGGATTGAAGAGTCCAAAATGTATCAAGGTAAAACACCATCCTCAAATATTATCATTATCATCATACTCAAATTTCAAGGCCTTGCACATGCAATAATAATCCTATCTCAAAAGTTACTATTTTCAGGTTTATAAACCAAAATTTCAAAAATTCATTATAACTTTTCTTATAACGCTCAAACAATTACCATATTTAATATACATTCCCAGAATACTAATATTAATAACACATTAGGATTTTTTGGTCTAACTCTACAATTTTACACATGTGATAATAGCATTTTTGTTTCTGGATTACTATTCCCAAATTAACAAATTTTTATACTTTATTAAACTTAGGTCACTCACAACTAGTATAAGCACTTCATATAAATTTTATAGAATATTTTAGAGGATATAAAATCTTAAAATACTATGATTCTCATATTTAACCCAAATTGACCAAAATACCCTTATTGATAATAAAAATCCTTATTTTATGCAAATCTTATATGTTTGGTAACATTATCCTCTAATTTACATTTTTCTCCATAGACCTTATCCTAATTATTTCACATTCATCATATAATTAATAAACCCATAATACCACCATATTTCACAATGAGGGTTTTCCCACATAAAGTAATAATACCACATAATCTTTATGACTTTATGTACTCATTTTATATCATATGATATCAAACACATGGGATAGCATTAAAAACATATATTAATTCACATAAAAACATTAACATAGTATGATACAAAAACATACATAACACTTAGCAATCAAAACCTTAGACTATGACAAGTATCTTTACTAAAAATGGCTTCGATCTCTAAGAACACAAATCCTAATATGCCTCTTTCAAAACCTAGGAAAAATCACCTAAGAAATGATAATAAAATATCATTAGGATTAAACCACATAGCTAAGGAATGTTAAGGAAATAGGAAGGGCGAAAGAAGGGAGAATAAAACCAAAACAAATTGGGAAAACTTGTACAGCCAAATATAGGAAGAACGATAGTTATGCCAAGCCGAAAAGTGGTAGCAACAACATAAGATGTCATTGGTATGGGGTATTTAATAACCAAAGCAACGATGGACTAGGACAAAGGAAGGAGGTGAGAGTTGTTTTTTTTTTCTAAAGCAAGGTGTAATGGGCCTACAGTTGAAGTTGCTATAGCAAGGAGAAGCAAAAAGGAGAAGATGGTTGCAGTGGAGGAAACCAAAGAGGAGGTATGGGTTGTAGTTGAAGTTGTTGAAGGTGAGGGGGTGCACTGATTGTTGGCAGTGATGCACGGAAACGAGGACGGGGAAACGGGGACGGGACGAAACGCGGAAACGCCATTTCTTACAAATTTAGAAAATGGGGACGGTAGGAAACGTTAAAAAAATTATATATATATTTTTTAAAAATAGGTTAAATTTATTAAAATTTAAATAGAAAAATAAAATAAAATTAAAATTAATTTTTATATTAGTTAATTTTAATTATTATTAATAATTTTTTAATAAAAAATTAATTAAATAATATATTTTTAATAAAAATATTAATTAAATAATTTTAATATAAATTTTAGTCTAGAGAAGTTTCCGAGAAGTTTCCGGGACGGGAAACGTTTCCGGTACGAGAAACGGCACCTCAGTGCCGTTTCCGTGCATCACAGATTGTTGGTGCCGTAGCCAAGGAAGAAAAAGAAATGGGGGTTGTAGTGCAGGATGCCAAAGGGCAGGAGGTTTCATCGATGATTTTGGATAGCGGCTAGGGGTGAGCCTTGGCAAGGTGACCGAAGGGGAGTGGGGTAATTCAGTTGGGATTGTCGAAGGTGGATTATAGAGGTGTTTTTTGTGCCGACAAGGAGGAGGTAAAGGAGTAAGAAGATGATGGTTTGTTTTGCAAAATCAAAAGCGAGATAAGAGAGGCGGTAGGAGCATTAAATGCTCAGTTTTTATATACACACACATGCACTTGGATAGGGGTTTATCTGCCAAAAATTTCAATGCTGACTATTAAGCTGAGGAGGGGGAGTTGATGGGGTAGAGGACAGGCTTGGCAAGGGGGAGTTATGTACCGAAGGGGAAGAGAAGATAAAGGGGGGGAGGGGGAAGAGTACGAGGAAAAGGAGAAGAAAAAAGAAAAAGGAGAAAAGGTAAGTGGTGTTGTCGGTTTAGATTAAAAATAATTTAGGTTTGGGTATTAGGATAATTAAATTAAAAAATTATCCAATATTAGGTTTAGGTTAGAAAATATATTAAATATTTGGAATAAAAATTGTGGTTAAGCTAATATTTAGGTTTAGGGAGTTAGGGTAAGATATAAAAATAAATTTTTTGAAGTTAGATATAGGTTACAATATTAATTTCTCAGGATTATGGTTAGCTGAGATTTGGAGTATTATATAACCATATCTCAAGAGTTACTATTCCTTAGGCTTATAAAACTTAAATTTTACAAGTACATTAGAACTTTTTATGTAGGGATCATACAATTACCAGATTCAATATACATTCTCAAAACACTAATATTTACAAGATATCTGAATTTTGTGCTCTAACTTTACCATTTTTTCACATGTGATAATAACCATTTTGTTGTAGGATTGATATTTCCAAATCAAGTAATTTCCTCACTTATCTTAGTTGAGGCAAATAATGACTACTATAAACACTTCATATAATTCCCTTTAAATATTTTAAATAATATAAGATATTAAAATACCATGATTCCAATATTAAACTCATATGGACTAAAATGCCCTGACCCATAACCAAACCCTTATTTCATGTAAATCTTGTATATTTTAGTAACATTATTTTCAAATCCTTCATTTATCACCATGTAACTTATTAAACTCATTTTACACTGATCATACCTTATTAACCCATATTACTACCATATATCATGCAAAGGATTTTCCATATAGAATATTATTGTTACGATATCACATAATACTCAACTTACTTATTTTTCCATCACTTAATATCAAAATCTCATATCATAGAATTAAAAATAATATATTTAATCATATAGTAACAATAACATGATATTATACAAAATCATACATAACACTTAGGATCAAAAATCCTAAACTATGATAAGTATCCTTACAAAGTAGGGCTCTAGTATCAAAGTGCGTTTATCCTATCTTACCTCCTCCAAAAATTTCATAAAATCACAAAAGAAACTATAATATAATACCATTAGGATTTAAGAATATAAATAGGAAAAATATAAAGGAATAGAGGGTAATATAACGGAGGAAAACTTAAGCAAACTAGATGAGTGCTTTAGGAAATCTTTGCGCAACAATTAGGGAGGAACATAAACAAGTATCGAAGCCAAGGGGGTAGCAACGATACAAGATGTTGATGCTAGAGGGTGAGGAAAGACCAAAGGGGCTGAAGGATGGAGTGGAGCAATGGTGAGAGGCTAAATGGAAGGGAGAAAGGAATGGCAATGTGTATCGTTGTTATAGGGTTGCTTTGATGTGGATGGCCGAAGCCAAGAGGTGGGATATAGTGAAGATGGATGTGACTAGGGGTAGAATTTTGGTGGAAGAGGAGGTAGCAAGGGGAAATTGATCGACAGTTTTGCCAAAAAGGTGGTAGGTGGGGTGCAGTCGTTGTTACTACAGCCAAAGGAAAAGAAAAAGGGGGGAAGGCTACGATGATTTACACCAAATGGAGGGATAGGGAGTGAGTTTTTTTAGCCAGTGGTTGTGGGGAGCTTCAATGAAGTTCACAGGCGATGAGGGTGGTGTTTTGATGCAAGTTGCTGAAGTCAATGGAGCTGCTTCGATTAGGCTCATCGGGGGTATTTTTGGGCTACTTTGGTGAGGACAAGGAGATGGGGAAGGAAGGAAGGGAGGTTGAGATTGCTTGTGGAGTTTATATAGATAAATGGAGGGAGGAAGAATTTTGTTGAGATACTTTATTATAGGATATATATACACACAAACATACAAGCAAATAGGTGAAAGGAGAAGGATATGATCGTTCAAGATTTTCAACCCCAAACTATAATTGTAGGAGTAGGGAGTTGATGTGCTGATGGGGCTATAGGGAGTAGCCTGGTAGGTGATGGGCGCGTGGTAGGCATTATCTAAGGACAATGTTTCACACAAGAAGAAGGGAAAGTGAAAGGAAAAAGGGTCAGCCTAAGGAAGGACAATAGAAAGAAAAAGAAAAGGGAAAAGTGGAAAAAAGAAAAAAAGGGATGATAATAGGTTTAGTTTTAGGATTAACATTAGATTAATATAATTTAGGTTAGAATATTAGGATGGTTTGATTATCGATTAACCGGGATTAGTCTAAATTTTAGGTCACATAGTTAGTATAGGGTGAGAATATTAATTTTTTGAGAATATAATTAGGTTACGATGTTAATTACTTAGGATTAGATTTAGCTTGATTTTGGGGTATTAAAATTAGGTTTAAAATGCAAAAATTACTATTTGCATGTCCTAAGGTAGAAATGCTCCTTTACGTGCACTATGATGATAATGGTCATCTTAAATCTTGTATCATACTAAAAATATGTATATATGTATGTGTTACATGGAATACATGACACGTTAGAGGTGTAGGATTATGATTTGTACATTTAAGTTGCTAAATGCATGCTAAATAAAAAAAATATCATCAATCACTAAATCTTAAAATTTCCTACATACTAAAGATTTTAAATTATTATCTTTTTATCATTTTCATAACAAATTCCATAATAAAAATGGTTAGCATAAAATGGGGTAATATTGGTGTAGTTAGGGTTTTGAGGGAATTTTGGTCATTTTCAACTTAATGCACCTAATGTGAATAATTAGACATAGGCCACCCTTAGACTTTTAATAGAGTGACCTCAGTGTTGACTTTGACCTTAACTTGGACTATCAACTTTAGGGTTGACTTGTATAATTTAAAATAAAAAATGGTTAAGTATGAAAAATAAAAATTATTGTGGAATATGTAATATTTGTGATCACATCATAAATTATTAATACTTAAAGAAGAAGATAGCTAGTTTGGGAATGGTTCCTCTCAAAATTAGCCACTCTAGATACTATGTGTAGCCCTTGATTGGTTTTGGGTCACTGGTGTATCGTTGTGCTCTAGTAAGGCTCTAGTTTATTTTATAAGTGACCTATAAGCCCTGTAGGAGGTATTAATACTTAATGATTAGGTGATTAAAGTTAGAGGATATTATATTGCTTGTGTGCGTTAGTATGACCAGGCGTACCATGTTGTCCCTGGGTTCTATTGTAAGGGTATTGTGTTACCTTCGTTCATCGGTATGACTAGGTGTACTTTAGTATCCCCATGATAATTATATCCCCCTCAAGTAATTAAAAATGGAAGTAAATTTTGTGTGAAAATTTAAAACGGATTGTTGTGATTGTGCTTTGGTATGTGCTACTTGGTTTGATGAATTGGTTCGGTAGTTACCTCAGTTTCCTATACTAGTATTTGTAATTGGTTTGATTAGTTGGTTTTGGTCATGGGTTTTGATATTGTTGTCATATAATTTGAGATGATGTGAAGTAGTTAAGTATCATTGGCTGCTGAGCATGAGAATTTGATGTTGTATATATTATCCTATGATTATTGTATATTGTTATGATATGTACTTCATGCTTTGAGCATATTTTTTAATTAATGTGTGAATATGTACAATGTGAGCATGTTACCTTTAGTGAGGTACTGTGGTTCTCTAAGTATGAGAAAGGCTTACTAATATTATATTTATAGATGATTATGTAAAGGACATGGAAATGGACGAAGCGTATCAGAGTGACAAGAATGAAGCCTATTGAAATACATTTCATTCTTAAAATGATCTTATGGATCAAAGAGTTAAAGACAAATCGGGGTTGTATTCTCGAGTGTCCTGGGTTGTTATAATCAGTTTTCCTTTTGACTATTATGTCCTTTATTGTATTTTGATTATCGTTGTGTACAGAGAACACATATGTATCTATACCTTTTAGTAATTCTAAATCTTATATAGTATTTAAATATTTAATAAAAATAAAAATTAGAAAGTACAAATTTTACTTGCGATAAACATTATCGTTTCAAAGTATACAGACACATGATTATATATAATAAATTTTATGAAAAAATAATAGTTTTTAGATTGTGCATGTACATAATTATCGAATCAAATATCTACTTTATATGATTTTTTATTGACCGCATGATTAATTTGATTTTTTAGATTGGATTGATTTAGATAACTTATCGGTTTATCAGATATCGAATAACATAACCAACATTAATTATGTGCATTCACCATTGCATGATATCTATTTTACCTCTGTAAGATGTGCACTTATTTATATAATATGTGTAATTGTCTTATAAAGATGTGTTTTTCCCCCAACAAAATGTATTTATAATATGTATGTTTGTCTCTTGTTATTTTTGATATAAATAATGTGTATTTATAATTCATATGTTTATATCTTGTTTTATTTATTTACTTATTTATTTTAATTTTTTATAAATAAAGTGTGTTTATTTATATTTGGAAGATGTATATTTTGTTGGATAAAATATGTATGTTTATAATATATGAATTTATATTATGAAATATATATATTTTTATTTTTGTACCTAAAATATATCAATACAGTTGTCTATTTAAAGAAAAAAAAATTAATATAAATTTTAGTTTTATATTTTTAATGACACATATTAAAGATAATTTTTTTAAAGTCTTAGCAAAAAAATTGTTTGCTACTAGCAATAACAAACATGGTACAAATCACTATATATAACATTTGAAGAAAATATATTTAAAGAAAAAAATATGAGAAAATTTTTGATATAATTTTTTACTTTTTAAGGATACAAGTTAAAGATAATTTTATTTTCAGTTAAAAAAAAAGTTTTACAAACATATTTAAAGAGAAAAAGGTGAATTTGTATTAATATAATATATATTTTTTTAATAATCCAAGTTAAAAGATAATTTATGCTGCAAACATGGTGTAAATTATCATATATAATATTTAGGATATTTAAAAAAAAAATGATCTGATCTAAAAAATATTTAATATCTTATTAATATTTTAATAATGTATCATAATATTATATTTTTATGATTTTAAATTTTTAAAAATTATTTACTTTTATAATTCAAAATTTTATAATACTATTACAATCTTTTTTTAATATTATATACCATATACTCCAAGGATCTCGGGATACAGACGGGCAACCTGAAAAATATGAACAAGAAAGCAAGGGAGGATAGATAGATAATTAGGAAAACAACGGAAATAAAGTTTGAAGAAGGGAAATGGATAGGATAGAGGTTTGGGAATTTTTATTTGATAATAGTTTGAGTACAGAGGATATTTGCTAAGGGTGGATTTGCCTCTCCAAATGCCGACCCCTAACAATGAAGTCCTAAGGCCCCTTATATAGAAGAGGGTCGGATTAAACAAAGTTTGAAAAGTGGATTCGGGAATCCACCGAAAGTACATAGTAAAAAGTAAACAGTAAAAAGTGTACTGCCTACAGTAAAAGTGTACCCTAAAGTTTGAATAGTAAAAGGTGAAAAGTACAAATAGTAAAAGTAGCCGACAGAAAATACAATAGTAATCCGCGTGAATAACTTTTGCCGCAGATTCCTTTGTCGTCTTCTCTTTTGCTTTTGCGGTTGCTTTTACTCGCGCTTTTCCCTTGGTGAAAATGTCAATCGCCGAAAGTAGCCGAAAGTAGATTCCTACTTCTTTCGAGGACGGCACTTTTGACTCTGACATTAGCTTTTGGTTGGCAGAAATATTCTTTGTCTGCCACGATCCTTTTGACGCATGTGGATGTGTAGTCCTCCTTTGTAGATACTCGTATTTGTACTATCTACTGGATAGGAGGTAGTATCCCGTAACAGTCATCTTCATTCTCATCGCCATAGTCGATCTCAGGAGAGATGGATGAGGATGCAGAGTCTCCCTTTTTGCTCTGAGAGAATACTTCTCCTAGAATGGCCAAGTATTCGTCTTCGGTTTTGGCGGCTGCAAGTTTAGCGGCCGTAACAGATTTTTGAGCCAGGAACTTTGAGTCTTCTGATCTGGCTAGAATTTTGTTTGTCGTGGAAGAGGCCGGCTGGGTATTGATGAGTTTGCGGACGGCCTGTTCTGAGACTTTCTCGAACGTTTGATACTTTGACCACCATTTGACTTTGAATCGGCGGACCAAAGCCGGAACTCCTTCTATTTCATGGATCTCCGTTGTCCAGGCGAACACCCATGGGCAAAACAGTTTGGAACAAAAGGCAAAGATAGGGGGCAACACCCTATCGTCTTTCGTGGGTTTGTAAAGGGTTTTGAACAGGTCTAGAGATTTTGAAACCTGTTCCGGTAGGATGTCTGGGGTGGCGCCGAAGTCTTTCCACCATCGGATAAACCAGACAGGGTAATGGGTTTGGCTAAAATTCTTGAAAAACAATAACCAGGAATGAGACTTTCTGGAATTTTCTATGAAGAAAGTATTCCACCAAGCCTGTTGGTAGTCCCAGTAATTGAAATTCAGTTTGGAGTTTGAGCTGAATTTGTACGAATCCGGGAGCCTTCGAGGCAGTTCGAGGCTTTGACCCCAGTCCGCGGGAAGGATAACCCTGTGCAGTTGACAGGTTGAGTAGGCAGCTTCATTTTTGGTTTGGGGAAGTTTGAAGGTTCGGAATGAAGCTGAGCCTGTGTACTCTAAAATTGACTTATAGTACGCATGGGGTGCAGTCACGTCCCATGGTTTGAAATCCCGACCAGAAAACATTTTCCGAAGGGCAACGAAGGGATCCTGATGGTGGAATCCATCTTCGAGGTTTGAAATTATTTGAAAGTTTGGTTTTGTGAAATACTCAGCTTTTTTCTCGAAAGCTGGTTTTATTTCCAAAACGTTTTCAAGTCTTGAAATTCTAGATCTCAAGGCCGGAAAGTTTGAAATCGATTTTTCAGAGGAAATTTTTGAAATCGATTTTGAAGGAGTCATAGGGATCAAAAGACCTCCTTCTGTTTTGTAAACAGGGTTTGCAGAACTCATACCTTTGCGTTCAGGTTGCGAACTCTGAACTTGTTCTGAAAGATTTTGGAGTGCTTTAACCATTTGAGGTGAGTGGGAAAGTGTTTCCACCCATTTGAGCACGTCTGGATTTGGTGTTGTAGAGGCCGAGGCTTCTTGGTTTGAAGAAGCGGCTGCTGCTGCTTCGTCTTCCATGGTAGCTTCATACCAGGATTTGATTGGCTTTGCAGCCAGTATCTCTTGAACCTTCTCCTTTCCTTTTCGTCGAGGAGGCATGATTCGTTTGAGAGCGTCCTTGAAGAAATTCACGCGTGAGGAAGTCCGGCAATGAATTGTCTTCACCTTTTATATACTCGATGTCGAAGTCGAACACCGAAAGTAGGGCTTGCCATCTAGCAAAGATTTGTTTGCTTGCGACGTTCTGTACGTCCTTCTTTAGTATCTGTTTGGCTGATTTGCAGTCGACCCGTAACAGGAACTTTTGGTTTAATAAGTCGGACTGGAATTTTGTAATGGATTGGACGATCGCAAATATTTCTTTTTTGACCGTCGAATAATTTTGTTGTGTTTGGGTCCAGTGTCCGGATGTAAATTGGATCACTGTTTCGCTTTGGGTTTTGGCTTTGATATGGGCCAGATACTGTTCAAGGGTCTGGGCCTGGCACTGTTTGAGGATACCTCCGTAACCAATTTCAGAGGCGTCTGTTTCGACAATTTTGAATAAGTTTGGGTTGGCCAAGGTTAGACACGGAATGGACTGGACTTGGGCCTTGATGTGTTTGACGACGTTGGTATGGGCTTGAGACCAGGGTTTTGGATTCTTCTTAAGCCTGTCGTGTAATGGTTTTGCAATCTGGTTAAGATTGGGGCAGAAGTCTAAAACGTAGTTCAGGCTTCCTAAGAATCTTTGCAGTTGGGTTTTGTCTAGGATTTGGTCTGGGAACTTAGATGCAAATTCTATGGATCTCTCGATGGGCCTTATTCTACCCGACTCGATGTAATGACCTAAGAATCTGATCTTAGTTTGGGCCAATTCTATTTTGGGCTTAGATACTACAAGTCCATTACGCCTAGCGACACTAAGGAAAATCCTAAGATGTCGGAAATGCTGATCCAGACTGTTTGAGTATACTAAGACATCGTCAATATAAACTAGACAAAAATTTGAATAAGGATTAAAAATGTCGTTCATTATTCTTTGAAATTCTGACGGAGCATTTTTTAATCCGAAAGGCATCACGTTCCATTCAAATTGTCCAAAGGAGACCGTGAATGCAGTTTTATATCTGTCTTTGGGATTAATTTGTATTTGCCAAAAACCAGATTTCAAATCGAATTTTGAAAAGATAAGCGCCGAAAACAATCTTTGGAGCAAATCTTTTTTGTTTGGAATCGGATATCTAATCCATTTGAGAGCGTCGTTTAAAGGTTTGTAATTTATTACTAACCTAGGTGTTCCACGCTCTATTTCGGAATTTTTGTTAACATAGAATGCCGCACAGGACCAAGGTGACCTAGATTTTTGGATTAAACCCTTTGTTTCTAAGTCTCTTATTTCCTGTTTGCAAAATTCTATTAATTCCGAATTCATTTGTATAGGTCTAGCTTTTGTCGGTATGTTCCTTTCGTCAAATTTGTCTTCATACGGAAGGTCGACCATGTGCTGTTTCCTAGACCAGAATGCGTTTGGGAGATCAGAGCAGATCTCTTTTTCGATTTGATTCCTTAGTTGGTCAATTTTTTCCTTTACCGATTTTGTTTGCAACTGTTGTTGGATTCGGTGGGAATTGACATTTTGTTTTAGGAAACCTAAATCATTTTGTTTGCCTTTAATCAGAAGATTAATTTGATCTTCGTAAATTAAGTTTGCCTTTAACAAATTTAGGTTTCTCATCCTAGGGATTTCTAAAAAGGATAAATTATTCTTTTTCCCTTTTGTTTTGAATGAAATTCCGGACAAACCTACTTTGTAAGGGGTTATCAAATTAATGAAGGGAGTACCTAAGATAACTGATTGACTAATATCGGGAGTTATCAAATAGGTTGTTTTGATTTGTAAATTATTACAAATTAAATCCGCTTCACACTTATATTTGATTTTTAATCTGGAGCTGTTGGCTGCAGATAGTTTTTCGTTTGATTTTGAGAGGTACTTTTTTGGAATAATTCCCTCTTTAATACAGTTTAAGTCAGCACCGGTATCAAATAGTGCGACTGTGTTTATTTGAAAACCATCTTCTAACCTAAGGGTTATACTGATGATGTATTTGCGGGAGGTTATTTCTTTTAAAAAGTTAAGAAATTCTCCTGGAATTAATTCGTTTGAATCTTCAACAGTGTTTTGTTCATCTTCGCTAGTTTCAGATGATGTGTTGGAGACTTGTTTGGATAAAATCATTTGGACTGTTTGCATGTCAGATTCTTGTTTTAGTTTTAACTCTTTTAATTCTTTTTTGACTTCTTTAATTTCTTTTTGAAGTTCAGAAGTAGTCGGAGTCAAATCTTTTGATTTCTTTTGTTTGTTAAGAATCTTAGTCAAATCATATGCATTTGTTGGTTTTGAGGGAATGTTTTGGATTAACGGTTTTGGTGGTTCATCTTTTTCGATTGACTCCATTAATTTTTCCAAGTATTCTGCTTGTTTTAATGGGTCTGGAATTAAATGAACTATGTCTAAAACCATTTTTTGTTGTTTGGTCAAAACATTCATTTGGTTTTCTACAGGTTCTTCTTCCGGGTCAGAAGAACTTCTAGAAGAGGAAGATGACTCTGTTTGGAGTTCATCTAACTCTGGGTTTTCGTTATCATCCTCAGAGGATACTAGGAGGTTTTGAATTTTTTCCCTAGTTTCATCGTCTAAGTCTAATTCATGAATTTGTTTGTTTATTTTGCAGAATTGTTGTGTGTGTCCCATTTTACCACATTTGTAGCACCTATAGTTTCTAAATCTTTTTCCCCAATTCGGGTCTTTTGAAGATGAAACTGTAGTTTTGCTATTTTTAGGTTTTGATTTCTGGTAATAGGGTATTTGCTTTTGATTCTGCGGAGCAGGTAAATATTTTTGTTTTGTTCTTTTGTGGTGACTAGGTCTACAATTCCCCGAACATTGTTTGTTTGTTATTCCCGCAATGTCGAATTGTTTACAGAAAGATCCTAGTTCCTGTTTGGTTTGACTCATTTCTCGTTTGAGTTGACTTTGGAATTTTAAGTCTTGACAGATTTTCAAGGCTTCCTTTTGTGTCAAGCTTATTAATTCTCCATAGGTGAATTTGTTGTAAGGAATTTGATTGTTATGAGTTTCTTTGATTTTGTTCCTTACTTTTCCTCCTAACACAGGCGGTAATCCATCTAAAAACTTTTCTTTCCAGAATGGCTGGTTTGAATCTTCCCTAAGCATAACTCTAGTCAGGAAAGTATTTTTATACCACTGGAAGTCATTAAGTCTTTTACACCTAAGGTTGGATAATAATTCTCCATTTTTATCCTTAAGGTGAGATGGGTCTCCTACGAAGTGTAAGGATATGGCCAGTATAAGGGATGCAACTGCATCAGATATGGGTTCCCCATTATCTAAGATGATTTCGTCGTTTTCATCTACCTTAATGGCATCTAAAATATCTATTTGTTCATTTGAAGTCAAATGAAAATCCCACCAACCTTTTAACTGTCCTGAGAACCCTGCTATGAGGAGTTCTGCTATGGTTTTATCGGTTGTGTTCATTTGGGCTTTGTACGCATTTGCTGCCATAGTCATTTGCTGTAGAAGGCCTAAGGTTTGATATTCGGATAGTCCATCTATGTTCCACTCGTACAGGGCATTGGCCTTATAACTGGGTTGGACTAGTTTGTTGGGCCTTACTTCTAGACTAAGGTCTGGAGCAGTTTGTCTAGGTATTATTTGCCTAGATGACGATGGTTTATCTAAATGGGCTACTACAGGAGTTTCGGGTTCTTGGGCCTCATCACTCTCTGTTTGTTCCGTTTGGTTTACCGTATTAATTTGGGTTGTTTGGTCAGGTGTGTCTGGAACCTGATTTTGGTTTTGACTAGACGAACTCGAGGTGGCAATTAGGTCTAATTTTTGTTTAATTGCAGTTAAGAATTCATCTTTTTGAGTTTGAACATCATTACGACTGGATTTTGATAATTCATAAGGCTTGAATACAGGCATCTTTTTTGGTTCAGATGTTTTATTTTCTGAAACTGTTTGAATTGCCGGTAAAATTGTCTTTTGAATTTGTTTGTCCAGTTTCGTCAATTGGGTACCAATAGTGTTTAGATGAATATTAGCAAAATTATTTTGCAACACAATGTTTTTAGTGTTTTCTAATTCATCGTCTTTTGGTATCCTAAGTGGTTTGAGTTCTACAGTGTTTTCTCCTGTAGATATTTGAATGTTTTGCAGAGGCGGATGTTCTGTTTCTACAGTTCCTTTCTCTGTTTTCCAAGTTTTGGTTTTAGGTCGGTTAGTTATGGGTTTTGCTGATTTAAAAGGTGAATTTTTTATGTCTTTTAAATCAATTCTGTGGTTTGCCATGTGTAAAACTAACCAATCAAAAAATAATATTTTGCATTTGTTACCAGCGATAAATTTGTAAAATTCTTCCTGTAAATGTTGACTATCTTTTCCGTGTTTTTTGAAGAACCAGTTTCTTTTTGCTGTGTTCTTTTCGGAATAAAAGTCTTTTCTGAAGAATTCTTTATCTATCACAAATTCCTTTTCGAGGACGTTTAATTGATTTTCAGTTATGTCAGAAAGGCCGGGAGAATGCGGAGGTGATTCTATATCATCATCACTAGCTTGTTCCGATTCTTTTTCTTTCTGCTTTTGGTAGTTTGCCTTAGGAATTCTAGTTTGGTAGTTTGCACCTGAAATTGAAGTTCTAGGTGTTTGATCTACAGAATCCCTACTCTTTTGAATTCTTTCTTCCAAATTGATGTTTCTAGGAAGGTTCGAAACGTTTCCTAAACTAATTGTGGAAGAATTCGAGGTATCATCCCTTACTCTAAGGCTCGGGTTCCTCCTAAAACTAAGTTTGACAGTTCTGTCATCGAACTGGGTTATTTTGTTGAGATTCGTGTTAGGTTTTGGAATCTCAGGTTCTTTGATTTCTTCCTGGGCTGGTTGTGCCTTATCTAAGGTCCATTCCTCAGGGAGTTCTATCTCATTCCATTTTATTGTTTTGGGAATGACAGTGTTTGATCTTGTTAAATCTGTTTGCAAGACAAGAGTTTCACCGTTTTCAATTTTTCTAATTGCTTGAGTCCCGAAGGACGTTTTTGCTACCTTGTAATGAATCCTATAGATTACAGCTACAGGAACAGATCCAGGCAACATATGATATCCATGCGTTTTGACTTGTAAAGTTAAAGCATGCAGGATATTTGGATCAGTTAATGAAGGTGCGAAATTTGGAAAGCAATTAAAAAATATCGGACCAGAACACAAACTAGACTCTACAGTTCCTATCAAAGAATCTGTAAATTCTAACATCCTAGCGTCTCTGAGAACTGCTAAGATAGATGTGTTTAGGCCTTCCCTTGTCAGGGATTTGAATCCTACTTGGACTAATCCTAAGTGGATATAACGAAAGCCCTTCCTAATATGTTTTGCTAGGGACCTTTGACTAAGAAGTTGAATGGTCTCTAGAGGTTTGCAGATTTGAAGGTCTCTTTCTTCTGTTTCGATGACATAGTTTGTTGGTAACAATGACCAGTTTGAAGTACTATAAACCATTTCCTTTTGAAGTTTGGGAAGTTTCCACGTATATATGGATCCTTCAAAGTTTCCACGTATCTATGGATCCTTCAAAGTTTTCAAATCATAGATACTGGCTCCTCGAATTTCTTCAAGGACGCTCTCAAACGAATCATGCCTCCTCGACGAAAAGGAAAGGAGAAGGTTCAAGAGATACTGGCTGCAAAGCCAATCAAATCCTGGTATGAAGCTACCATGGAAGACGAAGCAGCAGCAACCGCTTCTTCAAACCAAGAAGCCTCGGCCTCTACAACACCAAATCCAGACGTGCTCAAATGGGTGGAAACACTTTCCCACTCACCTCAAATGGTTAAAGCACTCCAAAATCTTTCAGAACAAGTTCAGAGTTCGCAACCTGAACGCAAAGGTATGAGTTCTGCAAACCCTGTTTACAAAACAGAAGGAGGTCTTTTGATCCCTATGACTCCTTCAAAATCGATTTCAAAAATTTCCTCTGAAAAATCGATTTCAAACTTTCCGGCCTTGAGATCTAGAATTTCAAGACTTGAAAACGTTTTGGAAATAAAACCAGCTTTCGAGAAAAAAGCTGAGTATTTCACAAAACCAAACTTTCAAATAATTTCAAACCTCGAAGATGGATTCCACCATCAGGATCCCTTCGTTGCCCTTCGGAAAATGTTTTCTGGTCGGGATTTCAAACCATGGGACGTGACTGCACCCCATGCGTACTATAAGTCAATTTTAGAGTACACAGGCTCAGCTTCATTCCGAACCTTCAAACTTCCCCAAACCAAAAATGAAGCTGCCTACTCAACCTGTCAACTGCACAGGGTTATCCTTCCCGCGGACTGGGGTCAAAGCCTCGAACTGCCTCGAAGGCTCCCGGATTCGTACAAATTCAGCTCAAACTCCAAACTGAATTTCAATTACTGGGACTACCAACAGGCTTGGTGGAATACTTTCTTCATAGAAAATTCCAGAAAGTCTCATTCCTGGTTATTGTTTTTCAAGAATTTTAGCCAAACCCATTACCCTGTCTGGTTTATCCGATGGTGGAAAGACTTCGGCGCCACCCCAGACATCCTACCGGAACAGGTTTCAAAATCTCTAGACCTGTTCAAAACCCTTTACAAACCCACGAAAGACGATAGGGTGTTGCCCCCTATCTTTGCCTTTTGTTCCAAACTGTTTTGCCCATGGGTGTTCGCCTGGACAACGGAGATCCATGAAATAGAAGGAGTTCCGGCTTTGGTCCGCCGATTCAAAGTCAAATGGTGGTCAAAGTATCAAACGTTCGAGAAAGTCTCAGAACAGGCCGTCCGCAAACTCATCAATACCCAGCCGGCCTCTTCCACGACAAACAAAATTCTAGCCAGATCAGAAGACTCAAAGTTCCTGGCTCAAAAATCTGTTACGGCCGCTAAACTTGCAGCCGCCAAAACCGAAGACGAATACTTGGCCATTCTAGGAGAAGTATTCTCTCAGAGCAAAAAGGGAGACTCTGCATCCTCATCCATCTCTCCTGAGATCGACTATGGCGATGAGAATGAAGATGACTGTTACGGGATACTACCTCCTATCCAGTAGACAGTACAAATACGAGTATCTACAAAGGAGGACTACACATCCACATGCGTCAAAAGGATCGTGGCAGACAAAGAATATTTCTGCCAACCAAAAGCTAATGTCAGAGTCAAAAGTGCCGTCCTCGAAAGAAGTAGGAATCTACTTTCGGCTACTTTCGGCGATTGACATTTTCACCAAGGGAAAAGCGCGAGTAAAAGCAACCGCAAAAGCAAAAGAGAAGACGACAAAGGAATCTGCGGCAAAAGTTATTCACGCGGATTACTATTGTATTTTCTGTCGGCTACTTTTACTATTTGTACTTTTCACCTTTTACTATTCAAACTTTAGGGTACACTTTTACTGTAGGCAGTACACTTTTTACTGTTTACTTTTTACTATGTACTTTCGGTGGATTCCCGAATCCACTTTTCAAACTTTGTTTAGTCCGACCCTCTTCTATATAAGGGGCCTTAGGACTTCATTGTTAGGGGTCGGCATTTGGAGAGGCAAATCCACCCTTAGCAAATATCCTCTGTACTCAAACTATTATCAAATAAAAATTCCCAAACCTCTATCCTATCCATTTCCCTTCTTCAAACTTTATTTCCGTTGTTTTCCTAATTATCTATCAATAGCAACTGTTATATAATTTTTACTTTTAAAAGTTTTTTTATAAAATTATAAAAATTAATAAAATAATATTCTTATATAAATATTAAATATATCTAAATTCAATTTATATCTTATCTATATATATTTTTTGAATAATCAACATTCCGATATTAAATCTAAAATAATAAAATAGATATTCAAAATAAATATTCGAGAAGGCATAAAAATCTAGTTTGACACGCAATCGAGACAGGAATGGCATAGTAAAAATAGTCAGATTTGAAAATGTAGAAATTATTTCTCAATTCTCACAGGTCACAAGACTCACGGCGATATTCGGAGAAAAAGCAGCCTCGGCTGAAACTAGAAAGCAAAAGCCGAGCCACGTAGCCTGAGAATTCTTTATTCCACAAACAAAAGCCAATAATAATGCAGTTAAAAAGTGAGGGAAAGAAAAATTCCAGAGATAGAGAGGGGGGGGGGGGGATAAAGATAAAGGAAGAAAGAGAAAACAAAAAAAAGGAAAGGAAGAGAGAGAAAGTTATAGGAAAAATACAGACTAGCGCAGAAGAGAGCGGGGAGGAGTGGAGAGAGAGAGCTGAAAAAGATGGGTCAGATCGTGAAGACGAAGAAGAAAGGTAGACCATCGAAGGCAGATCTAGCTGCTCGATGCGCAGCCACAGCTGAGGAGGCAGCGGAAGACGAGCAGCAGCAACGTGACATCCGGCGGAGTCTCCGGCGGCGGAGCAATGTCAGATACAGCATAATAGACTATGAAGAGGACTACGTCGATGACGAGGAGTTCGACGATGAGGGAGGAGTGGGGGAAGAAGAAGAGGATGAAGATGAGGGTGAGAGGAGGAGAGAGAAGAAACTTAAGCTCGTACTCAAGCTGCCTAGTAGTAATTGCCACCAGTACCACCAACACAGCCACCAGAGCAGAGGTAGAGGAAGACCGCCTCGCTATGGTGGCAACTCGGCCTTACATAATCGGCGTGTTGGTCGCCGGCCTGCCGGCGATTTGGAAGAAGATGATGACCGAGGTACTGAACAATTGGAAGACGTAGAAGAAGAAGAAGAAGAAAGAGTTGTGAAGAAGAGGAAAATTAGCGGTTGCGATGGCGATGATGTAGTCGACCATGACGAAAATGAGGACAATGAGGTATACGAAGCTCTGGATCTGAGCGCAGTAGCTCATTTACAATCAGAAATTGATGCTGAATCAGTAAGACTTTTGGTTATATTAGGACAAACTGAATTAGATAGAGAAGAGATAGAGGAGAGAGAAGTTGGTGACTGCGTCCAGCTCAGCTGAGCTCTAGACTGCAAATTTTCTAAGTCCAGTCTTCTATACTTCTCTATCTGTCTCTATGGAATGAGCGTTGATTGTGTGTTGGGGTAAGGAATGTGGTGAATTTTAACGGTCGTGGGTCAACTGTCAAAATATCGAGAGTCGAGACACACAAAACCCACAGAATCTCTCTGATCACATACTTACAAACCCACCTTTCTCTCTCATACCTCTCTGTTAAATGCGCTACTGTTTCTCTAGTTGCGTAGCTGTCTCTATCTTTCAGTCCCTGTCTCCTATCACCTGCATAATCATTTCCTCGCTCTTTCTGTCAGTTAACTTTTGATCGTTTTCGTTATTCTTTATTTCATTTAATTTATGATTCTTTGTTTATTTGTAGTGCTTTTAGCTTTTGATATTAAAATGGATGTGTTTGTGTTTACGGCACTAGTGTCCTTAAGGTAGCTGACTATCGACTTCTGGATGGGTTTTGACAGGATAAAGGAAATAAAGAAAAATCGACGAGAGCGGACTCCGTTCCTGGTATGATTTCGGCAATAAGTCGGTGTTTTCAAATTCAATCACCTGGTGTCGGTGCTTGAGGTTGTTGTTTGACACAAGCAAGTTCTAATTTTGGATTTTATTTATTTGGTCTCGTCAGGGACACCCGATAACACTCCATCTGATACTCCTATGCCTGAGAAGAAGCAGTTGGAGTTGATACTAGACAAACTTCAGAAGTAAGGAGTATTAAAGTTTTGGGCAGTTCATGATACTTAATATTTTAGCCTTCTAAGTTTCCGATGATGGCGGTGACTGAGCACTTTTATGGGTGGTTCATTGTGGCAGGAAAGATACATACGCTGTTTTTGCCGAACCGGTTGATCCTGAGGAGGTCATTAAGTCCTTGTTATTTCTTCTCTATATGTTTGGCAGTCTTGAGCTTGAGTTTTGACTGTTAGAATACATTGTGCAGCTTCCGGATTATCATGATGTCATTGAGCATCCAATGGACTTTGCGACTGTGAGGAAGAAGCTTGCACATGGGACTTATACTATTTTGGAAGACCTTGAAGTGAGTGATCATCAAGTGGCTTTGAGCTGAGTCCAAGGCTACCGTTCTGTTTGAGATACTTGTCTTTGCTTTTTTGATGATTCCACTAGTGCTCTTCTGCTGGTGTTGAGTATGTTAAAGATTTTAGTATTTTGCCTATCTTGCCGGCATCTAATGCTTCAGTGTTCTCATGGTCGTGTCGTTCACTTCAGTACCTAATATTTCGCCTTACCTAGTATGAAAGAGGTCCCAAACCCTCGCACCTTAGCGCCGCAAGCACGCTTTTTCAAACACTGTTTCGACCCAACTGCTGTAGCATCTGCATTACTGATCATTTTAAGTTGCAGGCACTATGCTTTAACATCATTTTTTCCTGAATTTATATTAATGCAAGGGTTAGGTTCTGTCAGTCTGGCTAATTCATTCGTAAAAGCTGATAACTGGCAAATGTAGATTATGCAAGGCAGGGCTCAGGCTGCGGGTGTTTAATTAGCTGCTTTACGCCCCCATGTGGATGTTCAGGCCTTCTAGAAGTAAAGCTTTCAAGTATAGTTGTAGAACGCTTGCTTCTATCTTAAGGCAGCCCGCATTAGAAGAGGCCAATTTGAATCAGTGTGTTAATTGCGTCATTTTAGCCTCACCTTTCTGCTGTATCAAGGTTGTCCAGGTGAATGAATAGCGTCCCTAGTCTGGTAGTCTTAAATGTTCTCATCCACAAAATAAGAATTGGTATTCACTCATTAGTGGTTGGAAATAGGAATGGTTTACGGAGTGTCAATCTTGTTCTTGATGATTGATTTTTGTGTTACTATTAGTTTTTTGAAAGGAGAAATCTTTCATTTGCAATTTGTATGATGTTTACGCAACTAACTATACTTCGCAACTTGCTTCTTGACTGCCAGAGTGATGTTTTCTTAATTTGCTCCAATGCAATGCAATACAATTCACCAGAGACGGTATACCATAAGCAGGTATATATTTCTGGTCTTCATGCTCTCTGATTACTTTCTTTTGCAATTCTCTATGACTATGATCACACCAACATATTCTGGAAAAGGCTCGTGCCATTAAGGAACTTGCTGAAAGGAAGTTTGAGCGCTTACGAAGTCACATTCAACGCTCATCGAAGGAGCCCAAGACTGAAGAAAAAATTCCAAAGGCTGAAGAGAAAATAAAACATACTCCAATAGTCAAAAAGCAAGGGAAGAAACCTATCATCCGTGGCACACAGGAGCCTGTGGGCTCTGACTTCTCCGCAGGTGCCACTCTTGCCACTGCAGATGTCAATACTGCTCCAAATGCTGTTCAAGCTGGCACTTGTGAAAGAACTAGCAATAATGATGGGCATGTTGAGGGAATTTCTCCAGGGGTAGACAACAATGTGGAGAAGGTTGAAGACCTATCAGGTAGCCTTTAGAAAAGTAATATAATATATATCCCGCTTATCATTCTCATCCGCATTGTCATAATCCTTGCAATCATCATTATCACCATCATTTCATATATTACACGGTGAAGCTTACATTTCTTTTGTTTTTCAGGGAAAGGTCACCATTTGAAATTTGGGAGAAAGTCATTTGTGGTTGATGAGAATCGTCGTGCAACTTATGACATATCCAATCAAGCAGCGGACAGATCTGACTCAATATTTTCCACCTTTGAAAGTGAACAGAAGCAGCTGATTCCTGTATGTTCCATAGATGTCTTTCTTCTAGGGCACTTTGAGTTTTCACTAGCATTTTTTTTAATTTTTCATTTTTGATAATTATTTAGGTTGGAATTGTTGGAGAGCACTCTTATGCTCGAAGTTTAGCTCGTTTTGCTGCAACTCTTGGACCAGTTGCATGGAGCATTGCCTCTAAGAGGATTGAACAAGCAATTCCTCCAGGGTCCAAATATGGTCGTGGGTGGGTTGGGGAATATGAGCCTGTTGCTACCTCAGTGTTGGTATTGGGAAGTTGTAATATGAAAGAACAGCCCCCAACAAAGGTGCAGAGTGTTGCTTTATCTGAGAAGAGCAATAATCTTCATACGAATCCACATTCTTTTAGTGAGCATTTGGATTATGGGCCTGGGCCTGGGTCTGATGTTTTGTTTTGCTCCGGAATAAGCAAACCACCTACTCATACCAGTGACAGTAGGCCCCTGGCAGAGGCTAAATCATCTTCTTCATTAGGTTCTGGAGGAAGCACACCACATACACGTAGCTGTGACAATGAGCCTAGATCAGATAGAAAATCATCTTGTTTGTTTGGTTTTGGAAGAGACAAACCACCTCCACCTGACAGTGATAATGGACCTAGATCAGGTGGAAAATCATCTTTATTTGGTTCTGGAGGAAACACACTACTTACACCTCCACATGATAACGGTCCTATGCAAGATTGGAAATTAGATGGGCTTAGACTAGATGGAAAACCATCATCTCTCATTGGCTCTGGAGGAAGCAAATCTTCTACCCAGACTGGTGCTGCCACGCAGCAGCAGCAGTGCACCCCATTAAGGTCTGCTTTAGGGGCAGAAGGTAAGATTGTGAAGAGGCCAGGATCACATTCTCCATCAATGACGAATCAAGACATGGGTGTTTTTAAGCAGAGCCAGGTTTCTTCTGGTCCAGCACCGCTGAAAGAGACAGTTTTGAGGAATAACAGTTTCTTGCAACCTTTGCCTTTTAAGCAGCCATGTTCTCCATCAACAACGAGCCAAGACACGCAGAGACAGGTTTCTTCTGGTTCTGCTCAGCCAACAGAAACAGTTACGAGGACTAATAGTTATCAGCAGCCTTTGCCTTTTAGGCAGCCAGAAACAAATGGAGCAGCTCCTGGTGGTTTACCCAATGGAAAATATATGGACAATCCAGTTGATATTAATCGAATGGCTGGTTCTCCCATTAGTATACTATCCCCACAAGTGGTTGGATCAACGGCACGTGTCTCTCAGAGACCCCATCAAGGTCTAAGTGAACTAGTTCGGGTGATGAGTATGCCAACTGAGAAGGCTAAAAAACAGCAGAACAGATCAAATATATCTTTTGGCCCTTCACCAGTAAGGCCTTCTGTACCTTCACCTACAGGAGCTAGTACCGGCAATGCTGCTGCTGCAAGTGTGTGGATGCCAGTCAGCGCTGTAGGATTTAAACCGGCTTCTGGAAATACCATCATTCGCAAAAGTCAGATTTCTGCTGATTCATCATATAGTGCAAGTCGAGAACTCCATCCTCCCCTTTTACAGCCGCGCTGTGAATTTCCTGCCTCTGATACCATGCATTTCCAGTCTGAGAAGAAGATTCGGCCTTTCCAGGCCTTTGTGCCTCAACCGGATAGAGCTGATAGTGAGGCACAGGCACCCAATAGACCATTGTTTTTTACTCAGCCAGTGACCAATGATTCATCCAGATTTCAGACACATTCCTCCCATTGGAGGGGTCTCAGCCCCCGTACTCAACACAGACAGAAACAAGATACGCTACCTCCAGATTTGAATATTGCTTTCCAGTCGTCTGTTGACTCTCAGCAACCGGACTTGGCTTTGCAGCTTTAAGTTTTAGGTTGGATTTAGCGGAACATAGCAAGACATGGGAAACATCAGTGACTTGTTCTGGTGTGGGGTCCTCAAGTTTCGAATATCATGATTCAGTACCACTGTAGGAAACCACGATGCTGGAATATGATTTATTGTCTTCAAGGTGCTCAAGGTAACGATGGAAAGGAAAACTTGTTCCTGATTCTGAGCAGTGTACGATATATTCATCAAAATTTATTTCTAGGTGTTCTGCAGGAATCTATAGGATTATCAGGTATTTTTTGGACAAGTATTAGACATAATCGAGTTGTCTATATGAAAGAGTATAAAGCAGCTCATGTTTATGGTTCGTAAACGAGGATCACTAACTTGAAGCGAAGATATTTGTTCTATATTGGAATGCTATGAGCTCGTTACGGCTGTTGAATAATTTTCTTGGTCTCAAGAAGGAAATGCTTTTAGCCTTGTTAAGATTGCTAGTTTTTGAATGATGGCGACAAACTGGGATCATTGGGTATCTTAAACTTTGAGTAGCCCCGCAACCTAACTTGGTCCGTTCTCTGTCTGGTGAGGTACAGGTACGAGCTTGCCAATCTCAGCTCTCTATACAGCCTTTGATAATCATACGATGGCGACATATCTCTTATATTAAAGTGGGTGTTGCAGCATGTTGTGTATGCATTTAAGACGATATACTAATGGGCGGCTTGGGGATTTTGTATTTTCAGAGGTAAAAGATAACGGATTTAATTACAACCGGTGAATCATGATTTTGAAAATTCTAAACGTTTTCTGGAGCCTGGTGTTTCTCTGATTGTCAAAGCATGATCAACCACCTTGACTAGGAAGATGTTGAAGAAGCCAAAAGAGGTAGGGATGCTCATTTCGTTCTTGTCTCCAATAAGCTGGACCACCAATTTCTATGAGTTGTTTGGTTTATGCTTCAACAACTAATTTTCAAAATTAATCCTAATTTTAGCAAGTTTATTTTCTAAATCTAGTAAACAACTGGTTGCAAAAACCAACAGACAACGGCTAACAACGGGTACAAAACATACACTGTAGCATATTCCTATTCTGTCTAGGCAAATGTTATTTTATTTATTCTTGGATATGGGATTGGCCGTGAAGTATAGTAGTAGACTGGAATGAATCTGTTGTTAACTGGTATCTGTTGTGGCTATACCAACTTGCTTTGTAACGAACGATGGGACGTGTACTAATCTAGAGAGAGCAATAACACGTACAGAGGAGGCATGTTGCAAGTAATCAATATTAATACAATCAGATCAGTCCCCCTCTAACACTCTGTTCTACTCTCGCAGTTTCTCTCTCTCCTAAGTCTTCTTCTTCCCCATCTCTTCTACCAGCTTCATTTCTGGGTTCAATCTCCAAAACCCTCTTCAATACCTTAGTTCATTTCGGTAAGAATCTGACAAGTTTTGACTGTAAGCGACCACAAACGGGAAACTCTGCACTATGCACATACTGACACTTACATTGGCACTAATAGTCGAACATTATCATGCAGAGAGTTATGTCCATTACCCACCAGTAATCCAGCCATTGAAGACCTCAACTAAATCACCTTGTCGACAATTATGCCACTGAAATGTCTCCTTCTCCTCCATAACACTCTGTCTGTGGATGAAGAAGTATCCTTCATCAGGAAGCACAAATTCAGACCTCTGTTGCGACTTCTCAAGCTCATGCCTCAGTACCTGAATTTTTCATACTGCTTTAAAGCCATCAAATTAATAACAGCAACAAGAAACACAACCACTGTATCAAACTGTAAACTTATTTCGGTCAAAAAAGGCAAAAGAAAAAAAAAAGAAAAAGAAAAAGAATTATTGATGTCAACCTGCACTTTGTCAGAAGGATTAACTTCCACCTTGATTTTCTTCGTCTCGCATCTTGATAAAACGAATACCTGCAATTTATCAGGATCCTCCCTAATGGAAACATCTATCTTAGATCCATCTGTGAGTTCATATTCATGTAGGTGTCTCTGATCCTGCAATTCAATACCTCCGTCAACATGTAGCGCAAGCCTTTCTGTGGGTATTGTTCTCTGTAACATGGACTGCCAAGCTTCATCTGTGAAAAGTATGAAGTGAGGTATTCGTAATTAATCATGGTCCGAGATCGATTGTAAAGACTAACAATAAAAACATATATATCAAATGTGTATACCAATAATGAAGCGTTTCTTTGCAACAGGTAACCAAGTTTCAGGGAATCAAGGATCCAATATTCAAATCCTCAAATCTTCTAAAAATAGAAATTATTCCTACAAAGATGTCAGTAGAAAGATATGCATTCCCCCACCCCTTCCTACAATATATACCTTCAATCCCGTGCATTTTCTCCTTCAACTGTTCAACACGATCATTTGCATCAGCTACTACCACCGATACCAGGCCATTTGAAGTAGGCAACTTAAGCAACAACCGAAGAGTAGTGCTCTTGAAATGCGGGGACCCATTTTCAACGCCGTTGATCATTATGCTGTCAAGTTCTGCCGAATCAATGAGGAGAATGCCAGAGTTATGGAGGATCTTCCCATAATCAAATACATTGTCCTCGTCTCTTAATTCTTCCCCATTGAAGAGTAGGGTCTGGCGTGAAGTCGGTATTCCTCTATATTTTTCTATCTTTTCTTTGATTTCCAACATTGTGTCGAAGTAGCCGATTTCCATTGCGATCAATGTTTCTCCCGTCCTTGTTTCGATAGTTACGTCCATGGTTTCTTTGCTCTTTTTTCTTTTCCCGTCCCCTTCTGTCTTCTGGGAGACCTACTGTTTTCAGTAGATGCTTCTTATGGCTGTCGATTGGCGGTATTGTACCGGCTCCATCGAATTTACTGGGGAAGATAAGGAGGGTAGCGGAAGTGAAGGCCGTTTAATAGCTAGTAAGATAAAACAGTAACTTAAACTTTACAGTATTAATTAACTAACCGCGTACAACGTTAATATTAAAATGATACAAACGTAAATAAATAATGCTACTAATGGCTAAGGTCTAGTAGCGCCTCTCTAATTTACTGTTTATAACGTTGAAGAATGGAGGAATATAAGGAGATAAATACAGAGGATTGGGTGGTGGAAGGTAACTAATTAGTATTAAACATAAGAAGTTTTCTGTAAGTGCTTCTAAATAACTAAGCCCTATTTTCAATAATTATTTTTAGATAAAAATTATTTTAGAAAATTACTTTTTAAAAAGTACTTTATTTATCAAAAGTAAAATATATGTTTGTTTTTATTTTTATTGTATACATGATTAATACTAAAAAACTACTTGCTGTACCTCATTAGTGTTTGGTTTTTATTTTTCTATAAATTTACTTTTTATTTTCTATGTTCAATTTTTATCTTTTTATATCTATATCTTTTAGTAATAATTATTGTATAAATTCTTTAATATTGAACATTAAAAATCAGATGAAATATGAAAAAATTTGTAAAAAAATATACAAGCATAAAGATATTATAAATTACTAAAAATTGTAAAAATAAAAGTTCTAAAATTATTTAAAAAAATTATGAACAATCACTAAACAAATTTTATAAAATTTATTAACATCTAAATTTTAAATAGTAATAATGATCAATGTTTATATTATGGAATGGATATTTTTACATTCAAAATAAACATCATAAAAACAATAGCTTCATGATATGCATGGTAAATATCAACCGCAATCCTATATTGTACAATTTTTATTTCTTTAGCAATTCTATCCTCTATATGTTGTCCAACATCTATATTTCTATTGTTTTCTTCATATATTTCTTTACTACAAAAATCATCAAATAATGAATCATCCATTCCATTCAACTTAATAAAATTATGAATTGTCATTGTTGCAATGATAATGAACAATTATTGTTCCAAACTATAATTTGACATTTGCTTTAAGATGAAAAAAAGTAAGCCTTCAAAATGCCAAAGCAACACTCAATCACATTTCGCACTAAATAGTGTAATTAATTGAATAATTATTCTTTTCCAAGTGAACCACCAACTCTTTAAAAATCGGATAGATAATACCTTGCATCCTTGAATGGAGCAAGATAGCATGATGTATTGAGATAACCTAAATCAACTACATAATATTTACTTACATAAAATATAAGGTCATATTATTCAACTATAATATTTTATACTTAATATATAAATTAATGTTATATTTACCTCCTGGAGGATGATGCCAGTTTTTGTTAGGATCTCGAATATAGAGTTAGAATATCTGAGAATCATGAGCCAATCCATTCCATCCGGCTTCCACAAATGTGAACACCATATCAAAAGAATAAACTACCATCACATTTTGGGGGTACATTCCTTTACTATTATGATAGGGTTCATTCTATGGAACAAATGCATCAATATGCGTCCCATCTATCTCTCTTACACAATCTTTAAAATAAGGCCAAAGTCTCGAATTATTTATGATCTCAGGAAGGACCTCATCAAGGCTTCGATGAGGCCTTATAATTTCATCAACAATATTTGATATAGCAATTAAAACCTTGTTGAAATTTTTATTGATGGTCTCACTAAAGTGCTGAAATCGATCTTACTCAATTCTATTCTTTTCATTATGACCAATTGTATATGCAGAAATTGCCAATTGGTCTTCAACAATCACATGATAAGCATCTCTTAACAAACTCCTTGATCTTAAAAAGCTTGATAACAGAAGAAAATGATCCTTGTTCATTCCAAATAAATTGCAACACATCCTATCATGACCATTTAATATTTGTTGGACAAACTGATGACCTATTTTAAAAGAATCCAAACAAACTTACTTCTTAATAGATGTCTTTCATCTTTTTCACAAACGTCATAATACAAGTAAAAGTAGTAATAGTCTTTTTTTTTCCTTTTTTTGATCATCCATCTATACAAAGTCAAGGCATTACTTATATTATACATACATCCAATTTATATGGAATTAATAAGAATGTATAAAATATAATCTTGTATCCTACTAAAAGATAATTCAAATTATATACAACCAACAACATTTATATTTTTGATTGAAGAACATGAATACTTCAAAGCTAGTTCAAGCAAATATGATATGTATTTGATTACTTGGCCAAACTCTATCAAAGGTAGTCCATTAAGAAATGGATTATATAGCTAAAGAACATAGAGATATAATTACTACACTTTTAAGAATGAACAACTAAAATTAGTAATTTGACATATAATATTACCCATTCTAAAATATTAAGAGTCACAATTTAAGAAAATTACATAAGTTCAACATAAACAAGAGAATTTATAACTTAATATCCCTTATCAATTCTTAGAAGGATCTCGTAAAGCTTTCAACTAAACACTATGTTTTTGGGGAGTCATATACATCCATATGTCTCTGTTATTAAGATCCTTAAAAGTATGAGTAGTGTGGATAAATAATTCATCATAAATTTCATCAACCATGGCATTTCGAATATCTAAGCATTGCTTTATGGTGGGGGTTGTTGAGGATTAAAGTGTTGGAATAGAAGGATCATCGTTACTCTTAAATGTTAATTCACACAATTGTAGCAATTTATTATCAAGCATTTAATTTGCTGACTCATTTCTCTTATGAGAACTATATTGTTAACTCTTAGAACGCTTCTTGTTTTACTTTTCTTTTTTGGTCTATCTCACCATATGAATTACTAAAATCATGACTATCAAGCTCAATGATTTTTTGGGATTTAGAAGGACCCACACTTCTTATCCTTAATTCTTCATCATAATTATCAAAACTCATGTGAATCTCTTGAGATGGAGCCCATATATGTTCTTCGGTTGCATGAGTACCACCAAATATTAACCGAAGCTCATCTAAATGGGCAATTGGCTTGTTGCGAATTTTCTTCCAACTTAGTTTTTGCTAGAATAAAAAATTTAAATGATCACACAATATATATCATAATAAAAAAATGTGAAAATAAATAATATCTATAATTTACCTGAATAAATGTATTCCATCTATCTTCCCCACAAGTGATTGAACCTGTTATTAGATCTCTTGCAAGTCCAGTTTTACTTTCAAGTTTCATCTATGCTAAGCAATCTTTTTTCATTGATGTAAAATGATTTTCCACTTGAAAATTTTAGTATCACACTTTCTCAATCCTAGTCACACCATCAACAATATTGGACCGTCTAATCTTATTGAAACTTTATCTAGGCCTATTACTTTTCTTAACCTCATCAAATGTTTGATGCATTGATTCAGTCCAATGTGTAATATCTAATGAAGATACGATATATCCTATAAATATACTTACATACTATCAATGATGAGAGCTCATTTACAAGATGCAACTATCTTCTAAATAGAGGCATCATTTTCTTATTTGCAAAACATGTATGCCCTTCTTGATATGTATGTGTAAATTAAGGTTATTTACATTTGAGCGAGTGGATGGCTGGTGTTAGGGAGATGAGACCTATGTTAGTTCCTCATTTAAACATACTATCGTTTAAGAACTACATAATTTTTAATTAGCATAGAATACTACCGTTGTCAGATAATAGGAATGGATATGGAAAGAGATTAGAGAATGAAGAAAAACAAACCTGTGTTGTAGATTTAAGTAATTTGGATGCGATAAAACACAGAGAATTTGCAACAAGAATTTTCAAGTAATGTATAAGAATGTGTTTAATCAATAAACACTAAAATATTATCTTTTTTTGTTTGTTTTATACATGTAATAGATATAAAAACCAACCAAATAAAAAAACCATAAGCCAAATATTCCAAGAGGATAAGGCCCCATTGTTAGAAACCAACTCCCAAAAAAAAAGAAGCCAGTGGAAATTTTCAAAAGATCTGCCAATCACAAAATCTTTTTTTGCTTGTTTATTCCAATCAACATGAATGGATTCACAATTGTCATTTTTTTTGGAATGAGGCTTGAAGTAATGGTTGGTTATAATGTATTGAATTTAATGATCTTTGGTTTGACATGATCTGATTCTCACTTTTTACTTCCTCTATTTGGGTGGCTATAGAGTACTAAGTCCAGGTGAAATTGATGACTACCTAGGTGAAGTTGAATAATACTACAATATATGCATGTAAGAAACTTCACAATATTAGTCACATATCTTTGTTGGGTGTAAATATTTTTATTCAATATTTTAATTGTGATAATGTTATTGTAACATCTATTTGAGCGTGTCTGAATTATCTAATGAGAGGCTAAAATTGCATGGTATAACAATACTAAGATGTCTAACTACACCCATATTTTTCTTAATTTGTTGTACTTGTTGTGCAGCATGAGAGATGTATATAGGATTTAGCATGAATACTAAAACAAATTTAGTAAACAAAAAAAAATTGAAAAACATGATTTTTGAAAACACAACTTAAAAAAAAAGCTGGAAAAAAGATATTCCAAATGTACTGACAAAAAAAGAGTAAAAAGATAAGATTAAAAACAAGCGATCTTGGAAACATTTATAAAACTAGACAGTCTTTTGCAAATACCCAAATCTTATAAAAGCAACAGATGGAATTTATCAGGAATATTGAACAAACATTAGCAAATGATAGAAATCAAATAAATAAAATAAAATTAGTATATAAATAATACAATACAAGAACAGAAATCTACAAACGAGAAACATATCTAACATCAAAGAGAAATAGATGTAATATTAAACCAAAACTAGACAATCTTTTGTGAAGACCCAAATCTTTCAAAAGTAACAGATGGAATTTATCAGGAATACTGAGCAACATTAGCAAATGATGGGAAAAAATCAATATCAAAACTATACAATACAAGAACAGAAATCCACAAACAAGAAGCGAATCTAACATCAACGAGAAACAAATGGAATGCTGAACCAAAACTAGACAATATTTTACGAAGACCCAAATCATGAAAAAGCAAACAAATGGAATTTATGATGAATACTGAACAAATATCAACAAATGAAAAAAATCTTAATAAAATAATAACATCAAAACAATATAATACAAGAACAGAAATGTACAAATGAGAAATGGATCTAACATCATCGAGAAACAAATGGAATACTGAATAAAGGCTATAAAATCTTCTGTGAAGACCCAAATCTTTTAAAAGCAATAGATGGAATTTATCAGGAACACTGAACAAATATCAACAAATGACGGAAATAAAAAAATCAATATCAAAACAACATAATACTAGAATAGAGATCCACAAACAAGAAACTGATCTAACATCAATGAGAATCATATGGAATATTGAACTAAAACTACATAATCTTCTATGAAGACCCAAATCTTTCAAAAGCAATAGATGTAATTTATTAGGAATACTGAAAAAAACATTAGAAAATGACGGAAATCAAAAACAAATTAATATCAAAACAATACAATACAAGAATAAAAATCCACAAATGAGAAACGAATCTAACAATGAGAAAATAGATGGAATACTGAATAGATGGAATCATGAGGACGTAACAAACCTAGACTTTGAAGATGAAGGGAAATCAAAGCCCAAAAATTTCTATCTCAAGTTAAAGATTGAGTGAAATGGGAACAAACTTCAAAACCAAGCCTAAATTTCATATTCAATTTTTTAGATACCTAAAGATATAAAATACTTGAAATAGAGTAGTGAGTAGTAAATCAATGGAGAAGGTTGTGGTGACATAACAAATCCTTAGGTAAAGGCGAGTTTAGGAAGAATGAACAAAGGTAGTGATGGAGTTAGGCCATGGAGCAGACATAAAATGGAGTAGTGAAGCAACAATTGTCAAATGAAGCAGCAGAGAGTAAGTGAAATGGGATGAATCAATGGAGAAGTTTGTGGTGATGGAATAATTTCATAGGTAATGGCGAGCTTAGGAGGGACATCAGAGGTAGAGATGGAGGTAGTCTGTGGAGCGTGCATGAAGAGTAGCAAATGTGGAATAGAGGAGCGGACGTAGGTAAAAAGCTTGTTGGTGAAAAGGAGTGGAGTGGATGATTTCTGTAAGAGATTTTTACTAATTGACAAGTAATGTGCTGCTTGACAAAAATTACTTTTAGAAGTAGGTCAAATTTACTTTTAGATTACCACTTTAGACATTAATTATTATCAATTACTTTTTTATTAAATTTTTTAAAAGTAAAACCAAACACTACTAATTAACTTAAAATTATTTCTTATAATTACTTATATAAAAAACTTCTTTCAAAAGTAAAACCAAACAAGCTCTAAATTATTATTCTTATTTTTGTATAGATGAATATCTTATAACAATAAATGCACTTCTTATAGTTACTCATGTATAACAAATGCACTTGTAGCTACTCGTGTACATCTTTTATAAAAAAATAAATCACGTCTATTAAAATATATATGTTAATAGTTTAATGGTGCCCTTATACCAACCATTGTGTTTTAATACTTGAATGGCCAAGTATAATATGCAATTAAGTTACCATTAATTACCAACCATTACTAGTGAATTGGTTCTACAATCTACTATCTTTTCCTTATTTCTTTTATCAAAATAAATAAATAAATAAAAGTAAAAGAAGACATATATCTCTGTCCGTTATACAAAGTAAAAAAAAAAACCCAAAGACTCTTCAATCTCATCTATCGCTAGCCTTCAACCACTAAGAGAACCGTGACCACTACCTAAACTAGTAGACTACCAAAATAGCCAAACACGATCTTGAAACAACACCAATGATAGGAGATAGACAAATCTAAGCACGCAGTAGTAGGGATCGAGTGATGATTTTATACGTTGTAATAAGAAACAAAATATGTATATAACAATTGAATATAGAAGTCATAGGAACACTCAATCAAAATCTGAATACAAAATTGAAATATATTTATAAGCAATTAAATTTGTAAATAAGATTCGATTAATACCTAATATGTAATTGAAATTTGAATTCTTGATGAATCAAACATGTAGGCTTTGATACTAATTGATAGAACTTATCTGAATTGATAGAATCAATATGATAATTAATTAAGAACAATTGATAGAATATATAAGAGGAAGTGTACATGAATCTATATGAAGCCCAATAATCAAATATTATCTAATCCAAAAGTCAATATGAGCGAGTGGTACTTTAGTCTTCTAAATTTAACATGCATTCGTCTTGTCTCTAACAAATGATGGAAATTAGTTAGAATGAAGTGTGAGTGACCTAGGGACCATGACCATACACATACACATATGCTATCTATTGGGTTATCTTAGTTTGGTTCATCAACAACCTTGGATTCTCAATGTCTCTACAAATACGGGCCCACATCCGATTAGATAAATGAAACACAAATTCTTTAGACTTAAGTCGATCACTTTAATATGAGCTTAACTTTTACAACAACCCATAATTAATATAGTTCACATATGAACCCAAAGTTGGATTGTAATCTAACATTTCTGCCTAATGTAAGTACTAGTTTTTTCAAAAATCTCATTCTCTTTGCACATTGCATTACGGTATGCTGGATTAAAGTTGTGAGACTAAATTCTAGGGGTAATTGTAACTAAAAACTTTCTTATGTGTGATAGAAAAATTATTATAAGTTGCAAAATTTTATAATGATACTGTGTGTTTAAGGAACCTTACAATGAATTGGTGTGCGGATGAGGTTTGACAAATCAACCCAAATGAAAAATTTTGAAGATAAAATGACAAAGGCTTGGAGTGCTGAAATTTTCAAATAAAAGAAGCAGAAGAACTACCTTATACTTATAAGAAAATAACCTCACAAAAACCCCCTCCCCCACCCGCCTTTTTTTAATAAACATTTCTCAACACCCTCTACCATGGATGAAACTAATCAACCCAATCCCTCTCAATAAGAAAATCTAAGTCATGGATAGAGGACTCTACTTGCGAGATGTAGATGACTGAAGATGACTCTAAGACCACCAAACTAGTACTCCATGACGAGATATATAGGCATAAGGTTACCGTAGAAGATAACTGACCTAGTTGAAATCCTTGGCTTAAGGGTTTTTATTTCATTTTAATACTCTCAGGACATGTTTCAAGGGTTATTTACTCACAAACCGATGATTTAGAGTTGGGAAACTTGAAATTGAGAAAGATGAATAATGTTTGGATGCCCCCAATGATTTTGGATTCATTGTGGCCTCAAATTAGTTGATAATAGAAGAGAACCAATATATTTTCTTTCCTTGGAGAAGGAGTTTGATTCTGAAACTGGTTGACCACATTATTTGACATAAAAGAATGAGTAGAAAAATTCTCAATTTATGGGGACTTGAAGGCACATATGAGTTAATTAATTTAGGTTTGTTTTTTATTTTTTATTTTTATCAAGATACAAAAGGGGTTTGATTATGACCATATCTAAAAGAGGGGCTATGGATGGTCTCCTAACAATACTTGACTATGGGGTGATGGACATTAGATTTTTTGTGTCACTTATCCTCCATTACTTCCACCACGGCATGGGTGAGGCTACCAAAACTAACCATAGAGAATTGTGGTAATGTGAAAATTTTGAAGGAAATGGGAAATTGCATAGTTAAATTTGTTAAGTTAGATACTCACACTAGTAGTCGAAATTAATTTGATGAAGCTAATACTTCCTAATGTTGAAATTCTATAAATTGAAACCAAGGAAGAAGAAAGATATAAGAAAGGAGGAATTGTGGGAAAGTTTGAACGGGAGAAAGTTACTCACTAAATAACAACAACTTGGATAATATATAAAAACCATAATTTGTGCTTTTATTCCACTACTACTAATTGTTTAAAAGATAATAGTACTCCAATTAACATAATAAACTAAATAAAAAAAACTAGCAACACATCTTCAATAAATAGAAACTCATTCCAACAACTAACCAGATTAGTTATTCCCATCTTATGCTTCTACTTGATGAAAGATTCATACTTTAATGGATTGGTAAGAATGTTAGCTACTTGATCTTTATACTTTTAATACTCTAATTCTATCTACCCCTTGGCAACTTGATCTCTTAGGAAATGAAAGTGTGTGTCATTATGCTTGCTTCAACCATGAATGATGGGATTCTTGGCTTAGTTAATTGCAAAGACATCATCAATAAGCATCTTCATGGGATTTATCTAAGGAACATACATCTACTTCAATAAAATACCTAACCAAATAGCTTAGCAAACACTTGGTGTTGTTGCATCATACTCCACCTCATAGGTTGAAAGTGAAACAATTGGCTGCTTCACAGATGACCATGAGCAATGTATATTCCTAGAATTAAAATACTATCCTAAGGTGCTTTTGTGGTCATCTAAGTCTCCTCCCTAGTTAATGTTAGAGTATCCTACAAGGGCATATTGATTAGTTGAAGCATAAAACAAACCATGATCATGAGTGCCCTTTAGATACCGCAAAAATCTCTTAATAACTTGCGTATGAGATTGTCGAAGAGATTCCATGGACCTTCTCATCAGGCCAACTTCATAAGAGATATAAAGTTTAGTGCATGTTAGGTACCTTAAGCTACCAATCATTTTATTAAAATAAGTTGAGTGAATAGAAGTTCTAATATCACACTTTGATAACTTTATTCCACCTTCCACAGTAGTTCTCACCGGATTGCATCATAACATATGAAACTTCTTTAAGAGATCAAAAACATACTTCTTTGGTAAATAAAAATCTGACCTTCTATTTGTATTACTTCTATCTTGAAATAATATGACATCAAACCAAGGTCTGCCATTTCAAACTCATCCCATCATAGATCTCTTAAAATCTGAAATCATTTTGGGTTTATTACTTATACATACTAAGTAATCAACATAAACACACAAAAATAATATATCACTAGAATTATTAACTTTAACATATAAGGAGTGCTCAAAGGGTCATTTCTTGAAACCTATTTTGCTAAAGAAAGAATTAATACACTTGTTCCATGCTCTTGGTGATTATTTCAAGCTGTATAAAGCTTTTCTTAGCCCATAAAATTTATCGTCTTTTCCCTTCTTGATAAATCTTAGATCTTGCTTAAGAAAAATCTCTTTTTCCAATGGACCATAGAGGAATTCTAACTTCACATTTATTTGATGCACCCTTCTATCAATTTTGAGTAGCTAAATCAATAATTAATCTTATAGTTTTCATTAGAGAAATAGGAGAGAATACCTCTTGGTTGTCATGACTTGGTCAATGCTCATATACTTTCACCACTAATATTTCCTTATACTTCTCTATATCTTTGTCTGATTTATATATATATATTGAAAACCCACTTCACATCGATAGCTTTATGACCTTGTGGAATATTAGTAAGATCCCATGTTTTATTTCTTTCTATTAAATTTATTTCTTCATTCATGGCATTTACCCACTTAGAATCTTGATCCACTTCTTCAAAAATCATTGGTCCACAGTCTGCAAACATTACAAAATGTACAAATTCTCCATCATCATCATTATTGGTAGTATATGAAATTAACTAAAAACCATGTAAGGTAATCTGTAGCTGTTGGTGTCTTCTTTGTCTTTCTAATTCTCACCGAGTAGATATTTCTTAAATAGATGTTAGCGATGCCTCTTGATTTCTAATAGGAGCTAAACCTTCTATATCTTCTTCATATTCATAAATAAGAGGTCTCATGGAATCATCCTATAATTTTGAATCCCATTTTCAAACCTCCCTTTCAATAAACTTCATATCCTTGCTTATGATCACCCCTTTTCATCTCTAGATTATACATCTTGTAGCCACTTGAATTGTAGCCAACAAATATGGTTTTCACTCCTCAATCATCAATTTTTTTCCTTGTTTGTGATGGAACATGGGAATATGCTACTTAATAAAACAACCTTAGGTGTTTCCCATTTAGCTTGTAGCCATTCTATGCTTTTATAGCATTAATGTCTAGAACACTCGTTGTTGGAAACCTATTTAATAAATAAATAGAACATGATATAGCTTCTGCCTAAAAGGAATTAGGCATATCTTTATCCTTTAACATACTCTTTGTCATATTCATTATCGTTGTATTCTTTCACTTAGCAACACTATTATGCTGTAGAGAGTAAGGGAAGGTGAATTCCTGCTTGGTTCCCTACTCTTCACAAACCTTGTTAAACTTATTAAGTACATATTCACCCCTATCAGTTTGTAATGCTTTAATATGATAACCACTTTCCTTTTCAACATAAGCCTTGAATTTCTTAAAACAATAAAAATATCATCTTTCGTTTGCAAAAAATAAACTAAGATTTTTGTGTTATAATCATCAATAAAGGAAAGAAAATACCTATTATTTCCAATTGATGGTACATTTATCGGGCCACATATATCAGAGTGAACAAGCACAAGTTTACACATTGGTTTTCTCTAGTAAAGGGTGGCCCACTTTGCTTTCCAAGAGTGTAGTCCTCACACAACTGATTAGGATGTTGAGTGCTTGATAGACCAATCACTATATTTTTTTGAGCAAGCAAATTTAGTCTACAAAAATTTAAATGCCCAAAAGGAAGATGTCATAGCTAAGATTCATCCTTTATAACAACATTCAGACATGCATATCCACTACTAGGAATATCAACTCAAAACATTTTGTTCGTGATTAGAGTAGACTTAAAGAATGAGTGTAACTCTTTTGCTAATGATAGAGAGTTATCGGTTTCTAATACTCATGTCATATGCCTTTTCTAGTAGCTGGCTAACACTAAGCAGGTTACTTTTCATGGTTGGCACATAAAATAAATCTAAAATGTATTTATGATCTCCATTCTTAAGTTTAATGAGGACTTTACCTTTCCCCATCATTGGAGTTATATTGTCATTAATAAATTTTACCTTATTTTCACTAATTCATCAAGATTAGTAAACAGTTCCCTCTTACTACACATATGGTCAGTACATTCGGTGTAAATAGACCAAGTGTGGTAGTTCAATGCTTCATTGGCTATGCCAACCATTAGAAGGGCATAACGCTCCTCATCATTTTCTTATACACATTAAGCCCTTTGATCTCCTTCTTTTTATCTGCACTCATTTGCATAATGACCAAGCCTATGACATGAGTAGAATTCAACATTAGACTTGTCATACCTCTCTTTACCACATCCTCAACCTCTACCTCTGCACTTCTAGTTGTGCTGATGGTGGTTATCTCTATCTTTGCTGTTATATCCTTGATAGTTACCTCGACATCCACAACCATATCCTTTTCCATAAGAACCACCTTGTCTCAGTTTGTTATCATTGCTCCGTTATGCTTTAATGGAAACCTGACTTTGAAATACTTGCTCAATTATCCTTTCATTCTGCTTCTTATTCATACAGTGCTCAAGTGCAAGGAAGAAACTTGATAGTTCATCACTTGTATTATAAGATTGATTATGAACTTTTTTTTATTGATATCACTACATGCTCAAATATGGGAATCAATATTCTCTAAATTTTTCAACCTTTAATTGTTATGAAATTTCCTCCCTATAAGTCTTGATTTGATCTACTAAAGCAATAAGTTAACTTATATAGTGTGAAATACTTTCATATGCTTCAATTTGTAACAATTCATGTCTTAAGGTTTTGAGTCTCACCTTCTTAAATTTATTTGCACCTTTGAAAAATGTTATCAAAATATTCCATGCTTGCTTTAATGTTTTTGCAACCTCAATCTTCTTAAACACCTCATCATTCACTCCTTAATGAATGAATTATAGTGCTTTCTTGTCTTTCTTCTTTTTGATTATAATGAGCATTTTGTTATGCATGTAGCAATTTTTGAAACTTCATTCTCCACCACACTTATCATGTCATGGTAGTTAAAAAGCACTCTCATCTAAACACTCAATCGACTGTAATTTTTCCCAATCAAAACAGGAACATAAAATCTAGGTTGGGTTGTTCTACCACTGTCAAAATTCTATAAATTGAAACTAAGGAAGAAGAAAGATACAAGAAAGGAGGAATTATGGGGAAGTCTAAAAAGAGACTTCTATCATGTAACGAGAGAAGATTGCACACTAAATAACAACACATTGGTTAATATATAATAACCACTACTCCTACCTTTATGCCAGTACTACTAAATACTTAACATGATAAGACTCTAATTGATTGACTAAATTGAATAAAAAAAACTAGTAACATATCTAAAATATATAAAAATAAATTTCAACAACTAACTAGCTGAGAATTAGGATTACACATCAACACGTAAGTTCTACCTTGAATCTATTCTTTGTAATGTCAAGTATGAGTACATACATATGATTTATTTCTAGTGTGGAATGTTTGGCCACCTCTATGAAGCTTATTCAGATTCACCTAAAGTAGTGGCTAGGAAAGAGGATGAAATTAGGATAATAGAGAATATGGAAATAGGTAATTTGATGAAAGTAAATTTTGTGCCATAGTAGCAAGCATTTGATCCTTGGATGCTTGTCACTAGAAAAGGCTGTAAAAAGCAATTAGGAGAGCCAAAGAGCAACAAGTTCCATAGAATATTTCAGACACAAGAAGTTTGTGTCCTAAAAAGATGTAAGAACAAAGGATTTAATTAGGCCCCTCAAAATTTGTCTCTTTATGATTTGGAGGAGGATTATATTCCAGTAAAAGACAAGGAGATAATTGAAAGCAAAATATTAGGGAACCAACTTACACCTTCCCAAACTCATGCTTTTTGCATGAATCTAGGGATGGAGTCCATGTAAACCCTAGTACGAAACAACCAAATTGGGTAGAGCAAACTGGTTCAAAGCTAATTAAAAAGCCAATATTCATAAATTCAATCTAGTTTAGCTAGAAGATTATGGAAGAGCTTAAAATTCATAAAGGCAAAGGGAGGAATGACAAACAGACAAACATGCTTTCACTAAGGCTAATTGCTAGCAAGGTAGATCTATAGAAGGGGTTAGGGGGAGTAGGTAAGGTCTAAATACTGTGGTCCAATGATCATTGCCCATGTTGATGAACATTTAGAATCTTGGTGGCTCTAACTATGGCCATGGAATTAATGCTAGTGTGTTTGGCAAAGAAATTGATAGAGGCCTTGATCAGACTCATAATTCTCATTGATATGTTTTTATTACACATCTAGTAGTATAACTAGCCCGTGTGTGCTTTTATGGAATTTCAATGAAGCAAGCAACTCCTTCTTCCGTTATCATTTCTTTGATATAGTTAAGCAAAGTAGAGACAAAGATTAGTAGAGATAAAATTGACAAAGTTATTAAACACTTAAGCTTTTGTTGTAATGTGAGGGTTGAAGCCTTGGGTTTTAGGGGTGGTAGTTGGTTTCTTTAGAAGAAACTTGAGTCCAAGGTAGAGGTCCTAGGTGCCTCCAGCTAACTTATTCATACTTGTGTTGCAGAGAGAGACTCCATTAAATTTATATTTACTAAGGTGTATGGCTTGCTCATTCTAGCATTTTGAGATGAGTTATGGGATATTCTAAATTTAGATTGTCTATCGTGGCTAGTTGGCAGTGATTTTAATGATGTTTGCAATTTGTTTGAGAGAAGTAGGGGAAGTTTTACATAATAAAATAGATGACTTATTTAGATATAGACTCTCTTAATATTCTTTGGTTGATTTGGGTTTTCATGGGCCATGTTTCATTTGGCATGGCTCAATAGGTGGGCATATAGTCAATTTAAGGATTGATAGATTTGTGGCTAATGAGGAATGATGTGTGGCTTTCCTTTCCACTAGATTGTTTCATTTGGAGTGGTTATATTTATACCATCATCCTATCCTATTAAGACTTCATGATAGGTAACTCTCATTACCCTAGGATTTTAGCTTTAAGTTAGAGTTAGCTTGTCTTTCAGATTCATGATTCTTGGAGTAGGTAGGACATAGCTGATCCCATGTGCTAAATATTTGTGATTTGATCTCTCATTGTTTTCTTCATCTCATAGATTAGAGTATATCATCCTTTAGAGATGTTTTTAAATGGAAAAGAAGACTATGGGCTAAGTTTTTGGGGGTTCATAAGCTACTAAAAGGAAAACCAACCATAACACCTCTTAAAACTATAGGTTAGGCTCTCTAAGAAATTGAATGAGGCACTTCTTAACGAATAGTTGTTATGGTTTCAAAAGGCTCATGTTGAAGTTACCATCCTCATGGATAAGAACACTAGAGTTTTCCACTTCACAACAAATAGTCAAAGAAAAAAGGCTTGGGTGTTATGTTTGAAGGGTGATAATGAATAATGGATAAAGGACACCACTCAACTGAAGTTAATGGCTTGGAATTTCTTTATAAAGGTTTTCACCTCAGAGCATCAAGTGGATTTCTTAGTAGAGATCTTATGCCTTTCTCTAGCCATTAAATGTAAAAAAAAGAGAGTAATTAAGCTCTTTCAAGAGTCTAGGACCTGATGGGCCTGGCTCATTTCTTACCAAAAATGTTGGGCAATTTTAGGAAAAGATGTACATAAGCTAGTTGTTGGAGCACTCTAAGATGGTGTTTTCCCCACAAATTTAAAATCAACTTACCTATCATTGATTCCTAAAGCAGGCTCGTTAAATACCTTTTGTGATTTTAGGCATATAGGCATATGTATTATTTTTTATAAGATAATTACTAAAGTGTTGACTGATAGACTCAAACCTATCTCTCATCGCTTAATAGGAAAGGAACAATGTAGTTTTCTTGTAGGGAGAAAATCACAAGATCTTATTATAGTTTCATTTGAAGCACTACATACAATGAAACAGATTTAGGAAAATCAAGGGTATATAGCCATCAAGATCGATCTAGACAAGACTTATGATCGCCTCTCTTGGAAATTTGTGGAAGAGAAACTTTGAAATGTTGATATTCCCCTGAACTGATTATAAATTGTATTTCCGCACTAAGCATGTGTGTGATTTGGAATGGGAGCTTAGTGATGCATTTTCATCATTCTCAAGGGATCCGTCAAGGTGATTTGATATCACCTTATATATTCCTATTTGCATCGAGAGGCTTTCTTATATCATCCACATTGTAATAAACGGTAAGTGATGGAGATATTTACCCATGGATCGAGGGGTTCGGTACACAAATGTCCCAACTCCTTTTCGCTAATGACTTCTCATTTTTTAGTATGGCTAGTACATCCTAGATTTGTATGGTCTTAAACTACATCGATTTGTTTGAGGCAACCTCTGAGCATGCAATAAAACCAACCAAATCCACTATGATTTTCCCATGAATGTTCCTTGCCATCTATTTAATGAGATAACGAAATTTTTTAGCATTTGGGTGGTGCACACTCTTAAACATTACCTAGAGTGTTATTAATTGTTGGTCTGTAAAATAAGTTTGTTCCCATCTATTGTGGACAGAGCCTATAAACTATTGTTTTCTTAACATCCACACTTGATTTGCCGGGAAGGGTGAATTTAGTAAAATCAATTATGGGTACCATCCCACTCTACACCATGTAATGAATGTAATTAGACATTAATGTGGAGATCAATAAGCTAAATAGGGGATCTATTTGGGGTTCTACAACACGACAAAGGAAGCTCCACCTTGTGCATTGGGACGATATCATAAAGAGCAAAAAAAGAGTTGGCTTAGGGCTATGCTCTATGGAATTGATGAATTAAGCCATGTTGATGAAGGTCACTTGGGAACTCATTACTAGTAGCGACTCTCTTTGGGTGAAGGTAATCAAAGACAAGTATGCTAAAGGAAAATGTTTGTTTTCTATCAACTTCAAGGATAATTCCTCAAGTTTGTTGAAAAGTGTCACCCGTGCACTTCAGTTGCTAAAGTTGGGAATACATAAGCTTGTTTGCTTTGACAAATAAACAAATTTATGAAGGAACTGACACTATAAGATATATAGTTAAATATGAAAATTTTATTTACCCTGTTAGATAAAAATATTACCCTGTTAGCCTATTAGGGGAGAATTACCCTAAGATTACCTTATATTTGTGCTTCATTAGGGTTATAAGGGTAAAATTATGGATTGTCCTATTTATTTACATTCTAATCGTGCAATTATAATTACCCTATTTGATTTTTATTAATGAGGGAAATATCATCACCCTATTTGATTTGAAGTTACTAGGGCAATTTTTATACCATTTTCCTATTTAACTTGCCTATTCAAACACAATTATTTCCCTATTTAACCAACGTATTAGGGTGAAAATATCGCTCTATTTGAATTTAACCAATAAGGGCAATTTTTATGTCATTGCTCTGTTCGACCCACCTATTAGAGCAAAAATATTATTATATTTGATTCCTTAAATATTTATGATAATTTTTGTGCATATAAACTAGAGTAATAAAGTATCACATAATCAATTATGCATAAAAAAGAAGATTAGTCATTGAATATTAAAAAAAACAAGTTTTTTACATTAACCAACCATGCATATATATCGAAGGTTTTCATGTAGCAATATCTAACCAATTAAGATCAACTTGCAAATGTTGCTTATGGAATTATAATAGGATAAAATAATTTGGAAAGTTCCTTATTTATGATAGTAGTTTGATATCTTAAAAAGAAAACGACGTACAAATAATCCACATCGATCTATCAAAGCATGCACAATACTATAACAACTTCATGAGTTTCAACTATCACTTCACCATAACCCTTCCTTTTCACATAAGCATTGTCCTATTACAAAAGAACCAATAATAGTAGTTATTGACATAATATTAAAATATTATTGCCCTGCCTATGAAAGAAAATGGCAAATAGTTGCTGAAATAATATTATAATAGTAGTTGATCAATCACTCAAGCACAAACTTAAAATGATCATTTGGATAATGTCTCCATAATGTGGATATAAACATGTAAGTTCATCAGCTAAGCCTAATGGGTTTATGTCTAAACTTCTAAAACCTGATAAATATAATTCCAATTTGGGTAGTAATATGGGGTTTTTTAATTGCAACGAATAGTTTCTTCTGGTCCAAATACTTCAATGTTGATATGGTGTATTAAAGTGAAAGGGCATGATTCTGCTACTATCTTCAGCCTCTTGTAGACATTATTAGTGGTGATTTTCGGATACCTCATGCTCAATGAGAGAAAATACATGGGAAGGTAAAACCCCCCTTAGCACAGTCTGTGCTAGGGAATTTTGTATTCGGAGGTCATTCACTGCATCATAACAGATGGAGAAAAGGCCAGAAAAAAAAAACCGTGAGAATCAGAATTCATTCCTATAGTATGAATACAGAAGAATCAAAATGATTATCACATTGAGACAATAGTAATTGAAGGGTTCGTTAAAGATCACTGACATTTATAACTCAAAAGATCAGAATAACAGTGGATTTATGCTAAATACCTTGTTTGAAGTCATAGAAGAAGAAGAAGACCGGGGGGGGGAGCAGTTCAACAAAAAATGTTTTATTCTATCAAAGGGGTAGATGCAAATCAAAACTAGCAAGTAACCTTACTGATTGTTTTCTAACCAGGGGCGGCAGGGGGCATTGATGCGGTGCCATCGCATAGGGCAACCGATTCATGTGGGCATCGGATTTCTAAAATATATTTAATTTAGGTTTGTAACGGAGACACTATAGATCAATAATAAAAAGTAGTCACGGCGCAGCACCTTGTGTAAGACTGCAAGCATTTGCTCCTGTTATGCGTTTGTTCATCTTTGACGTGCCCAATAAAAAACGGAAGGAAAAAAGGAAAGGAAAACCAAACGAGAACTTTCATAACGAGTTACAAAAACCAACCTTGAATGAATCCACCGTTCCTATAGGTTGAATTATACTCATAAGAAGCCCTCTGCTATGAAGGTCACCATTATTTATAGGAACAAGTACCTACCATCAAAGAAGGCAAAATACGTGAGACGAGACACAGGAAGCATATAAATTGACACGCGATTAGTTGGGGCCGAGAATATGTATCAGTTCGAAATGCGGAGAAGCCGTCATCGGCAAATAGTAGCATGCCAATTGAAGGGGCGGTGGACGATGGAGAGAGCAGAGCAGCGCCAATTGACGACAACAATCGATGCCATCCCCGGCGAAGAACAAAGAAGAAAATATGGTGAGATGAATAGGAGAAGGGGCAAAGATTGACGGAGATGGAAGTCCAAAGGCATAAGGAGCCGAAGGAAATAAAGGGGGTAACAGAGGGTTTGGAGTTTTTATTTAAATTTGATATTTAAATAAGTGTGTAAAAATGTATGGCAGTACTAAGTGTTAAATAATTAATTTTTAAATTTTTTTTTTATTCATACCCCATAAACAAATAGGGGATTAAATGAGGAGTTTTTTTTTTCATTATCCATTAGATCAGAATTATTTTTTTATTTACCATTATATAATTTTCTTTATAAGGGGATTTATATTTTTTCATATATTAGTTAACATTAAATTGGAGAATTTAATTTATTTTCCTTTTAAACAAGATCAAACGAGGATTTTTTTTATTGTCCCATTAGTTAGGATTGAATAGGAAGACTATTTCTATTGCCCTATTTATTAACATTAAATAAGGGGGGATTTTTAATACCCTATAAGGTTATATTTATTAGGACAATTTATGATTGTTCCATTTGATATCGTAATATAACCCTATTAGATTGAATATCTTTTAGTGTGGTGGGTTGGTAGTGGCCCCCCTTTAGAGGAATGAGGATGTTCAAGGAAAAATTTCATAGGAGGAACTTCAATGGTCGGTCGATTAGGTTGTCAATTAAAGCGGTAACCATTAGTCATTTATGGAGGGACTGGGGTCGGCGGATAGTCATTTCAGAAGCAAATTAGCATATGAACTTATTGGGGCTGATCATACTTCCCCATCGATCGCCTCGATGGAACTTGTTATGGACATTGCCTACTTGACAACGTATTAGATTGTTCATGAGGTTTGTTAGCCACAAAAATTTTCCGATCAAAGAGTTAATAAGCAGCGAAGGAGGTTTGAGGAGTACGGAACATGTGATATTTGCCATGAATTTGAGGAGAGTACCTTACACGTCCTATGAGATTGCTCGGTGATGAAGGAAATCTGGTGTCTTTTAGTGCTAGTGGAATTGGAGGATGAATTTTCTCCTGTTCCCCAACTGTCTGGCTGTGGGCTAAGCATAGTTTTGTGTCGGGATACAACAAAAAAAGTGAGTTTGGACAACGATTTTTATGATATATAGGGCGACAAAACAGATTTTGTTGTCCTTTTTTTTCAGGGCAATAAATTTTTATAATCGTTGCCCTTCTTTTCTTTAGGGTAATAAATTTTTATAATCGTTGTCCTTTGTTATAGTGGAAAAATCTTTGGGTAATGATATTATTTTTTGTTACATATAATGTAGTTTGTGCCACGATTTTATTTTTTTGTTGCCTATACTTTACTTTTGGGCTATGATTTAATTTTTTTGTTACCCATAATTCAGTGTTGGACAATAATATTATTTTTTTGTTGCCCATACTTTAGCAAATGGTTGCTGAAAATTTTAAATTCGGCACTTTAGGGTGTATTTAATATGGGAAGTGCACTCATTTATATGTTCAAATGAAAACTTAAAATTTCAAGACTATGTTGAAATGTGTGTTTCTTCAAATTATATATGTTATTTTTTTTGTTAAACAAAGGGCGCGAAGCGCCTTGTAGGGGTCCACGGGTAGCGCCCCCGAAACCTAAACGAAAAATCAATTTCTGATAAGTAAGAAATCTTGTTGGTTATGATAATAAAGGCAACGAAATTAATCTCGTTGCACAAAAATAAGTTTGGGTAACGATTATATATTTTGTCGCCCATGGTACTCTTTTCCCTAGCACCCAAAATTTTTACCCCTACCGCTAGACTTCTGATTTCGCTCAAAATTATACACAAACAACACAGAAGAAAAACTTCCCTCTTTATTTCGTGAAACCCTAACCCTTATTTTCGCCCAACTCTGTTCTGCAACTTCTGGTGGTCTGGATAAATCCTAATTTCCATCTTCATCATCTTCATTTCGTTTCATCTACTAATCTTCTACCATTTCTCCAACTTTATTAAAAAAAGTAGAAAATTCCCTAAATTTTCTTCTCTGGTTTGATAATTTTGCAGGTGCGGGATTATTGAATAATATTAATCTTCCTCTTTGATTTTTTGGGTAGCAAATAGTGGTAAGTCTTATTTTTTGGGCTTATTGAACAGTATTAATCTTCATCCAGATGAGAGAGACCCCGGGGGCAGTAGATTTTGTTTGTGACTTGTTGGCGGCCGTGGTACTGGCACAATAGAAGATGACAGTTTGCTGACAGACTTTGTCCACGACACGTGGTCAGTTGGATTCATAGCTTCACTGAGAGCGAGATTGACGCATGACAGACCCTTGTAGGCATTCAGAACCCTTTTGAGGACAAGATCGTGTACTGTGTTAGGATGGACAACACCACCTCATGGCCAAGTAAAAATCAACGAGGATGGTATGAGTAAAATGGAACTTGGGAGATGCAGTAGCGGGAGGAGTTACTCAAATATCACCTAGGAGGGTGGATGTGAGGGTTCTCAGTGAACCTTGGCTCGGGTAAAATTTTGGAAGCTGAACTTTGGGGTGACCTTTATGTCGTTAATTTGGTTATCCGTGTGTCTCGAAACATCACCCTCTTTGGCCAATTATCCAGGCTCGTTCAGCATTGTGGGGGCAAATTTGAATGGTGCGGTATTAGGCATGATTGTAGAGAGAGCAAAGCAGTTGCAGAAAGATTGGCGCATCTCGATCGAACATAAGGAAGCCTATGGTGTGTGTTTCATGGAATCCCCACCTCAAGAGCTAAGAGATATAGTGCTCCTTGATCTGGTAGGAGGTTGCTTCTACAGGGACATTTATTTATAATATCTTTTTCTCAGTGCTACATCTGTTGGATTATCCCAATTCCCTTGTAAGCAAAACAAAAAAAAGAACAGATAAAAATTTGTGGCATTAATCGAAAGTGAAAGAGGATAATCCCTTGATTAATCTTCTCAGCATACTTAGCTTATATACAAGAGTGTATAACCTGAAGTTAAGCAAAGAATCAGGAACGACTAAGCTATAATGAGGGAACTAATTAGCTATGATTAGGGGGACTAAATATTTGCCTAACAAATATAACCATATACAAAGATAATATTCCCATATATTCTAACACACCCCCGCAGTCGTAGCGGGAGGTGGCTGAACGCTGAGACTGTCCCTGAAATCTTCAAACAGAACCAACGGAAGACCCTTGGTAAAAATATCTGCAATTTGATGACGTGAAGGAATATGGAGGACACGAACTTGTCCTCGAGCAACTTGTTCTCGAACAAAGTGTATATCCATCTCAATGTACTTAGTGCATTGATGTTGAACAGGATTGCCAGCAAGATATATCTCACTAACATTATCACAATATCCAAGGTGGCCTTCTGAATAGGACAATGAAGTTCTAATAATAGGTTTCGCAACCAACACGATTCAGAAACGACATTGGCAACCCCTCGATATTCCGCTTCAGCACTGGAACGTGACAATGTAGGCTGTCACTTAGCAGACCACGAGAGCAAGTTGTCCCCAAGAAACATGCAATAGCCGGTCGTAGAGCGTCTGGTATCTGTACAACCTCCCCAATCGGCATCGGAATAGAAATGAGAGTAGAGGTAGATGAGGATACAAGTGGAGACCATGATCAAGAGTACCCTGTATGTAGCGCATAATGCGCTTGAGAGCATGCATATGTTCTACTTTCGGATCATGCATGAATAAGCAGACTTGTTGCACTGCATAAGTAATATCAGGTCTCGTGAAGGTGAGATACTGAAGAGCCCCTGCAAGGCGTCTATAAAGAGACAGATCCTCATATGGGGTGCTGGAAGTAGTACCAAGCTTCGGTTTGTGTCAACCGGAGTGAGAGGGAGAGGGCTTACAAGAAGACATGCCTGCGCTCTATAATCTCTGCTGCATATTCTTCTGAGACAGAAATAGACCCCCAGCATGACGAGTGATGAGTTCATATTTTGACACATTTTATACCTTATAATCTTAGTTTTGGGTAGTTTATTTAGCTAATATAAGGGAATAATTATTGTTTTATGCTTAAGTGGTAAAAAATTGCATAAATTTTATTATTTGAGCTAAAATGATATAAATTAAGTAAAATTACAGTAAAATATTATTATTAATATTTATTGACTTTTATTTTGCAAGTTTTATTTTTAAATAAAAGAAAAGTAAAAAAAAAGATTTGGACCTTTGGACCAACGGCCGAAGGCCGAAGGCCCAAGGACATGGAACGAAGCAGCATCGTCAAACCAAACGAGGCCGCACGGGACGAAAAAAAAAACTGAGGGTTGACGTGGCGGAGAAGTCAGCCGCACAAATCAAAAATAAATAGAGACAGTGTGCGGTCGAGAGAAAGAGGAGAGGGGCGCGGCAAAAGCAGAGCCTTCCGAGGCTCTGTGGGACGACAGAGAGAGCCTCAACAGGCTCGGCAAAAAGGAGAGAGCGAGAGACGAGAGCCTTTACGGCTCGGGCTAACCGCGGACGACGACGGAAGCTTCGGCGCACGGAATTCGAGGCGTGCAGCACAGCAGTACGTCGTTCAGTGTCAGCCGCGGCGAGAAAGAAGAAAAAGAAAAATAATTTGGCACGGAAATAAGGCAAAGAAGGAAGAAATAAGGAGAAATTAATACCGGTAGAATTTATTTCAGATAAAATAATTTTTATCTGAATAAATTCTTGATCTTTAATTCAAAATTAATTCTGGTTATTTATTTCTCTTATTTTTAATTTATATTTTAGATATTTATATTTCTGTGTAATTAATTCTTTAATTATGAGTGGCTGATTATTTATTGTTAGGGAATAATTTGAAACCCTGGATTATGATCTGAATTATAATTTTATTTTCTTTGTTTCGTGAGATTGTTTTTGACTCTATATTAATTGCTATCGTTTATATGTATAATTCTGTCAAGTATAGTTTATTTGGTGCATGCTTGTTCTGGTACCTCATAAGTGACAATATGTAGGATTAATTGCTTGCTAGGTGGCCATCTAAATATACTAGAATTTATATGTATAAATTGCAGCTAGGTTAGATAACAATTCACCTAATCGTTTTGTGATTCTAACCGAAGTGGTAAAACGTTTCGATACGTGTGGGTGAAGAAAGGAAATACAGCTAGACATGCTTTTTGTACTAGTTTGGGTACTTAGATTGACAGCCTTCCACTTACACTTAATGCATTAAATCTAGTTAAATATAGGAGCCGCTTGTTGCTGCTATACTGCTAGTATTTAATAGGGTTAATATTGGCGCTTTGTCGTGTTAATTTAATTAAGGGAAGTAATATAAGGTGTATAGACCTGCTTTTGGTGTGCAACTTGGTCGATCTCTTTCTCACGATTAAAAAATTGACTTAGAAATAAATATTATATTTTCAACCTAATCTAGTGGTGGATTTTTATTTCCCTAACATATTTCTCATATCTGCGGTTTCCATTATTTCCATTATTTTCGTTATTAGTTTACTTTTTCTATTTAATCCTTTTATTATTTTATCATTATTTTTATAAACCCCCATTAGTATTTTTCTTATTTATTTATTTGAGGTTATTTAGTGTTTTTATTTTATTTATAGTTTAAGCTAGTTAATTAGAGGTGAGCCCTCTCAATCCCGGCTAGAACGATACCCTTATTTACCAGTGCTACAATTGACAACAAGAGGGTTTAAATTGCGTGCGGCTACGGTCGCACCAACGAGTCACAGCTATACCTAGGAAGTAGCTCAAAGGCCCCAAGTCCTTCATAGCCAATTCTGAGCTAAGAAGAGTAATAATAGGCTGGCGAAGCTCGTCTGAGGAAGCAGTCAATATAATGTCATCCACATACAACAAAATATAAGCCATAGTGGTACCTCGTCGATAGATGAAGAGTGAATGATCAGATGAATTGTGAGCAAACCCGAGGCGATGTACATAGTCAGTAAATCTTTTATACCAAGCTTGCGGGGCCTGTTTAAGCCATATAGTGATTTCTTCAATAGACATACATGGTTAGGACGATCCGGGTCCCTAAATCCATAAGCTTATGCATGTATACAGTCTCGTTGAGGTCCCCATGTAAGAACGCATTTTTGACGTCCAGTTGATGAATAGGCCATTCTTTAGATAGAGCTAAACTGAGAACCGTGCGGATAGTGGCCGGTTTGACCACCGGGCTAAAAGTCTCACCACAATCAATGCCCACCTGTTGAGTTTTGTCGTCACCTACAAGACGGGCCTTATGCCGCTCCAAAGAACCATCAGAATTTTCTTTATGAGCAAAAATCCACATTGACCTTATTACATTAACATTCGGAGGACGGGGCACCAACTCACGTCTTATTTTTAATAAGAGCATCATATTCATCATCCATAGCCTTTTTCCAATTCGGGTCACGAAGGGCAGACACTGGGTTATGGGGCAGCGGAGATATATGAACCAGAGTGTGGAGATTAAATGTTTTCTTGGGTTTAAAAATCCCGTGCTGGCTGCGAGTAACAGGTCTAGGTGGTGGGCTAGTAGAGATGTTATGAGTTGGGGTGAGCGGAGGAGGAGGTGAAGAGAAGGGCTCGAGTCTGAGCCTGAGGGCGAGGGTGGATTGAGGAGAGTGGGCGGATCGGGAGCCTGTTTATGAGAGGAAGCATTGGACATTAATTGGTGGATTATATAAGGAGATGGGTCATTAGCAAAAACATCATACGAGTGAAGAGAAGGGGTATGAAGTCTAGCAAAAGGAAATTGGGCTTCATCAAAGAGAACATGGCGACTTATAATGATTTTTCATGAGAATAAATCATAGCATTTGTAACCACGATGATGAGATGGGTAACCCAAAAATACACATGGGGTAGAACGAGGTTGGAGTTTGGTGATGGTAGGAGAAGGAAAAAGGGGATAGCATAAAACACCCAAAAACCGGAGATGTGAATAAGTGAGATCCTTTTGGTATAGGATGCGGAGAGGAGAGTGATGGTCCAATAGCTTATTAGGAAGAATGTTAAGGAGGTAGGTAGCCATTTGCAAAGCATGGTGCCAAAATGAAGGGGGAAGGGAGGCGTGAGCAAGAATGGTGCGAAGAATGTTGTTAATAGTACGGATTTTTCACTCGGCTTTCCCATTTTGTGGAGATGTATGAGGGCAAGAGAAACGAAAGGATATACCATTAACTTGACAAAAGTCCCACAAAGGCCCATTCTTAAACTCGGTGCCGTTATCACATTGTATAGTTTTGATGTCCCGTTCAAATTGAGTGCGGATGAAAGTTCAAAAGTTAATAATGGTAGTCGAAGTGTGAGATTTATGGGACAAAGGGAATGCCCATAGAAATTTAGAATAATCATCCAATAGCAACAAATAGTATTGGTGGCCCGAAGAACTCAAAACGGGGGATGTCCAAAGATCACAATGTAGAAGAGCAAATGGTATAGCAGAAGAAGATGTCGAAGAAATAAATGACATTTTAATATGTTTCCCAAGCGGAAAAGAAGGACAAACATACGAAGAGTTTGTCTTATTACAATTGATGAATTTATTTTTCCTAAGAAAATCAAAAACAGGTGCTCCTGGATGACCTAAATGATTATACCATACAGAATGAGCTAAAGTAGCAAAAGGAGAAGAGGACTTGTCTTGGCTGAGTGAAGTAGTAATTGGATAAAGCTCTCCCCGACTCTCACACCTCATTAGAGGCATCCTCGTCTGATAGTCCTTCACTGAAAACCCAAAAGGATCAAATTCAACAGATACAAAATTATCAGTTGTAAATTTTCGAACAGACACTAAATTTTTAATAAGGTTAGGAGCATGAAGGACATTCGTTAAAGTAAATGGTGGTTAGGGGGAGCTAGGTGAGCGTGACTATAACCACGAATTGGAATAGACTGACCACTACCAACGGTAATACCAAGATTATTGCTCAAATTAAATACGACGTGAGATTACCTGGTGCGGATGTCATGTGGGATGTAGCCCCGGTATCCATGTACCAATTTGCATCCGGAGGAGTAAGGCCAAGAGTGTGCATTGTAGCCTCAATGTTCGTTGGACTGGGTGCTGCTGCTGTGTAGGCCTGCTGAGGTCTGGGCCCAAGTATGCTGGGCTGGCGTGGCTGCGTATTGGGCCTGACCCAGGGAGACGATGGATATGGGCATGGCAGGATGTTCCACGGCATCCACTGCCAAGGCCACTGTTGACTTGCTGCTGGCCACGGGTTGTTGGTCTGTCCCGTTGGCTGTGGCTGACCACCGCCACCATGACCGCCACTGCCACGAGCACTGCCGCGACCTCCACCGCAACCTCCACCATGGTTTCTGCCCCCACTATTGTTTTGATTGTGGCGGTTTTTTCCCTAGTATTGTGCCGGTTTTTGTCGAGTGGAATCAGGGAGTGAAACATTATCCCCCTGTTCTCGAGCTACAAGGGCAGAGTTAGCGTCTCGAGAGACTTTCTTCGCGAGGCTCGATTCTTCCAGGATAAGCATGGAACGGGCTTGGTAGAAGGGAGGAACGGGTCACTTTGGCGAATAAGAGTAGCGACGCCATTGTAAGCTTCAGTCAGACCTTGCACCATCTGAAGAACGAGGCGAGTGTTCGTGACGGGAGAGCTGACATTCTTCAATTGATCCGATAAGGTCTTGAGCCGTTGACAATATGCTGAGGCATTAGGAAAATCCGCCATGTCGGTGTGAGAGAATTCATGCTCAAGGGTGACGGCGCGGGAGTGTTTGTTGTCCTGGAAGATGTCACGCAGGCGATTCTAGGCCTCCATGGCCCTTGCGTCCGGTTCCAGAATGGTGTGGAGGAGGTCCTGAGAGATTATGGCATAAATCCACTGTAACACTGTAGCATCCAATGTAGGCCACAAGTCCTGCTCTTCATCGGAGGGAAGTACCTGTTCGGTACTTTGCGCCGGAGGAAAATATGTTGGAGAACCCGGTGGGAATGAGCATGGATTTTAAAGAGCTCTGCCATGTCGTATATTGGACATTCTCGAGCTCCAGGGTGATGGGGATATGATTCTTAATATTAGAGACAACAAGGGTAGGGTGAAACGAAGACTTGGAGGCAGTCATGGTGGCTGACGGGAAGAAGAAGAAGAAGGGCGCGTGCGGAAGGAGAAGAAGGATCGGACGCCGAGGGAAGCTGATACCATGAAAGAGGATAATCCCTTGATTAATCTTCTCAGCATACTTAGCTTATATAAGAGTGTATAACCTGAAGTTAAGCTAAAAATCAGGAACGACTAAGCTATAATGAGGGAACTAATTAGCTATGATTAGGGGGACTAAATATTTTTCCTAACAAATATAACCATATACAAAGATAATATTCCCATATATTCTAACAGAAAGAATGATGAATAAGTTACAAATAATTTGATTGCTGAATGGTGCTTAGATATGGTCTTTAACATCTTTAATGCGCACAATATTGTTCTTACCTTCATACAATTAAATCTTTAGCAAAAAATGTAGAAAAGGACCACGATTACTTTGATTGAATATTTGTAAGTATAAAGTCTTAGAAAATTACGATAAAATAGTTTCTGCAACAATTTGGCAATCCTGCAAATCCATGAGCATGGTCGTCTGTGTACTGATGCATCAAAGGTAAGGTCCAACTAGTTCTTTCTCGCGGCGGTGGAGTTTGCAAATGATAAATATTCGAGGAACCAGCTGCTGCTTTTTTGAATCTTCTTCTTCACTCGGGGTCACCTACTGATCTCTCACGCAGCATGCAGGCATCTACGTCGCAGACGTAGTGCTTTTTTGAGCTATCACCTCCTGCTGGTTC